>OY978528.1:9673968-12073968 GCA_963854835.1 Megamerina dolium
ACAAACGATCAATGTGTTCGCACGTTCATACAGACGTTCGACTTTAACGCAAAAGTCCCCATCAACTTTCAAATTATTTCAACAAAATAGATACCCAAAAAAAAAAAAAAACTAGTGACTTGTATTTAGTTTTAGAAGATTGAGAGAAAAAAAAAAAAAAAAAACACTTCATATTGATAGATACTTAAGGAAATAATTAAATAAACGAGTACATAGTGAAGCAGATAAGCGAGGAAAATCCATTGACAGCTGACTTCTGATGATGAGCAAAAACATAGAAATTCGACGTCAAGGTATGACATAATTCATTTCCATTTCAGTTTAAGCAACGTAAGAGTAGAGAACGAGATAATTTTACGATTTCCTAAACAAATATAGCGATTTAAAGTATACCACCTTGATCAAAAAGTTCCCGGAATGACCACCGTGTGGCGCTTCCATCGTTCCAATTTGAGTTTGGTTTTTTTTTTTTTTATTTTTGTTAAGTTGGTACATCTATTGTTGATATTCCCTCTAAATCTTACCATCATAGCTTGACATTTGCGCAAAGTTGCATAGCCAAAAGTACATCTATCCTATTTCCAAAGTATTTTGAAATCCTTTGGATTGCATTTTCTTCTCAAATTTAAGTTCTCTTATAATCAATTTAATTTAAATAGAAAAATATAATTTTTAAGAGCGATTGATTCGACATTTACACCCCTCTAGAGGCAATTTCTGAGTAGCTTTGAGGATAATTTGCCGATTTTCAGGTTTTTCACTAAATTCATTTTGTAGGGGAGCTCTCATAAGAGTTGCAAATAGTGAGTAAAAACCTTTGGAAAAAATATTTATAAGGAAAAATCAGTGGGAGTCTTTCCCTTTAAAGTTACTCTATCAACGATGGGAGGACATTTTAGGAAAACGTCAATTAGTAGAGAACCCGCATTAAGGGATGGATATAGTAGCTATCTATATATGTTCTAAAATAATAGCAGATAAAAAAATTAATGGAGGCAAGTCAAACATTTTACACCTCTATGAGTGACTCCTGGAGTATTGTGGGTTTATTTACTGGATTTCCTCAAATTTTGTTAACTTTGACCCAGCTTTGACGCCATTTACCCCAACTCACATATATCTTGAATTGAGTATCGATTTCAGGAACTTATTGTCGAATTTTCTGATCTGTAGATCGTGGGTTCAATCCCCCAAGCTGAAGTATAATTTTAATATCGAGACAAATTTTTCTTTGAAATAGTACCAATCTGTCAGCAAGGGTTCTGCCATTCGGAACCGGCTAATAAACAAAGGTCTCTTCTAATACCGTTCAAAAATTTAACACACACCACATTACTAGAAGAAATGGAAGAGAAACTCATCGAAAGGGCCCTTTGGGATCTATAAGTGTCACATTTATATATTATATAGTAGAATTTTTTGGGGGGAAATTTTCTTAAAGTAGCCTGTGTAAAATGTTCGAAAAATCGATTTTTTTTTTTTACATTTTTCGCATCTTTAACGAGAGCTTCTACAGGATGAGGAAGGGGAAGTTTATGGTCCTGGTATTGCAGATTAAATGTGAGTCTATAATACAAAGTTTTGTTGTGTTTCCAAACTTTGAAAGCGTTTTTCTCGAAACCATATTTTTGAATTTTGTGTGCAGGATTAAAAAAAAATCTACTTAACCGATTGACTTGAAATTTTGACAGACTCATTAATACAGTTAACTGAAGGTTTTTTTTTTTCAATTTTACAGCAGTTTTTATATCGAAAAAAAGCATGAAAACGAATAATTTTTATAAAAACAACTGCCATTTCTTCAATTTTTTAAATTTCGTCAAAATCCTACGTCAGTACCTCAACGATATAAACAGAAATAAGATTTTTTTTTTTTACTTTTTGCGTTTTAGATAACTGGTTCGAGCGGAATCTTCCCCACAATTTCGGTATTTCATTTTGAAGGGGTCACTTTGAACGCCCTTAATGAGCACAAGCCTTCGGATTACACTATTGGAAAAATTTACTATTGAAATATAAGCACAAACCTTCAAAATAACGTAAAACTTATTCTTATTTTCGAATTAGTTCTCCTAACGAAAATTCCCGAAAAAGCGTTCGAAATACCGCGCTCACACAGGAGGACCCCCTTAATGGATATTTTTATGCTTTCGTAAAGTGTAAGTATCAGTATCAATTTGACTTTTTTCTTTGTTTTTGTAATGTATTCCATCTTAAAATAATTTTCCACAAAAGTTTTCACACAAAGAAAAATTAATCAACATTACTTGGGACACCCCGTATAGTAAGTATAATAATTAGTATACTTAGTATACTGCGTATAATGACTTCATAAAGATCTCATCAAAAAATTGTAACAATAAACTTATTAAATTGATGAATTATAATGAGACACTACATATGTGACGTTATCGAATTAGAATTTTAATAAAGTTCGCATCCAATTACTGAAAATTAATTCAGTAGTACATACCACTTTGATCAAAAAGTTCCCGGAATAGCCACCGTGTGGCGCTCACATCGTTCCAATTTGAGTTCTGTTTTTTTTTTTTTTTTTTTTTTGTTAAGTTGGTACATCTGTTGTTGATATTCCCTCTAAATCTTAGCGTCATAGCTTGACATTGACATTTGCAAAAGTTACGTAGCCAAGCGTACATTTATTTCAGTGCTTTCTGCGATTTTTCCATTACTTCCTCTCGGCTGCTGAAACGCATTCCCCGTAATGGTTTTTTAACTCGATTGAACAGAAAGAAGTCACACGGAGCCAAATCAGATGAATTCGGTGGCTGTTGGATGGCATTTGTTACATTTTTCGTCCAAAAATTACAAATAATGATGGCACTGTGCGACGGTGCGTTATCAGGGTGCAAAATCCATGAGTTTTCTGCCCACAATTCTGATCTCTTTCCGTCGTACTCATAAACCCATTTTTCGTCTCCAGTAATGATCCTTTTGATAAATATGATATCGAATTCAGCCATGCCAAATCATGTCTTTTGCGACATTAACACGGTCTCTTTTTTATATGAAATTGATTGAAAATTGTAAAAAATCGCCAACACACATACACAGAGATAGATGTACTTTTGTCTACGTAACTTTTGCATATGTCAAGCTATGACGCTAAGATTTAGCGGGAATATCAACAACAGATGTACCAACTTAACAAAAAAACAGAACTCAAATTGGAACGATGAGAGCGCCACACGATGGTTATTCCGGGAACTTTTTGATCAAGGTGTTATGTCGCTTCAAGTAACTTTGCTATTGTAAGTAATATAATATCAACATATGATTTATATACAATATTAATTTAATAAATAAAGTAATTTTCTGATATTAATAAATTGCGCATAATTTTATAAATAGAATAAAGTTTAGTCTCAAATCTAATTTATATTATAAACAAGTACTTGAAAATTGTATATAAAACTACAATATACTTCATTGTAATATAACATCAATGCAGATGTTAATTTATAGCTTCTTAGAAGCTTGACTATATCTAATATTTTATTTTGTAGTGAAATATAATTTACATTAGAAAACTTGCTTTAAATTGCTTTGATGATATATTATATATTTATTACTAATTTTGTTTAAACAATTATTAGCCTAAAAAGCGCTTTGAATTTCCATCTGGTGATGGTTAAATAAATAATCCATTGAATCACTATTCTTTAAGTATGATTTTATTATTTTTATGTTAAAGTTGTCCTTTCAAATAATATAATTAATAAAGTATGTAGGTTATTTATGTTTTAAAACATTTTAAAATCGTTTTAAAATATATATATATATATATATATATATATATATATATATATATATATATATATATATATATATAAATAAAATTAACATAAATCAATTATTTAAGTAAATATCTTAAAATAATACTTAGAAGAACAAAATTGCATTAATTTTATAGTATCTTTACTATAAAATCTCTCAGTTGTCTGTATAGTATAGTATATACTTATAACCATATAAAGGACAGACAATAGTGATGACAAAATGATCTACAGATATCAAAGTAGCAAATACAATAAAAAAAAAAACAATTATAATAATTCATTAAAATTTATTGTAATTGCTGGTGTTGTTTTCACATGTATTTTGCACATCAAATAAAATCAGTTAATCATTTAAATTATTCTCATATTTGCATAGCATTTAAAACTATTGTATATATATATATATATATATATATATATATATATATATATATATAGATGATTTATTATAGTTTTTTTATAGATGTTGGTATACTAAATATTATATTCAATACTTAATGACAAATTCGTGATCTATCAAATGTATAACGAATAATTGGAAATATCATTTACTTGAATCACATGAATGATTATTTAGAAAGCTGCAATCTTAATATTTGGTACTAAATTAAAAATTTTCTACAAAGAAGAAATATCACATACAAATATAAAATAAAAAAGGTGAACGATATTTGACTGATTTCTATTTTTATTCATCTTTTATCATGACATTGACAGCTCTGTCGTGCTCCAAAAATATAAAAACTACTCAGTAATATATTAGGTCTGTTCGCGCACTTAATAGTTTTTACAAATTTTACTATTTCTTACTGAAAATGTATTCGCGTACGCCAAAAACCAGTGAAAGAGGAGAAATTGAGAGCGAAAATGATTTCCTCTCTGTGATAATTCTGGCAAAATTTTACTAGCAATATCTCTACTAGTAAGAATTTGTAACATAGAAAAAACAGCTGTTCTTACTGGCAAGTGTCACAACTGAAGGGGTTTGGAAATTACTAGTAAATCTCAAAAATTTTCCATTCTCCTACTTTTTCACTTTGTTCTCATTTTTAGAGAAAATTTTTCTGACGCTCTTGAATCGTGTTGATAGAGAAATTTTACTAGTAGAGTACGCGAACGGTACTATTGTAATAAACAAAGTGACATTTCTCTACTCTACTCACTAATCAATGCGACAAAAGTCATTGTCGCTTTTTCATACATTTTGACAGAAAGAATATATAATTTCTATTATTTATTATTAGCTGTCATATGTGAAAGTGGACTTATTGAAGGTTTGGCATTAAAGCAGATCAAAATATATATTTTCATGCTCCAAAAATGTAAAAACTACTCAGTAAGATATTATAATCAACAAAGTGACATTTCTCTATTCTACTCTCTACCCTCTAACCTCTACAAAAGTCATGGTCGCTTTTCCATACATTTTGACAGCAAATATATATAATTTCTATTATTTATTATTAGCTGTCATATGTGAAAGTGGACTTATTGAAGGTTTGGCATTAAAGCAGATCAAAATATATATTTTCATGCTCCAAAAATGTAAAAACTACTCAGTAAGATATTATAATCAACAAAGTGACATTTCTCTACCCACTCTCTACCCACTCTCTCCACTCTCTACCCACTAACCAATGCTATAAAAGTCATTGTCGCTTTTTCATACATTTTGCCAGAAAGAATATATAATTTCTATTATTTATTATTAGCTGTCATATGTGAAAGTGGACTTATTGAAGGTTTGTCATTAAAGCAGATCAAAATATATATTTTCATGCTCCAAAAATATAAAAACTACTCAGTAAGATATTATAATCAACAAAGTGACATTTCTCTACTCTACTCTCTACTCACTAATCAATGCTATAAAACTCATTGTCGCTTTTTCATACGTTTTGACAGCAAAAATATATAATTTATATTATTTATTATTAGCTGTCATAAGTAAAAGTGCACTTGCTGTAGGTTTGGCATTAAAACAAATCAAAATAAATATTTTCGACTATTTACTATTGGTTACTGTAGTATTCTCAGGTATAATTTTGACATTTATAGGTGCAGGCGTTAATTTCGCGGATCACCTTCTTAAGTACACTATTCTCATTGTTATATAACCGTAAGTAATTTTGAAAAAGTATAACTGGCTGATGACAAAAACTATTCAGAAAATGTATTATCTTCGCTTTCTTCTAATTTCAATTCCTATGGAGCTTATGATCTATTAAAGTAAGCATTTAATGTTATTAAGTAGAATTTTCTGAGTGCGGTTACATTGTTCGTCTCGGTGAAAAGGATATGAGTCAATTCAAAGCATAGAGCTTTCCAAGTTAAAGCGGCCAAATAACTCTTCTTTTCTTCTTCAACCCCATCGTGCATTTACTGATCATCACTGATCTAAATGTGAGCTTTTACCAACCCTGTATCTGTAGGCTGATATTGATTACATTTTTTTCAGCTGCAGCTTCTTTACAAAAGATTTGCAAATAATTTTGCACAGGAAAATTTCTAAAAAAATGAAATATTCAATAGCGAAGAATATGTAATCTAAGCCCAACTGCCAATCCAATAGAAGCTATAAATACGTTTCGAATTGGAATAGATTTGTCATATGAAATAATGCAAAATTTATGATATTAAAAATTAATTTGATTTTGTAATAATGTGATTTGTGAATGAATAATTAAAAATGTACGTCAGTCCGTTTTATTCGATGAAATCAAATGATTCACTTCCCGTCTACAACTTTATGAGTCAATGTAATGTCAGTTGAGTGTATAAGAATCACTAACTGCACGTAGGACATTAGAAAAATAATTTGTAATAACATGGAACACGAACATGGAAAATTAATTTATTGCATACTTGGAGAAATTTAAATAAATTGTGATTTTCACATAAAATAAAGAATTACGTGTCTCAGCGATTTGTTGTAGCACGTTAGTGTTTCCAGAAAATCGACCATATTTTGAAATTTCTATAGAACGCGACAGGCTCTGAATATCTTAACCAATAATAATATTCAGCTAATGGATCAAATGAATGAAAAATTAAAATAAATCTTTAAAAAATTAAATGAATGGTAAAAATTAATTCAATGAATGAAAAATTCAAATAAAACGTTAAGAGATTAAATGCATTTTAATTTTTTCGTATTACTTTTTTTGTTCAGTGTATCGTTCTATGTATTTGCCAGAGCTCTAAAAGAATGCATTCAATTTCAATTTCAATTCATTGTAATCAAAATTAATTAATTTTAAATTTCACCTTTTACTTCAGAATAAAAAATAAAGTTTAAATTAGATTTTGGAATCCCTAATTGATTCTTCAGTTAGTAATCATATTTCGAATTAATGAAATGTAATATTTTCTTCAAAGTCATGGGAATGCAAATGCTATAAAGTCGTTTAAAATCAATTTAAAATAAAAATCACAACATAAGTTCACATAAAGTCTATTGTAGTCAGTATGGAGTTTGAAATCGTTAGTGGAAATCGCTGATGGTCACTCGAAGTCAACAGCAGTCACTAAGCATACATTCCAGTATGTCCTAAGCGACTTCATATAAATAAAAATTTTACTCAATTAGCTCCAAACTACTTCCAAAAACTCAAATGAGATAAATTGACTTCAAATAGTTTCAATTTAGTCTATAGTTACTTCAAGTTGTTGATGCAAAGCAGTCATGATTTCCTAATATACTGAGGAAATAATAGGCGACTCCAAAAAATACTTCAAACTATATTTTGAACCTGTTCTGGAAATAAATGTGAAATAAATGCATTTGTAAAATAATTTTCTAATTTTTTTTTTTTTTTTTTTTGTATTGACTTGTCAACTACCTTAATAGATTTTTAAAGTGTTCATAATGTATTAAAATAACTCAATTCAAGGTTAAGGTTATGGGTTATTATTATGTATATAGAAATTGTCTTTATATATACCCATAGATTGTATGTATCTATGTAGGAATATGTATTTGTTACAATTTAATCATACAATAGTTACATACAAGTAACATGAATAGACTATACATATGTCATATGTATGTGTTGCGTGTGCAAATAGACCCAGCGCAAAATTATTAGTCAATTAATCACAGAATAACTCATGATGGACTCATTACGAGGTGCAGTACTCCCAAAATTGATGTTCACGCTTGAAATTATATTTTATAAATTAGAGAAAGCAAAAAGATATCTGTCTATTTTTAGAATTTTTTTGATTGATTTTTATATTCTTCAGGCGAAAATTTGCTTTCTCCTTTAAAATTGTAAACCAAAAAGTTTGACATTTTGAAATAGAAGATATTTAATGCAAGCGAAACGTACTTGCAACAATTAAAATGCACATAATCACAATTAAACCAATTAGAGTCATGGCTACACAAGTACTAGTACATGTACTGGTGCACCTTGGAGTAGTAGTAATCGCATTTGGTATGTGTAGACCAAAAAAAAAAAAAAAAACTCGTAACTCGTAGTATCTATGATATGACAACTTGTAATTTAATTACAATGTTAATGATTGTTAATCAAATTGATCATTATTATGTATTGTTATATAAGTACATATTATTCATTATATGTACTCATATAAGATGTATAAATAATTTTTATTTTGTTCACACTATTTAAATACATATACATATGTATTCATTTAGAGCTGTATATATGTATACTATATTTACTACGTATTTAATATATATTAATTGACAATGTCGTTCTACTACGTTGCTATGTCACTCGTTTAAGTTAGAATGGAAAATAACAATAACATCATTAATAGCAATATGCATGTGCACGTACACACGTACATATGGTATGTATGTGTGTGTGTATGTATTTCTAAAATTTCTTAAATAATGATCTAATGTTATTGTTTTTTTTTTTTTTTTTGGATTTCATATGCATATGTCTCTACATATGATTATATACAAAATGTTCCTACTCATATTCATGCCTGCATGATTTTTTGAATTATAATCACTCATTTGGAATTTCATGGTATTAAAATATCTACTTTAATACGCGTATTGTACATTTATAGTATGATAGTTAGTAGTTAGCAATTAGCAATTTATATGTTTTTTAAACACACTTTATATCTTATAGTGATTTCATCAAATTTGGATATTTGCTTACTCATATACATAGAGTTCTTAGTGTTTCTACGTTCAAGTTCTTATATAAATTATACTTTACATATGTAAAATTTGGCGTACTAAATTAATAACGACTGAGTTAAGGTCGAAATTTGATTGCAATAAAATCGAAATTTCTTAATATAGTAAAAATATTTGTCGATATTATTGCAAAAATTTGTGCAATTATGTCGAAATTGCATTTTATTCGAACTTTTATTTCAATCATTTATTTCGCCATTATGATAAACATCATTTTAGGTGCCATAAATAATTTTTCGACATAATTGCAAACTTCAATATTTTTGACATTTTTTAATCCACCTAAAAAATGCAATGGTGCTTTTTTTTTGAGAGAATTTTACATCTGACAAATGATTGCATATCATATTTGTGGAACATTTTATTACAATAACATTACAAATCTAATTTCAATCATTTATTTCGCCATTATGATAAACATCATTTTTGTGCCATAAATAATTTTTCGACATAATTGCAAACTTCAATATTTTTGACATTTTTTAATCCACCTACAAAATGCAATGCTGCTTTTTTTTTGAGAGAATTTTACATCTGCCAAATGATTGCATATCATATTTGTGGAATATTTTAATTATTGAAATTCATTTTATGGAAAAGTTTTACATTTGCTTAAGAATTGTCTAATATTAAATACAAGGTTTCAAGAAGAATGATATAGAATCATTCTAGAGAAATATGTAAAAATTATTAACAATATTATTATTCGTTTTTTTTTATGCTAAAAAGTACATTCTTTCTTTTGGACAAGCTTAATGTATTTCATAAGATCGGATACATGATCAAAATAGAAATTTCAAAATGTTATTCAAATTGAATTTAATTGAAAGAAAATCCAATAGCCACAAGTTGAAATAATACTAAAAGTAACCATCCACATACAATCCACATAAGAAATTGTTCAAGTTTTATCTTTTACATGTATTTCGAATGAAAATCTAAAATTTTCTTAATGTCAAGTAATGAAATATTCCACAATATTTCATCCTCACAACATACACACTACCTAAAAGTAACTGTAATTACAAGAACTACAGCAACTAAAAATATATAATACAAATGTACTTCACTTTATGTGACATTAAAATTTTTATTCAAAATTGGAAGAGAACAGAGAGACATAGAATCCACAGATGGAAACTTTCAAATGTGTACTTTAGCTTTTATTTTAAATAAATATTTTAATTGCCTGTATGTCCAGCACTCAAATAGTCTAAAATATTTCACAAAAATTATCCTTATTTCGTCTATACGTCATTAAAAATAATTAGATATTAAAAAAAAACTCTTTTTTTATTTAATTTAGATGGAATGTCTCGTCGAATAACGAGCATTTGAAAATAACATCCACATACAAGTCTTTATATGGAAATTAAACAAATTTGATCAAAATATCTCGTAAAATATATACGACAATAACATTCAAAATTATTAACGTCATAAAATTGACTCTATTTTCGTTGAGCTATTTTTTAAAGTTTAGCATTTTGCTATAAAATCCATATAAAATAATAAAAATTATTGAAACAAAAGCTATTTCTATATTTATTATGTTTTAAATTTGTATTTAAAAAATGAAAGCGATAATTCGTTCCAATTAGAAATTAAAAATGGTATGGAAATTATATCTAAAATGCATTCCACTCTTAGTGATAAGAGGAAGAAAGCAACATTGAATTAGCACCGCCCACATGCCATCAACTGCATTCAAATTAAGGAATTTCCAAAAAAATAATCAGTTTGTTCTCTTAATAAATACAAAATAATGATTTTTACAATTCATTAGAAAAAAACGTAAAATAAGTAACAACCCTGTCAAAAGCCATTTTTTCAATAATTGCTGAAAAAAAAAAAAATTTATTATTATTGTAATTTTCAATAGACACAGACAAAAAAAAAATAGTCCAACCAATACTCGTACAGTTCACCAATAGAATGTAGAAAACATCATCCACATACCATCCACTATATTCAAATTAACGAAAAATTGCATTGTTCTTTCAATAAATTCAAAATTATAATTTTAACATTTCAATAGAAATTGAAATATGTATAAAATTTAATATACACATAAAATCCAGACCACAATGAAAAATTACCAAATTTGCTCTCAATTTGGATGAAATAAGAAACCACCATCTTGTTGATAGTAATCTTGTAAGAAAATTTTATTACTTTCAATCGACTTCCAAAGAACGAAAAAGGTTATCAATTCAATTTGTATTTTTTTGCTTGAAATGAATCAGGTAATTTGCATTAAATGCGAATAAAATAAGTAATTCTTGTGTTAATTGTAATCTTTTCAATAATAATTGAAAGAAAATTCGATCATTTTCAATCGACTTCGAAAAAGAGAGAGAGAGAGTTACAATGCAATCTATATTTTTACATGAAATAATTTAGCAAATTTTGTTTAAATTTGAACAAAATAAGTAGTCATTGTGTTAGTTGCAATCCTTTCAATGTCTATTGAAAGAAAATTCTGCTACTTTCAATCGACTTAGAAAGACGAGGGATGTACTTATCAATTAAATCTGTATTTTTGCTTGAAATGAATTAGCAAAATTGCTTTAAATTCATATAAAATGAATAATTATTGTGTTAATTGTAATTTTTTCAATAATAATTGAAGGAAAATTCGATCATTTTCAATCCACTTCAAAAAGAGAGGGAGAGAGAGTGATTTTCAATTCAATCTGTAATTTTTTAATGAAATATTTTAGCAAATTTTGTTTAAATTTGAACAAGATAACTAGTCATTGTGTTAGTTGCAATCCTTTCAATTATTATTGATAGAAATTTCTGTTACTTTCAATCGACTTTGAAAAACGAAGGATGTATCAATCAAGGCTGTATTTTTGCTTGAAGTAAATTAGTAAAATTGCTTTAAATTCATATAAAATTAATAATTATCGTATTATTATTAATCAACATAGAAAAAGGAAGGAGCTTTTCAATTCGATCTCTATTTATTTGCATTTAATTAATATTTGATATTTTTTTCTTTGTATAAAAATTGCAAAAATATATTAAAAATAGCAATAAAAATAAATACTTATATTATATATATATATATATATATATATATATATATATATATATTAAATGCATAAATATTTTCTTCATACATTCAAATAAATAAAATACATTCATTACTTACTCACATTGGATTCGTTAAGTATAAATGAAGTTTTCGTTAGGCGACCAATTTTGGCGGCTTTTTATGTGTATTACGTTATATATTTGTAATATTATGTTGTATAGTAATTTTTAATAATAGCAACAACGAACAACAACAATATTAATAATTATTGTAGTTGCTGTGTAGATAGTGGTGGTGGTGGTGGTGGTGGTGGTGAGCATAGACTTCTCCTACACTGAGTAACGTCAAATTGAAACAGTACGTAATTACAGAGTGACACCAAAAAAAGAAGAAGAAGAAAAAAAAAAGAACAAAAACAAAAGTGGTGAGAAATACAACAACTATTGCATTGGGTATTGTTGTTATGAGTTGTTATTATTATTGTTGCATTTATCTATATTGAAAAACTTGTTTAGAATATTTAGAATAGGAGGCGTTTGTATGTGATTGCAAAATGACTTTCAATTTTATTCGCGTAATGACTAAAGTCATTAGGATGAGAGCAGAAAGGAGTGAATTGAAGGGAAACAAGTAAGGCGACACATGAATTAGAGATATATTGTAAATAAATATGAATTGACGAATTTTTAAATAATTTTAATAATTTTAATGCACATTTTTTCATGTATTGTACAATTTTTCATTCAATTTTCTTTTCAATTTCAATTTATAAATCTACATAAGTCGTATATTGTTTTAAATATTTATATTTTTTCGACTCGACTTCATTTTTTTTCACATTCCCTATTGTTAAGCGATGAAATTTTCATCGTTGAAAAAATAAAAAACAGGTTTTATGTTTATAAAAGTTGTTATTCTTGCTTTTTATTATTACTGCTGCATACATGTAATATGACATGCTTTTTGTTGTTGTTGTTGTTGCTGTTGTTGTTGTTGTGAAGTTACATTCATTCTCTCTACTTGTTGCTGTTGCTGTTGTTGTGTTGTCTTGTATTGTGTCTACAAGGAGGCTCGATCATAAACAGTTAGTTAAACCAGAGACATACTAACTATTGCTGTTGTTATTGTTGTTGTTATTTATGCTTATATAGCTACGCAGGTATTATTATTTTCATGTCTCATTCATTTGATTATAGAGTTTTATTCCCCTCCCCGACCTTTTATTTTCCTTTTTTATTATCTGATTTTGATTTCTGTTAATTTTTGTTCTCTTTTTATGAGGTAGTAGTGCGTCATAGCAATTGATGATCCAAAAACAAAAATAAAAGAATGTTGAATTTTCAGAAAGTTGTTTATGAGCGTTAAAATTTAATTCAAAAAATATTCAATTAAAATAATAAAAATAATAAAAACTTTTAAAACGGTTTTTTCGTATCTCTGGAACATGATGGAACAATTCGTAGACGATTGGTGTACGACAATAGCTTTATACATACATAGAATAAAATGTACAATATGATCTAGTTTGTTTATAATAATTATAAAGAAAATTTTTTTAATTCATTCAAACTATTTAGGAGCGCCAGAGTTCAGAGACATTGAGGTAAAGAACATTACAAAAATTTGCGATGAAAATCGACATTTTCAAATATGTTTCTATATCTTGTAACTAGCTCTCATCGGTTCTGGTTTAAATAGGCACCCATGAGAGTCTGTGACGGTGACACATTTTTGGATGATCAGCCAATATAACCCCCAATCTGAAGTCCACATGATTTCAAAAATTTTAGTGGATTTTTATAAACATTTATTTTGGTCAATAGTGCTACCGTTATATTTAACTTTAAAAATTACAAAAATGTTCTCAAACATAATTATCCCGTTTCTACAACGTTTCGGAGGCTCTCCTACAAAATTGTCTTTTTTTAAGTACATTAGTCTTTCATTGCTACCTATTGATTTCAAAAATGTTAGTTGTTTTTTATAAACATTTCTTTTATCGATAGTGTTACCGTTATTTTTTCCTTTAGAAATCACAAAAATGTTCTTAAACATACCCCGTTTCTGCAACCTATCAGAGACTCCCCTAAAAAAAATTGTAATTTTTTAAATACTTTACCATTGCTACCAGAATTTTGAGGAGTTGGGAATATGATTGGGGCTCTATGATATATTTGATTTCTCCTCTAGAGGCATATTGGGAGCGAAGGTACCCAATTTGATAAAAACAGGTCGCTTTTGTAAGGGAGCTTCCACGACGAGGTACAATAGAAAGTACGTAAGTTCCGAGAAAATATTGTGGGGCAAAATTAATTGAAATCGATCATATATTTGATCACTCTTGTAGATAATTCCTCAGCAACTATGGGCAATGAAAATGGAGAAAAACTTGTATATCAATATTTTCACAAAATTACTCATAACTTGGATATTTGTCCTTAGATATTCTTTATCGATACATCATTTTCTTTCTAAAAGAATGGGCTCTAAAAAAATTATTTTTTATTTTATTTTATTTATTTTTCCATGTTTTTGTAGTAGATTTTCAATTAACATTTTGGCTAAAAAAAAAATGAATTTTTTTTTTCACTACTGGATGTATTGAAAATATTCTTAGTAATATCTATTAGTATCTTGTGTCATCTTCATTTTGATAATTCTCGTTATCATCAAGATATAATATAAGCGCGGAACAAAATTTAATCTCGGAAAGCTGATAACAAGAGAAAATTTGTTCAATGCGATTGTCAAATTGAGAAGGCCTAAATCCCAGCAATGGATATTATATGTAGATTTAAAAAGAAGAATCCCTCTTTATCCCATCAGACTAGCTTTCCATTTTTCTCAAAATATGTTGTAAAATAAATAACTGGCCTAAGACATCCCTCATGCCAGCTTAGCACTGGAAGCGATCTGGATTTGGATTTTGTAATTTTTCTTTAATTTTTTGTAAGGTCCTAATTCTTCAATGTAGTTCAGGGATTTCTAGCTGCGAAGCATCACCTTTTATTAAGTCTTTTTTTTTTTGTGTTTTGTATAAATTGTATAAGCGCCGCAGAGTTATTCGAATGCCAACCGAATATTTTTCTTAAAAAATTATTGTTAATTATTTAATAAAAAATATATATATATATAACAATTATATAAACAATGTACATATTATGTACGAATATTAAAAAATTGCAATGAAAACCACAATTTTCACATATTTTTTATGGCCTTCACTGTAAATACTATGGAAATAAACGTTAATACCTATGGTGGATGTGTGTATATAAACCAGTAAAGGTAAAGAAAACAAACAAAAAAAAAATATATATAAAAAAATTTAATAAAATAAAAATGCGACAGCAACAACATGCAATTACAACAACAAAATAATAATATAGCAACTAACATAACAACACAGCTCTTATGCTAGTCAATCGGTAAATGCGCATGCGCACGCATACAATTTTAGCTCTTCAAATCTCATACTCATAAACTATTAGCTACAAACAAATGTACATATTTATGTACAATAAATATGTATATATGTAGGTAATATATATGTATATATATATATATGTATGTAAAATAGTGGAAAAATAATATAACAGAAAGCAACAATAACAATAACAGCAAACAGCCTCCAAATAAAATTGCGTAACAGAAAAAATATTATTTTAAATGAAATTTGTTAAAAATTTAAGTACTTTTTTCATATACATATATATTTGTTACTTTATATTATAAGAAAACAATTTTTTTTTTTTCATTATTAAAGCTTTTATTGATTACAACAACGTTTTTTCCAAGTAATAATTAAAAAGTGTTGAAAATCAGGTACACTTTGCTCAACTTTCTATATATTTTTTTTTTTTAGAAGTTATAGTTAAATTCAATTTTATTATATCATTTAATTTTCAAACAAATATTTCTTCACACATTTCATCTCATTTTATAATCTTACCGTTGGCGCGCATACAAAAAATTTATTCAAAATGTCGATCAAATTGATGGCAATAACAATTTTGAGAATGACATCGACTGTGATGACGTTCAGCAATGTAAAAACACACTCACACGTCGAATGCAAGAATAAATACAATATACACAAACAACAACAAACACGATCGAGAATTCGTTTTGGATTGAAATTTTTTCAAAAAATTCCAACCAAAATAAACACAGAGCAAAAAAAAAACAATATATCGTTTTACGCGCACGCTTTGTTTTTTTTTTCCAAACGCTGATCGTCGTTACCGCAAAATTTAATATTACCGTTCACATGGAACACCTGACAATAACTAGTTGTGGGAATACTTTGGTGAGGTGGTTTTTTATTAAATCGATCCAACAATCATAACCACTGTTGTTGCGTTGAATATTTTTTTTTGTCAGTTAATTTGTTTTCATTTTCACTCTGGTTTAATTCTCTGGTGCTCTGGTGCTCACTCATTCTCTTTCGCTCATGTGCTCGCACACTCATATACACTCTCGCTCTCACACTCTATATATTCATCAGGCATGCAAAATCTATTACAATTTCAATTTGAAAAATACTATATTATCGATTGAGAAAATGGATGTGATCATTTTTATGGATTTGGACCTCCTAAATTCGAAAATCATATAAATATAGCATTTAAGGTGTTATTTCCCTTAAAATGTCCTTAATTGCCCATTTTGTATGGCAGCCATTCTATGTAGTGAAGATAGGGAGTAAGTATGAGGAGAGAAAATATTAAGTAGCACAAATGAAAGGCGGTTGGTTATATTTTACACGCCTATTTACAATCTGGGAGGGGTGGAAGGGAATTTTATGATAATATAAAACAACTTTTCAAGAATGGACGGGTCTACGTACCGGATGCACTCGACCACGCGGTCCACCAAGGTCCATTCAACTCATCAGAATATGGAAATGCTTTGTACGGGAATAAAATGAAGTATTTCCGTATTTTTGCTACTACAACAACAACAACAACAACATAATATTAAACTTTTGTACGTGATCCCCTCTAAGGAATGGAGATAAATTTAGAAACTATATTAAGAAGAAACAATTAATGGCGTTCAGTCATATATTTTATCGCTCTAACAGCGACTTCTGGCAAGCTGTGGGAATATTTAACGATTTATCTCGAAAGTTTTGTGAACTTTAAACTATATTTGCCACATTTTACTCCAACTCATTTTTACCATTTTTAACTCACGTATTTTTTTTTTTATGAAATCTCACCATCTCTCATATATTTTGTTCCTGATTTCGATTCGGTGAAAAATGGAGAAAATTTAAGAGGCACAACTAGTTTGACCGCCTAAAAAAATGTGATTTTTGTGAATTGTTTAAAAAAAAAAGTATTGCATCGAATGTTTTAAAATTATGCAGATATATTTGTGCATAAATAATGAATACAAAGTAATTTTTTCATATGAAAATATTCGATTTTCAGCAAGTTACACACCATCTCCTGAGTTCTCAAAAAAAAAAAAATTTCCCACTGCTGCAGTGATTGTAGCCTTCGCAGTGCCTGAAATAAAAAAAACCAATTATTTTATTGAACTAGAATATAAAATGACGCTCGATTGTAAAGACAAAACAATTAAAATGCAACAAAATGACGGATTTGTGAAAAAAAATTAAAATCTTGCTGAAAAATCTGATGGTTTCAGGCCTGGCATAATTATATTTTTCATCCAATCATAAAACTGGAGGGTTATTGTATGGAAAAACAAATACAAAGTAAGCTAAAAGAAGACCCAAGTCGATCGGATGATTTGTTATCAAGTTACAGCTGCAGCAAATTTGAAAAATGTAGTTTTGAGAAAAACGCGTTTAGAGATAAAAGTACTGATTTCATTGTTCATTGCAGCTGCTCTGTGAAAGGCTGTAACTCAGAAACTATTTGAGATTTTCACTTGAGATTTTAATATGTTATTTTTAAAGGTATAAATTATCAAAAAATACAAAAAAAAAAAACGAATTTGTAAAATTTCAAACTATTTGTGCCCCTTAAATTTCGATATTTTCATATGATTTTATACAATCTAGATATTTATACATAATAATTTTCTTAGTTACATTTTATTTTCTTTGTAAGATAACAAGCTCAAAAGAATAAATGTACTATTTTTTAGTCGAATTTCGATGACCATTATAGACCAAAAAACAGAATTTTTTTATATTTCCACCCATTGCGCATAATCACAAAACTTATTGAGAATGTCATTAATAATAATTTCTAGATTGTTGGATTCTCTTTACTCTAATATATTTTGATGCTCTATGCTCCTAAAGTAAATCTAAATTAGAAACTATAGAGCACCTCAACTGACGTAAGCCATCTAGAAAGAGGATTTCCATAAAATGTATATTTAAAACCAAATTAATACTTATATTCCGAATAACAGAACTCTTATGAGATTCTGAGCTTTGTAATCGTCCACCTGAAGGAGCTTGCTAATGACAGATATCTATTTTCGAAAGTAATAAAGAGCAGCGTCTGGAAAAAAACTCATTTGTAGCTTCTACAAAACAAGTCTGCTAAGCTAGCTAAACCTGAAGTCCCTCGAACGAACTTATAAGCTGAAGTCCAGCGCAATAACAATTGATCTATGGCACTATGTTATGTAATTCTCATTTATGCATTTTCTGTAAAATTTTTCAATATTACCAATATGTACTGAAAATCGAATTTTGCATCCCTGCATTTTTATTTATTGCACTCTCAAATTTATACAACTTCATAGAAGATCAATTGTGGGCTTTTTTTCGAAACTTCTCAAATTGTGGTTTATGCAATTAGTGTTGTTGTTGTTGCTGTTGACATTTGTTTACTGTTCCTATAAAGTGAAAACAACTGTATTGAGTCATATGCACACAATACACATACACAAAGAAGTATATTTCTAAGTGTTATGATACAATAACCCCAGTGGGAAAATTGAGTAGTAGAACCCTAAAAGTAGGTCAAGCAGTATAGAGTTAGGAGTTTATAGTACTCATTTAGTTGGCAACACTTTTTGAACTAGACGAATGTTACAATATTTCTGTCAAATGTCATAATTACTTACTTAATTAGCTAATCGATTCTAAAATTCTAGATGCGGGCTTTGTTCTATTGAGAAATCGACTTCGTAATCGACGACGAATTCGTAATAGATGCTGATTTACTTTTATCGAGAAATTTCTCATAGAAGTTGGTACAAAACATATTATTATTATTATTACTGCTAGATATTTAATGCGACCAAGTGAAAGATTGTGCCCAAACAAGCCTTTCAAAATCCAACCGCTTAAAAAAGGGGAAAAAATCGTAGCTTCCGAAGGGAGAAATTTTCATCATACATTCCTCTGGAAAAATAAGACCACTGCCTATCATCTGCACCATAGCAGGCCATAAATGCCTATAGCTATTTTCTTTAGCTAAATGTGGAAATTGATTGAACTACAATTAAAAGAATTTGAGAAGACAATTAATTATTCCTTTTTCAGTGATATGTCAATATTAAAGTGCAATGTAGTTGCAATAATACTAAACTAATTGTAGATCTTTTGGGACTAGTCGGTTCATCAGTCTTGAACTAGTTCTTTTGCTCTTATGGAAGTCGAGCTTAAGTATAGCAATATTAGGCAGCAATATTTAAATTAAGTATCATGCGAATACGATCCACAAATAATTGAAAATATTTTCAAATAAATTTACTCTTCAATTACTCTACCCAATTGTGACCTTATAGAGTACACGTAATATAGAACAAGTGTTTTTTTATTATTGTTTTTTAAAAGCTAAAACGTTTTACGAATATTTAGTTAATTATTATGCTGTTCACAAAGTTTCTATTGTTTATTAATTGATTGTAATTTTCGGGCCTACTTAAATACATGCAAATTAAATTTAAATAGCTCACATATATACCGTATATGTATATGTATATGTATATATATATATATAAATTCAAGTTCATTTAAATTTTCGTAAATTATTTACTGAGAATTAAAAAATAAAAAATTAAAAAAATAAATAAAATGACACGCAAAACCTTCCCAACACTTATTTACAATAAAAATACGAGTACACTCGTACAATGGCAGTTGACAAAAATTTTAAATTGTTTAAATTAATGTCAAATTTTCGTTACTTTGATTTAATACTTTACACATTGATACATGTGATACAGTCAAAACACACGTATGAACATAACAGAGTGTTATCTCTGTTGAGATCTTTGTATTCTTTGATCTGACAAATTTGGAAAAAAAAAAAATACAATTAACTACATTCATTGCGATAATAATAAAAATAAGTCAGATGTATAAAATAAAAAATTTTGGAAAAATATTTTTAAGGTTTATTTATCATTTAATTTGCTGTTAAATGAAAGAAATACAAAACAAATACCAAATAATAATAATAAAGCTACTTGTACAATAATTTTAGTTAATTGTTAATTTTATTTGTTCATCTATCTTACGTTTTTTGTGCTACACAATATGAATGTGGTGATGGTGGTGGTGAGGTTGGTCGATGTGATGGGAATTTTCATAGGTTTTCAATTTTGCGTTGATTAATTTGTTAATTTTTTAGATTATATATTAATTATAAATACAATGTATATGAATGTATTGTATTTTCACAGACATGAAATGTTCAATTCCAATGTATTTACTTGAAGACGATTACATTCATTTAAAACAAACTCACCACACAAACCGTGGGGAAAATTGTTAGAAATACATTCTACTTACCATACATGTGTGATATGTACGTTCGACCATTCAATCGGCTAGTCAAATTCATTGAGTACCATTTATATTCGAAATTCTGTTATTTTCATTGGATACTCATAACTGATACTCATTCTCATCCAGAAAACGCATTTCCCAGTCTTCGATAAAATCATTACATCTCACCTTGTTTAATTATCGTTGAAATGAACAGATTCGATGCGAAACCGGTTATGGTGCCCAGCTAAGGATGATGATTCTTCAGGTGGTACATTTGTAGCATTCAGGCATTCTGAAAATGAACGGTAATTTGTGTTTTGGCTAGGCATTGATGCTGAGTATTAGTGAACGACATAAGCTGATTGTTCAATAAATCTACTCAATCTTCGAAACTACGCAATCATATTTGAGTGTCCCTCAAAAGCTGCTGGGAACCAAAATCTGATTGCAATGGCAATGGTTTAAGAGCTATACTACGCATATGGTGGCCAGATAACTGAATTTCAAATGACGAGCTCCCTATAGTGGAATTCGCAAGCCTCTCGCCGAAGAGGACGGCCGAAGGCAACGTGGAGATGAAGCCTGTATGACGAATTCACAACAGATAAAGTCAAAAGCTGCAAATCGACCACAATGGAATGTATTTGTATCGGCACTTTGCGCCCGCAGCCGGCGCGATAGCAAATAATAATAATAATAATAATAATAATAATAATGGCAGTAGAGGTGTAAGTGAAATTAACATTGCAAATACGAAAGCCATCATTATTTACAACACCAATAATAGTCGACAGTTGCCGCTACCTGGGATGTACAATGGCCGCAGACAGTGACTCAGGGAATGATGTCAACAATCGACTTATCAATATTAGAATAGCTTTCGACGAACTATATCCGCCATGGAGAAGAAACCAAATTTTCAGAAAAAACGAAGGTTTGAATCTTTAAAGCATGCCTCAAGTCCACCCTAATGTACAATATGAATATAAGCGAAACTTGGCTTGTTTCGAACAACATTACGCAGAAACTTTAAGTGTTCGAATGCAAAGTTCGAAATAAAGAAAATCCCACACTGTTCCAAGTCCAAGAGAAAGAACTGAAAGTATATAGAAATGGCATTAGATTAAAATCCAAAGGACACCTAAGCTGCAGGCACTCCAAGAAGAAGGAGGAGATCCATTCATCGTAAACTATAAATCATCAAACGACGAATGGAACACTAAATGAGATTGCCATTTAAGATGTAAAATGACTACACCAAGCACAGAAAACGAAACTTTAGAAGAGATTTCGAGATATTCACGATTTCACCATGAAAACGCCTATTACATTCCACATGATATCACCACTAAGTACTCTTATCATATTGAGTAGTTCCAACAGATGGAGCAAAATGATATTTTTTCCTTAAACAAAAGCAAAGAAATTGTATTAACTAAGACTGTCATAAAAAGTCACATATGATTGCCTTGAAATTTTGCAGCATTTCCTACCAACAATTTGAAACAGGCATATATGTATGACATACATATGGTGGGGTCAAATTGTAGGGGGCCGAAAAAATGTTAAGGGGCTCATCGAGATTCTTGTTCTACGGGTCATTTGAAGATACTTTTCCAAAGAAACCATAGCTCTAAAATGATTTTCGAGCCCCCGGATTTTTCAAAATAAGTTTTTTTCCCCAAATACTCGAGAATAGATGTAAAAAAAAAAATTTTTTTTAGAGCTAAGTCGCGTATTTTTTTTTCATCGTCGAACAACATTGCCAATAAAATGTTTTCTGAATGAGCATAATACGAGTTTTCTTTAACAACATTATTTACAATTTGGCTTAAATTCGAATCCAAATATTGAGTCCAACGTATGAATTTATAAAATAATACACTACCGTGCACGACAGAGTTGTAATATTTAATATTGAAGTACATTGGCGTATATACTTTAATTATATAGTTTGCCAGAATTTTTAAATTTGTAGATGGCTTGTTGGTTGTCACATATAACCGTAATAATCTACTGGCCTTGGTGAGCCAACGAGAATGTGCTATTGGCCCTGGTTTAATGTTGGCCAAATCCGCCAAAACCTCACCAGAAGAAATTGCAAGCGCCATTTTGTACAAGTACATTGCGTCGGTAGTTAATTCAACAGCACTTAAATCAGGTATATTTTCCAGAGTGATAATCTCAAAATCGTTTACCGCCTAAAAATAGAAGAGATTAGATGAATTAAATACAATTTTATCATTTAAATTCGAACACATTACTTGAGAAATACGATTCAAAATAGTAATACAAATTTAAAAAAATTACATACCGGAACATTATCACAAGTTTCTATTTGTTTGCTCAACGTTCCGGTTGTCGTTCGTGGTCCAGTGGTGGATGATTTCTCCAAAGTGTCAAACAAATGCCGTAACGGAAGCTCGTTAAAGTGGAGAAGGCACACAAACCAATGCAGTGGTCTGTTTAACTGCATTTCGAATCGTCGCAAAATTCCATTTCTTATGCCAGTATTTGCTCGCTCACCATCACAGCATATGCCAATCAAAGAATCTAGAGACATTGCTTTGTTGATGAAAAATTCGTTCAATTTGATGACTTTGTGTTCAGAATCTTCATTTTCTACTTTTATGTAGCCTAATAATTGGGAATGTGGTTCCTTTAAAACAACTAGGTGAGGTTCTTTCACCATCCTTGGATGAAATTTGTTATCGATTTTTTCCATCGTTAAAGAATCATTTTTTCTGCCGTCGAATGAAAATGCAATTAAATTGGAAGCATCATACCGATTATGAAGCACTTTTTGTCTACATTTAACTTTTTCTCTACGAACTTTAGACTTGTCCATAATGACAAGATTGCCATGACCATCTTTGACGCCAATGTCTTCCATAAGAGATGTTGCCAATGCTGATGCTATTCTATCTGACACACCAAATCTGTCACACATCATAGCAAACTTGAAAGCATCGTATCTGGGTGTATATGGTCCTCGTTTCGTTTGAGATGCATTTTGTGCTTCTACTAAATGTGTACTATGCTCATAATCACTTTCCTGGTCTTCTTCTGGCACGTATGTTAGACCCTGGCTCTCTTCAATTGTTTCTATTATTGTAGATGTAGGTGCTTGCTCTTCAATTTCTGTCTGGTATTCCGGTATCGTAGATCTTCTGTCATTATGTTGATCCATCATAAACTCTTTCAACTCTTCTGGAATCATTCCACATGAGCATAGAGCAGCTTTCAAGTCACATTTACATTTCCCAATGTAAAATAATTCTTTTATGGATCGTAAGAAAGATGTGAGACTGGAGCCTTTTGCTTTGCATTTATCTGCAGTGTAGTATTTGTCAAGCAAGGTATTCAATTTTCTAACAATATTTCGTTTGCATATAATTTCAATATTTAGTTTGCTCCAAATTCCAATCAATTTGTCTGTCACTTGAGGAGTAAATGTTTTATATGAAAACATTTTACTTTGCATTTTAGCACGATCGGCCAAGAAAAAATAGCATCTTAAAATATCCTGTTTAGTTGGCAGATTCAGACCAGTCAAATCAGAAGATATACCAAAAGCAGGAACATCGTGAGAAGGCATATGTTTCAAACTATTTTCGGTACTTATTGATGTTGGTGCGGCTTGTGATGTTGACGGCAATAGATCCATGTTTAAAATTAAATATTAATTAATTAATTTATAAATATTAAGATTTTCCAGCTAGATTTTGAGGTTTTCTTCCTTCAAAAGCTGGTAAAAATGTGATTTAGGTCTTAGCTTGAATATTTTGAAAAATCCGGGGGCTCGAAATTCATTTTAGAGCTATGGTTTCTTTGGCAAATTTGCTTAGAATGACCCATAGAATAAGAATCACGATGAGCCTTTGGGTCGAAAAAATTTGACCCACCCTACATACATTGTATGTATATAAAAATAATTATATTGTACAATAAAATATTGAAAAATAAAATTTTTTTTTTTTTTTATTTCAAAATATATCTACATCTCTATACATATGGATGTTGTTATTTTGATAAAATTCTTTATAAAATAAAATTACATATAAATTACATGTTTAACCATAGTAAAATAATAAAATTAATAATAAAATCTATATTATATATAAATATTATACAAAATGTTTATTTATTCAATTTTGGTATCATTATATTTGACTTGTTACATGTGCTATTTTAAAATAGTAAGTCATTTGACGTAACAAAATCATTAAAGTATGAAAAATGAAATTATTTAATAACAACAATTTACAATTAAGTACAAACTAGAATTCAATACAATTTGAAAAAAACAAAAAAAAAAAAAACGAAACACTTTATTTATTACACTTGTTTAAGAAAAAACAAAATTGACTTTATATATTTGTTGTTTTAATTTTCTAAATTTATCATTTACATATACTCCTTTGGCAAGTAAATACACAGTAAGTAAGAGTAAGTAAGTGGACTTAAATGTGACATTCAATTCAATGAGGAGAGTAGATTCAGTTAAAGGTGGTTTTTTTTTTTTTTGGGGCAGAAAGAGTGTAGAGGGAAAATATTCTCACTCCATAATTGTATATAATAATAATTTTTGCATCTTAATTCATCTTGAATACAGGCACTTAATAAATCAAATATATATTATAGGTACCTATTATAATTATACATATATATCTATATATATATAGATATATTTTAATCTAAACAAAAATAAAATAAAATAGTTTTTTTTTTTTTTTTAAATTAAAATACGATTCATTTCATGATCGTATGAAATTATGTTTGCTCTATTTGTTATATGTAATTACCACAGACGATAACAATAAGTGTTGCTTATTATTTAATAGTTATTATTGTATTTGCATTTTGTACAATCATTTCATCCATTTGTTTAAAAAAATATATACATTTCTTTGTTTATTATTATACAAAATGTGTAATTCTAATTTTTTTGAAGATACATAGAATGAAGAATGTAAAAATAAGCTCGTTGTTGTTGTGGAATCTATTTGGGGAGGAAAATAAAGGCTCGAAATGACCATTCTTTCCATTTTAACAATGCAAAAAAAAAAAAATATGTATAATAATAATGATAATAAATTATGCAGTTAACAATACAACAGCATACATAACATCGTAATAGTAAATAAATGTGTTACAAAATAAGAATATACTAAATATATCGTATATCTAGAAAATAATCACGTTAAACGGCAGGCATTCGCATATTCGACTGCATCGTGCAATGTTGGAAATATCTCAAATGGCCCCTCACTTAATGCCATACTATGCATTATTGTATCGTAAATACGATCACCCGTACTGGCCAAAAAGAGCCTTATCCCATGGGCGTTCATCTCTTTCATAATGTCAGTCAATGTGCTGCAGCCAGCCACATCCATGTGTCCCATCATTGAAAAATCCAAGATGAGAAAACGAAATGTATTCAAATATTCGGTCATCCCAACAGTGGTGGTACCATTGCCCATTGTGCTACCAGCACCAGTACCAGTACCAGTACCAGTACCAGCACTGCCAATTGTACCCTCTTCTATACTCGTACTCACAGTCGTGTCACCATTATTTACAATATTACCATTTTGCTGAATTGGCATATATGCGCCGGCGGTCGGATGTGTAAATGTGCTGGGTTTCTGAAAATCTATTTGCAATGTGTCGTAGAGAGCACGTCGAAAGAACATGCTTGTGGCAAAATTCAATGAACCAGAATATCGGAATATTTTCGTTTCGGGTACTTCAATTGCATTACGATGATGTTTGATATCGACATAAATTGCTGATGCTTCCGGTATGAAGCCGAGTAGGGAGGAATACGGTTTGGAACCCTTTATGTAGAGTGCAAGTAATGAAATGCAAACACCAATGAGTAGTCTGTGGAGGAGAAAAAATGTGAGCAAAAATAATTAAAGTAATAATTCATATGTTGTGGAACACATGTGGAACATGATGTAATAACATTAAAAACATGGTTTTTTCCAATGAATTCCAATTTATATGATACATTTTCTACCGCGCAAAATAATAATCTCAACATGATTTTGCTTAAGACGATCAAGAAGCTTTGAATGCATTTCTGGATTACAACAACTGGCTGAGATATTACGTGTATATATGTATATAAGCCTGACGATTTCACCTTACGCGAACTTGATGATTTTACCACTTCGCTACTCTAACTCTAACTCTAATCGATCGAGGGG
Organism: Megamerina dolium; assembly: GCA_963854835.1. Taxonomy (NCBI): domain Eukaryota; kingdom Metazoa; phylum Arthropoda; class Insecta; order Diptera; family Megamerinidae; genus Megamerina; species Megamerina dolium. Next base: position 9,700,925 of record OY978528.1, read on the forward strand.
TGTTACGGGCCTTTGGTTCTCTGTTGTGGACTGCATTCTAAAAGATTTGTACCAACATGCAAAAAGATCGAGCTTAACTGCAATACGAAGGGTCTTTCAGTCAAAACCCTTCGTCTTCACTAGCAAGCTTAAAATTAAAGTCTCTCAGTGAATCCTAGCAAAAACAAATCGGTCTTCTTCATAAGGAAATTCAAATTAGAAGACTTGTTACCACCTACTTTATACAAAAATAAATGCAATTGTCTTACGAAATGAAAGACAAAGACACAAAGACTCATGCCAAACAGAAAGTTTCGCAAGCACTAACGATTTTCTGGCAATGCAGGAGACCTTCTGGCAAGACAAGGACACTGAACCCACAAAGGGTGTAGTCGATTTGCACTTATCTAATCAGATCTATTCTGACTTATGCTTCTGTGGAATGCTGGCCGATCACTTCCCTGACCGGACTACAAAGAAGCATATACCAAGACAATACCGGTGCGATCAGCATTAGTTTTCGACTTCCTTTGAACCTTCAAATTCGAAAGGAAGCAATGAATGCCATTTTTAAACATACATTTATGGAGTCTGTCATGGTGAAATGAACACAGGTCACAGGCACAGGCCCTCTATAACGTTTCGAAAATAGATCCAACAGCTCAAATGATGGTGGTTCCGGATGAGACGATATGACCTAGTATCTATTTTCCAAATGGAGCACAGCGACAGTCATCTTAGCAGAAGTCTTCACCAAACTTAAAGTGGTTTGCTGGATTATTGCGAAAAAGTGCTGTGAGAAGAGCCACTTAAACTCCCTGTGAACACTGTAAGCTCTTCTAAATACAGACAGGTTGCGATTGTTGGGCATTGGTGTTATGAGCATGGGTAAAATTCATAGTCTTTCTCTGCCCAAACTTCATCAAGAAATTTAAGAAGTTCGAGGTAGAATAGCGTAATTTGCCTAGGGTCTACTCTGTCCACCTTTTGCCTTTAACTCTTTTTTTTTTTTCTCTTTAACAATAATGTAATTTATAGTTACAGTATAGTTATAGTATAAATTGAAATTTACGTTCTACACATGTTCCACATAATCAATTTCATGCAAACTACACACCACACTCACCCAATATCAATATCGATAAATACAACTGATAGAAATGTGGCCAGCCATGTAAATAATTCCAGTTTACCCTGTTTCGAAAATTTTTTCAATTCTTTCGCCTGCATAAACATCGGTTTGAGAGCAACAACAATGACACCAGCCAAAACACACTAGAAGCAAAATAGAATTCATGTGATCATATTCTAAATTGTATGTAAATCTGTGAAAACTTACTCTTGGTAGATCGCTGAAAAATGGTCCAGCCCAGAGCAGCGTGACCAAAATTAAAAGTGCCGAAACTAATGAAGCCAATTGGCTCGCACCACCAGTTTGTTCTTGTATTACCGAACGTGATAGCGAACAAGCAAGCGGTATACATGAAAAGCAACCACCAACAACATTGCCAACACCCAAAGCGAAGAGTTCCTGATTGGCACGCACCTCGTACGAATGTTTTTTGGCAAATGTCAAACCCATCGACATGACTACCGAGTAACTAACAATGGCAATTGCGATGGCGTCTACCGTCACTTTTGGAATGAGATCTATACGTGGAAATTCCGGAGAAGGTAAACCTTTTGGTATCACCCCCACTAATGTTACGTTATAGTGACCTTCTACATCGAGAAATTTTGATATCAGTGTACCACCAATGACGGCAATCAGTTCGGCAGGCAACGGAATACGGCATCGTTTACGTAAATATGGCTTTAGAACTTCATTACAGATGGCCATGAAGAAAATGATGCACAAACAGAACAACAAGGCCGCTAGATTTGTCTCCGGTAATGATTTACATAGATCAATAACTGTGTAGATAATTTTAAAAGCACCTTTCTGCCGTGGTATTGATACACCAATAATATCTTTCAATTGGCTGGTTATTACATGACAGGCAGCACCAGTAGTGAAACCATTTACCAACGGATCACTTAGGAGGGCAGCAAGCGTACCAAGACGTAAAAACCCCATTGCGAGCTGAAAAGAAAAAGTAGAATTTTAGAAATGGTTTAATTAATTTTTCAATTGAACAAATTTATATGCAAGTGGAACGTATGTAGAACATAATATAAAATGTGTCAAATTATAATTCATTCAAAATATAAAATAAATATAAATAAAAATTACAATCCACATACGTTCCACTTTCAAAACTACACTTGTTTCGAACAAAATTCCTTCAGCACTCACATGTACAAGACCCACAGTCAACGCCAATGACGTTACTACCTCCTCCGGTTTAATTACAATGCTACCCTTTGGCACAACTGCACCCTCCTCGGTTGCATATGTGTGCACCACCTTTAGTGTCATCATACTAATCACAGCAAATGTACCAATCGATATGTGTCTTGAAGTGCCAAGCACCAAATAAACTAGCACAGGAAAAATAGCCATATAGAGGCCATTACCTGGTGAAACACCGGCTAAAAGACCATATGCCATACCATGTGGTATATTCATGATGGCCACAGTAAAACCCGCTATAACATCACCGATAAAATCACGTTTCCACGAATACTTTGGCAACCATTGGAGTATTGGTACAATACCCGTGAATAGTGCGAGAAAAGACCAATTCTTCCAGCATTGCCGTAAAGCGTATGGTATGCTTTTATCACGTGCACTATAACCAGTCTGTTTGATGACCACCTCATGTGTCAGCACATCACGATGTACATCATATTTGGGTTGAACTTTTGGTTTTTGTGTGAGGTATGCTTGTGTAAGTGGTTTCGTTCTGTGGTGTGGAATGAAAAATACATTTAAGATCCACGAAAATACAATTATAAGAGAATATTGACAGTATTTAGAACTTACTCATTATATGTGTCATTTGCCATTTTCTTCAACTCAACACGTTCCACAACCACATCAGTGTAACGATGATTTAAAAATATACTATGCTGATATCCAACTAGTTCACTATTAGGATTGCCTAATAGTGTGGATGGTATGTGATGATCATTAAGTTTGAATGCACTTAAACAGCAATTCTCGGTGGTGGTGGTTGTTACTTCTGGCTCCTCCTCCTGTATGCTCGAAGTGCCAGCTTCGTTATTTTGTTGTTGGGGATTTTGATCGCGCAAACGTTTAAATCGTTCTAAGGCGTACTTGCGTATGTTTTTTAGATTGATGTGTTTCTGTGTGTGGAAGAGGAATAAAAATTGAAATAGATTTGATTAGAAATTGAATTTGTGAAAAAAGTTAATTGTACGTAAATATGATCCACATTGAAATTTTTAGCAAACTTAAAGCTTTATCTTCGAATGAAAAGCTTCAAATGATAATTCCAATGGAAAAGCTTAGCTTTATACTTCGGCGGGGTATAGCAATGAATTTAAATACCGTAAGCAAAACGAAATTGGCTATAACTACGAATATGAATCTGAATAATAGTTATTCATACCCTTTGTCGAGACAGTGTTCGTTTGTCCATAATATTCGTAATGAGATGCAAAGATTTACCACCCACGATAATAAGTAATCACAATAAATTGTTGCTGCTTTCATATAAGAAATGGTTAATATACAAATTCATAGTAGTAATATGTATGTTATATGGCAAAAATATTTGTTTAAATAATTGTCACTCTGTTTGTTATTTTCATTTATTTATAAAATGAAATTTCCTAAAAATTAATCAATGCCTACACACATTGTCGATAAGTCGTGCGAATAAAAAGTTTTAAAAATGTGCAAATTAAATGTTAAATTGCGTTCATTTTGTATATTAAATGATGCATTAATGTGAAATTTATTTTTGTATAATAGAAATTTAAGTACATTCCACATATGATCCACATGTATTGTTTTTGATCCTATTTGATGCAATATCATTTTAATTATGAAGAAATAAATAATTTTCACAAAATCAATTACGATCCACTTGATTTCCACATCCTTTATTTTCGCATAAGCAACACAAAATCGCTTAAGAATATAATTTTGTATGAGATTTTAATTTTACGTACCCAATTTTTAGATCGATAGCTTTATATTTTCGCAGAAACATTTGGAAAACACGCATTCAAAAACATATTTTTGTATGGGAGGTAGGCGTAGTTTTCATCCGATTTTGCTCATCTTCTAATATATCCATATTTTGTTAAAAAAATCTTTACATACTAATTTTTAATATGAAGGTTTTATATTTTCGTGTGCAAAGTGTGAAAATACACATTTGTAAACATATTTTTGTATGGGAGATGGGCGTGGTTTTCATCCGATTACGCCCATTTTCAAATATATCAACTCGGTGGTGAAACAAATTTTACATACCAAGTCTTAATACGATAGCTTTATATTTGCGCCTGAAAAGTGTGAAAATACACATTTATCAACATATTTTTGTATGGGAGATGGGCGTGGTTTTTATCCGATTACGCCCATTTTCAAATATGTCAACTCTGTGGTAAAACAAATTTTACATATCAAGTTTTAGTACGATTGCTTTATATTTTCGTACGCAAAGTGTGAAAAACACATTTATCACCATACTTTTGTATGGGAGGTAGGCGTGGTTTTCATCCGAATTCGCTTATGTACGCACTGATTTGTTTGTTGATGAAAATAATCTTATGTACAAATTTTGAGCTCAATCGCTCAAGGAATAAGGCAATTAGCACACGAACAGATAGACAAATAGTTGGACAGGCATGACTAAATTGACCCAGATTGTGATTCTCATTAATATATACGTTTTCATATCAGTCATAGTTCCTTTCTCATCGTAATAAAAATGGATACAGTATCTCAATATATGTACCATTGATTCTCTAAGTGTAAGTTATAAATATGAAGAGGAAGCATCTTCTCGAAGAACACTGAAACCGACAATTGTTAGGGTGTGATTTCGGAAAGAATGAATATAGCGGTTTTCTGTAAAAAAAAAACCGCTTTCCTAAAATTCATTGAACAGAACATTATTTGCGTATAAGCTTTATATAAGAATTTTTTTTTTTTATTCGACACCAATTAACCCATTTATAACCAGTATGCCATTTGTTGTGAAATAAATAAACAATGCTTTCTAATCAATCAACTACTCTAATCAATAAACTATTCGTTTTCTTTCATCTATTTGATACTTTTTTCAAGTAATTTTTGTACTAAGTACTTATATCATATGACGTTTTAGCACTTTATACAAATAATATTTAATATTCAAATGTGTGAAGAGACATTTTAAAATGTGTAAATTAAATGTGAAATTATAATTATTAACATATTAAATTATTATTTTTGAGGTTGTATTATGAATTTAAGTGCAATTTAAGTACAATCCACATACGTTCCACAACCTTTGTTTTTTTTTTGTGCGACATTTGATAAACATTTTTATCTTTAAATACGAATTTTCCTATTTTTTACTTTCAACTATAAGTTCCACTTGGGAATTTAAAAGTTTTATTATGTGACAAACGAAAGATTAAATAAAAATAATAAAAAAAATCAATACACGTGTTGTCACTGTAAAACCTAATTGCTATCGTATCGTATGTAATCAAATTAAAACAAACACAATGTCCACAAATATTCACATTGGAATAGACATGACAATATATATGTAATGACAATGTCAAGTTCAAAGCAAACTAAAGTATAATTTCAAATAATCACACAAAAATATAGCAAACAATGAAGTGCCATTTGATAAAACATGCAAAGTCAAACAATAGTCATTACAATAAGTAATAGGATCCAATGTGTTGTAGAATAATATTGTGTATGATGATTCTATGATGACATTATTAAATAATAAAATATTAATTGTTGTGATATAAACAAATACACATACTTTCAATGTGATAAGAGCATTAAAATGATTTAATGGCAATTAATATATTTAATTTTTTCTATATTCAAAATATTTTCAAGGCAATCATTAACCTCTAGCATGTGTATAAATATTGTCAACATACCTTATAGTATACCCCACAAAAAAAAATTCCACAATGTTTTTATTGCAAAAAAAATTACAACATTCATATTTAACCTAGCTATTAAAACTGATATTGATGAACTTTGTAGAATAAATAAATAGTCGATTGTAGTTTTAATATATGTGCGATTTACGCTGAATAAAAAACATAGTAATAAAAATAGCAAAGCAAGCAAAAAAAAAAATATTCAATTAACATCATTAATTTGTATACAAGTTCCACTTATGGAGAGAATTACAATTGGAGACAATCGACCAGTAGCACTGGCATCAGAATTGAAATAAAAAATAAAAAATAAATAGAATACAGTAATACCTATTGTATTTACATATTTATTAAGTAAGCAATTACTTATTACTTAAGTACACATTCATATTTGTCATTAAGATTGAGAGCTTAAACAATATTAGTAGCCCTTTAGTAATATATAATACCTTTATATCGCATCATTTAGATAAAATCATTAAATTAAGTATATTAATTATATAGAAATTCAAATTCAAAGTCCACCATAAATACTTGATAGTGTAGTGTGAGTGATACAGGTCCCAAAAAATTGAGCATTAAAATTATTTTATTTTTATTCATATTTTATACAATTAAATACAGGATTTATTACTATTTTTGTTGAAAATTATGATCCCCAACAACTTTTAAATGATGCATTGAAAAATAGTTATACATTTTATACAAATTTGTCACTTTGTTGTTTAAAAAATGAACATTTTGTATGGGAACAATATTTATTTATTAATGTAATTGATTCAAATTTTATGTCAAGTAATATTTTTGATGAAAAATGTGACTCGCAAAATTTTAAAATGATTCACTAAAAATTAATGCTACCTTCCATACAAATTATTCGGTTTTTGTTTAAAAAATGAACATTTTGTATGGAAGCAATGTTTAATTATTAATTTAATTGTTTCAAATTTTGTTTAAAGTTATATTTTTGTTGAAAAATGTGACTCGCAAAATTTTAAAATGATTCACTAAAAATTAATGCTACCTTCCATACAAATTATTCGGTTTTTGCTTAAAAAATGAACATTTTGTATGGAAGCAATGTTTAATTATTAATGTAATTGTTTCAAATTTTGTTTAAAGTTATATTTTTGTTGAAAAAAAATGATTCCCAAAAATGTTTAAATAATTCACTGAAAAATAATGCTACCTTCCATACAAATTATTCGGTTTTTGCTTAAAAAATTAAAATTTTGTATGGAAGCAATGTTTATTTATTAATGTAATTTCTTCAAATTTTGTGTCAAATTATATTTTAGTTGAAAAATATGACTCGGAAAATTTAAAAATCATTCACTAAAAAATAATGCTATCTTCCATACAAATTATTCGGTTTTTGCTTAAAAAATAAACATTTTGTATGAAAGCAATGTTTAATTATTAATGTAATTGCTTCAAATTTTGTGTCAAGTTATATTTTTGTTGAAAAATGTGACTGCCAAAAAAGTTTTTATGATTCACTGAAAATTAATGCCACCTTGCATACAAAAATTTTCAAATTTTGCTTAAAAAATGAACATTTTGTATGAAAGCAATGTTTAATTATTAATGTAATTGCTTCAAATTTTGTGTCAAGTTATATTTTTGTTGAAAAATGTGACTCCCAAAAAAGTTTTTATGATTCACTGAAAATTAATGCCACCTTCCATACAAAAATTTTCAAATTTTGCTTAAAAAATGAACATTTTGTATGGAAGCAATGTTTATTTATTAATGTAATTGCTTCAAATGTTGTGTAAACATATATTTTTGTTGAAAAATATGACTTCCAAAATTTTAAAATGATTCACTGAAAAATAATGCCACCTTCCATACAAAAATTTTCAATTTTTGCTTAAAAAATGAACATTTTGTATGAAAGCAACATTTAATTATTAACGTAATTGATTCAAATTTTCTATAAACATATATTTTTGTTGAAAAATATAACTGTCAAAATTTCAAAATAATTCACTTAAAAATAATACTACCTTCCAAACAAATCTGTCAGTTTTTGCTTAAAAAATGCGCATTTTATATGTGGACTATGTTGATTTATGAACATAATTGCTTCAAATTTTGTGTAAACTTATATTTTCATTGAAAAATATGACTCCCCAAATAAAAAAATTATATACTTAAAGATATTTCTACATTTCATACAAATTTGTTAATTTTATCTTAAAAAATTTACTATTTTCTATGGAGACTATTTTTTCCATATTTCATATATGTTCTATATGATGAAAGTACCATCTATTCTTATCACGACAAAATATTGATGGCGTAAAATTAAAATTGATCGGTTTAAATTATTTTAAAAGTTCATAAAAATTCTTCGAATCAATTAGGCAACTCTTTCAAGGCGATTATGTCAAATTGGAAGGATTAGCATGCCAATGAATCAAAATCGAGAGAGTTTCATCTCCAGTATAGTATTTCGTAAACAAGGAGTTTCTTCCATTCGTTCGATATGATTGAAGCAACACTGAAGCAGCTGAATTTTAAAGCGTTCAACAACTACAAAATCTATGTGCATCCCAGCTGAACTTAATTTAGATTCCGCAGAATGCTTTTTTCCGAATTTCTTTCCACTAATTCTCTTGACTATTCGCTGACACCATGTATATAATTCACATTAATATATGTCGATTCATTTCAACACGCATTTTATTGCTTATCGTATAATTCACTTGAGTTTATTACACTTTTGAAATTATGCTCGTTTTATTATGCAAAAGCAAAAAATATATTATATTACTATAATTTTGCAAGAATATGTATTTCGAAGAAACTCTTAATCTTTAGATATGAAATATATTTTTGTATATGTGTGTGACGTGATTTGAAATAGGAAGACGTTTCATATTTTAAATCACGTCACAAATGTGATTGACGAAAGTCAAAACAATAGAAAATAATATATAGAACACTGACATACTCGTACATAAACTTATCAATCAATCAATTATTAAAATGAATGAAGACTAAAAAAAAAAAAATAAAATAAAAAATAAAGAAAACCTCAAACAATCACGTACTTCTACTTATAAATATCATGTGGACCATATTAAATATATTTGTAGACATGTGTGTGTATATGTCTTCGCTCCATAGGAAATCAAAAATGATGTCTTCTGTCCCAATTCAAAAAAAAAAAAAAAAAAAAAAAAAAATTCTTCCATAACCAAAAGGAAATAAAATCGAAAGAGCAGCAAAGAATTTCTTTATTTGATGAATTATTAAATAGACTATTTTAAAATACTGTAAAATCGATTTAACAATTAATTCCCAAAAATATTACACTAATATTACACACTTGCTTCATAAAATTATAATTAAAAATAGAACAAGTAATTTTAATTATTCTTTACGCACATCCAACATATTTGATGAAATGTCGACCTTTTTCGAAAATTTGAATTTTAACTACGACGCACTTTGGAGTTATAAAAAAAATTGTGAAATGCACAAGCTACCCAGTCTGACTAATTTAATTATAGTCGTGTGTATTGTGAAACGAAAATATTTTACATATTGTAAATGAAAGATAGAATTAATCTTAAATGTTATAAATTTTATTAAAGACTCTTATCATATAAGGTTACACAGCATATTGGGAGACTGGAAACTAAATGGTTTGAATTTGATAAAAATATGTAGATGAAATTATATATTCAATCATCGAAAAAAACATTAAAATAACTATCCATTGATAGTATTGCATCAATATTATTTTTCACCTTCAAAAAACACATTGAAAATACGACCCTGCTTCCGATAGATGTTTCTTTATCGTCCCCAATAAAATATTATCTTTATTTTGGTTTCCATTAATAAAGAGAAAATTGAAAGAGACAAAAAAATAAACAAAACAATTTAGATTAAAAAATATATCTAAAAGGTAGAATAAGGATAGTCAAGCTGCCATTAAGGCTCTTTGCTCTTTTAGAGTTTTACCTCTAACCGTGTAGCAAAGTTGTTTAACACATCAACGATTAAGTTCGCTTAAGTTAAGTTATTGCGAAATTTATGAATATTAACTCAAGGCCCATTCGAAGACGAATGGGTTCTGCAACTTTCGAAATCATCGTAATTTCAATCTTAGGGTTCTTGAACATCGTAAAGAAATTCCATTGTTTTCGACCAAAAATATTGTTCAGCTATGAGCATCTGAATTGCTATGGTAATAAGCAAAAATTTGCAGTTTTCGACTGCAAAGCAATCCGAAGAGGTTCAAAAGCTGTCATTATATTTAGACAAAACAATGCTTTGATGGAATCATCGGTCCATATTTCTACAAAAAAAAAAAACGAGTCCAACTGGAAGGTAATTATGAATGACACCCATTATCGTGCCATGATAGCAGGCTCTTTGCAATAAATTTTAGGCTTTAGACCGGTGTATTGTACGTCTAGATTATGTGATATCAGAATTCGAAAATTTTTACTATGAGGCTATGTAAAGTCCAAAACCAACATGGATTAGCCAGCTACGATTGATGAATCGGAATTCAACATTACTCGCATCATTTGCCAAATTACTTACTTACTTACTTATGTGGCCATAACAACCGAATATCGATTTAGGCCGAAAATAACATGCTTCGCCAGCCATCTCTGTTCTTCGCTAGCTGGCGCCAGTTAGAAATTCCAAGCGCCGTCAGGTTCTCCAGTACTTGGTCTTTCCACCGGAGGTTTGGTCTTCCTCTTTTGCGTCGTCCTCCAGCGGGTTCCGAATATAACACCTTCTTAGCTGGAGCGTGTTCTTCCATTCGCTCGACATGACCTAGCCAGCGCAGCCGCTGGATTTTGATGCGCTTTACTATGTCGATATCGGCATACAGCTCGTACAGCTCATGGTTGTACCTTATTCGGTACTCGCCACCAACGCAAATAGGTCCAAAGATCTTGCGTAGGACTTTTCTCTCGAAAACTCCAAGTATTCGCTCATCCGAGGTGGAAATTGTCCAGGCTTCAGCGCCATATGTTAGGACAGGCATGATGAGAGACTTGTAGAGTGTAGTTTTCGTTCTTCGAGAGAGGGCTCGACTTCTCAATTGCTTACCCAGCCCAAAGTAACACCTGTTAGCAAGAGTTATCCTACGCATGATCTCCAAGCTGACGTCATTACTGCTGTTAATGCTGGTTCCAAGATAGACAAAGTCCCTTACTACTTCAAAAGCGTAGTTGTCAACAGTGACGTACTGTCCAAGACGCCGGGACTCTTTGTTTGTTGACACTAGATACTTCGTCTTGCCCTCGTTCACCGTGAGACCCATCCGACGCGACTCTCTTTCCAACTCTGAGAATGCTGCACTGACTGCTCGCGTGTTCATGCCGATTATGTCAATATCGTCGGCATACGCTAACAGCATGACACTTTTGTTGAAGATAGTGCCATTATGTCGTAGATCAGCAGCTCGTATTATTTTCTCCATAATAAGATTGAAGAAGTCGCACGATAACGAATCACCTTGTCTGAAACCCCGTTCGGTATTAAACGGTGCGGAGAGGTCCTTCCCAATTTTCACTGCACAACGGGAGTTATGCAGTGTCATTCTACAAAGTCGAATGAGCTTTGCAGGAATACCGAACTCAGACATTGTTGCGTAGAGGTAATCCCTTACCGGACTGTCGAAAGCGGCTTTATAATCAACAAATAGGTGGTGTGTGTCGATCTGTTTTTCTTGGGTCTTCTCCAGGATTTGGCGCAGTGTGAAAATCTGGTCGATGGTGGATTTACCAGGTCTGAAGCCACACTGATAAGGTCCAATCAGGTTGCTGAGCATAGGCTTCAATCTTTCACACAGTACGCTCGATAGAACCTTGTACGCGATGCTCAGGAGACTTATTCCACGGTAGTTGGCGCAAATTGTGGGGTCTCCTTTTTTATGTACAGGACAGAGAACACTGAGCCTCCAATCATCAGGCATGCTTTCATCCGACCATATTCTGCTTATGAGCTGGTGCATGCGGGTGAGCAGCTCATCGCCTCCGGTCTTAAACAACTCGGCAGGCAGGCCATCAGCACCTGCAGCTTTGTTGTTCTTCAGCCTTAAAATGGCCGTTTCAACCTCGTCATAGTCGGGTGGTGGAACATCAACACCATCATCTGTAATTGGGGTTATCGGGCATTCTCCTCCACTGGCGGAATTGTTCGTAGCATCGCCATTCAGTAACGTGGAGAAGTGTTCCCTCCATAGGCTCAGTACACTCTGGACATCCGTAACCAGATTCCCATTTCCATCACGACAAGAAGAGGCTCCGGAATTTAAACCTCCACTCAGGCGCTTGATCTTTTCAAAGAATTTTCGAGTCTCATTCTTGTCGGTGCACATCTCTATCTCCTCACACTCGCGTCTTTCCAACTCCCTCTTCTTGCGCCTGAAAAGACGTCTCTCTGCACTCCTTTTCTCTCTATACCGCTCCTTAACAGCTCGCGTTACGCCTGCACGCAGGGTTTTTCTGTAGGCGGCGTCTTTCTCTGCGGTAGCGTCGCGACACTCCTGATCATACCACTCATTCCTCAGAGGCCGGTAGTAACCGATTACCTCCTCGGCAGCAGTAGTCATGGAGTGGGATATATGTGTCCACCGTGCGCATGTATCATCAAGTGGGGGAGTGTTCTGCATAAGCAGATCCGATAGTCGAGTGGAAAATGCATCTGCTGTCTCTGGTGATTGCAGCTTACTGACGTCGAGCTTTCTCTGTGTGGGACTTCTCTTGTTATTTGCGACACATAGGCGTGTGCGCACCTTAGCTGCAACAAGGTAGTGATCCGAGTCGATGTTGGCACCACGGATCGATTTCACGTCCATCACACTGGAAGCATGCCTTCCGTCAATCAACACATGATCAATTTGGTTTCTTGTACGATGATCTGGAGACAGCCATGTCGCTTTGTGGATGTCGAGATGCTGGAATCTGGTACCACCAATTACCATGTTTCGTGCTGCGGCGAAGTCGATCAGCCTCATTCCGTTATCGGAGGTGTTTTGGTGGAGGCTGAATTTTCCGACAGTTGGACCAAAGGTACCTTCCTTGCCCACCCTGGCATTAAAGTCGCCAAGCACGATTTTGATATCGTGGCGGGGGCAGCGGTCATAAGCTTCTTCGAGGCGCTGAAAGAAGCTCTCCTTGGTCACATTGTCCTTCTCATCCGTCGGAGCGTGGGCACATATAAGGCTGATGTTGAAAAATTTTGCCTTGATGCGGATTGTGGCCAGCCGTTCGTTCACAGGCGTGAACTGTGAGACAAGATGTCGTAGTCTCTTTCTGACCAAAAATCCACATCCTAATTCGTGCCTTTCAGCATGGCAACTGTAGTAGATGTCACAGGACGCTCTTTTGGAGCAGCCCTGTCCTGTCCATCGCATTTCCTGGAGAGCGGTGATGTCAGCTCTGTATTTTTCGAGGACATCAACCAGCTGGATAGAGGCACCCTCCCTATAAAGGGATCGGACATTCCAGGTGCATATCCGTAAATCATTGTCCTTTTTTCGTTTGCGGGGGTCATCAACAAAAGCGGTAGTCCTTATCCGAGGCATTTTAGTTTTTTTCATTGGAGGGGTTTTTTATGTGGCGGGTCCCAAACCCAACGCACAACCTCTAACCGAGGAGATTTTCGCCACTCACTTCAGCCGCCTCCCAGCGGGTGCCAGGAAGACGTTGCCCGGTGGTCGCCACATGGAGGGCCCCCATTAATAATAATGAAAGCGCCATCACAGAGTAAGCAGAGCAAGCTATATGACTACCCCTCATTAACAAATAAAGGTATCATCACATAGCGCTCAGATCAAACTACATGACAGCCAGTGAGTTGACTTGCGATGAGTTCAACAAGGATTGCGCTAGCCCCACCTGGTTGAGGCAGTTAGACACGTTACCTTGCGAAAACACCACCAGACCACCAAATGCCAAATAGTATGTACTAATAGTATGTACTAATCGAAATGTTCGAAATCTGCATCGAAAGTTGGAACCTCTGAACGGGTAATGTCTTGAAACGGTTCAATCTTGAAAAAATAAATGTTAAAAATTGTTGTTCTATATAATAACAAAGGTTATCCGATAAAATTTACGATATTAATTTTTACTTTGAAAAAAAAAAAAATTACTTTTAAAGGAATGCTTTTTCGCTCCCATCGCTCCAAGAATGCTCCTAAAATAGTGAAATATATGTCTAATCTACATTAAATTTTACAATTCAAAATGTTTATGAATAAAAACATTTTTTTTTTTCCAAATACACCAATCCTCTATCTTCTCCCCTTAGAAAAGTTCCCCTATGAAATTGATTTTGCATTTTTTTTCGCGAAAGTCACCAATACGAGTGGACGTCTTTCTTTTGATTTTTAGAAAAAAAAAAAAAAAAAAAAAACAAATAAAATAATATCGTTTGCAAACAATTTGTTTATAATATGAGTGTTCAGCGCTCTCCTCCCCGGCAACGGCAATCGCCTATTAATGTGTGTGTAAACAATAATTTGCAATCACCCGCGCAAACCCCCGCGATAAGTGCATTATCAAATAAAACAGTTGATACACACTGCACAAGTGAAAGTAACAGTGCAAATCTTTTGCCTGCACATATTAAAAATTCATCAAATTTTGCAACAACAATAAATACAGACAAAAAAAATAATTTGTTCTATCGTGATATACTATCTCCCTCTATACCGTGGAGTGTACAATGTGCTTCTCCTGCTGTAACACCAACAGCTACAACATCAAAGCAATCAAATAACGGCACTTCTACTGAAGTGCATGACCCAGTAGTTAAAGCAACTAGTGCGATGACTAATAAAGAACCAGTTGCTGTTCAAACTGGTATTGATCGCTACATTACTGTAGTAAAGCGAAAGAGAAGTCCGCAAAATTCAAAACAAATGAATTCAACAAAAATTCAAAAACAGAACACTGTCCCTATTAGTTCGGAAAATAGATACGCTCTGCTTTCAGGTGATGAAAGTGACGAAAATATTATCTCCAAGAAAAATTTCAAACCCCCACCCATTTTCTTGAGAGAACGCAACTCAGATAAGTTGATTTCTAGAATTACAAGTCTTATAGGACCAAAGAATTTCCATGTTGTTCCTATTCGCAAAGGCCAAATTGAGGAAACAAAAGTGCAAATCTACAGCGAAACTCATTATCGCAAAGTAATAGCGGAATTTGATGCTGTAAAAAAGAATTACTACACATATCAGCTAAAAAGTAGTAAGGGCTTAATCGTTGTACTCAAAGGCGTCGAACCCAACGTTGATATTAACGAAATCAAACTTGCCCTTCAGGAAGAAGGGTTTCAAGCCAAAACAGTATTCAACATTCTCAACAAGAGCAATATACCTCAACCGTTATATCGTATTGAGCTTCAGCCTGAAACAAAACCCCTAAAAAAAGGTGAGGTACACCCCATATATAAAATTCGATATTTATTGCATCGCAAAATCACAATCGAAGAACCCCATAAGAGAACTGGACCTCCTCAGTGCAGCAACTGCCAAGAATATGGACATACTAAGACATATTGTACCCTGCCAGCTGTTTGTGTGATTTGTGGAGATCTCCATAAATCAAACATATGCCCAAAATCTAAAGACGATGCTAGCATGAAAAAATGCAGCAATTGTGGAGGTAATCACACTGCAAATTATAGAGGTTGCCCAGTATATGCAACCCTAAAACTAAATTTCTCCGCTAACAATCAACCTCTAAAACCAGTTGAGCAAACTCAGATAGCCAACTCAAGTAAGAGACAAAATATTGATGCAACACAATTCTTCTCTGCAATCCCAAACAAGAATCAAACCAATTCATACGCTAGCGTGTTAAAACAAAACCTACACCAACAAAGTAACGTAAATAATGAGCAGAAACACTCACTGCCCACCCAACAGCCAAGTACCCTTGAACATTTGCTTCAAACATTAATTCAGAATATGAACCAATTCATGAACTCAATGCAAACAATGATGCAAGAAATGATGAAAAATCAATCGATGTTACTCCAAACATTGCTATCCAGACCATGAGTTGTCTCAAGATATGCCACTGGAACGCCAACGGCTTAAGCCAGCACCGTTTGGAGCTAATTCAATTCCTTGAATCCAACCAGATCGACATAATGATGATATCTGAGACCCATTTCACTGACAAAAATTGCTACCAAATACCATATTACAAACTGTACACTACAAATCATCCGCATGGTAAGGCACGCGGTGGAACTGCCATATTGATAAAAAGCAGAATAAAACATCATGTTCTCGAAGATTTCAGTAGCGTCTACTTGCAAGCAACATCTATATGTCTGGAAGAATACATCTCTAAGCTAGTAATATCTGCGATATACTGTCCCCCAAGATACAGTATTACCGAACAACAATATAAAGAATTTTTCTCAACTCTTGGTAGCAAATTCTTGGTTGCTGGCGATTTCAACGCCAAACACACTCACTGGGGCTCCCGCTTAATAACTCCAAAAGGCAGAAGACTATGTTCAATCATCACTAACCATGGCTACGATGTTATTTCAAATGGTCAACCGACATATTGGCCGACGGACAAGAGGAAAATACCCGATCTCATAGACTTTGGAGTCGCCAAAGGTTTGCAGATGGAAAATATCTCCACAGAGTGTAATTATGATCTATCATCTGACCACTCACCCACGGTAATATCTATAAAATCACCAAGCCCCCAAGGCAATTGCGTTAGAAAGAAAATAGACTGGTTAAAATTCAAGAAATATATAAATTCCCATCTTCCTCTGAGTACTGTATTAAGAAATGGACACGATGTAGACTCAGCACTCGAAAAATTCAACCAGCTACTCTCATTAGCTCTCAGCTCAGCCACCTGCACAAAGGGATGCAAGCAATCAAAATATAGCCAATACACACCAGCAGACATTGAATTGCTAGTAAGACAGAAAAGAAGACTCCGAAGACAATGGCAAGAATTCAGATCACCGAATCTGAAAACACAGCTACAGCACTGCACTCGAAAGTTAAAGCAATCCTTGAAAAATAAAAACAACAAAGAGTTAGAAGAGCACATAGCGAAATTAACACCTGGTGAAGCGTCAGACTACTCTTTGTGGAAATCAGCAAAAAAATCAAATCGGCCAATTCTCACTGATTCCCCCATCCGTTTGAGTGACGGTAATTGGGCTAGAAGCAACTGTGAGAAGGGTTTGGCTTTTGCAAACCACCTAAAAAGTGTGTTTACACCCAATCCACCTTCTTCACAGTCCTCATTACCAAAATTAACTTCTCAACCTTGCTCAATAACGCTCAAAATTAAAAAAAAGGACATATTCAAAGCAATTTATAAAGATTTAAACCCAAAAAAATCACCTGGTCCAGATAAAATTACCGGTAAAATGATAAAAGAGCTACCTCCGGCTTCAGTAATTCATCTCATGCACATTTTCAATGCTATCCTTCGTATTAAACACTATCCCAAATGCTGGAAAACTTCAAAAATTATTATGATAGCAAAACCAGGAAAAGACCCTACAAAAGTTGCATCGTACAGACCTATCAGCCTCCTGCCTCTACTTTCTAAAGTATTCGAAAAGCTACTTGTCATGAATATAACTCCATTTATTAATCTCAACCAACTGATTCCTCAACATCAGTTTGGATTTAGAAAACAGCACGGCACAATAGAACAAGTCCACCGCATTGTAACTCTGATAAGGAACACTTTTGAAGAAAAAAAGTATTGCTCAGCTGTCTTTCTTGATATCACTCAAGCTTTCGATAAAGTATGGCACGATGGCCTTATTTACAAACTCAAACTATTACTGCCTGCAAATGTCTCCTCATTGCTTAGTAGCTACCTCACGAAAAGACAATTTCTCGTACATCACAAGGATTACACAACAAATCCATTGGATATTCACGCTGGCGTTCCTCAAGGAAGCGTTTTGGGTCCCTTACTGTATCTCTTATACACTTCAGATATGCCCAACAATAACTATACATTCATATCGACCTTTGCTGATGATACGGCAATATTGTGCTCTCGCTCTAACCCCATAGAAGCTACTAAACTCCTGCAGACTCATGTCGATTCTCTCGAAATCTGGCTAGCAAAATGGCGTATAAAAGTCAATGAATCAAAGAGCGTACATGTAACCTTCACGCTAAGGCTAGATACATGTCCCCCACTTAAAATTAATGGCCAATCAGTTCCACAATGTTCCTCAACAAAGTACTTGGGTATTCACCTAGACAGAAGGCTGACATGGAAAAATCACATAGAGGCAAAGAAAACTCAGATCAAGCTTAAAATGAATCAGTTATGGTGGCTGTTACATAAAAGATCAAAGTTGAATCTTGAATACAAAGTGCTATTATATAAAGCAATCCTGAAACCAATCTGGACTTATGGTATTCAGTTTTGGGGCACCGCATCTCCCTCTAATATCGAAAAATTGCAGCGAATACAATCCAAGTGTCTGCGAATTATTGTAAACGCGCCTTGGTATATGAGGAACGTTAACATCCATCGAGATTTAAATGTATCCACAATTTCTGAGGAAGTTGCAATGTACTGCAGAAGTTACATTCAAAAATTACACAATCATCCGAATCCCCTTGCTAGGCAATTGTTGCTGAGCAAGGGGCATCGTCGATTAAAAAGAAAAGACACACTGAATATGCTGTAAAATTGCTACATCTCGCGACTCACCAAATTGTGATGGAACGTAGGGGATATCACATAGTTTTATTTAGTTTGTAAGATTTGAATACTTATTGTTAGTTTCTCGTATTTAAGAAAGATTCAATAAAAAAAAATAAGCTAACAAAAAAAAAAAAAAAAAAAAGATTTTTATAAAAGCATTAAATTTGTAGCGAAGCACTCAAATAAGGTTAGAGGGCAAATATGTTCGAAAGAACTGTTGGAGATAAACATTTATAGAGATCGGTCGTATATTTCTCCGGCGTAGGGGAGACCTCGGAGAAGTTATGCGGTTATTTGTTAATTTTCGGGTGTTTTAATGTGAATTTTATACGGGTGACCCCATAAGAGATGATGATAGGGGGCTCAGTATGTTCAGTATGAAAATGATGAGCAATAAAATTTAATTGAAAGTGGCCATAAATTTGATTTCTCTCTGGTTACGCTGAGACCATTGGGGGCAAAATTAATAAATATTTTGTACGGGAACCATTCTAGAACGTTCAGAAGAAATTTTGAAGAGTTAAAATTAACGACAATCGGTCATACAATTTATCCCTCTGCTGGCGATTGTATGTATTATATTTTAAAGAACGTTTCAATTCACAGTATTTATTTGAGGTTAGGAACGAAATGAGAAACGACTGAGAAAATACATTGAATTCGTTCATAATTTCGATTTTTAACTATATTACTGTATTGAAGGCTGGCTAGGTCATGTCGAGCGAATGGAAGAACACGCTCCAGCTAAGAAGGTGTTATATTCGGAACCCGCTGGAGGACGACGCAAAAGAGGAAGATCAAACCTCCGGTGGAAAGACCAAGTACTGGAGAACCAGACGGCGCTTGGAATTTCTAACTGGCGCCAGCTAGCGAAGAACAGAGATGGCTGGCGAAGCATGTTATTTTCGGCCTAAATCGATATTCGGTTGTTATGGCCACATAAGTAAGTAAGTACTGTATTGAAGCTAAATTTGAATCGAAAAACATAGCCAGCCCATTTGAAGTCGGAAATTGCTTCTAAGAATAAATTAATCAAGAGGTAAATGTGACGTTACAAAAAAAAAATTGTAATACCCAAAAAAAAAAAATAAATATAGAAACTTTATGCTAGTTTCATTTACATCAATTATATATAGGTATATAATTATTTTAATTATAATAAAACATCTAAATATTTATTTTCCAGGAAATGCATTTCCGGACTCTAAACAAACAAACCAAAAAACAAAAAAATGATCACATAAGGTGTTGTAGTACCGTTTTTTTTTTTTGTTCAGGTACGATTTAATAATCTACGAGTTATTGTATTATTGTAATTAATGAAAAATATAATAATAAATTATATTTGTTTTATTAAATCGATTGACATACATACTAGTGAACGCTCCTCAAAACAAAAAAAAAAAAAAATTATTACAATATAAATACATATTTATAATCATCGTATCGTATCATTATCATCATTTGAGTAACAACACCATTAAACCTAACCTATATTGACATAACTTTTGAATAAATCAATTTTTTACATACAAAATTGGCTATTGACAAAATACGAGTATAATATGTAGTTATACCTACATCATTTCGAAATACATATATGTAACGATTGTCGTCATACTTCATATACCATACATAATAAGATCTACACTTCAAATATAATATTTCAACCTACTTGCCTATTATTTGAATAATTCTATAAAAGACAATAAGACAATAATAAAAGACAATAAATATGGCTGGCAATAGTTAGCGCATGCTCATAATATATTTACCAAGTCAAAATAGAGTTCTTATCAAAAATTGTCGAATGCACTCATAAATTAATAAGCATTCTCAATTGGAAATCAGCAATTCAATGGCAATTAGATCTCATTCAAATCCAATTCTTCAATACCTTGCCATAAACCAATCGGTTATACCGTGTCTTTAGTGAGTGTCATTGATCGTAGCACTATTGTGACGTCATACTGTGGTACCGCTTCAAAAATCGCACATCAATTAGACAGATCTTGAAGGTTGATTGTCCAATGCAGCCATTTCCAATTGGGTTTACTTACTACACATTTCCCATTTTGCACTTCTTCTTCATCCCTTCCTCACACGAGCGAACACACATTGCA
Source organism: Megamerina dolium (assembly GCA_963854835.1). Lineage (NCBI taxonomy): Eukaryota > Metazoa > Arthropoda > Insecta > Diptera > Megamerinidae > Megamerina > Megamerina dolium. The sequence goes on from OY978528.1 coordinate 9,721,779, forward strand.
AAGGTCATAAAATATCGCACAATTGTATTGTGTATATTTTCTTTCCAGCACTTTGCGATTAGATTTATGTTATTTGATTCTATATAACAACAATATAACACCATATTGTATTGTGTACATATTTAATTATACATAAATATATTATACATAAATATATGAATGTATCGTTAAATAATTTAATATATACTCTTATATAAAATATTGAATAAATAATTGTCTTTTATTTTCTAGAGCTATTAATTTTATATTTACACACTGATTTTCATGGGATTTTAATTACTATAGCAGAATTCTATAGCAAAGAATCTTTTAGGTCAACTTCCCGTACAATAATTTGTTGCCAATTTGTGTCAATTAAAATTTATCAACCAATTTTAATACATCACATCATGATTACCCCAAATAGTTGGCTAGTTTTACTTTATTTTAAAATATACATACTATCTATAAGCACTATACTATAATAATTTTTTTTGCTAGCTTTTTAATCAATTCCAAGCTTTTTTTTTATTATTAACTATTATTTAGTTATTATTTTATAATAGTGATGGACATATTATTATCGCTATAACCATAAATTATATATAATATACAGTGGCTCCCAGCTTATTTCGTACAGTGACAGTTTAAAAATTGCTGCAGTCGTAATTCCTAATATAGCAAAAATTTGAACAAAATATAAATGCCATTTTTGAAAGGAAGGTTTGTTTTTTATTTTCCAAAATTTACTTTTTCAAAATTTTAGTGTTTGACACTATAAAAAAGTAAAATAAGAAAAAAATAGGAAAATTCATGTCACAGCTTATTTCGTACAATCTCTTTAAGTTCAAACTAAAAACAAAGTAAGTTGATTTTAATATTTAGTTGACATCCCTTAGCGTTAATGACAGCCTGGAGTCTATTTGCCATTGAATCCACCAATTTTTGAGTGATGTCTGGTGTGATTTTTTTCCATTCTTCCATCAGTACCTTCTTTAGGTCTTGCTTATTAGAAATCTTGTGTGTTCTTATTTTATTGTCCAAAATAGACCAAAGATTTTCAATCACATTCATGTCAGGTGACTGTGGTGGTGGAGACATCAAGTGTGGGCAGTTCCAAATAAGCCAAGATTGCACAATCCCAGATTTATGTTTTGGGTCATTATCTTGGTAGTACCGAAATTCTTCCCGCAAACCCAGTTTGTCTGCACTTTGAAGTAAATTGTTTTTCAGAATCTCGAGGTACTTCATTTTGTCCATTGTTTCCTCAATAAAAACCAATTCACCTACTCCGGCTGCTGACATACAGGCCCAAACCATCACGCTACCGCCACCATGCTTCACTGTGGGCTTAAGGTTCTCCTTGTTTAGCTCGGTATTCGCTTTACGCCAAACATATGACATTCCGTCCGAGCCAAAAATATTAAACTTAGACTCATCCGCGAAAATAACGGTATTCCAGAACGCAGGAGTCTTAATAATATGCTCTTTGGCGTAGTCAAGTCGGCGTTGTATATTCATTTTTGAAATGAATGGTTTCTTTCGGGCTACTCGACCGTTCAAGTCATGATTGCGCAGCACACGTCGGACAGTTTCAGCACTGGATGATTTTCCTATTTCACGCTGAACCTCTGCAGCCAACTTCGGAGTGGATAACTTTGGATTTTTCTTAATTTTTCGTACAATATAACGCTCGTCTGATGCGTTGAAAATCTTATTAGGTGCTTCTCTGCCCTTGTTCTCCAACCGATTTTCGCGAATGAAGCGTTGAATGATGTATTGGACAGTTGAGGCACTTAAATTTGTCATTTCAGCAATTTTTCGCACACTCTGACCTTTCCTAAAATGGTTAATTACCAGTTTACGCTGTTCCATCGTTGTACGACGACCCATAACGCTAAATGTTTAATTTACAGCACTTTAACTATTTAAAATAAGAATAATAAAAATTGTTATAATAGTTAAAAAGGTCCAAAAACTCATACAATTCAAAAAAACTTTGTAACTGCGCGGCAGAATGAAACTTACTTACATTGAAGTTTGTGTACGAAATAAGATGTGAGCTGAAAATCAGCTGATCAATAGTTTTTCTCTCTTGCATGACAAAAAGAACAATTTTTGGGGTTCCCCGTTTTCTTATTAGGTTTACTAAACACATACACAGACATCTACATTCAAAACTTATCGATAAGTTTTTTAGTTTCGATGTTACAGCCATTTACATAAAAATATATACACTGTACGAAATAAGCTGTGAGCCACTGTATATATCAATAAAAAGCAAGCATTTACATATCACATGTGGATTGTAATCATATGACTTGTGTTGATTGATTTTATTGAAATTATATGATTATATGAATTTGATAGAATGTGACGTCACACTAGTTTCGAGATTTGCATTATTCATTCATTATTCCGCAATTATGTACTTTGTTCTTTATAATTTGTTCGCCATTTTTATCATTTTCTCTCTCGTAGTTGAACTACTGTGACGTCACATCTAGAAAAATCCACTCTGATGGGTGCAATCTTCTTTTCGAACATTCTTGATTTGGAATTGTATTTTTCCCAATGAATGAATTAAATAATCAATAAAAAATTATAAATAATAACTAGATGGAAATAATAGAATATTAGACGATTGACGAATATAGACTGTTCCACGAAAATATCGCATTTACTACAGTCGTTTTTTTTTTAAGGAAGCAAAGCAACGTATATTTTTATTGATGACAATCTACAAGAAATTCTATTTGAGACTAGAAAACAATCATATTTTCTAATAAAAAATTCGACTACAAAAACTTTGTATACGGACCACATAAACTAGGTTAGGTTAGGTTATGCGGGCGCACTTAGACCAAATAATTGGCCCATTGTATCACCATGCATCGTTGATGCTTACCATCCTATCCTATCTCCTCTGCTAAGCGGAACCATTGGGATTTCCTAATGAATAGAGCAATGTCCCTGACATTCATGCTTGCACCCAGTGGTATCTGTAAAAAAGGCACTCCCTAGTAGAGTGTGCCTTCTGCGTGCCAAGGCGGGGCATCTACAGAGGAAGTGGTGAACACTTTCCTCCTCTTCCTCGTCCTGGCAGCTGCGACAAAAATCGTTGGCCGGTAAGCCGAGCCTTGCAGCATGCCTACCCAGAAGCCAGTGGCCCGTGAGTACGGCGACTACATTACTGATGGTTTTCCTGGCCATTGACAACAGTGAACGGGTTCGTCTATTGTCAAGGGTTGACCAGATTTTCCTAGTGGTAGCACAAGTGCTCTCATCCCGCCATTTTCTGTTGGCTATGGTGAGATAATGTTGTGTGATAAGAAGCTTGCATGTTGCAAGCGGAATTCCGGTTTGATGAGATGGATAGATTTCTGGCAACCTAGTGCCCGATCTCGCCAATTCATCTGCCTCACAGTTCCCTGGAATGTCCCTATGCCCCGGTACCCATACAATGTGTACATTGTAGTGTTCCGCTAGCTCGTTAAGAGCTGAGCGGCATTTAAGGGCAAGTGCCGATGTGACGAACGTTCCTGCGAGAGATTTAATGCCAGCTTGACGGTTGTCGGTGTATATAAAAACATCTTTGAAGGATATTATATTACAGCGAAACCACGTTGCCGCCTCCTTTATAGCCATTATCTCAGCTTGAAAAACACTGCAAAAGTCGGGTAACTTGAGCTTAACGCGTAAGGAATCAGAAAAGACGCCACCTCCTACCCTATCCTCCAATTTGGAGCCATCTGTGTACAATTGTCCCGATTGAACTCCAGTTTCGTTGACAATACCCCTATTCCATTCTTTCCTTGAGGGTATATGGGTTGAGAATCTATTGTCAAAACATGATATGTGGATGGTATAGTCGATGGCATTCGGAATAGTAGTGCACTCCCCCAGGATCCTTGAATGCCCGTATCCTGGTTGAGCCCAGCGTGAAGCTATGTTTAGCCTAATTGCTGATATCAGAGCTCTCTGCTTTCCAAACAAATCTACGGGGAGTAGATGCAATAGCGAGTAGAGCGCTTTTGACGGGGTGATTCTAACTGAGAATTATTGGTGAGCAATGTACTGAGTGTAAATTGCAATTAGGACAGTTAATCAACTACTACTTTCTTTTTTTTTTTTCTTTTATTGTGAAGTACATCAATTGTACAAAATTCGAATACAAAAATTTTGTATACCGATCACATAAACTAACTGAGAATTATTGGTGAGCAATGTACTTAGTGATAATTGCAATTAGGACAGATAATCAACTGCTACTTTCTTTTTTTTTTAATTGTGAAGTACATCACATTGTACATCAATTTTCGATTGATTAGCCTTTTAATCTGATTACAAGATTAATTCTTTGATCACGTCTGAAAAGTGACTTTCAGGTATTTTCACCCATTTCTGGTGAATTACTTTCTCCAGACAGTAAAAACTTGAATGGCATGATTAGCAGATTTTTCGGAATCTTGCTAAAAAGGTCTATTACTACGCAAGTACGATAGTAAAAAAAAAAAAAAACATCTAAAATCAATGATCGATAAACTTCTGTATATATTATGACAGGGGTGGGCGGATTTGTTGCCAATTTGTGTCAATTAAAATTTATCAACCAATTTTAATACATCACATCATGATTACCCCAAATAGTTGGCTAGTTTTACTTTATTTTAAAATATACATACTATCTATAAGCACTATACTATAATAATTTTTTTTGCTAGCTTTTTAATCAATTCCAAGCTTTTTTTTTTATATTAACTATTATTTAGTTATTATTTTATAATAGTGATAGACATATTATTATCGCTATAACCATAAATTATATATAATATATATATCAATAAAAAGCAAGCATTTACATATCACATGTGGATTGTAATCATATGACTTGTGTTGATTGATTTTATTGAAATTATATGATTATATGAATTTGATAGAATGTGACGTCACACTAGTTTCGAGAGTTGCATTATTCATTCATTATTCCGCAATTATGTACTTGGTTCTTTATAATTTGTTCGCCATTTTTATCATTTTTCTCTCGTAGTTGAACTACTGTGACGTCACATCTAGAAAAATCCACTCTGATGGGTGCAATCTTCTTTTCTAACATTCTTGATTTGGAATTGTATTTTTCCCAATGAATGAATTAAATAATTAATAAAAAATTATAAATAATAACTAGATGGAAATAATACAATATTAGATGATTGACGAATATTGACTGTTCCACGAAAATATCGCATTTACCACAGTCGTTTTTTTTTAAGGAAGCAAAGCAACGTATATTTTTATTGATGACAATCTCCAAGAAATTCTATTTGAGACTAGAAAACAATCATATTTGTTTTTATTAACCAACATTTTCTAATAAAAAATTCGACTACAATAACTTTGTATACCGACCACATAAACTTAGGTTAGGTTAGATTATGCGGCCGCCCCCTAAAGGGGGGCGCACTTAGACCAAATAATTGGCCCATTGTATCACCATGCATCGTTGATGCTTACCATCCTATCCTATCTCCTCTGCTAAGCGGGACCATTGGGATTTCCTAATGAATAGAGCAATGTCCCTGACATCCATGCTTGCACCCAGTGGTATCTGTAAAAAAAGGCACTCCCTAGTAGAGTGTGCCTTCTGCGTGCCAAGGCGGGGCATCTACAGAGGAAGTGGTGAACACTTTCCTCCTCTTCCTCGTCCTGGCAGCTGCGATAAAAATCGTTGGCCGGTAAGCCGAGCCTTGCAGCATTCCTACCCAGAAGCCAGTGGCCCGTGAGTACGGCGACTACATTACTGATGGTTTTCCTGCCCATTGACAACAGTGAACGGGTTCGTCTATTGTCAAGGGTTGACCAGATTTTCCTAGTGGTAGCACAAGAGCTCTCATCCCGCCATTTTCTGTTGGCTATGGTGAGATAATGTTGTGTGATAAGAAGCTTGCATGTTGCAAGCGGAATTCCGGCTTGATGAGATGGATAGATCTCTGGCAACCTAGTGCCCGATCTCGCCAAATTCATCTGCCTCACAGTTCCCTGGAATGTCCCTATGCCCCGGTACCCATACAATGTGTACATTGTAGTGTTCCGCTAGCTCGTTAAGAGCTGAGCGGCATTTAAGGGCAAGTGCCGATGTGACGAACGTTCCTGCGAGAGATTTAATGCCAGCTTGACTGTCGGTGTATATATGTAAAAACATCTTTGAAGGATATTATATTACAGCGAAACCACGTTGCCGCCTCCTTTATAGCCATTATCTCAGCTTGAAAAACACTGCAAAAGTCGGGTAACTTGAGCTTAACGCGTAAGGGATCAGAAAAGGCGCCACCTCCTACCCTATCCTCCAATTTGGAGCCATCTGTGTACAATTGTCCCGATTGAACTCCAGTTTCGTTGACAATACCCCTATTCAATTCTTTCCTTGAGCGTATATGGGTTGAGAATCTATTGTCAAAACATGGTATGGGGATGGTATAGTCGATGGCATTCGGAATAGTAGTGCACTCCCCCAGGATCCTTGAATGCCCGTATCCTGGTTGAGCCCAGCGTGAAGCTATGTTTAGCCTAATTGCTGATATCAGAGCTCTCTGCTTTCCAAACAAATCTACGGGGAGTAGATGCAATAGCGAGTAGAACGCTTTTGACGGGGTGGTTCTAACTGAGAATTATTGGTGAGCAATGTACTGAGTGTAAATTGCAATTAGGACAGTTAATCAACTACTACTTTCTTTTTTTTTTTTTTCTTTTATTGTGAAGTACATCAATTGTACAAAATTCGAATACAAAAATTTTGTATACCGATCACATAAACTAACTGAGAATTATTGGTGAGCAATGTACTGAGTGATAATTGCAATTAGGACAGATAATCAACTACTACTTTGTACATCAATTTTCGATTGATTAGCCTTTTAATCTGATTACAAGATTAATTCTTTGATCACGTCTGAAAAGTGACTTTCAGGTATTTTCACCCATTTCTGGTGAATTACTTTCTCCAGACAGTAAAAACTTGAATGGCATGATTAGCAGATTTTTCGGAATCTTGCTAAAAAGGTCTATTACTACGCAAGTACGATAGTAAAAAAAAAAAAAACATCTAAAATCAATGATCGATAAACTTCTGTATATATTATGACAGGGGTGGGCGGATTTATGAGCGGTTTCGCGACTTTTACAAGTGACTCCGCTACTGACCATTAATGAAGCTGATATTTGCTGCGACTGATGTAAATTGTTTGTCTAGAGTAAATATTTGAGTGCTTTATGCAGAGTTTTGAGAAAATTGTGCTGCAAATAATTAGCAGCAAATTCTTCTTACATTCTATATCATCAATGGGTAATCAACCACTTAAAAGTTTAAAAATAAAATAGAAAAAAAAACCAATTTGAAAATCTAACAAATAAATACAAATATACTCTAATCAAATAGTAATATTAATATAAATATAAATGACAAATAATAATAAAAAAAAAATAAAAAAAATTAATTGAGTTGCCAAGTAAAGATTTTGTCCGCGTTTGTATATGTGCCGCAATCACAGTTGTATGCGCACATACACTTGTAATTCTGTGTATGCACGTGGCTATGTATTGACTTTATTTGGCTTCCCCCCTCTTCACACTTTGTCTATACTTAATCAATTGGCGCCCTCAATAGGTTAAAAAAATTGTTTACAAATAAAAAATAGGGCCGACTTAAAAGAAATTAAACTAAAATTTAATAAAGCAAATAAAGAGAACTTATTATTAGTAAGTGATAATTTCTTTGAAATATTTCCTATTCCACACAAAAAATAAATCATTGAAATTTTATAAACTTTCAAGCAGTTTTGGTGGTACAAACATCCATCCGCAATACCGACCGAATTGAGTGCTCCTTCCTAATGCCACAAAAAAGTCGTTCATACTTTGCTCGTTATTTTTTTTTCTTTCAATTACAATATGGAAAAGCAAAAATAAATCAAACAGAAAAAAAAAATTGTCATATTTAATTGAAAGAAGAATAAAAGACAAGAATAAACAAGTACAATATGTAAATACGAAATAATAAAGTGAATAGAATTGCATAAAAATGAGGCGACAAATCGAAATTAAATATTCTCTTGTGGTGTGTTGTCCGAATGATGTATGAACGATGATAATTATGATCGCTTGATCGGTGCGTTCATAGTACAGTGGGATGAAATTTAGCAAAAAACCAATAAATGTGATTCGGTCGGTCTAGATCGGAGATAGATTTGGAGTCGTATTTTTCTCTTTTATAGCATTTGATCCAATTTGCCACCTTGTTCATGACCATGAACTAGTCCCGAACTAGACACAGTACAGTGATCTGGAAGAAATGGAGATCCGGCTAAACTTTGAAGTGAATGCTTCTGAATAGATGCCATTCTCTACCCTTCCATCCAACTCTAAGCTACTATAGCTATATGTATTACGCAATATCAATAAGAATCCATAACTTTCTAGAACGTATGTCCGTCGTCAAGGTGTTATCGAATGATGGCACGCAAGGAACTATAGCTTGTACCCTAGTCATTTCGAATGACTGATTTCAGTTCAAAACCAGCGATATGACGCGTTGAGCCAAACAGCTGAAAATATTGCAATCGAGACTAAAATGAAACTCGGTATAGATAAAAAGTCTTGTCAAAGTAGATCTCCCAGTCAACAAAGTTCCATCAAATATTCAGTAAGAGTTTTTAAGGCACTCCTCACTTCAATAATTCCTTCCAAAATTTTTTCCATCAGTGTTAGATTAGATTAGATTGGTGAGGGCTAGACCTCTTGCTGTCTCTGAAACTGTGTCTGTTCCGAACTATTGTTCCATACCCGAGTTTAATACTGGAAGAGATAATATACTCCTATTTTCTTAAAGAACGTTTGGATTCTTGTGATTTCTAGTTCAGACAGAGAAGATGTCTGGAAGAGTTCCGCCCCAAGTGTTCGTTTCCTTACATGTACAAGGGCTAGGTGATGATTGGGATGGAGGGTCCACCATTTTCCATGGTTTTTGTCCACCATACTATCGCCTCCCCATAGGTGATGATTGGGAGGATAACCAGGGTATAAATTTTGTGAAACCATATCGGTTTCATTCCCCAGTTTTTACCACAGATTCGTTTACAAATCCAAGGAGCATTACCCATTACCGTTTCCTCACATACAAGGGCTGGACGTTCTATGGTTACACTTTGCAGTTGTTCTAGCCTTTTCGCAGTTGTTTTTTTTCCGTGACCTTTGTCCACCATACTATCGCCTCCCCATAGGTGCTGATTGGGAGAATACCCAGAGTATAAATTTTGTCGGCTTCGTTCCCCAGTTTTTACCACAAATCCAAAGAGAATTACCCGCTTTCTGAATAGTACGAACAATGTGAGGTTTCCAGTTCAATTTACTGTCTAGAGCAACCCCAAGATATTTGACTTCTTTTGCGAAGTCTACTTCTTTGCCAAAGACCTTTTTTTGGTCTTAGAGGTTATACTTCCTTTTTTAATTGTAAAAGGTACAATTGTTGTCTTATCAGAGTTTACCGATAAACTCTAACTAACACACCAGTTTTCTACAATCCTTATTGCATCTTGTAGTAGATCAGAGACGGTCTGATTGTCTTTGACTCTCGCACTGCAATAATTAGGTCATCAGCATAGGTAATCACATCGCGCATCTTCGCTACGTGAGGTTGCCAATTAATCTGTTGATGAATATGGACTAGAATAGAGGAGATAGTACGACTTCTTGGGGACCGGACCACCGGACTGTCCTAGCTAGTATCCCAACACTGTTTAAGTCGGATTGTATTTGCCTACTTCTGAGTATCATGGAATTCCATTTGTTAGGTACAATTGGCACTTGAAATACCGGCAAAACTGATTCTATAGCTTCATAGGTGGTGTTATTGAAGGTCCCCTGTATGTCTATAAGTAGCCTTTTAGCTTGCCTTTGGTTTTTAGAATTACATACATATGTCAGCTAGTAGCTAATTTGTGATCATCCACTTTAGTGCCGCTGGTTGGACGATTTTTGGTGAATGATTTCAAACCCAAGGTCGAGCAAGCTTATCATTTTGTAGTATTGCCTTGTGGATTAATAAATTTCGGAGAAAAGTTTTTTTTTTATTTAAATTCAGTGACAGAGAAAATTTAATGACAATTTGATTATATCATCCCATTGAGTAATGTTGGCAGTGGTGGCTGATTTTTTTTTTTATTCTCTTTTTTATTATTTATGAACGAAAACGATGAAATTGATGATGATGATGATGATGATGAAATCAAGAGTGATTTCAATTCTTTTGTCTGGCAATGCTGTTGACAATTCAACTGACAACTGTTTACTGAATAACCTAATGTCAACTGAGATAATAAACGCATCTAGAAATGATCAATTCTATGTAAATATGTTAAAAAATGCAATAATAATACTAAAATATAAAATTCAAAATAAACCGATCACTTTTTTATTCGTTAAATTATTGTAAATAAATAAAATAAATATTTATTTGACTGAAATCATTATGTAAATAACAAATTGCTATAAATAAAATTACTCATGCGCTTGGAGATATTGTATACAATTTTTATTGGAAAATTACTACTAAAATACCTATAATTTAAATGAGCACAAAAAAAAAACACAAAACAGTTGTTAATTAATATAGAAAATAATAAATATGTATTAGTAAGAACTGCAAAAAAAAAAAAATAAATAAATGATTAAAATAAAAATAAATATGGTTGCAATTACTATGAGGGCCAATTAAAAGTGAAATGTTATACTAATAAGTAGCCGTAGCACAAATTGGAATATAATATTTTAGAGAAAAATTGCAAAATCATAATAAACGAAAAAATAAAAAAAAATAAATTAAGTAAACACGTAAAACAGCAACAATCATAAATTCTAAAAGCAGCTATTAGTCGTCGTCAAACAAAAAAAAAAAAAAAAAAAACAAAAAAACAAAAACCAAAATAATATAAATAAATGAAAATTGTGAGCAAAGCAATGAATGAGTCAATGAGTCAAGTTAAGGTGATCCGTATTTATAAAGCGTGATCCATTTCGAGGTTCCCTACTTTCCTACTTTTTTAAAGAAAATAAAAACACCGAAAATTCAAATTGAATGGGGAATGTTTATTATCATTTGAAAGAACATTCTTTGGCATTTATTTTTTGAAGATTATGTCTTTCAAATGTTGGCCGCGGCTACGTCTCAGATGGTCCATCCGTTGAGTCCAATTTTCGATGACTCGTGACACGCGTGATGTTTTGCACCAAGGCCTGAATCGAAGCGGGTTTGTCCGCATAAACTTGAGACTTTACATATCCCCACAGGAAAAAGTCTAACGGTATGATATCACACGATCTTGGTGGCCAATCGACCGGCCCAAAACGTGAAATTATCTGCTCACCGAAGTGTTCTTTCAATAAATCCATTGATTGATGCGATGTGTGGGAAGTGGCGCCGTCTTGTTGAAACCAAATATCGCCGAGATCACGAGCTTCAATTTCAGGCATCAAATAGTCGGATATCATGGCACGATAACGGTCGCCATTGACTCTCCACGGTCTTTGTGTACACTCTCAACTACGGCCGCTATATTTTCTTCATTGCGTGCTGGAATAATAATGAATGCTGGGTCTTAAGATGGGTGATGGTGTTGCGAATAGTACGCTCACTAGGCCGTTTATGTTGACCATAAGTTGAGCGAAGTGCACGGAACACATTCCTTACAGAACGTGAATTTTCGTAATGATATTGAACGATTTGTAAACGTTGTTCAGGAATAAGTCTTTCCATGATGAAATGCCAAACAATACTAAACAAAAATAATATGACAGCATGGCACAACTCACACGTGATGTGTCAAAAAAAAAAGGCTATTGAAAAAAGTATGTCTACTTGGATCACCCAATACAACAATATATAAGCTAGAAAAATATATTTATACAAAAAGTAACAACAACACACCCAACAGAATGGAAACGCACTAGAAATGTGAGTAGTGCGTATGAATGTTTAGTATGAAATACTATAGCGAAAAGACTATATAATAGGAATAGCAAGGGAGGGAAAAAGTAGCCTGCCAATCTTTCAAAAATCCATATGAACAGTCATTTGACCTTACAGTCAAATATGTAATGCACCTTGATAGCATGAAACATAAAATGTCGACAAAGAAAAATGAAAACTGACACAATTTGCATTTAGAAGAATGGATTAGAAGAACTCAAGCCGAAGTTGAAGATATGTACTTGGTTCTTCGGTCATAGTATTATCAGTCGTTAGCTGCTGCAAAAAATCGATATCATGCGGACAATCCAGAAACGATTTACGCAATTAAAGCGAATATCGTTCGAGGATTTTCTGAGATAGAGCCAGAAATTCTCAAAAAGTTTTTGCAAAGTTGGGTTGTCTGGTGTTGGTGCAATTGCGAAGGCAGACGAGGTAGCCGTATGAATGAAATTGTGTCCCATAAATAATAGTAATGCTTCCTCTTTCAAATAATTCCAAAATATATCGATAATTTTGTATTTTTATTTATTTTAAAAAGAAACTTGTTTTTGCACCATTCTTCATTGAGTTGAATTTGCCAAAGCAAATGCATCAGTGTCACATAATCAACTCGCGTACAGTCAGTGCAGCATTCTCTGAATTGGAACAAGTCACATTAGGTCACGTGGGTCTTACGGTGAACGAGGGCAAGACGAAGTACCTAGTGTTTACAAACAAAGAGTCTCGGCGTCTTGGACAACATGTCACTGTTGACAATTACACTTTCGAGGTGGTGAAGGACTTTGTCTATCTTGGAACCAGCATCAACAACTGTAATGATGTCAGCCTGGAGATAACTCTTGCTAACAGGTGTTACTTTGGGCTGAGCGAGCAATTGAGTAGTCGAGTCCTCTCTCAAAGATCGAAAATCACACTCTACAAGTCCCTCATTATTTCTGTCCTAACATATGGCGCAGAAGCTTGGACAATTTCCACCACAGATAAGGTACAACTGTATGAGCTGTATGAGCTGTACGCTGACATTGATATAGTCTAGGCTAGGTCATTTCGAGCGAATGGAAGAAGACGCTGCAGCGAAGAGGGTATTTCATTCGGCATTTAATTTATTTAAATGCCGAATTTATTTAATTCGGAGGATGCAGAAGAAGAGGAAGACCAAACCTTCGTTGGAAGGATCAAGTGTGGGGTAACTTGGCGGCGCTTGGAATATCTAATTGGCGGCAGCAAATGAAGAACAAAGAAAACTGGCGCCGAATTATTTGTACGGCCTACATCGATCATCGGTTGTTATGGCCACATAAGAAGATGAAGTGCTTTACTTCACGATTTGTATCAAATTGGGCCAGTAATGCACTACAGACCCATTGTTGCCGCAGCTAAAGTGCATTCGATAGCAATTTCAGTTTCCTAAAATACTTAAATCCGTGCCGTAGCTCAGTGGTTAGTGTGTTGGCCTTCTGATCTATAGGTCGTGGTTCAAGAAAAGATTTTTCTTTCGAACAGTACCCACCTGTCGGTAAGCAATTGGCAATTCTACCAACAGTAACAACTTGCCATGAAAAAGCTTCTAAAAGAACTCTGTGACACAAAGATCAGAAAAAATGATGTCACAAGGATTCTGCCGTTCGGAATCGGCTAAAATAAGTAGGTCCCTTCTAATACTGTCCAAAAATTTAACACGCACAACCGTAATGGAAGAGAAGCTCGGCCAATGAGCCCTTCGGGGCTTTAAGTGCCACATATTTATTTTTTTTTTTCCATAATGCATATTTAACTTAGGAATCAAATATTTTATGATTGTAATAAATCGCAATGCTATCCGTTGCGGGGCTCCCCTACAAACTTCATGTTTCTTCAATTCAATAAAAATATCAATTTTGTAGGGAAGCCGCTGTAAGAGGTAGAGATAAGAGGTAAAACAATTTGGGGAAAATGTTCAAGCAGGAAAATAAATGGTAGTCGGCCAGACACTTTAGCGCCCTAGTGCTAATTTCTGAATAATTCTGGGATTATTTGTTAATTTTCTAGTGATTATGGGTTTATTTTTATGGAAGCCCCTCCGAATATAATAGTAATTATAGGGAGTAGATAGGTTCTAAAAAAAAAAGATTAATAGTAAATATTAAAGGAGGCCGGTCATATATTTTACCACTCCAGGAGTACTCTGTTCAAGAAAAAAATTGAGCAGAAACAATTAATGTGGATCGATTATATATTTTCAACATCGAGAGGCGATATGAGGTATTTTGCTTCCGGTTTGACTTCAAGTTCTTGAGACCAGGCACAAAATGCGGCCTAACTGAGTCCAACCAAACCAAAATTCGAGTTCAGCTGGACTAAACTTTTTTTTTTAGTAAATTACACGAAGACATTACAAATTTTCCAAACTTTCGAATCTTTTATATTGAGCAATACAGGAATTCCTTCTTCAACGCAAATATATACGCTTAAATTTGTTACTAGATACGAAGCTATGGAGAGATGACTCAGACTCAGAATGTAATGAAATTGAATGAAATATCATTTCATTTCATTTAGCTTAACCACTGTCTGATTTGCGTGACCACACCGGCCAACTATCATTGCGACCCATAAAAATAATTGCAGCAAAGTTGCCACCATATTTTGTTTTTTTTTTTTTTTTTTTGTTTATTTAGTACACTGAATTAATCACGATTCACAAGACAATACATAAGAGCATGTACTCGTATGTATATACATATCATATGCCAAGTGCAAATGTACCTAAACAGTTGAATGACTATAATCATAAACATTCGACTAAGTGAGTAGGCATGTATATATTATATTGTTGAATAGCAAAAAAAAAAATTAAAAATAAAAATAAAAATAAAATAAAAAACGCGCAAAAATGCCAAATACAAATAAACTACGTATATAGTGAATGGTCATAGTCATAAAACTGACACAGAGAGTGAGAAAATTCAGCACCTTCAACAATAATTACATACAATGAGAATAGCACCAAATTATGAAAAAAGAAAAGAAAAGAAAATACAACGAAGAAAACTAAAAACAAACGCTTAAAACCATAATAAAAATTCCTATTTATTTCTTTTAATTTGACATAACATCGTGATTGAGGAGCGGCATTGATAGATAGACTGTGAGAGACAGACAGAGAGAGAGAGAGAGAGAGAGAGTTACTACCTTTTAGGTGTGCGTAAATATTAGATTGAAAATGAAAAAGCGTCATAAAACATTATTGTACGTACTTAGCGGTTTGTTTTAATGAAAAAATAACCACGTGCCAATTGTCATTTCTATTAACATTTTCCAAATGAATTGGTGAACTTGAACTCAACAAATACAGTGCGTAGGTATATTTGCATACAAGGACAGAGAGTGAGAGAGCGAGAGTGAGAACACAGATTGCTATCATACAATAGATATATATATAGAGTAAAGAGCGCGAAAGTAAAAAAACAGAAACAATAAAGCACACATCACATCATTTGACCTTGAAAAAATTTTTAAAATAATATACAACAAAAAAAAAATTTTTTTCTTAAATCATTATTTCAAAAAAAAAAAAAAAACAAGCATCAAAGCATAATAAATTATTTCAAAATTTGGAAATTAATGAGATCACAATACCAATAAGATAAAGTAAGAGAATAAGTAAGTATTTCAATACGTCTAGACCGACCAGTTTACACCCTACTCCGAAACAATAATTTTGAGAAAAAGAAAATTGTGATTTTTGTATGCAAATTATATAAAAAAAAAGTGGGCAGATAATTTGGAGGATAAAAATTTTACGTCGCAAAGGCTTAAACCTGAAAATATCGCAAGCATTTTTTAATTAAAATATCGGTAAGTATATAAAATAGTGGTGTGCCGTAGCCTTTGAGCTACTCAAAGGTAAAGTGTGTTGGCCTTCTGATCTGTAGGTCGTGGTTCAATTCCCAGCTGAAGCATAACAAATTTTATATCGAAAAGATTTTTCTTTCGATCGGT
Source organism: Megamerina dolium (assembly GCA_963854835.1). Lineage (NCBI taxonomy): Eukaryota > Metazoa > Arthropoda > Insecta > Diptera > Megamerinidae > Megamerina > Megamerina dolium. The sequence goes on from OY978528.1 coordinate 9,737,761, forward strand.
ACCCATCTGTCGGCAAACAATTGGCAATTCTTCCGGCAGTAACAATTTGCCATGGAAAAGCTTCTAAAAGAACTCTGTGACAAAGCTCAGAAAAAGTGATGTCGCAAGAGTTCTGCCGTTCGGAATCGGCTAAAATAAGTAGGTCTCTCAAATACTGCCAAAATTTAACACGTACACCAGTAATGGAAGAGAAGCTGGGCAAAGAGCCCTTCGGGGCTTTAAGTGCGATATATTTAGTTTTTTTTTTATATAAAATAGAGTTGCTCGCTCACATTTAGCAAAAATATAATCTCATTTGCACGCAAATCCGAACGAATTATCTCACGAACAAACCTTAAGGCAAATAATATTGGATTCGGTCGTTGAAAAAAGTTTGAAATATATTATAAAACCGTTGAAAAGGTCTCGATGAGCTGAGTTTTTTTTTTTTTTGGCTTTTTATGCAGAATGTTCAAGATTAGAGAGAACTCTGAGAGTGATGCCGAAAATCCAACCGAGCGTTCGGATTTAGATACCCAAAATTCATTTCGTTTGAATACTCTGGTCTGTCGGATACATTAGGTTAGGTTATACTGGCTGGTGGAAACCACACAGAGACCAGAAGTCCATAACGATACCAGATCAAAATCCTCGTTCAGCGGTAGTAAGCATCACTTAGGATGCGCATGTCATTTGCAAATCTTAGAAGGGACTCAAGTAGAATCTCAGGAATTTTACTCAATCCCTTAAAATTGGTAGCCCCCAGATATTTCAATCGAGTTCTCGAGAGAGAAAGAGAGCCGGACAAAAACACAGCAAATGCTCCAGGATTTCTTTTGTAACCGACTCATTACGTTTCCTGCAAGCATCGCTGTTGCATGAGCTGTTGGATTCTATGAGCTACAAACATTATATTAAAATTAATATACATTTGCACTTAGGTGCAGGGTATAAAAAATTGTTTAAAAATAAAAAAAAAACCGCATAATATTGTCGCTTAAAATAGTCACAGAGGCCATGACAATGTCTTCATACAATGATATACGTATGAAACCGTTAGTAGAGCAATAAAAAAAGTACTAAATAAAAATATGTATATATTTTGAATATATTCAGGAAATCCGTAAGTACTTATAAGAGGAAGCTCAAAATAGGTATGACGTGATAGATTTTTTTTACTGCCACACTCTGTATGAGAGCTTAGAGTTCCAAGATATAGATAGCTAAAAGAGATAGCTGCAGAAACTATTTGAGAAGTATTTAATATGTAATATAACGGAAATCGTATTGGCGCTACAATTTCCGGTGAGTTATTTTTTACTCGAACGAGTAGAAAAATTAAACTCAAAAAACTCTAATCAGCTGATATGCAACCATATTCGGAAGCCGACCTATTATTGGGCTACTAAGTCGCCTAAAAGATTGTAGAGGAAGATGTCCATATAGGACAACGACATTTTGAAGATTTGCATCTTTCAACGTGCTCTCTTCAATATGAAGAATGAATGACAGCCAGAGCTATTGTGCTCTAGCGATGTGACAGCTTCAGCAGAAGACATGTTTCATTAGAATATCAGACACATTTACCAGTTAATGACGTTATAATATTTTAAGCCGCATTGCATGACATTTGACATTTAACCCTTTTTAAATACATAATAATAACAGTAATAAAGGAAATGACGTAGATCAACTAATGTCAGAAACAAACAAACCCATATATTTTTCTTTATATTTTACAAAGGTTTTGAATGTTTTTGAGTCTGATGAAATTTGTCATTGACAACGTACATACGTCACCAACGTCATAAGCAGCAGCAGCAGTATCGTAGTAGCATCAGTAAACCAGTGCATGTTCGGTACGAGTATTATAAATAAATATGCTAATCTAATAAGAGGCAGAAAACAAAAGACACAAAAAAAAAATAAAAAAATACGACAAATAAAAAATGTCAAGTCGGGTGGGTGCGACAATGCTTGGCAAAAAAAAAAAATGGAATGAATGTCAAGAACAGGTGATTGACTAGCTCAAACTCAAAAAGAAAGAAGAAAAATAAACAGACGATAATAAGATGCACCAAATAATTTAATGCGGTCTAGACCGACTTATTTACACGCTGCAATCGAAAACTAAGTGTGAGGAAGGTAAAGAAAATAGTGGTCGGAGCACTTCTACTACTTTTCGTGCACTAAAAATGCAAATTAGGATGAAATTAGGCTTTCTTAAGTGTATTCATTGAAATTATTGCTTTCGGAGGGATTTTTCAAAACTCATAAATAACAATTCCAAATCAGTTAAAAATTGTGGATCAAATGATTTCAAACGTCTGATCAAAATGAATACACCCTCACTCTTGGATGCAGGGTATAGAAAGTGAAATAGAAATAATCATAAAATGTGATGAAAAATTTTTATTAACTTATACAATGAAAAGTGAATTCATAAAAGTTTCATTTCAAATAAAACTTTTATATGATTTATCTATTTTCATTGAATATGAATTGAGAGAGAAAGTGATTTTTGAAATTTTTTTATAAACACATATTCATCACATTTTGTATTATATAAAATTGAGAAATTATTCAAAATTCATCAATTAATTTTTTTTTATTATCATTTTTTTGACATAATTTATTTCCAATCATTTCACATAGCAAATAAATTACAAGTCGAAATTGAATAATATTTGTTAATGAAACTCCAGTCAAACTATTTTTTTCTTGGGACCCAAATAATATTACTTTTGAAAGAACCCGATCTGGCTGGCCCACATCAAATTAGAGACATAATTCTCAAACTCCATTTGAACTAATTTTTTCTTTAGACCAAACAAATTTTACTTCAGAGAGACCGAGACCAAATTAGAGTCATAATTATCAAACTCCCTTTAAAAAAAAATATTTCTTCAGACCAAATAAATTTAACTTTAGAAAGAGACCGATACCAAATTAGAGCCATAATTCCCAAACTCCATTTGAACTAATTTTTTCTTCAAAGTTAATCAATTTTGTTGGTAAACTTCACTTTTTCAAGTTCCAACAATTTAGTAGATTAGAACTTTTGAATAGGTTCATCGGGTTGGACCAGATTAAAATTGAGATCTCATATTTCCCTATCGATGCCCTTGTCTGAATGTGAATGAGAAAATGAAACCTTCATTTGAACTAATATTTTTCTTCAAAGCTAATCAATTTTGGTAAGCATAACGTGCTTCACATTTTCGAGTCCCAACAATTTAGTAGATTAGAACTTTTAAAGTGGTTCATCGGGTTGGACCAGATTAAAATTAAGTGTTTATATTTCCCTGTCGATACTCATCAAAATGTGAATAAAAAAATAAAGCCTGGGTCGTTTCCAAGAATCCCGAAAAAACTGATTTTTTTTTTTTTGAAAGTCCGGAAGTTTATGTCAACCCTAGTGGAAAAAGACCTCCATCGGAACTTTTCACTGCTTTAAAAACGCATGTTAATTATATATTGGGGTCAAATATATTTAAAAATGCATTTTTAAGCCGTTGAACATCTTTTTCACATTTACTTCTAACGAAATATACTCCAAGTGAAATTAAAACATCTGTTGGAACATTTCGCTACTATGAAAGCTCGTGTAAATTGTATTTTGGGGTGAAATGTCTTAAAAATTGCAGTTTTTATTCGGTTTATTATGAACCAATCCGGATATTTCAGAAATGGTTGAACATTTCACATAGCTTTCTTAAGATAAAGTAGCCTCAAATATAAGGAAGCAATTGACTGGATGAATTTATCGATAAACTTTTCACTAGAATAGGAGGCACTTAGAGTTATTTTAGCACAAACTATATATTTTAGATTTCAGTGTAAAACCTTTGGGGGAACATAGAATAATGGGAAATTTCTCGTATTAATTCTTCTAAATTGTATATTAATCGCATGTTAAACTTCACCAGCGACATATCAATAAATTGTTGATCCTAAAATCGTCAACTAAGCGTGGTTAGTAACAAGAGTGAATTTTTTCAAAGGCACACCTATTACACTTTGTGTTTCCACGTGGGTTAAATGCTTTTATTGTTTTCGTCAATAAAATTTTATACCTTCGATTATCTACCGTAATAATTCTCAAATGATTCATAATATACGTAAGAAGAAGAAGAAGAAGAAGAAGAAGAAAATGACGTTAATAATAAATAATTTAGCACAATGTCTTTTTCCTTGAGTTTTTAGGTTTTTTATTTTCTTTTTCTGATTATTTTTATCGCAATAACTAATTATTTTAGGAGTAATATAGTAAGAATGTGTATTATGAAAATAATACATACCACAAGTAAATTATCGTTGTTGTTGTTGTTGTTGTGTTACTATTTTATTTCGTCTTTATTATCGTTTCTATAGCCTTGATTGTTGCCCAATTTCACAAAAAATATAGGGAGACGGCAATGACGTTGATGATGGTGACGTTGATGATGTTGTTGATGTTGATGATGATGTTGATGTTGTTGATGATATTGATAATTGTTGTTGGTTTGTTGATATTTGTTTGTTGTTGCTGTTTTGATTATTTATTACTAAAATTATTTATTATTTTTAATATTATTATTATTATTATTATTATTATTACTTTTATTATTTTCTTTCATTTGTGATAATCGTTGCCACTGTTGCTAATTGATAAATTATTCGTAAATATATTGTATGTTAAAGTATAGAGGATTATATTGGAGTTTAGTTGAATCATAAGATAAGCTATACTACACATATATTGGGTATTTCAAAAAGAGCCATCATAACGATCGTGTTATGCTCACAACAAAAAAAAAAAAAAAAGAGGTTGTCAAAAGCTTATCGATGAACGTGTTATTAAAGATGGCAGAATCGGAAGTAAAACTGACGATGTCATGAAAAAAAAAAAAAAAACAAAACACTGAACACTCGGCCACAGCACCCACTAACGCTTATACATGAAATTAAATATTTTACTCTAACAATTCCGAGAAAATGAAAATGAAAATCTAAGAGCGTTATTTGAAAATGAAAATATTAATTTGATGCTCTCTCACGTTTTTCACGTTTTTTTTTTTACCAAAATTTGTCACATAATTTTTTTTTAGAAGCTTTATTATTTTTACTAAATTTAAATTCACACATGAAAACGATTAGACGGTGCATTTTAATTAAAATTAATATTATAATTTACACACTGTCTACGAGAAGGCGTTCACAATTTTAATCGTCTTTCAATCATATAATGATCACAATTACATTTTACTTGAATATCAAATATTGGCCTCTTAATTTTAGTGCATACTATATTAACCCTTGCCATGTAACGTCGTTTTTTTTCGCACTTCTTTTGTGTAACGTTGCGTCACTTGTGTTCGGCTCTTAAAAAAATATGTAAAAGTGCTCAAAAAAATTTGAAAATATTCACGAAACTTTATTGAGACTTCTATCTTAAGGATTAATCTCTATATTATCGGTTTTTTAATTTGTTTAAACAATATAACTGTTTAAACAAACAAAAACGTGGAAAATGTCAGTTTCGGCAGTGCTCAAGTGACCCGACGTTACACCTAAAGGGTTAATAACGATTAAATTGAGTACACCTTTTGTGAAGTCGTTCCAAAAATGGCTGCGCGAACTAAACTCTTATTTTGAAATATCCAATACATTTGATATTCACTTTATTACAAACTTTTAAAAATCTTTTTCAAATGGATTAAAACTGTTCAACTGTAATTTTATAAAATGTTTTTCATTTCATTTTGATTATACATATTATAATGTATCAAGAAATCTAATAAAAAAACAAAAATTTAATTAAAAAACCTTCAAATCCATTATATTTGCATTTATGATTTTAAAATTATCATTCTTATGCGTCACCTTTTTGAACTTTATTTATATTTTTTGCCTGGTGGATTTTTGTTTTTATTATATTTTTGAAAAAAAAAAAAACAACAAAATTGAATAAAATTATTATTTATATCACAATTTTAATTTGGATTAAATATTAAATATTTCATTACAATGTGAACAAAATTCAGAATTTTAAACCAATTTTTTAACGGAAACACGGATTAGAGCATATTCGATAACACAACGTGATAGAATCACTACGTCGCAACACTGAGTCCGTAATCAAACAACACTCTCGCTCTCTCGATCGAACGACCAACAATACCGATGAACAAATTAATAATAAAAATATACCGAATACCGAGAATTAAACTATCGCACAGAGGAATAAACAATTATTAATGCAATGCAAAAATCATACTCACAAGCAAGAGTAAGTGTGAACATTGATCATAGAAATCAACACTGTTCATTTCGTTATGCCATGGTTATAAGACCCACTATTATATTGTCGAACATGGTATTCAGTTTCTGTTTCGTCCATTTAAATTGTTGGATGACTGATTACAAGAGATTGCTGGTATGATTGACGTTATTGCAGATATTTTATTCTCAAGGTGTCTATTTTATACGAGGTAAGGCAATCGGAAAATAAATTCTCTTCGTATTTATGTCAAGAACGTTGTCAAAATTCAATTTGCTATTATTTCTTCTTTCTCTTTCTATATGTAATTGGAATGAACCAATTTCGACTTTATTTTCCAATTTTATATACGAAATTACTGTCAATAGAAATATGAATTTAACGCAATAATTGGAATTTCATAAATTCACCATAGCTTTTATTTTAATTTTTATTTCAATAGCCAACAATTGGCAATCAATAAAAATTGCAATATTAAAAAAACAAGTCACACAATTGACAGCAAATGATTGATAGTGTAATAATGGACTGTGGGAAATACCATATACCTGTGTGTCTGCGCGACTACACTTGCTTAAGTGTATGCATGAACATAAAATGCTTTGTTGTTACGAAGGTAGACGATTGACGTTGAGTTGGTATCATTTGGCGTATTGAATTGTGTGTGCGTGCGTGCGTGCGTGTGTGTGTGTGTGTGTGTGAGTGCATGCATTTACTTTATGAAACCGCCACAGTTTACTAAGAATTAAGCAACAACAATAAAACCCGTAAAGAGCAAACAAGAAAATTTATTTTGCACTTTTGCTTTGTGTTCTTAAATGAAACACTCCTCTTTTTATACTTCAAATTTTTATATCAATAAAATTGCAATATGTTAAATTTATTTTTTATAAAATGATTACGCAAATATTGCCAAAGTATTCGAGTTAATCGAGTCGAAAATTATATATATATTTTTTTTATTCACTTTTTTTTTATTACATACTCACTCATAGCGTAACAATAATAATAATAACAACCGTAGCACAACTAAACGAAACAATTACGAATTGACTGAAATCAAAAATTGCTAATAAGTGCTTTTTTGGCCAACTGTCATGATTTGGCTTTTATGTATGCTCACCAAAATGTTTTTTCTCTCTCTCTCTCTCTCTCTCTGATTGTTTTCTTTTAGTTATCTTCCATTTCATTTCTATTGATTTATTGTTGCTACCAGGTTTTATTAATTTTATGATATTTTGGATATTATGAGGAAATTATTTTTAAGTAGAGTTTTTAACACTTCCAAAGGGTATATGAAACTTAAGGTTTTTTAATTATGCCCTTGTTTCAATGTTTTTGATACAATGGATAATTTCAACTGTACGTTCAACGCAAGCACGTTTCATTTGAAGTGGGTTGGTTGGTTGGCTTTGACATGATTTACTCTTAAGCAGCTCTTTGTTTTTAGAATATTTTTGCAATTTTTTTTTTCTTTAGTTTTATACCCACCTTTAGAGCGGCTATAATTTACGTCAGAGGCAATTTTTGTTGCATTTATAAAAAAATGTGTGCGGAAGAAAATATTTGCGGGTCTATTTTGAAAATTTGGTAACAAAAAATTGTTAAATTCATTTTGTAACAATTTTGTAACCTATACTTGTAACTAAAATTCTGGTAATTTCGGAAAAATTTATGTGGCAAATTTTAAGAATACTTTAGAACTTATATCAGCAAAAGCCTAAAACTGTGCTGCAAATTTAGAAAATTTTTGAATACCGATTTGCTACATATATTTGTAACTAAAGTATTCAATTTTAACTATGGTGACTATTGTAACCATCCCAGAGCAGACCGGTTGGTGTTGTTCTATGGCACTGCCAACCTGCTAGCAAGTATAATTACCACTTTCGATAGCAAATAAATTAGAAAGAAAATGGTTTCATTATTATAACTTTATTTAAAAATAAATAGTAACTAAAAATAAATTAATAACCAAAATGGGTTGTAGTTTAAACTGTAAACATAATTGGAGCAACTGACGATATCCACCTTGCCGAATTCGCGCTGTCGAAATTAAACTACAAAAGGAGCACATGAAAGTGAGTACAACAACAGGCAATAATCACATTTTTAATGACAAAGTCGCTCTGTGCAACGAAAATCGACATTCGTTCGATTTCTGTTTACAGCTTTATGTAATAATGTTTTCCCATAATTTGTGGGAATATTTATTTCGATCATTTGGTAGCATTCGTTTAAAGTATTAGTTGATATTTTACAGCTGTTTTACTTGATAAGAGAGAATAGCAAAATCATATGAGTGAGAATTATTTGCAAAAAAATCAAAACGAAAAATACCACAAAGATGTAATGCAATAATGATGGCAATTACGAATACCGATGCAAACAAAGTATAGCATAAAATTTGAAAATATGCATGCTAAACAAATTGTTCATAAACATTTATTACTAATTTGTAGCAAATAATAAATTTGTAATAATTGCCAAATGTATATTTACCAGTAATATTATATGCCAATAATGGATACAGACAAATGGAACAGAACAGCTCATAGAAATGTACTCTACAATATACTATGATTCGTTACACTCAAATTTAAATAGGAATAATTACATCAAAATTGAGCATACGATGGTTTTACGTAGCCCGTAATTATAGTTAAAAGAATTTTAAATTTAGAATCGGCTATTTCACAGATTTTTATGTGGGAAATATATCAATTTAGTAAGTTTAGTAAGTTCAAATACAACAATTTCACAAAATTCCGATTTCACGAATGTTTTTCTTATACCAACTCTGGTTTTAACTTCGAATTTTCGAAATAACCATACAAATAATGGAAATGTCAAATGAGTATGAAAACAAAAACAACACTATTATTGCCGGAAGAAACAGAATGTGTACTTGTTTTTATTAAGAATAACATAGCAACGTAGTGATATTAGATCCAATATTGAACAAACAAATAAAAAAATAATAATAATAAATCAAAGGAATCACAAAATACCTAGTAAAAATAAAAGGTAATGGATAAACCGCAAATAATTGAACACATACAACAATCAGTGAATTATACAGTGTATGACTGCAAATGGGTTCCTTGTTCAGCGAAATTTGTTGTCCTTGGATCGAAACCAAATAGTCAAGGTATATTGGAAATATACGAATTGAATGAAGCTAAATTGGAAAAAGTAAAGACTGTTGAGAAGAAATCGGCCTTCAAATGTGGTACATTCGGTGCGGCAAGTCTGCGTAATCGTCATATAGCTATTGGTGATTTTCAAGGAAGGCTACAAGTACTGTAGGTGATTATATTACATATAGCTTTTGCAACGTATCCTCAAGTTTATTTTAGTGATTTAGAACGCCCCGAATTGCCAGTGTATAATGTGGAGGCGCATTCGAGTATAATTAATTCCATCGATGCAATTGGTGGCAAACAATTGGACTGTGGTGCACCCGAAATTGTAACAGGTAGTCGTGATGGTGCTGTCAAAGTGTGGGATATACGTCAAGGATCAGCACCGGTTGTGGACATGACACCAGAGGCTGGTGGCGGTGAAGGAAATTCAGCGCCCATTAAGCGTGACTGCTGGGCAGTTGCATTCGGTGATAGTTACAATAATGATGAGCGCATCGTTGCAGCTGGCTACGATAATGGTGATTTGAAACTATTCGACCTTCGTCAATTGGCCGTACGATGGGAGACATCACTAAAGAACGGTGTGTGTGGCATTGAATTTGATCGTCGTGATATACCAATGAACAAGATGGGTGTAACTACATTAGAGGGTGGGCTTCTAGTCTATGATATGCGCACACAGCATGCTACTAAGGGATTCGCTTGTGTTGAGGAACGTAACGCTGGTCGTTCAGTCGGTACTAATGGTGTTATAAGTGGTCCCAAGTCGACTGTATGGGCTATACGTCATGCACCACAGAACCGTGATCTGTTTGTATCATGTGGTGGGTCGGGTTCGCTACGGCTGTGGAAATATGAGTACCCCGATAAGCGCCACATCGATGATGGCGATGGTAATAAAATGGGCGTGGCTGGGACATTGCAAATGCTGAATGCTTCTACATTATCTTCACAACCGGTACACTGTTTCGATTGGCATCCGGACAAACTCGGTTTGGCTGTGTGCGGTGCTTTCGATCAGACGGTGCGTGTGCTAGTTACAACAAAATTGAATTTATTATAAAATGACAATTACTGCTACGTTACTAATGTACAGACGACTTTATTTTTGTAATAAATGAAAAAAAAAAATAATAAATTTGCTTAAAAGATAATTATGTACATCAGCTGGCCGCCATGCGTTGCCTCACGTGTTCCGTTATCTTCTCAAGCAGTGTTTTCACCTCCGCTAGCAATTCGTCATTCTCTGGCCACTTTGTTGTGTCCTTCTCAATCGCTCTTATGCACGCTTGCGCAGTCAACCGCGCTGAATTCAATTGCGATGTTATCATTACGGCGCTCTCTTCATCTGTGTGATTTTCTATAGCTTCCAGCGACAGCTCGCACATATCACGACACAGTTGCAGTGCTTTCTGTGCCGTTGGTTGCTTAGAACTCCAGGCTGATTCTCTTGCAGTGTGCGCTCGCCATGCTTTCACTAGTTTTGTTGCTTTATTCAATGGACTTTTTGCCAGTAAGGCTGCCAATTCCCACACCTTCGGTTCATTGCCATGCTTCACACATTGTTGACCCATTAATGTCGTTGCTTTCTTATGCAAACGCTCCGGCGATTGACCCTTGGCATCTGGTGTACCCTGTGCAATAGCTGTCATCGTTATACAGAGCACTTCCAAATCTAAATAGCGTTCCTTCAATTCGGACAGGCGATTGTATGCGTTTATGGCATCTTCAAAATTCCCCGTATCCACAGAGACGATCATAAAATTCTCCCAAACCTTCCAATTGGTGTAATTGCATTTTAACGATTCGCCAAGCACTTTGTGTGCACGTTTCTTATCGCCCAGCTTGATCAGCGCCTTAGCTAGATTATTCCACGACTCGAAGCCCAAGGGTTCCAAATGTGTATATGTAATGTAGGCGTGTACTGCCAATTCCCAACGTTCCAACATAATAGCAGCATAACCCAGTCGTAACCAGTTCTTCTCTTGCAGCGAATTGATCTCAACCGATTTCTCCAAGTGAGTTATTGCCTCGGCGTATTCACGCTTGCGGAAATAGTAATTGCCCCAGTATGATTGTGCTTTGCCGCTGGTGTGTTTCGAAAACTCCCATGCAGTCTCATAGCAGCTGACGTCGTCAATTGCATCGCCCAGTAAACAATGTAACAATACTGTGGGCTTGCGTTCCAATTCCTGACGTATAATTTCGGCCGCTTTATGACGCAATTCTAAACGTGTATAGCATTCGATCACCTTCTCCCAGCTTTGTATTTGCAAATAGATATCCAATGCTGATTTTGTCATTCCCAGTGAGAGTAACAGTTCACAAAGTTGCATCTGGACTTGCCACTTTGGTTGCAGGAAAGCGGCAAAAGCATACGAGAAACGTTCTCTCACAGAGTATTGACCTTCGCTGAGCAGCTTCACTGCTTCTTCGCATTGCTTCCAACTGCGTTCGACGGTGCGTCGTTGTGTGGACTCCTGCACACAATTGAGTAGCAACGCAGACTGGCGCACTTGCAATGGTCCATGCTCCTGATAGAGTAGCGTTTGTATGTATGGTTCAAGCTCTTCGTCGGCAAGACGATCTTTTGGTTGAGAACGTTTCAATTGTTTACTGTGCAATAGATTTTAATAGATTAATTAGATATTTAAGAATAATCTCAAATACTCACACTTTAGCCAAAACTAATGCTTGCAATACACTTGGCAGTGACATGACTTCATTATCTTTGAGTTCAATGAAACGTATACGCTCCAAACGTGTATCATCGTCCAATAGAAGTAATTTAGGTATGCTTGCACTACCATTTGTCACCTTCGATTCTGGTAATTGATCCGCATCTGCTCTTGCAATTTTAAGGCATAATTGTGGCAGTGCTTTCTGCTGAAATTTTGTACGTAATCCAAGTAGGCCTATTTTGTAAATGATGATTGGTTACGAAAAAAGAACTAGGGAATTCATAAACAAACAAACATACCCTCTACATTGAGTTCAACATTCAAATGCCGACATAAATCATCTAAAATATCTGCTGATTTTTGTGAACGATGAAATAATAAATGACCATTAGCTACTTCCAAATATAGTAATGCTTCTAATTCATGATCGGATAGAATAGATGAATGTGCTAAAAGAAATTCAGCACATATTTTTAACTCTTCATAGAGATCTGTAGTTAGTTCATCAATTATTTGTTGATGTATACATATGAGACGCAATTGCCACCACTGTAGGAACTGTGGAAACAAAACTATGTGAATTTTAAGCTTAAAAATTTTTAATTTCATAACATACCACCGAATCTGACCATTTCTGAAGCAACTCTCCTATAATATTGCGTGTCACAAACAATAATTCACCAAGTTTAACATTTGGATTTAATTCTTCACCATTTCGCATTAACACTTCAAATGAATTCGGCACTGATATTTTCCCAGCCACTGAAAGGCTGATTAATAATTCGGTAAACTCCTTCAATTGTTCGAAAGGTCCAGTGAAATTTTGTTGCACAAATATCAATGCCAATTCAATGGCATAGCATAACCATTTTGTTGGTTCCTCTGTATTTGCTAATTCATGCGGTTGCATTGCTTGCCATTCAACCAATATTCGCTCCAAATGCTCTGTAGTCCATTCACAATGCCACAGACGGTGTAAGTGTTCATTGAAGTCCACCGGTAAATCTAAGAAACGTGTTAGTTGGTGAAATGTTATATATGAGTGTGTTTTTGTACCTTCGTCTTTCAAAGTTTCATTGAAATTGCACAAATAATATTTATTAAATGGTTCTTTTGTCATTTTACTATTTAGATTATAATTTTAAATAATAAATATTCCAATTAGAAGCAATTTCTGCAGGAATGTGCGTTTTTAATCGTTTGATATATTTCCATAGAACAATATGGAAATGGAACACATGTGTTTTGTCAAAAAAAAGCAAGAAAAGAATATATTTATCAATGTGCAGAGTTGCATTTTCGAAAATGAATTAATCGAAGATGTGATGTCAAATAAAAAAATGCAAAAGGTATATTGAAATGTTTAAATTCCGCGCAATTGCTAGATGATTTTTAAATTCGTATTTTATGAATTCTCCCGATCTTTTAAAAAATTAGGTACTCATAGTAAAATTAAAATTCACAGAAAAGATGAATTATTTAGGGGAATATTTATGTCAGCAGATAATCAAAAAAGAAAAATAGATCATTTTTTTTTTTTTTTTTTTTTTTTTTTTTTTTTTTGTTAGCTTATTTTTTTTTATTGAATCTTTCTTAAATACTTAGAAACTAACAATAAGTATTCAAATCTTACAAACTAAATAAAACTATGTGATATCCCCTACGTTCCATCACAATTTGGTGAGTCGCGAGATGTAGCAATTTTACAGCATATTCAGTGTGTCTTTTCTTTTTAATCGACGATGCCCCTTGCTCAGCAACAATTGCCTAGCAAGAGGATTCGGATGATTGTGTAATTTTTGAATGTAGCTTCTGCAGTACATTGCAACTTCCTCAGAAATTGTGGATACATTTAAATCTCGATGGATGTTAACGTTCCTCATATACCAAGGCGCGTTTACAATAATTCGCAGACACTTGGATTGTATTCGCTGCAATTTTTCGATATTAGAGGGAGATGCGGTGCCCCAAAACTGAATACCATAAGTCCAGATTGGTTTCAGGATTGCTTTATATAATAGCACTTTGTATTCAAGATTCAACTTTGATCTTTTGTGTAACAGCCACCATAACTGATTCATTTTAAGCTTGATCTGAGTTTTCTTTGCCTCTATGTGATTTTTCCATGTCAGCCTTCTGTCGAGGTGAATACCCAAGTACTTTGTTGAGGAACATTGTGGAACTGATTGGCCATTAATTTTAAGTGGGGGACATGTATCTAGCCTTAGCGTGAAGGTTACATGTACGCTCTTTGATTCATTGACTTTTATACGCCATTTTGCTAGCCAGATTTCGAGAGAATCGACATGAGTCTGCAGGAGTTTAGTAGCTTCTATGGGGTTAGAGCGAGAGCACAATATTGCCGTATCATCAGCAAAGGTCGATATGAATGTATAGTTATTGTTGGGCATATCTGAAGTGTATAAGAGATACAGTAAGGGACCCAAAACGCTTCCTTGAGGAACGCCAGCGTGAATATCCAATGGATTTGTTGTGTAATCCTTGTGATGTACGAGAAATTGTCTTTTCGTGAGGTAGCTACTAAGCAATGAGGAGACATTTGCAGGCAGTAATAGTTTGAGTTTGTAAATAAGGCCATCGTGCCATACTTTATCGAAAGCTTGAGTGATATCAAGAAAGACAGCTGAGCAATACTTTTTTTCTTCAAAAGTGTTCCTTATCAGAGTTACAATGCGGTGGACTTGTTCTATTGTGCCGTGCTGTTTTCTAAATCCAAACTGATGTTGAGGAATCAGTTGGTTGAGATTAATAAATGGAGTTATATTCATGACAAGTAGCTTTTCGAATACTTTAGAAAGTAGAGGCAGGAGGCTGATAGGTCTGTACGATGCAACTTTTGTAGGGTCTTTTCCTGGTTTTGCTATCATAATAATTTTTGAAGTTTTCCAGCATTTGGGATAGTGTTTAATACGAAGGATAGCATTGAAAATGTGCATCAGATGAATTACTGAAGCCGGAGGTAGCTCTTTTATCATTTTACCGGTAATTTTATCTGGACCAGGTGATTTTTTTGGGTTTAAATCTTTATAAATTGCTTTGAATATGTCCTTTTTTTTAATTTTGAGCGTTATTGAGCAAGGTTGAGAAGTTAATTTTGGTAATGAGGACTGTGAAGAAGGTGGATTGGGTGTAAACACACTTTTTAGGTGGTTTGCAAAAGCCAAACCCTTCTCACAGTTGCTTCTAGCCCAATTACCGTCACTCAAACGGATGGGGGAATCAGTGAGAATTGGCCGATTTGATTTTTTTGCTGATTTCCACAAAGAGTAGTCTGACGCTTCACCAGGTGTTAATTTCGCTATGTGCTCTTCTAACTCTTTGTTGTTTTTATTTTTCAAGGCTTGCTTTAACTTTCGAGTGCAGTGCTGTAGCTGTGTTTTCAGATTCGGTGATCTGAATTCTTGCCATTGTCTTCGGAGTCTTCTTTTCTGTCTTACTAGCAATTCAATGTCTGCTGGTGTGTATTGGCTATATTTTGATTGCTTGCATACCTTAGTGCAGGTGGCTGAGCTGAGAGCTAATGAGAGTAGCTGGTTGAATTTTTCGAGTGCTGAGTCTACATCGTGTCCATTTCTTAATACAGTACTTAGAGGAAGATGGGAATTTATATATTTCTTGAATTTTAACCAGTCTATTTTCTTTCTAACGCAATTGCCTTGGGGGCTTGGTGATTTTATAGATATTACCGTGGGTGAGTGGTCAGATGATAGATCATAATTACACTCTGTGGAGATATTTTCCATCTGCAAACCTTTGGCGACTCCAAAGTCTATGAGATCGGGTATTTTCCTCTTGTCCGTCGGCCAATATGTCGGTTGACCATTCGAAATAACATCGTAGCCATGGTTAGTGATGATTGAACATAGTCTTCTGCCTTTTGGAGTTATTAAGCGGGAGCCCCAGTGAGTGTGTTTGGCGTTGAAATCGCCAGCAACCAAGAATTTGCTACCAAGAGTTGAGAAAAATTCTTTATATTGCTGTTCGGTAATACTGTATCTTGGGGGACAGTATATCGCAGATATTACTAGCTTAGAGATGTATTCTTCCAGACATATAGATGTTGCTTGCAAGTAGACGCTACTGAAATCTTCGAGAACATGATGTTTTATTCTGCTTTTTATCAATATGGCAGTTCCACCGCGTGCCTTACCATGCGGATGGTTTGTAGTGTACAGTTTGTAATATGGTATTTGGTAGCAATTTTTGTCAGTGAAATGGGTCTCAGATATCATCATTATGTCGATCTGGTTGGATTCAAGGAATTGAATTAGCTCCAAACGGTGCTGGCTTAAGCCGTTGGCGTTCCAGTGGCATATCTTGAGACAACTCATGGTCTGGATAGCAATGTTTGGAGTAACATCGATTGATTTTTCATCATCATTTTAAATTAAAAAAATTACAATTAGAAACAAACAAATACAAATAATAGAAATAATGTACAATAATATTTTATGCAATCAAAACAAAGCTTGTAATTTCGTACTTAATCAAATTTAACTTGTGCTTAATACTCCAGTTGTAATGCAAATGAAATATTTTAAATCAAAGTAAATTGGTTTTTTATAAAAAAAAAAAAAATTTAAGACTTTCTATTGCTGAGCCTTATTCCTAGTTCAATGAACGGAAGAAATATTTTTCAGCAACGGAAACAATTTTGGCAGAAGAAATAGCTTGCCGTAAAAAAAAATTCACCTTATGGTTTCCGAAAGAGCTCTGTTTTTTAAAATGTTGACCTTAACTTGTGGCTAACACAGTACATTTTGATGTTTAAATTTTCGATGATGCATTCAAGTATTTCACAAGTGGTATTTGACGAATGACTCATAAATCAAAACAAGCCGTTGTTTTATCTGAATGTAATGCCAGCTCTTGACTTGACTTTGACGTGGGCATTATGGCAAAAAAATGTGTCTCATTACTACAAACGCAAGAAACACCTTCCTCGATCTGTGAGTGAATAATCTACATTGATTAAGGTTTGATTGTTGACTTTTTGAGCTGTTCTACTTGTTTTGCTTTTGTCTACCATCTGACAACTCTAAGGACATTCATATGTGTATTTACATACATATTTTTCAGGGTTGTATTTTTTTAGACATTGCAACACTAGATTCATATTTTATTTAAAATTGCTTTGATATTTAAACATTTCATTAGTCAATAAAAATTTTTAAAAACATATTCTTATTATTCTTTTAAATTTGATTGATTTTGCAAAACAATTCTTGTAGAAAGAAACCTTCATAAAATCACGTTTCGTAGTTCTATTTGCTAATTATTTATTTTATTTTTTTGCTAATTTTATAATTGTTATTGTTTATATTATTCCAATTTTTTTTTTATTCATATTACAATTTTATCGAATTTCTTTGTTTTTGCTTCCCTTTTGTTATTATAAAATATCTTATCTTCAGAAATACTTTAGCAATTGCTTTGTTTGATAAATATAAATAATTTTTTTTAATTTCGCCACGTTAATTTGCAATTACGATACAAATGTATGATAATAACAAAGGTATCGCACGTTAGTTTCCAAGTTTCTTAATGAATGTGTGTGTGTGTGTGTGCGTGTATATGTGAGTGTATTAAAAACAAAATCAATTTCTCGCTTTATTATTCTAATAGAACACACGCTTCACTTATGCACTCATACATAAATCAATCCCTCATATTCGCAAGTGTTTTACGTGTTATTTTCAAGGTCATTACAAATGTAAGCACAAAAAGGCAAACTAATTTTTTTGTTTGTTTAAACTTAAAATAAAAACAAAAAAATCGACAACACGTAATGTTTTTATGTTCTCTTTTTCGTGTGCGTATTTGCTACAAGTCCACAGGGATAATGACGCAATTTACAAATTCATACAGATATGTATTTTCGGCTGGGGAGGAGAAAATTGATTTACAAATTGTTGCTGTCGTTCTTGATGTTGTTTGTAATATGTATGTATGTAACTATATCGTTTCTTTCTTGCTTCTTACTACTTACTTGCACTGTGGTGCAAAAATATTTAAAATTTTTTAAAAAATTGCCAACAATGATTGGAAAAAAAAATTTATATAAATTATCAAAAATTTTTTTATACTATGGATTTGCTATGATTTGATTTATGGATTGGATTTGATACAAAATTATGTTTTATGTCCAATTTTATCATGAGTTTCAGTGCAAATTGCAATAGATTTTATCCAGAAAATTCAAAAACATCAAAAAATGCTTACTTTTCAAATGGAATCGATATATTGGATTCATTCGTTCGTCAGTTGCCCATATTTCCTTGTCAATGTTTACTGACAAACTCATGGAATTGATGTTGTGTTGAGAAATGAACGCGAAGCAAAAGAAATGAAACGTATCTGCGCCATTTCAATTAGAGAGAGACTGCTTGTGTAGAGCCGAAGAAATACAGAAGAAGAAATACGACACCCGTAATCTTTTCGCCTGCCACAGAAGGCCTACCAGTTTGACCCCATCTGCAATGTGGACCCCCAGGAGGCTGCTGTCTTCCTAGAGTTGGTCGAAGTGAACAACAACAACATCTAAACAACTGACACACATATATATATATATATATATATATATATATATATATATATATATATATATATTCGTGATTTCGAATTCCTTTTCTATTACAACAACAATAACAACAACAAGAAATACTGAAATACCAATGCCCTTATCACTTGGTTTTTCTATGATGGTCTGATGTGTTGCCAGTACTGCTTAAAACCGAAAACCCCCAAAACTACTTATAACTTTTCAAATAAAAGTCTTTTGAAAATAGTTATTTTCTGAGTTTTTGGGAAAAAGTCCGATAATGACTGAAAAATTCGGATTTTTTCCATAATTTTGGAAAAATTCTTATGGAAGTTTTACAGAACTCTTTTGGGGTTTCCGGATCAAACAAACTGACTGTTGGTTTTCATAGGTCTCTCAGAAATATAAATATACACCTTTAAGGGAGTTTTGCAGTAAACGATACAAATATGTAATCATATGGTTAAAGGTTAGGACATTTTTCATGCATCGAATTTGCTCAACTAAGCCCTGTCAAGCTTTTTGTGATCTGGCGATAGACAAAGGTCTTTCTGGAGATCAAGCACGGTCGCTTTTTTCTTTATTTTTTTATAATAGAGCTAGAAATTAAGAATCTAGCAGATTCGCATCAGTTCATAGTGCATAAAATCTTTCCTATCTCGCTGAGAGCATAGAATATTATTTCATTACCATCAATCCTCTCTTTGTAATAGTTTTTTCCGGACATTCTGTGCTTCAACTATGATTTACTTTTCAAAACATTGTCAATTCTAATTCCAGTCACGCTTCTTGAAATTGTTTATATGATTATGCACCGATTTCCCTTAAATTTTAATAAATTGCTTTCAATGTATTTTTTAGTACAAGAACTCTCGGGCAGGGTTGATGTTTGTTCGTGGAAAATTGACTTGGCGAAGGATCAATATTGGATTACCATAATTATCTTCTATAATTTGTCTTCAAAGACTGAATATCAAAGACTAAACGGTCAGAGTCTGTTCTATCAAAGAGCTTCGGCTAGTTAGTCTACGAAGAAAATTATTGATCGCTTGTTATGGGTTAATAAAATAGCTCTGCGCATATGTATGGTATAATCATTTAATTTTGGAAAAATTTTTGAGGATTCTTCTTTTTTGTCCCCACCACCACCACACTCACCACAATCTCACCTTTTATTTTATTCTTTTTCTCACTTTTATTCCATATACATTTTTAATTGTTGTTCTTAGTGTGTTCTCTCTTCTCATTTTATTTTATTTTTGATTTTTTTGATTTTTTTCGCTTATTATATGATGTTGTTTTGTTGCCGCTAAAATTAAATTCACGGTCAAGGTCGTCCGTCCATAGAACACCGTTCGACGTGCTGATATTGATGTTGTTGTTGCTGTTATTGTTGTAGTTATTTTGCGTTTTGTACTTGTTTGCATGCTTGCTTACTTACTTGATATTTGTGGTATTTTATGGCAGGTATAATCTATAGGTACTCATATATGTATGTGAACGTACATATGTAGTAAGCAAGCATATATTAGATATCACACGTAAATATGAATACACATTGTTGAATATGTGTCTGTAGTTGTTATTGTTATTGAAATTGTACAATATTACGAATTACAACAATTATTATTTGTTACAAATCGTTAATAGGTCTTTTTCTGGTTGTAGGTGTTGTTGGTGTTAATGTAATGTTGCCTTTAGCCAAATGTATTTCAAAGAATATATCAATAATAAAATATTGAACGCAGAATGATAAGTACAGTCTGTACAAGGAATTTTGCAATAGAAAATGCGTGTGTATATTTAATATGTAGCTACAAAATCCAAATATCATACTTATACTTTACGATACAGGGCACTTTATTTGAAAAATAAAACTTATACAAATCAAATGACTTTTGATATCCATAAATTTGTGTTATATTGTATTTTAAATGAAAAACAAAGCAGGGGATAAAATTATTTAAAAATTGTTGAGAAGAACAAATTATATTTTCACCCTCTAGAGTCGTTTCTAGATTAATAAAATTTGCATTAATTGTATTAAGGTTAGAGACGAATTGCGACGAGACAGGGATGTTTTTTTTCGCGTGATCATGCCTGTCCTTATATGTGACGCAAAAGCCTGGATATATTCTCCTTTCGATGATGTTTTGAGTTTTCGAGAGAAAAGTTCTCCGGTCAAAGAGGTGTTATATTCAACAGTATGGTGAATTATGCATTTTTCAGGTGTGTTTTTAATTCGAATAGGTGAAAACTGATCGTTTGGAATTAAGTATTTTGTATTTTTAGCAAATTTGTATGACCACTAGTAGAGGATGTAGTAGTTTGAGCGATATAGAAATACAGACAGAGAGAGCGTGAAAGAAAGTGCTAGGAAGAGAGCAAGAAAAAAGTCGAATATGTTCGCATTTACACAAGAAAACTTGTGTTGTGGAAAACTCAAATTTATTGAGACGAGAAAAAAAAACGAGTCAAATAATAATACGACTCTCTTTTCTACGAACTCGAACTTGACAAAGCAACATTTTTTTTTGTGTAGAAAGAGGCAGTTCTTTTGAACAGTTTTGTAATTGATCATGCACATTTAATGACTATGAAACTAGACAATATGAGAAACAATCGTACTATTTTGATCAATCAGGCAAAAATTGGTACATATCGTATATACCCAATATACATTTTTGTCTGATTAATCACAATGGTACAATTTTTTTCCTATTTTCTTTATTTAATTCAAATTGTTTTATTTTTTTTTTATTATTATAGTTTATTAATTTCTATTTAGAAAAAGAATGACTACAAAATTATAATAAAGAAAATTATAGAATTTCAAATATAACGTTCATTTTTTCCTTGATTGAATATTGAAAAGCTTTATCTTAAGCAAAAGACAAATAAAGCTTACACATTCAATGAAATTATGCTCGAAAAAACCACTTTGTAATAAAGATATTCAACACACTAAAAAGAATTGCTCTTTTAAGAGAAAAATAACTAAAATCATGTGGTATTTAATAAAGAGCTCAAAATAAAATTTGAACATTATGCTCTTTTTGTGTGAAGCTCTCATTAAATTTTTTTGTATAGTTTGCTCTTTTTTACTAACTGTCAGAGCATTAAGTATTTGCTTGAAGAGTGTGTGCATTCTCTTTTTGGTATTGTGTTATTTGCAATTTAGTATGCTCTCTCTCGTACTCTCAGTATCATCACTGAATGTTGTTTATTTTTTTTTTTGCAATAATGCAAACTTTGAGCAAATGTATGTAGTATAGTCGTAATATGAGAATTTCTTATCAATGCTTTATTTTTTTGTCATTAGATATTTTTGTTATGATAGCTTTTACGTTTTACGTTTGAAATGCGAATAGAAGACGTAAAAAATAGACAAAAATAAATAGCAACTCATTCATGTAGAGAATACTTTGAAAATATAATAATCAGTAGGTACATAAGTATATACCGTACTATTTGCATTATCGATATTAATATTATTAATTTATGGTTGATTATGGATGAAGTGTGATACAGAGGGAGGGAATTATAATTACTGTTACTATTAATACAATATTTATATACAATTTTATCTTTTTATTGTTATTTATTTATTTATTTATGATTTTCATTTAGTTAAATTGAAGTAGAATTACGAAGTTTATATTAAAGGCTGAACTATAAAGGTTCCTATAAAAGAAAATTAAAAAATAAGCATACTTGTTACTTATGCAAAAGAAAACATAAATTAATTTTATATTCAATTTAATGTAAAATGCATTCACACTGTAATGTATTAATCAAATTTGCAAAAAGTGAATAAAATATTGAATCGCAGTTTGGTAGACAAATGCAAAGGGTATGCAAATTTCATTGCTATAATATGAAATGTCTTTCGGAGCTTAGTGTGTATAATTTTTTTGTATTGTATATTTTCATTCTTCATTTAATTAGATGTAAATGTGTTGCTGCTCTATTTTTAAATGACTTGGTACAAAAAGAAGGAGGTTATATTTATATTATGGCCTGTTAATTATTTACTATAAATATCACCTGTGTAATACTTTGCATTCAATAGTATGTAAATTTGTAAATTTCGTGAACTTTTTTTTTAATTTGCATTTTAATTAATGTTGGTTTTGTTTAAAAAATTAAAAACACAATTATTTGTGCCTTCTTTCAGCTATGGCTGCAACGTTGCAAGAATATTAAAGTATTAGGGTCTTAAAAGATTATATTGAAAGATAAAAATCAATTAAAAAATGAACTATGCTAAGGTTTCTCTAAATAATATATATGTTTAAGAAAGTCTAATAGCACATTTAGTTCAGTTAGTCGCACTTTGAATCTCCCAGGCAGGATAGGACTACCTACACGCATGGCTCTAAGGTGGGAATTTGTAAAAGAGTAGGCAATTATTCGTTCGTACTTGAAATCGAATGGTCTTTCAAGATTTTAGAGTTTCTCTACGTTTCTCTAACGTCTTCCAAGCCGACATAAGTGCGTGCGACTTGGCCACTAAGCTGGCAAAAACCAGGGATGTTACACCTTCGTAAATATCCTTGTATGTATGGATAGTCAGGCTATCAATCAATCAATCAACTATACGGTTTTTGATATCAAGAAAATATTACAGAAAATTAGTATATCCGATCCAAGAAGGCAGATCTCTAGCTGTCGAGGTGTACCCGGCAACGAAAACGGCCAAAAATATCATTTTGTATGGCTAGTCAGGCTATAATCAATCCATTATACGGTTTTTGATATCAAAGTTCGTTGAGCATTACAGGGAATAATCTATCTCTGATTATTATCTAGCTATCGAGGTGTACCCGACAACGAAAATGGCTACAAAAAATGTGACCGACTTGGATCTGAACCATTTTGGGCAGACATTTTTTGTATTACTTGGGTAACAAATGTCGATATGCGAACACAAGAAAGGATCAGGTGAATTCTTCCACTGGCTGCCGAACATTTGGAAGTATGTGGACCGAATTAACAAACTATGGAAGAACTAACACTCTTCTGAGACTTAGTAGAGCAGATTTACTAGTTCCCGTACTTGCCAAGAATGGACGGGTCTACGTCACGGAAGCACTCGACCACGTGGTCGACCAAGGTCCATTCGAGGTGAATGGAAATGCTTTGTGCGGGAACAAAACAAACCATTTCCGTATTTTTGTGCTACAACAACAACAACAACTAGTTCCCATAGTAATGCAATTGCAGCGAATATACAAGGCATTGGTTGGGGCTGCATGATCGACCGAAAAAAAGTTGAAATTAAATCGCTGGATGTCAAACAAATGAAAGTATGTGGACCGAACTAACTAACAAAGGAAGAATTAATTGATATTTAGCAGGGGAGATCTCCGAAATTCTGTAAAAGTCCAACAACAATGAAAACTTCAACGAAGGTGCTAAACATGGAGTGGAATAATCGGAGGACCAAAAGGTTGCTAAAATCATTGATATTTTATATATTTTAGAAGCCAACATGAGGTGGAATTCAACCACTGGATGTTGGACAATTGAAAGTATGACTGTGATCCGAATTAAATCACGGAAGAACTAATACTAATATGAAAATTTCTAAAGGTGCTCTCCGAACTCTTGTTGAATTGCTAATGGCGTATCGTATCATAGGCCTAATGGCCGGCAAATTTTTAAGGAGTCGCTCGGAGTCGGAGATGATGAGAAGGAGGTTGTGGTGAAATACATTTTGTGATTTTTCAAATCTCTAGAATAGACGAAATAAGTGGATTTTGTTCGACTTTCTTTCACGGACTCGAGGAATTCCTAGACTAAGACTAAGATTCCACAATTATTTCTCAATTTCTCCATTTTAGTTAAGTTTTAATTAATTAATCAAATTTTAGTACACAATGGGCCTCATTTGACCGCCTCAATCTACCTACATAGTACATAAATCACCTGGTTCTGCAAGGACCTTCACCAGTACTATATATTTACACAAGTGTATGAATAAATAACTGTAGTTTTGTGTTAAAAACCCATATTGTATCTGGTTTATAAAATTCTAGAATATAAAAACTTATGCATAAAATTCGACAAGATTAAATCGAATAAGTAAGCTGCTATAATATTAAAGTAAGATTATAGCATTGAAGTGTCATTTACTTATTGTTTAATTTTTTTAATTAAAAACAAGTAATATTGCTATTAAGATTAAGAATAATGATGAATAAATTTTATAGAGTTGTGTATAATTTATATAAATGCAAATGTATGTATGTATCGTATATGCATATGCTATAAAGTATAACACTTCACATTATTATTATTATTATAATTATTATTAATATCTATTTAATTAATTGCATTGTATTATAAATTTGTGAATAATGCAGTATCATGTATTTTCGTTTTGTACATACGAAAAAGTATTTTAATGCTATAAATTACAATTTATAGCAAATTCAAATATTCTTATTGTCGTCATTGTCGCACTCTATTTGTTTTAATAAACATAAATAAAATGTTGTTATTTATTATCTCACATTGACTACAATCTGTCGGTATATGCATATAATATCAGTTAAAGGAAATTAGTATTTGCATAGAATTGGCTTTGGTTTTATTATTGTATAATTCTTTTTTTCTTGATTCTTGCATTTTTGTATTTTTTTGTTTGTTTTTCAAGGTTAGCCTTGAATATTATATTGAGACAATTTATAATAGAATATGTATTATTATTACTATTATAATTTTAGAGATTTTTGGCTATTGCAAAATTTACGCCGATTCGCTTTTATAGTAACTTTAAACACTTTTAGATACAGCTACTATAAATAATTTGTTGAAATTATAATTTAACGTTTGCTTTACTGTGTTTTTTATTCTATATCCATAATGAATTATTTATTTTTTATGGTGAAATATGTACTATGTCAAATTATAGCAACTTTCAATACAACTAAAAGCTGTTAACAATTTTTACCTAAGTAGATGTAATATTTGTTCATTTAAATTGATGCCAAGTCTGATTTGAAATTCAAATTTTATAAATATCTTTAGGTTAATTTCTCTTTTTATAATTATAGCAATTTGAAAGATGACTATTTATAGTAAATTCTTATTTGAATGGATTTCATATTTTTCAATATCAAAATATGATTAGAAATTGATTGGCATATTGTTAGTAAACATAGTTATTTGAAGAAAATAACCAATAAAAGATGCTATAAAAATTATAGCATCTCTGAATACATCTCTAAAATGGCACTTTTTGGCTTTTTGTCGCATATCAATGATTTAATTTTAATGGAAAGAGAATTTTACCATAAAATACAATATTATCGTGTCATTATTGCTGCCTTTTCTACAGAATTATTACAACATAGGATGTATAATTTCGTTAATAAATGCATATTTTCATAAAATTAATAAATAATATGCATATTCTAACGCGATTTTAGTGAAAATAGTGTACTATTGAAATTATAGCAACTTTGAGAATGACAAATTCTCACAAATATAGATACAAAGTTATCATTTTGTAACAACATGCATAAAAAATATTATGTTATAACAGTTATAGCAACTATAAAAACAATTATATTACGCTATTCGTTGCTTCTATAAATGAAATTGCAATCAAAATTAAACTTACTTTAGTTTATTTTCAAAATGCATAATTTTACGCAATTTTAGTTAAAATAAAATTGCCAATAAAATTATAGTAAGTAATAAACTAGCCCAACTAAATATCTAATAATTATTGAAAATGATAATTTTGTAACGAAATGTAATAAAAATATTAGCTTATAAAAATTATAGCAACTTCATAAACACATATTGCGCTATTAGTTGCTTCTATAAATGAGATCGATACCAAAATAAAATAAAAATTAAAATATAGCGGGAAAAAATGTGCTATAAAAATTATAGCAACTACAAAAATGCCCAATTTAAAAAAAATGATTTAAAATGATAAATTTCTTACAAAATATTTACAAAGAATCGAGCTATAGAAATTATAGCAACTTTATAAAAACTTGTATTGCGCTATTAGTTGCTTGTATTGATAAAAATGATACAAAAATAAAAGTTTATTAAAGAATTGCACATTTAGACATGGTTATATCGGAAAAAAGTGCTATAAAAATTATAGCAACTATAAAAATAACAAATTCTTACAAATTATGATTTATAATTATGAATTTCTTACAAAATGCAAAAAAACAATTGTGCTATAAAATTATAGCAACTTTATAAACAATTATATTTCACTATTAGTTGCTTCTAGAAATGAAATCGATATCAAAATTAAAGTTTGTTAAAGAATTGCACATTTTGACACGTTTATAGTGAAAAAAAACTGTGCTATAAAAATAACGAATTCTCTCAAAGAATGGTTGAAAATGATCAATTTCTTACAAAATGCACAAAAACAATTGTGCTATAAAAATTATAGCAACTTTATAAACAATTATATTGCACTATTAATTGCTTCTAGAAATGAAATTGAAAACAAAATAAAAGTCATATTAATTTACTAACACAAAATTGAATGGAAATGAAAGTAATTTTGAATTGTGGCAACTAGAAAATGCATGCAAAAATATTTATGCATGCTGATATGCATACATATGTACCAATACGAAAAAGCACAACAACAGCAAAACAACAACAACAATGATTTTATTTATCTTCACACTCTAATTGCTTTGGTCGTCCCACTTAATGTTGCTGCCTGGCATGCTATATCACGCGCAAGTTCAACAAACTTTATTCGCACGGATACAATATTCGTATATATGTAAGTATGTATCTATTTGTAGGTGTGTGTGTGTCATATATTGTTGAAAATATGAAATATGAAGAAATAATAATAAATAGGTACATAACGATGTACCATAAAAAATGCCTTAGGTAAGAAGAAGGAGAAGAAGAGGGGATTATTGGAGCATTATGCGTATGCGCAACCGGCTTTTGCATAGTGAGAATACCCATATGAGTACTTGTATATACGAGTATGTACATATGTACATACATATATACTCGATACGATGTTCCACTCCACTTTCATTACACAGCCACATACACACATACACACAAACATTCATATATGTATTCGTGCCATATGTATGAATGACTGTATGAGTATGTACGTACAATACACAACAACACAAACAGATGAAGTACGCTCTGGTAAAATCGTGTCAAGCGAAAGCGAAAACAGCAAGCAATTTTCATATGCATGCTTATATGTAAGCATGTGTTTATGTACGTTTGTATGTATCAAATCGAGTTTACAACTGTTTGGCGCTGATAATGCAAGGCGAGTACCAAAGAAAATTTTTGAATCGGAAAAAGAAATGAAAAATATATAAAAAAAAATATATATATGACAATACTGACATGTAAAATGTTGTACATAATATAAAAAACATATATGGGTACTTGTATATGTATGCATATTTGTAGTACATATTTTTATGGTAAAGTGGAGAAAGTGATTTTATGCTGCTGCTGCTGCTACTGCTGCTGTTGTTGTCGTTGTTGGTTGTTGTTGTAACATATATAAATAATAATAATATTTAAATACCTACATTAAGTGACTGACTCACTTGTGCTCCAGATATATTCATATATGTATGTATATAGTGTGGAAAATCATTGCGATAGATGCTCTATTACACAGTACAACAAAGATTTCAATATATGAGAAACAAAGAGATTCTTAAAAATAGGTAAAAAATAAAGAAAATTAATGAATTCGTTTTGATTTTATGTAATTTTAATTTTTTGTTTACATATTCATTTATGTTCCATATAAATATCAAAATAAATGCTCTCACTTGTATGAGAGGTGGGTGTGATTTCTATGCAATTACGACTATTCTTGAACATGTGCAATATACTTGATAAATATAATTGTATGTACTACTTTTCAGCGATATGGCTATCAATTTTTATGCTCAAAGTGTGAAAAATATACATACAGGAAACCTATTTTTGTATGGGAGATAGGCCTTATTTTTATCCGATTTCATCCATTTACAAATTTGTGCATTTATAAGCAAATAATAATAGTATATAGCAATTTTCAGCCAGATAGCTTTATATTTTCATGCTCAAAATGTGAAACGGTTCATAAATAAACGTATTTTTGTATAGGAGGTTGGAGTAATTTTCATCTAATTTCATCTATTCGCAAATTAGTCCATTTATAAGTAAATCATAATAGTATATACTAATTTTCATCCTAATAGCTTTATATTTTCATGCTCAAAATGTGAAACGGTTCATAAATAAACGTATTTTTGTATGGGAGCATGGTGTGATTTTCATCCGATTCCATCCATTCTCAAATTGGTCCATTTATAAGCAAATCGTAATCGTATATAGCAATTTTCAGCCAAATAGATTTATATTTTCATGCTCAAAATGTGAAACGGTTCATAAATAAACGTATTTTTGTATGGGAGGTTGGTGTGATTTTCATCTAATTTCATATATTCGGAAATTAGTCCATTTATAAGTAAATCATAATCGTATACCCCAATTTTCAACCTAATAGCTTTATATTTTCATGCTTAAAATGTGAGACAGTTCATAAATAAACGTATTTTTGTACGGAAGGTTGGTGTAGATTTCATCCGATTCCATCCGTTCTCAAATTGGTCCATTTATAAGCAAATCATAATCGTATATACCAATTTTCAACCTGATAGCTTTATATTTTCATGCTCAAAATGTGAAACGGTTCATAAATAAACGTATTTTTGTGTGCGAGGTTGGTGTAATTTTCATCCGATTCCATCTATTCTTATGTGGGTACATTTACTAGCATATATAATCGTATTAAACAACTTTCAGTTCATTTGCTCTATAATTGCGTCAGTTATCCTGCGCAGAGAGAGATGAGTATACAAGCAAACATGGCTAAATCAAATTAGATCGTGTGTGTCTATGCAGCCTTTCCTTTTACAAAAGAGTGTAGAAACGGAATATCGCTTTCATTTGTTGACTAAAGTTTAGTACATTCTCAAAAAAAATTTTGAGAATGAAATTTGCAAAGATTTGCAAATGAATGAATGAAGATAGAAAATATACATATTTATTTAAAAATGCTAAATAATTCTATTTAAGTACTTGTGGGTCTATAGAGTAATAAAAATAAATTTATTAATTTAATTCAAATAACTATTTATTTGTCTATGTATCATAAATTTGCGGCACACGTGTAAGTAGTATTTGAAAATGCTTTAATTGTATACCCAATAGCGAATATAAAATAAATAGTAAAAAAAATAAAAATTTAAAAAAAAGTTCCAGAAATCAATTCTATGTTTTTTGTAAAGTGATTTTCCCATGACCACTGAGGTACATAGATTAAGTTTTTCAAGTGTCTTACAAAACCAGATGTTCTTCTGTGAGTTTTGCATTCTACAGAGTGATGAAATATTCGCTAAACATTCCTTATGAATCATGGAATTAATAATAATTTGTTTTTTCTTGCTGCAATGACTTTACACATAGAGCTATACATAAGTATCAGAGCATAAAGTAAACGAGAATTATTGTAATTTTAATGATCAATGGCAGAAAAAAAAAATTCTGTAATGTTAATTAACATACGCTTACCATGTTAACTTGTGATATGTCGCCATTAAGCTGTCTACTTACTTTTGAGATGTCCATAAGTAACTAGTACATAACTAGTTACAATAATTTCCCATCGGATAGGAATGAGTAAGCAAACATTATAATATGGAGACCGTTTTTTTTTGTTTGTTTGAATTTAATTAATATGACCTTGAAAAGTACCAACGCTACCGACATCATCATAAAATGTCTATTTGTTTTATTCTATTTTTCAAAAAAAGTTTTCTTATTTGATTTTATGAGCGAATTACGGATTTATGTTCGTTCTTTTCTTTCTGTTTTTTTTTTGTTTGTTTTTTTTTTTTTTTTTGCTCTGTGATTTAATATGATACTGGTAAATAAATAAATCCAGAAAAAATATATGGAAGAAAAAAAAAAAAAAATATGGAATTGAATAAGAGTGAGAGAGCGAGAAAAACAATTCAAAGAAAAAACAACATATTAGATTTTTGTTACTTACTTAATTTAATTAAGCCAAATAAATAAGTAAATGAATATGTAAATAAATATGTATGTATGTATGTATGTATGTGTAGGTATTGCGAGTATTTCGATGATGTGAATAAACGAACGACGATGATAATGACCTTGAATTATTTGGCTAATGCGAAATATTGTATATTCCTACGTATGGACATTGATTGAAATGCGTAGAATATAAGACGAATATTAACAACAACAACAACAACAACAACAACTCAAACGTTATCTCATTTGTAGAGTGATATCTTATTTGATTCATGATCATCATACAGTTTAACGTATAACATTCTTATTATATGATACTACCATTTATTAGCTATCAGTTGGCAAATATGAGTATTTAATTTTAGTCATTCTATTTACTAAAGCAATTGTCTAATAATACTTGTATCTACAGTAATTTCTTCTAAATTATTCACCTCACTCACTGAGGTAGTTTTGCAATAACAATGAAATCTTTGATTTAAGACTGACACGAAACAGAAGAATTAAAATAATAAGAACAACAACAACAACAACAACAATAGAAATAATACTAATAACATTTAATAGAGGGTGTTTTGTTAGGGTTTCATACTTTTCGATAGAGACAATATCAAAAGTCTATAAAATCTGCCAAGTCTTATTAATAAATTGTATGAATTATGATTTCATTATGGCAAAAAATTCATACCATAACAATTAAGAATGTTCATTTGGAGGAACAAAAAAAAAAAAAAAAATCGATATTTTTTTTTTTTTCAAAACATCTCTTGGAGTTGGATTGATTTGATCAGATTGTAGAGAAGATGTTCTCTTATCATTAAATTAATCTGGGCTCACTATTGCAACATTTCTGTAGCAAATTTCTTGGTATTTTCGTCAATAAGTCACATTGGCATCTTGTCGTTTGGAGATTTTACATTGTCGTGAAATTACGTTAGACTGGTTTCGTGTAGTCGCCTTATAGACTGGTCAGTCAGGTAGTCCCCATACTCATCCATCATCGTTTGATATTTTATTTTGTCAGGTTGGTTGAACTTTTCTTGTAAAATCGTACTATTTAATCACCTCATTCCTCACAATGTTGCCAAGTATGAAGCGGATTTTGTGTACCCGCGTATTTACTGATTATTGCCACTGACTTCTAATGATGCTAATATATTACACCATGTGATTGTTGCACCATCTCAACTAGAATCTTAAAAAAAGAAATGACAAACGATTATTTTAATTATTTGCAGCTACGGAATTGACTTTGGATCTGATAAATTAAATTTTTACACTAGATCGAATCCTGTAGAATCCTGTAGCGACAAAGAGGCCACCTATTATGAATATTTTATATTTTATATTTCTTTGTTGTTCACAAAAATTATATCACTTTGAACAATACTCATTCCCAACTGGTTAAAAACTAACCATGTTCGTGGCATAGCTATTCAAAGTCCCCTATTTTAAAAAAAAAAAAACTTTCCTACAATAGCATTGGAAAGGGCAAGGGAAGTCAAATATCTGATATTTTATTTTTTTTTTAAATATTTATTTGAAATTTTCTGCCTTCGAATGACCAATGAATCGCACAATTTCTCGATTCTATAAAATTTTGATACATTATTTTCTTCTGGCTTACTACAGAATGCTACCAAAATCAGTAAATGTAGTAATATGTGTGTGTTTTTTTTTTCTTTCAAGTTCGAATTGACAATATTCTTTTTCTAAATATGTATAGCATCAGTAAATTTTTAAATATTAATATATGCCCACCGGTGAAGATGTATTTGGAGAAAAACCCGGAATCAGTATTTTTGCTGCATTGCTAGCGCTTAGTGCTTCCGCATCTAATAACAGAGTTCATCCGATATGGGTGCCAGAGGTCATAGCGGACATTTAGGAAACGAAAAGGCAGATGAGCTTGCAAGAAAAGGAGCAGCCAGTATATGTATTGGACCATAATCATTCTGCGGGCTGCCTTGGAGCTCCACCAAATATAAAATTAATTCGTGGCTAGAAAGAAAATCGCACCAACATTGGATGAAAACAAAAGATATTGGAGTTGCGAAAACCTTTATGCCATACCGTTCTCACAAGAGAACTGCTGAAGTAATGAACTTGACTCGGAATGGCATTCGCATTGTCACGGGATTCTTGATGTCTTTGAATTCCTAGTGAATATTAGACTTACTAGAGTACTTGTAAATTTTCAGATTGTATCACAATAGGTCTATTTTGGACGCAGTGACAAGGTGACTGGTTCCCGATCTACAATCAATCTAATGCCCATGTAGATTAAATGCTTAGTAATAGACCAAATAGTGGTAAATAGAATATAATAAATGAAGCGAAAGAAAAAACAATATTAACAAGAACAATAAGCACATAAATATACAATTTAATAATCGCAACAAGAAGTGACATCACACACACATGGAGGTCTTGATTAAATAACTTGATGAAAGACCAACTGATGATTGCTGATGAGATTTTTTAGCGTATTTTAATCATAACAACAACAACAACAATAAATATCAATAAAAATCTTAACGAATTAATTTGCATTATTACTATTTTTTCTTTGCAGTTGTTGTTGTTGTTGTTGTTGTTGTTGTTCGAAGTGTTCTTACTCGTCTTACAAGTATCGTATGTACACGAGACGAATTCAATAGAAATTCGAGTAATATTCAAGCAACATTTATGATGATATTTTAACATTAATATGAGTATTTATGAAAGCTATTTGAATTTAGAAATAGCAAAATACACACACACACACACACACACACATATACAAACAAGAACAAGTTGTAGTTATTTATTTGATTTCATTATAATTTTAATTGTATCCAAATTTTTTTTGCTAAAACTTTATTTTTTATTCTAAGCAATTTTAAGTGAATGACCTTGAAGAAAAAGTTTTTGATTTTTTATTCGAAATGTTTTTTATTTAATATATTAGTGAATTTTTTTGGTAATTTTGTTGTTGTTATTGCTTTTACAAATTGTTAAATTGCGAATTATTATGGTGAATATATTTTGCTAAATATTTTCTTATATTAAATATACAGGGTTAGGCTGTTTGTTCTTGCCTTTTGTTCTTGCACATTGCTAACAACGATCATTGAATGGAAAAGTCATATTTTAATATAATACAAAGTAATCAGTTAGCCAAAAAATAAGTAACGATGCAACAACCATCATTATTATCCAACCAGCTGTTGTCCTTGAAAATATGTCATCATCACAGATGTGCCATTTGCTAAACTTGTAGTAGATGAGTAATAATATTTATAAAGAATTTCTTTCACTTCATTATTTGTTGTTGTTTTTTTTATTATTATTATTATTAGTTGATTGTTGACACTTTTAATAACAATCATCAAAATAATAATGATAATGATAATAATATTATTGATATTTATAATTAAATATTAAGAAAGCAACATTATGGTACATTATATTATGGGTGAAATTAAAAAAAAAAAAAAAAAAAAATAATAAAAATAGGCAAAATTAGAAATAATAAAAAAAATGAAAGCTGGTATCGAATTTCATCGCTGGATGGAAATTTGGCGATGATACGCTTACTTTGTACATTTTTTTTTATCTGTTGATTGACAAAAGGATGTTTGAATATTCTGTTAAGTGCATTTAAAAATTATATCACAATTATCCAGTCTATAATTCCAATATCTTTTAATTCAACTCGAAAATTGAAGTTTTTTCGTCATTAGTATTAAAAAAAAAAAGAGTCTCTCTAATTTGGGTTTAGTCTGTCTTCAAACTCTTCTTCTTCCAATATGCTAGTTAAAAAAATGTAGCCTAATTTAATATCTTATAATTTTCAAGAGCATCCACTAATTAATAGCAATGGTTCATAGGAAACATCCCACACGCAAATTGTCATCATTAGTAACATTATCTTCATTATCATCATCATCATCAGTAGCATCGTAATTATGATCAGAAGTGAATTTTTTTTTTGTGACAGCTTGTTGCTATGTCTGTTTAATTTTACTAATAACTTTTATTCAGCAGTTAATTAAAATGTTCTCCATATGCCGTAATGGCGTATGGCCATGTTTATATACATAAAATGTATACATAAAATGTATATAAACATAAAAATGAACAAGCAATAACAATTTAAATCTGATACAAATGTCGTTTAAGAGATTTTATGTTTTTTTTTTTTTTTTTTGTATGAATTAAGAATGCCAATCTCTGAAGTTTTTGCACATCCCGTGATTTTTGTAATTTTCAAAAACTGATGAAGATGTTATATTGTTATTTATTTGTTGAGAATATGATTTGGTTCACCTAAATATACCATTATTTGTTATAGCACTATCTTGAAACTTTAGCAAACATAGTTTGGTACCAAAACAGTACTCCACGCTAAATTTGCAATCATTCCTTACAAAAATACACATACTCGCCATATAAAAAATTTAATTTGTTTTTTTTTTTAAATAAATCGAAAAATTTGTATAGCATATTTTTGAAACATTAGAAAACTTATTTAAGTAACAAAATAATACTCCACTTTACTCCAAAAAATTAAAATTTCTTAAAAAAAAAATTGAATAATTTGTAGAAAATGTATCAATATTTTTCAATGCATCATTTTTAAATTTAAATAATATTAATTTTTTACTAAAATAGTACTACATACATTATTTAAAGGTAGTCTGGCCATCATACGATATAGTCAATAGATAAAAGCGTCAATTTTTCTAAATAAAATGATAATTTTGTATGGAAGCTATAATTATGTTTCAAAGCATCCATTTCAAATTTTTAGAATCATATTTTTTCACTAAAATATTACTCTTTTCATCATTTGAAGGTAATCTGATGAAAATTAGACATAGTTGCCATATAAAATTTTTAATTTTTTTTTTAAAAATCTAAAAATTTATATGAAAGTTATAAATATTTTTCAATACATCATTCGGAAAATGTCAAAATATAAGTATTTTATCAAAATAGTAATCTATGGAAAATTTGAAATCATTCAGAACATAAATATATGTATGTAGTTCCCATAGAATATATAATATAAATAATAATAAAGAATATATATAATTTTGTACAAAAAAATTGTCAATAATATTTTAAAAGCATATTTTTTTCTGAAATTTCTGAATTTTCAAGCATACCTCCCATACGAATTTGTTGCTTTAAAACATATTTTAGAATTTTGTATAGAGAGTAAGCTCATTTATGCCTCCAATTTTGCTGATAAAGTAAGATTTCATTCAAATTTGATAAATTTTAAAAAAATTAATTGAAGTTCTATATGATCCAATTTTGTCAGCAGGACTATTTTGGATAACACAGATTACAGATTACAGTCTCACAACGATTTATGAAGTTTTAATAAAAAAAAATTATATTGAAATTTGTCAGTTACAACTAGAAAATTTGCTATAATTTTTAATAAGGGGACCTAGGGATCTCGGGATCTCGCCATCACTAGTCAATGTATTCATGGAAAATCACACGCTATGCATCTACTTCAACATTTTTAATATAATAACTCCCACTCTTGCCCTTGTACTAAAGATGATAATGGTGATTATGATGAATATGATGATGATATGGACGATTAATGTATAATGAGAGCTCTATCGAAAAAATGTACGTCCTTTAACTTACTCCACTCTTTGCCACCACTACATATTTTACAAATGCATTATCATATAATTATTCCTTCATCATTCTCATATATATATAAATAGTACATACGTATGAGTACTATTAATTCCAATGTTCATCATACTCGCAAATATGCATATTCTATTATGCGCATAGAAAATGCGTTTTGCTGTCACACTGTTGCAGTCATTGTGTGCAGCAGTGACTTTGTTTATTGTTTATTGTTTTGCTCATCGCTTATGCCGTCCGTTCGTTGACTATACGAACGTTCGCCTTGATCTTGGCGATATGATAACCCCAACCTTGAAATTGAATTGAATTTTTTTCCGGCGCTCTCGTTAGTTCATTCATTCTTTTATTCATTACTTCGTTTCGCTCTCTCTCTCTCTCTCTCTCTCTCTCCCGCTCTCAGTCATTTCAATAAATATTTATTTTTTTGGACTAATGTTTTATTATCTGTTGTGTTGTATAGTATATTATTTTTGCACGTCTTTTAAATTATAATTTATTTATTAATTTCAATTCACTTGCTCACTCATTCACTCACTCACTCACTTGATCACTCACTTACTCACACACACACACACACTCAGTCAGTCAGTTAGTCTCATATTCTACTGTGATGATGACTGTGAGTAGTGAGTGTGTATTTGTTATTGCTGTCAACTTTGATGATTTTATTCTCATTGTCGCTATTGAAAAGTGTATAGTCTGAGGGTGATTGCGGTGGTCGCTACAATTTATTGCTTTTTATTAATTTCTATATGCAAGTGGTGTGTGTGTGTGTGTGTGTGTTTATACGATTCGTATGCGTTTGTATGCTTTATTGTCTGTTGTTGTATGGCATTTTATTGAATTACTGATTTTATTTTAATTCTATTTAGAAGACAAAAATGAACAAATAAAAAAAAAAAACATTGAATTAAATTAAAATTCTTGATGAAATGTCTAAAATGAACTAAAAATGATAAAGAAATTAAATCAAATATGTCTGTAAAATTCATTTAAAATGAAATTACTTTTCACAAGAAGCAATTAATAAGTTAACTTTGAATTTTACGCATTTATATATATTACGATAATATATACATTTTAGGTATTATAATGAGAAAATGTAGCTCATGACTTTATGCACAATTTTAAGTAATCATATTTCTAAGATATATGCCCAACGTCAATCCTTTAGCTTATATATTGTATTTTCTTGCTAAAAAGTGCACTCGAGAATATATTTTTGTATGAGAGGTAGGCGTGGTTTTCATTCGATTCTACCGATTTTCGATTTTTGTCATTTAGTTGCAAATTTAAGCATACATACTAAGTTTCAGCTTTATCAGTTTATATTTTCAGTCAAAAAGTGTGAAATTACACATAAGTTTGTATGAGAGCTAGGCGTGGTTTTCAACTGACTGTGATAATTTTTAAGCTAATTTTTTTATGAGTAAAAATAATCATATGTTATCAAATTCAGCTTGATAACTTTACATTCACACGTGCAAAGTATGAAAATATACATATAGTAGCATAAGTTTGTATGGGAGGTAGGATTGATTTTCATGCGATTAGGCCTTTTTTCGCAATAGCATATACATTAGTAGAGAAAATAATGTTAACCGAATTTCAATCCAATCGCATAATATTTTCGAGTGCAAACTGTGAAAATATACATTTGGAAGCACATTTTTGTATGGGAGCAATGCGTAATTTTCAAGCGATTGCATTTATTTTTTTACTTTCTTTTTCTTGAGTTAATGTAATCATATAAACCAAATTTCAATTGAATATCTCAATATTTTCATGCGAAAAGTGTGACAAAATGCATTCCACAATACAATTTTTATATGACAGGTAGTCGAAGATTTCATTCAATTTTGTCCATTCATGATATCTATGGTTTGTTGGTAAAATTAATTTTATATTTCAATTTTTAGTCAAATTGCTAGAGAATTGCGGCAGTTATTGTGCGAATGATAGGTACGCATTCATTGGTTAATCGAATCGGATGGTCATTCTGCTGAATAATATATATAATTGCTCATAGCAGTCATATCTTCTATTAAATGTAAGAAACAGCCACTCAAAATTCATATGCCCTAATCTTTGTAGTTCAGGGTATAGTAAAATGCGAACGTTTAGTCTCTCTCTCTACTTTAAACCCTTCAATTGTTGACTCGATCCCTCGATGAGTGGGGTGAAAGTATAAAAGTCTGCTTGAAGACCCAAAATTATATTATTTGTTGGCACTGTACAAATTGAACGCGAAGAACAAGGTTGATAGAGAAATTCGTCTAAGGTTTTTTTGTATGGTGGAGCTGTGCGAACTTTGAATGACATGTCTGTTTGAGAATAATTACAGTAATTAATAATACAGTCAATATTAATAAATATTTATATTTATAAATTCTATTTTATTCATTATTACTATTTACGAATTATTGAAATCAACAGCAAAAACAAACAAATAAAAGAAAAAAAAAAATCGACGTATGCACGAGCCCCCACACATCAAGAAAACCACAAAAAATAAATAATTCATAAGAAGAGGAACAACAACAACATCTACAACAATAACAATGACACTAATAATATTAGATATGAAACAACAACAACAACAACAACAAACAAACATATGTACAAGTATGCTTTTGACAAATGACCCATCACATCACGAGTATGTATTATCGATATGAGTATGCGCATGTAAATGTAGGTTGGTTGGTACGACTATGTACGACTCTGTTTTAATTAAATTATAATTTGAAGGATAAATCATAATATTACCAAAAAATCAATTAATACATAGAATAATTTATTTTTCAATTAATATCCAAAAAAAAAAAGGGGCGTGTCTTAATTTAATGTATTTATTTAAGTGATTGCAACTCCTTACCCTAATAATAAATACACAAAAAATACGAAATTAAATATAAAATGATCAAATGTTGAACAAAAAAAATATAAAATAAATTAAAGAAAATCACAATAAAATAAAATTGAAGAAAACAATAATAATAATGAAAAAAAAAAAAAAACCTTGACCATAACCTGTAAATGACTTTGACATATGCCGGCTATTTTATTTATTTTAGTTTAGTTTTTATTTTATTTTTAGTTTCTTCATATATATTGTGTGAATGATCTACATACTATGTATACTATTTCTCTCATTCGTTTATTCGCACTGACAAATGCATATTTTTACGGTTTTTGCCAAATAGCAAAGTGTGTGAGATACAACGCATTGTTTTAATATGGTGTGAAATTGTTAATAATTCATAGAGAATAGAGTACAATCATCATTATAATTTATATTTAAATTATTTATTATTGAGATTTGGTTTGTTGTTGTTGTTGTTGTTGTTGTTTTTTATTGGTTTATTTATAAAAATAATTAATTATAATTATCATAATTCCTTCAGAAATTTCATAGATATATTGTGAATGAATGGTTTTTGATTGCTAACCATGTATCATGCTATTTATCTATCAAATTCAATTGCTTTAAACATTTATTATATGCTTGTTATTATTGTGGATGCGGAAAACAAAAAAAAAAAAACAAATAAATTATACATATTAATTATAGCAATTTAGGAAAGATTTTTAAAATTAATTTTTTTTTTTTTTTAATATAAAGAATTCTTTTTTGCGAAACAAATTGATAAAAACAAATTTTGTGTTATCACTAAAATTCAATTTTCGATCAAAGTTCGTATTTATGCATTTACCTTCGGCAAAAAAACCCGAAGGTTTTATTTATAATCGTAAATGATTATGATTTCGAAATTTTTCAATTTGTTATCGTTTGCTATACGCACGAGTAGTTCTGATTGGATGAACAGAAAATACAAAAAAAAAAAAAAACAAAATTGCAACCCTGTTATGATCTCTGTCTATTACGGATATTAGTTTTTGCATGAAGGACAATAAAGATTATGTATAATCCAAGTTAAATAAATGCTGAATTTGAATCCGGACTTGATTTCATTCGGTTTGGTTTGATAGAAGAAAAAAAAATATTAAAATTTAAATATTCATTAAACTATTCAAAATCGCCTTTAGAGTGGTGAAATGCATTGCGTTTTTTCTCTTCAACATTTTTTTCTCAATGTATATACTCTCTATCTGTATCTCTTCCCTATAAAATTAAAGTTTTTATATAAATTTTACTACCACTGCTTCTAGAAATTCCCTAGAGGGTTAAAATCATGGCTGTTCTCCATAAATTTATACTGACATAAATGGTTTTTGCACATACTTAGCCTCTCTTTTAACTTCTCGGGGGTGCTTCCATACAAAATTAACTTGAAAACACAAAATAATGCCATAATTGCCTCAGAATCATCGTCAACAAAGCTGGCAACATTTTTTTCTGAGCTCACTTATCCCTTACCTTTTGAGTGGTACCCCTACAAAATTGACGTGTTTACAAAATTTGCTTTCCGTTTTTTTTCCCCATTTCAAATTTTCCATTTTTTCCAAACACTCTTAATCTCCATCTTTATTCCTCAGAGAGACTTTGTTACAAAATGGATCAGAAAATCGCTAAATTATCTCAAAATTGCCTAGAAGTCACTCATAATGAGTAAAATATTATAAATGACTCACTCTCATGAATTTTTCTACTCAAAATTTTTCGAATGCATTCAATAGAATCCTAAAAGCATTGAGAGATTCATTTAGAAGAGACCTATTTATATCCAAAAAATTTAAGCAAGCTGTCTGAATGAATTCTTTTAAGAAGAACTGCTACTTTAGGTAATAGTCGTCATAATTTTTTAATATTGAATTTGATTGGTATGTCAATCAAATCGATCGATGAAAAATATTACGCTAGTACGGTTTTCTAGAATATGCCTAATAGAACTTCTAGCATTTTCAGATATAATGGCTTGGGGAATATATCTGGTAGATCGTTAAATTTTCTCCGATATGATATTGCACCATGTTGCTGGACCTTGGAACCATGGAGAAGTGTCGAACCAAAGCTATGAAAAATTCTGGATAGACCTCCCATCTTTTTCAGATATGCTATTTGCCTATATTCGCTGCTACTTTTACTTCTTGTTAGCTTACAAATCTATATCTGCTTAGAATTTATGCAACATTAATATCGATAACAAATCCCTAGGTTACTGGATACAATGTTGCTGTCGACTTGGGTTTTTTTTTGCTTCTCCTCAAAACACATATGTTGACTGATATTTTATCTTCTTACATTTTTTTATGCAAATATTAAAAAGAAAATGATAACATTTTGTGGAAAAAATAAAATATACATAATCGATTAGTATTTGCAGCCATATATGGATGATGACCCCTATACACAATATTTATGTATATCAACATATTCACTAGAAACATCCATATAAGCATATTGGTGTTAATGGTAAATGTGTATATACATTTGTATATACACGTATGTTGGTAAATAATTATCATTGAATAAAGATTTTTACCATATATTCGATTTTTTTTTTTTTTGTTATTATTATTAAATCGTGTCCTTCTATATTGCCATTGCTATTAAATGCTGACACAATTTTTATGGGTTTTTTTTTTGTGAAGAGCCCCATTCTAAATCTTGATTAATTGATTTGAGGAAGTCTCAGCAATTTTTGCTCGATTATTCACACATTTATGCTATCTATACACTATATAGAGGTAAAATAATCATATTTATATTGCTAATGCAATTTTGGTTTTTTTTTTTTTTTGTATTTCTTGTCTTGCTAGTTAGTAGCTCATAAAACAATGCAATATGATACAAGAAGTAGAAAAAGAAGTGTGAATATATTATGAGATGAGAAACGGAACGAAGCATATATACATATATATCCAAACAAACGAATGTCATTCACCAGTGCGTTGGTGGGATCGTCATCATAATAATGATCATAATGATCATTATCATTATCATGATCATTTTCATCGTCATTGTTGACGTAGTCGTTTTTCATGGCAAACATTTTGCTTAATCATTCTTTTATGTTATATTTTGTTTTTATTATTTTATTCGTTTGTTTGATTGACGACTATTTTTCTATAAGGAAGTCCATATACATTTTGTGCACTATGAGAGTACGGTAGTACGTGTAGTGTTACCAGATACTCTCAATACATGTTTCTGAACTTTTTAGTATAACATAACAGCTGACAATAGATAATCTAATATGGGATTGTGTAATAATTTTCAATTACGAAAATAATAAATTTAAATATTTTTGCATTAGAAATAGTTAAATAGTGAAAAAAGAAGAATGTCTGCCAAACCAGTGTAGTCATCACCTTCAGATTTCGTTTTTACATCAAAAACCGGAAAAAATTGTCAAAAAACTATGTTTTTTTTAGGTTAGAAAGAGACCTGAAGATGATAACAGACATTCGAAGACGTATTAGTATTCAGCGACCAAAAACCTACAGAATGCGACTACTCTGGCCCGTTGAACTCATTTACTTAGGCATAGGAAATTCCCGTATTCTTTGCAAAATATATTTCAAAAGAACAATACATAAATTTCTGGAAAGATATTATATTTCCTCGTTGACTTGTGCTTAGTCAAAATATTCGACCATGCTGTCAAAATTCGACGGGTTTCATTTAGTTAAACTAAAAGCTGTTTTTAAAACGACTCATGAATTAAAAATTTTTTTAATTAGGTAAGTAGTGCATCTTTATCTTTACTTTAATACAAATAGTTTTTCTTCCAAGTACTAGTAAGACCAAGTACTAGAAAACCTGACGGCGCTTGGATTTTCTAACTGGCGCCAATTAGCGAAGAACAGAGATGGCTGGTGAAGCATGTTATATTCGGCCTAAATCGATATTCATTTGTTATGGCCACATAAGTAAGTAAGTATTTTTTTTTTCTTCCGAAAAAAAGGCATATATGCGATTTCTTTTCTAAAAGTTCCAAAAAAGTCAATTTGAAATTAGGGATCACATCCGTCTATCAAAATATTTTCAATTACATGTATTTTAGAAGAATGATTAAAGCTTTATTTTTGAATCAAAAATTGGCTCGTAGTTAGCAAACTGACTTCCACAACTTGTCAAAAATTTAGACTTCCATCTATCCCCTTAAATAGTATTGTCTATCAAATCAAACCAGAGTAAAAATCTGAGCTCTATTGTATGATAACTCATAAAATATTAAAATTTTATAAAAGTGAAATCTGGTAACATTAATACGCATAATATGTACAATAATTATACGCATGCAATTCAATCAAACGCAAACAGCTGTTTCACTCACTCATCTAACGGTGCTTCCGTTAAAATGCACACACTGATGAATGAGAATGGAATGAATGGAATGGAATTGTTATTGAAATTGAAATTGAAAAATGTGTGAAGGAAAACAAGTATTAAAGTCGCTGGTTGTTGTTGTGGTTGTTGCTATCTGTATGTTATTGATCTTGTTGGCGCTAAGTAAGTAGTGTAAGAAGCATTGAGTGAGGAAATAAGCACATAAAAGAGAGTATACGGCTGAAATGACTATGAGTGAATATGAGCACACGAGTCAATGAATAGATAATTTTCTTGAGATCAATTTAATAAATAGCTAATAATTGTGTAGTTGTATTTAGTATAATTTTCAATAAGAATATGCTTATAATATATAGCAAAAAAAAAAACAAAACAAA
This sequence comes from Megamerina dolium, assembly GCA_963854835.1. Classification (NCBI taxonomy): domain Eukaryota; kingdom Metazoa; phylum Arthropoda; class Insecta; order Diptera; family Megamerinidae; genus Megamerina; species Megamerina dolium. Next base: position 9,781,789 of record OY978528.1, read on the forward strand.
AAATAAACCTATAAATTATTTTTTTAAATAAATCAAGAACAACAACAACAACAATGTTAGTTAGATAATAACATTAATGAGATATTAAAACACGCCTAGATAAAAGGTTATGTGTATATTTACTTCAATAAGTGATCGGTTAAGACGGAACAGAAATAGCAACAAAATGTATGGACGTATATACGATATGTACCTACACGTACTAATCGTACATACATATATACATACATACATCCATATATATGTGTAGTAGGTATCCACTAAGAAACGCGTTAAGTGGGAAGTGAATCATAAGATTTTGACTGGAAATGAAATGAAGTCAAAGTCACAAAATATTATATACTTAAATGTGGCACTATGTTGTTCTTGTAGATGTTATTGGTAAAAGATAAATTAATGGTCTGTGTGTGTGTCGTTGTGTATGTATGATGTATGAAGGTATCATGTCATATCGTATGTATGTATGTACATTGAGTTGGATCAAAATTGGCTCAAAATGTGATAATTGGATAATTTTAAGAATTTTTCACAATTTTCAGAGACATGATAAAAGCATGAATTTTGTAAGGGGTAGTCACAGAGGGTGAATATGTTGTCGCGGAAAAATAATATAGGTCCATTATACATTTCACTGCACTAGGGGTGATTTCTGACCAGCTGTGGGAATATTTGTCAATTTCTATGAGTTTTTATTTGTATTTTGTGAGGAAGCCTCCATAAGGGGTGAAGATAGAGGATAAGAAGGAAATATTTGTGAGAAAAAACGAATACATAATTGTTTAATTATATATTTGATCGCTCTATGAGCCATTCCTGGGAAGCTATGAGGTCATTTCACGATTTTGAGGTGGATTTACTTTTATTTTGTAGGAAAGCTACCTTAAGAGATAAGCAGTAATGATGAAAATGTTGCTGATCCAAATAATTTTGCGCAAAAATTACTGACATAATCCAAATTTTTTTAGCCTTTACTGAGTCAAACTATTTGAAAATGTGACCCACCTTAATGTACATATATAAATTAGCATATATAAGTATATAAGCAAGTACTTGCAATTACATACATATATGTATGAAGCATACTTATACTATATATACAAGTGTGAAGGATAAATAATGTAAATTTTTCAATATTATACGTGACAATTACCATTGAAGAAGTGGTAATTGATATTGTGAATGTACAATAATGGAGATAATATGGTACATATAAGCTACATTGAAAATTACTACATGCAAGTATTTACTTGTGGTGCACAAAAAAAAAAACAAAAAAAAAAAACAAAAAATAAAAATTAAAAAAAAAAAATAAAAAATTCAGCAATACAATTATTTAAAATTTTTTTGAATTTTAACTTTGATATTTTGAAATAGGTTTGATTATTTTAATGTAATTTGTTTTTTATAAATTTAACATTTTTAGAGCATTTTCTTAATGGTTAATTTTAATTTTAAATTTTTTTATATCAAATTTAAAAATATATGTCTATATATATATATATATATATTAAACAGCATCATGAAAACAGAAAATTCAGAAATTTTCATAAAAATTGTTGTTGTTGTTGTTTTTTATCTGTTAAAAATTGATAATAACTGTATTATCTCATATTTGAAATAAAAATCTTGATAAAATTTATTATTAATGGTCATTTCTTATTGTCAGCATATGGCTAGGAACATGTTGCTAAAACTAAGAAGCTTTCGATGTGAAAATGTTGTCATATTTAATCGATTTTGAGAATCGATGTCTCAGTTCAAGTATTCTGCAATCACCGTCATGATTTGTTGCATCATTTATTTCTTCCATGTAGTAAAGGAATTTAATTTCAGGCAATGATCACATTTCACCTAACGAGTATAGATGTTGCGGGTGAAATTTCATAAAATTGCGTGAATGAATTGAATCTTATATTCAACATTGAAATGTTTATGCAAAACATGTTGCCAACATGTTGCCTGGATGTTGCTAGTTACATGTAGCGAGATTTCGATTTTCATTTAAATGAAAAGACTCTTTCGTAGCGCGATTTTTGTGAAATTTCACCCATTTCGTGATTTTAAGTAAAATCAAAATATAAATATTAAATATAAAGTCGGGAATTGTGGTGAAATTTTTTGTAATTTAATCAATATTCATTTTTAGATGAAAACCATAACATGTTCTTTTTTCTTGAGACACAAGGCGTCTTAATATACATCAAAATAACATTATTAAGAACAAAATTAATGTAGACGACTCTATTCAAGTGTCCTTAAATCACTTAATGTGAGATGACCTGTAGTATCATTTATTTCCTCTATATATGTATATATAGCAAGTGTGATAAATAATAAGTATCACATAAACCAGTCTTTATACACAAAATTTAATTGCTATTCACTCCAGTAGACATACGATATGTACTATAATAAATAGATAAATAAATATACCAAAATTTGTGTGATAAATGTAATTAATATTTCTATTTGATATTTTCCATATTCATATTAATGCATATACCATATTGTATATTCTATATACATGTATGTATGAATGTTTCTATACATAATATGTATATATACATAAAACCATGGCCCATAAATATGATGCTGATGCTGATGTCGATGTCGATGTCGAATGTTAAACGATGACAATGAGAAGAGAACCTTCAATCGTCTCTATGGTGTATATATACAATTTAAATATTAAATACCACATATTGTTGTTGTTGTTGTTGTTTTGTTCAGTATTTCATATGTATGTAGTATGCATGTATGTATGTATGTATTAGATGGGGCGAGGGATACCTTGATTTTTTGAAAATAGAGCAACAATAATATTAGGAAGTAGAAACAATGGAATTGAAACAGCGAAAAAATAGAAAAAAATATGTCAAAACATTGAACGGTCAATGTTGTTTGTTGCTGTGTACATCATATGCATATGCGAGTAGGTAGGTATTGTGTATTGTATGTGTGCTGTTGTGGGAAACAAAAAAGAGGAAGAGAAAAAATCACATGAATGAAACAAGAACAACAAGCAACAATATAACAATACAATATAGAGCCGAATTTATCTCGAATTCTTTTTGCATTAGTTCCGGTATGTGCAAAAATATCGTAGTATCGTAGTAGAGACCTACAACAATAAAAAGAGAATGTTGCTTCGTATGCTAGATGGCTCCCTATAGAACTTTGTATAGCAACATAAAAATAAGTAGGCACTTGTATATTTTTATTTATTTTTTTTTTTTTTGTTACACACTCTCTTCTAAATATTTGGTTTCTTCTTGCGACTCAATTTGACACAATCAAATACATTCATTCACATATAGTACACATACACACACACACACATACATACATATGTATGTATACTCCTAAAAGCACTGAAACATGTACTTGACCCAGTTTATTTCATATAATTTTAATTCTTTTTGATTTTTTTTATATATTTTATCTTTCGGTGTTTACGTTGTGTGTGACGTTGTGTGCATGTTGTATAGAGTATTTAGGGTAACCGACGTAATTTTATTTTTCAACTTTAGCTATGACCTTTTTTTTCGGTTTTTTTTTTTTTTTGTGAACATTGCTAGCGCGCGTTTGTATTTGTTAATTTACTTCCCATTCTTTAATGTTAAATGGCATTTTTGGTTATTGTCGTATAGTCGTCCTCGTTGTTGTTGTTGTATTTACACAAATTCAAGCAGCTGCATTTTCAATATTCACAAGTATGTATATATATATATATAACTCATGGATTTAGCGTTGGTCTCTGTTATGAACCGCACATGGGCATGGGCATATTATTTTGGTTATTCATTCATTCATACAATTCGTCATCATCATTATCATCATCATCAATAGCAATCGTCTGCGAATACATATATGTAATTTATATGATTGTTGTTGTTGTTGTTGTTACTCTGATTCACTTCTGCCATCTAGCAGATTTATGACTTGCAATAAACCTACATATGGAGCGAGTTTGTGCCTTTCAGTTTAATGTGAAATGATGACTTTTAAAGAAAAATTATTTATTTTTTTTTATGGATAACATAGGTACACCTCATATCTATAGATATGTATGTCAGAATTTAAGCTAATTTCAATTTCTTTTTCCAGCTACATATTTTCAAAAGTAACGATTAATTAAATATCAATTACTTTGATATAAATATACTTTTATGATGCGATTGATTGATTGATAGTTTTTGAGAATGTTTTTTATTGTGTAACGATTAATCAAGTACCGACTACTTTTTAACATGTCATTCTATTTTGTGTTTCTTTAATACTGATGATAATTGTTATTATATTATTTTAATTTTTAACTTCAAAACAATGTGCACAAATGTTTTTACATTTCAAACGAGTGCATATTTATCGGTTACTTTTCACTAAATATAAATTTATGACGTTATTTTTATAAGAATTTTATCATTTACTTACACTTTTACAATTTAATCAATTTACTTATGTTAAACGGCTGTACAGCTAGTAGTTATTCTTATCGAAATATTGTATATATTATTAAAAAAAAATTTTTTTTTTATTTTTATTTTTTTTTATTATTTTTGTTTTTGTTTTTAATTTTTGAATTTTATTTTATTTTTATTGTATATTCAATGGTGCGATTTTCGTATGCAATTCGTCAAACTAATTGATTGTATTTATATTTACACATTTTTTCCAGTGCGAATTATTCATTATTAGTTTATTATTAGTACTAAATATTTATTTTATTAAATATTAATATATTTTTTTCTTTTCTGACCATTACAACCATTACAATTGATTTTGGTTGAATCTAGTTATAATGCTACGCCGGATCTAGTACTTCATGCATCACACTCTCATCATTCCTGCCTCATTGCCAATGTCCTTCAGTGAGCTTCAAGTAAAGTAAAACACCGTTTTGATTAGAACATGTTTTTCCATGTGCTCAATATGACCAAGCCACCGAGTTGAAGCGATTTTATGATAATTGGCATTCTGCTGGTTGTACCTTCCATGGTGCTTGCTACCAACTCATTTATTTTTTGGCCAGAATATGAACCTTCACTCAAGCGCACCGTCGCTTCCGATTCATAATTCCAGGAATCTATAAAAAAAAAGGAAATAATCACAACACTACTAAGTGTTCTCTTCCAATACTTAAAAAAAAAAAATAAAGAAACATTCGTAAGCATGAAGCAATAAACACAAAGTATTGCAAATCCTTTGAAGGTTGTGGTTTTTCTGCAGAAAAAAAAATAATAATATGGAAGGGAAGGAAAGCCAACCAAATGACCACAGACGGCGAAAAAAAATAAACAACAACAACAACAACAACAACTGAAACGCATTAAAAACGATTAATGACTGAATTAAGCTGGAGAGAAAAAAATATAGTTAAGCGAAATTTAAATTTCAGTCAAGGACTTGAGATCATTGTGAGAAAATTGCGAATTTCAAAAGAAGCCACTGATGCTCATTTACTAATTTATTTATTATTATGTGCATATCAGGCACAGTCAATGGTTTTACATATACCCGACATATGTGATTGATTTGAAATAAAAATTTTTTATTTCAATTAAAAAAAAAATCATATTTTCATAGCAATAATTTGCAATTGCATTGTTCAATTTAATTGCAAAAGTGCTCTAGAATTTATCATTTACAATGGAGTCATTCTCGGAGCGCATTCAAACGAAATTATCGTACTTTGACTTCAGAATTAATATTAAAAAAAAAAAAAAAATAAAAAATACAAAATAATGTCCTACAAAATAAGTAAAAATAATAATAACAACAACAACAACAACAAACAATATGGTTAACAAAGAGACACAGAGTAGTCGCTTAATACAAACAGCGCAATAATGCAACGACACACCACATTGCCTTCTCTCTGTGGAAAAATAAAAATTGTAGCAACAACTGTAGAAAAACACAACGATGACGAAGAAAAATAAGAAGAATATTGCACTATATATCAGATACCATGACCATGCCATTGTCAACATTACATTGCACCGCTTATGAAGCAAAACACATACGCTCCGTAAGAGATAACCTGCACTACAACGAAACGGAATGGTCGTTACACTAGTTCTCTAGGAATATATGACTGTTTACCTTTTCGAGGAACAACGAAAAAAAAAACAATGGGGTTTGGTCATACATTTGACCATTTTAGGGCAACTATCTGAATATTTGTTGATTTTAAGGGGTTTTATGTGCATTTCGTAGGGGAGCCCCCATAAGGAATGAAGATAGGTGGTAAGTATGTTTAGAAAAAATGTTGCGTAGTAAAAGTTGATGGGAATCGATCATATATTTTACACCGTTACGGGCATTCTTGGAACGGTGTAAGTGAAATCTACGTCAATTTTGTATGGGAGCCCCCATATGGGATGGTGATAGGGGATAAGTATGTTCGGAGAAAATGTAAAATAATAAAAATTAATGGGGGTCGGTCATATATTTTAATCATCTAGCGATACTCTGGTAGCGGTGGGAGCGAAATTGATAGAAAATTGCAATTTTGTAAGGGAAGTTGTGTAAAAGATAGAGATAGGGTGTAAGTTAGTTAAGAAAATATGTTTTTGAAAAGAAAATATTGTAAGTCGATCTTACATTGTTCTCTTCTATAGGGACTATTTAATATATTTTATTGAATATTTCAATCAACGTATTATTTGCATGCGATAAGTACTTTCTACCAACTAATGGAGCTGCATCATATATTTTTCTCCACAAAAAGAAGGAAATAGAAGCAAAACAATAGACAAATATAACTTCCAATATTTAAGAAATCATTCGATTGACTCTTACTGCATTACCTTGAACCAGTTATGCACTAGTTACATGAAGTTGAAGTCTCATCTTATGGATGAGATTAATTAAAAATTGCAAAAAATTAAATTAAATAATAAATTTGTTTCAAAATACCCATTTACTTCCATTGTGACTAGTTCTGTAACTAGTTACAAGGGTCAATTGACTCATATGTGGACTCAAAGTTGATCATTTTACATATGTAAATTTGCAAGTTTGTAGTATGCAATGACAATCATGCATACGCGTAATGCAAATTTAATGCAACAATGGAGGAAAAACAACTACAACAACACAATAAGTAAATATGATGTTGTAGAAGACGAGGCACACACAGAATCTCATCCTATTGTAGGTACGCGACCGATCAAAAGAATGCATTTATATAAAAAGGAAATCTTCAAACTCCAATAATAACTACAACAACAGCAAAAAATTCAAGCATATTGTAGATTATAATGACAATAAAGAAATCATGTACGAGCGTATACGCGCTTAATATACTTCAGTGCAATAACCACAACAACAACAACAACAACAACAACAATACTACCAAGAACTCCATCAATCAGTTTTGAATGCAATGCAACGTAATTTCAATTGAAGCACCAACGTCTCAGCGTTGAGCGCAAGGAAAAATGCGAAATATCGGTTTGGAACGACTTACGTACACCCTGCACATGCGAATACGCATGTATGGGAAAGGTATGTGAAAATGTTGGGTGGCATTGGGATCCCACTGATCAAATTCCGCATATTTTATTTTCTGGGTGCTGTCTTTCTCACCGAAATTTAGGGAGTCCATAAAATCAATTAGGAAATGCCACTGTTGTTGTTGTTGTTGTTGTTGTTGTAGCGCATACCATTTTGTTACTCTGGGCTTTGTATTTCCTCCTTTGGTATGCTTTTATAAACCCCGACGCCGAGAGGTTTTTCAGTACTTGGAGCTTCCATAAAACCTTTAATGCATTCCACTTCGACATGTGTCACCAGGCTCCAAATATGACAATTCCTTGGCCAGACCGTGGCCATGTTAATGTCAGTATAGAGCTCTGACTGATCGTGTTTGTACCTCATTTGATATTCGTCGTAAATGCAAATAGTTCGAAAGATCTTGCGAAGCGTCGAAAGATCTTATAAATTTCGTGACGTCATTAGAGAAAAACTTGTTTTTGTAGGCTTGAGAAATCTTTTCAAGCTAGACTCTTGTGGGCTCAACAATTTTTTCGGACAGATTCGGTCTAAGACACCGTTCTTCCATTATCTCAACATGCCTGATGGCTGATCATAGCCTACACATTTTTTAAGTCTCTCATCTGAGGAAGTAACAATTAAAATATGCAAAAAATTAAATGGGGAAGGGAAATAAAAACAAAAATAAAAATAAGAAAACGAACAATATTTCAGAATAAACCAAAGAACCAAGAATCCAACTAAGAATAATGATATATGAGCCATATATTCACACCCATCAGCAGAAGTAACTCATTAAAATGAACGCACAGCCCTAAATGAATATCACATGAGAGTTCGGACCTTAAAGCACAGATTAAATATGCAGACGAAATGAAGAAAAAAAAAAGAATACTTTAACCTTATAGTGATGATGATGGTGAACATGATGATGATGATGATGATGATGATGATGACTTCTTCAATATAGTTACTCCTACTTTTTGTTATTGTTACTTGCATTTTTTGCAATTTAATTGTTTATGAATGAATATAGAAATATGTACATAAGCAAGAATGCTGAGCTGATATGTCAAAGACTATCTTTTTTGTTGTTGTTGTATGATACTTATATTGTTGCTGCTGCTATCGCTACTAGCTACTACTATTGCTGATTATACTGTACTGTATATATTCTTATTATGATGACCGGCATGAAGGACACTTTGAACCTGAGTTGAATGATGTTGGTGGTAGCGGTGACCGATAATGGTATACGCATTCACATGATCAATTGTTCATTTGAAAATCTGAATATATTAATAGAATAAATTTAAATTTATTCAATTTATTAATTCAATTTCAATATTATTGATGATATTTTTCATATAACCTTAGCGGGTTTGCTTGATTGATGGCTCTTAGTGGAGAGTTTTTTGAAAATTATTTTTCAGAGTAATCGTCCAATAGAATATTCAATAGTTTACTCTTGGTTGCACTGCTGAGGTGAACAGACTCTACCCATCGTACACAATCCCTTTGAAATCGTTTATTACACTCTAACTGTGCGATTGATTCAACGAATCATCGTGCAATTCGAGGATAGTGATGCGATCATTGATCGATCAGTTTCTGTATGAGTCGGAATTGAGGAAACTGTGACCTAAATTTTGTGAATTTTGCAATAAAAGCTTGGCTCTATATCCATGTTGGATCTTATTAATGCCAGAACTGAAGATCATGAAGATTTTCGTAGGAGCAGTGAATGGATTTTCGAGTATTCAGAAAAACTGATCCACATTTCAAGTAAAATATTATCATCAGCGATGAAGTGAAGCAAAATTACGCATTTGGGCCGAGAGTAATCAGCGCATTGCATTTGCAGAATTATAATCGGGCAGCATCATTGAGCCTTTCGAAATTAAAGTAGACAGCCCGTGCCCCGGTTACGTCATGATTGAATGAAAGAATACGCTCCAGCCAAAAAAGAGTGATATTAGATGCCCGTTAGAGGCTGCAGACGAAGAACAAGAACTAATCTCCGGAAGAAGGACCAAGCATTGAGGAATCCCTTAGCGGTTGAAATTTTCAATTGGCTCCAGCGAGCGAAGTACATTGATGTCCGACGAAGTATTCCTCGAAGTGAACAAAATTAGTTGAAATTGCCAAATAAGTAGGTAAGTAAATATCTAAAACAGGGACTGTCAGCGGTGAATTTTATATGGGCATTTGTCAATCCTAGTAACTAGTACCTAGTAGAAATACCTAATGTATACAAACAAAGAGTCCCGGCGTCTTGGACAACACGTCACTGTTGACAGTTACACTTTCGAGGTGGTGAAAGACTTCGTCTATATTGAAACCAGCATCAGTAACTGTAATGACGTCAGCCTGGAGTTCATACGTAGGATAACTCTTGTTAACAGGTGTTACTTTGGGCTGAGTAAGCAATTGAGTAGACGGGCCTTCTCTCGAAGATCGTAAAATCACACCCTATATGGCTCAGAAGCCTGGACAATTTCCACCACGGATGAGATGATGCTTGGAGTTTTTGAGAGAAAAGTTCTGCGCAGGATCTTCGGATCTATTTGTGTTGATGACGAGTACCGAATGAGGTACAACGATGAGTTGTATGAGTTGTACGTTGACATTGACATAGTCAAGCGAATAAAAATCCAGCGGCTGCTCTGGATGGGTCATGTCGAGCGAATGGAAGAAGACGCTCCAACGAAGAGGTTATATAACTCGGCACCCGCTGGAGGACGCAGAAGAAGAGGAAGACCAAATCTCCGTTGGAAGGACTAAATGTAACCTGGTGGCGCTTTGAATTGCCAATTGGCGTCAGCAAGCAAAGAGCAGAGAAGACTGGCGCCGCATTATATGTTCGGCCTAAATCGATCATCGGTTGTTATGGCCACATAAGGAGAAGATGAAGATTTCTCAATCCACTAATAAGAATGATTTTTAACTCCATCCATATTTGGAATACGCAACCAAACAATGTGATTAAAATCATTAGAAGCCTAAAATAATGCAAAAGCAGGGACAGTTTGACGCGACAGAACCAATCATCTCGCATTGTCGGTACTTACTACCGTTAAAATATACGGCGCCCATAATAACTGACATTTCTGGACCTAACTCCACGATATGAACCTAAAGGATATGTAATTTTAATAAAATTCTATATATTGGGCGATACGTTGGAAATGTTGTTAGAAAAGTGAGATGGATGATCTTCCAAAGGGGTTGGCTATTTTCGTTGAACGTTTCAACCCTCGTTCTGTCATATGCTTTTAACGAAATTACGAAGAAAATTCCATTGAAATGGCCATTTCCGAGGTTGAAGCATTCAGTAAAACCTTCTACTACGGGTTGCCAAAGATGAAGAGTTCATCTAGACGATGTAAAATTCATAAAAATGCAAAATTGCATTTTATCATTGACATTTAACTTGCTGTCTGTCATTTTTTAATTTATATTAAATTGTTTATATATTTTCTATCAACAGAAGCAGCGATATCTGTCAACATACCGTTAATAATAATGTATTTTTTTACAAATTTAATTATAAAAAAAAAAAAATATTTATAAAACAAATAACAATGATCGTGCATCGAAATGAACAAAAAAAAACAGAAATAATCAAATTAATTGAAAAGAACCAAAAAATAATAATAAATAAATAATAAATAAGTACATCAATATCAAAATACGACCCTGACCTTATTTTTCAAATAATATATTATAAGCAACCCCATAGATTTACTATCTCTCTCTCTCTTTCTCTTTCACTAAATACATTTGTACTTTACACTCCAACCAGTCACTCATCCACTGCCCGCAGTCAAGCACTGTCGTTTTAGTCGCCGCCGTCATCGTAATAAACAAAGACAATGATTAAGCAAAATTCTTTATAGATTGTATATTTATGTATTAGTGTGTGTGTGTCTGTAGGTCTGAGTAATTGTGATTTTTTGAAATTTTTATCAATAATAAATAAAGCCAGAATATCAAAAATGAAAAACCTCCAATATACTGGCAAGCATAACCTTGACTCTTACAAAAAGAAAATTAATAATAAATATGTACAAGTAAAAATTTGATTTTGTATAGAATTTGGAACATGAATCTCATTTTCGTTATTGTTGTTGTTTGTTCAATTAAATGCGGTGTACTTTTATATGTTTCTGATTGGGTGTGAGATTGATTCAATATCGTTTCAATCATGCATGCATACATAATTCGCTTCAATTATGTATGCAAATTTGTTACTGTTTTGGCGGGCTGCTATAGTAATTGCATATCATTATCCTCAGGAATTTATGAAAATTATGCTAGTCAATTTATAAAGTAAGAGCAACCGTAAAACATGTGAGCTGAGCGAGCTTACCAATCTTTACCTTGGCCAAGTTTCCTTGAAGCCTTTAAAATGTAATACAATATATATTTATGATATTTTACATTAGATGGATCTTGTATTAAAATCCAGCTGATGAACATTTGCCGAGAGTTCCGTGCTTAAAATATTCACCGGATTATTATTATTAGCGGGTTGTATTGCACTGCGATCCTAGGTCTATCGTGCAACCCGTCATCATGGACTAGAGGTTTAGTATAGATCCTATCCTAACGGACTTCAGTAGATTTTCCGGCATTAAAAATTCCCCGAAGTTTTTCTTTCTTGTGTGCATAAGTCCTGGGCACATTTCCAACGTATGTTTTGCAGTCTCATTTTCCTCCCTGCAACGTTGGCAGGTTTCATCCGAGAGGATTCCCAGTTTCTGTCCATAATCCTGTGATGATTTTTATATTATTCTTGTTTAAACTGATACATTCCTCAAGTCGTTTTAGGTTATGGGTTCCTAAAAGTGTCTTGGATTGGGACAACCCTGGTTCTTTCTGATTCTTTACTCCTTTTAATGAGCATGGATAAAGCTCCTTTGCCCATACCATAAAGGGTTCTGTGCCTACAAAGAATGTTGCTGGTCCCTTCGTGACTTCGTGACTCCAATATATCCTGGAAGCCAAAGGATCCATAATTGGTTAGTTATTTTCACCAAGTTTATTCAGCTTGTCAAGACATTCTCAGTTTCGATTTCACCGGATATATTTAGCACAATATTCCACACGGCAGATGTGAAATTCTTAAAAAAAAATTAGAGAATTCTCATTACTGTGAATCGATGAAGAACGTTTCTAATATTCACCTCTAAATTGAAAGCTGATCTTGAGGCCAACCTGGCTTTTGATTTTCAAAATATTTTAGTAGTCACTTTTGCCGACAGATTTCATACATCTCTAAGAATCGATCTAACGGATATTATATGTAAGTGATACTACCAGCTCGGAGGAATCTTAGCCGAGCTTCCCAGCCAGACTTGTTGTGCGAATTAAATTTGGACCATATTAAAAGACATCGACACTCACTAGTCCATTTCGAACTGAAGAACTCTTATAAAAATACTGATATCCACGCTTTCTCCTAAAGCATTGTGAGAATTTGTTTTATTACAAAATATGAATGCCAATAGATGTACCGGGCGATGGGAAGCCAAACAGAGCACATTATGAATGAAATACCTTTACATCAACCATCGAGCTAAGAAAATTATCTGGTATTGCTCGTAAATAGTTTTCATTCAGTGCCTTTTGGAAATTATTCCGATAAATCTGAGATTTTAGATAATCTTAAAAAATGTTTGAGGACGTGATTCTAAACGCGCAACAAAAAATCTGAATAATCCCGGCGAATTTCGACGTGACATTGTCTGAATAAATTTCTGAATTTTCAATATTGTTAAATTTGGACAGCATTAGAAGGGACCTACTTATATTAGCCGGTTCCTAATGGCAGAAGCCTTGTGACTTCACTTTAATTTAGTTTTGTCACAGAGCACTTTTTTTAAGAAGCCATTTTGGCAAATTGCCAATTCTTGCCGACAGGTGGATACCGTTCGAAAAAATAAATTTTGTTATGCTTCAGCAGCGGGTATTGAACTCACGACCTACAGATCAGAAGGCCAACGCACTAACCACTGAGCTACGGCACCCACGGCCCTGGGGCTAAAAATGTGAACAATTCAGATGAATTCTCCATCCTTCTCACTGTTAGAGGAAATGTCGGTGCTGACGATTGAATGGGAGTCGGACAAACACTTCATCATTTTAGGATCGATTTTGGAGCAGTTTTGGTTATTCGTCTATTTTGAGTGTCTTTAAATTCTTTTTATAGGGGTGGTAAGAGATAGGAAGTAAATAAGTTCAGAAATCGTGTTGGGTATAAAAAATGAATAAGAATAGGCCACACATTTTCTTCTTCCATGGCTATTCAGAGAGCGGCAAAACTAAATTTTGTAAAAATGTCTATTTTATAGGGGATCTCCATCTAAAGTATAGAGATAGAGGTAAGCATGTTTATAAAAAATTTTAGGATCTAAAGATGAATGGAGATCGACCTTATGTTCCTACCGCCTAGAGGCGATTAAGAGTATCTCAATAAATGCTTCAATTATGATGTTTTTTTTCTTAAGAAAATTTAGAAAATATTCTTATCCAAAATGGATCGATTGTAAATTAACTCTTATCTCATGCATACATTATTCGAACGGAAATTTCTTTCATCCATATTGATTGATTCAAGTATAGAAAACAGACGTTTGTATCTATCTCTTTCACCCTCACCCACTCATTATGTCGCATCGTAATTGATTTGAAAGACAACAGAATATTTTCAAGGGCTATGTAAATAGTCGTCTCGTACTTGTTCGCTCATCCATTATACAATAGTCAGTACCAGTACTAGTATGCATGGACATTTGATATTAACACTGTGGGCGCTGCTGCTTGTCTGGAAAAATTTATTATATTCATTGCCCTTGGGTTGAGCTGATAAATTCAAATGAATGTTGGCAAAGAAAAAGGACAAAGGCAAATGTAAAGTACATTCGCGAAGCAGCATAGGTGTACGTGGAAATATAGAGGAACATGTAGACGACCGCTATTCAATGCGAATACATAAAAGTGGCAATTATTAATATCAGAATGACCATACTTGAACTCTAAGTGGATGTACGAGTACATAAGACATTCAGTGCAGAGAAATCAGAAAAAGAAATAGCAATAATAACAATACAATCATATTACTAGAGGATTCCCTTTTAGGAGATCGTTCTAGTTTGAGAATCCAGTTGGCGAGGCAACCAGACGCACAGAGGGATCAAAATTTGGATTTATCTGAGCACATTTTTTACCTCAATAACCATGAGCACAATCAATAGGAATTTCCGAGATCTAATTTAATGATAAAACATTCTAATTTCCATAATTTCCATCATCGCCATCATAATGATCCTCATGACGATCACTAAATCACCGTCTTTCAATTGTGAATCACTTTCAGTCTTCTACAGCTCACTCACTTTGTTATCGTTATTTGCTCTTCGTTGTAGTTGTTTCAGTTGTTGTTGTTGTCGTCGTCGTCGTCGTTTTACTGGAAGATTATATACATCACACACATCGAGTGTATTTTGTCTGCAAGCCTGTTTTTACCTTATCAGCTCTTATAATGATACAGCTGCCGTCTTTATTGTTAATATACATTTACTCTGAGTCATATGGTATGCAAAAAAAAAAAAAAAAAGAGATCAATGACCATTTAATGCCATCATGAATATCTAAATGAAAGCATTTATCTTGTTGCTGTTTTTGTTGTTGTTGTTGTTGTTTATGTCTGCAAGATCATCAGACAAAGTATTCAATTACTAATAGTCATTCAACGTGTATGTCATCATTTGATGATAATAACTTCTTCTAGGGTTCTATTATCTTGTTGGGATTGGTGGAATTGGTCCGTCGGATATTCAACTTTGTTTGTGAATTGTGATGGGTCCCATAGCTCAGTGGTTCTAAAGAGAGCTCTGTGGCAAAGCTCAGAAAAAGTGATGGCACGTGAGTTTTGCAGTTCGGAATCGGTTAATGTAAGTAGGTTCCTTCTGATACTGCCCAAAATTTATCACGCATAACAGTACTGGAAGAGAAGCTCGGGCAAAGAGCTCTTGGGGTCCTATGATTGCCACATATTTACAGTAGTAACAAATGTAGGGCATATTTAGTACATATATGGAGGGTCTTGGGACTACTGAATGTAATCATATGTAGAGTGTCAACTTGATAACTTTATATTTTCATGAGCAAATTGTGAAAACATACCTATGGAAGCATATTTTTGTATGGGAGGTAGGCGTGGATTTTATCCGACTCGGCGCATTTATGAATACATCTATTGGTTAGTAAATTCAATCACAAATACCAAGTTTCAACTTGATGAATATATAATTTCGTGCAAAAAGTGAGAAAATATACATACGGAAGCATATTTTTGTATGGGAGGTAGGCGTAGATTTTATCCGACTCGGCGCATTTTCGAATACATCTATTAGTTAGTAAATTCAAGCACAAATACCAAGATTCAACTTGATGAATATATAATTTCGCGCAAAAAATGGTAAAACGTACAAACGAAGGCATATTTTTGTATGGAAGGTAGCAGTGATTTTTATCCGATTCCGACCAGACACGAACACATTTGTCCCTTGGTCATAATAAACCATTATGTACCAATTTTCAGCTCAATCGCTTGATAATTACGGCAATTATCGTACGAAAATATCAACTAATGAGGCTAAATCGACTTTTTTCCATATCTATGACATCTGCTAATGCGTGTTACAAATGAAAGCACAAATTCTATATACCCTTGACTCTTTAAGTGGTGGGCATATAAATTGAGTACATGTAAAAATACATCATCCAAGTATATCATACGATAATTTTTCTTTACTCTCTCCGCCTTGCTCTTGCAAAATGTATAATTTCAAAATATTATGAAATTTATTGAATATTTCTTCTAGTAAATTTCACAAAAATGTATATATTCCTGTTGCTATTTACATGGCGCAGTTATAATTGTGGCGCTTGTAGATAGTCTATTTTGCTTGCTTGTTTGCATGCTTGCTTGCGTCAATGTCAATGTCAAATATCTATATGTGTTAGTATAAAGGTATACATTTGCATGCAATATAAAAATAACCTTCAACAAACAATATAGACTACTATTTACATTAGAATTATTGTCATTGATGTTCTTGTTGTTGTTGTTGTTGTTTATATTGTTCTCATTGCACCACACAAAATGAGCAAATAAATCAGCAGACCAAATTATTGACCGGCCGACCGGTAAGTCGTAATGTCTTTAGGTGGTACTCCTCCTCCTGGAGAGACCTTGAATATTTGTTTGAGGTTTGAGAACACAAAATGTATACTAAATACAACTCCGCAAGTTGCCTATTTTTCATAATGAAAGCATTTTCCGTTCATATCCTACAGATAGGGTAATGCAGTGTCAATAAGAACAACAGTAATTGCTCTCACTCTCCATAAGCATGTATATATATTTCTCACACACACTCTCTTTCTCTCTCTCTCTATACATATAACTCTTTCTCGCGTTGCACATCTTCTTCACTTTCTCTTTGCATTCATAATGCATGATGCATTAAACATGCGCTTTCTCTCACGCTCATTTGATATGACCGTTTATCTCTTTGCTCTTCTTCTTCATCAACGATACTTTTCAATTCTAAAAATATAAAATTCATTGACATTGAAAATATTTAACAACAACAAGAAATAATTATGAAGGTTACAAAATTTTCCTCGAACTTGATTACACAACCTGTATGTCGACGCACTATGGGCCCACCTCATATTGTGTCTGTGTTCAAAATAGCAATAATGGTCGCAAACCTACAAAATTGGACACTTTTCTTAATTTTCTGATTATAAATAAAATATGCCAACTAACTATTTCTGTCTATTATGAAAATACACTTTACAATGAGCTATTGCAAAAAATACAAAAATAAGCTATAAATAATCAATAAATCTCCATACGTATTTTAGCTTAGGATGAAATGATAATTGTCATATTAGGCATTTGCTTTTACTTACGTTGCCCCCCAGAGTAGTGGCAATACAACGGAGTTTTATAAATTTTTCCTCTCGAAGAATTTTTCCAAACATATTTACCTCCTATCTCAATCACTTAAAAGGGTTCTCATACAAAATGAACTCAAACACCCCTGAAAATCGAACAATAATTCTTTTCCAGGAATCACCCTTAGAGCAGTGAAGCACACAATCGACTTTTATTTATTTTTCATCTTGAAGAATTTCTTCAAACATATTTACCTCTTATATCAATCACTTAAGCGGGTTCCCATACAAAATAAACCCGAAGCCGCTGAAAATTGAAAAATAACGCTTTTCTAGTAATCGTCCTTAGAGAAGTGAAGCACACAATTGACTTTTATTAATTCTTCATGTCTAACAATTTCTCCAAACATATTTACTTCCTATCTCAATCATATAAGAGGGTTCACATACAAAATAAACTCGAAACCGCTGAAAATTGAAAAATAACGCTTTTCGAGGAATCGTCCTTAGAGCACTGAAGCACACCATCGACTTTTATTAATTTTTTATCTCGAAGAATTTCTCCAAACATATTTACCCCTTATCTCAATCACTTAAAAGGGTTCTTATACAAAATAAACTCAAAATCTCCTGAAAAACAACTAATTAACCACATAATTGCGCAGATATTTACTTTAATTCGTTAAAATATATGACCAACTGCCATTAATTTTTCCTGCCGAGCATTTTCTCTGAGCATATCTTCAGCCCTTATGGTGGGTTCCTACAATATGAATGCAAAAAACAATGAAAACCGAATAATAACTCAATGACTACACTGCATGCACTGCAATCAATCAAAATCAATTTTTTCTCGCCAACATTTCCTTCAAACAGAATTATTTACCTGTTGTCTCTACTCCTTAGAGCGGCTGCTTTACAAAATTAATACTTCTGTAATCCCTGTAAGAAGTTTCGGAATTCAAGTAGAAAATTTATTTTCCCTGCCTTTGGAAAAATATTTCAAATATATAAATTTGTCCCATGTTGTATTTTAAATACTTTTTGAACTAAACCAAAATTGCACAATAACTTCAAAGATAGTCTTGAAAATATTGCGGGTTTACAACTCTTCCAGTAGTAAACATATAGTACTTTTTATACCCTGCATAATGCAATATGCATGGTATATTCATTTCGGTCAGATGCTTGTGTCCACTTGAAGGAATCTCCGGAGATATAGACATGGATATGTATTCGTGATCAGCGTCGATTAAATTTTCGATTTAACGATGTCCGTCCGTCCGTCCGTCCGTCCGTCTGTCTGTCACCTGGCTGGTTCGCACGATAACTTGAGTAAATATTGAGCTATTTCGATGAAATTTGGCATAAGTAATCTATGATCCAAGGGTACGGAGGGGATTGATATTGGGCATGATCGGTCAATAACCACGCCCACACCAAGCATTCAAAGCGACTAACCTCGAAATTTTCAAAATCTTTAACTTGCTATAACTCACACAATATACCACTTGGGACAACAATATTTTGCACATAGAGTTATATTATACTACTATATAACCTCACCAAAAGTGGATGAGCCACGCCTACTTTCTAGCGTAGCTCCCATACAAAGTGTCTGTACTTCTTTTAAATTGAAACTGCTGTAACTTCTACAATCTTCTGTCTAGAATAACCATAATTGACACTTAGATTAATATCGTAGTCGGAAATAATATGGCAGAAAATCAAAGTGCCACGCCCACTCCTTTTTGGGTCTCCCATACAAAGTTGCGGAAATTAAAAAAAATGTTACCGGTTATAACTTGCAAACTATTCAGCGTAGAATAACGAGATTTAAGGTGTGGATTAGTATTGTACGAGCAACTAGGCTCACAGAAAATGGGCGCACCACGCCCAGTGTTTATCGTAGCCCCCATACAAATTTTAAATTGAAACAGCTGTAACTTAGGCAATCTTATGTCTACAATAACCATAATTGACACTTAAATTAATATCGTAGTCGGAAATAATCTGGCGAAAAATAAGCGTACCACGCCCACTTCTTATTGGGGCTCCCATACAAAGTTGAGGAAATTAAACAAAAATGTTAACCACCATAACTTAGAAACTATTCAACTTGGGACAACAAACCATATTTCGGGTGTAAATTAGTAGTATATGCAAAAATTGTTTCTCGAAAAGTGGAAATAAAAGAAAAGTTGGATATTCGAGTAAACTTTTTATATATAAATCTACATATGCAGGGTATAGTTTGGTCGGCCCCAGCCGACTGTAAGGAGATTTTTTTTTTTTTAATTTGCCCAATTTTTGAAATCACAATTTAACCACACAATTTTTTGCGTTGGATCCACAGTGCTAACGCCATATCATATAATTCGCTCTTTCACTCACTCCCTCATACGAACTCGCTCGTATTTTCAACTATTAATTCAATAAACTCACCTTGGCCACCCAACGACCACTACCAACAATAACAACAACAAAAACTATTACAATGACTATTGTTATTGCCGGCATATTGTATGAAAATTTCTTGGCCTCCTCAATCCACCGGTGGTGGTGCTCATTTTGCGTTTGCGTTGCCGTTACACATATGTCGCCATTAGAACTGTCAAGGGCGTACACGTAAACATCCTAACTCGTTCTTTCATTCATTCGTATTTTTTATATTTTTTTCACTCGGCACTCACACTCGTACAATGAGTATACATGGGTCGTTACCTTGTTCGTTTGCTGCTGCTGCTGCTGCTGCTTACAGTTCAAGTGCAAGGGTTGTCATTGCCTTAGCGTCGGTTAAATTGCGTTCTAAATATTCCATACGGCTCAAGGTGACTGTGGTAGTCATTGTGAGATGATTGTGTTGTGTGGGTGTGTGTAGTCGATATATTGTTTGCCGTCAAGTGCATTATAAATAGTATCATCGTATATTGCATAAAAAAATGGATTTTGCTAGAATTCCATTAGATAAGGTATTTATTTTTGTAATATGAATATGGTTGCTATTGTTGCTGTCATTCCAATTCACCTTGAATTTATCGTCTATACAGTTACATTTCATTTTAACATGTATTCTACATTAGATGAGTTCACAATTTTTGAATATGATTGCTTTTATAAAAAAATTTTTATTTTTTATAATAAAAATAAATATTTTAATGAATTTTCATAATCCTTTCCACTAGTTGAACTATAGTTGAAGAAAATTTCATTATTTTATATGGCATATTTCTCCAAATACTACGTATTAAATATTTGAAAATTTGATGGCATGGCCACCTCATGTTTTTCGATCTCCCCTTGAGACAACCCTTTAGCGTATATTATGGAAAGACAAAATTGGGAAGGTCTAGCGTATTTATACAATATGTATATGAATGAAAATTTCATTGTTTACCACTTAAGTGCTTGGGCTGAATCGAAATTGCATATATTTATTTTTCGAAAGAGAAAATATTTTGATTTTCTTTTCTTCTTCGCATAATTTATTTATGTCAAGTGTTAATGGTTTTTCAAATTGGAATTCTTGTTAATATCCATATAGCTGTGTATTTATTTAGAAATGGTCTAAATAAAGTGCTTTTTGGATTTGCAATGTTCTACCAGGTGTACAAGCTTAAATCCGTTGTTTGCTCGTAGGTGGCGTTAGTGAGCATATTGAGCTATTATCGACTGTGAATCCTTTTTTTATCGGTTCGACACCTGTTTACATCAATTAGTAAACATCATCAGTGATTTCATACAATAACATACATTTTTCCTCGTATAATCATGTCTAGTTTCGTGCCAGAAAAAGAGCATATGCGAGAAGCTCTACTTTTTTGCTTCAATTTGAAGAAATCTGTTGCTGAGTCGCATCGAATGCTAGTGGAGACAGTGCGCTAACGGAAACCATTTGCAAAGACTGGTTTCGTCGGTTCAAAGAAGGCCATTTTGACTTGAGTGACAAGAAGCGTGAAAATAGACTCAGAAAAGTTGAGGACCATGATTTGTAGGCTCTTTTGGATGAGGACGACACCCAATCGCAAAAAATGCTTGCCGGATAGTTAGATGTTACCCAACAAGCCATTTCCATACGTTTACGAGCCATGGGGAAGGTTCAAAAATTTGGAAAATGGGTAGCCCATGAATTGAACGATAGGCAGATGGAGCGACGCCAAAACACATGCGAAATCTTGCTTGCTAGACAAAAAAGAAAGTCGTTCCTGCATCTTGTGGTGACTTGCGATGAAAAGTGGATATAAATACTTTGAGAATCCTAAACGAAAAAAATCACGGGTCGACCCCGGCCAACCAGCAACTTCTTCTCCAAGACCAAGTCATCTACTACGAGCTGTTGAAACCTGGTGAAACTGTCAATGCTCACCGCTACTACCAATAACTAGTGAAATTGCGCCGTGCTTTGGGTGAAAGAAAGCCTGGTTATGAACAAAGACATGAGAAACTGATTTTTTTCCACGACACACTCCACGACTACTTGGACACACTCAATTGGGAGGTGCTACCTCATCCCGCTTATTCACCAGACCTGGCCTATTCTGACTATCACCTGTTTTCGTCGATGGGTCACGCGCTCACCGAACAGCACTTCGATTCGTATGAAGACGTCGGAAAATGGCTTGACGAGTGGTTTGCCTCGAAAAATGAGGAATTCTTTTGGCATGCTATACACACATTGCCCGAGAGATGGGAAAAATGTATAGCTAGTGAGGGCAAATACTTTGAATAAATTAATTTTTGGCTTTCTATGAAAAAAAAAAAAATGTGTTTTTTTTTTTACCGAAAAATATCGGATTTAAGCTTGTACACCTGGTAAATAGTGTTTTTCACTTGAAAATTTCAATGTTCTGAGTGAATTTTGTTCATATTGCCTGAAATTTATTTTAAAGAAGTTTTAAACTGGACTCTGTTTAGTTTCGATTCATGCTTTTCTTGTGAGGCATTGAAAAAAAAAAAAATACAATAAATCGGCCTCAGAGCCCTTCTATGCTAATATGTCTGGAGTCTCATAGTCCGCGATATCTACGTGCCTAGAGCCCACACTAACGTCAGACTATTACATATTTCGAAGAAGGTGACAGAATATTCTATGTTCAGCAGTGCACCTTAACTGTCACTGGGGGCGCAGATAGGCTAGCCTTTCATGGAGTCACAGGGCATAGATAGAATGAAAAAATGCAAGTCAGTCCTGCATTTATCCAATACCGAATGAGAGCTGTACCAGTGACCACTCTGTATCAGCTAGTAGATGGCCTCCGTTGCATGAATACTTACAGTGTACATTTAGGGTAGGGAGCTGGGCCAGACGTAGTGTGGAAAATCCCAGTACAAAATGAAGCCGCACTTTGCTGCGGTCTAGTCAACTCAACTAAACTGCCGACGCATAAGTGATTAAAAAAATAAATAAATATGTGGCACTTAAAGCCCCGAAGTGCTCATTGGCCGAGCTTCTCTTCAATTACTGTTGTGCGTGTTAAATTTTGGGGCAGTATTTGAAAGGACCTACTTATTTTAGCCGGTTCCGAATGGCAGAACCTTTGTGATATCACTTTTTCTGAGCTTTGTCACAGAGTTCTTTTAGAAGCTTTTTCATGGCAAGTTGTTACTGTCGGAAGAATTGCCAATTGTTTGCGGACAGGTGCGTACCGTTCGAAAGAAAAATCTTTTCGATATTAAATTTGTTATGCATCAGCCGGGGATTGAACCACGACCTACAGATCAGAAGGCGAACACACTAACCACTGAGCTACGGCACCCACTAACGCATAAGTGATAATGGGTCAAATGATAGCCGTGTTGATCCACAGGACCATGCTAGCAGAAAGAACCTACGACTAGCTATTTAACGGCACAATATAAGGAGAAAAGAGATAGTGCTAAGGATATGACAAGCAGACGATCATCCGCCTGGACCGTTACAATCCACCGAGCTAGCATTTAACGAAACTAAATTGCTAGCACTCTATCCACGCCATGCTGCCTGACAGACTTACGTATACTACATATATTATGAAAGTAGTATTATGAAACGCACCCCGAAATATGCCCATTGCTTTCTTGACGAGACCCCATTCTACCTTGGCTACAGGGTTGTGCAAGCACGACTCACAAAATATTCCACTTTGATAGACGTGCCGATTATTGCCAATTTGTCAACCGTACTGGGTGGTTCGGTAAGCAAATATGATGTACAGAATCATCCCTGTGATACCATACCACTTCCTTTCAGCCTAAGAGAGCCCTCCGATGTGAGTATATTCATATTTTTTGCAATGGTTACTGCGAAATAAATTCATAATTATTGATTCTTAGAATTTATCTATAGCACGTACCGATATAATTACATAAACAGATAAAAATGATAACAAAAAAAGTCATGGCGCAATAGAAAGTTGGAGAGAGAGAGAGAGAGAGAGTGAGAGAGAGAAAGAGAGGGAAAAAAAAACGAAAAGAAATATACCCAAGAAAACAATTGCGCACCTACATAAGTAACTAAATGTCCTTTGGTTGACCTTTAACAGCTTTTGAGTTGCACAATTAGGTTTTTTCTTCTTGAAGTGTATTCATTCTCATCAAATTTCATTTAAATGTGTACCTACTCACACGTGCGTACGCCTACTTGATGCTTTTGTATGTATATTTACATATACATATTTATACATAAATACATACACACTTGAGTATGCATGTGTGTGTGTATGTGTGTATATAATGCAATATTTGACAGTCGAATACAATAAATAATAAATAATAAATGAAATGGAAATGAATAAGGCCCGTGCATGAGATGAAAAAAGGAGACAGATAAATGGAGTGCGAGAGAGATAGAGATACAGCTCTTTTTTGGTTTATGTGAAAATAGTGAGATATATTCCCTTAGTAACATTTAAAACAATTCAATCAAAATCATACAATCCTACATAGTTCCATTCTGATATTACGTCAATGAACGCTATCCGAGTTATCTTAAACTATACTTAGCCTCACACATACTGATACACCAAAAACATGCTCCTACTTCTATTGAATAATATCCCTCCTACCCTATCCTATCCGCCTATCCACACATGTCACCGGTGCAGATTATAGCAGAACAAAGCAGAGCAAGAGAGAGAGAGAGAGAGGGAGAGAGAGAGAGCATCATGCTCTCAAGGTTAAATTTTTGTAATGTCGATTGTATTTGACGTGAAGAATACCAACAATAACAACAACAACAACAACAACAACAACAACAACAACAACAACACGATATTCCCAATAATGTGGTGGGTTTGAGGATCCACAGCAGCAGGTGCGCAAGATATCAATAAAGAAAAACATAAAAAAGGGCCAGCAAAGCACACTCACGCATACACACGTGCTAACGTACACACACACACACATACACACACTCACACGCGCGCGTTGTCAAATTAATATATAGTAACAACAACAACAACATCTATAACAGTAAATGCAAAGAATATTATTATTATTATTATTATTATTGTATGAAGTGCTCTCGTTGTATCTCATTCTTACTTTAGCAATGCTAATAAATATTCTATATAAACAGTGTGGCCAGATAGTTTGTAGGACAAGCAATATTCGAAGTAGGTCCCTTCGAATGCTGTCGAAATTTAACACGAAGAGAAGCTCGGTGGTATCACAATGGGCCCCTCTGGCCTAAGTGTGTCCTCTCAGAGAGAGGGCAGCCACATAACCTAACCTAACCTAATATTCGAACTAAGTGGAATCTTAAGAAGCGAAATTACAATTTGAGAGATAATCTGCCACAAGAAAAGACTATGTCTTAAAAAAAAATGAGAAGAATACTGAGGTTTGTGGATAGAGAGCCGCATGTGCCATTCGCTCTTGCGTAACGGACGTTCTAAATGTCCCAATGCATCTGATTCCAATATACTTACCTTTTATTGTATAGAAAGCAATAATAAGTGCTTTAAGACTGCGGGTAGCTGGGCGCTAGATTGAGAGATCCTACGTCCATCAAGAGTCTGCTTATATTATAAGGACGACGTACATAGTTTGGACACATAGAACAGCTAGCCAAAATGAAACTAGGGAGATGTTTACAAAATGGCGCTTGAACGCCAATTGAGTTCGTGGGAGTTTAATCAAGAATATTTTGATGGTTTGAGAAAAAAAATGTTCAAATAGCAACCGCAATTTTGCAATCGATACAATTTCAAATGATGCCTTTGGCATATCATGACTAGTAACCCTAGTAGAAGGAGGAGTCTCCTTTACCATCGATTACAAAGTTTTATTACGCATGGAATGTTGTTGTTGTGAGTGTTTGAAGAGCTAAAGCTTCTGTTCAGCAACCCAATTAGATCTTGTCTACCATTCTGAGTCTAGTTAGATCTACTGAATCTACCATAGACCAAGTTGTAATAACATAACAAGTCCTGTAGAAGACGACCATCTGACGCCGATTGCGAACAGTTTATTATCCTCCTTTGATATGCATTTATTGTATGAATTTTGAGAATCATTGTAACCGACAAATGCAACACAATTTAATTTTTTTTTAAATTTAAGTCCAACATTACATTTAATTCTTTGGCTTAGTGAAAATTACCTTTTTGCAATTGCAATTGCAATAGTTTTTGATAAACATGGACCTATTTTCTTTCAGTATCATTGTGTTGAATTTGCAATAATGTCAGAAGAAACTGAGAATTGCCGATTGTTTGACGGTATATTTTGACAGAGCAAAATTTTTATAATTCGCAAGAAATGGGTTTGACTTTGCTGATCTTGTGGTATTATAGTATAACGTAGTAATCACTAAATTACATCACAAAACTTAGCTCACTTTTGGTTAAAGTGCCAACTTTATTCGTCTTTATAGGCATTTCATAAAAAAGAGCAGAAGAAAATTAGAGAAGAAACACATGAATTCTAAAAAATTTATTTTACCTTTGTGACTTAATATTCATATTGCATTTTAATTTATTTTATTTATTTTCCAATAAATAATATTTTCTAATCAATCAAAAATTGTATATGAAAATAATTCACACACAATATGGTCACACTGTTCTCTTCTGTGTCATACTCATCATGCATGCGCTCTCTGTGTACGAGAGAGTGAGTGTACGAGTATATTGCAATGTTAGCGGTAAGAAGGGAAAGAGATAGAAGATAGATGATGTTGCCAACACAACAACAGCAGCAACAATAGTAGTTATACTTAGTAGAAAAAATAGAATCCTTCAAATTTAGCCTTGAACTTTAACTGGTTTACACAAGGTAAGAGCGGAGGGTCATACTAGTTGGTTGGTTGGTTGGTTGGTTGGATGGTTGGTACTCGTAGCTCGTGTTTGATGATATCAATGACATTTAAAGCGATATATAATGCAAGCAATTTGTAAATATAATCGAATATTGTCACATTGATATAGACATGGACATAGACATATGTTTGAGTCCATGTACATAGGTATTACTTTGTTAAAATGTTAACAAATTAATATGTCAATATGTATGTATATCGATGTACATTTAAAATAGAATGACCTTGGTAGGTTATTATCATCGACGCATTTACATTCACATACACTCGCACTTACTCCTCATATACTGACGCCGCATGACATATTTATTTACATGTACACTAGCGCTTACGTACGTAATATTTCGAGAGCGTTGTAGTCTTTTTGAGCACATTCATGCATATGTTGGTATGTGTGTATTTACGTATAACCTTGACTAAAATCGCCTACACATAGGCTATAAAAATATTTATATTTGCGTCGTAGCTAAAATACGCACACTAAGGCAAGCACGACGCCGCACCAACGAGTCAACCAAGCAAACGAACGTACGTTCGAAAGGCAATTTAGAGTTCAAACGTAAAATTAACGCAAATGGCAACAATATGTTGTAACCGTAATACATCGTAAGTAGGAGGCTGGTATTGCGTGGGTTGGGTCGTGGGGACTTGTAACGCACTTTCATTCGTTTGTCGGTATGAACTTTCATTTACATATAAATATTTGTGAACGCATGTAAATAAATTGCATACAGAGAGTGAGTAATTGTAGACAATTTCTTTTTCTCTATCTCTTTCATCATCATTCTCTCTCTCTCTCTCACTCTGTTTATGGTCGAACACTGTCAAATTTTGCCGCTATGTGGCGGTAGCAGTCAACTTCAGAAAGACGCCATGACACACAGAGAGAGAGAGAGAGAGAGAGTGTGTGTGTTTATACTATCCGTGCAATTTTGAACTCTCCATTCATCCATCTCTCTCTCCCCTCTTGGTTTTTTCTCTTGTTACATAGGCACTATGGTAAATGCTCTCTCTCTCTCTCTTATTCGCTTAAAGTTCGTTACTATCGATAATTGTGAAATTTTGTCCTCTATGCAGTGCAACAACCTTGAAACCTTGGTTTGAGAAGAATAAAACGAGATAACGAAAGCGTCGTGTCAGAGACTTTAAGAGATGTCGCTGTTAATTAATTTTTATTCTTAACTATCTCCTCGTAGTCGCTCTCTTTTATTTTATATGTTATGTCGGTTTGAATGAAGATAATAAGCAAATGCTAAATAGATTGGAAAGCTATATTAGAAAAAAATGAAAAATAGAAGAAGATGCCATGCGCGAGATATGTCATAGAAGTCAAAGGAGCAAGAAAGAGACGGAAAAAACTCGATTTTTCCCCATTTAATTCTCTGTATATTGTTTTCTTGCTCTTTTTTTCCCACTTGTTATTGAAATGTATGAAATTTTACCGCTATACAGTGTAATAGCCCCGAGTCAAATCGGGAAACTGTACAGAAGAAAAATTAGATAACTTGCTTTGCTTACATATTGCGTGACGATGAGCGCCACTACTCACTGTTCAGCGTGTGGGTCTTTTGCGTTTGAGGCTACATGTTCAAATCCGTCAATGACCAACTGAAATAAAATTTTTTTCGGAAAGATTAAAGTTTGTTCTCTCGAACGATATCTAGGTGGCTGATAAAAATATTCTTCCAGCCCTTGCGCGTGGGTGTCAGCTGATAACAATTGCTAGAACAGTTAACGCACATTCTCAGAGCCGCCCTCTTAGTGACTTCTCCCTCAGAGAGGGCTCTCACACTAACCCAACCCAACCTAAACAATGTCTGTCATCGGCAAGAAATTTACTATTCTTCAGACAGTAAAAAAATATACCATGAAAATAGACTTCTCCGACAAAGCTAAGAATTAGTGTTGAAACAGGAATTCCTCCATTCAGAGGATGGACCTGTAAAGTCTTTGAGAGTTGAGTACTATGAGAGTTCTATGTATTATGACTGCTATGAAAGTTTTATTTTTGAATTGTGTGTAATGCTGCCCTCTAGCAATAAATTGCCAAATCACCTTGCTATACGATACATTTCCATACAAAAAAAAACCTTAATTTATTATGAAAACAACGCGTTCACTCTCTTTTCAAATACTACTTTCTCCTTTCTAGAGTACAAATGCAACTAACTGATATAACAATCTCTCTTACGCTCTTTTGCTTCTCTTTGAAAAAGTAATTAATTCTTGGGTGTGTTGATGTTGATGTATGAGCCGGAATGAAAGATCCGACTCTGAACATATTCTGAATGATGCGTCTTGACTTGCCGGCGCGACTTGAGAGCTTTTACGATTTCGTTTATCTTCTTCGACCTATGGGCCTCTCTATCTATATCTTATATCTATTTCATTCATATGTCCTTCATGTCAAAAATATTGAGCGGAATCAAGGAAAATATGCCGAAGTTTTGTCATTGAATGAGGTCGATATTATTTGCTATGCTCTTTTTTTTTTTTTTTTTTTTTTTTGCCCCCATTAATTTCTCCAATATTTCGAAGCATGCGTACTTATGTAGACCGGTATATAATTTGGAAATGTCATTACCATTATGCTAGCGGCAATAATTTTTGGAATGTATAAGAAGTACAATATAAATACGAGTAGTAGTAGTAGTAGTAGTAGGCACCATACGCATTTAGAATACACGCATTTACAATTTACGCATTTACACTAAACAAAATTTCGTATGCTTAAAACACCATATTGTTAAACTCGCCATATTGTTTTTACGCGCGCAATTTTTTTCTTTTTTTTTTTTTTGTACTCTCTCCCATGTATTATTACATATTTTACTCTTCCTCTCATACATTCATTCAGGGAAATTTTTACACATTTCATTTCATTTCAGTATTCTTACGGACCTGCTTCTGCTGTTTTAGTGTAAATTGCCTGCCTAGCATCATTTCGTGGGAGCAACAAACTAAAATGCGTCATATTTTCAGCATACAGTTTATTTACTTGGTGGTTGGCGTGGTTGGCATTTGTATCGGTGTGTGCGTGTATTTGAGAGCATGAGAGTATGAGGGGACACTTGTTACTTTGCTGGGTGTGGGTGTGCTAAAAGGGGGGAAAATTACATGCAATATTTATGCAAACAAGTAAAAGCAAATAAGTAATTTCTGCCTTATAAATATTCTTGTTGTTATTCTCAAGTTCTTGAATTACATTTTTTCTTGCAAATGACAATACTTATGTCTCTTACATTTCATATTGCCAACAATTTGAAATTAAATGTGTTTATATACAATACCTTGACTCTTGTTATAAATATTACTATTAGCATTGATATCAAATTAAGGATAATAGTTTTTTCAATCATAATAAATATATTTCAAAATTAATTAATACTATTGCCTGTCTTCAAAAAGCTGATATTTCGACATTTTCGACATTTAGCCGTGCAACGAAGTATTGTGGATCGTAAATCGTAAACGTTCCATAATTCAAAAAGGCCATTATATCGAAATCCCACGATATATTTATATTGATTTCTATAGTATTTATAAATCGCTTAAAAGTATGCTATACTTATGTTCTGTAATTTACCTTTAATTGTTGCCAACTATTGAAGCATTACAAAATCAGCCCTTATGAGAAGAAAAATGCTCAAAACATACGCCATAATATATATAATAATATGTATTATATTTTTTTGCATATTTTTATTATACTTTTTATTGTATAATTTGCAATATGCATATAGTAAATATGTATATAGCATACCTTTAGGTGTTGTGTGTGTGTGTGGGTTTTTATTTATTTTCTTATACAAAAATCTCGTACATTACCTAAAAGTATGCTTAACATATTATATGCATACATATTACTTGGATAATTTAGATTATACTTTACAATAGGGTGTTGCATTGTAATTGCGAGGCATATTAAACATCTGTGTTCTAATTTAATAAACATTTTTATGCTTACAACATTTTAGTAGGAGAATTGTATTTTTTAGTGGTTGAAAACTGAATTCTTAGTGCTATAGAAGTCGTCAGAAATTGTTTGGCAATTACAAGTATAAATTTTTTGATCTCAAATAAAAGTAATGAGTGATCCCAGAACATATTAAGTATCGAAGTTTCGAGGTGTTTCCGAATTTTCGACTGAAAAATGACTTGGCACTCAAAACACTCTCGCCACACATCTAGTTTTCATCTTTTGAGCTGACAAGCCCTTAAATTAAAACACCTTATGCATATGCAGTATACTTTTAGGTGTTACCAGCATCATAACACAATTTGATTTGTGTAGGTTTGTGTAGGTTTGTGTAGGGCGAAGCTGAAATTATACTAAATAAGCGCCAAAAAAAAAACAAAAAATTCTTTCAAGGACAAAGCATCATCCTACGCTCAGACACATGCTCCTAACTACTTAAACAATTTCGCATTTGCAAATTTGTTGTTGCATACTTTTAGGGATCTGCGTTTACAAGTGCTTGTACGCGTGTTGTTGTTGTTGTTGTTGTTGTACTCGGTGTTATGCACGTGTTTATAATTTGTTTGTTTTTTTCCAAATCTTTTCTGTTTGTTTTTTTTTTCTCTTTTTTTTTTGGTTCGTCCTTTTGCCCTTCTTAGAGTATATGTATTTGTAATTTCATTTGTAACTTTCTCTATTAACATTTATCCAACAACCTACACACATAATTTTACATGTTGTAGATGTAATATTTTGTTAACTCTAATAGTGCTGGTATATTGTATATATTATATTTACTGTTTTTAATATTTAATGTTATTTATTTTCTGCATGATTCTCCCACCCGGTGATGATGATCATTGGGAAAAGTTTTTTTTTTTTTGATATGCACATACAATATTTATTTGTAGCATATTTTTTGGCGCTTTCATATTAGGTATATTAGATGTTGAGAAGTTGTTGTTGTATTTTTATTTTTTTTTTTTGACACGTTAATACTTATTTGCCGGTCAGGTTGTTATTATGAGATTATATTGTGCGTGATTTTTTGTTTTTCTCCCTTTTTGCTATTTTTATTTTAATTGAGAGAATAATTAGACAAGGTCAAAAGAAAGTCATACTGTGAGTGAATATAAAGATAATTGGCAGCAAAAGTCTATGATTGAGAGAAGCAAAAAAAAATTATAGTTAGTTACATATAAAATAAATTCGTGGAAATTATTTGAAAAGTTTTTGAAAAGATAAATCCACATCGTAGGAGGTAATAAACAGTTGCAAAGTCAAATCATCCCTGTATTCAACATATAGTTGAATAAGACTAGTTGCGACCAGTTAGATGTACTTCTAAAGCTTTTGGGCTTTCTACTAAGACTTGAAGTCTATTATTAGGACATTTTATTCTGGCTTGGGTTTATGTAATTTTTATATTAAACTTCTGAAGAGTCTAACCAAGCACTGGTCCAGTACTGGTCCCTTGATATGTTAATTCTGATATTATATGGTCTATCCTTCTGTCTACTCAATTGTCTAGAACCATTACACTAGTTACGACCAGTTATGTGGTACAGCAATATGCAATATTCTATGATTTAAATTATATGAACACTAAATATGAATTAGGAAATGTTTTCTATATTAAAAGAGATGAGAATAACTATTATTCTCAGATAATCAACAATATCATTTCATATTTGGAGAAATGCAAACTTATGATTCCAACAAATCAATGAATTTGCCTTTTGTATTCTGATCTCAATAATAAATCTCCATTAGAATGATAAGTCCGATATCATATAATATTCATATAGCATATAACATAGAATATATGCATATGTCATAATATATCATATTATTATTATTATTATTATTATTATTATATTTTAGTTGTTTGTGCTTATGTTCTTACTTATTGTCAAAATAAACACAAACAAATGAGTTCATTTATTATTTGTAACATTTTGACTCAGAAACCACCTATCCAACCAACAAACTGAGAATTGAAAATTTCGTTAGAAAAATATTTATATGAAAATCCTACGCATGAATTACAAACACCTATGTGTAATACATACATGTATGAGTAGGCACATGGTTTTATGAATGTGCTCTTTTTTGAAGCCATTTATTATAATTATTATCATATATACAATATTAAATGTGCTTATGCGTGAAGGAAATAAGGATTTAAGAAACTTTCCACAAGTTAGTCATATATCATTGGTTAGGTTAGAGTAAGCTAAATGAATTCTTGCTCATAAAAATCGATTATATTGGGTTGGCAATTAAAAAAGTGCCGATTTAACATATGGCTGTTTCAGACTATACACACATTTTTGATAACTTTTCTCAATGTTATGATTTTTTCTATCTGATATTGGTAAGCAGTCATATTTTCCTTGCTTTAGAAGTATTTTGCACATATTTGTGTTTGAAAGTGATAGTTTGGGGTCAATTTATGTATGAAGACATTGGCAATTACTTCGGTAATTTCTTAGTTGCCAACCCATAGTCTTTGAGAAAAAATAGCATATACAAAAACCACAGTAAATAGTTACACCTAAAACAGCCATTCATTTCTTTCCTACATTTGTTGGTTTTTTTGAGACATAAATGCGACAATTTTGTTTGCTAACAAACGATAATTGTTGATGCTCCACAGCCAAAGCATAGATAATGAATCGGAAGATTTTCTTCTGGCTAATTCTTGGGTAAAGTGAATCTCAATGAAGTTCTCCTTAGGGTAGTTAGGCGTAAATTTAGTCGCAGTCGTGATTTTTTTTTAAATTCCGGGATCTCTCGAATCTCTGGGAAATTCTACTAATTCTAGTGGGGCTTAAAATCAATAGTTGATCAACTGATCCCACCGAAAGCGTAAAAGAAGAAGGAGGAGAGAAAGGGAAGAAGGAGTCGATTTTCAAGCCAATCTCATCAACTTGCTTGAGGTATTTTTTGTTTGAAGGCAACTTCAGTATCTATTTTTCGATATTTGCAAATGCCTAAAGCTTTTATATGACATTTTAATTATGTCACTGTTTCACTTTATGACCTAAATTCTGTGTCCCTCAACCAGCAAATATCAAATGAGCTAATATAGAAAATAATTGACTCGTTGTACGGCCGTATAGCGAGATATGTGTGCACTGACTATCAAGTTACCTATCACCAGTCTCTAGAAAGTTACTTACATTCTCTATAAATCAAAATATTTTTAAGTACAAGAAATTCTTGGTAAAGAAAATAAATTTGTGTGTTTGGAACTAGTTCTGTAACCAGTTGCTATGTAACTAGTTTTATAACTAGTTATGTGACATGTGCAATAGGATGGTGAATGGGAAAAATTGCGAATTCTTAGATTTGATGATGTACCTATTTAATATGTACCTGAAATATTGTGTGTTGGAACCAGTTATATGACTGGTGGCCATGGAACCCATTACAATTGGGTCCGCAACAAGTGTGGTCAATATTGGAACCCGTTCTATAACTAGTTCTTATGTAACTGGTTATAAATTTGTAGGGTGATTAGTGAAAAAGGAAGGTAAATTTGACAATTGACAATTTAAAGATCAGGGGATGTTCTTATGTAACTGGTTATAAATTTGTAGGGTGATTAGTGAAAAAGGAAGGTAAATTTGACAATTGACAATTTTAAGATCAGGGGATGTTCTTATGTAACTGGTTATAAATTTGTAGGGTGATTAGTGAAAAAGGAAGGTAAATTTGACAATTGAAAATCTTAAGATCAGGGGATGTAACTAATGCAATTTGAAATAAACACCTTTTTTGGAAGCATTTAGGAACCAGTTCGGAACCAGTTTGATTATCTGCTAAGTACTGTCTGGTTGGGTATTAAGAACCCACTAGATATAAGATCTGGGTATGTAACTAAGGCAATTTAAAACAAACATTTTTTTTTTGGGAAGCATTCGGGAATCAGTTCGGAACCAGTTATGTTATCTGCTAATTACTGTCTGTTTGGGTATTAAGAACCCACTAGTAATAAATGATTGCTAACTACCTTGGAATCACCTACGCTCTTACATAAACAAACATTTGCCCATTGTCTTTTCTTCTACATATTATTATATATATTTTTACCTTATTAATTTGCTCATTTCTTTTGTTATCCTCTACTATGTACATACATGCAATTTGTCCATATTATCCTTCTATATGTACTAACCATGTACTTGTACGTATATGGTTAATAGAACTAATTTATGCAATGGAACGTAAAGAAAAGAAGAAGAATAAAAAATAATAACAGCAATAATAATTACATAAGCATATGCATGAGTAAGCATATGTTTGAGGGTTGAATACAATACATACATAGAATCTACTAGGAGGAGTATGGTCTTCTATCTATAGCTGTAGTATACTCGTAAGGAGTAAATTATAAAATTATACTATGCCGATCATATGGCAAGTGGCATTTAATTCACATTGTTCGTGTGCTTGTTGTTTGTTGTTGTGAATTTAATTAAGTGTGTTGCTGAGCGGTTAGTTGACAATTGCATGGTACTAGCAAGTATACGAGTGTGTAAGCATATATTGGTATAACCTTGACCGTTTGTAACCTTTAACAAAAAAACCAAAAAATAAAAAACCAAATGTTAAATGGAAAAATATTCCATTACAAAAGAATTTTTGTTGAATTTTCCACAATGGCGTCATATGTATGCATATATTGTAATATCTGTTATGTAGAGTATATTCTCTTTCACAATGTGAACGTGCCTATAATATTTTTTCCTTTTTACTGCAGATGTGACCATATTTTATATTATTATTACTTTTTGCCTTCTTCTCTTTTATTTTTTATTGGAGTCTTGCCTCTTTTTTTTGCTACTAAAGGATCATAAAACTATTTTCCTTAAGTCTTCGTGAGTTAGGGCGCATTTAATTTTGTTTCAGAAAAGTGTTTCAGAAGTTAATATGGTCTGCCTTGATTCCTTCGTGAAGTAAAAAAAAAAAAAAAATTCATATTTGACACTAAAGGCTCCCAGAAACCTTGGCAGAGTTTTTTTTTCCCATATTCTAAAGAAGATGAGGCTCAGGTGATTAAGGTCAGCCAGTTATATTTTAAACAAAATATCGCGAAATTGAAGATTTGTCATTTCTATTTAACTTACTTCGTGAGTCTCCTGTGTTTGTAGTTCTCATACAAAAATTTCAACTTTTTGAACAATTACCGATAAGTTTCTATTGAAGATGACACTATTTTTTAATGCACTTCTCTGATACTCTGGGCATTTGATTTTTCAAGCAAAATAAAACTCCACACAAAATTTGAAATAATTTCATTGATAAATAAGCATAGTTGCCATATAAAAATTGCATTTTTTAAACAAAAATTGAAAAATTTGTATGGAAAGTATCATTATTTTTCAATGTATCGCTGTGAAACTTTGGGCACTTTATTCTTCTGATAAAATAGCACTCCATACAAAATTTGAAGGAAATCTGTTGGTAAATAAGCATAATCGCCATATAAAATTTGCAATTTTTTTAAAACAAAATTCCAAAAAATTGCATGAAAACTAAAATGTCTTAAATTTATAGCCATTATAATTATTTTGGGTAGTTTATATTTGAAAATTAGAGTATTGGACAATGGCTTCAAAAATAAAATACATAAATATGTGATACTTTTGTGCCCCGAAGGGCTCTTTGGCCACGCTTCTCTTCCAGTACTGTTGTGGGTGTTCAATTTTGGACATTATTAGAAGAGACCTACCTATTTTAATCGGTTTCGAGTTGCAGAACCCTTGTGACTTTACTTATTCTGAGCTTTGTCGCAGAGTTCTTTTAGAAGCTGTTCCATGGCAAAATTTTACTGCCGGAAGAATTTCCAAAGAAATATCTTTTCGATATTAAATTGATGCTTCAGCCGGGGATTGAAACCACGATCTACAGAAGGCCAACATACTAACACCATTGAGTGACACTATCCACTTGGCCAATAGATTAGTTCAAGGTAAAAACGTTCCACCTCGTATTTGATAGAGTTGCTTTGCTTATGAACGTAGATGACCTTTTCAAAAATAATTCTCTTTTAATTAGTAGCTACATTCGTTAACATTTATTCGATAGTATTAATAAATTTGACAACTAATCACAAATCACTTTACTCACCCACACATTGATACTATATATAGATATAAGTGAGCTACTCGAATTACCTTAAAAAAAAAAAAAATAATACATTCTAAGGAAATATATTTAGATTGACCTGACCTGGCATTTAACTTAACTGGCAGAAAAAAGCAAATAAATATTATGTACTTGCATTTTTGCTTTTTCTTATAATATTGTACTGTTGTTTCTATATGTACGAGTACGAGTACGTAGATATTTTCGCCATGACTGACGTACCGGTGATTTCATTTCAATGCCAAATTTTTACCCTGAACTTCTCCTGCATTGACCATGCCGCACTTCTGTTGTTTATTCTCTTTTTTATGGATTGTCGTATTGTATATGTTTGTTGCTGGGTATTTGTAGTTTTTGTACAGCAATCACTAGACTCATACTCGTGTATAATTTCTTCATACTCGTGTAGGACACTTCCCATTCTCGTATGACAGTTACATGGTTGAAGAGTAAAACTTTTACTCCTACACTTATGAATGTTGATTATTCGAAATTTCTCAACAATCCCATTCTCTTAATTCTCACTCTCTCTCTCTCTCCGTCTCATACTCTCTTCAGTTCGTATTTTTAGTAGTTTCAAATTACTAATACGACACGATGTGCATATAAACAAACTAAATAATTCATTACAATCACCCACGGTCAACCTTGAGTATTACTAACGAAATGGAGAGAGAGAGAGAGAGAGAGAAAAAGAATATATACGTGAAAGAGCATAATGAGAATGTAGAACAGAGCAGAGGTTAAATGGCAGAACAATATGTACAATAATAGTAGTAAAGAAATCTCAAATGATGTAAACTGTACTACGACGCATTTGAACAACACGTGTTTTTTTTTTGTATTTATTTATTTATTCATTCCTATGAGAATATCTATTTATGTGTGTGTGTTTGTTTGAATGTATGCGTACTTGTAAGCTTACATTAATGAAATGAAGTTCAACGTTTGTTCATTGCTCCTTTTCTCCTACTTCCTTTTTCTTGTTGCTTTTGTATTGTTATTGTTGCAGTTGAAGGTTATTCATATAGTAATTTCTTGTTGGAGATTATATTGCTCTCAAGTTTATTGTCTTTTTCTACATTCTCCATTCTCTCCTGCAATTCTGTTGCTGTGCTCGTCTCTACTGACTCGTCCCTTCAGTTTGTCGCTTTTTATATCTGAT
Organism: Megamerina dolium; assembly: GCA_963854835.1. NCBI lineage: Eukaryota > Metazoa > Arthropoda > Insecta > Diptera > Megamerinidae > Megamerina > Megamerina dolium. The sequence continues at coordinate 9,819,841 of OY978528.1, forward strand.
AATATTTTATACATATATTCACATTAGATCTGTTCAAATATTTTCAGAATATACACGTTTTTGCTGCAAGCCTTGTGTCGTTGCGCAGACATTAATTAGATGTCTTCTGTGCCTAAAGTCATTGGTAGATTCAATTCAAAATATTTTTGTAGCACTTGCAGGCTCTAGAAGCTAACTCGTTGAGCTTCTTCGTTACAATATTTACTTATTTACTTATGTGGACATTAGAACCGAAAATCGATTTAGGCCAGCCAACTCTTTCCTTCGCTAGTTAGTTAGAAATTCTAAGCTCTGACAAGTTCACCAGTACTTGGTCTCTCCACCGGAGGTTAGGTCTGCCTGTTCTGCGTCGTTCATCAGCAGGTTCCGAATATAACACCATCTTAGCCGTAACGTGTTCTTTCATTCGATCGATATGAGCTAGCCAGCGCAGCCGTTGAATTTTAATGCGTTTTAATATGTCGGTGTCGGCATACAGCTCATAGAGCTCATGGTTGTACCTTATTCAATACTTGCCACCAATGCAAATGTGTACAAAAATTTTGCGTACAAATTTTCTCTCGAAAACTCTGAGCATTCTCTCATTTGAGGTGGAAATTGTCCAAGCTTCGGCGCGATATGTAAGGACCGGTATGATGAGAGACTTGCAGAGTGTGGTTTTCGTTTCTCGTTCTCGTTTCTTGCTCGTTGTAGTCCAAATTAGCACCGATTAGCAAGAGTAATCTTTCACAATATCACCAGACCGACATTAATGCTGTTTCGAAGATAGACAAAGTCCTTCACTACTGCGTCTTGCCCTCGCTTACCGTAAGATCCATTCGACGATAGTTGCGTTAGTGGCAAAATTGTTTCATTTTCCTCCTGATCTCTGTAACTTCTGCAAAATTCGTGTATTAGTTGGAGTAATCCCTTTCATTCCAGAACATCCGGATCAAGAGTACACTGGCCATTGAGAGCTCTGCAATCAAGACGCTCAATTCGCTTCTATCCACACTTGCGAGAGTTTTTATGCGGTTTTAGTCTATTGCGTCGTCTTACTTGTGAAAGAACGTGCGCAGAGGTCATTTGGCAATCATTATCTCCTATCCTTAATGGAGTATGCCAAAGACTTTTAAGTCAGGAGAGAGAGCTGCAATGTTTTTTCTCTGAATATTAGATTTTGCGTTTAATCTTGCAACGAAACGAGGAATAATTAGGTTAGGTTAAGATACTTATTCGCTTACGTAGGTGCACTTAGGTCAGGTATGGAAGATCGCAGTGGTGCCGCAACAATTAGGATTTCTCATTTCATATGCCGCCAACTATTCTGAACTTCTGCAGAAATGTATGTTAGTATATTCATTAGATCAGTGCGGTGGAGTTATTTTCGAAGTGGTGGTTTAGATAAATTTTTCTGAGTGGTGAGAGTGCCGATGGAATATTGTGCTTCCAACTATGTCTTTTGCCTAAAACATTCCCTTGAAAATCCTGTCTTCTTGCAAAAAGCTTTCAGTAAACTTTCAGAATAGCTTTTGGATAAGCTTACATAAAAGCTTTTAGAAAAAGCTTTCATAAAAGCTTTCACAACTGCTTCTAGAGATAATCGATTCTAAAAATAAGATATATTTTTTTAGACAATTCTAATATACACATACAAATGAGTATCCTTAGTGTATATTTGACATTTTATAACTGCGGGCAACTTCAAGGTTAACTTATACGCTTTATAGATATTATTCCCGCATAAAAAAATATTATATTTCAAGCACTGAGATTATAATGTAACATAAATACTAATACAATATAACATTTGATATACTAAATGATAGGTACAAATTATATATTTTGATATATTATACGTAATTATGTTTATAATAATTTTTGAAAATGACATTTTTAATTGTAAAGAAGCCAATAAAAAAATTTATATATTTTTATAAACTTTTTTTTTAATAGACACGCTCATTTTATTTAGTTTTAAACAATTTAAATGTATTTATATAAGTAGATACAAAGATCCCAGGTAGTATATTTTGCTATTCAACGTACTCAACCTATCTGTTCTCTACTTCTATGAATTCTCAAAAAGTGCCACGCCCATTTTTCATAAATATCAGGCATTTTGATTAAGCACTTAGATGAATTTTATATACAGTTTGCAAGAAAAATGTTTCACACAACGTTCATTAAAATAAAAATGAATTTGCATAATATCTCTCCATGCCCACTAATTATATTGAATTGAATTTTACAATTGTAAGTTAATTTTATGCCAAGTTTATTTAGTTTATTTGATTTCTTTTGTAGCTTATGTGAATTTTATTGATTTTTCTTCCCTTTGTTGTTGTTGTTGTTGTTGTTGTTCTTCTTCTTCTTCTTCTTCTTCTTCTTCTTGTTGCTGTTCCCATTTCTGCTACTTATAACAATACATAGTCATAGTCAATGCTTTTCTTGCCATTCTCCTTCTTTATCATCATCATCATCATCATCATCATCATCACCATCTCATTCTTCTTCGGCTTCTAACAAAATTGAAATTTTCATCTAATTTTCAATAACATCATATTGTCAATCTAAAGTGTTTCCAATGAAATTGAGTGGTTAGATAATATTTTACCCAAAAGCTTTTCTCTATTCTACGTATTGTCTACACTACGCAAAGTGGCAAAATGAACAATAATATGGCTAAAAAATAAAATGAGAACATTTTTGTAATGCCGATAGCATTGAACTTTCCATTTACACTCTGCTCTTCCTTTTTCACTTAACTATTTAACTGCTTAAATATTGTTCCAAGAGAATCCTGTATTCATATTGCAATATTTTACTCGCGCCTACTTCCTTACCTTAAAATCCTGATATTTTGAGCATGTATGCAGGAATATGGGGTGACCTTATTTGAAAACAATACATTTATTCGTAGCTACTGGTGTGTGAGCATATAATGTTCGTTAATTCCCTTCCCATATTGTTCCAGTACCAATATGGGGCAATGACACATTTATGTGTGAATAGGGTTACCATACCACACAAACTTTATATTGTCTTCGTGAATACAGAACGATACATTCCTAACGTATTTTGATGTATAATTTTTCAGCAGCAAAAAATTTGAATATACCTCAGAGATAGGAGAAATTTTCTAGATTTGAAAGCAGTCTTAAAATTAGGGACATAATGTTTTTCAGAATGATCGTTTCACTAAAATATTTTCTGAACAAAATAGTTTCTAATTGCTCTATACTTTTAGTGCTATATTCCTAATCACTTACAGAAAGGGGACACGGGTCGGAAAACTACTCTGAAAAGAGTTTTGACTTCGCCGAACCATGAGTCGAACCGAAGACGTTTTGCACAGAGGTCCAACTAGTGACCACCTCGATTTACTTTATCGAAATGATCATTCTGCAAACCAATATGCCTCTAATTTTAAAATCGAGAGGTCACTGGTTGGACCTCTGTTCAAAACGTCTTCGGTTAGACTCGCGGTTCGATAAAATCAAACCCTTTTCAGTGTAGTTCTTCCGACTCGTGTCCACTTTCTGTAAATTATAAAGAATATAGCACTGAACTAATAGAGCTCTTAGAAACCACTTTGGTCAGAAAATATTTTAGTTTCATCAAAATGGAACGAATCATAGTCGATTTTCTGAAGTTAAAAAAATTTTATATAAAAGAATACCGACCGATTCAATTATTCCTCAAAGTACTATTGAAATTCGTAAAAAGGAATACCAATTAATACTAGAAGTCGAGTTTTTCTGTAAATATTGCTGTACTTGGCATATTTTGTACATTTTTATGAAATATGCTGATTTCAAAATGGAAAAGTTCCCGTGAAAACATTTTTTCGTGTGGCGTTGTCTCAGGGATATTTTAGAATATATTTCATGTGAAAAATTACTAAGTTTTATTTATTGACTGAAAAATAGGTGGTACTTAATTGAATTTTAATATTTTCTGAGCTTTGTCTCAGGTCTAGTAAAAAGAAATCCATTATTTTTGTATTAAATTGAAGGTTTTATTTAGCATAGTTAGAATGATCCGATTTAGGTCAAATATGCATCGTTTTGTTCGATAACTTCTTGCTATTTTGAAGGTAATTTCATAATTACACTATCGTTGAAACCCTCGTCCCTATTGGCAAAAAACTGGGACAGTCAATTTTCACAAATTTTTCTTGAGGCGAATTTTTCACCGGCAATATCATTCGCCATAGACAGGAACAGGAAGTAATCACTTGGTGCCAGGTCCGGACTATAAGGTGAATGCATAAGAACCTCCCAACCAAGCACTCGAAGCTTCTGGCGAGTCACTATCGATCTGTATGGCCTGGCGTTGTCCTGATGGAACACAATTCCTCTCCTATTGGCCAAAGCTGGCAGCTTCTGGGCGATTGTTTCCTTCAGACGGTCCAATTGTTGACAGTACAGGTCCGAATGAAAAGTTTTGCCGTAGGGGGGCAGCTCATAGTAGATGATTCCCTGCCAATCCCACTAAACACATAGCAAAACCTTCCTGACCGTCAATCCTGGCTTGACCACCGTTTGCGCCGGCTCACCGCGATTCGACCACGACCATCTTCGCTTAACGTTGTCGTAAGTGACCCACTTTTCATCGCCAGTAACCATCCGCTTCAGAAATGGATCAATTTTGTTGCGATTCAACAACGATTCGCAGATGGAAATTCAGTCCATGAGGTTTTTTTTTGCGTTAACTCGTGTGGCACCCATACATCGAGCTTCTTTTTGTATCCAGCTTTATTTAAATGATTTCAAACGATTTTTTGTGCAATGTTTAGCTCCTGGGTAATAGAAACTGTGCTTACATGACGGTCAGACTCGACGATTTCCATTATTTTATCGATATTTTCGACAATTGGCCTTCCAGAGCGTGGTGCATCTTTGACATCAAAATTATCGGAACGGAATCGACGAAACCAAAATTGCACGTGATTGGCTGTTACAGTATCAGGGCCATAAACACTATTCACATTTTCAGCCGTCTGGTTTGCGTTTTCGCCTTTATCGAAGAAAAACTGTAAAATATGGCGTATTATCTCTTTACTGGTGTCCATCTTTGACGCGTTCCCAAACAATACTGAGCTAAGCAGTCACAAAACTGCCTAAAAAGTTTATGTAGTTCGAAATCCTGTGTCTCTAACGTCATCTAGCGTAACCCGATCGCACTTATACAACGCGAGATACAGATTACTAAAGCCATCTATTGGAAAAATAATGGATTACTTTTTACTACACCTAATATATCAACGCTTAAAGTAAAATACCGTACTTGCTTACTTGTATAAAAAATGTAGATAATTTTATTTTATTATTTTTAAAACAGCAACAGCTGGTATCACCTAAAGAATATACATACGAATGAATAGGAGTTACCATTAAGTAACTGCAATGATGATAGCTTAAATATAATATATGTAGAACAGTAAGAAGAAGAAGAAGAAGAAGACCAAAACCAAAAAGATGCACAAGTAGCATGAAAAAGAGAAAGAGAGAGAGAGAGTTGAAAGAAGTCGATAAAATGTATGCTTGAAGCAAAAGCCATTTGATGTCAGTTGACGCCATTTTGTTTTCATTATTGTTTTTTTATTTTGTGCTGTATTGTGTTGCTTTGAATTGTAAAATTCAAGATCAAGTTAAATGGAACAATCTAACCACAATTACCCATGATATGCCAATATTGTGTATTGTAATATTTCTTATTTGCTTCTTCTTCTTCTTCTTTAACGACATCCTCTTCCTACAACTCCTCACCACCCATCGGTAGGTATGAATATTGCTATTTTGTACGTTTTTCCAACAACATTTCATTTGTATTTTTAGGATTAGAGGGATAAATAGAAGTGTGTAAGCAGAGAAAAATTTATGTACGAAATATTAATGAAATACAAAAAAAAAAACAAATTACACATTTACATAATACGCATACACTCTCATCACTTGCCCATATAATTAGGGAAGCATGAAAGCAAGTAAACAACCCCCAAATGGTCGCAGTATATACGAGTATATTCCATTAAAGGGGAGAGGGGCGGCACATTCTTGGCAACAAGCAACAAACCGCATTATGGCATGCAGTATGTGTAGGTCAATGAACTCTTGTAATGAAATCTATACGAGCATATGCGTAGTGGCATTGTGGCATTGATTCATATTGAAGTTCATTGTACCTAAACGATATTTCTTTGAATGACCATTACTACTGGGGCACCATTACGCTGGTATTAAGTTGGGTCATCATATTGGTATGGACATTTAAAATGAATTTTTATTGAAGCTGCACATTAAAATCCTTAATACCATAAATGTAATTACATTTTATCGTGCATGTTTATATACAATACATTCCGACACAAATATTATTGATTTTTAGTTCATATAATGGAAGAGAGTCGTGAATATATTTTATGGAGAGATATATGAGATGAGAATTTTATAGCTACAATAAATAATTAATGTTTCTAATAATGTCGAAAAATTAATACAATAATATCGAAAAATTAATACAATAATATCGAAAAATTAATACAATAATATCGAAAAGTTAATACAATAATATCGAAAAATTAATACAATAATATCGAAAAGTTAATACAATAATATCGAAAAATTAATACAATAAAATAAAATAAATAAATAAATAAATATGTGGCCACATAAAGCCCCAAAGGGCTCATTGGCCGAGCTTCTCTTCCATTACTGTTGTGCGTCTTAAATTTTGGACAATATTAGAAGGGACCTACTTATTTTAGCCGGTTCCGAACGGCAGAACACTTGTGACATCGCTTTTTCTGAGCTTTGTCACAGAGTTCTTTAAGAAGCTTTTTCATGGCAAGTTGTTACTGTCGGAAGAATTGCCAATTGCTTGCCGACAGGTGGGTACCGTTCGAAAGAAAAATCTTTATCGATATTAAATTTGTTATGCATCAGCCGGGGATTGAACCACCGACCTACAGATCAGAAGGCGAACACACTAACCACTGAGCTACGGCACCCATCAAATTAATACAATAATATCGAAAAATTAATACAATAATATCGAAAAGTTAATACAATAATATCGAAAAATTCGACATTATTAAAAAATAAAAAATTGGTAATATTATTGAAAAATAAAAAATGCAAGAAATTAAGTTTTCGACATTATTGCAAATATTTTTTTTCAATAATTTCGAAATATAATTTTGTAAATAATGTTAGAGAAGAAAATTGAATGGCAACCAGCCTTGATGAGAGTGCTTTGTCGACACTTATGGTAAGGAAAAATATAGAGAATGTTAAAATAATTGTGTTTGGAAGTATATATTTTTTTTCTCCTTTAGGAGATTTCTAGGGATCTATGGGGTTTTTTTTTTGTAAATTTTCAAATATTTTCATTGATTTTGTATGATAGTCCCATTGAGTTGTGCATATAGGGAGTAAATATGCTCGGCAGACATATGGGCAAGGTAAATTTAATGGCAGTTGGAGTCTCATGTTCGTCATTGGAAGGCTATTGCTCGGCAGCCATGAGATATTTGACGATTTTCACGTGTTTTTGCATTGATTTTGTATAGCAGCGCGTTTAAAATGTTGAGATAGAGGGTGATAAGGCTGTTTTGGAAATAATATTGACGAGGTAAAACTGATGGGGGTTAGAATTGCAATTTACCGACTTATAAGCGATTTCCTGGAAGCCATTTGCATATTAGTCAGTTTTCAGATGTTTTTTTTTTTGTTTTGTATGATAACCCTTTGAAGGGGTTCTGATAGGTTGTAAGTATGTTCGGGGAAAAAATATGGGGAAGGTAAAGTTTCACTCTTCTATAGGCGAGTTCTGGGCTATGGATATGGGGATTATTGTTAAATTTCAGGTGGTTTTCATGTGATTTTCATCCATTTTGTATAGCAGCCCTTTTCAAGAGCGCACATAAAGTGTGAGTAACCTCGGAAGGAACGTAAAAATGAAAGAAGTCAGAGTTACATTTCACTCTCTTAGCGGTGATACCTGGGCAGCTATGGAGTTATTTGTAAATTTTCAGATTCCTTCAAACTCATTCGTATGGGTGCCCACTTAAGGGATAGTTATAGGAGATAAGTATGTTTAAAGAAAATGTAATCATAAACAAAAATAATGTGTATCGGTCATCGGTTTTATTCCTCTATGCTGGCCCTCAGAGCGGTGGGAGCTTACTTTTTGTAAATGTAAATTTTGTAGAGAAGGGCCCCGTAAGGGGTTCCGGAAAAATATTGGTTAGAGAAAATTGGTGGGAGTCAGTTATACATTTGACTCTCTAGAAATGACTCTATGGAACGAAGGAAGTAAATTATATAAAAACATAAATTTAGTAAAGAAGCTCCCTATGGGGTTGAAATACAGGTTAAGCAGCTTTTGGAAAATGTTGTTAAAATATGATTAATAGGGATCGATCTGATGCTTCAGCCCTTTTAGAGGCGATTTCATGGCGTGCAGAGAGCAAATTTTATACATTCATCAATTTTGGAGGGCAACCTTCCTATGGTGCAATTTATCCATGATTTTTAAAACCAAATATAGGAGCTCAATTAATGAATATCACAGCTTTGTGGTTAGTTCGTTGGATTTTCGTAGTTTCAAGCACCGGTGAACTAACAAAATGCACTAAATATGGATTATTGAATTTTCTTCCCTTGAATTTTCAATTCAAAATTGGATTGGAAAAAATTTTAGATGTGCCGAAATCAGAATATATTTTCTGCAATATAAAAATGACACAGAAAATCATCTATATAATATGTCACGTCCGTAACGCTTTATACCCAGTGAATGCCCATTACTATTGAAATCATATACACGCCTCGATTTAAGTACCTAGTTAATTATTATTTGACACTGAAATTTATTGATCATATCATATCGATAGCTAATGGAAGCATTAACAATTAAATATGAGCATTTAAATACTAATCAATCATAATACACGTTATGCATGAGCGATCGATAAAATTAACCTTAACTCTAAGAGCCACAAATAAAAAGTCAAAATGAAAATGAGAATTTCTAATCGTGTTGGAAATTTTTGTTAGAAGCCATAGAGATTGCGCATGTTAAATAATCTATAAAAATATATTGAAAGCTGCTTCCTTTTTACATTTTACATAATGACATTGATAACATTAATGTTAATAACAGCAACATTGGCAACAGGATTTACTGCTGTAAGTTACACCAAACACTTCAAATACAAATTATACTCAATATTTTCAACGTTCATATTACTGACAGACATATGCCATCAATGAAATAGAACATTATGCTCTAGAATGTGCTGAGCAGGAACATTTTGAATTATGCCAGCTGGGAGCAATCGTAAAGCAACAATTTGCTGAAGCTGATCGTCCGTTTAAATGTTTCGCCAGATGTTTCTTCGAGAGGATACATTTAATGAATTCTAATAATGGTACCTTCAACGAAGATGTCTATGTGATGATTTTTAATAAAGCCAAAGAAGAGGTTGTGCGCAAGATTTTCCAAATCTGCAATAAAGACGCTGCTATGGAAAATGTAACGGTTGTGACACCAAGAACTGGCATGGAAATGTCAGTTAAAGAAAAGGAAGTTGGCTTTGGATTAAAAGATGAACAAGCTAAAAATCATGAAGTGGCGGCGACAAGAGAACCCAAATTATTGTCTCCATCTGGTGGTGGTACAATAGCTTGTGAGAGGGCATATAAAATGATAACTTGTAGTCTTGATTTTTCACCAGTCTTATTGGGATCTTATTCTAAGCCCATCAAATCAGGTGTTACTATGTGAATCGGGATGTTTTACCAGCCAGTCCTGTAGGCATAATATTATAAATAAAAATAACAAAATTAAATGATTTTTTGATAAGGAAAAATCCATTGTTAAAGGGTAAAAGCCAAGGTGAGAAGTAGAGAGATACATTTAAAGGTCTCACTTATCGCCCCGCTACTAGAAAGTTGTTAGAAAAATGTAGGTGAGACGATGTATCGAAAAAAATACCAAATCTGTTCATCTGAAAAACAGACAAAGATAGTTTGGACTTATTGAGGTACCCTATCGTATCCTAAAGGGCACGAAGCGTTATAAATTATTAACCGCGAATGCTAATGAAACGACATCATACTATCTGGGAGTGATGGGCTGAGAATTTACTAAAAAATGAAATATGAATTAGAGTCTCGTCATCAAAACGCAGCTCCACGGACGTCTTACTTACTTACTTACTTATGTGGCCATAACAACCGAATATCGATTTAGGCCGAAAATAACATGCTTCGCCAGCCATCTCTGTTCTTCGCTAGCTGGCGCCAGTTAGAAATTCCAAGCGCCGTCAGGTTCTCCAGTACTTGGTCTTTCCACCGGAGGTTTGGTCTTCCTCTTTTGCGTCGTCCTCCAGCGGGTTCCGAATATAACACCTTCTTAGCTGGAGCGTGTTCTTCCATTCGCTCGACATGACCTAGCCAGCGCAGCCGCTGGATTTTGATGCGCTTTACTATGTCAATATCGGCATACAGCTCGTACAGCTCATGGTTGTACCTTATTCGGTACTCGCCACCAACGCAAATAGGTCCAAAGATCTTGCGTAGGACTTTTCTCTCGAAAACTCCAAGTATTCGCTCATCCGAGGTGGAAATTGTCCAGGCTTCAGCGCCATATGTTAGGACAGGCATGATGAGAGACTTGTAGAGTGTAGTTTTCGTTCTTCGAGAGAGGGCTCGACTTCTCAATTGCTTACCCAGCCCAAAGTAACACCTGTTAGCAAGAGTTATCCTACGCATGATCTCCAAGCTGACGTCATTACTGCTGTTAATGCTGGTTCCAAGATAGACAAAGTCCCTTACTACTTCAAAAGCGTAGTTGTCAACAGTGACGTGCTGTCCAAGACGCCGGGACTCTTTGTTTGTTGACACTAGATACTTCGTCTTGCCCTCGTTCACCGTGAGACCCATCCGACGCGACTCTCTTTCCAACTCTGAGAATGCTGCACTGACTGCTCGCGTGTTCATGCCGATTATGTCAATATCGTCGGCATACGCTAACAGCATGACACTTTTGTTGAAGATAGTGCCATTATGTCGTAGATCAGCAGCTCGTATTATTTTCTCCATAATAAGATTGAAGAAGTCCCACGATAACGAATCACCTTGTCTGAAACCCCGTTCGTAATTAAACGGTGCGGAGAGGTCCTTCCCAATTTTCACTGCACAACGGGAGTTATGCAGTGTCATTCTACAAAGTCGAATGAGCTTTGCAGGGATACCGAACTCAGACATTGTTGCGTAGAGGTAATCCCTTACCGGACTGTCGAAAGCGGCTTTATAATCAACAAATAGGTGGTGTGTGTCGATCTGTTTTTCTTGGATCTTCTCCAGGATTTGGCGCAGTGTGAAAATCTGGTCGATGGTGGATTTACCAGGTCTGAAGCCACACTGATAAGGTCCAATCAGGTTGCTGAGCATAGGCTTCAACCTTTCACACAGTACCCTCGATAGAACCTTGTATGCGATGCTCAGGAGACTTATTCCATATCGGGCAATCTCCTCCACTGGCGGAATTGTTCGTAGCATCGCCATTCAGTAACGTGGAGAAGTGTTCCCTCCATAGGCTCAGTACACTCTGGACATCCGTAACCAGATTCCCATTTCCATCACGACAAAAAGAGGCTCCGGGATTTAAACGTCCACTCAGGCGCTTGATCTTTTCAAAGAATTTTCGAGTCTCATTCTTGTCGGTACACATCTCTATCTCCTCACACTCGCGTCTTTCCAACTCCCTCTTCTTGCGCCTGAAAAGACTTCTCTCTGCACTCCTTTTCTCTCTATACCGCTCCTTAACAGCTCGCGTTACGCCTGCACGCAGGGTTTTTCTGCAGACGGCGTCTTTCTCTGCGGTAGCGTCGTGACACTCCTGATCATACCACTCATTCCTCAGAGGCCGGTAGTAACCGATTACCTCCTCGGCAGCAGTAGTCATGGAGTGGGATATATGTGTCCACCGTGCGCATGTATCATCAAGTGGGGGAGTGTTCTGCATAAGCAGATCCGATAGTCGAGTGGAAAATGCACATGCTGTCTCTGGTGATTGCAGCTTACTGACGTCGAGCTTTCTCTGTGTGGGACTTCTCTTGTTATTTGCGACACATAAGCGTGTGCGCACCTTAGCTGCAACAAGGTAGTGATCCGAGTCGATGTTGGCACCACGGATCGATTTCACGTCCATCACACTGGAAGCATGCCTTCCGTCAATCAACACATGATCAATTTGGTTTCTTGTACGATGATCTGGAGACAGCCATGTCGCTTTGTGGATGTCGAGATGCTGGAATCTGGTACCACCAATTACCATGTTTCGTGCTGCGGCGAAGTCGATCAGCCTCATTCCGTTATCGGAGGTGTTTTGGTGGAGGCTGAATTTTCCGACAGTTGGACCAAAGGTACCTTCCTTGCCCACCCTGGCATTAAAGTCGCCAAGCACGATTTTGATATCGTGGCGGGGGCAGCGGTCATAAGCTTCTTCGAGGCGCTGAAAGAAGCTCTCCTTGGTCACATTGTCCTTCTCATCCGTCGGAGCGTGGGCACATATAAGGCTGATGTTGAAAAATTTTGCCTTGATGCGGATTGTGGCCAGCCGTTCGTTCACAGGCGTGAACTGTGAGACAAGATGTCGTAGTCTCTTGCTGACCAAAAATCCACATCCTAATTCGTGCCTTTCAGCATGGCAACTGTAGTAGACGTCACAGGACGCTCTTTTGGAGCAGCCCTGTCCTGTCCATCGCATTTCCTGGAGAGCGGTGATGTCAGCTCTGTATTTTTCGAGGACATCAACCAGCTGGATAGAGGCACCCTCCCTATAAAGGGATCGGACATTCCAGGTGCATATCCGTAAATCGTGGTCCTTTTTTCGTTTGCGGGGGTCATCAACAAAAGCGGTAGTCCTTATCCGAGGCATATTTGTTTTTTTCATTGGGGGGGTTTTTTATGTGGCGGGTCCCAAACCCAACGCACAACCTCTAACCGAGGAGATTTTCGCCACTCACTTCAGCCGCCTCCCAGCGGGTGCCAGGAAGACGTTGCCCGGTGGTCGCCACATGGAGGGCCCCCATTAATAATAATGAAAGCGCCATCACAGAGTAAGCAGAGCAAGCTATATGACTACCCCTCATTAACAAATAAAGGTATCATCACATAGCGCTCAGATCAAACTACATGACAGCCAGTGAGTTGACTTGCGATGAGTTCAACAAGGATTGCGCTAGCCCCACCTGGTTGAGGCAGTTAGACACGTTACCTTGCGAAAACACCACCAGACCACCACGGACGTCTAAGAGACTCAAATAGTCACATTACATGGATTTTGGCTAACAGAGTCTGAATTCGTGATTGAATTTCTATATTTTTTCGAATTTCTATTTTTCAATGTTCAAAATAAATCTGAGAGTCGGATATCTTAATTTTTTTTTTTTTTTTTGTGGGGCTGTGTAGCCTTTGAATTGCATACTAGTTCGCAAGAGGATTTCTTCATACATAATCGTAACAATTTTCCAGCTATTCTGAAATTCAATAAAAAAAAATTAAGTTAGTGGCAATTATTCTCAAATTTCTAAGTTTGTTAACCTTTTCAGTAAATAATCTGAAGATTTTTAATGCTGTTCATGTACAGTTTCAGTTTCAGCGCTGACGTTAGCGAAAAACACTATGCAGATCAGCATTAACAACTGTAGTGACGTCAGCCTGGAGATCATGCGTAGGATAACTCTTGCCAACAGGTGTTACTTTGGGCTGAGCGAGCAATTGAGTAGTCGAGCCCTCTCTTGAAGATCAAAAATCACACTCAACAAGTCTCTCATTATTCCTGTCCTAAGATATGGCGCAGAAGCCTGGACAATTTCCACCACGGATGAGAGAATGCTTGGAGTTTTCGAGACAAAAGTTCTGCGCACGATCTTCGGACCTATTTGCGTTGATTGCGAGTATCGAATAAGGTACAACGATGAGCTGTATGAGCTGTATGGTGACATAGACATAGTCAGGCGAATCAAAATTCAGCGGCTGCGCAGGCTAGGTTATGTGGAGCGAATGAAAGAAGACGCTTCAGCGAAGAGGGTATTTAATTCGGCACCCGCTGGAGGACGCAAAAGAAGAGGAAGATTAAACTTCCGTTGGAAGGACCAAGTGTTGGGTCACTTCGCGGCCAGCAAACGAAGAACAGAGAAGACTTGCACCCCATTATATGTTCGGCTTAAATCGATCATCGGTTGTTATAGCCATATAAGAAGAAGAAGAAGAAGAAGAAGAAGAAGAAGAAGAAGAAGAAGAAGAAGAAGAAGAAAAAGAAGACAGCCCTAAAGTTTGTGAAGAATGAAATTCGCTATTTTTTGGGACAAATCTCCTATTTCTTTCTCCATATGAGATGTTCCTCTATAAGTTCCTCTATATAAAAAAAAGCAATAAAATTGAAATTGTAGTCAAATTCTTAGAAAATTATTGCTACAACATACTTGTATAGCGTAATTATTTCTCACGCTCTTCTCATATGTTTTATGTTATAACATATCTCTAACTCAGTCATCAGTTTGTAATATTTGTATGTATAGGTAGGTACATATGTACTTATGTAGGTACTATGTCCATGTCTTGCATGTCTTGCATGTTTTTCTTATTCGATTATTTGTTAGTAACTTATAAATATGACACTCTATGTATTTGTTCATCATACTAAATATTCATGATAGTCATGCAATCATCATATGTCAGTCTGGGAGCTATCTTTTGATCTCTGACTGAGCAGTGCATTGTACTTTTAACTCTTGTACATATGTTTATATCAATGTCATTGAACATGTTGTTGACTTACTAGTTGAATTTGTTGTTGTTGTTGTTGTTGTTGTTATGTTTTCTTTTTCGACAAGTAAAATAACCCTTTAGTTTATTTTTCTTTATCGTATTCGCTTCATGTTTTTTCACTGTAATATGATACATTTTATTTTTCAACGCTACTGATATTTAGATACTTTTATGCAATTCATATGAAATGTGTTTTTTTTTTTTTTCTTTCTTGCTTTTCTGTTGAATTTAGGTAATTTTGTAGGTATTTATTTTTTTTAGAATTATTTTTTATTTATATTTATTATGTATATTATATATTATTTATGTCCTAAATATTTATTTAGACCATTGTCATTTATTGACTTGAAGTAAGTTGAAATTTTTCATTTCGTTTTGAGTACAAATCAACTTAGAGCAATGACCGAATAGTCATTTGAAGGACAAAATTTCTAAATAAAATCAATGAAAAATAAAAGGAAATAAAGTATTTTTTGTCTTCATGTCCTTGAAACTGGGCTTGTCACTTAGTTCTCCCTTTCAAAAATTTTCAATTTTTCATTTTTGAACCAAAAATCAATAATTTTGTATAGCGGCTCATCATCATTTTTCAATGCATTACTCTGCTATTTTGGTTATTGTGTTTTTCTAGCAAAATAAAACGTCTCACGAAATTTGAAGTGATTCTGTTCATAAATACATATTGTACCCATATAAAATTTGCAAGTTTTTAAACAAAATTCGATAAATTTATATGGGAGCTACCATTATTTGTCATTAGTTTACTATGAAACTTTGGAAATCTGATTTGTTTACCCAATTAAGATTATATGCAAAAATTGAAGAGATTTGATTTATAAATGAATATAGTCCTCATATAAAATTTTCAATTTTAAGGACAAAATTCGACAAATTTATATGGAATGTATCATTAGTTTTCAATGAATCATTATGAAACTTTCGAAATCCTATTTTATTACTTAAATAATTTTCTGTACAAAATTTGAAGAGAATCTGTTTATAAATAAATATAGTTCCCATATGAAATGTTTAAGCTTTTTAGTCAAATTCGAAAATTTTTATGAGAGAGCAATCAATATTTTTTGTTGAATTTATTTCCAAAAATCACTAGTTTATCATGATGTCATTCTGCAGAAAATTGCTTCCATGTTAAATATTCAAGTTTTCAAACAAAATTCTACACATTTCTAATGTTATTATAATTACTTCTCGATCAATCTTTCTGAAACTTTGGGAATCTTATTTGTTCATAATATTGATGTTTCAAACCACATTTTATAAAATTCTGTTTATAAATAAGCATAGTGCCCATATAATATATTCCAGTTTTGAAGTAAAATTCGACAAATTTATATGGAAATATCATTCAAATACTTTCGAAATCGTATTTTCTCACCAAAATAGTATTTTACACTAAATTTGAAGTAAATCAATTCACAAATAAATATAGTTGTCATACGTAATGTTAAAATTTTTTAACAAAATTCAAGAAATTTTCATGAAAGGTACAATTATTTTTCAACCTAACCATCTGTGGCTTCAGGAATTTTATTATTTCAGAAAAATGGCGCTTCACATCAAATTTGAAGTTAATACTTTCATAAATAAATATCGAGCCCATATAAAACTTTGAGTTTTTAAAACAAAAAATTGGCAATGAAAAGATACTATTATTTATAAATGCATAATTTTGAAACTTTTTAATGAAATCAATACCCCGCACAAAATTTGAAGTGAAGCTGCTCATAAATAGACAAAGTTCCCATACAAAATGCTATAGTTTTCCAAAAAAAATCTTCTACGAAACATAGTACTATTTTTCAATTTATCATTCTGAAACTTCGGGAATCTTAATACTATATTTCAATAAAAAAAAAAAAGTTTATAAAGATTCTTTATGAAGAATTAAAGCGACGATTTCACTGAAGTCATTCGACTCGTCTGAGCAAAAATTGTGTAAAAATGACATTTAAATGATTAAATATGACATTTAAAATTGCAACAGTGCAATTATTGACAACTACGCAACATGTTCTTCTTCACCTTTTTTAGGGTCATCATACTTGATGGTCATACTATATGATTGTGTCATGCTAATTCTGACTCACGCATATAATTATCATGTACAGTGGAAATGATTAAAAAAACTACATAATTTAATGAAAACAATAGCATTTTATTACAAAAGAAATATTGGTTGTTACCACCCAGTATATTCATGTATGAGTACACATACATTATACACGCTTCCATTTCATGTTCAAGTTCAACGGAATCAAATAAAATTGAGCTAAGCAAAAAAAAAAAAAAATATCAAGAGCAAAAATCAATAAAAAAATTAAATAAAATATAATAAAATCAGCGCAAGTCCACCAGTCAATCAGTCATCAGCCTATTTGCTTACAATGAATATGCACGCGCTCTAATTCTGATAAAAAATATGAAGACACAAAAAAAAAAAAAAAAAAAAATAATGAAATACAAAAGGAATAAAATCACATACTCTATCTGCCCCCTCTCTCTCTCTGTCTTTCTCTCTCTCTCTCCACACCCTCTCATATATCATATCTATCATATTAGCTCATTTGTACTCACAAACAATACTTACAAGAGACAACAATGGCGGTCATACAAGTACAACGAGTATATAATTAATATGAACGTTCATTATTATATTTAATTTATGTGCCACTATTGCTGTTATTGTTGTTATTTTTATTATTTTGACTTATAATTGATTTATGTTAACTCATGCAAATCGATATTGCTGAAAGTATTGAATATTTTTCGAAGGAAAATATATATAAAAATCAAATAAAAACTAAATTAAAAAAAAAGATTATAAATCCACAATATTAATAAAGCATTAAATCATCAACATTGAATTAAATTTTTAGGGAATTGCACTACTTATGGAAATTGTTTTTAATTAATTCAGAATTTTTTTTTGTATAAATTCTTTTTTGAAAGAAATAGTGGAGAGGGTGAAATAGAAAAGATCCAAAAAAAAAAACTTTTTTTTTGCCGAGGTACAATACGAGTAAGTGGGGGAAAAGAAAGAAAATAAAAAAATAACTAGTGGAAGCACTTTTGATAGACCCTCGGTTGAAAAAGCTACATAAAATTCGGTGGAGATCATATCTAGCCAAGTCATAAATATTGGTACACAACTAAATACATTCATTTCTGCGATTGATTGCGATTTGACAGTTGACATTTATGCTTCATTGCCACGAAAAAAAGATTTTGGCATCAAAATTCTTTACAAACATGGAATGGGGCGACATCGCAAATCATATTGTTGTAGTTGGCCTACTAAATTCCAACATGGTAAAAGGCGATATCTTTCGGACGTTGTGACCGCTTGGAATCACTCAAAATTTTGTGTATCGTTGTTATTTGAGTATACTGGTGGAGTACGAGACCGTCAAAGATCCGGCCGTTAGCGCATTGTGAGAACTCCGAAAGCGATCAAACCCGTGAAGAAACGAATCGACCGAAAATCACTGCGAAAACAAAAAATCTTGTAGGAGGAAATGCACATTTCGCAAAAATCCATGTCCATGCAGATTTAAAACTCAGCATGTACGAGTTACACACTGGATATCTGCTTACGGCCGCATTGGAGGGAAAACGCAAGCGAAAATCGAAAGCGTTACGCAGCCGGTACGCTCACAGACAAATACTATTTACTGACGAGAAAATCTTCACCGTAGAAGAATCGCTCAATAAACAGAACGATCGTATGTATGATTGTTCATCCAGCGAAGCATCCCAACTCATCCCGAGGATCCAAAGAGGCCACCATCCTGCGTCAGAAGGCAAAAACTACTCAACTGTTGTGCTAAAAAACAACATTCCGGACTTTATATCAACGATGATGATGATTGACCAGCTGGCAGTCCAAACCTCAACCCGTTGAATTATAAGTTGTGGTCCGTATTAGAGAGCATGGCATGCTCTACTCGATATCTAAATATCGAGTCGTTGAAGCAAGCCCTTTTCCGTGCAGTGGACGATTTCGCCATGCATGAAATGCGTCTCGCGATCGAAGCGTGGCCAGTGGATCGTCTCAAGTCGTGCTGGAAGGCAAATGGAAGTGATTTCGAATAAGTTCTTCTAGTTGATTTGTAGCCATTAAATAACACAATAAAAAACAAAAAAAAAAAAGAGTTTTGAAAAATATTAATTCGTTTTCATTTGGCGTCGATTTTTCTATGTATCAACATATATGACTTGACTAGGTAAAAAAATCCGTTTATTTACAAGAGTTCTGTCATTTGGAATAGCACATTTTAGTTTGGTTCAAATTTAAGTGGACAAACAAAAAAAGAAAACATCACTGAAAGAGAAACTTGCCCACTATGCTTCCAAAAATTTAGCTTCAGCTCCATAACACTGTTATACTCATGTCTCCAAACTATGTCGCCAGATTGTTAAAACTGTCATAAAATATTATCCACAGAGAACTTAGAGACCTAATTGGAAGAAGTACTTCAGCATATCATCTTGTAAATATAGTTCATTCATGATATTAAAAGACAAAAATGCGTTCTACATCCATCTGTTCAGCCTATTTAAAAAAAAAAAAAAATAACAAGATCAATTCAATTAACGGAATTGGCGAAGGGCGGCACACACTCGCCAACTTGACAATTGACTCTCTCACTCTTCTCGCAATGTCTTTTTTTGTACGCAAAATAAACTATTAGTTGCGCTCCCACTCGCTACTCGACGTACTCGTACTCATTCACTTGCTCGTTATTTCCTGTTCTCTTGATTGAACTAAATGACCTTTTGGCTGACTAAGTATTGAATTATACAGAGGAATGAATGTACAAAGTATTGAATTTGTATTTACTATTTAAAAATAATGAATAAAATACTTTACTTTTATTATTTTCCATTAATTATCAGCATTGCCCTTTTTTTTTGCTATTTATTATTTTTATTGTAACAAAAGCAACAACAACAACGAAAATGTTTTAGTTTCTAATTATTTCTTTTTTGACATTGAATTTTAGATATTTTTAGAGCAATTGAAGGACGCCTATATAGTAAATATATACATATATATAAACAAATTTATGTATGTATGTGTGTTGTTGTGGTGTTGTTTAGAATCAATTGAAATTAGACAGAAAATTATGAAAATAAATCAGGAAGTAAAAAAAAACAAATTTATTTTGTATATGCAATACTTAGAATGTCTACTAACTTATAAGAATATGATTAAATCTTATTATTATGTATACAAAAAATTTAATTGTAACCATGGCAAATACATACAATTGGAATTTTAATTTATTACCATTTCAATCGAAATTTTTAACCTAAAAGAATCAATATTTTGCTTGTTTTTTGTCTACATTTCTTAAAGAAATAAATCAATATTTTGATGATCTTTGAAATTATTAGTATTTAGGCAATTTCGAAAAATAAAAACATAAATTTTGGGAAATTTCGGATGAATTTGATCGATCTTGGTTGGAAAAAAATTAACCTTTGAGCATAACAAACACAAAAAAAAACTATACAGAACGAATTAATATCCTTCCAAAAATGCTTTTTCCTATTTCCATTGTTGTTGCCCATTTTTTCAATGTTTACTTTACAATTACCTGGTACCCAAATATATTCATGAATTACAACACTCTTCGGAGAAAACTCCAATGCTTATTTAAATTAAGCAAAAATCTAAATTTTTATTAGTTATATTATTAATTATTAAATTACAATTGTATGTCCTCGAAACTTATAAATTTCACATAGCCAACTTTCACTTTTAACCTATAAATACACAACAAAACGAAGAAAGAGAAAATACAACCAAAAAAAATGAACGCCTCAACGAAAACAATAATCGTAGTTCGTTCGAGTATTAACAGCAGAAAAATACCACCTAACCGACCAGATGAAATGCAAATGCAACGCTTATAAAACCAACAACAACAACAACTGCATATAAAAACAATGAGAAAAGAAATATGGCATACGAGGGTCGTGTCGTACATTAAACCCTTCTTCGAAATGAAAAGAAATAACAAAAAAAAAAAAGAAGAGCACAATAAAACACCAAAAGAAAGCATCCTGTTGCGTTCCCCTTAAGTGGAACAAGTGAATAGTTGGAATAGTTGGGGTTGATAGTTTTTTTTTATCGTTTGCTGATCCCGTGGCTTAAGAGTTTCTTGAAAGCAATAACACAATTTCGAAATTAGTGCCAAATTAAGAATTACAATTAAAAGTGAGATATCCGATGGACCAGAGTATTGTCACATTCTATGGATTTAGGATCGCTGAATACTGCAAAAATTGATAAAAACGGTGAGAATGTGATTACACTCGTTTTTCGGACACCTTACATTTCAGTAGCTTCAGGTTAAAATAAAATATGAATATGTAAATGATGAAAAAATACCCATTTGTCAGAAATTTTTAAGAACCTTTTTTTTTTTTTTTTGTTTTTGGAACAATAAGAAATCAAGCGCAGCACTCGGAAGTTCCCTCTTATTTTGTTTTCAATCTACCCGTCTTCCGAAGAAATCGGAGTAGATCCTGTGGTGCTAAAGACCCAAGAGTTTCGGCTTTCAGCACGTCAGTGTCACAGACCTCAAACCTGATTCAAGCGAAAGCAGCGCAGACACATAAAAAGTTGTCCGCCATCTTATCTTCTTCTTCACAGGCTGGGCAAAGTGCACTGCAAAAAGAACGCTTAAAAATTTCGCCGAGGTCATTCCAGCTATAAATATAATGATGTTATTGAATTTCTAAACTTAGAAAATATTGGGTTTCATTATGCGATTTAAAACTTTTATTTCCAAGTTCTCAACTCAACAACAAATAAGAAATTTTTTTGTGGTCGTACCAGCACAAGTGACGCTGAACGTTCAGAAATCATTGATAAAATCCATAGAATGGTATTGGACGATAGAAAAGTGAAAGTGCGTACGATGGCTAAAGCTGTAGGCATCTCAACATAGCGGGTAAATTAAATTTTACATGAATATTTGGGCATGAAAAAGCTATCCCCAAGATGGATGGCGTACTTGTTCACAATCGAAACAAACGCAATCGTGTGACCACTTGAAGTGAGTGTTTGGCGATGGTCAATCGCAATTCGAATGAGTTTTTGCAGCTTTTCGTAAGCATGAACAAAATATGAATCTATCGCACCAAAGGCAAAGCAATGGACTTTTTCCGGAGAATCAAGGAAGGTCAAAGCGATCGCTTCTTTTGGGATGCATGTGGTTATTCACAGGTGTTAAATTGATTCGACATTGATTTGAAGCAAAAAATCGGTATTGGCAAAGAAAAATGTGCTCTTCTACCATGATAACAAATCGGAGCTGAGTGGCATAATTGCTTGAATTAGGTTGCGATTCTATTCACCATGTTCTCCAGAGTTACCTCCCTGCAACTATTTCCTGTTTCAAAATCTGAAGATGTGGCTCGGTGACAAGAGATTTTGGTCACATAAAGAGGTCATTGATGAAACAAGCGCCTATTTGGAGAACATTAATTTTTGACGTTAATTGTTTGTTAATAGATTTCAAGGGTTCTGTTATAAATGGCTGCTAATTTCGCTGCCAATATTAATGATAATATTAAAAGCGGGAATTTGCCCGGGATCGACATCACTAGGGGATAGAAAGGAAGTGAATAATTGATGAAGTTAAATGGCGGAACAGTATGAGATTGATTGAGAATATTAGTGAGAGAGAGAGAGAGTAGTCATTATAGCGTGTGATACATTTTGAATATTTTCGACGAATTAAAAATATTAACGAATTAACCTACGATTTTTGTATGTCATTTGTTAAATTAAGACAAAATAAGAAGAAAAAAAGAAGAAAAGCAGCAGCAAAAGAACAACAAAAATTTGCAATAAAAGAAATGATCATAAATTGTTTGTTGATGTCTTCTTCAGCTGTTGCTGGTTTTTGTTTTTTTTTTTTTTGGTCTTGTTTTTCTTTATTTTATGCAAACGGAAATCATAAAAAAGAATAATCATAATGTCATTAACATGTTGCTTGCTCTGGCTCTTACTTTCTTCCACAAAACGAAATGCACATTCAAAATTATTCATGTTCACAGTGCAAACGCAGCTGCTTGCTTTGATCTAAAAAAAAAAAAAACGCAGAAGAAAAGACAACAATAAAAAATTGTGAATTCAATAAAAATGAAAAGAAAGAAAAAGAGTAACATTTTTGGTGAACTCAAAATGAAGTAGAAGAAGAAGAAGATATGACAATAAAAATTTCACCAAAATTATACAAAAAAAGAAGAAGAAAAAAAGCTCAAAGCCGCACAGAGACTCAAACATAAGCAAACTTATACGCACAGATGTGATATGAAAGCAACAGCAGCAACAACAAAAACAACAACTGACACTTGCATTTCACCTTTGCAAGCGGTGCGTAAAGTAGCATATAAACAAACAGGGTCACCCATTTTTAATTAAATTAAATATACTATGGAATATAAAAGAGATTATCTCCGGTATTTGATCTCGTTGAGGAAATGTTTTATGTGTTTTTGCATATTTCGACTTTTATATAGATAAAGCTTCAAGCAAACAAATGTCACTTTTGTTTACATTAATTTTTGATAGATGTCACATCGTAGAGTTGTATTTTTGAAACTACCAATGGATAACCCTATATACTGTAGATATATACCATATCTTTATACGTGAGGCTACCTGTATGTGTGTTCATATAGAGTATTTGAACAAGTCAATCGTTGCGTTCACTGACCTCATTCGAATAAGAGAGGTGATAATCATGATGATAATGATGATAATGTTGTACGTACAAAATACAAAATACATACAGATGTTATTTTGCTGTTGTTGTTGTTGTGATTATTGTTGTTAATATCATTTATAACACGAATCAATAACCATACATATGTACATATGCCGTTTTATTTTATCCTTAGCTAAATAGCTAGCACTTGTGCAGTGCCATATTTTATTCTGGAGAGTGCTTGCTTCTTTTTTTACCTACTCTTTGATATAGTAGTTTTTAAATTAAAACAGTATAATTTACATTAATTTTCCCCCATATATAATATATTTTAATATACAATATATTTTTTTCTATCTAAAAACTTACAATTAATTGTACTATGAACAAAATCGTTCAAGTATCAATTTTAAAAGAGTATACATTAAAAAAAATATTTTTTGCGTTTTTCAAGATCATATAATTTTTTATTTATTTTGTATTTCGAAGAAGTACCTTTAAATAAATTTTCTTGGTAGGTGACTTTTCAAAAAATATGATCAATTTATTTCCGTTTTCATTTTTTCAGTGGTACATAGTAGTAGTAGTAGTGGTAGTTTTGGATGTCCCCCTCCGATTTTCCAATTTTTCGATACCACTTTTTTCTCGTCAAAATAGGCCTCAGTTTCAGTGATTACTACATCATCGGACTTAAATTTCTTTCCAGAAAGTATTCTCTTGAGATCTGAAGACAGCAAAAAGTCGCTAGGGGTTAAATCTGGAGAATACGGTGGGTGAGGAAGCAATTCAAAGTGCAATTCATTCAATTTTGCTATAGTTTTCATCGATTTGTGACATTTTCTTTTGCAAATGTGGCCGTTTCTTTGCGATTTCTGCCCTCAATCGGTCCAAAATAATAGTCGCTGTTGATAGTGGTTCTTTTTTGGATATAGTCGATGGATATTATTCCGCTTACATCCCAAAATACAGACGCCATCACCTTACCGGCCGACTGTTACGTCGCTTTGGATTCGATTGGTCGACTGCTGTCCACTCAGCTGACTGTGTGGATTGGATTGTGGTGTGTAATGGTGAAGCCATGTTTCATCCATTGTCACATATCGACGATAGAATTCGGTTTAATAGCGCCAAACACGCCGTTGAAGCATCGATACGTTGTTGTTTTTGGTCGACTGTGAGCTCACGCGGCATCCGCTTTGCACAGAACTTTTGCATTTTGCAATCGATCGCCTTTCATAGCTACTCACAAAATCACGTGCAAGCGCCTATGTCGCCCCACTTTATTAGACACAGAATTCGCTCCTGTTGAATCATTAGATGCACTTTAAATTACTTTTAAATTTTTCTCTCCAAAATAAGTACGTGTATTTTATTCAATACAATCATATTATAATAATGGTCGAGTATAGTAAATCACCTCTTACAACTACTTACATATATTTCACTATGTACGAGTAACTACATCCATACAAATAGTTTATTACATTCACCCACTAAATGCCATGTCAAATTTGTTAATTTTCACTACAAATGAAAAAGCCGCAATAAATAGGAAAATAAACAGAAACAATAAAAATCAACTGTAAACTACAAACTACATGTATTGTATGTACGTGACCTCAAAACGACAATAGCATTAATGATGAAGAGTAACTAATAAGAAACCAACAACATAAAAAATGTATTCATATAACTATAACAGTAATCAAAATAATAAAATTATGTACTTACTCTGAAGTAGATTTGTGGATATGTATCCTATGTATGTAGTTAAGAAAATAATATATACATACATCAAAATCGTGCAATACCACTACCACCAACATCATCATCATCATCATCATCATCATTATCATCATCGTCATCGGTAAAACTCTCACTTTTTACGCTAGCTTAATGTTGTTTTTATTGTTACTGTATACTTGTTTCCATTTTTTTTGTTCCATCATTTGTAGTTGTTATTATTGGATAGAGGAGCATGTGTAAGTATGTGCATACACAATTTCGTCGGTTTTAAGTCTCTTACCTCTCCCACATTCTCCCTTGAAATCATTAAAATAGTGAAAATAATTCAAAATGTACTAATAAATATAAATATCATACAATAAGAAATATGTATGTACATACAACAGTAATAGAGTCATGCCTATATACATATAACAACATGTATATAGAACAATGTTGCCAGATCTTAGACGCAATGTTTATTGTAGTTTGTTGCTGATGAGTTCAATGAGTGATTCGACAGTTAATTTGGACATAAAATATTTACTTTTTGAATCTCGATTATCATATTGAATTTTTAGAAGTTTGATTTTACACTTCAAAACACATTTGACTGTAGTCCATGATATACACATCAATTAGTTGTGAGTATTTGAAAATCAGCATTAAATCAGAGAAATTTGTAAAAACTCTACATCAGTTTTATAAACAATCACATAGAAGTTTTTAATGTTAAAAACAATTTTTATAAATGCCTTAGAAGTTGTATTTTGTACTGGCGATCTCATATACAGTAGTTTATAATAGAATTTTTGTCCTTAATTTCAACAAAAAACAATCTACATATCGATATTTCACAGATAAAGTTCAATCAGAATTGAAAATATTATAATTGCAAAAATTGAAAATCCTCAAAAATAAATTAGCTTTAATATTGACTGATATTGAGATGTTAAATGAAAATTTCAATAAAAATTTGTTCGAAAAAGAAAAATAATATGATTAATTTGGGTTTTTTAGGATGCGTCACTGCGAATTGTCTAATCTCAAACATTTATTACACTTGGCATGATATTAGCAATCTAAGAACCATTATAAATATCAGCAGTCTATCTTATACCGTTGTCAAGTTGATCTTTATCACTTTATATGGACTGTTATTTTCAAATTAAACATTCCATCTTTGCCAATTTTTTGCGTAAATATCCATTCTGTACTCTTCTAGTCCATAATCATAACGTTGATAGCTCCATTATGTGAAGAAACACACTAGATTTCGTCGCATAATAATTTTCAAGAGCAACTTTAATGATTTTCTGCTCTATAATTTTATCAACAGATGTGCGGCAGCATTAACAGATCAGATAGGAAAAACATTTCCCGCATAGAAGAAGGTGATGTCAATGACCACCACAATGCTTGGGGAGCTACGAAAGGGATGAGTCACTTTTTGAATTTATTCTGAGCACTTTGTGTTTTATCGAATTTAAGTTTATAACTTTATTTAAGTGTATTTTGTGTGTGGTGTTTTTTGTTTTTTTTTTTTGGAAAACTGAGAATCCCAGGAAATAACATCAGCATCAAAAATGTGACATTTAGTGTGGCCTTGAAAGAGCTATGGAATCACATTCTTTGAATTTGTGAAAGATCAAACCAAAATTATTGCAAGATGATGGCATTTTTTTAGCCTGAGCTGTTAAAGATATTCTGGAGGTATATGTCCGGCAAGCTGAAGTAGATATTTACATCTTTTGCCAATACGACGGTGAATCACGTTCTGCGATAAACGATTCAGTGGTTCAGTAGCAAATATACAATATAAATTTCCGGGTCAAATAAGTCAACCTTTTGTGTGCGTTGCGATTTCTCCTCGCCCCTCTTTGAACGATTTATACCAATCGTAAACTTGAGTTTTCGACATGGTTGAATCACCAAATGTTTTTTTTTTTCAACATTTCCAACGTTTTGGCACAAGAAATTTCGTTTGAAACACAAAATTTCACACAAACTCTTTGTTCGATATTTTTATCCATTTTAACTTGTTCCTAATGACGCCGTAACCAAACTAAATGACACATAGCAATAAAAATTCACAGAATAGTGGCTGACAGTTGTGCCAACCTGGGAAAAAATTTTTTTTTGAAATATTCTCAGAGGGAAAATTAAAAATGAGAATTTCCGATTTCCGGGTAATTATTTGACAGAATTCAATATCATTCGAATACAAATAGAACAGTATTCATACTCTATCATACTTCATATATTTATTATTTTAAAAATTTATTTGCCATTAACAACTTATAAATTCCTTCATATCTGGCAACATCATGAACGATGAAATGTAAAGCAGCAAATCGCAAATAATGAATGTTGCTCGCGACGGCAGTGGTAATTTGTGCACAAAAGTTCAACAAACCTTTCCCATATGGTGAACTCAATTTCGTGCATTGACATTGCACAACAATAACAACAACAACAACAACAACAATGACGATGTCGTCGGTGATAATAATGATGACGATGTTGGCGACGTGTTTGGTGACGTGTGTTCGTTTATTCATTCGTTCGTTTCGTTTTCGATGTTCATAAGGTGTTTGTTTATGCAGTACGGTGGTACTACATACTCGTTGCCAGTAGTACAACAATTTCATTTTTATTCGTTGGATTAATTTGTTCGTTTTTTGCTTGAATTTTTCGTTATTTTCTTTTATTTTTTTTTTTTTACTCGAATAATTTTCATATAATTATGTGCTGCACTTGCATTGTTGTTTCTTAATTTGTAAGTATATACATGTTTATACAACATGTTGTTTCGTATACATGTATACATACATATTGACTTGTACGCGGTATCAATTCCATATTCAATACAACATTGGTGTACACAAAAATGAAACAATAAATAAATTATGTACTTTCTTCCATTAGAAGAAGAAGAAGAAGAAGAGTAAGAGGAAATAATAAGTAAAATATGTACATAAATATGTATCTATGTCTTGAAATAATTTGGCTTTATTGCTACTACTTACGAGTATGTACACATTTCACTTTTATTTTCGTTGTAATTTTTTTTTTATTAGATATTTCAAGTATGAAGAAAGTATACTAAGTATGTACTTATATTATGTTATATTACGTGGATGGCTGGCTGACTTCTGAAATATGGTAGTTAGCAATTATTTATTACATATTGTACATAAATTAATAAATATAATCACTCTTGTCTTTGAGAGTAATATGGTAAGATGGTGGCTTCCGCCATTTTCCCTTCCATTTTTGTTTTCAGAATGAGTGGAAATAAAGAATAATATTTACCAAAATATATAACTTGGGTTAAGGTCAGTGATATCTACAAGATATGAATAGAAATCTGTCTAGACAGTAAATTTCACTAGAAAATGTCAGAGATTCTGCCAATAAATTCTTCTCACTATACTCGTAATAATCTCTGATGGTGGTTCAGACATTTTGGAACGCTCCGAGAAAGCCATAATTGGTCTCTATAATCTCAAATAATTCAGTAAACCTTGCATTTACCATCTGTGGATCTAAGATGGTAAAATATGACAACGAATACGTACCATAACGCCAGAACTACATCAATAAATACTTCTTGTTCAGAGCTTTTCTGGCGGAGCTCCTTCAGAAGCATTTTTGTTGCTGTTGTTGGAAATAATTGCTCTATTTAATAACAGAGAGATCTAGGGAAATATTTTTATCCAGCCGATCTGTGATCTTTGTGGAGGTTTAATGCATAGAAACCCAAAGCACTCGCCAACAAATTACGACATCTTACTGGGCAGCATCGGGTATTATCGAAATTCCAAAGACAAAGCGTCAATTTTTTCAAGACTTGGTACAAAAGACTATCTCCATATGGGCCATGGAATTCTAGTGTACGATTGTACGTAGTATTTTATCTAAATTGAACTTCAAAAGGACAAGAGAGCTGTGACGATGAGAAGGAGCTGGTGATTATATGGCACCCCTTGTTCGGCATTCGTCGACATCGCAGAAATATATATCTAGGCAGTTTCTTCAATACTAACCTGAACAAACTATCGATTTTCTAGTAGTTTGGGATGGTTCGAGACATGATAGGGAGGCCTCTTTTAACTGCAGTATGATGTGCCTAATTTGGCCTAAGCAAATCCTCAACCTAATATATCCTGCTGGGCAAAAATGAGTGCTTGCAAAAAAGTTTGATTAAAAGAAATGACAGACTTAGACCATGAGTTTCCATCCAAATTTCGATATTTCAATTTCATTCTTATATTGAATTTATAATTTAAAAAAAACTAATATATTGTTTAATAAATTGACTCTAGGTGAAAACACCACGGATGACAGTCTGCTTTGAGTTTTCGAGAGAAAGGTCTTGCGAAGGATATTTGGGTGTATTTTTGTTGGTGGTGAGTAACGAATAAGGTACAACCATGAACTGGACGATGTGTGAGACACTATTGACATAGTTAAGCGTCACAAAATCTAGCGCCTGCACTGGATCGGACAATTTGAGTGAATGGAGAAACATCCTTCAGCCAAAAAGATGTTTTATTGTATTTGGAATCTATTGGAGGAAGCGGATAAAAATGAAGACGCAACCTCCAGTATGAGGACCAAGTACTGGAAAACACTGGCCAGCTCTAGGAGTTTGTAACTGGCGCCAATGAGCGAAGATTTAACATTCGCCCAAAATCACCGAGTAAAATCGGTTGAAACGGCAAGATGAAAAAGAAGTTAATTAGAACTCATGTTTAATCCGTTCAAGTGATTTAGTCGAAACTAAAACATCTCTAAACTCTAGCTAAGGAGGTATTGTAATAGGTAACCGATGTTGCACTAAGATGAAGAGGAACAATCGAGAAGCCATAGAACGAAGAACAGAGATGGCAGGCTGGCTGCTTGGCTAGTGATTTTTTTTTTGCTTTCATTTGAATTTTATTGGATTAAGAAACCGAATTGCAATCAGACAATCAAATGTTAAGCATTTTTCAGTTATAAACTCAGCTGATGATTATTATTGTTGTGATGATAAACAGTTAAGCATAACTGTTGCTATTATTAGTTACACAGTTACTCCATCTATTTCTATTTATGTAAATATTAGTCACACTAATTGCTATGTATCGTATGTATGTTAAGTTGGCCATGCTTATTTTATTCATAATCAACATTATCATCGGCAGCAAGAGCTGCAGCAGCAGCAATGGCTCGTTTCTTTGCTATTTAGTTCAAGCAACAAATAATAAAACAAAAATAATAAAAAAGTGAAAACTATCACGCAAATGAAATTGAAATTATATATATATATGGATTTGAATACATGGAAATAGAAAAAAAAAAAGACGAAGAAGTAGAAGAGGTAATTCATAGTAGTAGTAGTAGTAGTAGTAGTAGTAGTAATAGTTAGTAGTAACAGTAATAAAAGAAAGAAAGCAAATCGAAATCACTTTCTTTTGCTCAACCCATTTTCCATTACATACCTACACACCACACATGCAGGCATTTCTAAAACGCTTTCAATTTCAATACGAATACTATAATGATGTGTGATATATGAGTGGTGCGTGCATTGAAATTTTTAATACAATAATATCAAACAACTATATGCATGGTACATAATTAATAATAAAGTCATGCAAACCCATATGACAGCATTGTGAAAGAGAGGGAGAGAGAGAGAGAGATGAAATTAAAGGGTTATCCATTTCGCGGTTTCAAAAGTATCGGGCTAGAATTCGACATCTGTCAAACTGAGTTGTTAAAACAATTTCTTTCTTTTTCAGTTCAAAGTCTGACATTTGCGAAAATGGTTCGCATAACTATCGCACAACGCATTAAAATTGTAAAAACCTACTACAAAAATGGTGATTCTGCCACAGCCACATATCGAGCTTTTAGAGGAGATTATGGTTTACATAATCGTCCAACTACGCAAGCAATTGGCAAAATTGTGAAGAAATATGAAGAGACTGGAGCGGTTACAGATATTGTAAGGCCTGTGCATCATCGTTTCGCTCGTACCACCGAAAATATCGCTGTTGTAACTGAAAGTGTTGCCGAAGACCCGAATGTCTCGATTCCTCGTCGTTCTCAGGAATTAGGACTGTCTTACGGTACACCTACATCCATATAAAATCCAGCTCACACAACAACTGAACCCAGCTGACCATTCACAACGTCGTAGATACGTCGAATGGGTGCTTGAACAACAGGCGGTGGACGGTGATTTTTCGAACAAAATTTTCTTCAGCGACGAAGCACATTTCTCACTTGGTGGGTATGTTAACAAACAAAATTGTCGTATTTGGGGTTCTGAGAATCCTCAAGTAATTGAAGAGAGAGGCCACTACATCCACAAAAAGTCACTGCTTGGTGCGCTCTTTGGTCCGGAGGTGTGATTGGACCTTACTTCTTCGAAAACGACGATGGAACGACTGTCACCGTCAATTCGGAGCGTTATGGTCATATGATAACCGACTTTTTTTTGCCTGCTATTGAAGAATACGACTTAGAGAATATGTGGTTTCAACAAGACGGTGCCACATGCCACACAACACGAGCGAATATGGCTTTATTGCAAGAGAAATTTTCTGGCCGCGTAATTTCTCGTCGTGGCGATATCAAGTGGCCACCAAGATCATGCGATTTGACACCGCTTGACATTTTTTTTTGTGGGGCTACGCGAAAGACCGTGTTTATGCAGATAAACCTTGAACTCTTGAGCACCTAAAAACCAACATTTGTCACGTTATGGCTGAGATACCGCCCAATATGTGTCAAAAAGTGGTCGAAAATTATCTCAAAAGAATCTATGCTTGCAACAATTCGCGTGGTGGTCATTTATGTAAATGATGTAGTATTTCACACATAATGTCAACGTTCAAACTTTATAATAAAAAAGAAATATCATGATAAAAAATATTTTATATGTGTTTTATTTACATTTACTTTTGAAACCGCAAAATGGATAACCCTTTATATTGTCATACATAAAAAATAGTTAAGCTGTTGCTTCAGTTTAAGCAAAGACTAAGTAGACTAATAAAAAATGACCAACAGTTTATGGGGGCTAATACATTTGGACACCTATAATCGGTGTAATCAATTCAAAAAGTGTGCACCTACAAGCCCTACTATCTGTCAAGTTTCACTTAAGTGTTCCATCTATCTTCTATCATCATTTACTTGTATCAACGAGTAAATTGCAGCAACTCCTTGAGTTCTTACGTATTTTGATTATCATGGAATCAGTTTTCGCACTACGATGATCCATTGAGTAGATCCATTTCTTTCTTTCAAAGGGAAGCATTTAAGAGCCAAACGCTATTCCGCTGGAAAATACATGAACACTTTCACTTTTCACCTCTGTTGAAGATGAGGTTGAACGTTTTTTGTAAAGTGACATATTCCCAGTGAAAATTTTGGAACTTTAGGACTGATTCACCGTGATTAGTATGTCTATCTTCTTTGAATAGCGTTTTCATGACAATTCCTTTAAGGCATAGGAATACAAAAAGTTTTACCATAAGGGTTTCTTGCTCATAATTGGTAAATGAATGAACATTTCATTACATTTTCTATTCCGGTCAGATTTTAACACGAAGACCAACACTGTTGGTAATGGTAATGGTTGTACGGGTTAGGCTAAGGCCTTTATGCACTGCGATCAATTTGATCTATTGTGCACCCCTTCGTACTTAGATATTTAGTATATTTAATATGCATTTGAAAGTTTTCATCTTCTAGAAAGTATGAACCTAGGATTTTATGCCTCCTGTGGCGTAGTGTATTACAGGTTGAGATTAAGTGTTCCATGGACCTTCCTTATCACAGCAGAATTTGTAAGTACTTGTGTTAGATATTTCTATTTTGTGTAAGTGTAATCTAAGACTCTTTTTGTTTAAGGTGCGAGCGGTGTTTTCTCTTTTGGCATCAAACCTCAGGAGCTTTTTGGAGTTGTTGAGACAGCCAATGTCCTTCCAATATTCTCTGATTTTGTGTTGGATCCATTCCTTGGTATCCTGTTTTATGTTGTTTTTATTGAAGCCAAAGAAGGGGGTTGGACCGATAAATGACCCCTTTAGCTGCTTTTTTTTTTGGCATAAAGGTCCACCTTCTGTCCTGGCACCCAGATCAGAGAGACCTGATTGTTGGTGGCCAGTTTGTTGAGTGCATTGTTACACTCTGTGAGGACTTTTGATGTGAATGTGTAGCTTTTAAGAGCTTTGAGGACTGATTGACTGTCTGAGAGTATTTTAATTTTGACTCTTTGGAGTCCTTTTTCAGATAAGATTTCCACTGTTTTCATTATAGCTTGAAGCTTCGCATGGAAAATTGTGGTAACCGCACTAAGTGTTATTGATTTGTGTGTTCTCGGTCCCACTATTCCTGCTCCTACACCCTGAAGCGTTTTAGATCCATCTGTATACCATTTTTGCGATTCATCGTGTACCCATGTTGGACTAGCGTTCTACTTCTCCCTTGATGGGAAAATGACATTGTATCTCTTGGTAAAATTGTTAATTGCTACTATTTTTTGGGGCCTTGACGAACATGCAGTCGAACATCGGCACCATCGGATTCTGATGCGGCAGAAGTTGAAGTATCTTGTATTGCTCAATCAGGAAAAATGAAACGCAAACCTTCAACCATTTCGGCATACTGCAGACTGGGATGAGCTTAAGCCTTATGCACTTCCATGTATCACTGAAATTGGATATATTCATCGTCACAGTTTAACACCTTGAAGCAGGGCATTACTTCAGACGAGCCAAAGCTCATTCATTCCTAAACATATCGTTGTACTCTTTCGCTCGTCAATGAACCATTTGAAAATATGTATTATATTCTGCCTTCTTGATTGTCTTGTGGCGTCCTGAGTTTGGTTCCTCCCTATCGCTTTGCCAGTTTGAACGTATGTGGCCTGGAACTTTTTGTATTTATCGACCACTCCTTGGTATCGATCATTGTCTGCTTGATCATGATCAGTAGCCCATCCTTCAGATTCGGTCTTGAAAATTGTGCCGATAACAAAAGGGATCTTTTGTACCTGAACCTTTTCATAATTGCTGACTGGCGGACTCCACTGGCCTATTAAGTGAGTAATGATGGTGCTATTACTGGTAATGCCAGAACCTACTGTTGAACATATATGTATGTATTTTTGGGGATGGTCTCCAGTGGTCTCCAGTGGTCGGCAGTAGTTCGTCTTTGGAGTTAGTACTCAACTGCCTGTTTTGTATGTTGATTTTAATGTATTTCGTTTGCTTTTTCCTCACCTTTTTTACTCTCACGAGTATTAGGGAAGTGAGTTCATCGACTACTTACCCTTCAAAGCTCCGGAATGGCTGCATTAAGACCTGCGGTATCAGACAGACAGACAACAGAGTGCTGTCCCATATATATTATCAGACTTTTCTTCCAAAGTCAAGAGCAAGGAAAATCTTGATTAGAAAACTAACTCGTTGCATTTCTAGTAAATAGTAAACAGTTTTAAAAGGGCTAACGGTTGAAAAAGGGCTACATATATGATGAATTTCTGGTGTAAATGCATTTTTAATATTTTCAAAATTTTTAGGGAGAGTTAAAAACAAGACATCTGATTTTCAGCTTCTGAGAGCAGATAATAAAATAAAAATAAATTATAAAAATTGCATATATCATATGAATATACATATTTACATATACATACTTCTCTATATAAATATATAAAATTAAAATTTTATCTTTAATGCGATATGCATACACATAAATAAGAAAAAGTTGAAACAACAACAACAACAACAACAACAACAACAACAAAATGTAGGTCACAATAAATTAAAAATTCATTAATATCACTTTCATTTCCTCAGCAATGGAGCAACAAAGCAACAGTGCAGTTCAAGCATATGAATATGAAGTTCAATGACTTTGATGATAACAACAACAACAACAACAACAACGTTGATGTTGATAAAAATAATAATAACAAAATAAATTTCCCTTTTTTTTTTTTTTTGTTCATATTATGAAGTTTTGTGTGAAAAAAGCAATAACAAACCTGAATTAATAATTAGCCAAAGCTAGCTATACCACCCAACTCACCTGATATTTACCGTATGTAATACATATTATTTTCACTCTACATTTTTATTTTCCAAAAGAAAGTAAACATTTTCTTTTTGCTTTTGTTCCGCTCCAATTTCTCGAATAGCTCACGAATGCTTATTTCTTCTTTCAGCACTATTGTCATTTTTCCCACTGGGTCAGGTATGGTACATATAGATAGATAGAGACAGCTATATAGATATAGATTGTATAAGTACAATATGTAATCAGTAATCACGTAAAACAATTATTTCAAGTAAGTACACTCACCCACCACACACACACACACACACACAAATATACAAATATATATTAGGGTGGGTAAAATAGTATGGAGCAAAATTTTACTCAGTTTTTTAAAATAATTAATAAAATTTGGTTAATTTTAAGTATTGTTTGTTAAGGAAACATGAAGAAATTCTTGATTTGTACCCCTCCACTTTCTCCATTTTTTACAAAATCATCAATTTTGTAGGGGAGCTCCCCGAAGAAGTGGTTCTATGGGGTAAGTATGTTGAAATGAAACGTTGAGGAGCAAAATTTCATGGGGTTAGGTCATTTTATCACTCTAAGGTTGATTTCTTGACAGCCACTGTCGATTTTTGGCAGTTTTGACGTTTATTTTGTATGGGAGTCCCCTTAAGGGCGGTATAGAGAGAAAAGGAGTGCAGAGAGACGTCTTTTCAGGCGCAAGAAGAGGGAGTTGGAAAGACGCGAGTGTGAGGAGATAGAGATGTGTACCGACAAGAATGAGACTCGAAAATTCATTGAAAAGATCAAGCGCCTGAGTGGAGGTTTAAATCCCGGAGCCTCTTCTTGTCGTGATGGAAATGGGAATCTGGTTACGGATGTCCAGAGTGTACTGAGCCTATGGAGGGAACACTTCTCCACGTTACTGAATGGCGATGCTACGAACAATTCCGCCAGTGGAGGAGAATGCCCGATAACCCCAATTACAGATGATGGTGTTGATGTTCCACCACCCGACTATGACGAGGTTGAAACGGCCATTTTAAGGCTGAAGAACAACAAAGCTGCAGGTGCTGATGGCCTGCCTGCCGAGTTGTTTAAGACCGGAGGCGATGAGCTGCTCACCCGCATGCACCAGCTCATAAGCAGAATATGGTCGGATGAAAGCATGCCTGATGATTGGAGGCTCAGTGTTCTCTGTCCTGTACATAAAAAAGGAGACCCCACAATTTGCGCCAACTACCGTGGAATAAGTCTCCTGAGCATCGCGTACAAGGTTCTATCGAGCGTACTGTGTGAAAGATTGAAGCCTATGCTCAGCAACCTGATTGGACCTTATCAGTGTGGCTTCAGACCTGGTAAATCCACCATCGACCAGATTTTCACACTGCGCCAAATTCTGGAGAAGACCCAAGAAAAACAGATCGACACACACCACCTATTTGTTGATTATAAAGCCGCTTTCGACAGTCCGGTAAGGGATTACCTCTACGCAACAATGTCTGAGTTCGGTATTCCTGCAAAGCTCATTCGACTTTGTAGAATGACACTGCATAACTCCCGTTGTGCAGTGAAAATTGGGAAGGACCTCTCCGCACCGTTTAATACCGAACGGGGTTTCAGACAAGGTGATTCGTTATCGTGCGACTTCTTCAATCTTATTATGGAGAAAATAATACGAGCTGCTGATCTACGACATAATGGCACTATCTTCAACAAAAGTGTCATGCTGTTAGCGTATGCCGACGATATTGACATAATCGGCATGAACACGCGAGCAGTCAGTGCAGCATTCTCAGAGTTGGAAAGAGAGTCGCGTCGGATGGGTCTCACGGTGAACGAGGGCAAGACGAAGTATCTAGTGTCAACAAACAAAGAGTCCCGGCGTCTTGGACAGCACGTCACTGTTGACAACTACGCTTTTGAAGTAGTAAGGGACTTTGTCTATCTTGGAACCAGCATTAACAGCAGTAATGACGTCAGCTTGGAGATCATGCGTAG
Source organism: Megamerina dolium (assembly GCA_963854835.1). Taxonomy (NCBI): domain Eukaryota; kingdom Metazoa; phylum Arthropoda; class Insecta; order Diptera; family Megamerinidae; genus Megamerina; species Megamerina dolium. Next base: position 9,857,207 of record OY978528.1, read on the forward strand.
GATAACTCTTGCTAACAGGTGTTACTTTGGGCTGAGTAAGCAATTGAGAAGTCGAGCCCTCTCTCGAAGAACGAAAACTACACTCTACAAGTCTCTCATCATGCCTGTCCTAACATATGGCGCTGAAGCCTGGACAATTTCCACCTCGGATGAGCGAATACTTGGAGTTTTCGAGAGAAAAGTCCTACGCAAGATCTTTGGACCTATTTGCGTTGGTGGCGAGTACCGAATAAGGTACAACCATGAGCTGTACGAGCTGTATGCCGATATTGACATAGTAAAGCGCATCAAAATCCAGCGGCTGCGCTGGCTAGGTCATGTCGAGCGAATGGAAGAACACGCTCCAGCTAAGAAGGTGTTATATTCGGAACCCGCTGGAGGACGACGCAAAAGAGGAAGACCAAACCTTCGGTGGAAAGACCAAGTACTGGAGAACTTGACGGCGCTTGGAATTTCTAACTGGCGCCAGCTAGCGAAGAACAGAGATGGCTGGCGAAGCATGTTATTTTCGGCCTAAATCGATATTCGGTTGTTATGGCCACATAAGTAAGTAAGTAAGTCCCCTTAAGGAAAGGAGAAAAAAGGTGAGTATTGGGTGTTCGGAGAAAGCTTTAAGCTAAAAAACTTAATGTGGGTTGGTTAGAGCAATTATGGGGTTATTTGTCGATTTTCAGGCGTTGTGAAGCAAATAATCTCAAAAGCGGAGTCTAAAGCGGTGGAATCCATGACTGACTCACATTCTTTTTTTTTTCTTTTAACATTTCTACTTACCCGTCCCGGCAGTAACAATTTGCCAAAATTGCTTCTTAAACGATCTCTGAGAAAAAAACTAAGTTAAAGTAATGTCACAAGGGTTCTGCCGTTCGGAACCGGCTAATATAAGTAGGTCCCTTCTAATAACACGCACAACAATATTGGAAGAGAAGCTCGGTGGTATCCAAATGGGCCTTTCTGGCCTAAGTGTGTCCTCTCAGAGAGGGGACAGCCGCATAACCTAACCTACTTACCCTTTATCTCAACCTCCGATGGAGACTACCATACAAAATTGATGTTTTTAGAGTAGCTCTTAGCCAACTAGAAAGTTGGCTAGTCCAAATCAAGAAGATTTTAATGCTTTTGAACCAAACCGTTTAAAAATTTGAGCCGCCTTGGTATATATCCAAATATATACCATACTTCTTCATAGTAAAGAAAAAAAAAAAAAGTAATTCACTTAATTCATGTACTCGTATTCATGCTCCATTGCCAAGAAACAGAGCAATAAGTATTTACATAGACGAAATGGTAAGTAGAGAAAATCTAAAAGCAAATGTAAAAAGTCATAAACCTTTAAAAGTGAAAAAATTTCACTTTTTTTTTTTCTTTCCTCTTCACCAACGTCATCTACCTCCTTCCTCTCGGTTTTACCTTTCTAATGCGATCGTTACAAATCACATTTTGACATTAGCTTTGGCGTTGCATACAAAATTGCCTACAACAATCATAGTTATTATATTGTATATTAAGCGTATCAATGTTTTTGTTGTTATTGTTTCATTGTTGTATTGAACGTTTTTCTTTGCTACAATTAAAGCAATAAAATAAAAATATTTGAAAAAAAAAGAAAAGCAAAAGTTAAAAATTTATTTACTAGTTTTTCAAGGGTTATCGACCTGATCCTCTTAACCGTCGAAGCTGCTTGTGTGAAGAAAGTACTTTTTTTTTCAACATTGATCGATATTGATCGAAATGATGTACTACAAATTAGCATTTGGATTGAAATATGAACAGCTTTTATATTTGCAATGCCACTATTATGTGATATTATATGTAAATCATTGTAGAGATCGAAAAAATCTTCCTGCAGTTTTTGTAGCGCCACACATCTGTGTTGAATTGACTAGAACTGCCAGAACCCGAGTAGAAAGTGCAAAAAAAAAAAATCAAGTTTCTTGAAGTTAGAAGGAAACCTGAGAGTGATGTCGGAAATTCGCCTATAGATTTGGATTCAGAGATCCAAAATCCAAAAAAATGGGACTACTCTGGTCTGTTGGACATCTTACCTTTTCTGTAAACCCTGCCTGGCTGTTGTTCACGCGCGCTGAGAAATGAAAAAGACTGTGTCTTGTATGAATTGCAGGACACTGAGGTACTGCATAGAATGAATTGGGTGACCTCTTGGCTTATGAGAGCTCTGCTGGTAGAATACTGATCGACGTAATCACAGGGTAAAACGTAGGTACCACTCTAAGTGTCAGCGCAGATCCGGTATGTCTCTGTTATATAAAATGAGACTACTCTGTTGGACATCCTACCTTTTCTGTAAATTCTGCCTGTTCTTCACGCGCGCAGAGAATTTACGAGAATAAAATTCAAATTGTTGGGTGCTGATCTTATGAACTATTAAGAAAACTAAGAAATTCTAGTTATAAATCACTATCCTCCACTGTCCTTCTAGCTCTTCTGCTGCTAGGCTTGGGCACAATGATTAAATATCGGAAGAACCTAGAGTTCAAAAGACGATGATGAGCTAATATCAACAATTTCCGAACTATGAATTTGGATTTTGATAAATCAGGAAAATATTCATTTTTTTTTTTGAAGTGTCACTTCAAAATATAATTAATATGAGGTTTTGGAGCACTGAAATTTTATTTGGTGTAGCTTTTGTTGGAAGGTAATATGAAAAAATTACAAATCGTTTTCCATATATTGACTTCATATGATCGAAGGTAAGTAAAAATCGCCTTAGGGCCCGGTATCGGAGCATTAGATTACTATTTGTCATAATTTCGGGTCTACATGATGAGTATTGAGCACTTAAAGTCAATGTCTGCGAGAGCTTTGTCAACACTTCAAAAACGGAAAGGGGTTTGTTCGCAATGCTAAAACCTCTTAGAGGCAATTTTGAAGGTTGAATTTAAATTTAGTTGGAGTATAAAATACACAAAAGTGAGTCTGGCTAAAACCGATGCTGAATTTAAACTAAATTTGAAGCCCAAACTGATTTGAGGTCTCATTGAAAAATTGCCTTTTGGATTCTCAATTGAATTCAGGCGAGCACGAAATTAAATCGATTGATGAAAAGTTCCATGCATTCAAATGCGATAATCATTTCGGGTTGTAATAGAAATATGTAATTTTTAATTTACATATAAACAAATGAAAATATAATTGAAAAAAAAAAAAAAAACAATGTAAGTTAATAATTTATTTAATAATAATAATACTGGCATTAAAACGAACGACAACAAACAATGTGAAAACATAAAAACTTGTATTGAACGCATTTGAAGGTGTGAAGGAAACCTTCAAGTAATAAAAAAAAAAAATAAATAAATAATTAAATAGAAAACTAAACAAAAAATCATTACTAAACGAAAATAAGACCTTAAATAATTGTACTACTACTACTACATATAATAGTAATAATGGAAAAAGGTCATATTCAATTAACACATCGTAAATATAAGATGACGATGGAGAGACTAAGCATCTATTTATGCATCTATACAGCAAATAATATTGGTAAAAATAGTCTTTTTTTATGCATTTGACACACAATTTAATGGAAACAACAAATACACCAAATACATTTATTTATTTTACTTGACTAATATGTACCACATACCCTGTACCACTGAGGATGAGGAATGAGGGGTTCAATTTGGTATGAATATTGCTTTGAAATATATGTGTAAATACTATGTGCATGTACCATTTTACTTAAAAGAAAAAAATATTAAAAAAAATAAGTAGGTAATGTAAACTGACCCTCATCTTCATGAGAGAGAAACAAGCACAATTGACATGTGGAGGCGGATGTGCTTAATAATGTCAATGTGTCTGAGTTTATGTATTAATATACTGTGAGCCTTGACCATGTAAAAATTGTGAATTTTAAATTAAACATAAACTTTTTGTCTGATTACTTTATTCACACTTTTCATGATGAGCCACACTATGTTCCTTTAAATGCGGTGGCTGGTCACTTTTGCTGAACATTTTCATAGTTTGCGATATTCAAGCTCACTTTTCTAACAACTTCGACTAAAAATTCACCTTCTCATGCCTTCTTATCCAGTTAGAAAGTCAGAAGTTTGAATCGACTCGTTTGACATTTTTTTCATATAAGATTCTGTCAAAAAATCATCAATTTGAATTTTAAGATAATCTTAAACTTTCATTATAACTAGTGGCGACTTGAGGATTTGTCGCTCACCTCTGCTGGCATTTCGTTATAATAGGAATTCTATTGGTATCTTGTAGTCACTTCTTAGTAATACGGGGGTGGTCCCAGAACTAACCGACCTGACATTTAGATGGCGGCAATAGTTTGACAAAAATTATTTTTGGTGAAAGGTGGCAACCTTATAAAACCACGTTAATTAGGATTTTTTTTTTTTTTGGAGTCATCGAAAGTTAACGACCTCAGTGAATTTGTACACATGGAAAAAATTGGTCACCGTTATGTAATTCAATACTTTCATTTGAAAGTCCGCAGTTCAACGAATATTAAAGCCAAACTAGTTTCTACTCTGGGGGAGTCTGCTCCTTCCTTTACGACCATAAAATATTGGGTGGCAGAGTTTAAACGAGGTCGTACGAGCTGACAAGACAAACACCGTGGTGGTCAACCAATTGAGGTGGCCACACCAGAAACGGTTAAGAAAATCCACAAAATGGTATTGGATGATCGCCGGCTGAAGGTGCGTGAGCTAAGTGAAATGACAGGCATTTCAAAAAGTGCTATACATCGTATATTGACCGAAAATTTTGGAGATGAAAAAGCTATGGGTGCAAGATGGGTGCCGCTTTTGCTCACAATAGAACACAAAAAAAAAAAAAACGTCGTGAAAATGTTTCTATAGAGTGTTTGGTGATGTTTCACAGTAATAAAGCCGAGTTTTTGCGTCGATTCGTAACCATGGATGAGACATGGGTCCACCACTTCACACCTGAGACAAAGCAACAGTCAAAACAGTGGACTGTAAGGGGAGAATCGTGTCCAAAGGAGGCGAAGACAGTTCCATCTGTAGGCAAGGTTATGGCGTCTTGCTTTTTGGGATGCACTTGCGATAATTTTTATTGATTATATTCAAAAAGGAAAGACAATCAATGGCAAGTAATTTATTGTAGCGTTTAAGTGATGAAAATTAAGTAAAAAGGCCGCATTTGGCGAAAAAGAAAGTGTTGTTTCATCAAGACAATACACCGGTTCACACATTAGCTATTGCGATGGCCAAAATCAATGAGTTAAAGCTCGAATTGCTTCAGCACGCACCTTATTCACCAGTTTTAGCTTCTTCGGATTATTTTCTATTTTCAAATTTGTAAAAAAAAAAAAAAATGGCTTGGTGGTAGAAGATTTCCAAACAATGAAGAGGTGGAGTCTACGGTGGATGGCTATTTTAATGTGCTAGACAGTTCATACTCAAAACAGGGTAACGAAACTATAGAATATCGCTGGGAAAAAGAGTGTATAGAGCTAAAATGAGATTATGTTGTGGAATAAATAAAAATTTTCCCAAATTTGGTTGGTTTCTTTGTTAGGTCGGGTAGTTCTGGGACTGCCTTCGTACAAATACGGAAACAACTTACAATTTGCAACAATTTAATATGAGCATTCACGTGACAAAATATACATTTTTTTTTTTTATTAAGGAAATCACTAAACAATTACAAAAGAATGACCCTATGTGAAGCATGTGATCGTGCTCATTATTATGTATAATAATTTTTAGTAAATTTTTTATTTTTTGCTTATTTAAATCTTACAATTTTTAGCAAATTGTATTTGATAAACAATTAACATATACATACATGCATAGCACCTCACTTCTCATACTCATATAAAGCCAATGACCCAATTTGAATTGACCATATGCATTATGCACTGATGAATGTGCATCATATTCCTTGAACTCAAAGTAAAAGAAAAAAAATTTGTATCATTGCAAAAATAGAGGCTATATTATTGTTTACTTATTATGATGACTTCTACTTAGTAATCGTACTTGTATATACAACTCATACTAGTACTCAGAGTAAAACCACAAAAATAATAGCAATGACAAACAGATTTACCATTTATGGGTAACCTTTAATCAAGGTCTGTTTCATTGTTTAATGATATTATAAATAGATATAAATACAATAATAATGACAATGACGATAATAATAACAATGATAATCATAATGGTAATGATAATAAGTGATAATCGTATGTAACTCGAAGTAGAAGAAGTATGAGTATTGTACTCGTCGTATAAATAATAAAAATAATTGAAATTATATTTGAAATTAAACTAAAATTCAAAACCGAAATAATAAAATCAAAAGTTCATGAACATAGAATATAATTAAAATGAATAATAGTAAAATAGTAATTAAAATTGCAAGTACAATTAATCATAATAAAAATTTTATTTAGTTCAAGGTATTTAATAGTAGAAATTATAATTGAAACTTTCTAAATGTAGTTGTTCATAATTACTAAATATTACCTTGTAATTTCGCCTATAGTTCAATAAGTAACAAAATCTTAATGACATTCCTAGAGGATATTGAGTTACAATCCCTGCCTCCATCCATGAACAATAGCTTCCGGAAAAAAAAAACAGAAAGAGCAGAAGAACACTATCCTAGCTAAGCTAGCCGAGGTTGAATTGTCGGAGATCCTTGTATGACATGCAATTTATATTGAATTTAATAATTAATATTGATTACAAATCGATTTTCTTCTTTTGAAGCAGACTGAGGTGGAATCTTTGTGTCAAACAAAGTAATCCACAAAGAAAATTTTTGGAATTTGTATAAAACAAACATTTAGAATATTGAAGTGATCTAAAAAATATACTATTACTACAATATTACTGAAAGGTTTTTATGCACTGATGATATACTGATGCGGGTTCTTGGATTTATGAGCTGACAGTTAGCTATGAGATGTTTATTTTGTAAATCAGTTGGGATGAGGATTAATAATATATATTTCTAGGGTCATATTTAGTTTTCCCTGAAAAGTTTCTGTACCCACAATACTTATGGCACTTTATTTCGGTCGAGCTAGTACCTCAGTACTTTTAATGGGTGCAGCAAGAAATATTATATACATACAATGCTCAATGTTATATATTTATTAGCTTATATATCATATAGACAACTAGACTAGAGTGCTATCTCATCTTGTCTTAAACTCGATGTATGTAGTGGCATTCCAATAGGCATTTCCAAATTTGGAACTACCATAATTTTTCTTACTAATTTGATTGAAGTAAATATTACTGTTATGGTTAAGTCTATTATTGTTGTTGTTGTTGTTATTGTATTATTGTAGTTGATATTGAACAATATAATTTAAGGTATATGAGTGTAATATAAAATGCTTATGAAATCATTGGGTCATGGATAACTACATACGATACCAATAAGAAAAACAAAATGAATTTAAATAATGAGAAAAATGTGCTTAAGTGTATAATTGAATTCTAATTGATTATTTTTCAATTAATTTACAATATTATTTTTATTTGTAGACAGTGGCTTTAAGCCAATACTGCGGATCTAAGGGTCCTGCGTTTAGAAATTGTTGTAGGTTGACTTTACTTATGACAATTTTCTGCTTAAACATTCAATTTGACAGATTTTCTTACTTAAATTTGAAATGAAATTCTATAGTACTGCATGAATCGATTCAGAGGCGCCCTTGATTTGATTTAATTTCCAACACTAAGACTCCATAGAGTCAGTAGGAGAGCTAACTATAATATTGACCCTCAGCAAGACGTTGGGAGTTTTTGGGACTTTCAAATCTATAATTTCTAGAGTTGGGCTCTGGAAGAACTATAACAAATCGACAAAGTTTTCTCGACAAAGCATTCTCGAGTGCCATTGGCATTACAATGGATTTTATTGGTCTCTATGAAGAAGCACGCGGGTTCTATTAGAGCTATCAACACATGTTATCAATCATATTATTAACCATTTCAATTGTAAACTTTTCTCCCTTTTTTGAATTTTTTAATTTTTTACTAATTCAACGCTAACTATTCCATAACTATTCGCCTTCAGAACTACATAAAGTTTTTCTGAAAAAAAAAAATAAAACTTTACAATGTCTTACACCACTTAGGTTCATTGACTTTCGATTTCATTTAGCGAAAGTGTTATTCACGTTTTTATTTTGGACTTTCTGCTTTTCACTTTTTAAAATAGTTGTTAGTGTAACATATGTGGGTAAGGGACGCCGAAAGGAAGGAAGCTATGGCATGGCATGTACGTTGCGTTAAATTTTCAACCATTTCAAACAAGTTTCTTATATTTTTTTCGGTCTGTACGTGTACGTATGTATGTATGTATGTGTGGGGGTATTTGGGTCAAAAATGTGACAAATTGTAGTCGAATAAACGAATAATCGAGTAAACGAAGAAATAAACGCATAAACTGACTTGAATAATGATGAATGATCACTTGAATATTTAATGTAAAACACAAAATATATGTAGATTGTTGTTATTGTTGTTGTTGCTGTTGTTTAATATTGTTGGCGAAATGCAACAAAAATATATGTAGTTGTAATGTAACTCTCTTTTTTTTTTTACTTTTCTTTCTTCGATTTTGTTTTGTACACTTTCCGGAAATCAGCTTTGCTCTGCTCCAATAAACAATAAACACTCGCAGTGAATCTGAACGATTTAAACGTTGATTAAGATGCGATCATTTATGTATAATGCTTCCGAGCAATTACTTATTTTTTGCTACAACTACTTAAGACTACTATAGGATGAATTTTGTGATCGCGGAACAATAAAGAGTCTGTCTAAAACCCGGCACAACGCCATCGTAATCCTTAAATGAATTAATTACAAACAATTTTGGTGATTGTTTTTCTTTTATAGTTTGTGTATTGGCTTTTCATAGCTCCCTCTCCTACGACGCACTATATGTGCGCTAATGGCCTGACCATTTTCTTGATCAAGTATCAGATTCTCTATTTCCTCTGATACTTGTGAAACCCGATATGAATTGTAAAATTTTTGTTTAGTTCTAAATTGTTTACATTCCGTAAGTAACATACTTCCATTCCAGTTTGAAGAAGTAGAGGTTCGGTTAGGCTACCCTCTCTATGAGAGGACACACTTAGGCCAGAAATGCCCATTGTGATACTACCAAGTTTCTCTTCCAATACCGTTGTGCGAGTTAAATTTGAACAGCATTAGAAGGGACCTACCTATATTAGCCGGTTTCGAATGGTAGAGCCCTTGTCACATTACTTTAACTTCCTGGGTGGGTGGCGTAGCTCAGTGGTTAGTGTGTTGGCCTTCTGATCTGTACGTTATGGGTTCGATCCCCGTCTGAAGCATAACAATATATTGATATCGAAAAGATTTTTGTTTCGAACGGTACCCAGCTGTCGGCAAGCAATTGGCAATTTGCCATAGAAAAGCTTCTAAAAGAACTCTGTGACAAAGCTCAGAAAAAGTGATGTCGCAGAAAGTTCTGCCGTTCGGAACCGGCTAAAGTAAGTAGGTCCCTTCTAATACTGTCCAAAATTTAACACGAATAACAGTAATGGAAAAGAAGCTCGGCCAAAGAGCCCTTCGGGGCTTATAAGTGCCACATATTTATTTTATTTTTTTTTTTACTTCTTCTTCCTCATGGTCGTTTTCTTCCTATTCTCCATCAAATCCACTAGTATCAGTAGCCATGTCTGAGTAATAGAATATCAGAACCAGTTCCATATGTTTCATATTTGCCCTCGCTTTAACAATTCCTCTATCTTCTAATTATTTGGCGACTGTGAGAGGTTACAGAGCTTGTTGTTTTTCTGTTGAAAATGGGTAAAACCTCAGTGCTCGGCATTTGCGCGCTTAATCACTTGAGTACTTTTGAAACTGAACAGGCAGGACATGAGAATGACAATTGGGATTCTAACAAGACACTGCCTTCTTGGAAGACACGCGAATACTCTAGGGGCATCTTCATACGAATACTGTAGAACTGCCAAGATATAGAGGAAGAAGAAACAGTTGAGCATCTCCTGTGCGGATGCCAGGCTTTGGGCAGAAGAAGGCTCACTGCATTCGGAAAGGTTTTTCTTTCTGGCATCTCAGAGGTTGCGAAAATAAAACTAACAAAGATGGTGTAATTTATAAAATCCTCAGGTTGGCTCAAAGAGGACCCACAGTTGGGTAAGGGATAAAACTCCGGTGGTATCACAATGAGCGTTTAATAGGACTAGGAGCGTCGACAGATAACCACTAAAGCTATCTACCTACCTACCGGTTAATTTCTACCAGTTCCCCAGCTTTGCAAGTGTCTAAAATCTTCCTATTATAGCTGTAAAAGAATGCATTCAATTGAGCAACAATTATGAATTCATTCGTTGAATAACAAAATTGGACACTGAACCAAAAAAAAAAAAAATCAAAAATTGCTTTAAATTTCATTTTACTTCCAATTTTATTGGGGAAATGTTTTTCAAATGTCAGGCCAATCCGTACTCATTTTCTTTGCCATCGTTTTTTCTCAGCATACTTATCCCTTATTTCGAGCTCTTAGAGGGGCTCCCCTAAAAAACTTATGTTTTTATTGAATACGTTCCGGTCACTTTCAGAGTACGTCTAGAGCGGTCAAATATATGACCGGGCCCGATGAATTCTTACTACTCAAAATATTTTTGGAACATACCTATGTAACCCCCGCTACAAAATCTCAGTAAAAAGACCCGGAAAATGACAATTAACCCAATAACTGCCCAGCTGAAATTGAGAAATGTACGACCTCCATTAATTTTGCCTCACCAGCATTGCCTTTCGAACAAATTGATGCCCTATCCTTAACGTTTAAGTAAAAAGACCCGGAAAATGACAATTAACCCAATAACTGCCAAGCTGGATTTAAGAAATTTATGACCTCCATCAATTTTGCCTCACCTCAGCATTGCCTTTCGAACAAATTGATGCCCTATTCTTAACGTTTAAGGGCACTCCCCCGGCAAACTGGTTGTCTTCACATAATTTAAGTTGAAGTAAATTGATTAAACTTCAAATACATTTGCTTGAAGTTCGTCGTCGTTATTCGCTTAATTGTTGTAACCCTCAGTATGGAGGCCTATATTGACCTATTGGATGTGCTCTTATTCGACTTATTACTAACTTTAACTTTCAAATATCATTCTTATCTACTATTACACTAAATTTCATTTGCTTCCTCTTACTTTCTTACTCACTCATACAGCTCACTATCATTCTCCATTGTCACTTCACTTCACAGCAATTTTTTTTTTTTTTGTTATTATTGTATTCATCTTTTGATCAGTACAGAAATGTTTAAAAAATTAACTGACCTAAAAAAGTATGAAATAAAAATAAAATAATACATAGAAATATATACTTACTTATTTTAAAAATAAAAACTAAAAAAATAATAAAAGAAAAATGCATGATATGAGACATCTCAAATAATCATAGTCATTATAACCCACCTTCTTTCATATTTCGTATAACAAAAAAAAAAAAAAAAAATAAAAAAAAAAAAAAAATTACAAAATTCAAGAAAAACTATATCAAAGATAGAGATACTAAAGAAAGTCTTTTTCATATTTAACCTAAACTTTTTCAAAGACGAATGGCAACAAAGACAATTACAAATTGTTCATAGTATCTACGAGTAGGTATTGTATTGTATATGAATATTGAAAGTTTACCAAAATGAAGAAATGCAGGCAAAAACAAAAAAAAAAAACAAAAAAAAAAAATCGAAATAAATAAAGAAAACATTCAAAGTGAAAGATGTCAAGAAGAAAGTGCAAATCATGAAAATATATTTAGCTGCCAGACAAAAGTCATAGCAATACTTAGTAGCTGGACAGACTGTTATTATTATAAGTGTTATTGCTATTATCATTATAATTATTGAATTTTTTTCATTTTGGGTATTTTTTATTATTAGAAATTTAAATAAAAAAATTTAAAACACATATATAAACGATTGTATATATGGCAACAACATAAGAGGCAATGTATAATGTGTACACGTATAAAGTTGAATGAACTACATCCACCATACTAATTGGTTATGGTGGTGAACTCTACAATCAGTCGGTTATGGGAAAGAGAAATTCTGAAATATAATATTGCAATCTGTTAGTCTTTAGAAAAAGTGAGATCAATGCTGTTTTCTGGGTCAAATGCCAAAAATGCTTCTTAAAATGAGCTCTGTGACAAGAACTAAGTTAAAATGATGTCACAAGAGTTCTGCCGTTCGGAATCGGCTAATATAAGTAGGTCCCTTCTAATGCTGTCCAACTTTAATACGCACAACAGTATTGGAAGAGAAGCTCGGTTGTATCACAATGGGCTTTTCTGGCCTAAGTGTGTCCTCTCAGAGAGAAAGGGCAGCCACATAACCTAACCTAACCTATTACTCGTTAAAGAAGAAGCAATTTTATTAAGGCTATGAAGCACCGCGACCTGAAGATCTTTTGTGCATCCTTATTCCTTAACTAGCAGATCTCAAGTATATTTATAAATCTCGTCACTGCTGTGCAATTGATTTTAATTAGGTCCCTGGGAACTATGAATCCGTTGCCTAGGTAGTTTAGTCATTTTCATCATGTGATAATTAAGTTTACAATGATCTATTAATAGTTCAGTGTCGAGTTTGATGTCTCTTCTGCTGATGTTCAAGATAGCATCTACCTTAATGTGTTCAGGGTCAATGAATCTTTTCGACTCCCGCATGCTCGTTTGGGCTCTCCAGTAATCGGTTAGACTACTTTTTTCCTCTTCACATATTAAGTTATTCATGAAGCTACTGTTTATCCCGCAGAAGGGTTCTGGGCCTATGAAAGGAGTGTCTACGCCCTTTTTGGCCAGTGATACTGCTATTTCATTTCCTGCATGCCCCTCGTGTCCCGGTACCCATATTAGAATCACAGAGTTCCTCTTTCCTAAGGTATTGAGAAGCTCAAAGCATTCCCTTAGATGGAAGAAGAAATATCATTATTGATTTTAGAGCTGCCTGACTGTCTGAAAGAATGCATATGTTGGTTTCTCGAGCGCATCTGCCTTACGGAAATTTGTGCCCTACAATTCCCGCTCCAGCACTACCATTTTCAATTTTGGACCCATCAGCGTACCATAGCTGTGAGCCCTGCTTTAGAAATATTTCGTTGAAGCAATTGAAGCGTTCTTAACTTTCAGTGAATTTGGAACATAAATTTTGTTTGCTCATTATCTTTTCGGAACTCACTTATCTTTTATCTTTCAACCCTAGGAGGGTCTCGGCAAAAAAAAAAATTATCATAAAATTCGCTTTCATCATCTCCAGTGTCCATGGAGAGGTAAAATATATAAACAACTTCCAACAATTTTTACTTCTCAACCCTTTTGCCTAAACATAGTTACGCCCTATCGTCAGAATGAATATGGAAGAACTGGAAAAATCAATAAATAAACCTATAATTATCCAAAAGTTGCACCTAGAGAGCTGAAATGTATTTGCTTAACTCCCATTATTAACTTTTTGTTTTCAAGCATTTGTTTACAATCTATTTATCCTCTATCTGCACACCTTAAGTGAGCTCTCCTACAAAATGTCTGTTTCTCAAGAATTAACTTTAAATATGTAGCTGATATATAAATATCAAATTCTATACATCGTCTCTTATTACCGAGACATTTTGTCATCTAAGTCCTGTGTCAATTCAGAGCTAAGGAAACTTTCAATTTGTACAGCCCGTCAATAAGATTGAAATATATTTTACAGAAGATTTTAGACTATTTTAGATTTCAGTCACCTGAGTAGAAAAGTTTGAAATTTTCTCCATTTTGATTGGTAAAAAAAAAAAACCTTCCAACTGTACAGCTCTCTATTCAATCGATCTCATATACTTTTATTGAACCGAACATTGTAAAGTGGTGATTTTCTTATTATTTGAATTCATCTTCTGTTGCTTGACTGGCTTGAACAGGGGCTCGATTGATCAATTTTCCAAACGCTGGAAAATTGTGAAATTCTTTTAGATGTTTATGCTCGATGCTAATATGAGGATTTCTCAACATCCTTTTAATATCGCTAGAGCAAATGAAAAGTATGAAACGAACCAAGTATACCATTAAATCTGAATGTAGTGCACATGATTTGGTATGACCATAAAAGAGTATGCATACAATAATTATGAATATTAACATGCAATAAAAAACTCCAAAAAAATAGAAATTAAAATAAAATAAAAGAAATCAAATAAAATTACTAGGTACTCGTCCATATCAACATATGTATCATACATTCCAAAATACTCGTACACTATATGGGTATGTTACTTGTAGTACCCGTTCATGAAGTGAAGAAAGTGAATTTTGTTTGATGCAACACTCATTCACGTTCACGATCACATATCGATATACGAAAATATATGAATGTATATTTAATCGTACCAGTGTTCAATGCAGTTAAATTGGGTCAAAACAGCTGATCGCACCGAGTAAAAGCAATTTGAAGATACTCGGTATGTATAGTGTAGTATATGCATATACGATTTGTAGTGTATAAATGTTTATAATACATAATAATAATAATGACTTAAAATAATGTTAGATATTTGCTTTGCGAAAAAGAGACGTAAAGTAAGTAAGTCGTGACTCAAGAATAATACTTCAGTCTTAGCTAGACAGAGCGAGGTGATACCATCGACTTCATGGAGGTTGGCGGCAGTGCCAAAGCAATGTGACAATGATGGAAATTATTAAAGCAAAAGCTCGTTTGCATTTGACATCAAATGTGTGTGTGTGTGTGTATGTCAATAGTTTATCATTTGGAAGTTGTTTATATTTTATTGCTACCTTTTTATTTTTTTGGTTTTTTTCCCCAACAACTTTTTGAAGTAAAAGTGAAAATTTTTGATCATTTTCTCTAACATACTTTCTTTTATTTTTATTATTTTTTTGATGGGGAAATTTTGTTAATAATGTGATTTATTGATATTTTATTTTAAATTATTTAAAATATATTTTATTAAATTGTAAAGCATGGGCTGGTTGCTTTGTGATGCAATCAAGAAAGTTACAGAAGCATCTTTTCTGTATGAAAAATCTCTTCTTCATTTATCGAACATTTTTTTTTCAAACTCGAGACTCTAATGATTAACAATGATCGAACATAATTCACTAACAGCTCCATTTATACGGAGAAAAATCCTTATATTGGCATATTTTCGAGTTCCTAAGGTCTGTCCGGACCCGGAATATTACTGTTTGAACATTGAATATTGAAAGTATGTACAAATATCAAAATAATTATGGAATATTGTTGTCGTCATTGTTGGGTCGTTGATGTATTTGACCTCTGTAGGGTCACCCTAATAGTTCCCTTGAAGTGTGATGATTGATATAGGGTGTAGCTTGTTTCAGTAAAGTGTTGAGATAGAAAAATTAATGAGAGTCGACATTATATTTCACCCTTACGGGAGTAAATCTAGGAGTATTTGTCGATTTTCATGTGTTTTTAGGGTCTTTTTGTAGGGTAGCCGCTATAAGTTGTGAAAATTCGTGGCAAGTATGTTTGGGAGCTGATGTTGTGATGCAAAAATTAATGAGGATTGGTAATGCATAATACTATTCTATGGGCGTGGTGGAAGTGGTGAGGTTAAAATTAATAAAAAATTCGAATTTTGCAAGGAAGCCCCCGTAAAAGTTGACTATAGGGAGTAAGTAGATTACGGCAAAGTGTTGGGGATAGAAAATTAAGGGCAGTCAGAAGAATTGGAAATATTACTCGATCAAGATGCTTGTTAAAGAAAAAAAGAACTTATGGGAGTGACACAACAAGCCATTTTCAAATAATTGCCAGCACTGGAGTTTATCCAAAAGCAAGGAATGAAACCAAGAGACGTAGAGCGGCGATTTTGCATGTCGGAAATGCTGTTTGAACGCCACAAAAAGGCATTTTTCATCGTTTTGTATTAATGGATCTATTATAATATCACGAAATCATAAAAATCATATGCGAAACTCGGCCAACCAGCAACGGCAAAGCCTAATATCCACGGCGCCAAGGTAATTCTCTGTATTTGGTGGGACCAGAAGTGAGAGTTGTATTATGAATCAGGTGTAACGATCACAGAGAACCTCTCTCGAACACAATTGATTCGTTTGAAGCGAGCATTGTACGAAAAACGCACGCATTTGGAGATCAGATACGAGTCCAAAATTTTCCATCATAACAACGCTGAACCCATTAAAAACTATTTGGAAAATAGTGTATGTAAAGTTTGACCTCACACACCTTATAGTCCAGACCCTGCCCTGCCTGACTACCATTTTGTTCAATCGATGCAGAATGCCCTTACTGGAATCCACTTTACTTAAATAGTACAGGGTATCCGAAATAGACTTGATTCATTTTTGGCCTCAAAAATGAGCAATTCTCTTGGGACGGAGTCCATAAATTGCCAAAAAGATGGAGAAATGTTATAGCTTCCGATGGGAAGTACTTTTGATAATGTTTTAATTAATTTTGTTATTGATATAAATGCATATTTCCAGCAAAAACAAAAAAAAAAAACCAATGCTATGAGTATTGCACAAATATTGAGTAGTTATTTCCTCACAAAATTGGATAAAATTAGCAAATTTCTTAATTTCAACATATCTTCCATGAAGTTAGGATTTTTTATTTCAATTTTTAAAAGTTACATTAAAACAACAAAGCAAAATATGTTACATTCTCATAATTTCCATGTAATTCCCTATTCAATTCGCTAATTTGATAAAATGATACAAAAATAATTCAAATGAAAATTTGCCCAAACCAAATCAAATGTTTTGTATTTTCACATTGAAAAAATGCTTAAAAATTCTCCATCCATATATGAAAACCTGTAATTTTTACCCTTAGATGCTTCGAGTGCAAATTCCAATCCCAAGAGTAAAATGGGGGGAAACAAATGGGAAACCATTTGTTTCCCACACACTGCGGTTGGGGATGGAAAATAAGACAAAAATGTTACATTAATAATTCATTTCAAAAATAAATCATCACTTTTACATTTAGTACATACCATATGTATATCTCATAAGCGAAATAGTATAAGTACAGTGATAATCCTCATATGTATACATACGTCCCATTTCTCGGAACAGCATCAACAAAGATTAGGTTTTTACAAAAAATTCTATTTACACAAATTTTTTTTTTGTAATTTTTAATACTGTCATTCTCATTTGCTCTAATTTTCTATATGTCTGTCTGATTGTTACCTAATTTGTTTGCATTCTTTTTTTTTTTTTTTTAATTATACCAACATACTCAACCTATTTGCAGTATTGTAATACGGTTGACCTCATTTTTCGCATTTTCGTCCTGGTTTGACCTAAAAAATTGAACATGTTATACACACACACACACACACACATTTCTACGCACTCGAATACGTTGACCTCATTTCATTTCAGCAACGGCTGGCTGGTAATATTGTCATTCAGTAGGGCATTGATTGTTGCTTACAGATGGAATGGAATGGAATTTATTTAGCTGGGTGGAATAGAACGATGGCAAACAGGATGGGAGAGAGAGAGTGAGAGGGACAACCCCAGTTAGCTAGTCTTATTACGTTTGTTTATCAACATTTGCTCCGATTTCTAACATCCCCTCATCCGTCATTTAACAATTTTGATTTTTTTCTTGTACTTCTTTTATGTATCCGGTATTTATTTCCAATTTTTGTGGTGGTAATTTTTGGCTCACAAGGTTTTTTGTTATAATTCACATCTGTTAAAGTCAAACAACAACCCTCTTTCTCACTCTCTCTCTCTCTCTCTCTCACTCACGCTCTATTTCCGGTATATGCGTGGAATTTTGTCAATTTTACATCTTATGCATTTTTATCGTTTTTCTTTTGAATTGAATTCTATAAAATTTCTTCTCAAATTATTCTAAGCTAATAAATTTTCCATCACCTTGCTACACCATTTGAATTTATGTATAGCATAATGTGACAGTGGAGTATGGCAATATTGTTATGTATAACAATATCTATTTTCATCTCTTTTCCTCATAAACTGTATCTACATACTTTCTCATTTTCTCGTATAATTTTCTAATATAAAGGGTTATCCATTTCGCGGTTTCAAAAGTATAGGGCTAGAATTCGACATTTGTCAAACTGAGTTGTTAAAACAATTTCTTTCTTTTTCAGTTCAAAGTCTGACATTTGCGAAAATGGATCGCTTAACTATCGCACAATGCATTAAAATTGTAAAAACCTACTACAAAAATTGTGATTCTGCCACAGTCACATATCGTGCTTTAAGAGGAGATTATGGTTTACATAATCGTCCAACTACGCAAGCAATTGGCAAAATTGTGAAGAAATATGAAGAGACTGGATCGGTTACAGATAT
Organism: Megamerina dolium; assembly: GCA_963854835.1. Taxonomy (NCBI): domain Eukaryota; kingdom Metazoa; phylum Arthropoda; class Insecta; order Diptera; family Megamerinidae; genus Megamerina; species Megamerina dolium. The sequence goes on from OY978528.1 coordinate 9,875,593, forward strand.
TGTAAGGCATGTGCATCATCGTTTCGCTCGTACCACCGAAAATATCGCTGCTGTAAGTGAAAGTGTTGCCGAAGACCCGAATGTGTCGATTCGTCGTCGTTCTCATGGAAATAGGGCTGTCTTACGGCACATTATGGCGTATTTTGCATTTGGATCTACACCGACATCCATATAAAATCCAGCTCACACAACAACTGAAGCCAGCTGACCATTCATAACGTCGTAGATACGACGAATGGGTGCTTGAACAACAGGCGGTGGACGGTGATTTTTCGAACAAAATTTTCTTCAGCGACGAAGCACATTTCTCACTCGGTGGGTATGTTAACAAAAAAAAATTGTCGTATTTGGGGTTCTGAGAATCCTCAAGTAATTGAAGAGAGGCCACTACATCCACAAAAAGTCACTGCTTGGTGCGCTCTTTGGTCCGGAGGTGTGATTGGACCTTACTTCTTCGAAAACGACGATGGAACGACTGTCACCGTCAATTCGGAGCGTTATGGTCATATGATAACCGACTTTTTTTTTGCCTGCTATTGAAGGATACGACTTAGAGAATATGTGATTTCAACAAGACGGTGCCACATGCCACACAACTCGAGCGAATATGGCTTTATTGCAAGAGAAATTTTCTGGCCGCGTAATATCTCGTCGTGGCGATATCAAGTGGCCACCAAGATCATGCGATTTGACACCGCTTGACTTTTTTTTTGTGGGGCTACGCGAAAGACCGTGTTTATGCAGATAAACCTTTAACTCTTGAGCACCTAAAAACCAACATTTGTCACGTTATGGCTGAGATACCGCCCAATATGTGTCAAAAAGTGGTCGAAAATTACCTCAAAAGAATCGATGCTTGCAACAATTCGCGTGGTGGTCATTTAAATGATGTAGTATTTCACACATAATGTCAACGTTCAAATTTTATAATAAAAAAGAAATATCATGATCAAAAATATTTTATATGTGTTTTATTTACATTTACTTTTGAAACCGCAAAATGGATAACCCTTTACATTCAATTTGCTCAAAGAAATTGCAGGTGGTGTTTTGATGGTGATGGAAAGAAAATGTGGAAAAATAATGGAAATGGAAGATGTGATAGAATGGGAAGCTGGAGTGAAGTTTTACTTATAGGTTGGGATGCTAAGTTGAAATTAAATTAATGTTATTGTATTTATTCAACTTACATGCAGTAAGTATATAGAGAATATATTAATATACTGAGCCATTTCTATAGATTTTGTATGGGACACCCCCTAAGAGGTCAAGATAGAGGGTAGTTAGAGTGGAAATAATGGAGATCTTACACTACATCGCCTTAAAGATGATTTGCTAACAGTTATGATCGATTCTTAGACAGCTATAAATTATTTTTGTCAACTTTGTATATAGATTTAGTATGACAAACCCTCTGGGGGGCTAAAGATAAAGGAGAAGTATGTTTGCAAAATACTATTATTGGGCAGCAAAAAGTAAATAGGTTGGTTTTACAGTTCACCTGTGTATAGACCTTTTTTATACCCTGCATAATGCAATATGCATGGTATATTCATTTCGGTCAGATGTTTGTGTCCACTTGAAGGAATCTCCGGAGATATAGACATGGATATATATTCGTGATCAGCGTCGATTAAATTTTCGATTTAACGATGTCCGTCCGTCCGTCCGTCCGTCCGTCCGTCCGTCCGTCTGTCTGTCACCTGGCTGGTTCGCACGATAACTTGAGTAAATATTGAGCTATTTCGATGAAATTTGGCATAAGTAATCTATGATCCAAGGGTACGGAGGGGATTGATATTGGGCATGATCGGTCAATAACCACGCCCACACCAAGCATTCAAAGCGACTAACCTCGAAATTTTCAAAATCTTTAACTTGCTATAACTCACACAATATACCACTTGGGACAACAATATTTTGCACATAGAGTTATATTATACTACTATATAACCTCGCCAAAAGTGGGTGAGCCACGCCTACTTTCTAGCGTAGCTCCCATTCAAAGTGTCTATACTTCTTTTAAATTGAAACTGCTGTAACTTCTACAATCTTTTGTCTAGAATAACCATAATTGACACTTTGATTAACACGATAGTCGGAAATAATATGGCAGAAAATCAATGTGCCACGCCCACTGCTTTTTGGGTCTCCCATACAAAGTTGCGGAAATTAAAAAAAATGTTACCGGTTATAACTTGCAAACTATTCAGCGTAGGATAACGAGATTTAAGGTGTGGATTAGTATTGTACGAGCAACTAGGCTCACAGAAAATGGGCGCACCACGCCCAGTGTTTATCGTAGCCCCCATACAAATTTTAAATTGAAACAGCTGTAACTTCGGCAATCTTCTGTCTAGGATAACCATAATTGACACTTAAATTAATATCGTAGTCGGAAATAATCTGGCGAAAAATCAGCGTACCACGCCCACTTCTTATTGGGGCTCCCATACAAAGTTGAGGAAATTAAACAAAAATGTTAACCACCATAACTTAGAAACTATTCAACGTAGGACACCAAATTTAAGGTGTGGATTAACATTGAAAAATTAATTGGATTTACTAGAAAGTGGTAAGCCACGCCCACTTTTTATATAGCTCCCATACTAAGCCTCGGAATTATCTTAAAATCCTTTTACTTCGTCAAAGTCAACCATATTTCGGGTGTAAATTAGTAGTATATGCAAAAATTGTTTCTCGAAAAGTGGAAATAAAAGAAAAGTTGGATATTCGAGTAAACTTTTTATATATAAATCTACATATGCAGGGTATAGTTTGGTCGGCCCCAGCCGACTGTAAGGAGATTTTTTTTTTTTTTGATTTGTCAATGGCAATTTTTGATTTTGAATGGCAGACCCTCTGGGTGATTGAGACGAAAAGTAAGTAGATTCGGAAAAATTATCACAAAGATAACAGCTATAGGATCGACCTTGTAGTTCGGTCCTCTACAGTCGATACATGTGCAGTTTTGTGTTCTTCTAAATTGTCGACTCTATGTACAGAAGGAAAATTGAAAGATAAAAGTAATGGGGGACGGCTTCACAGTTTATCCCTCAAGATGTTTTCTTGTAGAGTGAAGGTAATGGGAATCAGCCTTGAAGTTCACCTCAGATTTGTAAGACTTTTATCGTTTTCTGTATGATTTTGTAAAGGATACAGAGAAGCACTTAAATAAAGGGCTAGGCGACCGAAGTGTTACCAACTACACACAGGTATATCTGTCATACCGATATGGCCAACTATCATATCATAAATTGTTACAATTAAACAGGCAGTATTGCCAAACGCTATAGTAGTGGAAAATGGAAAAAAACAGCAACATCACCTGAAATGGAACGGAAAGTGAAGGCTCGACTTGAACGAAATCCACGTCGTAGTGGTAATCAAATGGTCAAAGAACTGAAAATATCCCAGCGAAGCATTTGACGCATATGAGCACAAAATGAGCTCAAGATAAAGTCTTACAAGTTCCAAAAGGCACACGATCTTACACCAAAGCAACAAAAAGTTCGACTCGAACGAGCAAAGAAGTGGTTACGTTTGCACGAACGTGGCAAATTTCCAAACATTGTGTTCTCTGATGAGAAAAATTTACCTATTGAGCAGTTCATAAGCTCTCAAAATGATGGTGTATACTTAACTGAGCGCACTTCCGAAAATTTGAGACTACAAAAGGGCCACCCGAAGTAATTTTCCATCTCAAGTAATGACATGGGCAGCTGTGACCGCCGCTCGATGCTCTCCAATCGTTTTCATCGAACCTGTTGTCAAATGCAATGCGACTTATTATCGGGAAAATATTTTGGAAATTGTTTTAGAGCCGTGGGCACGCAAACATTTCGGTCGTAGACCATGGACGTTCTAACAAAACTCGGCACCGTCTCATAAATCTCGTGTGAACCAAGAATGGTTAAAAAATCATGTACCACACATCAATTCGTCCACACAATGACTTTCAAATTTGCCAGATGCAAATCCGATGCACTATTCCATTTGGATCATTTTGGAGAGGAATGTGAGGACTAAAAATATGGCAGTATGGATGCACTGAAGAAAACCATTGTTCGGGAATGGGCCAAAATACCGGAAGATCACATTCGTGAAGCAAAGTCAAGGCAAAAGGTGACCACATCGAGCTAGAGTGAATGGATTTTGTCATTTTGATTATTTCCACAATTTTTGTAATTTAAATCAATAAAAAATAATTTCACACAAAAAAGACTCATTAATAGTAAACTTTTTAAAACCAATTTGTCAAAGAAATTATAAATGAAGCACCCATTATTTGAATATACACATTCCTTTTCGAATACAAATTGGCAACACATCATAATTAATAGCTTACATTGAACATGTTTTCGCTAAGTGTTGCCAACTTTCAAAACATTTAGATATTTGACACCATTTTCACAATGTTCGCAAATGGTGGAAGGGGTGCTGATAGGAGATTCTACTTAAGTTATAAACACTCTAATTTGTTGTTGGGGGGAAAAAAATCGATTGATGAAATTTTCTTTCTAATAATGTACTTACTGTTATTGTTGTTGTTGTTCGATAATGATGAAATGCTAATGTAATGTCATTTGCTTCATTATCACTTTAACGGCAGCTAACAAATGAGCACCACAATGAGCTTACAGGACACTAATGGTACGTTGATAAGTTATTTTGGAGGTTAATAGGAAATTGCGTGTTATAAATATTAATTACAATAAATTACTTATCGATGACCTTGAGTTGAACAATACATATATGTATATACAGCAGTTATGTTAGTTAACGAGTTAGTTGCGCTCAAAAAGCATGCCACTACTACTACGTGTAGTTACTTATGAGTAAGCTTGTATTATGTACTTATCTAGTTAGTTAGTTGATTTGATCAAAATTAAGTAAAAATCGAAACTTTTTGTAACCTCAACAAAAGGGTTAAAGCTTTATATTCCTGCAACAGACTGTAAATGGGTGACAATTTGTGGGCGTAAGTGTTATGGAATTTTATAGTAGAACATATAATATAATACTAATCATAATTTCCATACAGTAGAGGTTGCTACTAGTATATATTTACATAGTTGTAAATGCATATGTATTAGGTTTATTGGTAGGGTGTTAATGTGTGAGTCAATTTTTTTTATGATTACTTATGCAAGGTTATTCCTTTTTGTATTCATATTCTTATTATTACTATGAACTGATGTTAAGTAATTGATTGTAAGTAGTTTTTGCTGTTTAAAACAGTTTAACCGAAAAGTTGAGGATCTAGATTTAGAATCTAAAATTGGAACTTGAGACAAAGTTGTTCATACAGTCAAGTTGCTTGGCAATTTTTATAATTTTTCTAATCTATAAACAAAATAATAATAATATTTGCTCTGGGTTGGGCTCTGGTACTCTCACAAGGCGGTAAACCCATCGTCTAATTATTTAAATAAATTTCAAAAGTTTCGTAAAATTTTTAATTAAAATATTCTTTTCTATATTATTTGTATGAAATATTTAATTTCCATTTATAAACTACATAGTTTATTAATTAATCCCACTTATCCGTACACGAAAAATATGAAAATCCAATATAAATTGCGTTTTAGTTGAGATTAAATGTGAAAATGTCTAGGCGCAATAATGTAATATAATAAAAACAACAACAACAACCCACAACTATAATAAAACAACTCATTAAAATACAAAATATTTTCATACATCTAAAACATTTGTAATACATATATCTAGTTACATTAGAGTGTACCTTATATTGTGGAAAAATATTTTTTTTTAGGCAAATGGATGCGAAATTATATTCAGTTAAATTCTCTAGGAAACCAGTGACTAACTTCGTCCTGACATTTGCTGGACGGCAGCTGAATTGATTGCTAAAAATCTTCCTCGGTTTGAGGCTGTGCAATGGTCGTGGAACCGGTCCACGACCGGTTATAAAAATCTTCTCCAATGAAAACGAATAACTGCAAATATCTAAGCAATTTGCTTTCCATTACAATCGATGTTGTTCTTCGCTCACTGGAGTCAGTTAGAATTTCCAAGCATCATGAGGTTCTCCAGTGCTTGGTCCTTAAGTGGGTACCGAATATAAAACCTTCCTGGCTGGATCGGATTATTATTATTATTATTATTATTATTATTATTATTATTATTAGAGGGTTGTATAGCACTGCGACCCTAGGTCTATTGTGCACCCAATCATGGACTAGAGTATTTCTCTAAGTCCAGCATACATAAGGAAGTTTAGTATATATCCTATCCTAATGGACTTCAGAAAATTTTCCAGAATTATAAATTCCCCGAAGTTTTTTCTTCTTGTGTGCATAAGTGTTGGGCATGTTCCCAACATATGCTTTGCAGTTTCATTATCCTCCCTGCAATGTCAGCAGGTTTCATCCGAAAAGATTCCCAGTTTCGTTAGTTTCGATAATTCAGTCTGCAGTATCCTGTCAATAATTCCGTGATGATTCTTATAGTATTCTTGTTTAAACTGATACATTCCTCAAGTCGTTTTAGGTTATAGGTCCCTAAAAGTGTCTTGGATTGGGACACTCCTGGTAGGTTTTCCCAGTATTATTGTCTTTCTGATTCTTCGCTCCTTTTAATGAGCATGGATAAAGCTCCGTTGCCTAGACCACAGAAGGGTTCTGGGCCTACAAACAATGTTACTGCTCCCTTCCTGGCAAGCCTATCCGCTATCTCGTTGCCTCCAACTCCAATAAGTCCTGGAACCCATAGGATCCATAATTGGTTATTTTCACCAAGTTTATTCAGCTTGTCAAGACATTCCCACACCAGTTTTGATTTCACTTGGTTAGAGTTCAGCGCTTTAATAGCAGCCAGACTGTCTGTCAGGATTGCAATCCTTCTATTCCGGTATTGGCGCATGTGGTGTTGAAGTGGGCATACCTATCAATCGCGTATATTTCCGCTTGAAAGACAGATCTCATTCACATTCACACAGGCTTGATCTCATTCATCCATTAGCTTGTCAGGACTGAGTTAGCGCAGCCAATTTTAATGCTCTTGACTATCTCTGTATCTTTGTATCATATTCGAAATTCGTTTCCAACCTGCGCATAGATCTTGCGTTCGTAATTTCTCTCAAGACCTCTCAAGCATGTGTCTAGGTTTCAGCGCCATAAGCAAAAACAGTTAAAATGAGAGACGTCTAGAGTGTGATTTCGATTTTCGATAGAGGGCTCAACTTCTCCATTGAGTATTTAGCCCAAAGTAGCACCAGTTTGCAGGAATGATTCTTCGCATGCCCTTCGGGTATGTTACTTTTGTTGAAAACAGTGCAAAACACCTACAGCTATCATGTTCTTCTGCTTGATAATGGTTACTTTGATCTCGTCATGTTCGGATGATTCCAAAATTGGGTTGCTTGGGCAATCTCTACCAATAGCGAATAGATTATTCGTAGAATCGTCATTTAGTAACTTGGAGAAGATGTTAATTTCATAGACTCCCAGAAGCTTTGGAATTTAAATTACCTTGCAGGCCTTTGATATTCCAAACGATTTTAAAGTCTCATCCTTATTGAGAAAAATAAGGTACACTCTAATGGATATTTCTACACATTTCGCCTATTCCTATGGCTTATGCAGGAGCACTTGGTAAGGACGCAATTGTTGACTCTATTGTCTTTCATGTTCTCTCTCTCGCTCTCTCGCTCACTCATAATCGCTTTCTCTTTTTCTCCCACACATATAGTAGTATAATATAGTGTACGTGAGTAACATAAATTGTGAAAATGATGTTATTTTTTTTTTGTTTTTTTGGAGAGAGACAGGATCTGTAATAACAGAATTCATTTAGTCAGTAAGTCAGGTATGCCAAAAGGCAAATTGGGTCTGTTTGTAAATATGTAAATATATGTAGATGTATATATATATTTTGTATTTAGAGGGGTGGCAAGATAAAGAGACAGTTGGGGAAAGAAATGTAGGGAATGATACCAACTGGGTTGTATGATTTATTAGCACTGACAGTCCATCCAAACAACTTAACTTTGAAACAAGAACCACAATAATGAAATAAAATATAAATGAGAAAGTCTTAAACAACAACAACAACAACAACAACAACCACAATAGATAATAATCTATTACAAGGACTTTTAATGTATCATTTTTGAATATAACTAGAGGTCAAGTAGATACATAAACGATACAGACACAGCACTAAATAGGCCATGTTCTTCAATGCAAAGTGAGTGGGAAGTAGTTGAAATGATAAAAAGTTTTCCTTTTGAGCCTAAAAATCTACGAAATAATAATAATAATAATAATGAAATAAATGTATATGTTTTAGCAATTTTCCATACATTTACTACACAATATTTCCATGAATATGTATGTGTATAATCGTATGTAGGAAAAATGCCAAAGGCAAACATATGAAAATTCAACGAAATATCATTCGCCCACAGTTGCCATAAAAAGAAAACAAAAAACAAAAAATTGAATTACTCGGAATCAGTGTTGCTAATGAATATCTTGTTTCATTTTTTTTTTTTTCTGGTAAATAACCTAATTTTTTAATGGCTAATAATGTTTTTAATACGTCGTATCTTGTGAATTTTGCACGAAATGATAAGTATCATCATCTTATATTTACCTACAAAAATAATATTTAATACGCCATACATTGGAAGCTTCATCAATTACTAGAGACTTACTAGAGGCGCACTCGACGTCGAGCAATTCGTAGTTTTTCCAGCGCTAGTAAAGTACGATGAAGTAACTTCTGATGAAAACTCTGTAATAAATCAAAGACGAGGCAAATCCTCAAAAAACGTTTCGTAGTCTTCCTCCAAAAAGAAGCATTAGAGTCATAAATTGCATAACCTTAGCGACCAATTCATATCGTTTCTTCTCGAAATAACACTTTTTCGCCTTTTGTCGGTGAAAACCGACAGCTATCGCGACCTATCGACCTAAAGAGCTATCTTCTGGCCGCTCTTGCTTCTAAAATCGGAGGCATCGAAATAACGCATTTAAGATGAGAGCCACATAATATAGTTTTTGCGGTTTTCTTGGATCTGTAGGTCGTTGGTTCAATCGCCGGCTGAAGCTTAGCAAAATTTGATATCGAAAAGATGTTTCTTTCGAACGTTGCCCACTTGCCGGCAAGAATTGGCAAATTTTCCGGCTATAACAATTTGCTATAAAATGCTTCTTAAAAGAGCTTTGTGGCAAAGCTAAGTTAAAGTGATGTCACAAGGGTTTTTTGCCATTCAGGCTATTATAAATAAGTCCCTTCTTGTCCAAATTTAACACGCACAACAATATTGGAAGAGAAGCTTGGTGGTACACAATGGGCCTTTCTGGCCTAAGTGTGTCCTCTCAGAGAGAGAGAGAGGGCAGCTACATAACCTAATCTAACCCTACGGGTTCCTAATTATTTTGGACAATTTTTCAAGATTTTTGATGACTGATTTACCCACGATCTGGCTTGTCTTCCAGAAGATCTTTTATGATATGGTTTCAGTTTTGTTTAATCCCGATTAGTTTAGCTTACACCAGCGGTTTGTATAAGAAAGTTGCACTCGCAGATTTATTGCCTCAATATGATACGTATTGTAACACAAAACTACACGCACTTTAGACCTTTTAGTTAATCAACCACTCTGATGTTTCAGGAAAATTAGTATACCAGCTAGTTTCATCTCCAATAGTTCCTCGAGTACATTAAGGAAAGCCGCAACAATGTACTTAATTTGGTTTCCTTGAGAACTCAGGAAGTTATTGATAAGGCGTTTCCGTGCTCCCTTCTTCGCCTTTTAACTTTAACATCTTCAAAAGTCTACACAGGAGATATCATATTTGACAGAAATCAGGCTTATGCTAAAAGACCCCATGAGCATTTCTACAAAATTTCGGAAATATCCTCTACTAAGCTCTACAATGGTATTAATGGCTTCTTCATTTAGTTCGAAACAGTTATATCGAGATATTTGACATCGGGTAGTTGAAATTCAGACTCTGTTTGCCTGTTCCTTTGCTATAATCTCGGTTATGCTCGGCTAGGCAGAAGTCACTACAGATATTTGAATTTTTAGTCTAAGCGAATAATTGCTTGATCCTGAACCCAGAATTTATGAATTTAAGATATAGTTGAGTAGGTGTTCTATGCCCTCAATACTACTAAGATGTACCAGCTACCCAATATTCTCTTGATTAAAGGTTTTCTGACAGTTGGTTAACCTCGTTTAAACACTTTAAAGCAATAAGTCAGAAACTAGAGACAGTCTTACGAGATCTCTTAAACATCTCGAAATTTTCCTCTTGATTTTTTCTTGAAAATATTTTTCTTTTTCTGAAACCTTCACAAGAAACGTCTTAGAAATTAATTTAAGGTATTTGGAAAATTTTAATAATAAGCTATTTTTTTGGGAATCTCTTGCCTTTATGCAAAATTGAAATATGTACGTTTCACTCACATAGCTTCATATTCAAATGTATGCAAATCTTAAAAGGGTCTGATTAAGTTGAATAAATAAACAAATATTGTAAATACTTTATGCACATACAATCAACACACCTAAGCTGAACAATATAAAATACGAGTAGGTACATGCTATAATAATAAATTCTTTTTTTTTTCGCTCAACATCTAAATCTGCATCTTTCTTTTTTCTTTTGCTTTTGGTCGCTCTTCTCAAAGATATGATCTTTCCAATTTTTGGTTTCAATTAAACTTTGTAGGAAAGTTGACTTGGATTTGAATTAGGAAAAAAAAAAACAGTCGAAATTCGAAATGCATTAATATTATACCAATATACGATTGGGTTGATAATACATATTATTCGTTTTGATGCTGCGAAACTTTTCTTCGAGCAAAACAAAGTTGACTTGCCTATTCCATTACTGCTATTTACATCATCATTTTTTATTACTGCTCCCAGTGGAATTTTTTAACGAAATTTATTTACCGCCATTATTATTTGTGTTTTTGTTGTTGTTGTTGTTGCTATTATGAAAGTTAATCTTTATGCGAGTATATTAAATGAGCAAATACAAAAATAAACCAAAGTAAAAATAAATACATATAAGAAAAAGGATGAAGGACATCTGTATGTTTGTATGTATAAAGATGGAATCTTTGTAAAAGGGATGAATGAATAGAATATAAAAAATAGAATAGAAAAAAAAAATATAGAGGGATGAATAACAAAACTGAACAGCATCAAATTTTGGGTTCTCGCACAAAATTGGCAATAGTCAAAGTTATCTACTACATAAAATGCTCATAAGCATTAGCGTACATTTGAAGTTTTCGAGCGAGAAATTGTACTTCATCAGATTTTCCTAAAAAATTCATATTTCTAAAAGAAAAAATCAAAGAATTTCAATTTTGTTGCGAAGACTCCTTAAATGTTGCAGAAATGTTGCGTTAAGTATATTTGAGGAAAATGTTGACACAGAAAAATTCATAGGGATCGATAATACATTCTATCGCTTTAGAGCAGATTCTTGAGCAATTACATGATAATGTGTTGCTTTTCAATTCATTATATTATCCATTCAGCGTCTCTCTGAGAGAGGTGGATGTGAATTTCATGAAAACATATGTTGAGAAAAAATGTTGAGCAGCAAAATGTTTAGGTTCAGATATATACATGTTGCTTTGAGTATTTTTTTGAATGTTTCAACATTTATCAGTTGTTTGCTTGTTTGAGGTCTAAGAAGAAGAAGAAGAAGAAGAAGAAGAACAAGAAGAAGAACAAGAAGAAGAAGAAGAGTAAGAAGAAGAAGAAGAAAAATAGAAGTATCAAAACCTTGCGAGTTTATTTTATGATCATTTCTAATCAATTGGGTGCCGTAGCTCAGTAATCAAAACGTTGGCTTTCGGATCTGTAGGTCGTGGGTTCAATACTCGGTTGAAGTAGAATATTAATATGGAAAAGATTTTTCTTTCGAATGCTACCCACTGCTGTCGGTAAATAATTGTAATTCTAAAAAATCTCCTTACAGTCGCTACGTGAAAAGTTATATACGCTACGCTAAAAGTAAAATTCGCTAAACGAAAACTAAAAACGCTAAAATAACAAATATGAAAATTAAAATAGATCGCGAAGCGTTTTTTAATTTAATTTTTTAGCGGTTTTAAGTTTTCGCTTTCAATTCTCGCTACGCGAAAGTCAATATTCGCTACACGAAAGTCGATATTCGCTATGCGAAAAGCAATATTCGATATGCGAAAATCATTATTCGCTATGCGAAAATCAATATTCGCTACCCGAAAATCGAAATTCGCTATGCGAAAATCAATATTCACTACGCAAGCGACATACATAAATTTAGCATATTTTTAGGTGCGAGTATTTGTTATAGAGGTTCCCATAAAATGTGCCAAAGATTTGTAAACGATCAAAATTTGTATGAAGGAAATGAGACGCGATAGTGTAAATTTTCCAAGTCAAATTCTAAACACTAACAGTATCGGTAGGATCGAAACGAAATTTATTCCTTACACTACAATACTAAAATTCAATGCTATTTTTAAAGAATGGAATGTAGGATCTCAATTTTAATTTACTCTCTTCGTTAGTATAGGAATTGTGAAAGAATTGGATGACCTAGTGCATTATAACGGGTGTTTTTTAAAGGGCTTGACTGTGACATGCGGCGACATGCGGCGAAGTGCGATGACATGCGGCGTCATACGGAGACATGGGACGAAGTGCGATGACATGCGGCGTCATACGGAGACATGCGACGAAGTGCGATGACATGCGGCGTCATACGGAGACATGCGGCGATATACGGCAAAGTGCGGTACCATGCGTCGACCTGCGGCAATATACGGCGAAGTGCGGTACCATGCGTCGACCAGCGGCGAAGTGCGGCGATATACGTCGAACCGCGGTGACATGCGGCGAATTGCGGCGAATTGCGGCGTCATGCGGCGAATTGCGGCGTCATGCGGCGATATGCGTCGAACCGCAGTACCATGCGTCGACATGCAATGACATGCGGCGATATGCGGAGACGTAGGCAGAGTGCGCATCGTACGGCGGAATGTAGCGGCGTGCGGCGAAGTTTCACAACCTTTTAACTTGTGGAGTTATATTATACTGCTACATAATCTTGCCAGAAATAGGCGAGCCACACCTACTTTTTATAGTAGCTCCCATACAAAGTGTCTGTACTTCTTATCAATTGAAACGACTGTAACTTCTGCACAAAAGATCTTCAGGTCGCGGTGCTTCATAGCATAATAATAATAATAATTCATAATAATAAAACTTCTGCAATCTTCTGTCTAGAACACACAAAATTGACACAGATTAATATGGCAGTCGCAAATAATCTGGTAAAAAATCAATTTAATAGGATGATTGCATAAATATCTTTCAAATATGCCAAAATACTACTAAAACACATCTCAAAGCTATCGAAAATATTGCTTTTGCAAGTAATGTTTAAATAAGTAAAACAAAATCAAAAAAAGTACTGCAAGTTAGCTCGACCAAGATATTCCGTAGCTTCAATTGCCAATTATTAAATATTGGAATATTCTACAATGTGTTTAGTGCCCAAAAACGTTCTAAGGCGTAGGTGTTCTCTTTCTCTTAATGTATTTGATTTGCAATTTCTATGGTTGTTTTGCATTCGTCGACATGCGCTGAACTGCGATGACATGTGTCGACCTGCAACAATATGCGGTGAAATGCGTCGAATTGCGTGGAGCTGCAACAATATGCGTCGAACCACGGTAACATGCGTCGAACCGCGGTAACATTCATCGACATGCGACAACATGCGTCGAACAGCGGTAACAAACGTCGAACCGCGCTAACATGCGTCGAACCGCGGTATCATGCGTCGACCTGCGTCGACCTGCGTCGAACTGTGGCGAAATGCGACGACATGCGCAAATCAAAAATCTAAATCCAAATCCGCTACGCGAAAATCGAAATTCGCTATGCGAAAATCAATATTCGCTACGCGAAAATCAATATCCGCTACGCGAAAATCAATATGCGCTACGCGAAAATCAATATGCGCTACGCGAAAATCAATATTCGCTACGCGAAAGTCGATATTCGCACCGTGAAAGTCGATATTCGCTACGCGAAAATGAATATTCGCTACGCTACGGGAAAAGTTATATACGCTTCGCTAAACGAAAACTAAATTACGCTAAAATAACAAATATGAAAATTAAAATAGATCGCGAAGCGTTTTTTAATTTAATTTTTTAGCGGTTTTAAGTTTTCGCTTAGCTTTTTTGATTTTTGTTTTGCCGTTTTATATTTTTGTTAAGCATTTTTGGATAAAATTCGCTACATGAAAATTAAAAAACGCTAAGCGGAAATTTGAAACCACGAAAATCAAATGACATATCCTTAAAACGAAAAAAACCCTAAATGAAAAAACGAAGCGAAATCAAAAATCCAAAATGAAAATCAAAATCTAATACGAACACGTCAAGCGAAAATCAAAAAACGCTAAAAAATCGAACATGAAAATTAAAAATTATATCGCGAGGTGTTTCTTAATTCAATTTGATATTTTATTTTTGGTTTTCGTTTTCGCGTTTTTCGATTTTTGGTTGTCGTTTCTTGGTTTTTGGATATGCGACGCATAGCGACCTGCGGCAATATGCGTCGAACCGCGGTACCATGCGTCGAACTGCAACGAAATGCGGCGATATGCGGCGACGTAGGCAGAGTGCGCATCGTACGGCGGAGTGTAGCGGCGTGCGGCGAAGTTTCACAACCTTTTAACTTGTGGAGTTATATTATACTGCTACATAATCTTGCCAGAAATAGGCGAGCCACACCTACTTTTTATAGTAGCTCCCATACAAAGTGTCTGTACTTCTTATCAATTGAAACGACTGTAACTTCTGCACAAAAGATCTTCAGGTCGCGGTGCGTTAAAACGAAAAAAACCCTAAATGAAAAAGTCGATCAAAATTCGCTACGCGACAATCAATATTCGCTACGCGAAAATCGAAATTCGTTTCTTTGTTTTTGGATAACATTTTGGATTTCTCTTAATGTATTTGATTTGCAATTTCTATGGTTGCGGTGAAATGCGTCGAATTGCGTGGACCTGCAACAATATGCGTCGAACCGCGGTAACATGCGTCGACCTGCGTCGAACTGCTGTGAAATGCGACGACATGCGCAAATCAAAAATCTAAAACGAAAATCAACATCCGCTGAATAAACGCTAAGCGAAAATTAACAAACGCTAAGCGAATTTTAAAACCGTTAAGCATAAATCAAAATCCGCTAAGCGATAATTAATATTCGCTATGCAAAAATCAATATTCGCTACGCGAAAGCCGATATTCGCTATGCGAAAATCAATATTCGCTACGCGAGAGTCGATATTCTCTACGCATGTAACGACATGCGTCGAACCGCAGTAACATACGTCGAACCGTGGTACCATGCGTTGACCAGCGTCGAACTGCGGTGAAATGCGACGACATGCGCAAATCAAAAATCTAAAACGAAAATCAACATCCACTGAATAAACGCTAAGCAAAAATTAACAAACGCTAAGCGAATTTTAAAACCGCTAAGCATAAATCAAAATCCGCTAAGCGATAATTAATATTCGCCAGGCCAAAATCAATACTCGCTACCCGAAAACCAATATTCGCTATGCAAAAATCAATATTCGCTATGCAAAAATCAATATTCGCTACGCGAAAGCCGATATTCGCTACGCAAAAGTCGATATTCGCTACGCGAAAATCAATATTCGCTACGCGAGAGTCGATATTCTCTACGCATAACGACATGCGTCGAATTGCGGTGAAATGCGACGAGCTGCAACAAAGCGTAAATCAATATTCACTACGCTACGTGAAAAGTTATATACGCTACGCTAAAAGTAAAATTCGCTAAACGAAAACTAAAAAACGCTAAAATAACAAATATGAAAATTAAAATAGATCGCGAAGCGTTTTTTAATTTAATTTTTTAGCGATTTTAAGTTTTCGCTTAGCTTTTTTGATTTTTGTTTTGCCGTTTTATATTTTTGTTAAGCATTTTTGGATAAAATTCGCTACATGAAAATTAAAAAACGCTAAGCGGAAATTTAAAACCACGAAGATCAAATGACATATCCTTAAAACGAAAAAACCCCTAAATGAAAAAACGAAGCGAAATCAAAAATCCAAAATGAAAATCAAAATCTAATACGAACACGTCAAGCGACATACATAAATTTAGCATATTTTTAGGTGCGAGTATTTGTTATAGAGGTTCCCATAAAATGTGCCAAAGATTTGTAAACGATCAAAATTTGTATGAAGGAAATGAGACGCGATAGTGTAAATTTTCCAAGTCAAATTCTAAACACTAACAGTATCGGTAGGCTTGAAACGAAATTTATTCCTTACACTACAATACTAAAATTCAATGCTATTTTTAAAGAATGGAATGTAGGATCTCAATTTTAATTTACTCTCTTCGTTAGTATAGGAATTGTGAAAGAATTGGATGACCTACTGCATTATAACGGGTGTTTTTTAAAGGGCTTGACTGACTACTTTAAACCAAAATAAAAGAAAGAAATATTATTGGAATGAGTTTTTTTGTTTGTTTTTGTTTTAATCTGTTCGATAATTTAATGCCACTTATTTTTATACCCTGCATAATGTAATATGCAAGGTACATTCATTTCGGTCAGATGTTCTGTAACTTCTGTTGTAAGTTCTGCAATCTTATATATATATATATATCTACAATTCGGCGAAGTGCGGCGATATGCGTCGACATGCGGCGAAATGCGCCGACATGCGTCGGAGTGCGGCGACATGCGGCGGAGTGCGCCGACATGCGTCGGAGTGCGGCGATATGCGTCGACCTGCGGCGTAGTTCGGCGACATCCGGCGATATGCGTCGAACCGCGGTTCCATGCGTCGACATGCGTCGAACTGCGGTACCATGGGTCGACCTGCGGCGTTGTGCGGCGACATCCGACGATATGCGTCGAACCGCGGTACCATGCGTATACATGCGGCGACATGCGGCAAAGAGCGGCGACATGCGGCAAAGAGCGGCGACATGCGGCGAAGTGCGGCGGAGTGCGCCGACATGTGGCGGAGTGTGGCGACGTGTGACAGAGTGCGCATCGTACGGCGGAGTGCGGCGGAATGTAGCGGCGTGCGGCGAAGTTTCACAACCTTTTAACTTGTGGAGTTATATTATACTGCTACATAATCTTGCCAGAAATAGGCGAGCCACACCTACTTTTTATAGTAGCTCCCATACAAAGTGTCTGTACTTCTTATCAATTGAAACGACTGTAACTTCTGCACAAAAGATCTTCAGGTCGCGGTGCTTCATAGCATAATAATAATTCATAATAATAAAACTTCTGCAATCTTCTGTCTAGAACACACAAAATTGACACAGATTAATATGGCAGTCGCAAATAATCTGGTAAAAAATCAATTTAATAGGATGATTGCATAAATATCGTTCAAATATGCCAAAATACTACTAAAACACATCTCAAAGCTATCGAAAATATTGCTTTTGCAAGCAATGTTCAAATAAGTAAAACAAAATCAAAAAAATCTCCTTACAGTCGGCTGGGGCCGACCAAATTATACCCTGCATATGTAGAGGCATATATAAAAAGTTTGCTCGTATATCCATCCTTTTCTTCCACTACTTTGTATAGGACCTACATTAAGAAGCAGGCGTACCTCACCAATTTTGGAGGATCAATTTCTGCCTATAATACTAAACTACATAGGTTGCAATGGGTTGACCTAGGCGTATTAATTAGTAAGTTATGGGTGTTTTAATGTTTAAGATAAATCCGCGACTTTGTACGGAAGCTATATAAAAAGTGGGCGTGACGTATCTCTTTCTGGTATATCTAATTAATTTTTCAATATCAATCCACACCTTAAATTTGGTTGTCCTACGCTAAATGGTTTGTAAGTTATGGAGCTTAAAAGTTTTAGTTTAATTCCCTCGACGTTGTATGGGAGACCCATGAAGGAGTGGGCGTGCCACACTGATTTTCTGCCAGATTTTTGCCGACTACGATATTAATTTAAGTATCAATTATGGTTATTCTAGACCGAAGATTGCCGAAGTAACAGCTGTTTCAATTTAAAATTTGTATGGGGGCTACAATAAACAGTGGGCGTGGCGCGCCCATTTCAAGTGAGCCTAGTTGCTCGTACAATACTAATCCATACTTTAAATCTCGTTGTCCTACGCTAAATGCTTTGTAAGTTATGGAGCTTAAAAGTTTTAGTTTAATTCCCTCGACGTTGTATGGGAGACCCATGAAGGAGTGGGCGTGCCACACTGATTTTCTGCCAGATTTTTGCCGACTACGATATTAATTTAAGTGTTAATTATAGTTATTCTAGACAGAAGATTGCCGAAGTTACAGCTGTTTCAATTTAAAATTTGTATGGGGGCTACGATAAACACTGGGCGTGGTACGCCCATTTTCTGTGAGCCTAGTTGCTCGTACAATACTAATCCACACCTTAAATCTCGTTATTCTACGCTGAATAGTTTGCAAGTTATAACCGGTAACATTTTTTTTAATTTCCACAACTTTGTATGGGAGACCCAAAAAGGAGTGGACGTGGCACATTGATTTTCCGCCATATTATTTCCGACTACCGTGTTAATCTAAGTGTCAATTATGGTTATTCTAGACAGAAGATTGTAGAAGTTACAGCAGTTTCAATTTAAAAGAAGTACAGACACTTTGTATGGGAGCTACGCTAGAAAGTAGGCATGGCTCATCCACTTTTGGTGAGGTTATATAGTAGTATAATATAACTCTATGTGCAAAATATTGTTGTCCCAAGTGGTATATTGTGTGAGTTATAGCAAGTTAAAGATTTTGAAAATTTCGAGGTTAGTCGCTTTGAATGCTTGGTGTGGGCGTGGTTATTGACCGATCATGCCCAATATCAATCCCCTCAGTACTCTTGGATCATAGATTACTTATGCCAAATTTCATCGAAATAGCTCAATATTTACTCAAGTTATCGTGCGAACCAGCCAGGTGACAGACAGACGGACGGACGGACGGACGGACGGACGGACGGACGGACATCGTTAAATCGAAAATTTAATCGACGCTGATCACGAATATATATCCATGTCTATATCTCCGGAGATTCCTTCAAGTGGACACAAACATCTGACCGAAATGAATATACCATGCATATTGCATTATGCAGGGTATAAAAAGTACTGCAAGTTAGCTCGACCAAGATATTCCGTAGCTGCAATTGCCAATTATTAAATATTGTAATATTCTACAATGTGTTTAGTGCCCAAAAACGTTCTAAGGCGTAGGTGTATGCCATTCACGAAACTGTCTCAAAGAAACATAAGACTGTGAGGAAAAATTAGAAAACAAAATTTTGATACTGATCGGGATAGGCTTGGCAAAAATTCTAAAAAAAAAATCAAAATCCGCTAAGTAAACGCCAAGCGAAAATCAAAAAACGCTAAAACAACGTCAACCGGTGGTTTAAAACCGCTAAATGTGAATTAAAACACGCTAAGCGTAAATCAAAAAAACGGAAACCGATAATCAAAATTCGCTAAGCGAAAATTAAAAAACACCAAACGAAAAATATTTAAAACCCCGAAAATCAAATAACAAATCGTTAAAACGAAAAAAACCTTAAATGAAAAAGTCGATCAAAATTCGCTACGCGACAATCAATATTCGCTACGCGAAAATCGAAATTCGTTTCTTTGTTTTTGGATAACATTTTGGATTTCTCTTAATGTATTTGATTTGCAATTTCTATGGTTGCGTTGAAATGCGTCGAATTGCGTAGACCTGCAACAATATGCGTCGAACCGCGGTAACATGCGTCGACCTGCGTCGAACTGCGGTGAAATGCGACGAGCTGCAACAAAGCGTAAATCAATATTCGCTACGCTACGCTAAAAGTAAAATGCGGTAAACGAAAACTAAAAAACGCTAAAATAACAAATATGAAAATTAAAATAGATCGCGAAGCGTTTTTTAATTTAATTTTTTAGCGATTGTAAGTTTTCGCTTAGCTTTTTTGATTTTTGTTTTGCCGTTTTATATTTTTGTTAAGCATTTTTGGATAAAATTCGCTACATGAAAATTAGAAAACGCTAAGCGGAAATTTAAAACCACGAAAATCAAATGACATATCCTTAAAACGAAAAAAACCCTAAATGAAAAAACGAAGCGAAATCAAAAATCCAAAATGAAAATCAAAATCTAATACGAACACGTCAAGCGAAAATCAAAAAACGCTAAAAAACCGAACATGAAAATTAAAAATTATATCGCGAGGCGTTTCTTAATTCAATTTGATATTTTATTTTTGGTTTTCGTTTTTTAGTGTAAGCTTAGAAGTTTTAAGTTTTATCGGTTTTCGTTTTCGCGTTTTTCGATTTTTGGTTGTCGTGTCTTGGTTTTTGGATAACATTTTGGATTTCTCTTAATGTATTTGATTTACAATTTCTATGGTTGTTTTGCATTCGTCGACATGCGCTGAACTGCGATGACATGTGTCGACCTGCAACAATATGCGTCGAACTGCGTTGAAATGCGACGAATTGCGTCGAACCGCGGTAACATGCGTCGAACCGCGGTAACATGCGTCGAACCGCGGTAACATTCATCGACCTGCGATAACATGCGTCGAACAGTGGTAACATGCGTCGACCTGCATCGAACTGCGGTGAAATGCGACAACATGCGCAAATCAAAAATCTAAAACGAAAATCAACATCCGCTGAATAAACGCTAAGCGAAAATGTTTGTTAATTTTCGCGAATTTTAAAACCGCTAAGCATAAATCAAAATTTGCTAAGCGATAATTAATATTCGCTAGGCCAAAATCAATACTCGCTACGCGAAAGTCAATATTCGCTACACGAAAGTCGATATTCGCTACGCGAAGGTCAATATTCGCTACACGAAAAACCATATTCGCTATGCGAAAAGCAATATTCGATATGTGAAAATCATTATTCGCTATGCGAAAATCAATATTCGCTACCCGAAAATCGAAATTCGCTACCCGAAAATCGAAATTCGCTATGCGAAAATCAATATTCACTACGCAAGCGACATACATAAATTTAGCATATTTTTAGGTGCGAGTATTTGTTATAGAGGTTCCCATAAAATGTGCCAAAGATTTGTAAACGATCAAAATTTGTATGAAGGAAATGAGACGCGATAGTGTAAATTTTCCAAGTCAAATTCTAAACACTACAGTATCGGTAGGCTCGAAACGAAATTTATTCCTTACACTACAATACTAAAATTCAATGCTATTTTTAAAGAATGGAATGTAGGATCTCAATTTTAATTTACTCTCTTCGTTAGTATAGGAATTGTGAAAGAATTGGATGACCTAGTATATAACGGGCGTTACCATGCGTCGACATGCGGCGGAGTGCGGCGGAGTGCGGCGGAGTGCGGCGGAGTGCGGCGGAGTGCGGCGATATCCGTCGAACCGCGGTACCATGCGTCGACCTGTGACGTACTTCGGCGATTTGCGTCGAACCGCGTTACCATGCGTCGACCTGCGGCGAAGTGCGGCGATGTGCGTCGAACTGCGGTACCATGCGTCGACATGCGTCGAACTGCGGTACCATGCGTCGACCTGCGGCGTTGTGCGGCGACATCCGGCGATATGCGTCGAACCGCGATACCATGCGTTTACATGCGGCGTAGAGCGGCGACGTGTGACAGAGTGCGCATCGTACGGCGGAATGTAGCGGCGTGCGGCGAAGTTTCACAACCTTTTAACTTGTGGAGTTATATTATACTGCTACATAATGTTGCCAGAAATAGGCGAGCCACACCTACTTTTTATAGTAGCTCCCATACAAAGTGTCTGTACTTCTTATCAATTGAAACGACTGTAACTTCTGCACAAAAGATCTTCAGGTCGCGGTGCTTCATAGCATAATAATAATTCATAATAATAAAACTTCTGCAATCTTCTGTCTAGAACACACAATAAAAAAAAATTTATTTAATAGGATGATTGCATAAATATCGTTCAAATATGCCAAAATACTACTAAAACACATCTCAAAGCTATCGAAAATATTGCTTTTGCAAGCAATGTTCAAATAAGTAAAACAAAATCAAAAAAATCTCCTTACAGTCGGCTGGGGCCGACCAAATTATACCCTGCATATGTAGAGGCATATATAAAAAGTTTGCTCGTATATCCATCCTTTTCTTCCACTACTTTGTATAGGACCTACATTAAGAAGCAGGCGTACCTCATCAATTTTGGAGGATCAATTTCTGCCTATAATACTAAACTACATAGGTTGCAATGGGTTGACCTAGGCGTATTAATTAGTAAGTTATGGGTGTTTTAATGTTTAAGATAAATCCGAGACTTTGTACGGAAGCTATATAAAAAGTGGGCGTGACGTATCTCTTTCTGGTATATCTAATTAATTTTTCAATATCAATCCACACCTTAAATTTGGTTGTCCTACGCTAAATGGTTTGTAAGTTATGGAGCTTAAAAGTTTTAGTTTAATTCCCTCGACGTTGTATGGGAGACCCATGAAGGAGTGGGCGTGCCACACTGATTTTCTGCCAGATTTTTGCCGACTACGATATTAATTTAAGTGTTAATTATAGTTATTCTAGACAGAAGATTGCCGAAGTTACAGCTGTTTCAATTTAAAATTTGTATGGGGGCTACGATAAACAGTGGGCGTGGTGCGCCCATTTTCTGTGAGCCTAGTTGCTCGTACAATACTAATCCATACCTTAAATCTCGTTGTCCTACGCTAAATGGTTTGCAAGTTATGGAGCTTAAAAGTTTTAGTTTAATTCCCTTGACTTTGTATGGGAGACTCATGAAGGAGTGGGCGTGGTACACTGATTTTCTGCCAGATTTTTGCCGACTACGATATTAATCTAAGTGTCAATTATGGTTATTTTAGGCAGAAGATTGCCGAAGTTACAGCTGTTTTAATTTAAAATTTGTATGGGGGCTATGATAAACACTGGGCGTGGTACGAACATTTTCTGTGAGCCTAGTTGCTCGTACAATACTATTCTATGCCTTAAATCTCGTTGTCCTACGCTAAATGGTTTGTAAGTTATGGAGCTTAAAAGTTTTAGTTTAATTCCCTTGGCTTTGTATGGGAGACTCATGAAGGAGTGGGCGTGGCACACTGATTTTCTGCCAGATTTTTGCCGACTACGATATTAATTTAAGTGTCAATTATGGTTATTCTAGACAGAAGATTGCCGAAGTTACAGCTGTTTCTATTTAAAATTTGTATGGGGGCTACGATAAACACTGGGCGTGGTACGCCCATTTTCTGTGAGCCTAGTTGCTCGTACAATACTAATCCATACTTTAAATCTCGTTATTCTACGCTGAATAGTTTGCAAGTTATAACCGGTAACATTTTTTTTAATTTCCACAACTTTGTATGGGAGACCCAAAAAGGAGTGGGCGTGGCACATTGATTTTCTGCCATATTATTTCCGACTACCGTGTTAATCTAAGTGTCAATTATGGTTATTCTAGACAGAAGATTGTAGAAGTTACAGCAGTTTCAATTTAAAAGAAGTACAGACACTTTGTATGGGAGCTACGCTAGAAAGTAGGCGTGGCTCATCCACTTTTGATGAGGTTATATAGTAGTATAATATAACCCTATGTGCAAAATATTGTTGTCCCAAGTGGTATATTGTGTGAGTTATAGCAAGTTAAAGATTTTGAAAATTTCGAGGTTAGTCGCTTTGAATGCTTGGTGGGGGGTTATTGACCGATCATGCCCAATATCAATCCCCTCAGTACTCTTGGATCATAGATTACTTATGCCAAATTTCATCGAAATAGCTCAATATTTACTCAAGTTATCGTGCGAACCAGCCAGGTGACAGACAGACGGACGGACGGACGGACGGACGGACGGACGGACGGACGGACGGACGGACATCGTTAAATCGAAAATTTAATCGACGCTGATCACGAATATATATCTATGTCTATATCTCCGGAGATTCCTTCAAGTGGACACAAACATCTGACCGAAATGAATATACCATGCATATTGCATTATGCAGGGTGTAAAAAGAACAAATGTTGAGAAAAAATGTTGAGAAGCAAAATGTTTAGGTTCGGATATATACATGTTGCTTTGCGTATTTTATTGAATGTTTCAACATTTATCAGTTGTTTTTTTGTTTGAGGTCTAAGAAGAAGAAGAAGAACATGAAGAAGAAGAAAAGTAAGAAGAAGAAGAAGAAGAAAAATAGCAGTATCAAAACCTTGCGAGTTTATTTCATGATAATTTGTAATAATTTCGGATCTGTAGGTCGTAAGTTCAATACTCGGTAATTTTTTGAATGTTACCCACTACTGTCGATAAGTAATTGTAATGTTACAAAAGCTCTGTGACAAATCACTGAAAAACTGGTGTCAAAAGGCTTCTGTCATTTGGAATCGGTTTCTAATACTGTCCAAAATTCGACACGCATTAGAGTACTAGCCCTTCGCATTAGAGAAAAGGGCCCTTCGACGCCTATAAGTGCCACATATTTATTTAATTTGTAATCAAGCTCATAGAAATTACTATCACAAAAGTTCTGATATTTGGAATCAGCTCATTCTATTCAAATTTTACACACAGATTATATTGAAAGCGAAGATCATCTAATGCTCTTCGATACTCTCAGTGCCAGATGGAGTATATATTGCTGCAAGGATAAGGAACGTAATGGAATTTTGCATCAAACGATATATTCGAACATATATGCGGTTCTTGTTATTGTTAAGGGTCGTTTTCTTCTCTTCTATTGTATAATATTTAACAAAACACTTTTGCTTTTGCTGTCGGCATATGTAAACCCACTTGTATATGTTATATGCCCACTTGATGCTCACATACATAGAGGAATTTTGTTGTTTGTTCGCTGCTACGCAGCTATGTAGTTATGTTTTGATTGTATGAATGTATACGAATTCATGATTAACGTTGACCTTGAGCAAAAAAGGAAACAACAACAACAACAGCAAGAACAAAACAAAGCAATCACACAGTAGTAGTAGCTCAGTCGCCTCTTTTCCATACCATCTCCTTAGGTACGAGGCATTTCATCCGAAAGTGAAATGAAAATACGCAATTTGCCTTTAATTTGAAAATGTTTTCTTGCTGGGTGGCAGGGCATATAATGTAGGTATATGGTTTTCATTTGTTTTTATATTTAGGTATCTTTATTGTTGTTGTTGTATACAAATGTAAATACATATGTGCAAGAGGTATCATCATCATCATCATACTAAATATTTACCATTTGGGAATTTCACTTTTTCGGTAACACAGTTTTCCCTTTTTTTGGGGGGAGTGCGGGGGCGGTGGCAAAAGAGAAAAGGGAGTCAGAGAGAAAATACGCGAGGATATAGCATACATATATTGCGTATACGCATTTATTATTTTCAAATGTTCGGTTCAAATGTTGTTTGGTGTGATTATTTTATTCTGATGGCATTGAGGGAAACGAAATATACGGGAGTACCCTCTTTGCATTTTTTTTTTCATTTTATATGTATGTATGTGACTGTAATTTGCTACGCCATTTTTTCCCCCCATATTTCAAAACAAATGATTTCTCTTGTCATTGTTGTTGTTGTTGTTGTTGTTATTTCGACCACTTGTCTGTTGTTGTTTTAGGTAAATATGTTTTATTTGTTATTTTATTGGGTGTGGTTTCTTTACATTGCAATATTTTCCTTTTTATTTTTATTTTTTATTTATTTTTTATTTGTGAGCTCTGATCGGTGGTATTTTATTGTTTTAATGTGTTGCATATACTGGATAAACATATGCTTCCAGTAGATAATAATATGATTTGTTTAGTCCTAGGGATATTTGAATTTTTTTTTTTTTCGTGGGCTCAAGAGCTCGACGAAGCAAAGAGCCTTCTTGGAGAGTTTTCATTCAATGGAAGCTGATTTCTGATTTCAGTTGTGTAAAAAGAATTCAATATTGGTTGAAAATAGTGGCTGAGTTTAGTAGTTTACAATGACATAGGACCCTCTTATCAGCCCTTGCGATTCCAAATAGCGAAGCAGACACTTAATGCTTATGCTAATCAAGTCTTCAAATAATTGTTACAAAAAAAAATTGTTAAAAAAAAAAAATACCAAAAGGAGCCAACTTCTTTTTGTGAGACCATAAATTATTAGAGGATTCCATCTCCAACCTCTCTAGGTTTCTCTGAAACCAATTAGTTCTATTGTGATACCGCCTATGTACTAAACTCTCCAAATGATTTCAGCAAAAAGAAGGAGCAAATGTTAGTGAACTCTCTTTGGGAGAAAAACATATTAAGATTTATGCATTTCAAGTCAAAAATTAATTTTGTTCAAAAATAGAGGCCAAATTTACTGAACTTTCTTTTGCGGATTTCAGTCGAAGCAATAAAGATTCCCCTCCAATTCACTCGCGTTTTTAGAATTTTTAGAAAATTATCAAGAAAAATTGTACATTCTATGTATATTCGTACTAATTAGACAGTGGTCCGTCTAGCACGGCTGAGCACTCAGTGCTTATCGATTCAAGCACTTGTGAACTGAAACCTATGAAATTGGTGTGGTAATTCATGAGAAAAATTGAAATCATATTTTGTCAGCATTTAACTCGGAATCTCTCT
The DNA here is from genome assembly GCA_963854835.1 of Megamerina dolium. Classification (NCBI taxonomy): domain Eukaryota; kingdom Metazoa; phylum Arthropoda; class Insecta; order Diptera; family Megamerinidae; genus Megamerina; species Megamerina dolium. Next base: position 9,902,262 of record OY978528.1, read on the forward strand.
GAGTTTTCACGAAATTGGTGCAGTTCCGTAAGAAACCATTACAAATTTTGAAAAAAAAACCGATGCAGATATTCAATGCTCGTCCTATCGGAGTCATGAAATATTTTCTGCAAGAAGAAGAAACTGATGTTAATGAAGATTTTGTTGGCGAGCACACATTATTAGGTTAGTGAGCCCCCCTCTCAACTTTTCTTTTTCTTTTTTTTTCAGCTGCCCTTCACATTCTAAAATCTTTTTTGGCTTCACGCAGAGCATTTCGCCAGTCAGCACTGTTTTTGGCTCTCTAGCATCAGTTTGAAGTTTCAAGAGCTATCAGACTCGCCAATAGTTAGTATGAAGATTTTCCAGTATGGAAGTCAGGTCCTCTTCTTTGTCGTCGTCCAACAGCGGCCATCGAATACAGCACTTTGAAGCGAGTTCTTCCGCCGAGACCAAAGAAGGCCCGTTGTGATACCTCGTGGAGTGCTGTAATTGAGGAGATTACTTACAGTTGCCTCTGACAAAGGGACTTGGTAACCTGAACTATAGAACCTAGATATCGTTTTTGCTGTAGTCAATGGGCGCTATGATTTCAAAAACCAGAAACATTGAATGCACCAAACAGATTCGTTTTAAACTTCTTAATTGTCTTCGTAGATACTACGCTGATATTTCAGCAGGGAATTCTACCAACGGGTTAGTGGCCTGTGAATATAAAAATGTAAAATGTTTTATATCTGAAACTAGCCAATACAAGAGTTTATATCTCCTCTAATTAGACTATTCGATATCTCGTTTAGAACGCAGCCCGCATGCAGTAAGCGATATACTCAATTCACGTTATTTATTCTGAGGAATCCATGGGGATCTCAGCTTAACCTGGCAAGCAACCTGGAATGTTCCATTTTTGCCAATGAAATATTTTCGAAAGGGCTCTTCCTATGAAGACTTCCTTCGAGATTTGTTCCAAGTGTTCGCTTATAACAACATTTTAAAGAAAGTTCTGCATTAGCGCTTATTCTCTTCCAAATCGTGCCAACGAAAAACTTCTAAATTGGGCCAACTGACTTGCGACTCTCCTCACTTTTATTATTTAGATCTCAATGCTATGCTAATTTATTTTTAGCATGTATCCTCTTCAATATTGCTTATTGTTATTTGATACGAACTTTGTTTCTTTTAATATTTTATTCATTATTTTATTTTACGATTACGCACTAAATATAATAATTAAATAAAGCGGCAGCAAAAAAAAAAACAAAAAACAAAAAAGAATAAAAATAATCGAAAACCAAAAAAAAACACTTAATACATAAAAGCAATAAAATACAAAAGCAAAAATCCTTGAAAGTTCAAATATCCTTGTTTCAGTTGGTACAAGTTATCGGGAATGAGGATATAGGATATTTTTGCGTGCGTATTAAACAAGTGAACAATATATAAACTAAAACCAACTGTTGCAAATAATACAAAACCAAAACGTAACAACTACAAAAGAGCAATAATAAAAGCTTTGGCAAAATAATCTGGCAAATAAAGTTCGAAAAGATATTTTCTAGCCCAAAAAAAATCCATTAATGTTTATAAAATTAACTGGAACGAAACAAGGCCAGAAAGTACGAAATATGAGGAGGAAGGCCCTGTACTAATATCAGAGAGTGCCGAAGGTACGGGTGACCAGTATTGGTTTGATTCGATTCGGTTCAGTGTCATTTCATTCAAGTAATACAATATGAACCAGGGGTTAGAGTGACATGTCACAGCAATATTCTTACATGAAAATTAACAACAACACTTTAGGTTAATATATGAATCCATATGATGCTGTATAAGGTGTTATGAAGGACATTCGAATATATTAAGATTTTATATGACAGTAAATTGTCATATAAAATTTGGAAGGAACTTCGTGTAAAATTGTCGAGAACTAATTTAGAAGAAAAAAGGGTCTTAAGTATTTTGAGACGAAATGCTGCAAAAAATGATACCAATCGACCGCTATATCGATGTTTCTTTTGCTGCATTGAAAACCAAAACTTCTGCTAAGTCCGAAAACCAAAAATATGAACATTTTCTTTGGAAGGTTTTGGATGAATTTGTCATTATTGACCACCCTGAAGGTCTACATAAAAGGCTCTCAGATCGTTATGAACTCAAAAGCAACGGAGGATTTGTGTATTGAAAAAAATCACTTGGGAACATAACTTTTTCTGAACTTTGATCATGAGCTGCTTCACGTGGGTTTTGCCTGAGAAAATAAATTTTTTATCCGAGCCGAGGTTTTAGAACTCACTGTAGTGCTCAAGTTTTTTTTAAAATATTTTATGGCATGACACAGCGGTAGGAGGTAAAGTTTATAAAAACGTAAATTTTGCAACAAAGCCTCCCTAGGGGATCAATATAGAGGGTGAATATGTTCAGAAAATATTTGGATGTAAAAATGGTTATACATTTTCATCCTCTAAAGGCAATTTCTGAGCAATTATAACAATATCTAACGTTTTTCTGCTATTCTTCAGTTCATTTTGTCGGGAAGCCTCCAAGTAGAGAAAAGATATGTAAAAGAGCCGGCGCAGAAACAAAAAGTTCAGTAGTGAAAATGAATGTAAAGCGCATTAAAATTCAGCGGCTGCGCTGACTAGATCATGTCGAGCGAATGGAAGAATACGCTCCGGCTAAGAAGGTTATTCGGAACCCGCTGCCGGATGACGCAGAAGAGGAAGATCTAACCTCCGGTGAAAAGATCAAGTACTGAAGAACTTGTCAGCGATTGGAATTTCTAAGTGGCGCCAACTAGCGAAGAAAAGAGCTGGCTGGCGAAACATGCTAGATTCGGCCTAAATCGATTTTCGATTGTTATGGCCACATAAGTAAGTAAGTAAATAAAATTCAACGGCTGCGCTGGCTAGATCACATCGAGCGAATGGAAGAATACGCTTCGGCTAAGAACGTGTTTTATTCGGAACCCGCTGCTGGATGACGCAGAAGAGGAAGAAAAGATCAAGTACTGGAGAACTTGTCAGCGCATGGAATTTATAACTGGCGCCAACTAGCGAAGAAAAGAGCTGGCTGGAGAAGTATGCTAGATTCGGCCTAAATCGATTTTCAGTTGTAATGGCCACATAAGTAAGTAGGTTTTACCCCTGTATGGCCATTCTGGGAGAGATGGGAGTGAAATTTATAGAAATGACACTTTTTTGGAGGAGCCTCTCTAAGGAGTAGATATAGAGTTGGTCACTCTCTCTTGTTACAACTGCAGCGGTGATTCCGGGGCAATTGTGACGTTACGTGTCTATTTTTAGTTGTCTCCAAGTTCATTTTGTAGGGGAGTCTCCTGAAGTAGTAAAGATAGGTAGTGAATAAGTTAAAACATTATACACTACTTCATGAGGACCCGGGTAGCGGTAGCAGTAAAGTAATAAAAATGCTAGTTTTTGTGTAGAACCCCTCTCAGGATAGAGATGGAACGTAGTTATGACCAGAACAAAAAGGTTTCCAAAATTGTCTGGCTTAATCAAAATAATGTTGGATTTTAGTGCAAAATTTTTGCAAAAACTGCGACTCAAAGACTACAAAAGCTGAAATAAAAAAATTATGAATACCAGTCTAGAAGGAAAAACTAAACTTTTTATTGTGAATTGATTAACGAACGTCTCTAAATTTCTTCATTTTGTAGTAACAGATAAATTTGTTTATAACACATCCCTTTTTTTTTTATAGCAAAACTCGAAGCTTTTCTTGGCAAAAAAAAAAAAAAACTATACAAAAAAAAAAGTTTCGTTCAGATTCATCGACATTTCCTCCTCTTATCATATTTTTGCAATATACTTTATTCACAATAATAATAATCATTCAAGGCAAAAAACAAAGGACGTCAGAGTAGAATAAAGAATAACAAATTTATATTTAAATTTGACACCATCATCGATATTATGCTAATGGATGCAATTCCAATGGCATATGCTAAATAAATGTAAATAAGTAAATACATAAACGAAAAAAAAAAAAAAAAAATGTTCCACACCAAAATGGAAATATTTATGATTGATGAGACTACTCCATTTATTGCTTTATTTAGTTGTTCGATCGAACAAGTTGTATGTAACTAAGCCAGCTAACTTGACTTACACCGTGAATTATATGATGGACCAATAGTCACTCAATTTCGCATTTGAAATTCGGAAAACCCGCATATGATTGACGACAATGCTGCTGAGCACATCATTTTGCCTATTGTGAGCGCTATATAGATCCATGATTACAAACTTTTTCCGGGCTACAATCCAAGACATGGGCATGGATGGTTTTGTAAAATTGGATTGACATGATGCGCCACTGTTAAGCCTACGTAAGCAGTGATATTAATGAAAGTGGGTTCCAGAAGTATGAGAATATTTGCTCTTTATTTTCATTTTATTTCATTTTTAAAAGTAACTTCTCTTTGGGCTATCAGAATTGATTTTGATTTGATTGATATAGCACTGATTGATCATTTTCTTCTAAGAATATCTTTTTGAAAATAGATCATGAGCTTTAGCTCAGCTACCTTATTAGACATTAGACTTTAAATTCGAATACTTCAGATATTTTGCAATAGTAATTCTTGTACCCCCTTCGAAAAGTTTAGAAATGAGAATTATGAGAATCATTATCTCAAAATAATCCTCTAAGTAAATTAAGAGCGCCCTCATTTTCGGCAACATTTCAATATTTGCAACATTTATTTGCTCTCTTCCAACTCACCTTTTCGTAGCTAGGCATTCATTTATCCATTTTGAATTGCTTCTATTTCTGGCTACAATATGTGATTATGCTTTGCTTACTTTGGCTCTTGTCAAGGACATTTGCTCAATTGAATTTTCGAAATTTGTTGTTACGCTGCGCTTCAAGATGCTTGTGGTGTGTATTTTTCATTATTGATGTTGTTGTTGTTTGTTCTTCTTACTACTATGTATATTGTTGTAGACATTTATAGGCGTATGAATAGAGAATTTTTTTTGTTTTTATTTATTGTATTTATTTTTTGGTCTTGCCATTTCGATGAGAGTATTTTATTTTTTTTTTTGCTTCATTTCTTGTTCTTCTTATTTTATTTTATGCTTAAATTTGATATTTCTTCTCCTTGTTGACCTTGAAGATGTTGGTTGCAAGTGTTTTTGTTTTTGATTTAAAGAAATAATATTACCATATGTATGGTACTACTAACTGCGGCGGGTTGCCAACCACCGGGTTATGCCGAAATGTGTTTTGAATGGCTCGCCATTATTTTATTGTATAATTTTTTGTTTGTTTTTTTTTTTTGGTTCTTTGTCGTGGTTTCTTTCGTTGTGATATTTTGCTTTGCCATTGCAGCTCATATTCATTATTTATTTGAAGGATTCTTTGAGAGTCTTCTCGCCTCAACCACTCCATTGGATTTCTCTCCCTCCCTCTCTCCCTCTCTCTCTCTCTCTCTCTCTCTCTGTGATTTGTAGACGAATGCATGTTATGTTCAAGGTCATTTCGAGTTTACCTTAAATTAAGATGTATTAGCGACGATTGTCTGCCGTGGCCCTTTGAGATGATGGTTTGGAATGGCAAAAGAAAATCATTTTAAGCATAACTTGAACCGCCTTCAAGAAAATTTGATTACGAGATGGTACATTGTATTAAAAATTTCACTTTTAATTGATTTCAAACAACATTTCCAAGATTCTTTTTCTTATGTGGCCATAACAACCGATGATCGATTTAGGCCGAACATATAATGGGGCGCCAGTCTGCTCTGTTCTTCGCTTGCTGGCGTCAATTGGATATTCCAAGCGCCGCCAGGTTACCCAGAAATTGGTCCTTTTCGACGAAGGTTTGGTTTTCCTCTTCTTCTGCGCCCTCTAGCGGTTGCCGAATTAAATACCCTCTTCACTGGAGCGTCTTCTTCCATTCGCATGATGACTTAGCCAGTGCAGCCGCTGGATTTTGTTTTTTCAAAGCTATGGATTGTTGTTAATAAGCAGACCACATAAAATTGAGTCCTTAGCAATTTCAGCACACAAAGATATTGCAATGTAGCACCTTTCCACTTAGACATACGAAAAACGAAAAACTCGGGGTTAATAGATGAGGTAAACAATTTTCTAAGTATTTCGATTTTGTCCCTCATCTAAAAAAAAAAAAATTACAAAACCTTCATTAAAAAATCAAGAATTACTCAAGAATCACTCAAGAATCGAATTATATTCATTTTTCCTCCTTAACATTTTCTTTATAATCAATACAATAAATGTGTGACACTTATAGACCCCAAAGAGCCCTTCCAGTCATTGCCAGTCATTGATGAACTGAATGACCGACCCTCATGAATAGCCTCGGTCCCAACATTTCAGTCAAATATACTTTTAATAAATACAATACAATAAATGTGTGGCACTTATGGGCCCCGTAGAGCCCTTCCAGTCATTGCCAGTGTGATGAACTGAATGACCGACCCTCATGAATACCTTCAGCCTCAACATTTCCTCCAAATATTACTTTCGAACAGTACCAACCTCTCGGCAAACAATTGATAATTCTTCTGGCAGTAACAAATTGCTTCTAAAAGTGTGACAAAGCGAAAGAGCTCAAGAAAAAGGGATGTCACCGGGTTCTGCCGTTCGGAACCGTCTAATATAAGTAGGTCGCTTTTAATACTGTCCAAACATTGACCACGCACAAATAGTACTCGACGAGAAGGTCAGCCAAAGGGCCCATTTTTTTATACATACTCTCATCTCCATCTCTTTAGGGGGCGGGGCTACCGTTCAAAATCGTTGTTTTAATAAAAATGAAAGAACAGTAATATTCTAAGTCATACCAATACCAAAATCATTTAAGAAGCTTAACTTGACCGATTCTCAAATGGGTCCATTTATCTGTAAATATAATTTATGTAAGAAATTACCGTTCTATAGCTTTTTTGTGGGGGCACAGTGGTAGATGTAGATTTTATCGTTCAAAATTGAGTTGATTTGAATGGAGAAGTAATGTAGTGTAGTGTAAGCGTAGTGTGTGTCAAAATAGGCGCCACTGATTAGGTCGCTCCTGGTTGATTGGTTGAAATCCTACTTTTTTTTAATTTTAATTTTTTTTTTGTTAAAGAATCAACAATCGTCTTTAATCAATTTGATATCAATTCTTGGTAGGTTTTTGAAACTCATTGTAATAACATCTATCTACTACTACTGTTTCTACGTATTTGAATATTATGGTATACTTACTTACACCTTCATACTTTGATTGTTTACACAAAATCGTATATAAATCATATACACAAATACACTCACATGTACGAGTACTTGTACAATGTCAATATTATGTAGGTATTATCCTTTTTTTTTTTTTTTTTTTGTTTCTGCCATAAAATATACAAAATACACGTAAATAAATCAACAACAACAACAATATTGGTTAAATACAAGTACATATTAGCATCAGAAGAAACAACACATTTTCAGATAGAAAAGGGGCAGAGAGAGAGAGAGAGAGAGAGACAGGCTCTAAATGTTTTTGATTTGACATTGAAAATTAGGAATCTGGGCTGACAGACAAAATGCACGCACGTTTATACTCGTATCAATGGTATAAGTGAATACATTTATATGTATGTATGTGTGCATGTGGGCCTATATGGTTGAATGGAGTGTGTCTGTGTGTGTGTTCGTATGTTTAGAAAAGAATACTTGACAATCTGACAGCATAGCAAGCATTTGAGTTTTTCTTATACTCATAGGATGCGGGTACCTACGCAATCACAAATAGAAATGCATAGCTGCTGAGTTTGACATACTAACATAAAGAAGCTGTTTATCTACGACAAGAATTATATATAAAATAAATAATATTTATATATGATTTGTATATATACATATCGTAAGTATGTGTATAAGAACCCGTATGTAATATGTATATAGAATGTATACCTATAATATGTGTGCATAACACGTTGCCAACCATGTGACATATTTTAGGAATTTCTATTACAAATCATATATATGTAAATGTATGTATTTATGTATGTTTGTGTGTTTGTGAATATTCGTGACTTTTTCTGATCCTTTTTTTTTCTCGTCCTATATTTTTCTTTTTTATTTCAATCTTTCCCAACCCAAAACTTTACTACCTAGAAGCATACTTCAATAAAGTGCTACTATTACCTTCTTATTAAATGGCAGAATGTATGTATGAGTATTTATGTATATGGAAAACAAACAAAATAAATAAATTTATATTAAATATACAAATATTAACATACATACATATATAACATAAATTTAGGCCACGCCAGTGCGATCACTAGTCTAGAACTAATTACCAAATTATTGAATTATTGGTGAAGAATTATGAAATTGCAAAATTTTTGGAAATGTTACTTTTTTTTTACCAAAATAGTGCCACTTAAAATTTTTTTCAATCATATTTTTTTGAAAAACTGCAACTTTTTAAAGAAAAATCGTAATATTTATATGGAAGCTATCATTATTATATAATGTAACATTCTCAAATTTAGAAAATATTAATTTTTCAACAAAATAATAGTGCTCACCAAATTTGAAATCATACTCTTCATAAATAAATATAGTCTCCATAGAAAATTGCAGTTTTTGAAATAAAAATCGTCAGTATATTGCACTATTTTATGATGCATTATTTTGAAACTTGGAAAATTTTATGTTTTCAACAAAATAGTATTTCTGACCAAATATGAAGTCATAGTTTTCATAAACAATTATAGTCTCCATAGAAAATATAAGTTTTTGAAACAAAAATCGTCAATATATTGCACTATTTTATGATGCATTATTTCGACACTTGGAAAATTTCATTTTTTCAGCAAAATAATATTCCCGATAAAATTTGAAGTCATACTTTTCATAAATGAATATAGTCTTCATATAAAATTGAAGTTTTTGAAATAAAAATCGATAAATATACTTTGAATTTTTTATGATACACTTGAAAATTGGAAATTTTTATTTTTTCACCCAAATAGTATTCCTGATCAAATTTGAAGTCATACTTTTCATAAATAAATATAGTCTCCATATAAAATTGAAGTTTTTGAACCAAATATCGTCAATATATATTACGCTTTTTTATGATACATAATTTTGAAACTTGGAAATTTTTATTTTTTCAGCCAAATAGTATTCCTGATCAAATTTGAAGTCATACTTTTCATAAATAAATATAGTCTCCATATAAAATTGAAGTTTTTGAATCAAAAATCGTCAATATATATTACGCTTTTTTATGATACATAATTTTGAAACTTGGAAATTTTTATTTTTTCAGCCAAATAGTATTCCTGATCAAATTTGAAGTCATACTTTTCATAAACAAATATAGTCTCCATAGAAAATTACAGTTTTTGAAATTGAAATCGACAATATGTTACACTATTTTATTAGTCATTCTTCTGTAGCTTAAAAAAATCTTATTTTTTAACCAAAATAGAGGTTTTCACAAAATTTCAAGTCATTCTTTTTATAAATATGCATAGTCCCCATACAAAATTTGAATTCTCTAAACAAAAATCATCAAAATATTGAACTATTTTAGAATGCATAATTCTGTAGCTGAGAAAATTGTATTTTTTTTTAGCAAAATAGTAATCCTCACAAAATTTAAAGCCAGCTTCTTCATAAATATATATAGTTCCCATATAAAATTGTAATTTTTTAAATAAAAATCAAACAAATTTGTATGGAAGGTAACATTATTCTAGAATGGATCATTCTGAAACTCTGAAAATGTAATATTTTCACTAAAATTGTAATTCTCACAAAAATTGAAGTCATAATTCTCATAAAGAATCATAGTCCTCATACAAAATTATAGTTTTTTAAAACAAAAATCGGCACAATATGTAACCATTTTATAATCAATGATTACAAAACTTTCAAAATGTTATTTTTTCACCAAGACATTGCTCCATAGAGAATTTGAAGTCATACCTTCCATAAAAAATTGTAGTCCCCATATAAAATTGTAACTTTTTAAACAAAAACTGAGAAATTTGTATAAAAGTTAGCATTACTGTATTGAATACATAATTCTGAAACTTTGAAAAACTTATTTTGTCGCTAAAATAGTACTCCTGACAAATTTGGAAGTTTTATCTTTCTTAAATAATCATAGTTCCCATACAAAAAATGTTTTTTTTTTAACAAAAATCGACAAATTCATGTGAAAGCATAATTCTGAAACTTGAAAAATATTATTTTCGCATTAATGAGTAATGTACTCTGGAGGAATGAGTTGCCTTAAAAATTTGAAAAAGCTTAATGAGAATTATAAGGAAAATATGCATTGAACGAAAAAATTGAGTACCCATTTTTTGAAAATTTATTTTTCGATTGTAAATTGTAACTACATTTGAAAATGAGTTTATTTTCTCACTTGAACATATGTCATTACCATTCTATGGTACCAGAACTAGTTCCAGTTGCAAAATTACAAATTGCAACATATCAAGATATCAAGTACGTACGCCTATATGATTTGCAAAGCTGCTTAAAAAGTTATCACATTTAAATGACACGCAATGACACACACACACACACACACACACAAATACACACACATGCACATGCAAATACACATACATACAAATTGGCATGTCATTATTGTAACTGCCATTACAACGAATTCTGGTGCTGCCACCGGCGCTCTTGTTGCTGGTATAATGATTGTAATTGGCGCGTGTAGGCAATCAGCCGCATGACAACAAAATTAAGAAAGATGGCAAACTGAAGTAAAATTTTTGAACAACAACTAAATGGTAAAATGGTAAATTCATAAGAAAGCAAATATAAATATGTTTGAACCCTTCGTGTGATGAGCAGTAGGGTGCTGAACCGAACCTATACACTTTAGTGCTCCTAGTTGTTCTTGGTACTCGTATTTTATATGTAGCCCAAATAGCAACAGCAACAACGACAACGACAATCATCATAAATACATCAAAGTGACCTTGAATTATCACAAAAGTACAGATAGCAAATGTGTGTGTGTGTGTAGTCCTTTATTTAATGGCTGTTGTTGTTGTTGTTGTTGTTGTTGTTGCTGAAGCATGCGTTAGACAATAGGAATGGTTAAGTCACAATTGTACAGTAGATGAGCCCAAAAGAAGAAAAGAAAAATAATAGAGACAAAAAAAATAAAAATGAATAAACTAAAGGTGATGGATAATAATGAGGAGTAAAAGAGAACGAAGAAAAATAAGCCGAAGCCGAGGAGGAGCATAAAATGAATTTGTGACAAAAAGATCGTCGAAATTGAATAATGTTTCATTTCCAGACTTACTGTTTGTAATAAATTTGGACTACAATATATTCGAAGGGATCTACCACATTGAAAGCTTTTGTGAGAAAGCTCTTTTAAAAGCTTTTTCTCTGATAAAGTTCTACTTGTTGTTAGGTTAGGTAGTTTGAAAAACAAAATTCAGTTACTTAGGTCCTAAAATCTGATAAACGATGAAAACCCGTCATATAAAATCATTGTACAGTCAAAATCAAGAAGGTCATCGTACAGACAAGACTCTATTTAGGCTAGATAAAATTCGAATACAATTAAAAACGAAATTTTGATGGAATCATAAAAAACACACATTCTAGTCACAATCTAGACAAGACAATCTTCAAGCAATACAAATCTATAGCAGTTTAAAGTCCACCCAAAAAGAAATATAAAGAGATTTTCTTCGATAATCGAATTTACTAGATTGAATATGTTATTGCCTTAAAAAATGTCCACATGAAAAAGTCCTATAATCAAAATTACTCAATTTTTTGTGCCTTAGCACACTGTTGCATCTGCAATCATTTCACAATACCGGTTACTCGATCCGGTAACCGAATTTTTACATCTGAGTGATTACTATGTGATGCATAGTTAATAGCCTTCAAGAACCTCAATCTACTGGCTATACAATCCAGGAATACAATGATCTATTCATATTAACTTGAGTATTTGAGAAAGTGTAATTTCGATATAAATGTTGCCTCGGCCTTGGATCGAACTAATGGCCGACTTCTCAGAGGAGAAACGCACTAACCCCTGAACTGAGTTAACGTGGATTTTAATTTGCTTACTTAAAATGCATCTGGTCTCGATTAACTTTCTGAATTTTGACTTGTTGATTTTTTTGAAATTGAAAGATCGTCAATTTTATAGGAGAGTCTCTCCAAGTGGCAGAATATAGTAGGGCTAAGTATATCTGAAGAAAATATCGAAGCTCTATGTGCAATTTCTGTGCAATGCTATGATAATTTGTCGATTTTCAGGTGACTTTGAGTTCATTTTGTACGAAAGCCTCCGTAAGGAGGTGATTCCCATCTTAGTAACAGCATTCATGGGATACAATGGCGAGTTTTGATTTATATTTCAAAATGCGGAGCAGAAAAAAAAATTATGAATAGTTTAAAGTAACCGGAAAAGAAAGAAAATAAAAATATTAACACTGCTCAGTTCTTTCCATCAAGACTTGCAAAGATTATAGTTTAAAAATTCTATTTGGGTGCCGTAGCTCAGTGGGTGGATGCCGTAGTTCAGTGGTTAGTGTGTTGGCCTTCTTATCTGTAGGTCATGGGTTCAATCCCCGTCTGAAACATCAATTTAATATCGAAAAGATTTTTCTTTGGACCGGTACCCGGTACCTGTCGACAAACAATTGGCAATCTAAAAGCTTCTAAAAGAATTCTGTGGCAAAGCTCAGAAAAAGTGATGTTGCAGGAGTTCTGCCATTCGGAGCCTGCTAAAACAAAGTAGGTCCCTTCTAATACTGTCCAAAATTGAACACGCACAACAGTAATGGAAGAGAAGCTCGGCGAAAGAGCCATTCGGGCTCTTGTCTTTGTATATTCCATAGCTTAATGGTTTCTAAATTGATTCCCTGTGCACTTTACATAATTTTTTTCACAAAGCATGTAAAAATGTGGTTCTTCTAAACAGCAATCACAATGTCAGCTTATTATGGAAGAAGCTTTCGAAAGAGCTCTGGAAAAAAAAAAAATGATGTCAAAGTAATTTTCTTCATTCAGAATCAATTATTTGATGTTGTCAGTGTAGGAGGAAATGAAATATTTTCTTATCAAAATTTTATAGAAAGCAAACCATATGCATACACATATGGCAGTCTAAACAAATAAATATCCGCAATACAAGCAACTTGAGGAGAGGTAAAAATTAATAGAAAAAAAAAAATAAAAATAAATAATAATATTAATATGACTGTAAACAATAACAATGATAATGTGAGCAATACATATAGTCATAAGCATCTGCTTGTATATGCATACATATGTAGTCTATATCGTACACTTATAACTATGAGTAGCAGCAATAAGTATGAGTTGCATTATTACGTCTCTGATATTATGCTTACTCATCATATTTGAAATATGTACGTACGAAACTACGGCAACAACTGCTTCGTAACTACTTGGAACTAACATAGAGAATGCATGTGCATGCGCATATTCAAATATATTTGTGTATGTATGCTTTAGTGTATGTGTGTAAAGTCATGCACTTGACTGACTGGCATTGAACTTGAACTGCAATTTTTATTGTGTTTGTGTTCTTCTATTTGTTTTTGTTCTTGTTGTTGTTGTTGTTTTTCTGATGGGGACATTGCTATTTATGTACATATTTTGTGATTACACTTGTTGTTATTATTGTTGTTGTTTTCGTTGTTATTCAAATATGAAAATGTGCACAAGTGTGAATCAACAATCGCCGCAGTGCTTTTATACATACTTACACAGAGAACATCTGATAGCAATGAATAAATAATCATTATAATTTAAATGACGAAAATAATGACAATAATTAAAATAAAAATATTTACAATTCAAATAATGATAATAATAATGATGTTTTCGATAATAACAATAATGCTCAAATGACTATGAGCATTTCAAGTGTCCTAGTGAAAGTTGAAGGGCTGGTCGTCTACAATACAAAATAATTTTTAATAAATTTTTTAACAGCGTAAAATTTTTTATTCATCATAAAATCACAATTTTCGTGGCATTTGCGACATTTATTCAATCAGTGAGTTAGCCATAAAATGTTATTCTCACTAAAAACGATTCATAATTTGTTGCGAAACATTGTTGCTAGCATAGAAATGATGATAAAAATGTTGCCAAATTGAGATATTTCAGTCGAGAATTCGAAATATGCAATATCTGCAATTGATTTTCAATAAATTATAGTTATTTTATATTAAATTTCTTGCGCTTTCAAAATATTTGTTGCAAATCAATGCTGTTTTTAACAAATTGTTGCGAAACATTGTTGCTAGCATAGAAACGATGAGAAAAATGTTGCCAATTTGAGATATTTCAGTCGAGAATTCGAAATATGCAATATCTGCAATTGATTTTCAATAAATTATAGTTATTTTATATTAAATTTCTTGCGCTTTCAAAATATTTGTTGCAAATCAATGCTGTTTTTAACAAATTGTTGCGAAACATTGTTGCTAGCATAGGAACGAAGACGAAAAATGTTGCCAATTTGAGATATTTCAGTCGAGAATTCAAAATATGTTAACGAATGATAATATAAATTTCCAGAGACACCTTTTTTTCATTTTAAAAACCATAAAAAAAGGAAAATCTTCCACAAACTAATTGAATTGCTAACTAAATTGACCCGAAGTGAATCGATAATTTAAAAATAATAGAAATTTTAAACATTGTTTTTTGATGTACTTGGCTTAACCTGCAACCTCCGCTAGGTCCCTCGAAAAGTTCATTAAAATTTTGAAGTTTTAATTATCATGATGATGAGGAGAATTATGAAAATCTTAAAAAAATGGAACTACATTCAAGAAAATTGTAACACAATCGTAGAATGAAAATTATGGTATCCGACGGACCAGAGTAATCACATTACATGAATTTTGGGTCGCTGAATCCCAGTTCCAGTCCGAATAAACGATAAATTCTATGAAATATGGACTAAACGTAGGATAGCTCCATCTAGTACCATTTATAAATATAATTCAAGCAAAAAAGAAAATTTCTAATATCCGAAAATCCACGAAGTGGAAACAATAGATCTATTAGGACGCAGTGCATCAAACGTCTATAATAATTATAATCGCTAGTAATAATAAAAGCAGCATGTGTAAGGAAGGTGTGAATGACTGTTTTCTCTTCAAAATAAAATGTTATTTTATTTCATAATGACTCCCAAAATGGTATGGCTCTAGTGAAACGATTTCGTAGGGTTAATTAAAAAAAAAAAAACTATCACAATACTATCTTATATAATTATATAATTCCTGTTTCGGTCAACTATTTTATTTATATTATTTTATAAATATTTTACACATTTTGTTACTCAAGAATTAAACTTTATTGGGCCTATGCACGAATATTAGTACTTGAAAAATATTATGACTTATCAAATAAATATTGTATATTCAACAAAAATGTGTATTAAATTAATTTTTAAATCTCATTCATGTCTCATCAAATTTCGCTAAATACGCACATTTAAAGGAAAAATACAACAACAGTTTTTTTTTTTTTATTTATAAATAAGCTTATGATGCAACAACAACGAATATGCTCGTGTATGCATTTGTCAGAAATGACATTCTCATTTGCATAAAAATGCTCATATTACCTTACACAAGCCAACGAGCGAGCAAGCAGTATGCACAGTGGTCTAAAATCACAAACAAACGAGTTAAAGAGAAGACGTAAACAATTGATTTTAAAATTCGAAACATTTTTCTTTGTATTTTGACTGACAATATAAGTTATTCATGAATAACTTTCAAGACTTGTTACTAAATCGACTAAATTGACGATATGTCATGAATGTCAAATTTCTATGACGACATTTTTCGTAACTATTTATACCAAATATGTATAAAATTCAACGATTAGTTCAATTCAATGATTCTATTCAAAATATAATTGAAATAAATTAAATTTCAAAATTTCAAAAATTGTCCACCCTAAAATCTTTTCATACCACTGTACCACATTAAACTATTTGCTGCATTAATGTTTTGTCTACAATTAAGGCAAACAAAAAAATACAAAAATATTATTTATTCCATTAAATTTAGAAATATTAAAGAATGCCTTGCAGCATCAATGATTTTATAGCTGTGAGAAAATTTTAAATTTCATACAAAATTCTAAGTAAAAAGAAAAACAACAATATTATATATCGTAAGCAAGACGAAGTTGCAGTATGATATGAAATTTTGTTGTAACTATTTACTTACACGTGTTTGGTAAATAAAGTTTTTGTTTTTCTGGTTTTTTTTTTTTTTTGGTTTATGGAATTTTGAAGAAATTCTATTGAATTTTAAAAATGTACATATAACAAAGATTTTCGGGACTTTTTGAAAATATTAGAATTGGTGGTTCGATTTGATGATTTTTTTTTACATATATTTCACTTTAATTTATCATTATAAATTTATTTATTAAAACAAAAAGGGTTGACCTTTGAGTCAGTCAAACTCTGCGACCTAAAAACGCACTGAGAAAAGTCGTACTGGAAACCGTTCCCACTAGTGCGAACTAGTTCTCGGCAATAGCACTGAATACAGTCGTTTTTAGGCTGCATAGTCAATTGAAGTAACTAATTTTATTTTATTACATCCATTGCCCTATGTTCCGCTTAAGTTTTAAGCATCTTCAGGGATGTATTTGTAATATCTTGATTCTCACTTTTGATCTCCTTCGATCGACCTTCACCTTTCAGAGCATGGTCATCGGATGAACTAATATTTTGATGAAAATTCTAGCAAGACCTACATTCAGAAAGATGCCTAGACTACGAATCAAGATAACTCAACAAATGAAAGAATCAGCTACAATCCAGAATGACTCCAGCGGTGGAAAATACAGAATATACAGTGATATGCTGGAATAGTGACTGTCTGTCTGACTTTGGGATTACTAACTAAAGTCAGTCAATCAGAAAATTCGAGTAAAATAGCAAATAATAATATAAGTATTAAAGGAAATATTTAAATTTCTTTAGTTTCTTTGCTTACCTCTTCGATTACCAGGTAATGCAGGATGTGTCATTCACCATTTTCATGAAAAAAATTCCACAGTGTATTTGCGATGCATTCATTGCGATGCGTTACACACTTTCTCCATGGAATAATTTTCAAACTCACATTGCCATAATGGCAATTAATTGACAATGATATCAAAGCATCCATCCATCATGCATTAATATTGTAAAACATAAAATATAGGCACTTAATCAATCAATTACATGAAAGAGAATGAATCCAATTGAAAAGTAGCTGTAGTTAGAACAAAGGTGGCAACAATAAGTACATAATAACAATTTCACTACGTCAATATGACGCTTAAATAACGCTGATGTTGCTTTGTGTTTTTGCTTACGCATATGTGAGTATATATTATATAAAAACAACAACAACAATAACATATATTGCCGCAAAATTTCATTATTAAATGAAGTAGAACGATTTGTATATGTATATGTAGTAGAATTTCTAATAGTGGTTACCATTAGAAAAATACAAGCATTAGTTCCACATAATGTTTATAGGCAAATATTTCAGATAGTATGTAAAATCATTTCACTTGCTACAATTTATAAGAAGATTATCTAATATATAATTTAAGCCATTTTACCTACTGGGTATAAACACGTAAGGTACATATATATATTAAGGAAGGCCATTTGGAGCTGCTAATTTGTTAGTGTTTATAGCCTTACAGAAGTTTTTTAGGGGAGGCGCCTAAAAAGTGCAGATAGGATGTTAGTATGGAAGATATGTTGATAAACACAAATAAATGTCGCGAAACGTTTGGGTAACTGTTGGAGTAATTTTCAATTTCCATGTGCTTTTGCGTTAATTTTATATGTAATCCCTTCTGTGAAATAGAGATAAAGAGTAAATATGTTTAGAGGAAATGTTGGCAATGACAAAATTAATATACATTAGTCACACATTTTATTGGAGATTGGAGTTATGGGATTGTTTTACGTTTTTCATGTGTTTCTACTCATTGGTGAATTTGTAGGGGAGTCACCATAAGTGGTGAAAATTATGTATAAATATATTTGGAGGGGAAAAAAATACTGTGGGTCGATCATGTTCGATTAACTGTTCGAGGGCAGTTTCTTGAGCAATTATTTGCATTGGAAATTCGAGTTTACCCGTCAGTCATATCATGGGGAAAATTTGTAGGCGATGAGAAACCAAGGTTATGTTTATAAAAATAAACAATGGCATTTTACACTTGTTCCGAAAAACTTTTTTGTAAAAAATTCAAACGCTGAAAGGGTCCAATTCTGGAATAACTCATTGTTTGCTTGAGAAAAAAATGCATGAAATTATCAAAAAATTTCTCTTTTTCATTTAGGTAGAGACAGACCATTTTAAAATTTTGACCCACCTTAATGTATAAATGTATTTACAAATGTATTCTATATGCGTCATTGTTCTTATATGTACTTAAATTGAATCGTATATACAAAATAATAATATTAATTTCAAGGGCATTTTAATGGCGCGCAAAATAAGCAACAACAACTGCAAAAAATCATTATCGTTTTTATTAAAAAAAGCGATCGATTTAATTGTGCACGAAAAAGGAGATAAATATTACTTGTATAAAATAAAAATTTTTACCTATATATGCATTGTTGTTGTTTAGCGACTACATACATACATACATACAGCACTTTGCTACTTAAGTTTTCATTCATCAACAACACCACCCCATCACCATCAACTCACGACATTCATTTCCCTCACTGGCTAAAGATAGAGAAAGAGCGGTGGTAATCACGATATTGGCCTGCTGGGTAAATAAAATTTTGTAGTATTGTGTAAATTAATTTGATGATTATGTAAGACGATCTGTAAACAGTCAAAATAAATCAAAAATATTGGCATAAAATTACAAAATATTCTCTAATTTATAAACATTTGTTTACAATGTTTATATACAATGACTATTTAGAGTTTGTATACATTTTATATGTTGCTTGGCCATTTCTCTTCATTTGTTCTAAGAGATCAGCTGTTTTCAGCAAAATGAATTCTTCTTATATTCAGATTTTTCAAGTCTCTTCCAAAATATAAATAAAATAAAATATTTTATATTTACAAATATAATTTCGAATAAAAATGTTTGATTTTGACGAAAATCGGGTAAAAATTTCACCTAATCAAGGAAGTATGAAAAAAAATATTATGAGAAATTGTGCTCAAATCCCAAGTTCACAAATCTTCTAGTTTAAATTTAATGACGAATTTGAATTCGCTAGCTTTCGATTATCTGGTAATATACAATATGAACTTGAAATTCCAACATTTTATTTCTTGGATGGAAATACGTTCAAGAAAATCTGTTCTTTTATTTATTTACTGGATTAGTTGCTCAACATTCTTCGTGACTAGCACTAATATGTACGCTCTAATTGATATTACTCATTCTCATTCTCACGCATTCTCAATTCAATGTAATATACGCTCTTTTATTCTCATTCATTCTGTAAGCATTTTTGATTTACATTGATGAATTCCAAATACCAACATACATAAATCGGCTTACACATGTGGCATTTATGTACATACATACTTATATGAATGTGCGAAATTCACCGGCTGGTTCGTTGTTCTCATATTCTTAATATTGATACACCGGTAGCAACATTGTTGCTAGGTGCGTGTATGCTAATATCTGGAAAACATATGTATACTGGTTTGTCTATATACATTTATGTACACGTTTGTATGAACATATATCTATTTACTTATAAATTAATCTCTTTTATGATGCTTTACTTACTTACATCACTTCATTGTTCGTTTAACTGACTGCTTATAATTGAAAGGGGTCTAAATACATACATGTTTATATACTTACAGTATATAGTATTTGTATGTACTTTAGAGGCAGTTCAGTATAGTAGCAAATGTGCTGTGGTTGCCTTAGGATAAATTAACACGTGGCATTAAGCTTTTACCAATACGCTTACATATTGTTAGTCATATAGTGAGAGAGTAGGTATAGTTAAAATAATTTAGAAGATTAAGAGGCGATAAAGGAAGTGGGACGGGTGTTTGTGGAAAAGTGCGTGTAAATGATCTACTACTGTGTGGTTGCTAATGCGGTCACTAATAATACTATTACTAATCATAATGATGATGATGATGATGATGATGATGACCATGACCATGATGACTGCACATACTGGAATTTATAAAACCATTAGTAACATGCCAAAAAATTAAATGATTTTAAGTGATTATGTAGGTACATGTATGTAGTTGTCCATATTAAGGTGTGGCACATTTTTAGCCGGTCTGACTAAGCGGAAAAACTGTCATTTTCATTATTTCAAGCATTTTTTTTTTTTTTGCATGAAAGCAAATAGCAATTTTAAATTTGGTCCCACCTATTTTTTAAAACCGAAGTTTCTCGACACAAGTAATACAAATAGTACACACTATAAAAAATAAAATAAAGGAATGAATGACATAGAGAATTTTTTGTGAACATAATAAACGAACAAATTTTTGTCGAGCACATATGTCATGGTTTGAGGGCAAATTGTAATTTCCGATGCAAATAATTGCCCACGAATCGCCCCTAGAGTGCTGCGTAGCATGACGGAGGACAATGAGCTCTCTATTTCCACCTCTTCAGAGGGCCCCCATAAAATGTACATTCAAAAACATCTGAAAATCCATAAATAACCACATAGCTGCCTTGGACTCACCCCTATACTGGTGACATGTATGATTGATCGCATTAGTAGTCCTCCCTAATATTTAATTCAAACATAGTAACTTCCTATCTTCAATATTTAAGCGGGCTTCCATACAAAATGAATCTAAAAATTTTTGAAAACCGATAAAAATCCACATAGCAGTTAAGTAATTGCACCTGGGAGAGCAAATTGTTTATCCGACTACCATTAATTTATTACCCTCAATATTTTCCCTGAATATACATACATATATACTCACTTAAGGGGGGCTCCCATACAAAAACTGTATATTTGAGCCTCAAATCTACTATGCTCTACCAATAGCATTTTCTAGCACTTAGACATAATCCAGCGTACTCTATGGAAAGCAACTGATTTGAGGTTAAATAACGGTACAGTTTTGATTATACCAGACGCTTGTTACTGTCACGATACTATCCAAATATATTACATATAAGAGTACGGATAAAGAATCAATTCCACTTATACTTGATTGTTGTTCGGCAACATTCAACGAATGTTGTATTGAGATGTCCTCCCCCGCATGTAGAATTAAATAAATTTTTGGCGCGCAAAATTTGAAATATTCGTCATTCCGCAGTCGTCTTAGTAATATTTTGTTGAATTCTATTATAACCCACGCATAAATGCTTCTATAATGTTTACGTGCGTAAATTAGTTATATATACAATGTATATACACAATGTATATTTGCAGTTGTATGCATGTGTGTATAAAATATTCGTATTATACAATATGTAGAAATCATTTTAATTGAATATAGTATCTTTATTACTCTATTTGTTCTATCATTTTATGTGGTTTTTTGTTGCAGCGCGTGATGATGATGATTATTATTATTATTATTATTATCGCGTTGTTGTTGTTATTATTTCATCATCTCCCCTTCTCTTCCTCAGCTCCACCTATTCTCATCCAACACTTTCCATTCGCGTACATCTAAAACTCACCATAATCATCATAATCAACATCATCATCATCATAGATTTGCACTCTGTCACTCTTTGCCGTTATTATACTGTTTAACGCAATTTCTGTGACGCTACTGGTTTTCTATTGTTGTTGTTGTTATTATACACACCAATATTATTCTTATTAATATTCTTATGATTGTTGTTCTTGCCATTGTTGCTCTTGTTGTTGTTGATGTTGTTGTTCTTTTATTGTCTAATCAGTTAACCTTGAAATATACAAAGTAAGCATTTTTATTATTATTATTAAAATTATTGTTCTTGTTCTTGTTGCTATTGTTGTTGTTTTTCGGCAAATATTTGCTGTGTTTATTATTATTATTATTCTTGTTGTTGTTGTTGTTGTTGTTTTATTGTTGATTTGTATTTCTATGAATTATTAATGTTGTTGTTCTTTTTACGTTATTTGCAAAAATTTTATCGAAGAGAGAGAGAGAGCAAGTGTGTAGGTACTCAAAGACTACCCAGTTAACCAAAAAAAAAAAAAAATCTTAATATGAGATTTTTTTTTTAAATTCGTATTTAATACATATTTTTTTTGGAATGTTTGTAAACCTCAGATTTTTTACCATCTTTACCTTTTGGTTTTCATTACGAACTTTAGTATTGGCTCTTAAAAGGCTCTTAGTTAAGATGAGTTTTTGTTTGATGTTCATATCGTTTATTAGAAGCCATTGAATGGCTATTTATAAATATATTTATTAGCTTTTAATTCTGCTTTTGTAGCAATTTGAACAAATTAAAGCCTTTAGTGAGTACTGAAAAGACGATGAAAAGATGATATCCACTTCTTTTTCTTTCTTCTCACTAAAAAGTGACATAGCTCTGAATTCTATTCAATCGATAGCAATAATTGATTAGGTTTTTTTTTTTCTTTAAATTTCATTACTTTCAAAATATTGAATTTTCATTCAATACATATTCTAAGATATACGATACTTTTCAAAAAATCAATTTTCCAACTTTCTAAACCCGAAAAAAATTGGAAATGACGTTCAAAAGCGTTCGAAAACGAGTTTTTAGCAGTAAATCGAAAATTTGAAAATGTAATGAACCATTTAAACTAAAGTTTATGTTGTAATCGGTCAGATCTTAAATTTATATTGGGTTTCTTCAAAAGTTTTAATATTTTTGTTTTCTGTTCGATTGTGTTATGAACATTTGCTGCGTATGCTTGTTAAAACTGTTCAATATTTAGTGGGTGTTTCCTCAAGAAGTATTCAAATACTGAGACTACGCGATTAATCGGTTAAAAAAACAAATTGAATGAGCAAAATTATCAGTAGTTTTCATATTCGTTCAATGAAAATTTTAAATAATAAAAATAAAAATTATTTAGATTTTTCAAAAAGCGAAACATTTTTACATTTAGTTTTCTTTGATTTTAAAGTTTCATTTTTAATTGATTCTTTTAGAGGTCACCTTGAACAACTAGTTGACTTCCTTGTATTGGAAAAAATATTTAAAATATTGTGTTCGAATAATTTTATTTCAATTAAACAGAATTCTGATGAATCAATTAATATCAATATTGATTAATCAAAATCATTGCAAATCGAATAGTTTGTTTTTTGATTTATCAAATAAATTCATACATGACTAGTCGAAGAATTGGAAGCTACTATAAAAAATATTTTTAATATAAGCTAATAATTGATTATTCGGAATTTTAATTAAACAATACCGAATAATTTGCTTACTCAAAATCCAACGAAATCGCTTCAAATAAAGACTGTTGTTATGAGTCATAAATATTTGGTGCTCATAATTTGGTTTGATGGGATATAAAGAACAATGGCACGTGTGTGTTCGTGTGTGTGCGATAGAGAGTGTGAACAACATTAAAATGAGAGACCACGACCGAGACCTTTAATTGAAATTAGAAATATACACATAGTACATATGATTGTATAAATAAATATATATTTGTAGTACTTGCTTATATGAAAATGAGAGATAAGAAATTAAAAAAAAAATTTTGTTTAACACAAATAAACGGAGAAAAAAAAAAAATTCATAAAATGGCACGCGAATTTTTTTTCTATTCATATTTTTATTATAATCCTAATAATGTTGAAAATGTCTATTAGTATTTGTATGTGGGCATGAGTGTGTGTGTGTTTAAAATTCAAGCGAATTTTATTGTGAGGTGGTATATACATATGTATATCATTTGCTAAGCGTTTGAATAATATTTATTTATTTGGAAATTTTAATTTTAGAGCAAAACACCCCTTTTTCTCGTTTTTCGTATAACAAATGTTTGCCTTTGGTTTAGCTTGATTTTTAATTCCTTTAGAGGAATTTTTGGGCGCTTAAATTGTTTTATGACATTTTGTTCCGGACAATTTTGCCTTTAAAGTAGCGACAAATCTAAAATTTAGTATATTGAAAATAGACGTGTTCGGAGCTCCTTTGTAAAAGCGTTGGGAGTTTTCTAAGACCAACATTTTATAGAAATAAACGAATATTATTCCCGTTTTACTGTTTTATTTCATTAGTTTTCGAGCAGAAACTTTAAAAACTACCTAAAGTCAACTCTAAATTAAATTTCTAGGCTTGAATCTCTGATCGTGCTGGTTAAGTGTCCCAAATAATTCAAAATTCCATGCACGAGCCCAAGAATATTGTAATCAAAGTGAGCTTCCTTATGTTTATGTTGAGACGAATGAATTCTTGGAAGGGATACCTAGATAATTGAGACTTTGTCTGAGCTCTAGATGTTTCAAAGTCCCTCGATACAGTTCTGAGTCTCAATAATGCGATGTAAAAATTTTATTATAAGTTTTGAGCAGACAGTTTATTAAATATTAAAATAAATCATAAAAAAAAATGAAGTAAATCATTTATAAAGCGCTAATTTCTGCAGCACCAAATGAATATTTCGAGTTAACTAAACCTTACTTACTTACTTATGTGGCCATAACAATCGAATATCGATTTAGGTCGACTATAACATGCTTCGCCAGTCATCTCTGTTCTTCGCTAGCTGGCGCCAGTTAGAAATTCCAAGAGCCGTCAGGTTCTCTAGTAATTGGTCTTTCCACCAGAGGTTAGGTCTTCCTCTTCTGCGTCGTCCTCCAGCGGGTTTCGACATGACCTATCCAGTACAGCCGCTGGATATTGATGCACTTTACTATGTCAATATCGGCATAGAGCTTACTGAGCTCATGGTTGTACCTTATTCGGTACTCGCCACCGAAGATCTTGTGTAGGACTTTTCTCTCGAAAACTTCAAGCATTCGCTCATCCAAGACTTAACTAATGCAAAGTATTTTATGAGTTTCGAAGTGTCAGCTTTTGAAAATATTTATAAAGATTTGAACTAAGGTCCCTTACTTTAGGGTTGGACCAACTGCAGCTGTGCAACATTTGGTTTAAGACCCCTTGTCTTGCATAGAGTCCTCTTACAGGAGTGGTGAAAAGTTTTCGGATTTATTTATATCACCTTCATCTTCACCCTTCTGCTGCCCTTATCTATTGAGGTTTCCACGATATTACTTGTTTCTTATAGCGTCCGGGAATCTGTCCGATATAGTGCTTACTTACCGCTTATTCTCAGCATAGCATAAGGGAGAAAAGCCTCCTAGTTTTGAAGGATAGTACTGTTTAGTAATATTTGCTGTCCATAGGCTTCTAAAACGTATGTATTAGGGTTTATAGGGCTGTTACTTTCCATTTTGCCCTCACTGTATTCAGAAGTGTGCCGCAGTTCTGTCCTTTAACTAAGATATAAGCCACTGTGCGCATTACATGAAATAAGATTAACCATTCTTAATAGATATATCGTCCTCGAGCACCTAATATTATCTGAAATAATTTGTTCATGAATTTGCATATTTGCTTGTTACTATTGCCCTCCAGAAAGAGTTTTAAAGAACCACTAACATCAATCGGCATCATCATCATCATCATCATCATCATCAACATTATAATCATAATCAGACATTAATCTAACATAACTTTGATCAACATTCGAACAGTCATGCAAAAGACCTCCCCAAAAAGAATACCTCGAAATTATACTTCCGTTTTTATTACTTGGTCATTTTGTTATTGGCCCATATATTGTATGAGTACAAGTATGAGGCATACAGTAGTATGCTTCTGAAGATCACCTCAGCAGCAGATGAGCATTGAATTCGATTTCAGTGTTATGAAATCTGTGACGATTAATGAGCTATGTAGCTATGTATGTTTTTGTATTGTACAAGTACATGTATGACTACATACTTAGTGTACATCAGGCGACAAACAGCAGCAATAAGATGTATGGCATTATTAATGATCAGCAATTAGAAATGTACATGTATACATCATGCACGCGATCACGTATGGGGCCATTAAAAGAACACATGTTTGTCTACTTATATTCAGAATCATTTGTTTTTGAGAGTCTTCGACGTCGCCGTCAACCTTAGACCTTAGTCTGGCTGCTTGGTGTTGTCATGTGAGAGATTTATCGAGGTTTTTTTATTTACACATAATATTTTTAGCATTCACATATTTGTATTGCTGTGTATTGATGTACTCGTATGTGTAGACACGAGTATCTGTTTCATTTTTTAGTATTATTTTGAACCTTTTTATGTTGTTGCATGCTTATTTGCATGCCAACAAGCCCTACATCCCTTGGGTTAAATATAAATAAATCTTTTATTTCTAAGAGCTATTAAGATGAAAATCGGTAGATGATGAATGAAAAAATTCGAAAATTATTCCATTCGAATGAGAACCGAGCATACTTCCCATACAAAAATACCATTTCGAATGGAGGTTTTTGGACTTTATGCCTGTAATTACAAAGCTATCAAGCTGAAACAGAGTGCATAGAAATATTTTCATCTACGAATAAATGAGTTCGAAAATAGACGTGTTCGGTTGAAAACTTCGCCTACCTCTCATACAAAAGTATAGTTTCGAATTTAGATTTTTGCACTTTTAGCACGAAAAAATAAAGCTATTGAATTGATATTCAGCAAATCAGATTATTTTTAGCAACGTACACAAATATTCAAGAATTATCCAAATCGGATAAAAACTACGATTAGCTCCCATATAAAAGTGTATTTTCGAATGTGTATTTTTATAGTTTGCATACATAATAACATCGCTATCAAGTTCAAAGTTGGAGTATATAATTATTTTTCGCTGTCAATTAACATATTTGAGACCGAGCAAAATTGAAATAAAATTAAGCATACCTTCCATACAAAAGTATATTTTCGAACATACATTTTGAAGCATTGCATACGAAAATAAAAAGCTGTGAAGCTGAAACTTTGTACTGTTCAATTGTTTTTATAAGCAAATATACTATTATATGAATTGACTTTATCGATTGAAAATTAAGCGTACCTTCCACACAAAAGTATATTTTCGAACATACATTTTGAAGTATTGCATACGAAAATAAAAAGCTGTGAAGCTGAAACTTTGTACTATTCAATTAATTTTATAAGCAAATATACTATTATATGAATTGACTTAATCGATTGAAAACTAAGCATACCTTCCATACAAAAAAATATTTTCGAACATGTATTTTCTGTCTTGGCGTGTTTAAATATAAAACTATCAAGCTGAAATTTGGCACAAATAAAAATAATTTTATCAGAAAAGTTATAATCGTGAATGAGTACAATCTGATGAAATTCTCGGCTACCTCCCATACAAAACTATACTTTCGAACATATATTTTCGGTCTTAGCGTGCTTAAATACAAAGGTAACGAGCTGAAATTTGGCATAAATAAAAATAATGTTATCA
Organism: Megamerina dolium; assembly: GCA_963854835.1. Taxonomy (NCBI): domain Eukaryota; kingdom Metazoa; phylum Arthropoda; class Insecta; order Diptera; family Megamerinidae; genus Megamerina; species Megamerina dolium. The sequence continues at coordinate 9,929,765 of OY978528.1, forward strand.
GAAAATTTATAACCGAGAATGATTACAATCTGATGAAATTCTCGGGTAGCTCCCATACAAATGTGTGTTTTCAAAGCCACATTTTCAGATGTTGCATACGTAAAAACTTTGATAGCATAAAATAAGTGCCTTTATAGTATAGAATATCACAGCTTCGATATTACTAAAACTGAATATTATTTCATTCCATCAACGAGGGCACGTCAGGTGTGCGATTAATTGAATGATCTCTTCCTATTGATGAGTAATTTGTCTCTTGTCTTATCGTATTATACTCAAGTAACATATTTCTTACTATTCAATTTGCTTATGCTTATAGCGATCGTATGACCACCAAAGAAAGGAAGCAAATATACGACTTTATATAGGTAGCTAATATTAAATGATCATATCAATCAGTAATTCATTCATTCTATCAGTCATTTAGACATTCAGTCAATGATTCTTATTAAAAGTATACATTGTTTTTGTGAATATTCATTAAATATGCACACGGTCAATGTTAATCTGTTCTTTTGCAAATTCATTTGATATTCTATGATGATCATGATGATCATGATGATCGCTAATCGTTATTGTTATTGTTGCTTAGTGTCTAAATTAAGGTCAGATTAGCAAAATAATATTAAAATCTTTGTGTGTGTTGTGCTAAAAACTGCTGAATTTGAATTGTGGGAAAAATTGTGTGCCTTGGTTTGTACTTGAAGAGGTTTTTAGGAGCATTTCACTGTCCAGTGGCATCAATTGCAGAGTCCAATATGAGTTTTGATTATCATAAAATTAGAGGAAATACGGAAAAAGAAAAATTAATGGGGGACAGTCATATACTCTACTTCTCTAGGGACGATTCTTGAGCACTTATGGGATTATTTGTAAATTTTTCAAGTTCATTTTGTATGGAAGCCTTTCTAAGGAATAAAAATGGAGAAAGAATAAATTCAGAAAAAAATGTTTATAGCAAAAATGAATCATATATGTAATGCCTATATTAGCACTCTGAAAGCGATAGAAATTTTATAAAACACATCAATTTTGTATAGGAGCCCCTCTAAGGGATGAAGATAGAAAGTTAAAATATTCAGGATACATGAGGATTTGGAGACATTACACGACGAACTGTAAAAAAAAACAATATGTGGCACTTAAAACTCCGAAGGGCTCACGTCCTACAGATCAGAAGGCCAACACACTAATCACTGAGCTACAGCACCCAGTAGAGCTGTACCGACAACAACTGATGCGATTGAAGAGAACAATAATAAAGAATCGGCCGGAATATGGCACCAGACATGAGTCGATTATTTTTTCGCCATGACAATGCACAACCACATATCGCTATTTTGGGTAAAAACTATTTTGCTAATAGCGGATGGGAAGTTTTACCCCACCTACCTTATAGCCCAGATCTGGTGCCTTCAGATTACCACTTGTTCCGGTCCATGCAGAACACCCTTAATGGAATACGCTTCACTTCAGTCACCGCAATCAAAAATTGGCTCGATTCGTTTTTGGCCGCCGCCAACCCGGCGAAGTTCTTTTGGGATTGGAATCCATAAATTGCCAGAAAGATGGGGAAATTCCAATACTTTGCATGACAAGTTTTTTGCAGAATTCTTAAAAATAAATGATTTTTAAGCTCAATCAATTTTAACCCTTTTGTATCACTTTTTGCTTGGGTTAAGAACGTAATGCGGCAGAGTCAACGCAACCACGTATTGGAACGTAGCGATCCCAAATAAGTACATCTTATCTGATGGACGACAAGTATTTTTTTTTTTTTTTTTGTGAGAATTGGCTATTAAATGTGGCTCCTTCTCTAGTTCTTTCTTCCAGTTCTTTCCATAATAAATACAATTCTCAGCTCAAAAACAACAGCGAACAAAATTTGCATGAATACAATGATTTGATGAGAAGAATAAGTAAAAAAAAAAAAAAAAAATAGTAATTAAAGAAAAAAGAAATGAAACTGAAATTCATTAAAGTCCATTAAGGTTAATAATAGATAACAAGCATAATTAACAATGCAAAGTGACAAAAAGGATAGACAAAAAAAAAAAATTACTGAAGAACTATTCTATAAAATTCTGCGAAAATAATCATGAGTAAATGATAGGAATTCATTAGAATGAAAAACAACCAAAATGGACAGTCAGACATTTGATGAACAAGAGAGCAAAAATTAAATAGAATAATAATCGAATAACAACATCGCTCTGATGTCATCAGAAATTTGTTTTGCAACAAGCACAAAAACACAGTCACAGCCACTTGGATATTATGGGAATACTTATTAGTATGTGTATGATGTATGTTTGACTTCTCACTCCCCTAATTAATTGTTGGGCCAAATGAATCAAGGTGGGACAACACATGGTAAATTCCCCGTACAATTTTGAATACCCCACAAAATAAACAATAACAAAAATCGGGGGGAAAAAAATGAAGTACTTAATAATCCCCTCTCTATACTAAATACGTTTACGCGTGCATATAACACCACACATGTCTGACTGACTCTCTTCTGCAGCAGCTGACTTTATTCGCACATCATCATATGGAACATACTGTACTACTCATACATATATATTGTACATGTATGGCACATACTTGTATGTACATACATGTGCTTTCACTGATAAATAATTTGTTGCTTATCATTTTTTTTTTTATTTACTCATAGTAGAATTGTTTTTTCATTTTGTTTTTTCTGGGAAATTTTCAACAATTCATCCTATTGTTTATACCATTTATTTGCACTTATTGCGTTGCCTATGCGCCAACTACTCATGGTATGCCCAAGATAAATATATTCGGAGCCAAATTACTTCAACAATCAGCAGAGCCATATCAGATCGTCTCAGCATGAGAGTATGAGCGGTTATATGAAAAAATCGTGAGTACTTTGGAATCGTGAGTGATTTACGTATTTGATTTCTGTTGACTCACGCATACATTTGTTCTATTTTTTATTCAGAAGATTGAAAAAAAATATTCATATTTTGTTTTAAAAGAACTACTTTGGCGTATTATAGCAACCGCCAATAACTAGGAATCGAAGAACAGACAGTTGTCAGGCAGTTATCAAGGTACTCAAATTTCAGCAGAAGAAATAAAAACTGCTGTTGGATTGCCTTGATAAGCTAATAATGAATTGGAGTTAAAGGAAAACATTCTAAAAGCATGGATGCTGACCTAAAAGGCATACTTTAAATCGGCAATGGGGGCGCAATACACCGACTAGATCGAACTCTGATTATCTACGAGGGCGGTCGCAGAACTATCCGATCTGACATAAAGATGGCAGCAGTAGTTTGACAAAAATTACTTTGATGAAAGGTGGCAACCTTACAAAACATTTTAAAATGAAAACTAAAAAACATAAGCGAAAATCAAAAAACGCTAAGCGATAATCAAAAAATGCTAACACCGCTTAGCTGTATTAAATTATCGTTTAGCGGTTTAAATTTTCGCTTAGCGTTTACTTAGCGGATTTTGATTTTCATTTCGGATTTTTGGAATTCGTTTTTTAAATTAATCTTATCATTTTACGTTTACGCTTAGCGTTTTTTGATTTTCGCTAGGCGTTTTTTAATTTACGTTTAGCGATTTTAAATTTTCGCTTGGCGTTTTCTTAACGGACTTTGATTTTCGTTTTTTAATTTTCGCTGAAATTTTTGGTTGGCATTTTTTTGGATTGTTGTTTTGGGGTTTTAAATTTTTGTTAAGAATGGATCATCTTGAATTTTTTGATTTTCTCTTAGCGTTTTTTTATTTTCGCTTATGTTTTTTAGTTTTCATTTAAAAAAAACGATATGTTTTTTAGTTTTTTAGCGAGTCAAAACACGCTAAGCGAAAATTTAATATCGATTATAAACATTCGCTTGGCGTTTTTTGATTTTCGTTAAGCGTTTTTTCATTTTCGCTTATCGGATTTTAAAATGTAACTAAAAAACATAAGCACAAATCAAAAATCGTTAAGTGAAAATCAAAAAACGCCAAGCGAATATTTATAATCGCTAAGCGAAAATTGAAAAACGCCAAGTGACAATTAACATACGTTAAGCGAAAATTTAAACCGCCAAGCGATAATTTAATACAGTTAAGCGTTTTTTTGTTTTCGTTTTTTAATTTAAGCTTAGCTGTTTAAATTTTCGCTTGGCGTTTTTTAATTATCGCTTAGCGATTATAAATATTCGCTTGGCGGTTTTTTGATTTTCGTTTAGGGTTTTTTGATTTTCGCTCATCAGTTTTTAAAATGTAACTAAAAAAACATAAGCGAAATCAAAAATCGCTAAACGAAAATCAAAAAACGCCAAGCGAATGTTTATAATCGATATTAAATTTTCGCTTAGCGTGTTTTGACTCGCTAAAAAACTAAAAAACATATCGTTTTTTTTTTATATGAAAACTAAAAAACATAAGCGAAAATCAAAAAACGCTAAGAGAAAATCAAAAAATCCAAGATGATCCATTCTTAACAAAAATTTAAAACCCCAAAACCCCAACAATCCAAAAAAATGCCAACCAAAAATTTAAGCGAAAATTAAAAAACGAAAATCAAAGTCCGTTAAGAAAACGCCAATCAAAAATCAAAAAACTCAACATGAAAATCAAAAAACCCTAAGCGAAAATTAAAAAACGCTTAGCGAAAATCAAAAAACGACATGCGAAGAAGTAGTATCAGCAGCCAATAAAATACTTGGCTGTAAGCGGATCGCCGCATGTCACCGCAGTTCAACGCAGTTCGCCGCAGGTCAACGTAATTCGACGTAGGTCATCGCAATTCGACGTAGATCAGCGCAGTTCGCCGTAGGTCACCTGAATTCGACACATGTCACAGCAGTTCGCAATAAACGCTAAGCGAAAATCAAAAAACCCTAAGCGAAAATTAAAAACCGCTAAGCGTAAATGAAAAAACGCCTAGCGAAAATTAAAAAACGCTTAGCGAAAATCAAAAAACGATATTCGAAGTAGTAGTATCAGCATCAGCTAGGCGCCAATTAAATACTTGGCTGTAAGTAGATCGCCGCATGTTACCGCAGATCAACACATGTCACCGAAATGAAAATAAAGAAATAAAGAAAAATGTTCCCAAATTTGTTGTGTTTTCTTTGTTAGGTCGGGTAGTTCTGGGACCACCCTCGTATTTATAGCATCTGTTTGCTGCTAAAAAGATCCAACGACTATTCGTATAATCCATAAAGAGCCAATTGAGCTTCTGGCTTCTGGAATAACGCTGATCTATTCGATTTCATTTTGTATCATTTCATATTATACTCGTATTAATACCTAGAAATTATTTGAATTAATTTTTGCCCGTGACCTTGTGATAGCGGCGGTTAAATAAGTGGCAAATAAGAACAACGAAAAATTGAAATAACAAATACGCACACAACATCCACAACAACAATAAAAAAATGAACTCATCAACCGCAAAAATAATAATGGATAGCCAGGGTGCAAAAAAAAAAGACAAAAATTATTGTGCGTGTGCGTAGCCGGTTAATGAACTTAAGAGTGCGTTGAAATAAAAGGGATCACAGGAGCTGGGGAGGACCGCATGAGCGAATGTGAGTGTAATAGAGCATGATTATTTTTTGTAAATTGCTATTAATACTATGTATATCTATACATATTTACTTAAATAAATAAGTACGCATATTTAGTGAAAAACATATACGAATCGCATTGACGCAATATGAATGATCTAGCATTTTAAAATATTATATATGTATTTGAGTGATTTAAATTTAAATTATTTTACATAAACATATTTTTAATAATTTTCATAGATTCAGGGTTTCAAATATTTTTTATACATCGCTTGAAATTTGATGAAAGCAAATTATTCTTCTTCTCTGAACCCCTTTGCTGGATGTCGCCATCACCGCGAGTTGTTCCTGCTTCAAATACCAGATCATCCAACGGACTTTTATTTAATTAGAAAGCAAAAAAAAAAACACAACTTCCATACAAACTTACAAAGCGAGTCGAAAAATTCCCCAAAAAAATAGTTAGAGGACGGCCCTATTTAAATTTGACCTAAGTTGACCCAAAAGTCAAATCCTACAACCTGAAAATTCTTTTGTGCTAATAGTTGTGGAGTAATTTATTGCCTCAATTTGTGGTGAAAGATTTTGTTTTTTGTGGTATTGAGGCCTTCTACTCCATGGTCCACGTCTCTGTATTGTCATCTAAAGTGAAGTGTTGCCTGCGTGCCCTGTTAGCGAAAAATTTAAACAATTTAAACGCTTTATAATCTTCTCCAAAATATTGAATTGACCCACTTTTGTCAAAGTTTTAATATATTTTTCAAAAAAATCAAAGATCGGTGAGGCCATTATGTACTCACTGATCACTATAATTCAGACAGAAAATGAATGATGATCTCCGATTGAAATCCAGCAATGACTTCGAGCAGTCATTGCATTGATACACTTCACTTTATTGAACAGTCCGTTGGAAAACCTTAAAAAAAAATTACTTTTCATTATTTTCATAGGTTTTAAATTTGACTACTACTAAATGTCAGAGATCTTGCGACCTTCTTTATTTTTTTTACTTGTGTTTTAGAGTGATGAAGCGTTACTAGAGCTGTTTATAGAAAGTATTTCAATTCAGATTTCTGTCGTCTGACGAAATGTTAGGTGCACGTTGCAGTTGACCATCGGCTGGAAGAAACACAAGTTTTTCTCTTGCTCAAAGTGGAAATTCAACCGGCTACCACCAGTATAGAAGTCTCACGACACATTACCCTCTGATTTAAAATCACACGGATCTTACTGTAAATTTTAGCAATAATATCGCGCATCATTTTCTTGTGGAATATATTTTAGAACACTTTTCATAGCTTTTTCAGTATGCAAAAAAACAAAAAAAAAAAAAAACAAAAAAAAAACATCCAAATATGAATTTTGTATAAAAGTGAAAGCGAAGAGTTTGGAGAACCCCATAGAAGGAAATTTTGTCCGATCTATCCACTTCCACCTCTAGGCAATAATCATGTTTGAGGGCTGTTTCCATACTGATAAAGCTCTATTTTGCAATTTTACTCCAATGCACCGTAATTAGGGAAATGAGCGTGGCGCATGTTGGATTAATATAGAATGTGGAATATTTCCAAAATTTTTCTGCTCTCAGCACCATGCCAATTGAAGAAAATGTCAAACTTCCCCAGGATGGTCGGGTCTACATCCTGGAAGCACTAGATCACGTGGTCGACCAAGGTCCAGGTACAGAACAAAGCATTTCTGTATTCTTGTTGCTGCTACAACAACAACAACAACAAAAATATCCAGTGTTTGAATATCGCTTTAAATCTAACTCCTTTTCTTCGTGACAGTATACAGAATTAATTCTTGGGAATACTAGACCTTGTTATTTGATCCGCAATATGACTCTTGTGATTCATTGAAGATGGTCCTGAGTCATTTTTAGTCATGCAGGAAATAAATATTAACAAAACATTATTTATGAAAAATAAATTCCTTTCATTAATGGCTCACTTCAGATAATTCTTCTTCTTCCTTAGCATGGCAGTTCTTGGAGGACCGGTCCTTCTTCTCCTCACCTTTATGTAGCAATGTCATTGCATAATGATAAAACGAAGACACAAGCAATGGCGCCTAAGCCCAAGTCGATGAACGTACCCTCAAAGGATGGCGCCATTAAATTAATTACCACTACGCCCGCAGTAAAGGGAAATATGGATCGCAAGACTCGTGCAATGCCATTAGTGAAGAAACCAGTAACTCTCACAAGGGGACGTAAAATGAGTGCTATTTCTAAAGCAAAAGTACCAGTCGTACCTTTACGCTGGTGCCATTCTTAACCCACTCTTAACTGTTGAAGAACTCCAAGGAAGGGAAGGAGAAGGTAAGTGAAAACAATGTGATCGTTGGTCACAGGCAAACTAGAGCCTCGAGGCTTACAACCTAGTGCCTAAAAGTAATTATCACGAAACCCCAAACTTTGGATAATATGAGAGATCAAATTAACTCCAAATTTCTTCCCCATCCGACTACCATCCCTATCCTCCATCCGGCCTTCAATTCAGCCGTTTCATTCATAAACCACCGGCCAACTAATTTCTCCACTTCTATGGCCGCTTCTTACTACTTTTTCTTTCTCACACTGTTGCATATATTTAGATGCTTCACTGTAGTAACCAAAATTAAATTATTAACACGCACACGCATAAATAAAAAAAATAAAAAAACTTTATCGATATTAAACACCGCAGTCGACGTTGTCGTCGTCGAACCCAATGGCCTTCAACTTTAGAGTTCGTACGCGTGCAAAAAAAAAAAAAAAAACCGGAGAGAGAGCAAAAACATATGGACAAAATGCGTACAAATACAAATACATAGAATAATAATTTTCGTTTAGCAATATACGACGAAGAAGAAGAAGAAGAAGAAGAGAAAAGCACGCAATTATATTCTCTCTCTTTCCATTACTCAACCGCATAACTCACCACTGTTCTTTGCCTCTCACTCACTTCATCTCTTTCACTCTTTTTGGCTGTTCTCTGCTTGAATGCGTAAACACGTGTGTCTTCTCACACACAATCATACTTTCACATTCATTCACATTCGCTCATATGACAGTATGACAGTATGACAGACAGGCAGTATTATTATTATATTATGGTATTGTTCTTAATTAATTTGTTGCGCGCTGATTTTCATTTGTTCATACATATATTTTTGATATTTTCGTTGAAATGACTGTTTTTTTTTTATTTTATTTTTTATTTTTTTTATTAGCACTTTAGCAATCATCATTCAATCAATATAGCTTAGCTCAATATGGTCGCATAACTTTGACATTGAATTTTTCCTATACAAAATACTTACTATGCATATTGATATATTAATATTTTTTCGCAAAAAAACAAAAAAAAAAAAAAAAATTATTTAATTGCTGATAAAAAGTCACACGTCAGTATTTTTGGCTTCACTGTCGCTGCTGTTGCTGCTGTTGCTGCCACGATTACTTTGTATATTATGTGTTATTTTTGTTATTTTCATATAATTTTAGAATTTTCATATATTTTGATTTTGGTTTCATGTGCAAAATTAGGTTTCCAAAGTTTATTCTAATCAACATTAGGGCATATCAAAGTATTTTCTTGGTTTTTTTTTAGGAAAAATCTTCAAACGGTAGGATTTTTAATACCACAAATGGGCTATACGCTACTTTTAGGGAGCTACTTATAAGCTCCGGTGCTATTTTTGACTGCTATTTTCTTACGTACTATATTTAAGTATTATATTTCAGTACTAAATGGACTTACGAGACCACATAACAGAGTCCCCATGTTAGGAATGAATGTTTTTGTAATTAAAAAAATAAAAAACCCTTTCAAAATATACGATTTATCAAATTCTGAAAAATAAATTTATGTCTCGGCAATAATCTCCTCGATTGAACTGAGTTTTTTCCTCTAAATAATATCTATCTGTTGGGGAACTAGAAAAACCCGCAGGTGATCATAGGAGCGAGTATGATGGGTGCTACAGCCCAATTCATATAATTTGGATGCGACAATTATGGCTGAATGTGACGTCGTTTTATCGCGATTGAAAAGTCTTCAACACTCAATTATCTACATCAATTTCTTATCGGATAGGTTCAATATTTTATTGTAGTATTGATCCATGATTGTTCTGATCTTCTGCAAAAAAGTCTCTGCGGGTTATTTCCTTCAAACTCCAAAAAAAAAATTCGCAGTACCTACGTCTAATAGGAGCCCTGGCATGGCGCCTTATCAAAAACAAATGTATGACGGTGTTTAAATTCATTGAATCACTATCACACGGTTGTCGTCGATGGTAGAGAGCCCTCATAGACAGCGTCTATGCAAAAGTACACAGCGAATTTCGGATCAATACTGTACCACTTCCATTTGGGCCTATGAATCTGTCAAAAATTTAATAAATTTCCGTTTGAGAGATTAGCAGTATACTACGGTATTCTTAACTGTCCCCAGTAATGACAGCTATCTTCAAACACTGATCATTATTGATCGATCTTTGTATTTATATTGAACGAATCCGAATTTGTAGATCATCTTTTCTTCTGGCTTTTAGTATATATAGCACTTTTAGCTCCTTTTGTTATATAGCTTTTTTAATGGCATATTGTTGGAGGAATGGTTAGAATAAATTTGTCTATGCTGGGATCCCAGGCCCCATGCGGACTACTTTACCCATTTTATGGTTTTCATCTTTGTTTTTTCTTTTAAAATTATCGTATGCATATCACATTTTTTAAAAACAATAGTGCTTACAAATAGATCTTGCACAAATCGAAATTGTTTAGGTTTGACAAGAAGGGATCTTTGGTTTTTATTTCCCTATCACTAATGTTTGTTGGGAAAGCGCAATTTTCACTCAACTAAATTCAATTCTATATCATTAATGTTGTTGTTGTTGTTGTAGCAGCAAGAATACGGAAATCCTTTGTTTTGAGTTGAATGGAGCTTGCTCGATCACGTGGTTTAGTGCTTCTGGAGTGTAGACCCATCCATTTTTGGGAATCATTAATATAGGTATATCGTTTTAATATGCTATGAAAATGATCGAAGGAAATAGTTTCAGTATAGTCCGAGGTTATTCAAACTCTATTCATACTATTCTTCGATCCGACTCGGTGATACTCACTCGTCCAACATTTTTTCGTAGTTAAGCTTTATTAAATACTCGTAATACTTATATAATGCGCAAATAGTTTGATTTATTTAATAAAATATTTTATAACATATTTACAGCTTTAACAATTTTTACAAAATGACTCCTTCCCAGAAGTGTAGCTTGCCTAAGCGTGCTCAGTGTTTATCCCTTGATAGTCTTGGTAATGATTACTTTGGGAGCAACAATAGATCTACCTTTGCGTCCCTTGATGATTGTTGCTGGGCGTTTCAGTTTATTCATAGAACGTCCTTTACGGCCCTTACTAATTGTTACTGGACGTTTGGGTGTATTCAATGAACGGCCTTTACGGCCCTTAATAATTGTTACTGGGCGCTTGGGTGTATTCAATGAACGGCCTTTACGGCCCTTAATGATTGTTACCGTCCGCTTGGGTGTGTTCAATGAACGTCCTTTACGAACCTTGGTAATGATTACTGGTGATTTGGGAGCAACAATAGATCTACCTTTGCGACCCTTGATGATTGTTACTGGGCGTTTGGGTGTATTCAATGAACGTCCTTTGCGGCCCTTAATGATTGTTACTGGGCGTTTGGGTGTATTCAATGAACGGCCTTTACGGCCCTTAATGATTGTTACCGTCCGCTTGGGTGTGTTCAATGAACGTCCTTTACGAACCTTGGTAATGATTACTGGTGATTTGGGAGCAACAATAGATCTACCTTTACGTCCTTTGATGATTGTTACGGGGCGTTTCAGTGTATTCATAGAACGTCCTTTGCGGCCCTTAATGATTGTTACTGGGCGCTTGGGTGTGTTCAATGAACGTCCTTTACGACCCTTAATAATTGTTACCGGTCGCTTGGGTGTGTTCAATGAACGTCCTTTACGGCCCTTAATAATTGTTACGGGGCGTTTCAGTTTATTCATAGAACGTCCTTTACGGCCCTTAATAATTGTTACTGGACGTTTGGGTGCATTCAATGAACGTCCTTTACGAACCTTGGTAATGATTACTGGCGATTTGGGAGCAACAATAGATCTACCTTTGCGACCCTTGATGATTGTTACGGGGCGTTTCAGTGTATTCATAGAACGTCCTTTGCGGCCCTTAATGATTGTTACTGGTCGCTTGGGTGTATTCAATGAACGACCTTTACGATTCTTTGGAATAACGACGGGTACTTTTGCTTTAGGAAGAGCTCTCATTTTACGTCCCTTTGTGAGAGTTGCTGGTTTCTTCACCAATGGCATTGCACGAGTCTTGCGATCCATATTTCTCTTTACTGGGGATGTTGTCATCATTGGTTTAGTGGCGGCATCCTTTGAGGGTACGTTCATCATCTTGGGCTTAGCCGCCATTCCTTGTGTCATCGTTTTACCATCCTGCATCGGTTTTTGACCAGGTTTTAGTGAAACATCCGCTGCTGTTGCTACCACGGCCAATAGTAGTAACCCTATTTCGAAAATTCAAAAATATTTAATTTCAATAAACTTCTTAGCTATTTCAGGAAGCACCAAGAAGCGATATTACCTGCGGTGAATACGAGTGTCAACTTCATTCTTCTGGAGGTTGTAAAATTGTTTTACATCTTCTGAAAGAATGAGCTTCGGCTTATATACAGAAATTGAAAATGAAGCGAGCTCATTGCACTTATTATGCATGTAGAAAATGAAAGTATTTTTAATTTTATTCCTTTTTTTTTGGCTTAATGAAGTACTTACTTGCATTCTTCTAAAAATATCAAACATTTTGAATATAAATGAGGTGTGGTGGTGTATTGTGTATTGATGCGATTTGGGTGCAATTTCATTTTGATGCAATCTGATGCAAATTGAACCAGTTTAAAAGTCATAATGATGAGACAGTAATTAAAATTGTATTAAATAATTCTTAAACGTGTTAAATATTTACATATATTATTTTTAAATGAAGCAGGAAATAAATGAAATTGTTATTACGCAATATCAGTCGGCGTTGCCAAGCTGTCAAGAAAGATGGACACGTCTGCCTCTGTGGTTTTTTGAAGTTGAACAGTCTTGTTTGAATGCATTCTTTGAAAAAGTGAGGAAGCTTGCCATTATGACAGTGAAGACTTCGGTTTCAATCACTTTTGACTACCAGTCGCTAATGGGTTTTGGAAGGAGTGCACAAAGAAACTCCAATATCTCCTTCCAATGTTTCATACATTCATTTGTGTAGGAAGTTAAAATTGACCATTATTTTTAAAGAATCATACTCGTCATACGCTTCAGACCAAGCCAATAATTCAGCGTGAAGAAATTCATCTTCAACGATGAAGTTATTGCTGCCTGCTGCGGTCATAATCAATACATAGACACCTCCACCTCGGTTGAGAGGTTGCTTGGAGATTTGCAAAGAGAAATTTCTTGCCAAAGGTTTCTGGGTTGCGTAACGTACTACTATGAGCTGGATACCGCTACTGACGTTAGCTAAACGTATCTACCAGCGTCCTTACAGCTTCTGTCTTATAGAATGAACGAAAAAACATTCTTCAGCCAAGAAGTTACTGCATTCGGGTTCCGCTGAAAAATATGCATCTTGAGGAAAATCTAACTGCAGATGGAATGAAATTTCTAACTGGCACCTAACTAAATGAAAAGCAGTGAGGACTGCAGAGGAAAGTTCATTAAAAAGCGGCACCCTTGTGGGGTGAAGAAAACGACTGACGATGTAGGCGAATATTGACAGGGAAGATAACTGAATTGTAGTTGTAAGTGTCAAATGTTCACATTACGCCAAATCCTGGTAAAGACCCAAGAAAAACAGGGCGATACACATCATCTATTCGTCGATTATAAAGCCGATAATCGCTTTCGACAGTCCGATAAGGGATTACCTCTACACAACTCGGTCTGAATTTGGTATACCTGGAAAACTTATTCGACTTTGCAGAATGACACTGAATGACACTCTCGTTGTGCAGTGAAAACTGGGAAGGACCTCTCTCCCCTCCGTTTAATACCGGACGAGGTTTCAGACAAGGTGATTCGTTATCGTGTGACTTCTTCAACCTTATTATGGAGAAAATTATACGAGCTGCTATTTTCAACAAAAGTGTCATGCTTATGCCGACGATATTGACATAATCGTTATCAACACGCGAGCAGCAGCAGTGCAGCATTCTCTGAATTGGAATGAGAATCACGTCGAATGGATCGTACCGTGAACGAGGGCAAGACAAAGTACCTACAGTGTCTACAAACAAAGAGTCCCGGCGTCTTGGACAACACGCCACTGTTGACAATTACACTTTCGAGATGGCGAAGGACTTCATCTATCTCTTGGAACCAGCATCAACAACTGTAATGACGTCAGCCTGGAGATCATGCTAGTGTTATTTTGGGCTGAGTAAGCAATTGAGTAGACGAGCCCTCTCTCGATGATCGAAAATCACACTCTACAAGTCTCTCATTATTCCTGTCCTAACATATGGCGCCGAAGCCTGGACAATTTCCACCACGGATGAGAGAATGCTTGAAGTTTTCGAGAGAAAAGTTCTGCGCAGGATCTTCGGACCTTTTTGCATTGATGGCGAGTACCGAATGATGTACAACTATGAGCTTTATGAGCTGTACACTAGCTAGGTCATGTCGAGCGAATGGAAGAAGACGCTCCAGCGAAGAGGGGGGTATTTAATTCTGCATCCACTGGAGGACGCAGAAGAAGAGGAAGACCAAACCTCCGTTGGAAGGACCCCAGGGTTGGGTAACCTTGGCGGCGCTTGGAATATATATCCAATTGGAGCCAGCAAGCAAAGAACAGAGAAGACTGGCACCGCATTATATATTCGGCCTACATTAATCATCGGTTGTTATGGCCATATAAGAAGAAGTAAAAGAAGAAGTTGTAAGTGTGATGTCTGTATTGAAAGGAACATTCAGCGCTTGGAATTTCTAGCTGACGAAAAAATGTGAAGAACATTGATGACTGGCGAAGCAGGAAGAACCATGTACTACAGAACCAGTCAACAATTGGTATTTCTAACTGGTGCCAGCAAGCGAAGAAAATGGAAGCTTGACGAAGCAAAAAGACATCGACTGAGAGAAAAACAATAACCGCAGATGAAAGCAAAGAACCATATACTGTTGGACCTAAGAATTCAATTTGTGTCGTCGTCAGCACCCACAAGCTATTGTTCGCTCGTGTCCTCGTGAAGGTCAAGTCCTAGAAATGTGGCCACCTCACGTGGGTGTGTCCAGAGCTGTACGGATATCGAATTTGTGGGGTGCAAGGGACAATTGAATAAGTGGACAGTGTCGCGCGCATTCGTCCGGTATAATGGGATTTTCATCAAAGATAATTATTGAGGAATTTACAGTATCTCGATCTGAGTTGCGCCAGGGTGCACCTTGTTTTCCTGGACAGTAATTTTTCCACGCCGGCAATAAGTGGGGGTCTTCCGTTAAGGATTTTGTTGGGCTGGTGCGCGCTCGTCGCGGCTTCTACCGCTTCCGCATTCAAACATTTGGAAGCAGAGGAGTGCGAGTTGTAATCCTAGCGAATTATTGTTCGTTAGTCTGTCAATGTCGTCATTGTAGCACATAAGAGTAGAAACTAGTAGTGAAGCAGAAGGACACCAACGGAGTGCAAGATCTAAATTCAAACAAAAGAATAGATTTTGGGAATCTTATGATTGTTTGGAATTTCTAACTGTCGCCAGAGACTGCGAAGGACAGATATGACACTGGTGAAGTAGGAAAATTTCAAAGTAGCTAAAGACCTGTCATCGTTTAAAATTTCTAACTGATGCCTGAGTACTTCGATCGTCCTGGGTATTAAATTTTCATAACAAAGAAAAACAATTCAATATTTTTTTTTTTTTTTTTGTATTTTTTTAATAATATATTTTTAAAGTACTTATTTAATAGTATTATTATTATTATAATTATTAATATTAGTATTAATATAATTAAGTATATTTTTAAATTATTATTCACATCATATACTGTTTTGTTGTGGTTGTTTTTGTTTTTTATTTTTATTTATTAATTTTTTTTTTTTTGTTATTGTTATTCATTAAAACAATTTGCACACATTTGTTGTTGTTTTTTTTTTTTTTTTTTTTTTTTTGTTATTTGTTTAATTATTCTTAATAATATCTATTATTTTATTTCACACTCTATTTCTTGTTTTAGTTTTTGTTTTTTTTTTGACAATTTTATTTTTTTTTTTTTATTTAAGACTTAAGACATTAGACTTTTTTTGTGTGAGTGTTTGTGTGTTTGCGTTTTTTTTTTCTCTCTCTCTTTCTTTGTGTTTTTAACTGTGATCTTCACTGTTTATGTAAATATACATATATATATACTATATATAACTACTATATTATATATGTAGATGTTATGTGTGATCTGTGTGATCTACACTCTGATCTGTATGCAAGTACATATGGTTTGTCTGTGTATGTTAGAATTTGTTAAATACTATTTTGTTTTATTTTATGATTTAATTTTTTTTTTTTTTTTTTTTGTAGTTATTATTGTTCTTAAACATCATTGTCATTATAATCGTCGTCATCATCATCATCATCATCATCATCATCATCATTGATATAATTTAATTTGAATAATTCTTAAAATCATAATGATGATCATATATGATCATCATGTGTGACTTTTATATTGGAAATTATGCATTTGAAAAAAATCATTTTTTGCTTTTTACATGATTTTTGCTGCAATAAATCAATTTGCGTAGTATTTGCAAATAAATTGTAAATTTTTTTTTTTTTGCAACTTCAACATTTTAAAATTACACTTACAATTGATAGTGATTTTTTTGTTAAATTTCAATTTGTTTGATCTTAGCATTTTGTAAATCTCTTGTCATTAGGTTTCGTTTCATATTAAAATCAAAATTTCTGAAGTTATATGCTTCAATTTTTTGTTACACTCTAATTTTAAATTTATCAGAAAAATAGATCTTGATCATTATTTACTTATTTTCATCTAATATTTGAATCAAGTTGTTTGTTTTTTTTGTTTGTTTTTTTTTTGCATAATTTTTTATTTTATTTATTTTTTAACAATAATTTCTATTATTGTTAAAATTGTTAAATTTCGGAAAAAAATGTCGCTGTTTTTTTTTTACTGTATTTTCAACTTTCTATGATGTTGCTTACATTTTTTTAGCATTTACTGTATTTTTTTTTTTTCAAAATTTCATAAATCATTTCTTTATTACACATTATTTGAAATTTTACAATCAATATACTACAATACATATATATTAGATTAATTTTTTTTTTTGTTTTGTTAATATTTATTTAAAATTACGGACATTTATTTTCCATATACACAACATACATTCATACATATACATAAAATACCTATATTATGTATACATAGTAAGAGTATGCTTATAAAGTTCCCGGAAATTTGAATTAAATTTTTTTTTTTTTTTTTTTATGAAATGCCATTTATAAAACTCTACTTTGATTTGGGTGGCAATGATATTTCTAATAATTTTGTCCAATTGGACAAAATTTGGAAATTTTTGTAAATGAGAAAAAAAATAATTTTGTAATTTTTTTTTTTTTCACATATTAACAAAAATTGAGCAAAGAGTCAGTTGCTTCTGCATCCTAAGCATAGACCTAAATATGTGTCATATTTAGCCCATCTTAGGATGATATTTGGTAGCTTGGTTAAATGTGACTGATCCAGAAAAATACTACTGAGTCACACAGTCAGCATAAAAAACCATTTTAAGACCACAATTCTCACAAAAAACCTCCCTAAAAGAGACTACAAAATATCTAATTAGATCAATTCCGTCAAATTAATATAACGCAATAGGTTCTTTGGATTAACTTCTGAAAAGTCAGACAGACTGTAAAAATAATATTTTCCTGGGAACTACAACTTTCTTCTGATTGTCAAAATCCCGCACCGGCTGAAGAATTTTGTGAGTCGCTTCTTCTCGTTTCCAAGTTTCCACAAATTCTACCGTGACTCTTAAATTTTGGTTATTAGTTTCCTTTGTTTCTCTTCCTAGGTGCGGCTAGTGAACTGGATAAATCCTCAAGTAAGACAAAAGTCGAAATGTATTTTGCTTTTGATAACTTTTAGGGTCCTTACTGAGTCCTTTTTGGTACTCCATCTAATAACCGACTGCATTTAGTCGAACTGTGCTATTGTAGGCGATATTTCTTATGTGCAGATCAATAAGAGGGAGTTGTAGTAACACATTTCGGACTTCCGTGGGACGTGTCCCAATATACTGATACCCTGTAATATCGACATTAGCAGTCGTCACCTCGGACGCATTATTGGAAACTTTGCTTAGTATTCAACTAATTCCGTTTTTGCATTCCCCCTAATAACCGACTACTAAGTCGTGCTACTGCCTTGGACAACTAGTGGGTGATATAGGGGCGAAGTCTCCATATTATTCTTGTCGTCTCCCTCACTCCCGATAAATTAATTTTAAATATCTTTCGTGCTAACATTATTTAAGACTGCCCGATATCTAAGAAGACTAAGAAGAGTAACGATTAGGGTGAATAGTATTTTCTATTGAACGAACAACTTTATGACATCAAGGGAGATCCAATTAGTCTCTTAAAATCAATTGAATAGACCCAAGTGATATTTTGGTGGTATTAGGAAGGTCTCTTCTTGTCAATTGATGATTTTTGAGCATAGAATTTATACATTTCCTTGACGTAATTTTCATCAGTTGATTGTGAAGGCCGTACAGCCCGAATTTCGTGTTCTTCAATATGTTCTATGTCCTTTTTGGAATATTGTGTACAAATCATACTTAAAGTTGTCTCTGTGATATGTACTATTCATCAAAAGCCTTTTGATTCAATCGTTAAATTTCCACACACAAAATTTCATTCTGCTCAACGTTAGTTGACATTTTAAAAATCGCCAAAATTCCATTTTTTCTTTCGTTACAATATTACCATGGAATTTGATATCATTGAAAAAGCATTGACAGTGTGATAAAAAATAAAATAAAATAAAACAAACCTTTGTCAATTGTATTCCCCTTGTGATATTTAACTCCAAATTTCCGGAAACTTTTTAATCACACGGTATATATATATGTATAACTAACCTTAAATGTTATAAATTACATAAATTTCATATTGATATTGAAAAATAGTTAGATATAATTTGAAATAATTTCATCATATTTGTATTGTAATATTTTAATTTATGCATATTTTTTATTTTGAATATTTTAATTTTTAATTTTTCTCTCTCTTGTTTTTGGAATTTGTTTTTTTTTTCAAAAATATTTTTATGAGAATATAGAATCATTTTTAAAAAATATATAATTTTATTTATTTTAGCATTATTTTGCTTAAATTTTTTTTTCCAAAAAATTTCGCCGTTTTTTAACAAAAACTTAATTTTGAATATAATTTTTTTAGTTATTCCAAAAGAAAAATGTAAAATATTTGATTCTTCAGTGTATTTCTGTATTATTTATATTGCCATTGTTATTATTTTTATTATTATTATTATTATTAGTATTATTATTATTTAATATTTTTTGAATTGCATTTATAAAATTTTTTTTTTTATATTTACATTTATTTATTAATGTTTAAATATTTACAAATTCACACCCACTGTATTTACATATACAAAATTTGGAGCGAAAATTTTTTTAATGATAATTCATCTGATCATTTGGAAAAGTAGATCATTGAAAAAAATCATTCAACGATCAAATATTGTTTAGTTAAGAAAAATTGTTTAGTTAAGAAAAAAATAGCCTTAAAAATATAAAATTTTTGTCGTTCATTGAAACAAAAATTTATTTTTTTGGAATTTTTATTTATAACTCGCCAAGATTTGGGGGAAGATTTTTACTCCATATCTAAATATTTGATCCAACCAGCATTTTTTGTTGAAGAATCTGCTAGAATCTGCTAAAATCTATAGGTTGAGTCTGGTAAGAGTTAGTTTCCGAGACCTACTTATGTTAGAGGGTTTCCGAACAAAGTATGCTTCTAAAATCGCTTGTTTTTTGGGCTTTGTCACGGATCCTATTTAGTCGATTTACCATGGCAAATTGTTATTCGCCAAAAGAATTGCTAATTGCTTGCCAACAGTTGGGTACGGCCCGAAAGTAAATTTTTTTCGGTATTAAAATTGACGCCTCAGCCGACGATAGAATCGACGAATCACTGATTTACGGTATCTACACTACAGTGCAGTACAGTGTAGTGTATCAAAATAAGTTTTTCATTGCGTGGGAAAAAATTGTCGCATATGACCATTTTTAATAAAAATGTTTTATAAGATTTAGGTCATTAATTCTTACCAGTTTTTAAAAATTTATTATAATTTTCGACGCATTTTGACTTATTTTGTGTTTCATGACGTTAGAAAAAATTTTCATATGTGCATATATTTTCACTGTATATGAATATATGATCTGTCATTAAATCTTACCATTTTTACAAAATTTATTTGAGTTTTCGACGCATTCCGAATTATTTTGTCGTATATGAGGAGATATTGAACAAAAAAAAAGCGCATTTTTAAACGTCAAAAATTTGATCAATAAAACTTTGTAGTTCGGAAACTTTTTAAACCACCTTCGTAGGTACATACAACCTAAAGAAACTGCATCGAATCAAAGCGAAAATACAACGAACGCAAAAGTAGCAACTAATCGAAAAGAAAAACTGTAAAAAATTTTTTTTTTAAGAATAAAATAAAAAAGATTTTGTTTTTTTTTTGATTTTTTTTATTATTTCAGATAATTTAAGTGATTTAAAAATAAAAAAAATGTTTTTAAATCGTAATAGTAATAATTAATAATAATAATAATAATAATAATAATAATAATAAAATTTAATTATAATAATAATTAATAGTAATTATAAATGTAATCATTAAAAATAATAGTAATAATATTAATAGTACGTAATAATAATAATAATAATATTTACAAAATTCTTATAGAATTAGACAAATTGAAAACGAAACAAACGAAACAGATCAAATTGCTACAATATTTTTTTTTTCAAAAACTATAGTAAAAGCAGAAAAAAACAATGAATTTTGCATTTTTTCTCTTTCATTCTTCTATTCACAAAAAAAAAAAAAACAAAATTATATATGAAAATTGTAATTGAAACAAGTAAAATTATTATAATAATAATAATTCATAAGAATAATAAACAAACAGCAATAATCATTATAAATGTATGTATGTATTTTGTCAAAAAGAGTGATAAACAAGACCGAAAAAAAATTATTAATAATAGCAAAATTATATAAAAACATATTTCTAATATAGACAATGTGTTTGAAATGTGGCCAAACATATGCTTAGCAGGGTCAGCCTAATAAACATTAGTCCGGTTACTTTTCAAACACACCGAACAATAGATTTCAACACATACATACTCACACACACATATATATTTCTTGATTTTTTGCCAACAATGATATTTGCTGTATTTTTTTTTTTGTAATTATATTTAATGCAAAGCTTCCGTACTTAAATGCTAATTTTAATCATAATCAATAGTAATAATAATCATAATAATAATAATATTGTAATAATAATAAAAATAATAATAACTTTAATTTTTTACACCTACATAATTATTAATAATTAATATTTAAATCAATTTCTATATATTTTTTTTGTAATTTTCTTTTTTGTTTTTTTTTTTCTCATTAACTTTAAGAGGACATGTCTTCTTTGTAATATTTTATACTAATTGCATGTATATTTTTTGTACAATTTTTCTTGTGTTTTTCTTTTGTTTTTTGTTTTTAATATAAATATTGAAATAATTTAATTTTATTGTTGTTGTTGTTATAATTTAGATAGATTATCAATTAAAGAAAATCGTAGCTTAAAAATTGAAATCATCAAAATGGTATTCAAGAGAGAATTAGTTGAAATCAATTGAAACGAAAAGAAGAAGAAGAAAAATCCACTAAAATGACTTGTATTTTTACGCAATAATTTCTCCTCTCTTAAATCTCTGCATCATTTTGGTTTTTTTATTAATTTTTAATTTTAAGGAAATACATTTAAAATTCATCATCATTATCATCATCATCATCATCATCATCATCATGTTCATGATCATCGTTCTCTTTACTCACTCACTCACCATTGCAAATGTTGCATTGATCTTCAAATCATTGCATTCAATTCCTATTCAATTCTCATTCAATATACACATAGACTAACGGATATATACAACAAATAGATGCGTGCTCTCTTCAGAAACAGCAATGTACTTTTTCGTCTTCAATGTCAACTTATTTTATATTTTAATTAATTATATAGCAAAAAAATATTTATTTTTTATTTTTTTTTATATATATTAATTCAGTCTCGCACTTTCCTTTTACACCTACATCGATCGCTTCTTCTGCTGAATCTACCTACCTCCATTCCACTCTCGACAACAAGTAGTAGTAGCATGAGTGAGAGAGAGAGAGAGTAATCGGTTTGAGAGAACAAGTGAGCGCAACAAATCTCAGTAACGGCAACACCAAGCGAGAGTTGTATGGTAGTTGAAATCAATCAAACACAGGGTTGATATTGTTTGGATTTTCGCTGAACGGCATCAATTGCTATACTGCAGTCGCTTACGCTTCCAAAAGAACCTTATGCATTTGTGGTGATTGAACAGCTGCCACCGCGGATGTGCTACTACTCGAAGCGGCGCCCACTGATGGGGACGCTGCTTGCACTGTTGAAACTGTAATGTCGGCAGAGACATTTGGATAGCGTTGCGCCGCTTGCGCTGCCGCCACCAAAGCTTGCAATTTGCTTGGCGGTGGCGTTGGCGACTTTTTCGATAGATTTAGCGGCTGCTGTGAATCGGCTATGTCAACTTGCAGCTCGAGCAGACGCGGCGGCGAATGCATCACACCACCCGAAGATGGTGACGGATGTGGTGGTGATACTGAAGTGGAGTGTGGCGATTGGAAATACTGACCACTGCCACCACCACCACCGCCACCACTTCGTGACGTCGATGATGCCGCAGAGGCGGTGGAATTGGAGGTGGAGGACGATGAGGTGGAGCCATTGCTGCTGGGCGAAACCGATTGCTGACGCTGATTGACGCTCGTCGTTGTAATCACGGAATGACCTGGCCAGCGGGATGCCACAGCAGCTGCGGCCGCAGCAGCTGCCAGTGCAGAGCCGGCACCAACTGACGGTGGTGGTGGTGAAGCGAGCGTTACTGTGGTCGTCGATGGCGAAGCGCAATTGGAATTCGACGACGACGATGAGGAGGAAGAAGCGGGCGAGCCATTGGGAGCATAATGCATGGCTGCTGCTGTGGCCGCATGATGGTGATGAGACGGCGCCGGACTACGACTGCCGGTGGGCGTGCATGAAGCATGCATCATTGGTCCATTGCCATTCATGGTGGCTGAGCTGCTGCTTGGATCGCGCATTATATAATTCTGAATGATGTCAGAGCGCTTCATCTGCTCTGGCGTCATGCGCGGCTCAGCCATGAGTGATTTTGCGAGCACCGAATGTGTACTGGAGAGTGATGACTGGTTGGTGGGTGTGGCACGCGTCAAATGCATGTGCAACTGGCTTTGGTGGTGGTGCTGCTGCTGATGATGTTGGTTCAAGTGATGATGGCTGGCTCCAGTTGGTGGGATGTGTGGTGGTGAGGGTGAGTGAGCTATATGCGGTGAAACAGATCGCGCCGATGGTGGATATTGTAGCTGCAACTGTTGCATGCTGCCAGCTGCTGGTGGTGGTGGGCTGATGGAAGCAGTATGTGCACTGCCTGGTGTCAAAGAGTTTTGCGGACTGCCACTGGGCAGACCAGTTGTGGTTGTTGTCGCTGCTGTCGTTGTTGTTGTTGTCGTCGAGGAAGCAACACCCGATGATGAACTGGCATCTGCCTCGGCATTCTCAAACTCACGATGACGGAAAGCGCGGAATTTCTTGTGCGGTTTATATGCCTCGTCCATTAGTGAGTTGGTGTCATAGAGTGGGGGCGCTTGTAAAACACGCTTGAGCACTGGCATATCTTCGACAATCTGACGTTTAAGTGTACTAGATGATGCAGATTGCGCCGCCGATGAAGATGATGTTGGTGAGTTGGTTGCTGCAGCTGATTGCGCAGAGTTGTTTGAGGTCGAGGTGGGCGCCAAGCCACAGCCGGGTTGCGGTGAACGTACTGGTGGCGATACCGGTGACACAGATACACTAACCATTGGATGGGCGCTACTACTGCTAGTCGCCGAGCCATTTGCTGCAACAGCTGTGACCGTCGTTGATTCGCTGCAATCCAAAACATCATCAACACTGGAACGCGGACTGGAACAGGATGAACTACCACCCGATGAGACGACTGTCTTGCTGCCAGTACCATTGCCAGTATTGCTACCACAACCACCACTGCCATTGCCGCCACATTCGTTCTTCTCATTGCCCGATTCGATGCCAGAATCGGTGGGTGAATCGAGCTTGCGATAGCGCGGATGTTGCGCCACGCTCGATGCCGCCGCAGCAGCACTCAGATGATGCAATTGATGCTGTGGCTGCAGATGAGCGTTGGCGCTGGCGGCACCGGTGCCGCCGGAATGCGTTGCATTGCGTACAATGGGTGTGATTGTCAAACCGTTTTGGGTGAGATGTGCATGCGAGCCAACGACTAAATCTAAATCGGCCGCAGTTGAGTCACCTGAGGAACCAGAATTGGCACGATTACGCAGCGGACAAGCACTGCCAGAAAGTGAGGCCGCAAGCAGCGGTGCAGATGAGGCCAACGAAGATGGGGCATGAGCAACATGCGGATGCTGTTGCTGCTGCAGATGATGCGCCAGCTGCTGTTGCTGCTGCTGATGATGATGATGATTGTTAGTATGGTGATTAATGACACCCGTCGTTGTGGATGACAACATATTGTTTTTGCCACTCGTGCTCGATGTTGTGTACTCCAATTCGCCTGACTCTGTAGTGGACACCGATCCCAATGGGCTCTTGGCTTCAACATCCATCGACATGCCATTACGTGCTGTTTCCTCCCAACAGGTTGTGCCACTCACACCATTCGGACTCTTTCTGCTGCCGCCACCACCACCACTGCTACTACTCAACTGATTGTGTGACTGTACTGATGGCATATCATCATCATCCATTGACCACATTTGTTGGCGCAACAGTTCTTTGTGCTCCGTACGGAAAACGACCAACTTTTCGGTATGCAGCGTACTCAGCGTCCGCAAATCGGGCATTGTATCCAAAAGTTTCGCCATAAAATCGGGTTGATCTGGACGATTCTGATTAATAATGGTCTGCAGGCAGCCCTTCAGACGGCTGTACATCTTTTCAATCAACTCGATATTACGCAAACCCGGACGATCCGGTGTGATCAGCACAATGGCACAGAAGAGGCCAATTTCGGCATCGGAAAGATTCATCGAATTCATACGTTCGGCAAAATTGAACGTCGAATCGACCAGGAAGCGAGCATTTGCACCATTTTGTATTGCATCGCGACGCATCACTTGACCATTTAGACAAATGATCGAATTGATCGATGAATCGAACATACAGATGAGCCGAACGAAGAGCGCATCAAAGAGACCCGCCTTTAGTAGGGTGAATTTGTCATCCTGTGTGAGTAGCTGGAAGCCAGGTATCATGCCGGCAAAATCGATGACACCGCGTATAACGTGGGCGAAACGTTGTGAGAATTCCTGTTCGGATTGTAATTCTGGGGCGGGATTCAATGGACATGCCTGTAACGAGAGAGAGAGAGAGAGGGAGACATCAAATAAAAGAGGGGAAGAAAATAAGTAATAGTTATAGCTAATCGACATTATTGAGGTAGCGAATCATATTTTCATGACGTCAACTAACTACCGGCACAGTATTGAAAAATTAAATATGCGGAAAACCTTGATGGGAATTGCCGACACGTGCATGCCGCCGACACGAATGTGCATGAGCGAACAGGAAATATTTATATGCTGCATATACTAACAATAATAAAACAGTTATAATTATACAATACACAAAGCAAAGTTCGTTCACGCGAAGGTCAATGTGACGCTCATACGAACAACAAACACCTCAATTTCTCACTTAATGGCTGTCGCGCCATTACTGTTTGCAAGCTCATTTCATATTTGCACACAATCGATAACAATTATTATTATTACAAATGTCACTATCATCATCATGATCATCATCATCATCATCGTTACTAAGTGCCACCCAATAACCTCGCAAATGTCACATGTTGAATTTTTTTGCTATAATGCGGAAAAGCTTTTAGAGCAAACAAAAAAATTATAGGGATGAGACCTAAGAGGTATGAGAACATTAGAGCGAGAGAGCAAAGCAATAGCAGTGATGACTATGTAAAATGGGTGGTGATGGAAAACTAAAATGTAAAATTACAATGACCGCAGCAATATAAAAACGACGAAGGTCACTCCAACATACTACTACGTACTCATCACTCGCAAACACATAGTAAGTACACCATAGCCCAGAGAACAAACCAACCAACTATTTTACTCATAGTATAATCTGATATTTTCTACATTCTGCAGTCAAGGTCGACGAACTAGTCGAGTTCAAGGTACGAAGGTTTGTATAGCGGCATCGGCAACGAGTGCTAAAGACAAAAAAAAGTAACGAATGAATTCAACGATACCAACACATGGCATGATGTGTAGTTTGAAAACAAACTAGAGAGAGTGGGCGAGTGAATAATGAGAGAGCATTGCATAAAGCATTGCATAGAGAACGCAACTAGCAATGTGCAAGGTAATGTGCGAATCAACGTGCATGACTCTCTATATATATGAATGTTTGTACGAATAACGGATATTTCATATTACATATGTTTATATTGAATGACTAACTATACTATGAAGCAAAGTGAAGTGGGTAATGTTCGCTAATGACTTTTTCGCATTCTATGTAATTTTATTATCAATATCGCGCTCGTTGTTGTTGTTGTTGTTGTGATTGTGCAGTGTTCTTGAACAAGTACATTCATTATTCATTCATATATTCGGTTATTAGTTCGATAGTTCGTTTATTCGTTCGCTTATACATTTGTTAGTCCCTCACATTTCAATGTCAAAGTCAAAAGGCAATATTCTACGCAGCTGAGTATTATTGTTTTATATGCATGACTACTTTTATTATTATAATTGTATTTTGTGATTTGGTATTGCTATTTCAAATTAATTCCGCAATTGAAAATTTTTGAAAAATAATAAAAATAAAAATAAAAAAATAAACCGATTATACATATGTACCTACTATGTATGAAAAATACAACAAATTGTTTTCCATCATTGCTTACAATTTTATTTTTTATTTACATTTTTCTTTTCCGCGTTTTAAATTACAAATGCTTGCGTCATAATATAAGCTGAAATGGGGAATAGCGGGCAGGTGGCAACATCCAGGCGGAAGTCAAAGCTATTAGCTCACATTTGCGTGTGTGCAAAAATTGTGATTTCTACGGTTTAATTTTAACACATTTCTTATGTAAATATATACATTAAAGCAAACAAAAAAAAAATGGAAGAACCAAATATAAATCAAAATCAAAAAAATCGATTTTTATTGAAAAAAAAAGCGATAAAATTTAATATCAAAAAAAAAAAAAAATACCCACTAGAAAAAATTGATCAAAAACGATTAATATACATATATGTAGAATTTCTTCAAAGAGGCCTCTTTTGTGAACAATGACTGTAATTTCGAACCAAAGAACATAGTTTTTTGTCAATGATTTTCTTATAATATTGCAATATTGCGAAATTCATCAAAGCGATAAGCATTTTGATCATAAAAGCGTCAGCTTTTACCCAAGTCCTATCATAGCATTCAGTACATTTTCCCCAATGGGTAAATATAAATGATTCTAAAATTGATCAACAACAAGAACAATAAAATTTTGTCTAGCATATACATATATACACACACACAAACACACATACTCAGAAAATACTATAGAATCGCATACACGAGAGCACATTAACCTTGACAGAGGCGCAAATAAGAATAAAACAACAACACCAACAGCGACATCAGCAAAATCAACAATTTTATACATACAAAAAAAAAATTGATTTTTCTTCTTCTTCTTCTTGTTCTTATTCTTATTCTCTTGAACACACGATGGTTGTTTGTTGTTTCTGTTTTATTTCCTTCGATCAAGTGCAAATGTGCTTTTTCTTATACATATGTTTAGCTGTGTGTCTGTGATAAATGCCGGCTATATGATCAATTTGCAAATTTCCAATGTCTTGCTCTCTCATTTACTCTCTCTGTCCTTCACTCTCTTGTCACAACACTCAAATACACATTTTGTTCGGTCAAACTTATATTGTATGCGTGCCTCGGTTTGATTGGTTATTGTTCGTTGAAAACCGGTTGTTTGTTGTTGTTGCTGTATAAATATTTAGATAGTTGATATTGTCTGATGAAAGATGTCAAAATAGAATTTAAATGTAATCGTCGTTTGAAGCGGAAATAGTTTCGTCGTTTTTTCTTGTTGTTGTTGTTGTTATTTTCAAAATTGTTTTGTTTTTGTTTTGCAAATTCTCAAGAGAGTTCACGTGCGATTTTGTGTTGTCTCTCTCTCTCTCTTTTTTTCTTTTACATTCTCTCTCAAATTATGATTACAAGTATGTATTTTTAAATTAGAATTTATTTATTCCATTTTGGTTGCTTTAAATTTATTTAAATAAACAATAATAAGCGGATAGAATTAAATAAACAACAACAACAGCACAGCGTACTACAATAAAAGAATATTCTACTACGACTTGACCTTGACAATAATTTGCAAAGTAACAACAACAACAACACAATACCATTTAGCTAGCGCGCAAGACAAATGATAAACACACAATATCAATATAATAAATTTTCAAAAATATTGACAACCAACAATATTTAAACAAATAATAAATAAATACCTACAACAACAACAACAACAACAAAATAAAAATTATGCGCAATTACAAATTTTTGGAAAAATAACAATAAATTGTTATGTAAAAATGGAGATTAAGTTACGAGTATGAACGGCCCACTGTAAGATCACTGAAAATATTTATATTTTCTATATAATAAGTAAAACCTAATATACTCCGCCAACGATCACATATTAGTATTAAACATTTAATTTATTAATATTAAAAATAAAAATATCCTCTATTCTCTATTTCTCTAAAATAATCGTAAATCTAATTGGAAATATATGAGCTACGAATAAAATTAAATAGAAAAATCACTACAAATTTTTCTAAATCGATTCTATCTATCCTTCTTACTCATTTTTATTTCCCTAAAATAATCATATGATATATAGTCTCGAAGGAAAATCATACAAAGAAAATCTGTCTATCTTACTCAACTCCCCCTATATCCAAAGTGGTGTGCAAAAATATATTATGATTTCCTTATATTCAAATACCTTACACACTCGTACAAGGTCATTCGTTTCATTTGTTCGTTTGTTTGATCAGCCTCCTCTCATAATATAATTCTGTTCTACGCAATGACGTCATTTTCACAACGATCGTTAGAAATATGCATAATCACAATACATTTTTATGTAAATAATAAATTTTTACAATTAATTACATACTAATTGCTGTTTTTATATACGTAAATATTATCTACTATGATTATATCATTTATTTCCCTATGCCATACTCGTTGTTACAATACTCGCACATGTACGAGAGTACTCGCTGTAATGTAAATGGCGGCATATTAGAGTAGATAATTACTCTCGTAACATTGAAAGCAACAATGTATATAAACATACAAGTGCGAATAATTTAGTCACCCAGTGGAAAGATATGAGAAATCGAATCCTATGGAATTTTAATTTAGTAAATTTTAATAGTAAAACTGAAAATTGTAAATTTTTGATGATTATCACAAAAGTTTGGACAAGAATCTTTTCTTCGTAAACCTTAACCTAAAGCACTCACATAAGAAATTGTAGTAGACTATAGTGTATTATTAACCTACTGGGCATGCAAATGCAAGTATGCAAACATAGAATGTAAGTGCACGAACTATGTATAATAAAAAAAAAAATGCAATAAGGAAATAATTTCAATATAATTTTACATATTTAGCATATATGTACATTTGTTGTACAATTAGCAATTGTTTGATGGTGGGTGTGGGTGGTTCATACACAATGTGTGAAATGTGGGTGTGTGTGAGATGAACGAATATGTAATGTACTAATAATAGTTGATGATGATGATGTTTTGCTACTAATATGTAATGACTATGAATGGTTCTTGTCTAGACTATCAATATGATACGTTTTTTTCAAATTAGAATATGGGGGAAGCGAAAAATGAACAGGATCGCAGCAATAAATCAAAGCAACTTGCTATATTAAATAATAAATTATCAATATAACAATATTCTTATCAGTAAAAATTTTTATTTTTTTTTTCTAATTTATTTCTAAATTAAATTTGCATCACGATTATTTAATGGGGTTTCTATTTTCTTCAATTAGGTATTTCTATTAAGCTCAAGTATGTGTTCCTATTAACTTGTAGCTTATATCGACATACTACATACTAATATTGTTAGCTATTTATTACGGTTTGTTGCTTTATTATATGCATATTTACGTATTTTGCAAATAATTAGAAAAAGCAAAAACAACAACAATTTGTTTAAGTACACCAACAACAACAACATCAACAGGAATAAATTCAAATATCACTTCAACGTATACATGTATTGGTAGGTACATACAAATACATACAATACATCTATTCAAGGTTAAACAATAACTCGCTACAAGGTCGTCTGCGACGACAACAACGAAAACACGGTGTAGCAATGCGACGGTATTCTATACGAGTATACTTCCATTATACTAGTAGTTGTTGGTTGCTGTTGTCGATATTGTTCTTTCATTCTGATTCTAGTTGTTCTTGTTCTTAGCATTTTGCTTCTGCTGCTGCTGCTGTTGTTGTTGTTGTTGTTGTTGTTGGTGTTGTCTCATGCAATATTGTGTTATTTCTTTTGCGAAATTGGTTTTTTTTTTGTTTCTAGACTTCTTAGAATCAAATTGTATGTGTTAGGGTTGCCATATATCGTCATTTAGATAATTTGCGAATATTAAATGATGATTGCATAAAATAACAGTCGATATTGGGTGGAAGATTTATGGAAAATTGAAACATTTTGATAGGATTAGAGTGTTAAAAAATCATTTTAAGGTTGGGATGGACATATTTGATATATTTCTTATACAAACATCTGTCAAAATGTCGATTCAAAGTTAACTTTGACACTAATTAGAGGCCGATGACTGTTTTTTCAAAGTGTGATGATTTAAAAAATTTGCTCTTGCAGGCAACCCTATTTTGCATCAAATTAAATGCTAAACTTGATGTTTTGCTCTCACTTTCTAACATTCACATATACTCTCTCGCGCCTTTCTATCAGTAAATTATGAGTGATGCAATTAAATAGCTGGAAATTTTTGAAATTCTTTTTTTTTTAACTTTCAATGTTGTTTTTGAATTAGTATTAAAGACTTTCTACATTCTATATTTCCAAGAAATCATTATTTGAACATTTTTTATGATAATTCACACAATTCGTTGTTGTTGTTATTGTTTTTTTTTTTCACCCAATACTCTAATAATATTTTCAATTAAATTTTATTTTGAAGCTCACCACACCACCATCACCACCTTAGACGGGTACACGTGCGACCCTGACATTCACTTCTCATGATGAAAAACGGTATTAAAAAATTGTGGCAAAATTTTAATCTCAAAACAAAATGAAACAAAAAAAAAAATAATAATAAAAATAATCATTCATTTATTAATTTGCGCGATTTTAAAATTCGATGTTTTTCTTGGTTGTGGTTTTTTTTTCGCATTGCGTTTCATCGTTTGTGTACTTGACTTTGACATTTGCTAACTTGCGTGTTGTTGTTGGCGTTTGAAAATAAAAATAAATTTCGAAAATAAGTAGAATAATAAAAAACAACAACAACAACAAGAGCAAATAAATCACTACTAATAGAATTGATTGTTGTTGTTGCTAGTGTATTGGCTCAACTTGATGTGTGCTGGTCGATAATGAAATATTGATTGTGTTATGGTTATGGCAGTGATATGGTTGCTGCAGGAAGAGAGGTGAGGTAGTGTGTAAAAAAGGAAGCAGTCATGCTGAAACAAGTACATAGACGCAGTAAAATAAAAATATTTATATCAATTAGTATGATGGCACGCAATTTTTCCACTACAAAATATTTCTAATACACCCAACGATACCTTCAGCACTAGCATTATCAAGCATTTATATCGCTACTTGCGCTCTCTCCCTCTATTTCGCATAAGCATACCACCGTCGTCGTCGTCGTCTGCCTAATGTTTGTGTGTGTGTGTGTGTGTGTGTGTGTGTGTTGACAACGAGATTTGGCACTCGTCAACGTCGATGTTGACGCCGCTTAGCGTCATCGTCCGCGTGCACGAGAGAGCATTTAAGCATTTCATTAATAATGACGCTTCATTTGACCTTGAGGTAGTAGCGTGTTTTTAAAGGAATTTTTTTTGGGGTTTTTAAATTGTTTTTTGGTTTAGAACATGTTTATTAATAATTTTTTTTTTTTTTGGTATTATTTAAGAATTACTTTTTTTAGCTTATCAGAATTTTTTTACAAAAAAAAAAGTAAAGAGTGTGCTTAATGTGTGTATGAGCGAGAAAGCGCGAAAGAGTAGTGAATTTATAGAAATTGATGATGGCATCGTCTATTGTACATCGTTGTTGTTTTGCATGACTCAAATGAACTTATTAAGGTATTCACAAGGTGTCATAAAATGTCATATTGTTCAAAAGTTTTATTATTGACTTTCATATATAAAAGAGAGTAAATTTTTGGGTGATTTCAGGTGTCATAAAATATCATATTGTCATAATGTTGTGAAATATTAGCATAGCTTAAAAATTCAAATTCTTGACTTTCATACAAAAATGACGTGGCATAATACAACCTTGCATGCTATGTTTTTAGCTAGTTGTAATTCAGAGTCTCTTTACAAGTGTCATATATTTAATAAATTTTTATAACAAATGGCTTTCTTCTTTTTATATTTATTTTGACTTATTAGGATTATTATTTTTATTAAAAACATGTTCTTTCCTTTTGTAATTAAACTAAAGCAAATAATAAAAGCGACAATAATAAAAATAAACGTAATAGTAATAATCATCATAATAATAATAATAATAATAATAATAATAATATTAATAAAATTAATATAATAATTTTGTGCTGTTTGCAAAAAAAAAATAAGAAAAAGAAAATAAAAAAAATTGAATAAAATTGCCAATTTGACATTGACAATTGGCATATCGCACATGTGTCTAGATTTATATGAAATCAGCAACAGTAACAGTAGCAATACAAGGTACACAATGTATATGTGTATTGTATACGCGCGCTCATACACACACACACACACACATACAAAAAGAGAGACAAACACCAAGCAGGAAGACGATAGCAAGCAAATAAGCACATGTGTCTATGGTAATTTCCCTGATTAGAATACACAACACATACAAAACATATAGAATCACACAAAAAAAAAAAACACACACACACACACACACAATGAATGTGTAACTGTGTGTGTGCGACATTGAAAATATTAAGTAAGGGAAAAAAATAGATTTTTTTTTTGCAAAATCAAAAAAAAAAAAAATAAATCAGTAAAATTATCATAATAAAATATTAAATCATCATGACAATACCAAATTATACTATTAATATAATAGCGGTATTTACAATATTGTGTGTATGATGTTGCAAAATTTGCAAACGGCATAAATATTTACAATCAATAGCTAAGCAATATTTGAGAAATTTACTTTTCAAGCATAATTAGCGTTTTATTTTAGCTATTGAAAGTATCAAATTTATATTGCATAAGCATAGCAAATATATGCTAGAGATTATTATTGGTGTTTCATATTTTCAAAAACAACAAATATTTACAAACAATATTAACATGATCAATTTTGAATTCTGAATCGGCTATTTAAAGTGTAACATACATAAGTATTGCATATGCATAGCAAATATAAGCTATAGGCTTTTAGTATTGCATACTTTCTAGCGCATAATAAATTGTTGTTGCTGTTTGCAATCATATTACTATTGCAATACTATGAAGCGATAAGATCCACTAAATCAATTGTTTCAAGTGTCAAATCAGTATTGCATATGCATAGCAAATATAAGCTATCGATTTTTAGTATTGCATACTTTCTAGCGCACAATAAATTCTGACATGTACACTTTGTTGTTGTTGTTGTTTGCAATAATATTTTGCATTTTGCATCTTTTGCAATTGTTTCAATTATCAAATCAGTATTGCATATGCATAGCAAATATAAGCAATAGTTTTTCTGTGTTGCGCAAACTTTTAAGCACAAATATTGTTATTCTAATTGCAAAATTTGCAAAATTCCATGAATAAATTAAAAAAAGCTTGACTATTAAAGACTATTAATAGACCTTTGGCATAAGAATTGCGCAAGTTGCAAATTTTGCAAGACCCGAAACCCGGAATAGCTTATTATTTTCTTGTTCTTTTTACTTTCAATTGATTTCTAATCACCTTCTTTCATTCCATCTCCTACATATTATAGAAAATATATTGCATGCAGTGCATGTAATTAAATAAATATGCTAGGCCAATGTCTCTTCATACATATTTAATTATTTGTATTGTATAAATGTATTTAGTGACATAATATTTCCGCATTGTAAGCAATAAGTAATCATAAAGAAAATATTTCAATAAGAAAATAAGCTAAACAACAAAAACAACAAGTGTGCTGATGTTATGCATCATTCATGATAATAAAAATCTAGAAGAAAACAGATAATATAGAAAAAAAAAAACATATGTTTCTGTGTTCGAGCGAATGATATATGAACATTTGTAATTGTCAATTAATTTATTGTCAATATACAATGGATGAATAAGAACAAAGTTGGATTAGAACAAAAAAAAAAATAATTATAAAAAAAAACCATATGCCAATGAAAAACAAGTCAATTAAATAAATAAATTAATTAATTATTTAATAAAAACTAAATTACACTAAAACTAAAAATTAAAATCATAAATCTAAAAGTAAAATATTGATTGAAATATCAATGCTATTTAATATTTCTAATTAAAAAAGCAATAATAAAAAAATATAAACTGTCAAAACAACAAAAAACAAAAAAAAAAAAATAAATAAAAAAAGCTTAAGAAACAACAAAACAGCAACTTCAACAAAATATGAATATTTTGAAAAATTGAAAAAATCAAACAAAATTAATCAAAATCAACCAAAAAACCGTTCATTTCATTCTAACTGCTCACTCACTACTATACTAAATCAAAATAGAAGGTTTTCCGGACTATACACTCTACACAATCAACACACAATTCTTAACACTTAGGTCACTTAAACACGCACACACGCGTGCATTATGAGTAAACATGATTTTATGTAGAAGCAAATGTTAATACGAGCAATATTCTTAAAAAGTTCAGAAAGAGAATGCATATTGTGTATAAACATAACTGTTTTTTAAATAAACAGCAAAAAAATACTTCCTTAAAAAAATATACTTATTATAAACTTGAGCCAAAGTCAAAGCCAAAGCCACCGACACACACACACACACACACACACACACTACATGCTGCTGTTAGTTAACCCTCTATAGAGTAATGCTCATGATCATCATCAGCATTAACATTACCATTACCGCAAAAATAATAATAATAATAATAATAACAACAACAACAAAATCATGATAATAATAAGATTTTGTTGTTGTTCTTGTTATTATTATTATTCTCTTGTTTATTTAAGGTTAACTATTTTTGGCATGCGCGTCGTACGCAAACGCGTGCCTATTTGCCAAGAAAATTTGATTTAAAAAAAATTGTTTTTTTTTTTTTGTTTTATTGAAATTAAATCTTAACATTGAAATAAAAAAGTCTAATTTTTTTCCGGCCATATAATAAATTGAATGAAATTAATTTTTTCTTCTTCATATAATCGTGTCTGTCTAAGTTAAAATAGAGAATAAAATTTAATTTATAATTAACAACATTATTTATTGCTTAAACAATTAATGTAAAGTTGGCCACCAAGCCACGCTTACAATTTTATATAGCTGCCATACAAAATTACTATTTCGAGCGACTCACTGGCGTTGCTATAATTTGTTTAAAAGTGACTCTTTGATGTTCATTTTTAGTGGGCGAACCTAAATTTTTGTCCCATAATTATTTAGCAAAAATTGGACGTGCCACGCCCACCATTTTATATAGCTCTCATACAAAATACTCAATTTCATGGGCTTAATTTTGTTGAAATTTGTTTCTAACGCAAATATGTTAATCATTTACGATTGTTTATATAAGAAAATGTATTTAGAGTACAAAATATAGGCGTAATTTGCCTAATTTTTATATTCATCCCACATTAGAAACTAGATTCGAGGTGTTCAGAGTATAATTGAGTCATATAAGGTCGACTATAAGGCCATTTTTATTTGTTGTAATTGTATAGAATTTGCTTTTCAATTTCTTATTGTTGTTGTTGTTGTTTGAGCATCTTATCTTGTACAACTCATAATTTTTCAAGCATTTTTATTTATCGCTTAAATATAATTTTTAGTTTTATTTCAAACAAAAATGATGCTTTAGTACAAAAAATAGGCATTAAAATGAATTTTTTTTATAAGTAAAAAACAAATAAAATAAAATAATAATAAAAATGACATTAATTTTGTTTTTTTGCTAATTAAAAGTAGCACTAAACTTAAATGTAACATAATTAACAAGTTGCAATGAGTGCATCCTCAATGGATTACCTTCTCTCATCAGTACATTGAGTATCATTTGAAAACACATAAAACACATAAAGAGCATATAGAGAGAGAGAGAGAGAGAGAGTGAGATACAGAGTTAAATACATCAACAAAAAGTGCGCCAAAGTCAAAGTCAATGTAGAGGAGAATAGTAATAGCTCACTTAAAAACATGACATGCTTTGCTGTTGTTGCCTATTGTTTTTGTTGTTGTTTGTTGTTAGCGCTACCGTTTTGTGTTGTTAGTTTCTCACACATTTATTATCATTATCTACTATAGAGATATTATTATTATTATTATTATTGTTATTATTATTGAGGAGGAGGTTAAACAAACAACAACTTGTATGTACAATATATTGTATATACAGTGTACTCATATGTATATATACAATATTATTTATGTACATATGATGAATGTTACGCATGAGCGAAGGCGTGTTTCACTGTCAGTCAGTCATTCGACAGTGTCGACAATTAACCTTTACTTGAAGTTTATTTAGTTCAACAATATTTAGTATACGAGTATGTACATATGAGTATTATGAGTATTATGAGCAGTGAGCACACGAGAGAGAGCCCTTGAGAGACAATTTTTACATGATTGTTTTTTTTTTTTTTTATTTTCAGTTTGACATTCAATCATTTAATTTAATAATTTTTAATTCTATATGTAAATACATATTTACGAGTACGAGTAAATAGCATACAAAAAAGCAACAAAGTGTGTGTATATGTAGTATTATAACAATAAGGAAAACAAAAAAAAAAAGAGAAAAAAAAAATATGAGTGAATAAGAATGGCTTTTAAGCTATTTAGAAGGTTGGATTATTGAGGAAAACACTTATGTAGTTGTTATAAAATGTTGTTAATGGTAGCAAACATACACACACACACACACACATACACACAAAATGCATTGCTATTCCCTTGAGCGATATGAAGAAGGAAGTTTAATGTAAGGTAAATAGTACTAAATGTACTAATAGAAATAATGTCGATTTGAAGAAGGTCTTTTAATGAGTGTGGAATTACGTATTAAAGTAAAGTTAGACGTAGACTAGTATATAGAGTAGCGAATTAGTAATAGAAAATGCGTTCTTGGTAAATGAGTCATTTTAGGAAAATATACATAAAGGCTTAAGCTCATGTAATGTCTGAGTAGCGAATGAATAATAGAAAATGAGTTCTTTAGGAAAATGATTCATTTTAGGAAAATGCATAAGCTTAAGCTTAAGCTCATGTAATGATGTCTGTTTTGTATGAACTTTTACTATGGAATTGTTCTTCAAACCAAGTCTTCTTGTATAGATTATAAATAAAAATCAATTAAAAAATCATCCCTGAAAATGTTGACATATGAAAATAAAGCTTTAAGCAAATTTAAACTCTTTTTTATTAGAGCTTTTAGTAAGATATTTTAAAAATGCAATAAACACAATTTGTATTTACGAAAAATTCTTTTTGTATATATTTTTCAGTAGAAAGCATTGATGAAAAATTTTAGATGTGATGAAAATCTTGCTTGCAAGCATTTTATTAACATTGGTTATATTAATAAATTGTTTTCGAATTAAAAAATGACAAAATTTGATATCAGTCTCTGCAATAGCAGTTATATATAGACAGAGTAGAGGGTTCGAAAGTTTCCTAGCGACTCAAGCGCTGATGGATGACAGTGAAAAAGCTTTCAAAAGCTGTTTTGTTAAGCTGAGAAACTTCAAGGTATCTCAAATGAAGCTTTTAAAGGCAAGGAATTGCCAAAAAAAAAAATGATTTAAATCACCTAAATCTTATTTTATCGAAAATATTGAAGTAATAAAATTATATTTTTATTACAAAAAAAGCACTCTAAAAAATTCATTATTATAGTATAAAAAGCTTCAAAGAGATGACTTTCATAAAAAAAAAAAAATTATTTAAAAAATTACCTCGAAAATTATGATTCGCTCTCAAGTCAAATTTGATTAAAAATAATAAAAATAGAAGGCAAAACTTTCTACTCACCAATAATGTAGGCATTGAATATGATGGACAATCACGTGCACGTTGACGCATAACGGCAACTTTTTCTTTTGTAAATTCACATGTATCCAAATGGGCGCGTAATACGGCCGATAATAGGCGTGGCTGATCATCTAATTCGGTGGCGAGCGCACGCTGTTGGCCACGATTTTGTGTACTCTGTTGCATAGCGGCTAATATACGAGCTTTTTCACGTTTTGGAACGCGTCCAAATCGTACCGCTAAAATGAGAGAGAGATGAAGAAAAAAAAATTGCAATTTAATATAAAATTCACAAGAAATATATAACAACAAATATAGTGTATATATTAATAAAGAAATACACATTTAAAAAAATTCATAAATTCATATTCGAGTAGCAGGTGTGTTTTACTTTTGCTATGTTGTTTCATTCTTCTTTGTATGCTAAAAGTCAATATGTAATGTGACAACATCAACAGTCAGTTAGCTAGCCAGCTGTTATTTTAACCCCATTTTTTTTTTTACCTTTTCAACTTCTTTTGTATCTTATTCATGGTATGATGATCCAACAACGGAAGGACATTTACTTTATTTAACCCTTTGTATGCAATTTTTTTTTTTTTTTTTTTTTTTTTATTAAAATAAACAAGTCAAAAAGGTAGTCATGCAAATAAATGAGTGTTGATTAAATTATTTTCACAATGTCTAGCTCTTTATGCTCCTCTCTACTTCTCGCTTTAATCATTTTTGCAAATTTATTGTCATTTTTTGAGTATGTAAAGCACAACACCGTTGGGGGTACAGGAAATTAAGGATAACATAGCAATACACACACACACACACACACAAAGTATAAATACTTGCATAGTGGTGTAGCTTATATGACATAGGGTGATATTAAAACGTTATTGCTGCAGCATGAGTATGACATTAAAATAAAAACAAACCAGAACAACAACAACAACAACAATAACAAAAGAAACATCGCTTCAATGTAATAATATACACATGTTTATATGCTGATTCGACTGTTTGCTCTCTGTCGCCTACCTCACACATATACACACACTCACACACACACCACAGTCTTACATGTAACTATAAAACTCTTTTGGTAGACAGAGTCATTCAGGCATTCAGGCGGCAACCCTCAAAGTAGGTCATTGCCTTGGTTTCATTTTTTTTTTTTTTTTTTGCTTATTACTTCTTCCTTTGCCCTCACTTGCGCTCTTACACTAACTCTACATCTCTTTCACTCGTTGTCTAGCTCTCTCTCTCTGTCTCTCCCACTTACTTACAAGCTCTCGTTATCACATTTGTGTGTGTGTGTTAACGTTTTGTTTGAAGAGTTCAGCTGCTGTTATGACAATGACAAGCGTTCACCACTATTCTTCCTCTCTGAACGCTCTTTATCCTAATTTATGTTAACACGACACTGAAGCACCATTGAAACACCAACTACATACACATATAATTGCAAGTAAGCATACAGAGTTTGTTGTTGTTGTTGTTTTTGGTTTTCATTTTTAGTGCTAGCTGTTACACTTTCTCTTTTCATTGTTGTTGTTGTTGTTTTTGTTATTATTACTAATATGATTGTTATAGTTATTGTTGTTGTTGCTTTTGTTGTTTATTGTCAATGCTTGATAGATAGACTCATATGATAAGTTCATGTACTCATGAGTATGAGGTCAAAAATATAAAGTTTAAAAAAATTTCATAATTTTGTATGGGAGCCACATGAAATAATAGGCGTGGCACGTCCATTTTTGGTCCAACTATTTCCAATAGAAATATTAATTTGTATAATGAATATCGTTGTCCTAAAGAAAAGATTAAGTAAGTTATGGCGATTTAAAATTTAATGAAATTCTAGAACTTTGTATGGGAGCTACATTAAATAGAGGGCATGGCCCACTCAATTTTAACATAGTTTGAAATTACTACAAAATTCATCAGTGTACCAAATATTGATGATCTAGATGAAATATTAAGCAAGTTAGGGTGGTTAACAACTGTTTTTGAAATTCGAGACTTTGTATGGGAGCTACTTGAAATAGTAGGCGTGGTATAACAATTTCTTGTGAGATTATTAAGCACTATAATATAAATCTATGTGCTAAATATGTTTGCTCAAATTCAACGATTTATGTATGTTAGAGTGTTTAACAAATTTTTTGAATTTTGCAACTTTGTATGGGAGCTATATGAAATAGTAAGCCAAAGTCATCGATTTCTTGCAAAAGTATTACCCTTAATAATATTAATATATTAACTGAATATTACTATTCAAGCCTAGCTATTAAGTGAGATATAACGGGTTAAAATTTTAATCAATTCTTCGACTTTGTATGGCAGCTACCTGAAATAGTAGACCTAGCTCATTTATTTCTCACAAGATTATTACTCATTATAATACTAATCGATTTGACAAATATTGTTGCACTAGATGGCTTATTGAATAAGTTATAACGTGTTGAAATTTAAATAAATTTCGTGTCAAGTCTCTTTGATCGGTCCAAGTGGGCGTGACAGTTGAGCAAGCATGTTAATTTTCAATCGACTTTGTGTACTGCTTGCTCACATACTTTGGTGAGAATATTCAAGCTTTTTTGGATGAGATTAGAAACAAAACAAACAAAACACATATGATAACAAGCCAAAGCAAAAGAAGCTGAAGTATAAAAAAAATAAATTTTTTAGCACAAATTAGAAATGTAGAAAAAATTTCAATAAAACCATATTTAAAGTTATTGTGAGTAGCAAACTAAGCATTTCACTTTCTAACATATTTCCATGTGTGTCTATCTCTCCCCCTCTCTCTCTCTCTCTCTCTCTCTCTTGTGTAGTGTATGTTAATTTCTTTTTATTTAATCATATAATTAATTTTAATTATTTTTTCATAATCATTATTTCTGCTTGTTTGTTTGTTTGTTTTACACTTTCATTCAATTTCCATTTCACTATGAAATTATAAATACTTAATTCGTATATGAACGTATCTATTGTATGGAGTACATACTTACATATGCAGTAGTGCTAGTGTAAGTAGTGTTATTACCACCACAACCACCGCTAACAAAACATGCTAACTAAGAGAGGAGGTCATGACCTACTAAAAATTAAAAGCTCAAACAAAAAAAAAAAAAATTGCTATGCTTATTTATATATTTGATATTGTTGCTATTGTTGTTGTTGTTGTTGTTGCTATTTTATTTGGTTACTTTCATTTGGAAATGTTTTTTTTTTTTTTTTTGTTTTTTCAAATATTGTTGTATTCGTAACATACATAGTTTATTTAGAAGAAAGTTTATAATAAATATATAACAAACAGCAAGAGAAAAAGTGGTTCATCGTAATGATGGCGATGATAATGATGGTGATCATAATTAGTGAAATGTTTATTATGAATATTCATGATGATATTTTTCTATAGATGATAATTCTAATCATGATTACAATGATGATCACAATGATGATCACAATGATGATTGCAATGATGATCACAATATTGATCGCAATGATCACAGAGTGTTATGATATTTTTCTGTAGATAATGATTCTAATCATGGTTACATTAAGTGATTACTATGATGATCACAATGATGATTGCAATGGTGATCACAATGATGATCGTAATATTGATCACAATGATCAGAGTGTTAATATGATCGTCTTGATATGATCAATGTTTAGGATTTTAATATATAAAAAGTGTTTTTTACTTGGATGCACTAACTATGCACCATGATTTCATCCAATTCTTCATTCGAAAATACCCATCATGCTATGAGCTCTTCAATTAGTTCTATCAATTAAAAAATGCGCCTTAAAAATCACACTAAAAATACAACCAAGATTTTGCCGATAAACTAAAAATTTGTTCTAATTAGTATTTTAATTTTAATTTAAATATTTCCATTAGAAAAAAAATTTTTTTTTTTTTCAAAAATTGCAATTTTTTAGAATTTTCGTAATACAAAAAAAATGTTTTTTTTTCGCATTTTTGACTAAATTTTAATCTCAATTTTTATTTATTAATTCCTCTTTTTTAATTAAAATTTTTTTTTTTTTTTTTATTATAATTAAAGCTTTCGCTAGCAATTTAATTAAATTTCATGAACATATTGACATGCTCTATAGACTTTGCCTTTGTGAAAAACCTTAGAAATGAATACTCATAATACATTTAAATGAATATTTCAGCATTTATGATCAATAGCACATAAAATGACAAGATCATAGTCATCATCATCATGATGATCATGATAATGATGATCTTCAACATTAATTAGAAGGAGGCACACTTTTGTCATAAATGCGGCTATAACTGCTGCTGATACATCTGTTCTTCATTTGTTGTTGTTGTTGTTGTTGTTGTCGTTGTTGTCGTTGTTGTTATTTCGATAAACATTTCTTTTGAAAATCATTTCATAGTTGAATACATATTGTTGCTATATTTTGATTAATTCATCTACAATATATTTGTGAGGTTTCTCACATATATTTGTTGTTTTGTTTTTTGTTTTTTGTTTTCTTTCCTCATCACTCAGTCAACGTCATTCATTCTTCTTCCTCATCAGTGGGTATATACTC
This sequence comes from Megamerina dolium, assembly GCA_963854835.1. Taxonomy (NCBI): domain Eukaryota; kingdom Metazoa; phylum Arthropoda; class Insecta; order Diptera; family Megamerinidae; genus Megamerina; species Megamerina dolium. The sequence continues at coordinate 9,972,924 of OY978528.1, forward strand.
AGAGTACTACAGTACGATTACGAGTATGTATGCTTGACTAACGATTAAACTCGAATGTTGTTGTTGTTGTTGTTGTGTGTGTGATTAATTTTTTATATTGTTGTTTTTTTTTTTGTGTGTGTTTGAAATTCTCCAAAAAACAATATCAAGCAAACAAACGAACGATCGTGTTTGTATGTGTGAGCTTTGCCTGCCATTGATCATCGACCTCGTTTCTTTCGTTATATGTAGCTGCTCTAATGTGTGTGTGTGTGTGTGTGTTTGTTTTATGTTTGACTATGTTTGCTTTGTTGTTGTTGCTAGTGCTGCTTACATGCCATTCAGCGTGTATTCTATTTGATTTTGTTAGTGGCGGTGAACAAATCTAGTTAGTTGCCTTTTGCATTCAATGTAAATTTATTATTATTTTTTTTTTTTGCATTCACTAAAGCGACCATCAATTTTTTTTGCATATAAACAATTGCCATTTAGCTGCTACTACGAAACGATTCACAAGCAACCAAGCTAGTCGCTTGTAGTAAAATAACAGTGATCGTAGTAAATATAAATGTGGCTCATCGCATTGACTGAATGACTGAATGACTGACTGACTGACTGACTGTGCTGACTGTGTGAGTGACTAAGCAATTTGGTTGGTTGCTTGCTTGCTTGGCTGCAAATAGTTGTAGTATGGCATTAATAGTGGCAATATTTGTTGTTGTTGTTGTTGTTGTTGTTTTTTATTTATTTATATATATATATATAGAGAGAGACATTTGACCAACTTTCATGCATTTCGAAAGTAATTCTGCTATAGCTCCTCCTCCTCTTTCTTTCACTGCTGTCGTCATTAATCGTAGTAGTGATGGTAGTGTGCTTGTTGTTGTTGTTGTTGTATATTTTCATTTTCATTTGACCTGAATTTCATTTAAATGGGCACTTGTGTGTGTTTGTTTGTGTGTTTTATGTATTTCAGCCGCTTTTGGTGATGTGCTGATTTTTCTTTTCATACATCCACACACACAAACACACACACACACATATACACGTGCAAAATGTATGTCACCAGATCAACATGCGATCGTGATCATATCCATATATATACACTGACACGAGATTTCTTTTAATATATATTTTTTTTTTTTGTGTTTTTGTTGCTTTATAGGTTTCCTTCTTAGTTGTTTTTTATAATTTCTTCTTTGCAATGTGATCCAATGATGGTTCCTCTCACTTTGGTTTGAATATGGATGCTATGATCATACATATGATGATAATATGATCGTGATAAGCATATGATCGTCATTGTCATCGTCATAATGGTGATGATCATGCCAGTGATTGTGAGATGGTAAACATGATGATCATCATCATCATCGATAATTTGTAATAGTGGTTGATGATCGATGAGCATATTATTGATCATGATCATCATACTCACGATCATCATCATGATGTGTTTCACTTTTCTTACCAATTTGTGTGGCGGCTGTAAATGAAACTTGTGAATGTGTTTTTTTTTTATGTTTGTTTTCTATTTGATTTTTCTTCTTCTTCTTTTTTGTTTTTTTAGAGGAAAAAGTGGCGCGCGCGATCGCATGCTCAATAACTTCCTAGTAAAAAAGAGTTGTTTTTTTTTTTGTATTTTCACCTCATATGGCAATAATGTGCTTTTCTTGTTACATTTCTAGTTTTTTGTTTTTTTTTCATTTCATTATTTTATTAGCTATCAATTGTTGGCGAATGTTACCTTTTTGCATTGGAATTTTTTTTTTCTGCGATCTCAATTTATTAATCTATTGAAAAATTGAATACAAAATTTCACCAATCGCATATGCTTTTTTTTTTTGTATTTTCTATATTTCTATTTTAGAGATTGGATTTTGTTGTTGTTGTTGTTGTTGTTGTGTGTTTTACTTTACAGTGAAATTTTAAGACTTTTGTCTTTCTCTTGTAAAATTTTATCAATGCAGCTGTTGATGGGGTTTGACTTGACAACTTGATAGAAAATTATTGAGATTATTTGATGCACTGCAGTGTGTTGTGTGGAATGATGTGAGATGATTTGGAATGAAGAATAGAGGCGATGTTTTGCATTGCGGTTGTTAAATTGAATTTTAATTCAATTTAGTTTGATTTTTTAGACGAAAATTTAAAAAAATATTGAAAATTGTTAAAAAAAAAAACAACGATTTTCTGAATATTTAAATGTCAAATTGAAATTACACAGTACAACAAAAGGTTGCATCAATAAGAAATTGATAGCAATTTGAAAAGTAAATAAAAAATTAAGAAATACATGCCTCAGCGATTTTGAAAATCTTAATTTATTATTAATTTCATATTTTACATTCCGATATGCAAAAATATTCAATTTTATAAAATAGCAATAAACAATAAAATTATATGAAATTATAAATAAAAATTTAGATATTAGAAAAAAACAAAACAACTACAAAAATAAATTTTTTTTTTTTTTTTTTGTTAATGACAATTATTTAAATGTATTCCTGTTCTATAAAAATATAATGAAAACATCACCAATTCCATAGAAATATATTTTAAGTAATCAAGAACAATTAATGGCAATTGAATGACTCATTTTTGTGAAAAAAGTCAATTTAATCAGTTCTATTATTGCGAAAAATGTCTTAATAAAATATTTGAATCACACAAACATTTGCAAAAAATCTCTAATATAAAATTTGGCTATAAAAAAATTAAATTTCGGATACGAACGCGACAAAATTTCGACTTATTTATATTGAAAATTCTAAACGATCAAATGAATTTATAATATTATTTCAACTGCCGCATTTAAATACTGAATTTTCGAGCTTCGTAAAGTGCTGTCATTTTTGACAGTTCAAATTTATTAGAAACTGATTTTTGAGATCGAATGAGAATTGGATTGAAAAAATTGAGCTATGAAAATTGATTATGAAAATAGGCAAGAAATAGAATAGTACACGTATTGATGATTTGCTGTAGTATTTCTTAGATTTTCGAAAAAAAAATAATGTATTTGAAATTTCATAAGAATTGTTACAGCAAATCGCCAAGATACGTTTTTCTTTATTTTTTGTCTATTCTCTAAATCAATTCGAATTTCTTATGTGTGCAATAGAAATATTAATTTTTTTTCATGCTAGTCTATATTGTCTTCAGAACGAAATTTTCAAAATTTTCAAAATCAATCAAAAAAAAAAAAAAAAAAATTTCTAGAAAATGTTAAAAAAATCCAAAATATTCCAGAAATTTCCCAAATTTCCCAAATGAAATTCAACTCTAGAAAAAAAAAATCCCCATTACACTTACGCGCATTATGATAATGTACATTGCCTTTGAGTATGCCTTTTAATATTGGTAATTCTTCAGCCATATTTGTTGTTTGTTTGTGTTTGTTATGGTTTTTTTAGTGCTTTAAATTAAATTTCTAATATTAGATTGTTTCAAATATTTTTGGTATGTGCAAAAAATAAATGAATTCAAAAATAAAAAAAAATTTTTTTTTTTTTATTTGATTAACATAAATATTTTTTCTTCAGCTGGTGGTATTCCGTGGCATCAAAATATTTGATATTTGAATTCTTCTTTTTGTTTTGGTCGTAAAAATGTTGGCACAAAAATGCACTTTCTTCTTTTCTTTTTTTAATATTTGTTGTATTTAATTTTTTTTTTTTTGTTATTTTTCAGGTACACTTTTTTTGCACAAAATTTTTCTAGGCAAATAAATTTTTTTGCATAAATTTTCAATAATTATTTTTAAGGAACTTTAATTGCTGCTAATATTTTTAATTTTGTATTTTTTTTTTGTTGTATTTAAAATAATTTTTTTTTTGTTTTATTAAATTTTTAACACCAGAGCAGATTGTTATTATTTTTGTGTTAACGCGTAATCCTCAAATACGTTGCTTGCTGTGATTGAATTGAAATTGAAATTGAAAACAAGCTATTTTGATGCACTTTCTCAATCTTTCTCTATATAGTTTGGTGTATGAATGTGATTTAGTGTAAATTTTTTGTTCACTTTCTTATGCTTTTTGTTGCATTTTCTTTAATAAATATTCAATAATAAATAATTTATATTCATGTTATTTCCTGGGGTTTGTCGATTTATTTTCATATTGGTATTTTTTTTTTTTATATATATTTTTCTAATAGAATTTATTTATTTTTTTGAATAACTTTACTTGGTCACTTTTCATTTTTTTTTTGAAATTTATTTCTTCATTTATATATATTTAATGCATTTATATTAATTGTGTTGCCGCAAGCTTCTAATATACAACTATTACTAGCATGTATTATTTGAATATTTTTTTTTTTTGTATATGTTTATCATTATCATGAAAATCGTATGTGTCGTATAAGTAGAGTATCTCAAACACATACTATGTTGTATAAATCGCCGATCGGAGAATATTGAAAAACCAACATGACAAAACTCGACAAGGTCTCGAACGCGACTAACTGTAAAAATCATAAGCATGTTACGAATATACCCCCAACAAAAAGTTGAAAAGGTAGTAGTAGTAGTAGTAGTATAACATAGTATCATGTGTATGTATGTATGCATGTATGAATGCAGTATAGTCGCTAGTAAGTCAGGCAGGCCAGCAGGCAAACAGTCATCGACTGCTGAGCGAATGAGCACTAATAAATGTATCGTATAGAGCAGGAGAGAGAAAGAGCGAGAACGAGAGCGAGAGAGCAAAAGCAAACAACCTACAATAATGATATCGGATTGAAAAAGAACAAACAAATGGAGGGAACGCAACAAAGATTGTGCGCCATCCATCCATCGTTTACCGGCGACGGATGGGAGCAAGCAATGCAAAATGGTAAATGAACTTCAGTGGCAGTGACAATAAAAAAATAAACATACATACTTGCAAGCACACATATAGAAAAAGTGCCGCCAGTCAATTACTACTACTGTTGCTTCTCTCTCTGTGTGTGTGTGTATATGATACCTTTTACATGTTCCCTTTTTCGCACAGTCTCTTTTTTCTCCCACTTCCATGCTCTTTTCTTTCCCACAAAACTAAAAGCAGTATACGACAGAGTTTCTCGTAAAGAGAACAAGCAGTTTTGTTGGGGAAAAAAAGCAACACATTTTATTGTGAGTTAAAAAAGAGAGCACATGCAAAACTTTATTCATTTGTTTTGCAAGAGAGAACTAGCACTGGGCATATAATCTATAAGTGCCTAAAGAGCAACTAAAGCAAAATTGTGAGAGTGAGAATATTGAAATAATAGAGAGAAATAAAATTTTTAAAAGCTCAATGTTCTAATAGAAAATTTTAAAGGTACAACAATATTAAAAAACAATTTTAGTTAAGGTTTCTTTGAATTTCTAGTGTCATTTTAGTTCTAAATTTTGCCTATAATATTTACTCTTAAAAATATTGTAAACAAAACTTATAATCTCTGTCAGCTATTTGTCTTTATTTTGATTATGATTTTCATGTTTCAAAAGAAATGCATTTATTGCAAAATAAGACAAACCTATGAATAAATTGTGGTTCTAGAAAAAGTCAAAAACATCAAGACAATTTCAATTCTTGGGTATATTTTTCGATTTTTTTCTTCTTTCAATAATAATATTTTCATAAACTAACTATAAGTACCATACGAGTATCATACAGGTCACTACTATATCGAGTAAAGCCCATACAACCGGCACTTTTTATTGCAAGAGAGCTTTTCCTATACATTACGCTCTTTGAAAAACGAATACGAACATCACGCTCTCTCATAAATTACTACATTCTTATTATACTCTTATTCAAAAAGAGCACATATCAAGAGTAGTAAGAGTGAGAGAGAGATAGGTACAGAAAGCTTTTCAACACATTTAAGAGTAGAGAGATAAATACACTATGGTGAATATCATTCATTCAAAGAGAATATCTTTGAAATGTGCCCCACAGCAGCAAATACTTCAAGAAAAGCTTCATTTTTATTCGCAATATTATCGTCAAAAGCTTTTCGTATAGTTGAAAGCTTTAAAAGCATTCAACATTTGAATATATTTACAAAAAGAAAGATATGCTTTTTCAAAAATATGGAAATTAATACATTCAATTTAACGACGATTTGCGATTATTACATTTGTAAATATTTTTATAATAAATTTTTGTTAAAAATTGTTGTTGTTGTTGTTGTTCTTGTTGTAAATTTTGAAATGTCTTGAGAAATTTCAAGTAAAAGAAAACATTTGTTGTTGTTGTTTCTTTTTTTTAAAGAAAATCAAGTTTTAGTATTTTTTTTTACTTTCGAATTGAAGTGCTAAATTATACCTTTAGTCAGTTGGGATTTTTTTGAAATTAATTTTTCTAATTTTTTAAATAATTTTCATGGACATTTTTTCGAAATTAATTTTTGTCATTAAATTCTTATGTTCAATTTCGTGTTTTTCATTTTGGTGAATGAAAAATGGATGATTTCAGGATAATTTGCTAAATGATTCACTTAGTCATTTAGGCATTTTTTTCGAAATTAATCATTATTTTCGAATTTCAAGTTTTTCATATTGGCAGATGAAAAAATTGCCCATTTTATAATAATATGATTTAGTCACTTTAAGATATTGCTAAAATACTTATTTGTTGTTTTGTAGATAATTTCTTAACTTCGAATTTCGAATTTTTAATTTCAACGGCTCAAAAGTTCATATCAAATAAAAAGTGTTCAAAATACCGCTTTAATATGCATAGTATAATTGAAATTTTTACCTTCAATGTTTTTATTTTTTATATTCCCACTGTCCCTAACCTGATTTTGTGAATAAATGTATTGATAAGTACAGAGTACCGAGAGTCAAAGTCATACAAATGAACCTTTGAAATAATCATCATATTACAATACGATTGCTCACACTCACACTCACACACCTAGTATGTTCCTCATACAATGTTGTACGTGCGAATTTATAAAGTTAAAATGGCGTCAGAACGCCATTGTCATCATCATCATCGCCATTGGCCTCCATAAAGTATATACAAATGTATGTATGTGTATGTGTATATGTAAATATTATTCATTGTTTGTGTATATATTACATGATATTTGATATGTTCAACTGTTTTAGCCCTTTTATCTTCCTTTTATTCACTATATTCAAACCTCCTGCTAAATGTGTTTACATACATATGAACCATATATTACTCATACGACAGCAATACTGTCATATCACCCTCATCACTAACGAATAAATATTTAATATTTAGAATAATGTCGAGTCATACAGAGTATTCTGACAAAAAAAAATAAAAAATTATAATGAGAACAAAAGCAACAACAAAAACGTTAACAGCAACCCCCCAGTTACAAAGTCAAATAAATATGTGTACCAACTGTCGGTGCTCTCGTACTTACAAAATATGTATATACCTCACTCAATCCCTCAAACACCTTCTACATCTCTCCATCTCTTTCACACTCTGTCAGTTTGTCCTGTTCTCATCGTGTATGTACTATACAGACATACTACATTGCGCACAGATGATGTCAAGGACAAAGTGGCATTGCGCTGCCATCGTTTACGCTTACGTCGTTGTCGTTGTCGTTGTCGGTAACGTTAGCATCGGCGTTGGCATCATTTATTATACGATTATCGTTCGTTTTTTTTTTTTTGTCATTGGTGTCGTTCTCATTGTTATCGATGTATGTATGCATACATGTAGAAGTATGTATGGTGTTGTTGTTATTTTTAAAATTTATTACATTTGTTGTTGTTGTTGTTGGAATTGTTTTAATTGTTACAATGACATTTGGTAGTATTAAAACAATAAAACCAATACATAAACAGAAAATGCTAAAAATTTAATTTATATTTTTCTTTCAAAACGCTTTATATGAAATAATGAATAATTTTCGCTTCAAGTGAATATTTTGTTATGGCAATAAAGCATACTCCTCAACTGCATTGCAAATTATAAATTTTCTCATTGACATATTGACATTTGCTGGTGTTGCTGTTGTATGAGTAATTTGCCTAGAATATGTGTAAAAGGTTAACATTTTCATATGAAATTGCATGAATTCATTTTAAATATCATCGATTGGTCCTTTGAGCATAAAATATATTTTGTTGATAAGCAATGTTGCTAAACAATGTTGTTTCGATTAAAAATTCTCATATTAACATATGACTATGTGATTAATGCCTCGGGTATGTACTCACAATGCCGAATTTATTAATAAACATTGTTGCGAAACAATGTTGTTAAAACTTGAAACTCTCATAATCATACAATTTGATGTTGCTAGTGCCGTGGGTATGCATTCAAATGAATATAGAATTCACTTTTAATTCGATCGAGTATGTGGATGAATTATTAATACAACTAAAGTCGAAATTTCACTAAAATTACACAATTTAAGTATAAAATCATAATTTTCTATTATTCATAATTAACCCTTCATTGTATTGTGTGGGCACAAATGAAAAATAAATGCATTCATTATGCCATGTAATATTTAATAAGAAAGAAATGGCATAATAATAATATTGAAAGAAGCTGCAACAACAACAACAACAACAACAACAGCAATCATAGTGCTAATAACATCACTATAGGATGTCTCAATATTAATAACGACAAACAGCAGCAACATAGTGTGGTGTCTCATTTGTGTATACGCTATTTTAATTTCATATTAATTAATACAAAAAAAAATACTAAAACAACAAAAATCAATTATAATCGATGACAAAAAAATACAAAAATGCATATGAATAAATTGGTTGATTTTAATATGCACAATAGATGTGAAAAATAACTGTAAAAAGTATTGCATACAAGCATAAGACATCACCATAGTCGCGACGATCAATGGAGATGAAAAAAATGCATTGAGCGAAAAGAAAAACAAGTTAGTAAAACAAAATTAAATTTAAAAATATAAAAAGATATGAAATAATACAAATTAAAATGAAATTTTATGCACACAAAACACACAGTTATGCCATCTTAGCCAAGCAGGCATCGAAAACCAACACACAGAGTGCTGCTACGACTGGCTCTGGTCAATGAACCAATAATGAGGCCAATAATAAGAAGAAAGCAACAGCAACATGCGTATGTAGAAATCCAAATACGTACGATGTTGTTGTTGTTGCATTGCGTTGGCACATACAAAAAGCTGGAAAACAGAAACGAAACAAAAGAAAGCATATGCAAGCAGCAAGCAGACACAAGCAAGACGAAACGCAATCAACGATCAAATTGAAACATTCGTGATGTCGTTCGTTGCTCTTTTGCTTTAGGCAGCACACAACTAAGCTGAAAGTAAAAGTGAAAGTTTTCTTTCACATGGTTTGCGTCTTCTCTTCTTAAATTCCTCCATAGCACACAGTGTGCGAGTGGAATTGACTTGATTGCTAAATCGTTGCGACTACTTTTTGAGCATTTACCTATACAGGCATGGCATAAAAAACTGCAATTAAGTGGCAATTATCATCATCAGTGTAGTAGCTGTTGTTTTTGTTGTTGTTGTTGTTCGTGTGGCACATTTTCAGAGAAATTGCATTGCAAAAAACAGGAAGTCTTTCATTACACACATGCAAGAAATTGCATTGTTGTTAAGAAATGTACAGTTTGTTATATAATATTGTTGTTGTTGTTGTTATTGCTATTGCAGTTGCAATGTAAAGAGGAAAAGATTTGATTTGGTTACATTAATATTTTATAGTCTATACTCTATGGCTTAAGGATATGAGAACTAATTTTGGTTTGGCGTGGTAGGTATGAAAAATATACATTATGGTCACAGTCACTATCTAAGTCAATTTAGTTATGTTTTTCTACTTCTGCATGAGAACCATGTTCATCTCCCATACAAAAATCCATTTTCGAATGTATATTTGCACACAGTTTTCTTACGAAAATATCTAGTTATTGAGCTGAAACTTGGTACATGCACTTATTTTTAGGAGAGTATAATTCATGTCGAAAATGGTTGTAATCGTATGAAAACAACGTGTTGCTCCCATACATAAGTACATTTTCGAATAAAAGTTTTCGTACATAAGGCACGTAGAACTAAACTTATCACGTTGAAATTTGGTGAGTGAACTTTACTTACTCAAGAAAATCAATTGGTTTATTAATTATTCCCATTCCATGCAATTTACGTCTATCTCCCATACAAAAACTGATTTTCGAAATAGTTTTTCATACTTTGTGCATAAAATAATATAGATTTTAAGCTGAAATTTTGTACATTATATTTATTTTTCTCAAAAAATATAATTATTTAAACATTTTTCAAATCGAATGCAAATTACGTGTACCTCTCATACAAAAATATGTTTTCGAAAATAGTTTTTCTGGCTTTTTTGCATTAAATTATAAAACTTTCGAACTGAAATTTAGTGCATAATATTCTATTATGTAGGGAAATAGATTTTTCAATAAATTCTTAAATTCCGCTCAAAAACACGCCTACCTGCCATATAAAAAAACAATTTCGAATATGTATTTTTTAACTTGGCACACTTAAAAACAATCATAGTAAGAGTAAAGAGTAAATTTCTAATTTCTTATGATTAATACTTGATTAGTTTTAAATAAAAAACTTTAAAAAAAAGTATTAAATCATAAAAGTATGAACAAGAAACAATTACTAAATGCATGTAGGTATAAAAATATATGCATAACTACAATACAATGTGTATACACGTAATAAATAATTATACTAAAAACAGAAAACAACAACTACAACAACAACAACAGCAACATTTACAAAGCCACTAGTCAAGATAAACAGACAAGACGCAAAGCATGAGGCAAACGAAGACAAGAAAATCACTTTCACTTATAAAGCAATAGCAACAGCAACAGCAATAATGTGAACAACAATAACAACAACGCATACGTTAACCCAATTTCTTTAACAAAAAAAGAAGAAAAAGAAAATAAAGATGAAGAAGAAGAAGAAGAAGAAATAGTCAAATAAAAAGATATACGCCAATTTCTTGGTATTCGATTGTTTACTTCAAGTGTTTATGTCGTTTTTGTTTCTGATTGTTGTTGTTGTTGCTGTTGTGTTGTTTACTGTCGAAACGAAAGCTTTCTTCTTTTGACGTATCAAACGCTCAGTTAACTTGGTTAAGTAGCTTATTTGCTGTTGTTGTTGCCGCTACCGCAGCTACTACTACTGCAGCAATCAACGAAGACATTCATTATTGTGTGTGTGTGTGTGTGTGAGTGCTTGCGTGTTATAATGACCATTTAAGCTGTTACTGTTGTTAATAATATTGTTGTAAAGAGGTTATTGAACTGTCAAACTATTAACGCCATCGTCGTCGTCGTCGTCGATCTTCTTTGCCGTCACCGTTTTGTGGTTAACAACCACATCAAAGAAAACAACAACAACAATGGTAAAGGCATGTACATACATATGTACTCATTTGTATTGTAAAACATATAACATGTTTACTTGCGTGTTAAACATAGTTATTTTATAGCTTGTCGTTGTTGTTGTTGTTGGTGCTGGTCGTATTTATTTTTTTGTTTCCTCTTCTTTGGTTAGTTCACCTTTATTGGGGTGACTCATGACGACGACGACGACGAGTGTTGACGATTTCGTTCCACTTTTTGCTCTATTCTACTTTCAATGAGTTAATTATGATTTTATTATTATCATTTTATTGCTTTTCTTTAGAAAATTAATCAAAATTATAATTATCTTATTTAGCATTTTTAATAAATTATTTTTTAAAAAATAACAAAAATTGTATCTATTGTAAATTTTTAAAATATTTTTATAATTAATAAAAATAAATATTTTGAAAAAATAATTTCTGATGACATTTCATATTAATTTTTACCGTTAACTCTTTGTACATACTCATACACACCACCAATCACCGTTCACATTTCAAGGCTTTCCACTTTACACATTTTGTTAAGCAGACAAAACAAACAACAACAACAACAAAAAGAAAATAACAAAATAAGCAAAAAAACAACAACAGCAACACATATTAAATGAGCAACCCAAGTAGTGATCAATTATTATTGTTGATGGTACTTTGACCCAGATAATTTGTGTTATAATTTATTAACATCTCACTGTTGACTTTCATAGCAAATAGATACAACCAAATATTTGTAGTTTATTCTACGGCCATTATGGATATGTTAGAAGGCACGTATGCCATCATTAGACATTAAAAGGAATAAAAATATATATATATATATGCTATACTATAAATATACTATTTGCTGACTAATGAATCCTGCATTAGTATTAGTCAGGAGCAACAATAACAGTAATATCAACATCATAATCATTTTAAAGCATTTCGTTTGAAATTTTCTAGCTTTTTCTTTAATTTACAACACTTGATATAATAATTTTGTTACTTCACTCTTTCTCTTTCACTCTTACTACATTTTTTCTATGTAATACATTCAGTTGTTGTTTTTTTTTTTTTTTGCTGTCACTCATCTTGCGTAAGTTGTTTACAACTTTTTGTCATAAACAACAATGTTTAACCCAATTTTTGGTGAGTTTGGTTGTAGTTTTTGTTTTTACGTTTTTTTGTTGTTTCTCCCCTCATTGCTACTCATGTATATTTTATTTGATTCGCGTGAAATGCAATGTAATGAAAGTTTAGTTGGCGTAGAAAATCATAGAAATTCATGGAATTATTAAGTGTGTGTGTTGTTGGTCGTTAAAACGAGTTATTTGTATAATTTTCATTGTTTTTATTATCAATACAGGGGTTAAAAAACTTTACACGCGCCATTTTTTTGATGAATATAAGCTATATTTTATATCAATAATAGAAGTTATGACAATGAAAAACAATTTTAGAACAATGTTCGAATATCTAAAAAGAATTAACAGGAAAAATTAACAATTAAGGAGGTAATGAAGGCTAAAACTTCAACAACCTCAAGAAATTCAACCCCAATAGGGTTAATAAGAACATACAGGCCCTTTTTTATACCCTAGAGCCTATTTAAAATTCATAAAAATCATAAGAAATAGAATTAATGGCAATTATAAAAATTTGTTCATTGAAAATCGTAATAAAAATAGCTTCCTCAATTTTAGTTTCTCTCAAAGTCAAATAATTTTCTCAAAAATGCATATAATTACATTAATAATAACTACACAAATCATCTCATATGATTTAAAACGATCTTAACCCTCAACCTATGACTAATATGCTGCTCAATTGCTAGCAGTAAAGATGCATCATTTTAAGCATAATAAAATATATATTTTATGCATATCAATAAATTTTGAAAAAACTAAAAAATACAATAAAAATGAATATATATTGTAAAAATTGCTTCATTAAAAATTACATATTTGCAACTTTCAACCCTGTCCTATATACAACTGTAACATTCAGAAAATATTCCGACAATGCCGACAGCTGCTATTGCTCATTGTAATGAAATATGAAATATTAATAATGACAACAACAATAAATATGAAGGCAATATCAATATCGGTTCAATAATATTTTGAGCTGATATTTAATTGTAATATTGATCAAAATAAACAATAAAAATTATGTCTTATAATTTAATAATGCACACATGAAAAAACTCGCAATATTCTCGTTTAATCAATATTTACATTCATTCCGGTGATGAGACGTGAGAATTGCAATTTTCGAAAAATGCAATTCGGCACTAGAACTTTTAAATTTCAAATTCTTTTGCTTAACTATTCATGTAAATTCAATATTGATTTCGAAAAAAAATTATTTAGCATTTTGAACAATTAAACGAATTTATATGGAAAAGCTAAAAGCTAAGATCCTTCTATTTTCAATACTACTTTCAGAATATATTGGAATTTTTCATGTGTGCAACCAATTTTTATTAAATTTTTTTTTTTAATTTCGTCCTTTACTGTAATAAGATAAGCAAAATTGTACAAAAAGCAATCAAACGTTAATAAATTTTATTTCATTTTGCGAACTAGAGTATTTACTACCTACAGTAGTACAAACGGCATTTCTTTGAGTACACTTTCTTTGAGTTTTCTCTATATGCCAATATTAATAGCAATTGAGCAACTCTAATTAGACAGCCATTTTGTGTTATAATTTAAATGTATTCATTTAGTATTGCTGCAACAACAACAACAACAACAACAACAACGACATTATTTAACAACAATTAGACTGGCAACAGTAGCAATAGCAGCCATAGCAACAAAAGACAAATATTCCAAGGAGACCAAGACCAATTGCAAATATTCAAAAAGTAACAAATTTTGTTTTTGTTTCTTTGCATACAAAATATCAAGATATAAATGATCTTGCATGCATTTATATATGCATTTGGTTGTGTGCAAAAAAAAAAAAAAATTATATTTATGCCATTTTGCTAGGCAATTGCAGACAAGAAAAATAAAAGCACAACAGCACAATATATCAGTCAAGCAGTCAGCCAGCCAGTCAAGTAGTCAGCACATATCACAATACAGACATGCACATAAATTCATATGTGCAAGTATGTACATATGTATATGCATACATACTATATACACAGGCAGGCAGGCAGGCAGGCAATCAAATCAAAAGTGAATGACCGTGCATGACCCAAATAAATGTCGCTGCACTTTGATTGTGCTAATGCTGCCGCTACTGCTGCTCCTGCTGCTGCTAATGCTGCAGCATTGACTGCACTCAACAAACGGACATATTGAGAGCAACAGCGCAGCATTGTGCAATAAGAATATGCATACCAATGACGACGACGACGACAACGACCGAGACGAATGATATCAATTCGTTTTTTTCGTTCATTTCATTTTACGAAATAACAAATTCAATAACAATTCGTCATAAATACAATTCGTCACATCCATATACGAGTACATATAAATTCTCTCACTCTCTTACTCGTTAGGCTCATTTCGAATCGTATATTTACATTTATTCTGACGACTAGTATAATTCTTACTCGTTCAATTTCACCCGTGGTTTATATCAACAAACAATACCATGCAAATATGCACGTACAACAAATATAGCAACAAATATGCAAAAAAACAGAAAAAGATATATTTACTTGTACCTACATATAAATATAAATAAATAAAAAACAATTTCAAAATGCAGCTGACGTTTGTGTTGAGCTCGTTTCGTTGCAATTGGTCTCAGCGACGACGTCAACGAATACAACGACGACGACGACGACGACGATGCCGACAACTACGATAACGACGAGTGCAATGAACGGCATTCAGAACAGAACAGAATAGAACAGAAATGAGCACACCCCGCGAATATTGCCATCATCATGTTGTAGTCGTGCATATGTGCTTTGCATAAAATGTACAATACAATCTCTACACAATCTCTGTGTTGGCGGTGCAGCCAATGTACATATGCAATTTACAATACCATATGCTGTATTTTTAAGGTTCTTCGAATTTGTTCGAATTCGAACAAATTGTCTGTAAAGATATTTTCGAGATGCTACCTATGCAATATGATTGTACTCATTAGCATCGTTTGAGTGTTGAGTGCAAATCGTGTAAATTGCAACAGTGCAGACTTACAAACGAATAACGAACGTAACAATTTTGAACGAATATTAACGAGTAGTCGTATGCAACAAAAAAAAAAAATAAACGAAACAAAACAAAAAACCTTCGAGAAATTTTCTCAAGTCGTTGAACTCTCTGCATACACAATATGAACGAAATACAATCAACGCAAACAACAACAACAACAATAATGTTATTGCTATTATAACTGTTTTCTTTTTTCAAATTTGTTATTTTGCTTTGCTTTCAAAGCTTATGTGCAGCTGTTTTTGTGTTGTAGAGCTGTATGATAAGCGACAATTTGTTTTTTAAAATGTTTTTTAGTTCAGTTTTTTTCTTTTCTGTTTAGTATAAGTATAAGGTAGGGTATGGTAGTTATGTATATTTTTGAAATACATTCATATATAATACATACATATACAGATATGAATATGCAATTGCAGTAAATATAATCAGAGCGAGCTAACAGAAACACAAGAAAAAAGTATAAACCAAAAACCAGTTTCAAAGGCATTGAAAAACGAAAGTAAAAGTTTGAATGAGCGAACGCGTAGAGAGTGGCGGGGCATTATGATGGTGTGAGAGAATAACTAACGAGTACAACTGAAGCGCCAATGCGAGAGTGATTATATGAGGCATTTGCGTATGAGAATGAGTAGTCATACTATTGAATTGAGCGACTGAGTGTGTGAGTGACTAATGAGTGTAAATTAAAACAAGCTTGAATATAAGTAGTCATTTAATTGCAGCGTTAGAGTAAAATGATACGAGAAACGAATAAATGAAAAACTCACTCTATATGGCAATATATTAATATTGGAAAATATGAATTATGAGGGAGTGAGCATAGAATAAAGCAAAAACTATTAGTATAGTTTTCTAGTATATTACATTAACTAAGAAGTGGTCTAATTATATGAGGTGCTACCATTATACAATGGTAGTACTCAATATTAATGCACCAATGCCAAAACTCTCTCAATGTAAATCTCTCTCTTTCGATCATACATACATATGGATTTAACTCATTTGGTTATGGCTGATTGGTTCAGAGAGTTATTTATTGTACAAGAGGTAAATGAACCTTTTGAAGGTTTCATTTCTATATGTATGTACGAATACATATGTTCATACATATATATAATGTCTAGGCATGCATGCTGAGCTTGCTTGTATGTATGAATTGACGGTTTTTTTTACTTTTATTTTTTTCTTCTTTTTGTTTTTGGTAATAATTTAGTGTTACTTTTGAAAATACAACCAAAAAAAAATCATTATAATAATATCTGTAATTGAGTTGAAGTAATAAAATGAAACTAGTTTGTTACGTATGTGCCACAATGCATAAGCCCACATATGCATACATTCATATAAACATGTGCGTAAAGGTGTAAAAATGTGCAAAATGAAATTATAGTTTTTTTTTTGGTGCTACAATTGTCATTGATGTTGTTGTTGTTATCATTATTAATATTTTTATAGCTGTTGTTATTGTTGTTTTTTACATTTTCATAATTTCTGTAAATGTTTAAAGATATTCGATTGATTAATAAAAATCGTTAATATTATTATCAAAACTGAATTCCTTTGAAATCCAAAAATTCCATAGACAATTGTCTATATATTTCTTTTGAAGCAAATATAATTTTTAAAAAATGATCCAATCATATGTAGTACAGTATAACAATTTTATGTAATCACATTATTGCTTGAATTTCAGTTAAAAACAAAACAATAGTAATGGAAAAAAAAACAATAATAATAACAACAACAACACAAGCAAAATTTCACTTGTTATGCAAAAAAACACAAAGATAAAATAAAGCGGTCAACCACCAACAACAAACCATCCAAGCAATTCAGCAAATCAGCCAGCTAACCCAGACAGACATTGTCGGCTATTCCACAAAGTTAATAATAAATTTTTATTATTATAGTTGTTGTTGTTGATGATGATAATATTATTATTATTATTATGATTGCCATTATAATGAATATTATTTTTTGATGTGCGATTTTTATCGCAAAATTTCGTTGAAGAAAGACAAAAATCGAAGAAAAACAAATTGAGAAAAGAAAAGATCAATGGGTAATGTTAAATACAAATAACTACAAAAACAACAACAACAACAACAATAAAATAATAATAATAACAATCATCATAATCATCATCATCATCATCATATTGGCATCATAACATAAATATTTAGAGTAATAAAAATAGAGTAATTAAAATATATAGAAATTGTTCAAAGTAAAAGTTTTCTAAATGCAAATATTTAATTTATTTTTAATTTCATATTTTATTATTAAGCTGATAAATATTTCAAATAAATTTTTTGCAATTTTAATGCAAATATTTGATTTGATTTAATTTTATATTTTGTAATTAAGCTGATAAATATTTTAAATAATTTTATTAATATTGTTGTTGTTGTTTTATTATTTAATTTAATATTTACTATATTTATATACAATATCTGTACTGTTTGTACCAAACACCATGACGTATGAGTATTTAGTAATTTATATGAAAGTACCAAAATATGACTACCTACATACATATGCCAACTCTTGATTATTTAATCAACCGAATTAATGTTATTAATAGGTGTTGTTGTTGTTTTTTGTATTAATTTGCTCATTTTATTGCATTATTTTAATACAAATATTAACTCTCTAGCTCGCCGTTTTAATATTTATTAATATCATTTGCTCTACTTTTTGCCTCATATTTTTATGCTTTCTCTCTTTCTCTCTCGGTGTCTCTTTTTGAAAACATTTTGCTCTTCAATTTCAATTTCTTTAGCTTATATTATGTATAGCATACTATTTTTTTTTTTTTTTTGCTACATTCATACATGCATAATCTTATCTCATTGCAATGAATTTACATTTACTCGTATACTTATAAGCATTCATATATGCATACCTACGATACATATGAATGTAGAAATATTGTATATATAATACTACTGCCTCATAGCATTTAATGAAACATTTGTAATTGACCTGAATAAAGTTCAAAACACCCGTGTATCGTTGTCGAGCAGAGTAAAACAGTAAATATGCATGTAAAATGAAAAAATGTGAAACTCTTATGCGAGCAAACAAAATGTATAGATATGCATGAGCATAATGAAAACAAGCAACAAGCAAAAAATAGCGAAAATACGTAATCAATGTAGATTTATATATAAATTTCTGCTATTTATTTATACAAATTTTGAAAAATATCTTGAAAAAGTACAATTATATTCTTTATATGGCAGAATATTTTCAATGACCATCAAAACCTTGTATAAAAATTGCATTAAATTTAATTTTTAATCATAAAAATTCACAAATATGTTCAATAATCCAAATACAAAGTGTATATGAAATAACAAACAAAAGCAAAAAAAAAAAAAAATCAATTAAATAAAAATAAAAATAATTTTGTTTATTGACATACTTTTCGCTAAGCAAAACAAACAAACAAACAAAATAAATAAATAAATAAATAAATCATCAACAACAACAACACAGCAACATTTAAATTGAGTCTCTGTTCAAACAAATGACGCTGTCGTCAGTCAACAACGAATGATGACAATAACGAGTAACGCAATTTACAAATAAAATTAACAAAACAAATACGTAAGATTACATAAAACATAATTGAGTTATAAATATGAACAATACTCGAGGTACAATACGAGTAAGTGGGGGAAAAGAAAGAAAATAAAAAAATTAAAATAAAATTCATCATATGATCGAATAAGAGAAAAAAGCTCTCACTTGTTGCTGGAAATGTTGCTGTCATAATTAACCATCATGATCGCCCTATACAGTGCTGCCCTTGCTTAGCAAGGGCTATACAGAAAAATATTGTATTTCTATAGATTCATACTTTTATACGACTAGTGGTTATCCTCACTAAGCAAATTCACACAAAATATACATTCACTCACTCACTCACTCTCTCTCTCTCTTTATCTTTCTCTCCCTCGAATACGTAACATATGATCCCTCCTATTTTTACCCGTTTCTCATACGACCATGTAGCATGCTCGTATTGTTCATTCGAAATGAAAAAAAAAAACCAACAAAAAAAAACAATGAACAACAACAACAAATTACTTTCAATTTAGTTAACCTCGTGCCAATTTGAGTTCATTTTAATTAAAACGAGTAGTTGTACATACACACACACACACCCGTATGTACACAGAAACGATATATATACCTATGGATATGAGAAATAATTCGAAATCAAATGTTTAAACACGCATATGGAAAAAGTGAATCTCCCCAACAGTGAGCTGAACAGTAGCTGTTGTAACAACAGGCAGGCGCAGACAGGCTAACTACTAATGATTTTTGTTTTCGTTCTGTGTCTGTGTCAGATATCACAGACATTGCAAACACATACGTACATACGTATAACAAGTATGCGTAGTGGGGTTGCAGTAATATTAATGACGCAGTCGTCTTAAATTTTAAGCCCATGCGCTTAAACCTGTGATTCAGAATTGAATAAAATTGAATAAAACACAAAATTATCACGTGTAGACAAAGTAGTGACCAACGAATGCTAAGTTTCAATACAATAGCTTAATAAGTTTGTGCGCAATGTGTGGAAATATACATTCAAAAACATATTTTTGTATGAGATGTAGGCGTGGTTCTCATCCGAATTGACTCAATCTCAAATGTGTATATTCTTTTGTAAATAAAATCATATATACCAAATTACAGCTCGTTAGTTTTATATTTTCGTGTGAAAAGTCTGTAAACAAACATTCGAAGATACACTTTTGTATTGGAGGTAGGAGTAATTTTTTGCCGATTACGCCTTGTTTTTGGATATACATTTTTTGTGATCAAAAAAACTTTATGTACTGAATTTCAGCTTGTTAACTTCAAATTTTCGTACGGAAATTGTAAAAATATACATTCGAACATGTACTTTTGTATGGGAAGTAGGTGTGGTTCTCATCCGATTTGGCTCAATCGCAAATATGTAGATTTGTTTGTAAATAAAATAATATGTACCTAATTTCAGCTTGTTAGTTCTATAATTTCTGACAAAAAATCTGCAAACGTACATTCGAAGTTACACTTTTGTATGGGAGGTAGGAGTAATTTTTAGCTGATTACTGCTGTTTTTGAACAAACCTTTTTTGTGATCAAAAAAACTTTATGTACTGAATTTCAGCTTGTGAACTTTAAATTCTCGTCCAGAAATTGTGAAAATATATGTTCGAAAACATACTTTTGTATGGGAGATGGCAGTAATTTTCAGCCAATTGCATATATTCTTAAACCTGTCTATTGTCTAGCAAAAATAATCATTTGTACGAAGTTTTCTGCAAAAAGTTTCTGAAAATATACATTCGAAAACATACTTTTGTATGGGAGGTATGCGTGATTTTTATCAGATTTTTTCATTTTCAAAAACAAATCATTCAAATCACCCTGTTATGTATGCATTTGGAATCAAAGAAGCAAAACAAAAAAGTAATTGTAGCGTTAAATTAAATTAAATTTAATTTAAATTGGAATAAAATGCGACATAATTCCTTAAATAATATGATTTAATGTCTATATTTTATTATTGTTACATATTGCATTCACGCATATGACAATTTTTTGACGTTTACAATTCGTTTGTAAATAATCAACGAATAAAAACAAAAACGAGAAAAAGCAATAAAAAATAATATGCGCTAAATTGATGATGGCCTCCTTGTTGAGGCTGCTGCTGCTGCTAAATATTTGCTCGCTATGTTACTTGCTGTTTGCTACTCGCTTGCTCAATATTTGACACAAAATTCATTCGACTTGTTAGCAGGCTATAGCTAGCTAGCTATAGTCAGCGAGACAGAAAATAATGGTGGTGGCGGCGGTGGTGGTGTTGTGTAGTGTTGGTAGCAGCGGACGTCAAACTACGGCAATGGTGACTAAAATGGTGCTGCTGACCTACTTTTGGAAATTTTTTTTTTTTTTTGTAAGTATGAGTGCGTATACTACACGCACGCAGCGCTGTTATTACGACGACGATATGTATGTGTGCATATATTTCAATGTACATACTATGAAGCACGTCAGCAAACAGAAAGTCAGCCCGGCAGCCAGCCAGCCAGCCAACCAACGGTGAAACGGTCAATGAACTTACAAGATAGTAGAGCACAGCAGCAGTAGCAGCAGCAAAAAAAAAAAAAACAATTTCATTGGACGAGTAATGCTCAAACGAGAAAGACTATACGAGAAAATAGAGTAACATCTGAGAGAGAGTTTATGGTGCTGTGAGAGTATGATGGTGTTTTTTCTATATGAGTTGATTTTTCGGGAGTTTATGAATTATTTAATATCATACGTTCAGATGTAGTTACATATTCAAGTATGTGTATTGCATTATTTATGTTGTATGAATAAATAAATATAAATTTCATGATACAAAAAATGTCTTATGAAATTCTCTATAACTTATAGAGTCTAATGCAATCGTGTGTGCTCTCTCTCTCTCTCTCTCTCTCTCTCTGTTACTCTCTGTGTAACATGAGCAAATGTTGCGTGAATTCAATTTCATTTTCATTTGCGTCGCTGCTGCTGCTGCTGCTGCTGTTGATAGCAACTACTACATCGACGTCTATAGGCATAGCAATGAAAAAGTCATCAATTGTTTTGTTTGTTTTTGAATTTGTTGTTGTTGTTGTAATAGTTGTTATATACTATTGTAAAATTTAATAATTAATTGCAACCAAGGGAATAGGAACAAAATATTAATTATAATGATGGCATAATGTGAACAAGTTTTGGAAGAAAAGCACAAAAAGCAAAAAGAAATTGAAGAAAGCATTATTACACACACATGCTAATGGCCTTGCTAAATGTTATTTTAAGAAGAGAAATTACATCAAGTGTTGCTAGTGTGTGGCATTTTGACCGCAATTAGTATTCCCTGTTGCTGCTGTTGCTCAAGTTGTTGTTGTTGTTGTTACTGTTATTAATATAATTTTTTTTCACATTTAAAGTGAAAGTGAAATTTTTTTTATCATACTTTTTCCTCTATTTGCGACAGTAGGCGGTACTTACGAAATATTTGACTTAAAAAAATTTAGAAATTTTCTCAATTTCAAAAAACATATGAAATTTTCGCCTTTATATCGAAATCATGATTATAGCTAAGCTAAGCAAAGTAATACATAAGTTAGATCTTTGATTTTTATAGCTTTTTACATTTCCAGCATAATTGTTTTCCTCAAAAACTTGATGAAAGTAATTTTTCGAAAAACAAAGTGAAACTGGCATTTATTCCATTGTTTCACAAAAATTCAAATTTTATTTTTTATATATTATTTTCATAATATCCATGTTTTCATTTGTTTTTCCGTATCTATTTAGTTGTTAAAAATACGAAAACAAATTGAGTGCTCATTTCATGTCGGGGGGAAGAAATTCGAAATACTAGAAAATCGTCAAGAGTTACAAAAAAAATGTAAAAGAAAAATGTATATGCATATAGCATAATAATATCAATAGTGGGGAGAAATAACATTTTGTAGGTCATCCTATTACGAGGGATAGATGAAACAATAAATATTAATATTTATTCACATACATACACACAAGCTTGCAAACAAATCAATTAATAAAATTGAGTAACAAATCAAACAAATTAGCTAGACTCAAACTCAATGAATAAATTAAATAAATAACTGTATTCGTAAATTTGTATATACAAATTTATGTAGATAAATGAACGAGAGCAAACAATAGCAATCATAATATCGAGTAGCTGCAGTTCGTTACATTTTTTCGAATGTTCAAAAAGGGGGACTGACTACTACTCCTTCAATATCATGATAACATATGTATGTACTCGTTCATATGATTATATTACGAGTAGATACACGAATTAATGTCACTCGTTATGCGTTCGTTCCTATGTGTGAACACATTTGTTCGGTTTGTTCGACAACAGCAGCAGCAAACAACATGTACCCACTATATTCGTACCTATTCGTATATGTATAAATTTAATTTTCCTTGAAAGATAATGAAAAAGAGAACACGGTCATTTTTATTATAAACATTTTATGTATATACACATCATGTACGTATACATATGTATGTATAGCAACACATATGAACCAAAAATATAGACATATGTGTCGTTGTTTCAATTTCAATTTCGTTCATCGTACAATTTTAGTTTTTTTTTTGGGGTCATGTAATCGTCATCGTCATTGTCGTCGTGGGTCGTTATTGATGATGATAGTAGTGAGGGTGGTAGTGGTGATGGTTTCGATTAATATTAATATATATTATTATTTTGCTTATTCCTTTTTTTTTAATAAATTAGGTTACTTATGCACGCACAAAATAGGAAAAAGAAATCTACATACTTGTACCTGAGTACGATGACATTTCGATAATAACAACATACATTCATTCACAATCAAGTCATATGATGTATTGAAAAATAGAGCGAGCGAGAGAGAGAGAGAGAGACTGTGTATCTGTTTTTATATGAAGGTGATTGAGCAAAACGATTTATGGAATACCAAGTGTATTCAATTTTCAATGAAATTCACAAGTTTTTTTTTTATTGTTTTATTATTTTTTGTTTGATTTTTTTTTTTTTTTTTTATTTAATTTCACCTTATTCTCATTTCAATGTGCTATAAATAGAGCGTAGCATATGAACTGCTAATACTTGAAGGAAGCATTAAGGTTATTGTGTGCTTTTTTTAAATGAATTTTCCCACATAATCTATAAGTATTAATATTAATAAAGTAACAAAGCAATTCCAAGGATGACAGATGCCCTTAAAAATGTGAAGCTTAAAAAAAGTACTTCAAATAATCTGCATTGCATATTTACATGTTTCACATATAGGGTTTTAAATTGATTTTAATTGTCAAAGGTACTCCAAAACTCAATAATGTATCAAAAATTTCTTCGAATATTATGTTTTTTGATATTTTCTAAAAACGTCTTCAAAAATGTTCCATTTTATATTCTCAATGATCGATTTTAATGATCAAAAATTTTCAAAAACACCAAATAATTTATATAAATCTAATTTTTGAATTAAAATTCCTTATTGTATGTGTTTTATTTGACAAAAACTTTTCGAAAACTTAAATATTATATAAAAATATTTAAGAAAATGCCATTTTTTCAAAATGAGTTGGCTTTAATTGCAATATTGACAGTAAAAACTGAACGTATTGTGTAATTAAATTGGTTTATTAGATTAAAAAATTGACAAAATCTTTAAAAACCTGCATTTTAAGCGTTTTGAATATCTAAAAATCATCATAATCAATCAAATGTTGATAAATTTTGTCAAACCCTTTGAAAAATATCACAAAAATAACAAGAAATTATTGTATCTATGTCACATATACATACATTCTGTATGTCTTTATATCTATTTGACATTTAAATATGAAAGCCCTTGATAAGTACAGAGAAAAAAAAGATATCCATAAAATCTTGTAACATGCGATGAATCGAGATAAATATGCATGCATATACCATACTAGAGTATAGCGCATTCAAAATGGATATGTGAAATGAAGCTTTAAAACCAATTATCTATTGAATAATTATGAATAAGCATATCTAGGTAAATATGTACATAACATATGTACGAGAGTATATATTTTTGTTATAATATTCTATATAATTGCATATGTAAATACTAAGTACAATAGAGAAAAATAAATTGAAAACAAAAAACAACAACTACACTAACAATAAAATATAAAATAAGCCAAAAAGGCCAAATACTTCAATATACATATTGTACATATACATAGATTTTTGTTACTTCATACAAACACACATGAATATCTAAATGTATGTACATACATACAAGTACATATGTATGTGTTCATGCATATCTTTTATTTTCTAAATAAAATATACTTATAATAAAACAACGTTAAAGTAGTTCAAGGATGTGAATTGTTGTCGTTGTTGTTGTTGTTGTTGGTCGTTTTCGTGACATTTCAATAGCATAATATACCATACAACACACACAGCACATCACAGCAACAATAACATCGCTTTGACGTTCGAAATATTTCGTTGTAGTCATGTTTTGTTGTTGTAGTTGTTGTTATAAGAATTAGAATTGAAGGTTTCATTATTTAGTTTTAGAGTGGAATGACTCAATATGTAGTCAATGATTGCGATGATGATGATGATGATGATGATGATCATGATGTTTATATGAGTTCACATAAGAGACCAACACAATATTGTATTTCAAATGGACAACCAAAAATGTTTAATTTGATTAAATATTATATGAATAAAGAATTTCAATGTAAAATTCATAATAATTATAATAAAAGCAAACATTAATAAATAGAAATTATTCAATAAATTTATTGGAAAATTAAAATTCTACAATTTCTCATAGTAATTTAACCCTTACATGCAAATACAAAAGCTTTGAAAAATTTGTTGCAGTTAAAAATTATGTTATTTTTCACAATTTTTGAAATATTATGTAAAATTGTGCAAAATTGTTAAAAATCTGGTTTTTTGGTAATTTAAAAGTAAAAAATTACAGAAAGCTCGACTTTGAAACAGCTCCAAAAATTTATATAATGACATAGAAATATACAATTGAGCGATATTTTGTAATTTCAAGCAATTTTGCATCTTACAATCTGCTTACGATTGACTTTTTTGTTTATAAATTTAGGAAATTTTGCGAAATAACTTTCAAAAAATTTTTTTTTATTGGAAAACTCAATGAGAACTAAAATTTTAACACATTTTTGTACAAATTAAATATTTCTTTTCACTAAAATATCTTTTCTAAGGTTTTGAAGTTTAAAAAATATAAAGAAAAAGAGTTTTTGTAACTTCGATTTCGTAACAGTCGATTTTACTGGTTGTATTAATAGGAATTTTTAGAAAATTGCATTCAAAATTCAACTTTATTTTGAAAAACTCAAAAGCAACTTTATATTCTCCTCACCTTACCATACTTCAAATTAATTTTTTTGCATTGAAATATGAATTTTTGGCCGCTTAAGGGTTAAAAATATGATTTTTACAAAAAACTTATAATATATTATTAATTTAATGTTTTGTAAAATTTATCCTCTAGTCATATATTACAAAAGTACCAATTTATAAATGCAATAAAGAATTCTATTCATAACAACAATTATATTCATTCAAAGGAACCTATTTCATTATTCCAAATAATCATCAATCATATGCAGACGTATATAATTATTACTCTCGAACACCTTCTATAACAAAGAACATTGTTCAACACCTCTTAATATTATTCCAGCTCTTATTTACTCGCTTTTAATCTCTTTCCCTTGTGCTCCTGCCATATCATAAAGAAGAAAGAGCGAGAGAGATACAATGTATATAAACATTCAAATGTTGATTATGAAAACTAGGTGAAAACAAAATCACATATCTAAAAACACGTATTTATATATTGTATGTAAAAAATACAAATACATGCAATCATATGCGTAATTCAAAAATACTCACGCAGCTACTAAATATGAATACTTTCATTTTCATTTTCACCATTTCCTACTTACTCATATATAACTATGCCTATACCAGTATTATAGTATTATATACGGGATGTTCATACATACAAACGTCTATGCGTGTAAATGCGTCGCCGTCAACGTCATCATAATCGCCGGTTACAAAATAGTTACTCGTACGCATATATACGATTACACACCTTTACGTACGAGTACATATATCTAATTAGTATTTACTACTAAATTGATCAAACGAGTGAACTAGTAACTTTCATTGGTGCTACTGCTGTTACGAGTATGTAATGTTGCTACTCGTCGAAAGTCAATGAACTCGTCTCATAACTAACAATGACGAGTCGTTACGGTAAAACATACGAATATTGGTATAACGAATAAAAACAAAATAAATAATAATAAATATACATAGTAGAAGAAAAATATGAAGAAAATAATGAAAAAAAGAGAAGCAAAAAAATGGAGCAAATTAAAAAAGCAGGGAGAAATAGAAGAAATAATAATAACAGCGGTACCAGACAATATTAAAATAGGGCAACTAGGCAAGTGTCATATAAATGAGACTAGTGCGATACAAGAGACGGTGGGAGAGAGGAGGAAAGGGTAAATAAAGAGAAATAGTTTTCAAACAAAATTTATAAACCAAAAATATTAAAAAAAATTTTTTTTTTTTTACAAATATTACTTTTACCAACCAGATTGAGTACTCTTTTTTAATAAAAGTCGTTAAAAAATATAACAAATTTGATTCGCTCTAAGAATGAAAGTTCAAAATAGCCGCTATACTGAACATATCTGATAAGAAGGCAAGTAAAACTATAATGAAAAATACGAAATAAGAAACAAAGTAATGGTAATTTAAAAAAAAAGTAATTTTAATCTGGTAATGGTAAATAAATTATAAAATTCATCCGTTCAAAGTGTACAATCGCACATAGTACAAGTGCACGCATTCGTATGTATTTGATTTGTTCGTATCAGTATACAGGCTGGTTCGTTTCACAATTTCACTAGTCGTTCATTTATATCAGCGTACGACTGACTATCCACACAGCATGATACGTTGTTGTCATTATTATTGAGGGTGCATTAGTATTTGTATGTATTTTTGTGCTTTCCTGCCTGCCTGCCTGGTTGCATAAACATATGAAACACATGAAAACCAACAAATACTATCACAATGTGTAAGTAAGTATGTATATTATACAACAACAAATCGAGTGGTGAGTGGTGCCAATTTAGGTTAAGTGCGGTCATTCAACTTTTAACACAATTTTTCAATTGTGTCGTGTATTGTCGTCGTCATCGTCATCATCGCCGTCGTAGTCGTCGTCGTCGTTGTTGTTACGACACAATCAACACACACACGATTATAGTGATTACGAATGATGATGATTACATTCATTAAGCACAACCAACGACCATGATGAATGCGCATAGTGAGTAAAGTGGCGGGAGTAGATTACGTTTATGTTTAACTACATAAATAAGCGGGAATATTTGATTTTATGTGCTCACTTCTATGACTATTCGGGATACAAAATAATGATATGTAATTTCAAAAAAAATTTTCCATGTTTTTAAATAATATAAAACAAAACTTTCTTGTTTATTTTAGTATTTATGCTTTGAAAAATTCAAATTAACAATTATTTTTGAGATTAATTTTTTATTATTGAAAAATGAAGTCATTTTTGATTTAAATAAAATTTTAAAAAATCATGTAAGATTAAAATTTTTTTTCTTTTTGTTAATTTTGAGATACAATTTTTTTTTTACTCAAAAATATTAATTTGCGATTTTAATAAAATTTAAAGAATCCTTTAAGTTTAAAAAAAATTTTTTTTTGTTCAGGAATAACAATTATTTTAATTCTTGATTTATAAGTTTAATTTTTTTTCACTAAAAATAAAAGAATTAAATAAAAATTGTAATTTGAGACTTTATATCATGACAATTAACAATTTTATTGAATTATTATTTTTGTTTTTATTGTATTTTTTTTAAATGAAAAATAAAGTTATTTCATTTTTTTTTAAAGAAATAAAATGGAATTTAAGATTTTTTTTCAAAAATAACAATTATTTTGAGTTGTAAAATAAGTCTTACTTTGAAGTTTTATTTTGTTTTTAACGAAAACTCAAAACTCATTCTTGATTTGATGAAAAATTAACTAAATTTATAGTAATAACAGATTTTTTGCAAAAAGTTTTAGTAATAAAATAATTCATATTTTTGAATTTTATGTCATTTTACTAAAAAAACTTAATTAAACAATTTTTTTTTGTAACAACTAACAATTATTTTGAGTTGA
This sequence comes from Megamerina dolium, assembly GCA_963854835.1. Taxonomy (NCBI): domain Eukaryota; kingdom Metazoa; phylum Arthropoda; class Insecta; order Diptera; family Megamerinidae; genus Megamerina; species Megamerina dolium. Next base: position 10,002,298 of record OY978528.1, read on the forward strand.
AAGATAATGCTTACTTGTGAGTTTTATTATTTATTACTAAAAAATCAAGAATTAATTCTTGAGTTGATAAAAAATTAAATAAAGAAAAAGTGAGACTCGTTTTTGCCAAAATAACAAATATTTTGAGTTCAAAAATTATTCTTACTTTTGAATTTTATTTTGTTTTTACTAAAAAAATCAGAATTCATTTTTAGTATTCATAAAAACAAAATTAAAGAAATATTAAATAGAAGACTTAATTTTCAAAAAATAAAAATTATTTTAAATTGTAAAATAATAATTATTATTGAGCAACAAATAATAAGACTTGAAAAAATAATTTCTATTTTTGTGCGAAAAAAAAGTGCCTCTAATTATAGCATGCGTATAACACTTAAGTATGTTGCATATGCATTACTCTAGTTGTTGTTGTTGTTGTAATTGTGCTCACTTGTTCAGTATGAAAAAAACAAAACCAAAATTGTCGATGCTCGTATATTGCAATCAACAATGTCGTAGTTGCTTGCCGCCATTCAATCGTTTGTTCGTTCACTCGTTCGTTCGTTCGTTCGTTTGTACGTACGACGACTATATCGTCATTGTCGTTGCGGTTGTCGTTGCCGCCGTAGTCGTGAAGACAAATATATTTCGTTCATGGCTGGTCAATGAACCGCTTGCTTTTGTCGTTCTCTCTCTCACTTTGTGCATGTTTAGCTCTCATTCTCTGTTGCACGAGGTCATATTAAATCTCTCTCTCTTTTTCTTTGGTATTGCTTGAGGCTCTCTATGACTCTGCACTACTATGAGTATGGGAATTGTTGCCCATTATACTTGGCAGTTTTTAGTGTTACATATTTCTATTTTTTACTTCAGCTTAGCTCTCTCTCTCTCTCTCTCTCTCTTTCGCTCTATGTAGCAAACCCATCTCATGCCCACCCACCCGTTCATTTTGGCTACCATAAAATCCCAGTGTGTTTTCTATGTTTGTCGAACATTTGATTTTTCACGTTTCACGTTGTTCTACGTATCACCAACATCGTCGTCGTCGTCGTCGTCGTCGTCGTCATCATCGTCATTGATCATTGTCTGCTGAACTATTTAAGTATGCCTATGCGTGCCTTTGCTTACATTTCGTGTGCATGTAATCTTATCTTTTGTGCTCAAACATGAAAAAAACACCAACATAAAGCTGATTTGGTGACAAGATTTTGCAGTAGGCTTTTCATTTTGTCACCATGTACACAATGATGTATGTTTGTATGTATATTTGTATGCATCTGAGTATTTGATAACAATTTGACAGTTTACAGTAGCCGTTAAAGTAGCAATAGCAGCAGCAGATAGCGTTGGCCTCGTGAGTGCATTCGCTTCATTAATTTTTTTGTGCTGCTCACACACTTTCTCATCATATATGTACATCTGTGTATATATACATATGTATATATACATTTATACTTAGAAATTCGAAAATTGAGAAATTTAAAATGGAAATTTGCATGTTGAGCAATCGATTTAAATTAGTGAGGAGATGATGTTGCTATTGTTGACTGAATAAGATTATTTCATTGTTGTTGTTGTTGTTTTGAATTCATTATTATATACATATTTATATATACATATGTATATACATACATATATGCTATTACATACATATTACGCTATTGTTGTTTGATGCTGCTGCTGTTGTTGCGGGTTGTATGACGAAAATGTCTGATTGAGGGAATTTATTTCAATTGACTGTATAGTGTAGTGTAGTATAGATGAGGAATAAAATGTATATACTATTTTATGTGTATTTAGGTTAAATCTTTCATGTGCACACTATGTGGTATAGAGCTTTTTTTTGAGGTCAACTAAATTTTTGGGGAATATTTAGAGTAATTGTGTTTTTTTATATAAACATCAGGCTTACATAAGGCTTGCCTAAGTATATTATTGAGTTGTTATTACAAATATAATTTACATGTTGTATTATTTCAAAGAAAAAATACAATTTTTGAATAAAATATGTTCAAAAAATACATATTTTTAAAAAATTTTCATATTTATAATCTTGTCAATCATATGATTGAATTAAATTTTGAAGAAAACCCACCAAAATTGCTACTAAGTTCAAGTCAGTTATATAAAATGATATATATTTGCCACACATAAAATCGACAAAATTTTCTTATACTAATAACATTAATATTATTGTATAATTAATAAATAAAAAAATTTGTTCACTTACCATCGCGACTCATACCAACGGCAATACATTTTTTCAGCCGACAATATTGACAACGGTTGCGATTGATACGTAATATGCTGCATTGTTGATTTTTTGTACATGGGCGATATTGAATTTTTTGTTGTATTGAACGACGGAAGAAACCCTGAAAATAGAAACAAATAATTTAAATTAATTTTCTTTGCATGAATAATTAAATTGATATTTTTTATATATTTTATATATTTTTTATATTATTATTGGTCTTGCTTGATATAAATTCATTGAGATATTTATTGATATTTGACGATTAGATTAAATAAGAATAGTAATTGTTTTTTAAACAATATAAACTTTTAAACTAACAATCAAAATTGTCATTTCAATAGCGGATATTGTTAATTTAACAATTAAATTGGAAATTTATATAAAAAAATAAAATTGGTTATAAATTTATGTATGTAAAATGTAATTTAAAAAATTGTATCTGCCATAATGACCACTTCCAACTGAGTAGATTGTTGTTGTTGTTGTTAATTTAACCCCGAAAAATTACAATTTTTATTTTAATAATGAAAAATATCATTTTCAAAATTCCATTTGTTAATTTAACAATGAAAACTGTTTAACAACAGAAATAATTTAATAATGAAAAATATCATTAAAAATATTTTAATTCTAATTTTGTCAAAAAAAAAAAAAAAAAAAATGCAATTAAGTTGCTATAAAACCTTTATAGTAAGCATCAATTAGAAAAATTCTACAAATTGACAATGTGTCTTTGTAATTTAATGATGAAAATTGTCATTTTGACAATGTAGATTATTTTTGTAATAATGAAAAATGTAATTTTGATATATAAAAATGCATTAACTATTTAATTTTAGTGTTTAAATTGTACTTTCAACAATAAAATTGTCATTTCAATATTTAAATTGTCGTTTGAACAATAAGAATGTTAGTTTTAATTGTAATTTCGATAAATTTTGATAAAAAAATTGTTATTTTAAAAATTTAAAATTCGTATTTCCACAAATTTATATTTCAGAATTAAAAAAAAATGGACAACTAAATTATTTCGATAATAAAATTGTTGTCTTAAGAGTGTCTTCTGCGCCAGAAAAACCTACTTCTGTTGTTTCATCTGCATTTGGTATTGCTGATTCAACACTACTAGCACCAGCAACATTACCACCACCATCATTGCAATTATTCGGATCCGTTGGTTTTTCCATTTTTATTTCATTTCCATCAATCTTACTACTAATTGCATTCGCACTGGCGCCGCTGACAGTTGTCTCCAAGTTCTCATCGAATTTCTGACAGAGATAATTCATAGCAGCCGCAGTTTGTTGTTCCAGCAATGATTGTTCCTGTTGCTGTTGTTGATGCTGACGATGTGGTTGATGATTCTCGCACAGCTCATCATCACAACCAGAGTCCATATCGATGTCGTTCTCCATGTAGTGCTCGTTATCATCGTCTCCATCATCGTGGGCACAACAATCGCTGCAATGACACAGTGTCGTCGGCTGCTGTTGACTCAGGCGTCGCTGTTGCGAGCGACGTCGTTCTGTGGATGCACTCTGACCATCACCAGTGATCGCAGTATCATCATCGCTGACATCGCGTTGTTGTTTTTTGTTGTTCTTGTTGTGACGCTGCTGCTGCAACAATTGTTGTTGCATCTTCAATTGTTGCGGCGTACATGTACAGCCACCGCTAAGTGACTGGGTCGACGAAGAGTTGCTCAGCAGCGATGAATTGCTATCGCTACTGTCGCGACGTTGTTGATCACGTTGCTGTTGCAGTTGCAACTGTTGTTGCTGCAACAACATGGCTATCTCCTTATGGGTCTGCTCGCTAAGTGTTCCAACGGATGTCATTTGTTCGTGATGTTGATGTTGCGACTGTTGCTGTTGCTGCACCTGCACCTGCTGATGGTCTTGCTGCTGTTGTTGTTGCTGCTGCTGCTCACGCTGTTTCCACTCGCGTGCATAACGTATTTTCTTCCATGGACATTGATATTGCTCATAGCTGGTATGATGATCACCATTTAATGTTGGCGTCGGTGTTGTTGCTGCTTTTGTATCAAATGTCTTTTTGGCCGGATTCTCATGATCGCTCTCATCTTCAGCATCTTCATCAATGCCAGATTCGTTGCCATTTTTTTGCTCATGACTATTATTGTTGCTAATACTATGTTCTTTTGTTGTTGTTGCTGGAGTTGTTGCTTCTGTCTTTATAATAACATCGGGCACACTCTCTGGCCCCATCATCCTATGCTCATTGGTGGCATTAACAGTGGTGACACCATTTGTAACAGCAACAATCGTTGCTGTTGCTGGTATGACAAGCAATTGTGCTGTTGCATCGTTTGTTATAGTTGTTGGTGTTGGGGTTGCTGTTGCTGTTGTTGTTGTTGTTGTTAACATGCTTTTCAGTCTTTTGCGTTGTGTCACATTTGTGTGTTGCAGTTGCTGTTGCAGTGGGGTTTGGGTGGTGCCGGTGTTGTTGTTGTTGTTGTTGTTGTTCTGTTGGTGGTGGTGGTGGTTGTTTCCTGCAACAACTGACAATATTTGTTGCTGCTGCTGATGCTGTTGGTGTGGCGTTTGTACGTAAACAATATGTCTTTGTTGTTGTTGTTGCTCTGTTTTAATTATTGTTGGTGGACTAGCTGTTATTGCTGGTGGAGACTTTTTTGTTATCGGTGCCGATTCCAATAGTTTCACCAAAGCCGAGTGTTGTTGTTTTAATTGTTGACTTTTAATTGTTGCAGCAGCAGCAGATGACGCTCCTGTGGATGACTTTAACGGCATACCATTGGCTGTGGGTGTTGTTGCAGCAGCTGCTTGATTTGCTGGTGCTGTTGTCAATAGGACAATTGTTGTCAGCTGACCTGGTTGTTGCATAATTGTTGTTGGCGGCGGGCTATAAAATTGCTGATGTTGTGGTTGTTGCAAACGTTGTTGCTGCTGTTGCTGTTGCTGTTGATGCAGATGGGCATGATGATGATGATGTTGCTGTTGCTGTTGTTCACTAACAGCTACTGCTGCAGCAGCTAATTCTTGCATAGCACAAACCATTGTTTAAAATATTTTACAATTTTTTTTATATTTTTTTTTTTTTTTGGTAAAATGACACTTGAATTTCCCTTGGAAGGTGGGAGTTGAATTGCTAAAATTGCAATTTAAAACAATTTTCTTTTTTTTTTGCTATTATAAAATTTCAACTAATAAGGAACATGTTTGCATTGTTGTTGTAGTTGCTGGCTACTGTTGATTATTATGATTATTGTTGTTGAGTAATGCGCGTAAAAAATATGTTCACATTTACGCGTAACGCGCCAAAAGAAATTCTTATAATACTTGGATTTTTGCCCGCCTGAACGCTATTAATGCGTCCACAATATATTTGCGCACACAATTTCTTTTTTTTTTTTTTTTCTACTTTAATATGATTTTTTCTTTTATTTCAGTTTTCAAGATTAAAAATAATTTTTTTTTTTATTCACAAAGCCACCAAAAATTAAATTATTTATATTTAATTTTTATTTTCTTATCTTAATTTAATTTTCTTTTATTTTTTGGAGGGAACGCGCACAGAATATAAACCGTTGCGTTTGACAAGCAATTTGCGAATGATTGTTACGCTCAGAGCAAACGGCATACGTACAATAAACACAACATCGTCGTCGTCTCGTGCCAACTACTATTGAGTGAAATGTATACAAATGAGTAGTAATGTATATTCGTACAATGTATATATACATGTGTATAACATGTATGTTTAGACAACCTTCGTTGTTAATGTTAACATCGCAGTCGTTTACACTACCACACGAATGACGAAGGTGACAACGACGACGTCGACGACGACGACGACGACAACGATGTTAATAATGTAGTTGTTTTACTTTTTGTAATGAACGAATAATGTAAATTTGACTCGTTGCTCTACTCATTTACTCGTTTGTTACACAATGCTTGCATGAGTGTGTCATAACGAGAACCAGTTATACGTAATACTAGTATGTATAACAATTGAGTGTTATCATTTTGAAAGTATGAGTCTATATAAATATGACTCTATTAATTGGAGCTCGCGCCATTTTTCTACAAAAATAATATACAATTATAATACTTTGAATATTTACTTAGGTATTATACGAATGAGCATATTGTTGTTGTGGACTCACAACTCACTGTTAATATCATAATATTGTGACAAAGAAAAATGTTATTTATGCGACGAGTTACATACATATAACTTTTATATGTGCAACATAGAAGTTGCATTGAGATTTTTCTTCTTCTTCTACTTCTTCTGTTTTGTAGGGTATTAGAGGACATTCACATCGAAATACTTAATTACAAACAAAAAATAGCAAATGGGGAAAAGTTTTGTTTTTTTTTTTTGCGCTACTATGCTATGACTGGGAATTAGGTGATAACAATTTTTAATAGAATATTGTTATCATGAAAATATAACAACAACAAAAAACAATCAATAAATGCTTAAGTCGAGCTCAAAATAAATTGAATTATAAGTAGTATTAGCACGAACTTGATCATTTTGAGGAACCCAAGATAAAGACCGAAAATTTGTAGATATTTATAAATGTAAATAAAATTGTTTTAGCAGTGAAATAAAAAAATATAGTTATTGATACTTTCGAGGCCGTTTTAGAGTTTTCGGCAAATTTTATCTATTGATTGAATTTTTTGAGGTTTGAAGTTTGAAGTTTGCTTTGTGTCGATATTTACTTATTTTTTTTTTTTGCAAATTTTTATATTTTCCCCCAGTTTTAAAATTTTGCTTTAGTCTTCTAATTCTATTTGAATCGACTCCAAGAAAAAAAGGTGATATTGTTTTAGATTTCTTTTCTCAAGGTCTTCTTCGTTCAGCTATGCAGTTTTTTTTATTTTCCTCTAATATTAAAACTCATTTTTAGTCTTCTAGTACCAATTTTAGCCTACAGAAAGAAACGACGGAGCCCATTTTTATTTATTCCTCTTCTCAGAGCCTTCCTCGACCACGTACATAATTTTTCTATTTGTAATTTGCTGTTTTTTTTTTCTAGTTCAGCCTACCCTCGGCTATAGTCTTTCCATTATTTTTTTTTGCCGATAATATTGATTAATATATTTCTCAAAAATTTCAAATTTCGCGCTTGTCGTTTTAATTCTCTTGTGTTATCCTGACACCTGCTAATATATTTCCCTCCAGTTTTATGTTTCAATTCATCTTCTGTTCGATATACATATTTTCGCTATCGCAAAAGTTCTACTATCCGTTTTATTCTCTCTTTAGTTTTTAATATCTGATTTGGCTCTTTTATTCTATCCCTAGCCCTCTCTCTCTTTCTCTCTCTTGTCCACTATCACAGGATAATTTCAAGAAATTCTTATTATTTTTCTATACCCTATATTATTGTAAAATATGCATTAATCAATTCGATTAATTATTCCATTGGTACCTACTACTTAATAAGCATATGAACTAATCATCATTTACATCACACATAACAATCACATCACAATTATCACTTTTATATGTGCAACATAGAAGTTGCATTGAGATTTTTCTTCTTCTTCTACTTCTTCTGTTTTGTAGGGTATTAGAGGACATTCACATCGAAATACTTAATTACAAACAAAAAATAGCAAATGGGGAAAAGTTTTGTTTTTTTTTTTTGCGCTACTATGCTATGACTGGGAATTAGGTGATAACAATTTTTAATAGAATATTGTTATCATGAAAATATAACAACAACAAAAAACAATCAATAAATGCTTAAGTCGAGCTCAAAATAAATTGAATTATAAGTAGTATTAGCACGAACTTGATCATTTTGAGGAACCCAAGATAAAGACCGAAAATTTGTAGATATTTATAAATGTAAATAAAATTGTTTTAGCAGTGAAATAAAAAAATATAGTTATTGATACTTTCGAGGCCGTTTTAGAGTTTTCGGCAAATTTTATCTATTGATTGAATTTTTTGAGGTTTGAAGTTTGAAGTTTGCTTTGTGTCGATATTTACTTATTTTTTTTTTTTGCAAATTTTTATATTTTCCCCCAGTTTTAAAATTTTGCTTTAGTCTTCTAATTCTATTTGAATCGACTCCAAGAAAAAAAGGTGATATTGTTTTAGATTTCTTTTCTCAAGGTCTTCTTCGTTCAGCTATGCAGTTTTTTTTATTTTCCTCTAATATTAAAACTCATTTTTAGTCTTCTAGTACCAATTTTAGCCTACAGAAAGAAACGACGGAGCCCATTTTTATTTATTCCTCTTCTCAGAGCCTTCCTCGACCACGTACATAATTTTTCTATTTGTAATTTGCTGTTTTTTTTTTCTAGTTCAGCCTACCCTCGGCTATAGTCTTTCCATTATTTTTTTTTGCCGATAATATTGATTAATATATTTCTCAAAAATTTCAAATTTCGCGCTTGTCGTTTTAATTCTCTTGTGTTATCCTGACACCTGCTAATATATTTCCCTCCAGTTTTATGTTTCAATTCATCTTCTGTTCGATATACATATTTTCGCTATCGCAAAAGTTCTACTATCCGTTTTATTCTCTCTTTAGTTTTTAATATCTGATTTGGCTCTTTTATTCTATCCCTAGCCCTCTCTCTCTTTCTCTCTCTTGTCCACTATCACAGGATAATTTCAAGAAATTCTTATTATTTTTCTATACCCTATATTATTGTAAAATATGCATTAATCAATTCGATTAATTATTCCATTGGTACCTACTACTTAATAAGCATATGAACTAATCATCATTTACATCACACATAACAATCACATCACAATTATCAATCGAATGAGCGAACAAACGAGCGAACGAACAAACTAATAAATATAATATGAGTGCAAATGAAATGAGTGCGAAGAAAAAAGAAAACTGAAAATCATATTTAGTATTCATAAATACATACACACACACACATATATATGTATGTGTATATAGTGGGAGCAGTACACACACACACACACATCTCATGGCTGTATATATACACCCGATGAATACGTAAAACATAAAAACAACAGCGATAACACTCGAGCTTTACCTACTATGTGTAGCAGCGAAGGCAATAGTGGCGATTCAACGATAGCAGCAGCAGCATGAGCACAAGCACAAGCAGCTACATACACATGTGTACAACAAGCAAGATACAACAACCACAACAACAACAACAATAGCAGTTTAGTTCAACGAACTTATCATTGTCGTGACCTACTTTTCGGTCAGCAACCTCGAAATATAGAGCTCCACTCGCTATAGTAGCAAATGTATGCATGTAGCTATTTACTTGTATGTAGACACTGCTTGTACAAATACACACACACTCGCACATTCACTCATACATATCGTATGTAGTACATTCGTTTTTTGACTGCGATGGTCGTTTTCTCATTTACTCGTTACAACTCAATTGACGCTCTTCGCACATACAATATTTCTCTCAATTGTTTCTCGTTGAATTTTTGTTTTATTGTAAAAACCAAAGACAGAGAGAGTGAAAATTCAAACGAGAGCATGCATGCATGCAAATTTGATGCACCTTTGAGGAGCATCGAGTGACCGACCATATGCACGCTCATTCAGTTCACTCATTTATATGAGGGAAAATTGCAATAAAATGAAGCAGAATAAAAATATAGAAAAGGTGAAAAAAAAAACTAAAATGAAAATGAGTTAAAATGCAACTCAACCGTTGTGCAGTGAGTTCATTTGAGCTCGCGGTCGGTCAATGACACAAAAACCTCAGCAGCAACTATCTCAGCAGCAGCATTGTGCTGCACTAGTATGTGGCACGTTGCTAAAGATTTTTCTAGTACTATTGTTGGTGTTGTTGTTGTTGTTGTTTTTGTGCATTTTTCAATTGCCACAACAACTACAGCAAATAATCATAATTTGGTGATTGTACAAATAGGTGTACATGTGTATGTATTCGGGTATACACGAATGCATGCTGCTCTGGTCATTGTGTTACATACAAATTTAGTGTTGTTATTGTTGCAGTTGGTTTTTATATGCACATACACATGCATATATATAAATATAGTGCTAGCCAAGACGATTTGCAATAAAAAGATTAAATAAAAATAAATATAAATAACTAAAAACCAAATTAAATTAAATTGATTTCAAGGAAACCAAAAATTATTTAATTGAATTGACTTGTACAATTTTCAACATCGTGTTGAGCATTTTTTTTTTTTTTGTTGGTGTGTACATAGGCATAGGAGGCGTTAAGCATAGTACATAGTGGCATTTAGTTGTATTTTTTTTTTTTTTTTTTTTTGCTTTATCTGACTGTCTAATGTCTAATTGCATTTAAATAATTATAATAAATTGTAAATAATTTTTTTAAAGCAAACAATAATCATAAATAATAAATATTTTTATTAATAATGTTTAGACGTGCTTAGATTTGATTAAAGTCATTTAATAATCAATTACAAAATTATAAAAATTACACACAAATGACATTTAAATGCTTGTTTTTCTAAAATAGATGATTGCAGTAAAATTTTAAATGGAATCAATAAGGAATTTGCTACTGAAAAATGATAATTTAGACTTTCTACTTTCAAAAAAATCATACATTTGTTTGACAGCTAGTCGTGATTTTTATATCATCAGGCATTATGAAAATAATTGTTTTTTATGAGTTATACTGAGTTTTATAAGGATTGCTTTATATTTCAGTATAAAAGTCTGAAAAACTATGTTCAAAAACATGTCATTTGTATGGAAAGTGGGTGTGATTTTTATAAAATTATGGCCATATTTTACCTAGTAAGTCTGTTGTTGGTACGAAGCTTAAATATCGAGTTTCAAATCGATTGCCTTATATTTCTTGAAAAAATCCGACCAAAATGTGTTCAAATAACACACTTTTGTATGAAAAATCTCTGTGAATTTGATCCAATTATCGATTATATGGAATTAATAATTCTGTTAATAATAAAAAAACTGAAATGCTGTGTTTTAGTTATTGATTAAGAAGAAGAAATGCATTCAAAAACATACTTTTGTATGAAGGGTAGGTATATTTTATATTGGAATACGATCCTTGTGGAACTAATTAATGTGTTGGTACTAAAAAAAAAATTAAGCGCCAAGGTTCATTTCTGAAAAATGTACTCAAAAACATACTTTTGTTTGGAAATTAATGTAGAAAGTGGAAACTCCACTTTATTCGATTGACTTAATTCTTGCATTTATCAATTTTTTGGTAACTGTAGTCATATGTACCAATTTTCCACGCTATAGATTTATATATGCTGGTGAAATATGAAAATATACTTTCAAAAACATGTTTTCATATGGAGAGTTGATGTGTTTTGTATTACATTGTGTTCATATTCGGGCTCATGCACTCATTTGTAAAAATATTCACATATGCTAAATTTCAGATCGATAACTCTATATTAAAGGAAGTTGCTACAGCAAGTCAGCTTGGCTAAATTGATCGAAATTATCACCTCACCTTTTTATGAATGTTACAAATGGACTATTTGCATTTGTGCCACAAAACATGGAACATTCTCGAAGCAGGCTATGGAACATTGTGAATTAGTAATATTGTCATGTGATTTTTAACTTTATGAATATTATAAAAAATCCAATATTAATCAAATAAAATTGCATTTTTAATTTCAAACTCAATTTCGATATTTATAAATATTGTGACTTTGCGCGTTTTAAGCTATATTTATATCTGCATATTAAATAAAGCCTCTTTTTCTTGGTGTTAGTGTGACCATATCACTCACTCATATTAAAAAAAAAAAAAATAAAGCAAAAATAATGCAAAAATAAATTATATGTATGCTGATGATTTCTTAACATTTTCGAGCTTTCTCTTTATCTCGCTCTCTGTACGCTTTCTCTCATAAAAATACTAATGCATACAAATTTACACTAACATCCCACTCAAATGCTCCAGAAAAAAAAGAAGACGTATGGAGAAAAAAAAAATAACAAGAATGAGAACAAGAAACATACACCTAACAACAACTAGTCAAAATTCCCTATACATTAACGGGCACAAGATACTCTAGTGCAAATGTGAATGAACTCTACAAGTACTCATTCTAACGAACGTACTGTTGCTCTCTCGTGAGTGTGTGTGAATGCGTTTGCTCTTTCACTCACTCCTCTACATGCACACGATGGTAGCAATGCAATAGCGAACGAGTTGTCGTTGTTTTTTTGTTTTTTTGCATTTAGATATTTACGATTATGCCAACAAATGATGCTGCCAACGATGCTGCTTCTATACGGTGCTGTTGCAGTTAGCCGATTTTCAAAGCAATGAACCAACCATATATACAAGCGCATATATACAAAGCCACATGCACATAAAATAAAACAAGTTTTCGAAGAAAGCGAGAGGGATTTTTTGTGCTGCTACCACTGCTGTTGGCAGAGGCCATTGCCTTTTGTACATAACACACAACCATGGCACAATAATAATGGCTACTACATACTACTACTATATACTACCACTACTACTACTACTACTACTACTATGACTACTACTATGACTACTACTAACTACCACCATCACTATAACTATGTATAGGTACACTTGTATACTACAGCTACCGTTAATACTGTTTTTTATATGAAATATCACTGCTAAAGCTGCTGCTCCAAGTATTTTGCAGTGAAAGATGACGATAGAGATGGTGTCGCCACTACTGCTATGTTGATTGGTGGCGTTTTGCATGCATTTTGATGATGGAAGCTTTGAAGCTAATTTGGCGCAATATTGATGTAAATGGATGGGAGGAAGAAAATGGGCATCAATATGATTGAAAACGTTTCTAATTGTGTTTTTCTTCATGAAATATTACCACTATAGGTAGCCCAAAGTACGGACAGCATCTTCCAAAGCCCAGAAATTCATGTTTCATATGGAAAACACTTCAAAAAAACAGATTTAATATCTTTTTATCGATAAAAATACGATAAAATTTCTTGAGATCGCATCTATTCACTTCAAAATTTATGCAAAATACAAAAATTGTACTACTATCCCATCTAGGATAGGCCCTAGAAATATATAAACATGAAAAAATTGTAACTCATATCAGAGAAATTGTAAATGACAATTAACCGCGCCATCTATCGTAGCCCTCTTGGAATAAAATAAACCTTAAAAAATGTATTGCCACTTTTCATTTAAAAATACATGAAAACAGAATATTTATACAACAGCAATATCTACCGCGGGTTTTAGAAGAAATTAAACATAAAAAAAAACTCATACTTGTGTAGCCGGGTCTACATTTTTTTTAAGTGTGGCAAACAGTGTTTTTTTTATTGGTGTTATAACTCAAATTTTAGTGCATTGGGCTAATGTGCTCATGAGATTGTGAATTCGATTGACATATCAATCACGTGCGCCAAATCTTTTCTTCTATTGCAAGCTAATTTTGGACAATGGCAAATAATAATCTGTCATTTTTTCGAGACGACGACGAGAGGTGGATTCTTCACATGGATCCATAGATGCTATCTGAGTATATGATGATTAAAGAATTAGCTTTTAAATAGTATCAAATCAGATTTAATGAGGGTTATGGTGCTTGAAGCTATGTTTGCTGTGGTAAGCTCTTTAATTTTACCTTAGATCAGCTTCATTAGCAGCTCTAAATATTTTTTATCCAGTCCTCAATGATTAAGCGACCGAAGAATCATAGAATATGCCTCTAGATCGCTTCATCATTGTAAGGAGTGGTAGACTATGGTATCCCACACTATGGCTCTGAACAGTATAATCCATTGTTCGATCTATATAGTATTATTTACAGGCTCTGAAGAACCTGTTGGTCGAGCTTCTCTTCCACTATGATTGTACTTGTTAAATCGGTCAGTGTTCGCGAACGATTTTGCATAGAAAATTTGTTATTGTATTTGACCCAAAAATACAACCATCCTATACCCATATGCAAAGAAGCTTTCTTCTTTCTTCTTTCTATTGTAATATCATACAATCAAGATAGAGTTGACATTGAAAAGCGCCAACAAAGAAGAAAGAATAGAATTGCTCGGATGAATAAACTCAAATTGATTATGTGATCACACGTGTTTTAGAATAAACACATTTAAAATTTCATATTCTTCCACTTGGCAGATTTGTGTTTTTTTTTTTTGATTTTTCTAAAAAAATTTAAAATAAGCATTTAACCTAAATTTCCAAAAATGTTGATAACAAAAAAAAAAAAAAAAGAGCATGTGGTGACAATAGAAACAAAAAAAATCTGAAAATATGATCGACCACCAACAAAAGCAATTGATCGCAAAGTGCTCAAATCAGCACGACCACAATGAGTGAAAGAGTGTAAATCAGCACTGAAGTGTGTGTGTGTGTGTTATAGAACTAGAGTTGATATACATATTGCAATACAAATGAATTAGTATGTGTGTGTGTGTGTGTGTGTGTGTGTGTGTGTGTGAACAAATTTTAGGCAATATTCACTCATACAATCATACATACATCAGATATCAGAACTACAATAGACCAGAACAAGGCCAACAAGTAATTTCGTATAGAATTTCTTAATTTATACACAAGTACGAGGCACATAAGCTCATATCAATACAATATATTCTATCTATATCTATATATTTGTTTGTTTATTTATTATCATTAAGTATAACTATAAGGTATATAGATATTTAGAGCTGGGTTATTTGGTATATTCATTTGTATGTGTATGTATATATGTTTATCGTATAATGAATTTGAATTTTATTTATTTATTATCATATATTTATACGATATATGTATTTGGGTGTATGTTCTTTTGTGATTTTATTTAGTGATTTTTGTTGTTGTTATTGTTGTTCTTGTTCTCATTGTACAAATGTATAGTAGTTGTTTGAATTTTTGGAGGGTGCTATTTTGACTTGTGGCTCATATGGTGGCTATATGGTGTATATAGTTCTCCTTCAATAGGTTGTTGTTGTTGTTTTTTGTTTGTTTATTTTTTCTGTGGATACTTGACACAATTTCGCCTGCCTGTGTGTTTGCGCTGGAGGAGGTTAAATAGAAACAACAACAACGAGAGAGCAACAACAAAACAGATTAAACATTGTGAAACATTAACAACTACAACAACAACAACAACACCAACAACAATTAACAAAATGTAGTAAACAAGTACAGCCACAACTTCAAGAACACATCATCAACATCAAGAACATTTATTTTGTGGAAATATTTAATGATTTGATTTCTTTTTTATTACTAATTCAATAGTTTTATTGTTTACATTTCATAAATTGCTTTAAATATATATTTTCAAAATAGATCAATAAAGTTTTGTAAATAAAAAAAATTTTCAAAATGGCCAATGAAATATTAAAATAGAGAATATTGAGCATTCTATTGAAAAAATTCATCCAAAATGCTTAAATTCACAAATTTACTCTTTTTTACAGTTTTTAAAAAAATCGAAAACTCAATTTGTCTTGTATTTCTAGTAAATCAATTGTGAAAATATGCAAATTTGTTGAATTTTTCAAATCACCTATCAGTAATTTACAATCTATTTATCCCTAAATGATCTAATTAGTAATTTTAACTATAGCGGCAAATTTAAATTTACAAAAACCCGCTTTCAATCATTAAGAAAATAATTTTTTCTATGCAAATAAATTAATATTTTAAACGCAAAAATGTATACGTTTCACAAAAATATTGTAAAGTACCTGGTAGCAATTTGTTAATTTGTCAAATCGTTATTTTCTCATTCTTGATGATTTAATTTAAAGAGGATACCCTCAATCAATCATTAAAATAAAGTTTACTATGGAAATAAGCTAATATTTTAAGTGCAAAAATGTATACGTTTCACAAAAATATTATAAAATTCTTGGTAATAATTTGTCTAATTTTTATTTTCTCACTATTTGATGATTTAAACTAAAGAGAAAACCCGCCTTGAATCATTTTTCATTTTTTGCAAATAAATTTAGTTTTGCTTTACTTAAATTAAAAGGCAAGACAAAAAATAATTATTTTCGAAGAAAAACTACAGACTCCATCCAATATTAGAGAGTACACTGGAGATTCGCCAATGTTCGAAATCTCAAATAACAATATTTTCCAATGATCAATGTTATCATTTTAAAAAATTCGAAAAATATCAATTTATAATGTTTCTCTAAATAAATTTCATCAAGTTTTGTGTTATTGAATTGAACGTATTATTGGTTGAAACTATGTATATGCGTATGAAATCGTTGAATTTTAGTTAAAAACTTGCAAAAAAAAAAAACTTTTTTAATCGAATTTATTGAATGCAATATTAAAGTCCCTAAGCGTCGCTGCCACAGTGGATTTTGAGTTGTTTAATCTGATTCCATCATTTTTCAAAATCAAAATGCAGTCGAAAACGATTTTTTGAGGTCAAGAAGAAACATGAAGGTGATGGTGGAATTCCAACCACGCATTCGGATTCAGAGATCCAAAATAAGTAGAATGTGAATACTACGATCCGTCGGATATGCTGTTTTTATTTCTTTGATGGCATTTTATAGAATGTGTTATCCCACGATAAGGATTATATTAAATCTTCAAAATCCATTGAATCTCTCCTCCATAATCTTGCCACTATTAGAAATCACTTTTCATTTCAATATTTCATTATTTTAATAATCACGAAAATCTATGGAGATGATGAAAAAACGGAAGATATAATAGTTACGGTATTATCGTCGTCAATATTTATAACGATGATTATGATGATGGATGAGGATGAGAAATTTACTTTTCATAACAAAATTTGCTATAATATTACACGGTTGTATTAACCGTTTAATTATAATTAATAGTTAGTAGGTAATAGTAAAAATGCAAAAATAAAAATAATACAAATTAAAGAATACGGAAGAGAAACAAAAGAAATAGAAATAGTAGAAAAAAAAAACACAGCTAAAATAGTAATTCATAGTAACATGTTTTTTTTTTTATTAACCGCAATACTCGTACATATGTCGTTTAATTTAATTTGATTTTCTCTTGATTTTATCTTCCAAAGAAGAAAAGAAAGTGACGAAAGTGTAACTAAAAAGTTAATTATTTGCCATTATTCGCTATATTAATATAAATAATTGCAAACATTAATCATCGTTACAATTTTAAAACATATACAATATGTTTTTTTTTTTTTCTTTTCTTATAAAGATGAATGGTGTTGAAGATAATTCAAAGTGAAATTAATATGCAAGGAAAAGAGGTGAAATTATATAAAAAATTCATATTTTATTAGGAAATCTGAATTTTAAATCGTTTATTGCTTCATTGTGTTTTCATGCATTTTCATATTTGTTGTATATTATTTTTAGTCTGCAAATTATAAATGTTCAAGCATATGCTTGACGCAATCGAATATATTATTATGATATTTCTTACTTATATCATTGATATTTATGAGATTTTATGTTCAAAATGTAAAGGCATAACATTGTGACAAACAAATACATCATCAAGCATGAGCATCAAACAGGAAAATATTAGAAAATCAATGAAAATATATGTTCAATCATGCGTTTGATGAAACTGCATTTGCAATTATATACCTAATATCAGTTTGGATCTGAATGTATTATGGAAATATTGTAAAAATAGAAAAATTAACTATTCAAGCATATGATTGAACACTGAAATCAAACGATTTCGTTCAAATTTACTTTAATTGAATCAACAACAAAATGTATATTCAATGCCTGATACATTTAATCAGTATTTTATTTAAACCATTTCCAATTACAAGTCATCAAGCATATGCTTGTTTGTTTTAAAAACGAATTTTGGTATAACATTTATTGTTAAATTTTGAAGGAAAACATTGATAAGTAATTTATCATTTATAAAACAAACAAGACCAGCCTAAATAACTCAAATAAAAATACATAATTTAATATATGTATAAGGCTGACCATGGCTATTATCCTACGACTGTATTGGGTAACTATATTACAAATTGAATGTCCAACAACGAAAACTATCAATTAAATTACCAAAACCGGTTTCTCCTATTGCGTTCGCGCGTTCATAACGGTAATTGAGGTTAAAGTTCAATCAACCCTTGCTAAATGACACTCAGCAGGGACTAATATGTAGCTATATGAGAATGGTGTTTGAGATAATTCAATACTCATACGAAAAAACAGAAAATACCTCATATACTAGGAGCACACACACTCGAGAGAGAGAGAGTGGCATAAAGGGTGAGAGAGAGAGAGAGAGAGAGACGAAAAGTGAAAGAATGATTAAGGAAGTAGTGCAGCTGAAGCAATATAGTACATACTCCTCTCAAACTAACTGCTTGCCTGCCTCCCTGCCAACTAGCTTACGGGGAAAACCTAAAAAACTACGTGTACGAGGTCACAAGCACGTACGGACGTATAGCAAATACAAATCAAAGAAAACAAAGACCCTTCACCACCCAGCACCCGCAACCAGCCTTTATGTTTCATTTTCTCGTTTGTCCTTCTACTTCAGTGCTTTCTCACCCTGATTCAATCACAATATTCAAGCATCAAAACTGCAGCTATTGCATGCGTAGATTCATGCGTGCATACATGTACGTTTGGGACCCAGCCAGCCATAGCTCAATCACCTTTTAAAATATTCTCAATGCTCTTATTGACGTCATTTGCAGGCACAGACCAGGCCACGTAGCCAGGCATGCAGCGCCAGGCTAAGGCATATACAATTTTCCTCTCCTCGGTGTACACAATAAATGCCAGCATGTAAGCAAATAAGCAAATATTATGCACAATAATATGTACATGCGAGTACTACACGACGATGACGACCGAACGACCAACCGACCCACCGACCGACCGACCAAAGGTTCATTAACCCTCAACTAAGAATTGCAGGCAAGCAGTAGCGCAGCAATCAACTCTATTTGGAATTGCAAGCGCGCGCGTTCGCTTGTATGCATTTCAAGCACGAGTAAATATGTAATAGCAAAATCAGCAGCAGCAGCAGCAACAGTACACACTTCAATATAAACATGTAAATATACATATGTATGTATCAACATTGTAGGAGAAAAATAAAAATAAGAAGAAGCATGCGCTGAATTAATAAGAATCTATGTAGAAGTAGTCGAGATAGTTCCAAACAAAGTAGAATGTATGCATAGGCAGAACAAAAAAAGAAAAAACAACAAAAATGAATAAGAACTATATTGTGGGAGGCTATTAGGCCATACGAAAATTAACTTGGCTATATTAGATGCAAATGGCGTTCACCTCATAACTCCACTAATTAGTTTTTAGCATAACAAGCATGAAATTTAACAAATTAAGCATTCAAGCATATGCTTAGAACTTATTGGGAATATACATATTATGCATACGAATTATGTATATGTCAAAGGAAATCTAAAATTTCTTCAATTTGGTCCACAAGCATGTGCTTGATAGCTGTGGCAAGGTTTTTTTTTGTAAATGCTTGAATGAAAACATATTATATCAGCTCATACACACATTCATAGAGCATATACGTATGCTCTGAACTATTCAATAGCGATAAAAGTGATGGAAATGTACCATCAAGCATATGCTTGCTAACTTTTCATATCATTTGGGTAGAAATTTATATGCAAATTTAGCAAAGATAAGGAAAAGTAGTATTAAATAATAGTAGTATCAAATAATTTAAAAATGAAGAATTGGTAAAATTACAACAACAACAAGAATTCAAGCATTCAAGCATGTACCTAAAATATCAATCGTATAATGAAAAAATTTTTAATCAATATATTTCTATTGTATCATATTAAAAGTTATTTTAATCAAGGTTTCCTGTTCGATTGCTCAGGAGATCAATCAAACCCTTCAATCACATGCTTGAAAAAAATGTACAAATATCGCTTATTTTTTCGAATTTCACTACAAACCATGGAAATTCTGCAAAAATAAAGAAATATCTGATATCAAGCATATGCTTGATAGCTTGAAGAAAGCAATTACAACCTAAAATTATAGTATATATATTTAGAAAATCGGCGTCAAACATACGCTTGAAAGCTTTTATAAAACCTAGTAGAGCAAAAATATACTTAAAATAAGTAAAAATATGAAATTTCGGATAAATGTATAAAATTTCCACAATAAAATTCATTCAAGCATGTGATTGAAATCTTCAAAATATTGTTTGGGCATTATTTACATATTGCACAAACATTTGATAATAACAATGAATGGAATTATTGAAAAATAAATCATTCAAGCATATGCTTGAATGACTTTTTACCAGTAAGTCTGTATTCAAATGACCGATAACGCAATATTATGCTTTTGTACTTGAAAAACTCTACGAAAATACCACTAATTGAAGCTCGTATAATATGATTTCAGGCAGATAAACACATCCCATCAAAACATAATAAAAATAATTAAAGAGACAATAAGCAAAGAACCAAAAAAAAAAAAAAAATGGTGTGTTCTCAAACGCAACGGAAATGCCTTTTTGTCAATATAATAAAAACAATATCAACAACAACAACAACAACAACAACAAGAATCATAATTTTATTATATTGGCGATGACAGAAGACAATGAGTAGTAGTAGTAGCAGTAGAAAAAAGAGAACAATAAGAAGTTCGCTTTATTAATGATGATTGAAATACCCAGGGACGCAACAACGGCGGCGATGAGCAAAGTGTATGCAAAGTGTATTTCTATATAAGTATATTCGTAAATATCTTTGTGTGACTGCGTGTGTGTGTGTGTGTGTGAAGTAATTTGAACGGGACTGCAGATGCAGTAGCAGAAGCCGTAACAGCTTCGATGACAGCAACAGTAGCAACAGCAACAGTGCAGTAGCAGCGACACCGTCACTTCACTTTAGTTCACTTCAAACGCAAACGACGATTGAGGACATTGCACTGCAATAACCTTACAACACACACACACAAACTCACACATGCACGCATATACGAACATAGCCAGCCTGCCTGTTAGCCCAGCCAAAGCATGCCACAGCAATGTAGTCGCACTAATGTAAAAGACAAACAAAAATATGTACGATAGTAGCAAGCAACGTGCACCATACATAATATCCATCCATCTGATATACGACCGTGTCAGTTAATGCAACAGTCAATCAACGAACGAACGAATGAACGAACGAACGAACGAACGAATGAACAAATGAGCGAACAACTCACGAATCAACAAACGAACGAATGAACGAATGTAGCAACAACACCAATGACATCGAAATTTACGAGAACTTTCTAAACGTCAAAGCACATGGCCGTCGAACGAGTGAACACACATAAACAATCATGCATATGTATGCATTCTAGAATCAATTACTTCACATTGAGTGAACATACATATAGGAATTGAGTGAGTGAGTTTCAAACAAATTGCATAGTGTTTAAGATGTAGAATTTCGAGTGTTTCAGTTGCACTGCTTAAACATTTGTCTGCTCTATTTTTTTGAGTTGATTTCAGAATATGCTCTAAAGAAATCATGTTAACATTTTTTGAAGTAACATTTTCGGAATAATTTTCTGGAAAATTTTTACACTATTTTGGAAGTATTAATTTTGGAAAATATTGCCTAAGTATTTTATGGAAAATATGTGCAAACATTTTTGTATAATAATAATGAGTAACGAGTATTTTATGTACCGATTACTTTTAGAACAAATGCTTAAAATTTATTGTAATTTTAAAAGGTAGGTGAATTTCGATAAGTAACGAGTATTTTCTATATTTTCCTTCTATATGAAACGACTTTATTTTATTAAAACTAGAATGTATTACGAGTAAAATGTTAGAATGTTAGGAATTTCTTTAACCTTTAATGAGTAATTTATATACTGATTACTTGTAAAAATATTAAACTAATTATGGTATTTTATAAAGTAAATGAATTTTGAGAAATAACAACGAATTTTTATAAAATTCTATGCAGATATTTCTGCAATAAATTAGAAAATCAAATAAAAAAATTTACAATAAATATTCATAAAATTTATATAAAAATGTACTTTGCAATGAATTTTAGAAAATACTATCGCTATTTTCTACTCCTGCACGTTATATTTGTATAAATAGTAACGATTACTTTTTAAAATGAAAATAAAAAATGTTGGTGTAAGAGAAACAGTAATGATTAGTTTTGCGTAAAAGTAATCGGTATTTTAGGACAACATTTTGTAATCAATTATACATATTTTTAATAAAAACGTTGTAAAATTAATATAAATATGTTGCAATAAATAAATTGCAATTTCTTTAACCTGTTAAAATAATTTTTATAAAGTTAATCTTTATTTGAGAATTATATTTTAGCAATAAATAACAAAATGGAACAATTTCTAATAAAACAAGTTATAAAATTCATTCGAAATTGAAATATTTTGTAAATTTGATATAAATAAATGATGAATAAATACTTTCATGAGCCTAATAAAAACTGGTTGTACCGAATACTTTTTAAAAAAAGAATATATATATTTTATTTTAATTTGTAAAATAATGGCTTAAGAGAAAGTAACGATTAGTTTTCATGGCTGCTACAACAACAACAACAACAACATTCGTTTTCATAAACGTAGTCGGTATTTTTAAGAATTTTTTTAATTAATCTTCTACATTTCTTATAAAAAATTTTAATGTGTAAAAATTCTTCTAAATAAATTCTTTCATGAGCATAATAAAAACTGGTTGTATCGAATACTTTTCAATAACAAAATATAAAAGAACGAGTAACTGTATCCATAAGTAGAAGAGCATCACAGAACAACAATGCAAATAATTACGGTAGAAAGTGTTTGTGCGCCAATGCAACAAAATGCTATTTTAATCACCATCATCATCATCATCATCATCATCACCATCATCATCATTAACATAATCATCATTATCGACATCATATACAAAAGTCAAAAGCGTTCATTGTGCTAAATTTTTACTTTTTACTTGCCAGGGGTTGTCATTTGCTTTGACCTAATTTCAGTGCATTGCACTGCTGAGTGAAGAAGCATATTAGTTAGAATGAGACGAGCTCAAGAGAGTGCGAGAGAGAGAGAGAGGAAGGAAAGAATGAATACTACATATTGAAATAAAAAGGGTGGTAAAATGAATGGCGGCTGCTGGTGGTGTTTGGTTGGTATGCTCAGCTGCAAGTGGTGTAACCTTAAAACAGAAATAGCAATAGCAGCAACAGCAGCAGACCAAATATGAAGAAGAGCATGAAATATGTAGTGGTATGTATATACATACCAGCAAACAGGGTAGCGCATGCTGTAGTGCAATGAACTCAGCTCCAGTGTATATACGTAAATTGCACAGAGAGTTGAAGGATAATGACCACTTTTGATTTTCACAGTTACACACAACACACACACACACACATCCAGAAATGCAAGGTGCATGTATAGGAATACATATATTTGTACATATGTACTCAAAAGGTTACAAGTGTCCTATTGGAATTGGAAAGAGCTTTATTGTGTTTGTTCAATGATACTTGAAAATTTGTGAAATTTTTTTCAAGGAGATTATGGTATTTAAAATAGAAAATGAATATTTTTAAATAGAATGTAATATTTCTTATTATTAAAAAAAATTTTTACGATTTCTGAAATGGGTGTTCCGCACGAAAATTCAATTTTGATGAAAAATAGTTTAAATTAAAATCATTTTGTACTAAATAATGACTCAGAAAATAGCATAATACCTAAGAATATTTATACTTTATATCAAACTTAGATGTTTTTAAATTTTCTATGCAATATAAAGCAGGTGGTAGAGTCCTCAGAGTACTCAGAAACATCCAGATTTGATTTTTAACAATTTTTCTTTCACATTTTGGTGATGAGACATGGTGGCATGAGTAATTTTAATTCAATATATCAACTAATTTGCATTTTAAATGACAAAACGAATTGATATAGAAAAACTGAGAGGCATGGGCATCCCATGTTTCGCCCCGCTCTCAGGATATATGAGAATTGCTCATGTGTGCAAATGTTTCACACATTAAATTTTATGCAATAATGCAATTAAGCGAAAAATTTAGATGAACTAAAAAAAGATATACAACTTTGAGAAAAATTATAAAATAAAAAAAACAATTCAACAATCTCATTTCAACATCTGTGTGGCGCTGCAAAAGAACAAAGAAAATTTGTAACAGCAATCAGAATAATAACAGAAGATATCGTTATAATAATAAATTTTGTAAAAATCAAAGCAAGGTCTTTTGCATTTGATGTTGCAGCAGCAGCAGCAGCAGCAGCAGCAGCAGCAGCAGCATACAACAACAACAACAACAACTACTACTACTACACAACAACAACCAATCAACCCACCAATCACTCAACAAAATGACTAAACGACCAAACGACTAAACGAACGTGTGAGATCTAGAAAAAATCTAACAACAACAACAACAAAAATTAATGTAAAAAAAAAAAAAAAAATAATCAAGAATTTGCCAGCTATCAACAATGCATGCTGTATGTATGTATGTATGTAGTTGTTGCTCCCATGCATGCATGTGTTCTATAGTTGAAAAGCTTTGCGAACGAGCGCACGAACGGTCATTGACATCACATTCAGGGTACGTACACGAATGCATTAGGTTTGATGTTGCAGCAGTAGCAGCAGCAGCAGCAGCAGCTGCAACGGCAATCGAAATACTCTAAAAATATGCAAAATGCTCCAATTCACAATATGCAAGAGAGTGAGAGCAAATTCAATGTAGAATGAGAACATGCTCAAAAATTGAGTATGTTAACTGAGTGAGTATGAGAAATGCAACTTCTATTGGCAGGTGAACTTTGTCGGTAAGAAGAAACCACAACAGAGCCAATAACAATAACAACAACAACAACAACAACAACAACAACAACAACAACAACAATAACAACAACAACAACAACAACAACAAAAGAACAACTCTAATGTGTTGCATTTTTTTTTTGTTGCAACAAAATTGAGTATATGAAAGAGAGAGCGAACCGAAAAAAAAAAATTCAAGCAGAACTAACGGTTAGATTGAGCTACGCATATATTGGCTGGTGGCTGTCATACAGAGTCGTACAAAATTTGGTGAGAAAGAGTGAGAAAGACTGAGAGATAGAGGCAAAATGAATGAGCGCGCAAAATATTAAGTTAACCCGAACGTTTTTGTTTTTTTTTTTATGCCAAGCTTCATCGTAAAATGCAAGCAGAGTGCAGTGAACTCACTAGCTGGACTTTTTTTTTTTTTTTTTTGACTTGTTCTTTTTGTTATTCTGCAAAATACATATAGATTTACATATGCCAACGCATATGTGTGTGTTTGATGGTGGGCTCATTGTTTGTTTATTTGTAAGGCTCATTTATAGGTTCACACACATATTCTACGTACATATTTCAAATTTCAAGTGAAAAGCAAACAAAATAAAAAAACAAAAAAAAACCAAAGTGTGAGAAGAACTGTTAATGACTGTTTATCAGCGTCACAAGTTCTTTGGGGCAAAAAAAAAAAAAAAAGAATAAAAAACATTGTATAACATATACATACATATTTTCAGCACCAATAATTTCAAAGAAATTTGACCAAGCTTCTTTTTAAATATAATTTTTTTTATACAATACTAGCGAAGCAACCTCCATTCCATTAATCAATTATCAGCTGGCAGAAATATTGTGACATCACTTTTTTAAAGCTTTTAAAGGAAGAAAGCTGTTTCAGAAGCTTTTTCATAACAAATGTTTATTGTTCATAAACTTTTCTAGGTCATAGAGCTTTTACCAAGACATTTGGCAGAGCTTTTTTTTTAAATATAACTTTTTTTATACAATACTAGAAGCAACCTCCATTCCATTAGTCAATTACCAGCTGGCAGAAATATTGTGACATCACTTTTTTAAAGCATTTTAAATCACAAAGCTGTTTCAGAAGCCTTTTCATAAGAAACTTTTATTTTTCAGAAACTTTTCTAGACCATAGAGCTTTTTCGAAGACATATTTTTCTCTGAAAAATCGAGTCATATACACTTTTTAAAGTTTATGCCCAAAGCTTTTTCGAAAAATTTTCATCTGACCGTTTTTTTTTTAACTAAAAAAAAGGTCAATTACCAGCTAGCAGAAATATTCTGACGTCACTTGTTTAAAGCTTTTTAAAGCACAAAGCTATTTCAGAAGCCTTTTGCTAACAAACTTTTCTAGGTTATAGAGCTTTTTTCATATATCTTTTTCTCTTACAAATCGAGTCATATGCACTTTTTCAAGATTGGTGCTTAAAGCTTTTTCGGAAAATTATCATCTGGCCGTTTTTTTTTTAACTCAATAGCTATAGTTATAATATCAAATTGAGTGTAAAAATATTTAGAAAAAATAAATTGCTTCAAAAATTCAAATTTCGCAACTTTGAGTAAGCATTCTTTTTTTTTTTTTTTGCTTTGAAATGCAACAAAATCTAGATCAATTACCAGCAAATATATTTCACAGAAAATTAATCCCAATATGAGGCTTACCTACTTCTTTAAATTGTATTATTTTATAGTTTTATGCAAAATTGCTCAAACGCGGGGATTTCAAAATTCATAAGCACAGCTTAAATAGCTCAATTTGAGTTTTTGTAAAATTAACAGTGTAACAAAATACAATCGAATTTTATAATACGCTATTAAAGTGTCTCCAATTTTACAAAACTCTAATAATTTCCAATTTTAAGCTAGAAAAATTCATCATTTATTCATTTCAAATAATAATTAGAAACAAAAAAAATGGCTCAATTTTGAATATTCATAACTTTTTTGCAGTGTAATAAAATATAAAATGGTCAACGAAGAAAACATTTGCAATGAAATGTTGTTTTTAAAAAGTTATAACACCACTTCAATATGTCAATATTTTAAAAATTATCCTCAATAGAGTAACAATACTGACGTGAAAGAAATTACTTTAAAAAAATTGCAATTTCTCACGTTTAAGTGATTCTAATTTTTTTCCAGTGCAAGAAAATGTATTAAAATTATCAGAGCATATTTCTATTGAAAATTTTTATTTTCAAAAAGTATGTTTTCAATTTCATCGCTTTTACATTTTAATAGTTATAGTGAAAAGTGTTACTTTACTAAAGTGAAATCATAAAATTGCAATTTTTTCACTAAATACTTATAACTCAAAGTGGATTAAGTTCTCATGTTTATAGCACATAATCAATTTCAAGTCATATACAGACAATATTTCAATATAAATATTTATGCAACATATGACTCATTTAAAAGTTATTATGGTTTTGGCAATTCTTATTGCATAAGATCCAGCACACATAATAATATGCTATTAATAATGTTGTTGACACATACAATGTATGTATGTGATATTTGTATGGACATATGTGGTCGAGTCAAAAAAAAAAAAACAGACAGATAACATTTATATCAATAGGTACATAAATATATAAATATAATATGTAGTTAGTTACAAGACAAAAGTCACCAACACCAATCGACTATAACTGGACATTAAAATGTTCAGCAGCCGGAGATAAAAAACGAAAAATGTCAAGATTTTATTATTTTTGTACAATAAAAAATTGTTTTTTCTTGCGGCAATACATAGTGTTGGTTGGTTACTTGGCTAGTTGGCTGTATTGAGTGGTGGTGGTGGTGGTGGTAACGCGCTTTTAACGTGATAATGACTCACAATTGCTGTAAAATTACCACACTAGCCAATAGCCAATATATGTTAGCTTTAAAGTTAGAGATTTCATCAGACACTAAGCAACTACGGCTGGTATAGAATCAAGCAAATCATATGCTTGAAGGTTGCATTGAACTAGTTGCAAGTATTGAAAATTACTTTTGATCATTGTTGGGTAGTTGATTTGTTATTTGATAATTGGCTAATAATACATTAAAAAAAGAATTTAAAAAAAACACCAGCAGATAAATAATCAATAAACAACCTTCTGTACATGAAACAATCATATAAGAGCCATGCTTGAAATGCTTTATGTATGACAATTATGACAATCAAATGATTGCAATTGAAAATGTAGTCGATAATTACACTAGAATGTATGAAAATGTATAGCACAATTGTTGTTAGCCGCCCAGGTCGCACCTACATATTGCACAAGTATGTCAGTAACGCCTCCCTATTTCCTTCAAGCATTACGTGTACGTACGATTGTTAACAATTGAGATTAAACGTACATTAAATGGGAATTATTAATTTATAAGCGAATATTAATATATTTGTATTAGTATTATTTAGCTTATTTATTTATTTAGGTACATTATTTATTTTAAGCTTCTTATATCAATTGACCTTAATTGAAATGTGCGTATTGTTTTTCTTTTTTTCATTATATTTTTCTCAAAAAATGTACTTGTTATTGAAAGAAAGTTGTTGTTTTTTTGTTATAATCTATATACTAGTGATAAGCTTTCTTAGTTTTATCAAATAGGTTTCTATGTTATCATCATTGTTGACTTGTCTGACATTCCATGCTTGTCAAGCATGGAAAATAAGCAATTTCAGGCTCTTGTCAGCTTCATCAGAAATACAATAAATTATTAAGATTTATTATTTTTCATCAGAGTTCAATGTGAAATATTAAACACTAGCAAATATTGTGCTTTCATAACATTTCTTTATTAGAGGATAACTCATGCAAAAAATGGTATATGACCCTCCTTTAAATTTCCATAATTTAGAACACAGACAGGGATGTTAATTTCATCATATTTTATAGTTTTTTTTTTTAATTGCATGGTTTTTTTTAATATATAATTTCATTTTGCATTTTTGTCGTCACCTTTAAACATGTGCATGCTTGACAAGCATAAATATTATTAATATTTTGTAATGAAAATTTAATTTTTTTTCTAATTATTTTTAAATTCAGTATGTTAAGTGTTTAAAATTTAATTTCTGTATTTATAATCTTATGCCTGAAGCATAGATATTCTCATCAAGCATGTATATAATTTTTTATTTTTAAATAATTTACTGTAGATATTGTAAAAATTTTCAAACATGCGTTTATTCAATATTTTACAATTGAAAAAAAAAACAATTATTTGCCCTTTTTTATTGTTTTTAATTTATTTTTGAATTTTTTTTTAAGTTTTGCATCATTTTATTGCTAATTTTGATTTTTTAAAATTAGCTATTTTTAGCAATATTGTCTAATTTATAGCAATTTTAACCAATTTATATTTAAAATTAGATCAAATTTTTTAAGTGTTTTCTTTTCAATACAAAAAAAAAAAAAAAAAAAACTGTATTAGAAATAAATAGTTTGGTATAAAAACGTTTAAGAATTCATTAAAAAGAATTCACATAAAAATCAGCGCTATTGTTGTTGTTGTTGCTGTTGATGTTTGCTACTTAATTTTAATATTTTTTTTTTTTTTTACAACATATATATGATATTTCTGTCAGCACATTAATTATGATTAAATATAATTTTTTTTTGCAGCAGCAGCAGCAGCAGCAACTAGTTGCCAATTCGCAACCCACACATACTTAAAGCATTCAAGCGTGAGCATATAATAATAACGCCTTCTTAATTTGCTATTTGCTCTAAATTTATACAAGAAAATAAAAAAAAAAATAAAAATATTTAGATAAATAAATTGTTCAAAAATTATTTATTTCAATAATTTTTTTTGTCAAGCATGTCGCTTGGAATTTTTTTACGGTGGCAAGACCAATATTATGTTTTTATGTATTACGATTGTCAACACATGTTCTTTTTGTGCTACTCACACACATGTTGTTGTATGAATATAATGTGTTCAAGCATGTGCTTGAAGATGATTAATTGTGAATTTTCAACTCATTATTAATATGTTGACACAAAAAAAAACCATTATTTGTAGACGCCTCTACAGTGAGTATTCATATAAAACACACACACACACACACACACAAACACTTGTTCACACTTGTTCAAGCATCCATTCAAGCGAGTATTCACTGTTGAATAACACATAACTGATGTACGTGTGATATTTTTCATAGCTTGTTATCATTGCAATTATATCTTTCTCAACCCAAAAATAAACAACAACAACAACAAAAAATATTATTGTTAATGCATTGAACAAAAACAGAAGAAAAAAACAAAAACAAAACAAAAAGAGTGTAATCATTTAAATCAAGTTCATTGAACCTCAACAGGAACAGTACGAGCTAAGCCAGTACGATACATAAATTCATAATCATAATAAACCGATCAGTGATGTGAGCGCGTGTACGTTTCCGCATCAAGCGAATCGCCTGATTATTGGTGGGTGTGTGTATATATGTATGTGTGTGTGTGTGTGTGTGCCTGTTTATTATCAACACACAATGTTTGCTCCAAATATTGGCATATGAAAAGAAATTTTTTGTATTTAATGTAATAATAATCGTCTTTATTGTTGTATTCGAGCTTGACATTATCATTGAGTTGGCTTGTTGTTTGTTCTCTTGTGTTTGTTTATTCTGGCAATGATGGCAATGACAATATGGCGTTTTTGAGTGTACTAAATTTTGATACATCTTTCCGTTTGTTTTCTTTGAACTCCTTTTTTTTTTTTTGGAAATTCAAATATGCTCCCTTTTCTCTCATATTTCTCATTTTTTTTGTTAATTAATTCGTGTGTAGGTAAGTACAAAAAAAAAACAATGCTGAGAGGATAAAATGTCATTTCTTCTAGAAAAGTACTAAATTTAGTGTTAAAGACCTTTAAGGTCGCACAGTGTTTTGACATTTGGGACAACCCGTTGCTAAAAATGAGTGATAAAATCAATATTTTGGTGATTGTACCTTAATTATTAGCACTTTTTCTTCCTCTTCTTCTCCTTATTTTTAACTTTAAAACTTCTTACGTAGAAATTAAACGATTGCACACATGGAAATATCAAATATATTTTGAAAGTTGGGGTAAAATATAAATATTTTTGCTTTTCAGTTTTACTATAACAAAAAAAAAAAAAAAAAAAAAAAAAAATTATATAAATTGTTCTGGTGACCTTTTTTTTCACAAAAAACTAATTTTATTCATACAAAAAATTTTCAAAATAACTAAACGAATTAATTTAAAAAAATTGAAAAGCAGAGGCAAATTATTTTTTTCAGATTATATGGGATTTGCTCTTGTGTGCAAAGTCATTGTTGATCAGTCACATGAGAGAAATCAATTTAAATTGCTTGAATGAATACAGTTTTTTTTTTTTCAAAAATGTAATTTCTCGAATATTTAAAAATAAACAATTTAAAAATATCATCAAAGATAATAATGCAAAAAAAAAAAAAAAAAAAAAAAACAAACAAAGATCAACAATCCACATTATACATAATTAGTGGTGTTTTGTTGTGTGAAAAATGACTCTACTGCTGCATCATCTTGGCTGTTGATAAAAATGTATGCAGGTATTTATATTATGTGCGAGGAGTCCACCACCATAAACCTCAATAATTATGATATTTTCATTTATTACTGTTGCTAATGTTGTTGTTGTTGTTATTGTTGTTGTTGTTGTTGTCGTCGTTTTCATGGCGTGTTAACTGCTCGGCTTGTTTGTGTTGTTGTTGTTGTTGTTGTTGTCGTTGTTGTTGTTGTCGTTGTTGTTGTTGTTGTTGCATCTCATTGGCGCATTCCTTTTTATTTTGATTTTTTTTTTTGCTTTTTTGTGCTTGTGCCTTATTGACTTTTTGCCATGGATTTGTTGTTGTTGTTGTTGTTGAGTTGTTGTTTTAATTATATCTCGTCTCGAGTGTTTCTTTATTATTGCGTGTGCAAGCAATAACCCAAATTTTGCTTGCTTGTGCAACAAACATCCCCAACAACAACAACAACAACAACAACAACAACAACAACAACAATGATCACAACAACAAAAATGTATAGGAGCCAAATAAAACAGATCAACAATAATAATCACAATGTTTACTCACTCTCTCCAAATTATATTAATTAATTTCGAAATTGGAAGGAATTCAGTCTTACACAACAACAATATTAACGAGAAGAAGAAGCAAAAAAAACAATCATTATAATAAAAAATTGGTATTCACGCTTAGTGGTTCTAAATCATCGTTTAGCGGTTTTAAAATTTCGATTAGCGTTGGTTAATTTTTGCTGAGCGTTTTTTGATTTACGCTTGACGTTTTCTTAGCGTTTTTTGAATTACGCTTGGTGTTTACTTAGTCGATTTCGATTTTCATTTTTTATTTAAGCTTAGCGCTAAACGAAGTTTTATAATTTTCGCATAGCGTTTTTGAATTTCCGCTTAGCGTTTTATATTTTTCGCTTAGCGTTTTATAATTTTCGCTTAGCGTTTTTTTATTTTCGCTTAGCGTGTGTTAATTGTCGCTAAGCGTTATTTGATTTTCGCTTAGCGTTTTTTAATTGTCACCAAGCGTTTATTAATTATCGCTTAACGTTTTTTGATTATCACTGTGCGTTTTTTAACTTTCGCTGAGCGTTTGTTAACTTCCGCTGAGCGTTTGTTAATTAGCGTTTAGTGGTTTTTGATTTTCGCTTAACGTTTCTTAATTTTCGTTTAGCGTTTTTTGATTTTCGCTGAGCGCTTATTGATTTTCGCTTTGCGTTTATTGATTTTCGCTAAGCTTTTATAAATTTCCGCTAAGCGGTCTCTGATTTTCGCTAAGCGTTTATTAATTTTCGCTGAGCGTTTTTTATTTTCGCTGAGCGTTTGTTAATTTTTGTTCGTAGTGTTTTTTGTTTTTCGTTTAGCGTTTTTTAATTTTCACTGAACGTTGGTTAATTATCGCTTAGCGTTTTTTGATATTCGCTAAGCGTTTTTTAATTTCCGCTTGGCGTTTCTTAATTTTCGTTTAGCGTTTTTTAATTTTCACTGAACGTTGGTTAATTATCGCTTAGCGTTTCTTAATTTTCGCTTGGCGTTTTTTGATTTTCGCTGAGCGTTTTTTAATTTTCGCTGAAAAATTATGTGAGTTTTATAAGCCCTTTGACGCTAGAATTATCTCGCAATTTGACACAAATATTATCTCAAGTATGAACTCAGCTTTTATAGCAAATTATAGTTCAAAACGAATTCAATTTACCTGTAAAGCTTGCAACAAATGCAATAATATTCATCACTCTGTTTAAAATGGCATGCTGCATATGAAATGTGCATAAAACTGTTGCATATGCAACAATTGGAATTGAGGCTGTTTCTTACATTCAACTGCAAGCATCGAACTAGTTTACCTTCAATATTTATTTTATTAGAAAACATACAAAAAAAAAAAAAAAAACAACAATACAGCAGCTAAACCAAAAAAACACCTTCAAATAAAAGAATGGTGCCCATTACTAACATATAAGCAAATAACAACAAGAACAACACAAATAACAGTAAATATGTACCGACAAACGGCAGCAGCAGTAGTACACACATACATATGCATGTGTACAAGTTGTGTGTAAGCTAGAGCCAATGGCCAATATGAGCCTACCTATGTAATAGATTGTGTGTAAGCGTGTGTATGTGTGTGTGTGTATTTGCCTAAAGACAACAACCTACCACAATATAAAAAATATTATGGTTAACAGAGATGGCGGCGGCAACGACGACAACAACGACAACGACATCGACAGCACCGACAAAAAATCACAAAAGGTAATGAAAAAAAAAAAAAAAGAAGCAAACTGACCAAAGTACAAGAATAAGGTGGAGTTGTTGTTGGTAGTTGAAGTATAATATAATAGTTGATAGTTGTTGCAACGATGGTAATGTCGATGAAAGAAATTATACCAACCATAAGAAAAATTAAAGAAAATAAACAAAAAAAAAAAAAAAAATAAGAAAAAGAGCTAGTTAATAAAGACAAAAAAGATAAAAATTAAATTTTTCGGTATCAAAATCTTTGTGCCAAAGCAATAAGTATTTGGTTCTACGATTATGAGGTTTGGGTATTGCTAAATTATCTCTCTGCCAATTTCACTCTATGTAAAATTTCTCTCTCTCTCTCTTTCTTTCTCTCGCTCTTGTTTGACATTCTATTGCAATATCTCGCTCTCCATTATCATCAATTCCATAGTACACAATTTAACTAATGCACTTATTGTGTAGGTCGTTTGCGGTCGTTGTTCTACGCATTCGAATGCATTCACGAATATATGACGTTGTATGAATGGAAACGGAACGAAATGTATTGAAATGAAATGAAATGAGAAATGCAAATTATAATGCAAATCAAATTGATAATTATAATCGTTTCGTATTGGAGTATTTGGTATATACAAGTTTGACTATGCATTAGTATATATTAAGGTGCACCAGACGACCTCCTAAAAAACTTTGTAGCGATTCCCACCATAACATCTCTGTTTTTGCGGCTACAATTTACAATCTGGACTATCTTTAAAAAGACCTCTAAAGCAAATCTTTGACAAATAAATTTGAGTTTTATGAAAATGTTGTTTTTTTTTTGGGGGATTACACATTTCAGTAACTGGTTTCACTACATGAAGGTGATTAAATGGAATGTAAATAACTTTAGGAATTATCGTCATGAAATTTCTAATGATATATGTCGTACTTAGAACAGTGTATCTTCCCATGGGCCCATGACAAAAAAATTTCATGTCCACGAAATTGTATCAAAAATTTCGAAAATCTCGAGAACGTCATAAATTATTTCGAGTGAATAGAAATATTGACACTTTTTAGTAATTATTTTGTGAGAACTCTAAAATGTTTCAGGATAATAATATTAATACTGCTTTTCTAAAGGAAGTACATATCTTTTGGATTGTAGTGCTTAACTTTTAAGTCAACCATTTTGTTTTTTAAATAAAAATAAATAAATAAAGGGACGAAGTTCCTAGTTGAAGTTTGGCAAAACATGTTCTTGTTAAGTCAATATTGTTTCACAACCCTTTCGAAAAATATGAAACCTCTTTTTGTTTTCCTATAAAAAGAACTCATGCTGCTTGATTGTCACATTAAAAGGATTACCATAAGCTCTTAACATTTTGGGCTATTTCTCTTGCACAAAGGTTGGTTTTCAGAGGACCCATCCACATGGAATCTTTAAGTTAAAACATTTCCTATTCAACATAAGAATAGGGTGCCGTAGCTCAGTGGTTAGTGTGTTCGCCTTCTGATCTGTAGGTCGTGGTTCAATCCCCGGCTCATGCATAACAAATTTAATATCGATAAGATTTTTCTTTCGAATAGTACCCACCTGTCGGCAAGCAATTGGCAATTCTTTCGACAGTAACAACTTGCCATGAAAAAGCTTCTGAAAGAACTCTGTGACAAAGCTCAGAAAAAGTGATGTCACAAGTGTTCTACCGTTCGGAACCGGCTAAAATAAGTAGGTCCCTTCTAATATTGTCCAATATTTAAGACGCACAACAGTAATGGAACAGAAGCTCGGCCAATGAGCCCTTTGGGGCTTTAAGTGCCACATATTTATTTATTTTTTAAGATGGATTACTGAAATCGGATATAGTACCTATCGAATACCAACCAAATTGAGTACTCCTTTTTAATCAAAATCGTAAAAAAATGAAATAATAAATTTAAAAAAAAAATCCATTAGCTCCTAAATGGCTGAAATAGTAAAGATTTGATGAAAAATCGTTTTTAACAATGTACCTGAGACGAAATTTGTCATAACATTAATCCCCTTTGGCGTTATAGATTTACTACTTTCATTTGATAAACTATACCTTTATGTATGGTTCACCCTAATGTACGTGTAAGAATTTTTATTACCATCATTAGTTTTATTGCTATTGTTGTTGTGTTTGTTGTTGTTGTTGTTGTTACTGTTGTGATTATTCTTACATGTAGACATCATTAGAATGCACTACTCCAGATTAGAATGAAACAAAGAGAGTGAATGGGATATCAAGAGAGTGTGTAATAGAGCATGAATTGTAAATGAATTAATGCAATGAAATCAAAAATAATAAATATAATTATAATACAAAAGAATAATGCTTAATAAATAAATAATAATAATATTAATAATAATGCTTATAAATGGCAATAAAATATTACTAATAAATACATAAATATAATTTATATACATTTTGCTATTACTCAAACTCCATCTCAAATACAAATTGTTATACACTCGCTCAGAGCAAACAATTTCTCTGATTGTGTTCTCATTCTCATTTTCGTACTTTTGACAACATCATGTACTATTTTGCTTATTAGAACGTGTATAGAATTAATGTTGCCAGATGTTAAATATCATGTAAGTACTTGTTCGATAAGTATTATGGAAAATATGCCAAATAATATTATTTTAAATAATTAATAAATAAAATTCTAAAATAACTAAGATCCAGAAATTGTGTGAATAGATTTATTCAACTCTTCAACTTTCTAAGTAGAATCTTTGAATAAGTTTGAAGAAGTGTTCATATTTCTGTATCATATAAATGAATTATTTCAATAGTTTTTATTTACTAAATGCTAAATATTATCAAGATAAAATGTAAAACGTCCTAAAAGTTGAATTGCTCACGATTTCTTGCTCCTTTTGCACGATGACATTTGAGTTGAATGTCAAAAATTGAGTTGAATGTCAATTTTTTCCCTTACTTATTCTTCTTTCTCCGCACATTTGTGTTCTGGAAATACTTCAACTTTATTTAAAGACAAACTATGACAAATATTCTTCAGTGGTCATGGTAAAACCACTCAAGATTGAAGCAAATTATTTGATACTCTGGTAACACTTGTAGCTTTCATACTTGTGTATGCAACATTTATAAAGTGCAATGAACTTTTGACGTCACATAGGCACACATTTTTTTGCAATTGATGAGTGTGCATATATGTATGTGTTATATATGCATGTGTATGCTTAAAAACAGTATTAATATGATGAGACGAGAATGGTTGTATATACGGATGCATATGTAACCATATGCATGGCAGTATATGCAAAGTAGTAGCATGAGAAATTGAACTTATAGCAGTTGTTGTTGTTGTTGTTGTTGTTAGTTGTTGTTGTTGTTGTTGCTATTGTCATACACATTTAGTAATAGGGCAATTAACATGCATGCCAATTTTATTAAGCAAAAGCATGTTAACAGTGAAAAGAGAATGTAAGTATGTATGTAGCAGAGTGTGCAAGTAAAGACAGCACATACATCAAGGTGGTATAAACCGTTTAAAGGAACATTTTGAGTACTTGAGGCTTAATGAAAAACATAAAATTCAGTTAATTTTCCACATTATTTGCCAAGGAAATACTGGAAAATATTAGATATGAATCAGTTTGGGAGCAAATGCTTGGACAAAATGTTGAGAAGCAAAAATCTGAAAGGGTTGGTCATATATTCTGTTGCGGTCCTACATTTTATCGCTCTAAAGGCGACTTCTGTGCAGAAATTGAATTATTTTTCGATATTCACGCGTTTTTGCATTCATTTTTTATGGGAGCCTCCCTAACGGGTCGAGGTAGGTAGCAGGTATATTCGAAAGAATATAAATAAGAATAATTAATAAGGGTCGGTCGTACATTTCAATGCTCCAGAGGCGACTTGCTGTGCAGCTATGGAATTTTTTGTCAATTTTCACGTGTTTTTTCATTCACTTTGTATGGGAACCCGCTTAATCAATCGAGATAGGGTGAAGGTATGTTA
The DNA here is from genome assembly GCA_963854835.1 of Megamerina dolium. Classification (NCBI taxonomy): domain Eukaryota; kingdom Metazoa; phylum Arthropoda; class Insecta; order Diptera; family Megamerinidae; genus Megamerina; species Megamerina dolium. The sequence continues at coordinate 10,040,143 of OY978528.1, forward strand.
AAAAAAAAAATAAAAATTAGAAGAAAAATGGAATTCTCATCGGAATGGAATTATTTGTCAATTTTCATGTATTTTTTCATTGACTTGGTATGAGAGCCCGCTTAATCAATCGAGATAGGGCGGAGGTATGTTCTAAAAAAAAGTTTGAAGAAAAATGGAATTCATGTTGGTAATATATTTAATCACACTTGAGACAATTTTATAATTATAATTATAAAATTGACGTTTTTATAAAAGTCCATCCATCCCACAACTCTTAAGGTGCCCCAAGAGAGGTAGAGTATATGATCGATTTCTATTCTGTTTTACAAGCTAAGATTTTTTTCTCATATTCTTACACTCTATTTTCATCTCTTTGGCCGGCTTCCATACAAATTGCACACAAAAACTATTTAGAATCGACTAATGACCACTTTAATTAATTTTTGCTGCCCAAATCTTTTTCGAAACATACCAACGCCCTGTTGCTACTTCTTAGGGAGGCTCCTTAACAAAATTTACTAGTTCTAAAATTTATTTACTCTACATACGAATAGACACATCATATACATGCCTCCTATCGCCATGAATGATCGGTGGTAATGCATGGATGTATATTCTACATATTGCTCAAAAGGGTTTATTGAACTGCACACTCTTTTTATGGGTGTGTGGGTGTGTATGAGGATGTATGCTCTGTATATGCCATGTTTAATTAGGTTAACATAGTTGCTTTATGTGCGCGCGCGAAATGTGGCAACGCACTTGTGACTTGCTGCGCTCTATGTAAATTATTTTAATACATATGTATATACTTATAAGCATGTATATGTATATAGAAATATCTACAGGAGATTCGTGGTTGTAGAATTATTGTTAGCAATAGATCAAATTTAGAATCAAAAACGACAAATATATTCAATCGTGCTTGTCAAACATACGTGTCTCTATTGTTTATACAGCGAGTAACAAGGAAAAACTTCTTTTAAAATATTTATAATTGAAAAAATTATTTACAAAATTATTTCAAGCATGATTGACAAGCATGATTGACAAGCATGTGCTTGTCAAGCATACACTTCTCAAGTCTAAATTTATTTTTATATTACATCTATAATATATGTATAAAAAGTGTCAAGCATGATAATTTGTTTTATCTATGACATATCTATATCGCACATCTACATATCTATTAAAAGAATACACATATTTACAGGTATTGAAGCATGTTCTTTTCGATAAAGATTAAATCCGAAAAATATTTCAAAATGAGAACATACAAGTTTTTGTAATTGCAAATTTATTAAGGCTGCCAAAATAACCAGAAAAAAAAAAACAAACAAACAACACTCAACTAGTTTTTAAGTGCGTATAACCACATAATTAAAAAATAATAAAATATGTAGCATGAAAAAAAAAAAATTAGAAAAACGAATGTTCCTAATTAACCCAAAAAAAAAAAATGAAAGCAATAGTGATTATATTTGCCAGCAAATATATGCATATTGACTCTGCGATATATAGTCGTAACACGGAAGCAAAATGCATCAACAAATTTCTTTACACTTTTCATTTCAAGCATAAATTTATTGCTTGTTAGACGACAACACCAGTAGCCGCAGCATCAGCAGCAGCAGTAGTAGTAAATTACAACAACAAACCCTAAAATAGATCTCTCATTATGGTGGCAAACAAAAACAACAGCCAATAATAAATTACAAAAAAGAAAAATTATGTAAAAAAATAGAGATATTTTTATAGTTGTCGTCTTTAATTAAATGGGTTAAGCATGCAGACAGGAAGATACATATAATAATATAGAGAGAATTGACAAACAAGCATGGACATAAAAGCATTTCAAAATTAAAACAAGAAAAATGTATGTATTAATTGCAATTAAAAATGTTGTCAATTGAGCATCAAAACTCAATAAAATGAAAAACTCGTTACAATTTGCTTGTATTGCTAATTTATAATTGTAACAACATACTCGAAATATGGTCATATTGTTTTACATAAGCTTCAAGCATTTAATATTGTATATATAATATAATATTGATATATAAGCTTGCGCAAAAATGTATTAAAATTGTTTTTATTATTATGTATTAATGTTAAAAAATTAATAAATTAAAATAACTAAACAAATATCTCACATGCTTGTCAAGCACAAATAAAACAATAATATTTTTCTTTCTTTTATATAAAATTTTACTCAAAAGTAGAGAAAAAACGTCCGAAAAGATAAACTTATACTTTCAAGCATGCATTTGTCAAGCTTACATCCATTGTCCGTAAAGATAGGTGTATACTTTCAAGCATGCATTTGTCAAGCCTACATCCCTAAGTTTGTATTAAAATTGTTTATTATTAATTGTATTTTCTTAAAGTTGCAATAAAAGTACAATAACCAAGCAAATATCTTTCATGCTTGTCAAGCATAAATCAAAGTTCAAAAATTTTGATGATTTTTTTTTTTCAATAATATTTTTACTCAAAACTATTCCAAAATGTCGCAACAGCTGCACATGATTATTATTCATTATACAAAAACCAATAAAGAGTAAATATCGTATATGATTGTCAAGCACGAGCAAAACTATCCTATTCTTCATGTTCTGTCGTTAACAATTGTACTCCAAATTACCTATAAACGTTGCAAAAAAAAAAATATAAAAAAAATGCACGAATGTCTAAAGCATGTGATTGTCAAGCATATGTTCTCAAGCTTGTACAAAATTTGTTTGTTATTATTTGTTCTTTTATTAGATTGTTACTTTTTTCAGTCATAATTACATGCAAAATATCCACACTCATATTTATCTTTGTCAATCAATATCAATCACGAAAACAATTCCGCTTTGAAAAACAGAATCTTTTCAAGAAAATGTTTGTTAAACATTTGTTTTTCTTAGCGTAAAGAAAAAGTTCAATTTTATTATAATTTTTCCCGAATTGTAACATTTTAATCAGAAAGTGATAAAAATGTATTCAATCACATGCTTGTTAATTCTATGAATGTCAAGCATGGTGAAAACAAAATTTTTTGTCATTCTATTTTAAAACTAAAAAACAATTTGACAAAAAATCTTCATTCAAATATCGTTATGCTTGTCAAGCATACTTAAATGTTGACCTCTGTGTTCAATGTAAATTACTTTAAGAATAATAACTCATCTACTAATTAAATAGTTTTAATTGTTAAAACCTTCAATTATGTTCAATTATATATGAACATAAGTACGTAACGTACATTAGGGAGGGTCAAAATTTATTGCTTATAAATTGTATTGAAGAAAATATAAATCTAGCGATGATATTAAATGCATTTGCCAAAGAACTCATGAGTTTAAAATGAATTTAGACAAAAAAAAAATATATAATAAATAATTTTTTTTTCAATTATTTTTTAATTAAAAAAAAAATAATTTTTAATTGAAAATATTGCTAATCATGCCAAAATAGTAAAAAATATTTTTTACAGAGCATCCATTAATTTTTTTTTTTGCTTAGAATCAATTGTAATTCAATTTTTTTGCTTTTCGCCATACAAATTTTGAGTCGTCCCAATATACAAAATTTATTATTTATTATTATGAATGGTGCTATCAATTAAAATTACTGATTTATTGAACATCATGAATCGTCATGAATCGAGTTACATGCAATTCATTGCAATACAATGTAAAACACGCCTACTTATAACATATTTGCTTACCTTCAATCACGAAATATATGCTTGTATATGAGAAAATGTCAATTACATTTTGACCTAAAAACAACAACAGTCTAATACAAATAAGAAGAATACAATTTACATATGAAAAAGAATAAAATTAAATATTGGCAATTGTTGTTGGATTTATCTAGTACAAGACAGCAAGACAAGTTATATTGCTCATGCTTGAAAGCTACTTATTTTGTGTTAGTCAATCAATGAATGTATCGTACTCGATGATGATTTTCTATTTCAAAGTTTTTGAACCTTTTTGAGGGTACATATACCTTAGTTTTTTTTGCCACAAGCAACAACAACGTATTGCGAATTGTCAATTTAGCGAAGATGAAAAGTTTGTCAAGCATATGTAAATACATATACATATATTCATATACATAGATTGCATTTGTGTCGTCAAAAATTGAAATTTCATCATATAGAGTCACACATAAAAATCTATTACTGTTGCTGCAGCTGCTGCTGCTGCTGCCGATGATGCTTGTTGGTGTGGCTGTGCTTGAATTCGTTTCGATTGCATATGAAAATTTATTGTTTTTCGCCATTATCGTTGGCTGATTGCTTTGGTTGCTGGTTGTTAACAGCAAATTTTATTAATTTTACTATTTGATTTTGTTTTTAGGTTTGGTGCCCACAATCAGTCACGTTTTAACAAACGAACGAACCAACGATCGAACGTACGAACAAACGAATGATTGAAACAAGCACATGCATGATGAATGCATTGTTGCATATAAGAGTACTCGTATAGATTGTTTGCATATACGGCTCATATAATGGGCTTGTTATTTGAGGTTATTGCAATTGCTTATTGTGTGCGAGGTGATTGTACCAGTTCACGAGAATTTGTTGTTATTTTTGCATCTATTGCAGTATTGTTATTGTTGTACATTGAAGGCCAAATTATTGCAATTGTTTGTCGTTTTGTTCATAATGCCAATTTAATATTGTTTGGGTGTCTGAGAGGCTTGAAAGTAAATATTAGCGAGGTTATAACAGTATGTACTTGTACATGTAAGTATTTTCAAAAATCATGTTTAATTTTATTTGCACAATTTCAAATTTGTTATTTTGCATGCAAAAAAAAAAAAAAAACAAAATTATTAGGTTAGATAATTTTCACACGAGACATTTATTCTTTAGTACAATATAATGCCAACACGTCAATTGTGTACCATAAATGAAGTTTGACAAGCATTAAGGTGTTGGATTTGAGTATGCAGCAATACACACAAACACTCAAACAGACACACACTCATGACAAAAATATATCAATTTTCTATGGTAATAAATATTTAAAATTAATTATAATTTTTTTTTCTCTTCTCTGTCACACTCAATTTAAATCACTCAACTTTTTAAAAAGGCACGACGATACCTTGATGAATGGATACATTTCTAGAAACGGAAAATTTTGTCGAAAAAAAATAAACAACAAACTGATGTAAAACTTTTCATGCCAAAAAAAAAAAAAAAAAACTAGTGTAGCAAATGTGTCAATTTAGAATCTCATTCAAGCTTACGCTTGAGATGCTTGCATACATAATTTATATGTATATGCAATTCTGTTCAATTTGACAAATTTTCTAACTTTATGCAAAACATTTTTTTATTTATCACTTTCATCATATATTATTTATAAGATATTCAAGCATATGCTTGAATAATATTTTCATGCATTTATACTATATACATATTTGAAGATATGAAAATTATTTGATATGTAGAATTTGTAAAAATACCAACAACGAATGGATTCATGCTTATGAGTGTTATCATTCTAATTGTATGCGATGATGTGTGCTTGATGTGGTTATTTCAATCAACTATATTTCATTTGATTTATGAATATTCTTTTGAATTTCTTTTATAATTTATATAACTTGCAAGTATTTTGTCATTTCTTATCAGATTGTAAGCATTCAATCATATGATTGAAAGTTTTGACATAATATAATTCTTTGAAATAGTAGTTTTTTTTTTTAAGTTAAATTTATAAATTTTGTAAAATTCGTATCAAATTTCTTCGATTCACAGCAATTATCAAGCATTCAAGCATATGCTTGAAATGTTTGTCATAACGTGATTCCACAAAACAGTTACATTTTATGTCAAATTGATCAATTTAGAAAATTTTTATTGCTATGAAAATTATCAGAACCCCATCAAGCATATGCTTGAACACGTGAAATTTATACACTTAGTAAATTTTTCTTGCTGCAAAAATTATGATAGGTAATTACTTATTATTTAATTTTTTTTGAAATATATCAATTTTTAATTTTAATTTCTAGTTTATATTAATTTTAAGACAGTCAGATAGTATATAATTAAAGCAATTTGTCATTACTAGTTAGTTTATATACTATAAAAATTCTATGAAAGATATACATTTTTAATTAATCTTCTAATTTTATGCATTTTTATGGTTTTCAAGCGTATGTTTGAAGGAATTTTTACAAGAAAAATTCGAAAAAAAAATTAAATATTTTGTGGAAAATCTAGCATGTACGCAAAGTTCTTATGTAAAACAAAAAGGAACTTTTAAAGCGTATGCTTGAAATAGTTTTAATCAATCTTAAGACAGTCAGATATTTAAATAAAGCTGTTTATCGCCATTAATTGTTAACCTTATATTCAATTTCTGTATTCAAGCATGTGATTGATGATGTTTTTGCTGGAAAAAATTTCTTAATTTGTGTAAAAAATTCTTATGTAAATGTAATTCCTTTAAAGAACTTCATAAGCATATGCTTGAGGTAGTTTTTATCATCATTAAAACATTCAGACATATGCTTGAAGCAATTTATTGTTATTAATTGGTTTAACTACTGTTGAATTTCTATAAAAGGTATCAATATTTATTCATTCTCCTAATTTTAAGTGATTTTACTGTTTTCAAGCATATGCTTGATGTGACTTTCATAAGAGCAAATGACAGCAAATCAAGCGTATTGGAAAATTCTTTATAAATACTTCTTAATATCATGTCATGAAATAATTTTTATAAATTTCAAGGCAGTAAAGCATATGCTTGAAGGCATAATATAGGTAAAAAGCAAGAATATTTCATTTCAAAATTATGCTTGATCAAACTGCAACTATAAATCCAGCAATTAATATAAGTGCATAATATTTATTGAAATTCAAATGACTAAAAAAAAAAAAAAAATTACAATGAGCTTAAAAAACAGCAACAACAAGAACAACAACTTATGATTATAATCATCATCAATGAACCAAATTGCATGCACATATGCAAATGCATATGCACCTCGTATGTACTACATGCATACATACATATATGTACGAGTAGCAATAGAACAATAAAGCAATGCAAAAGAATATGCTTCAAGCATGCATAATAGTACTACTTACATACATATATACTATATATTATATATGCAGTAGCAATAATAGTATAATACAACAACAACAACAAATCACAAAACGAGTTCATTAAACGCAACTGAACCCGACTGAAGCAGAAGAAGCAGCAAAAGAAAAATAAATAAAAAACAAATGACAAAGCGAATATAGAAAAAGAACCAAATATGAGGGAACGAGAACAAATAGAATGAAATGGAATGGAATGGAATGAAACACTAGTGTATGAACGAACGAACCAAACTAACCTTAGTCAAAGTAAAATTTGTTGAGTATTTTATATTTACTATATTTGCCTATGTTTGGTGTATGGATTTGTGACGCAAATGTTGTATGACGATTTTATTTGAATATTGAATTTTTCGAGAAATTTTAAAATGTTCGATGTCAGATTTTTCAAATAAAATAAAATGTGAAAATAAGCTTTCTTCATCATTTCTACTGTGGGCTCCCTCCCCTCTTTTCCCTCGGCCTTCTAATGATTTTCTATTAATTAGACACTTTTATTTGATCATTTTAATTTAGATTGCAGTCGCAGTAGCAGCAACAGCAGCAGCAAAAAACAACAATTATATAAAACCCACATGTCGTAAACATGGTTGCCGATACAGTTATTTTTGTTGGTGCAGCCTAAATAAGTGTGCTGCACTCGAATGTATGTATGTAAGTGTATTTGAAAGGCAAATGACCGAACGATCGACGACCATTTGTAAAATACATATATTCAATTTATATACTCACAATAAGCTCAAACACCAATTTGATAAAGTGAAGGAATGTGCGTATGTAGACAATTACATATAGTACGCCGACACACACACACACACACACACACACACACACACACACACACACACACACACACACACACATACACAATTATACATTCATTGGGCATTTAGTAAGTGCTGGTGGGCATGTGGCCAAATGTGGCTACGACACGTTGCCAATGTACTGTCATCGTCTTTGTCGTCGTCGGCGTTGTCGTAGCCGTCGTACGTACGTATGTAGCACAAGAAGCAAGCAACACAACACAACACAACACAACATGACAAGACACATTGTTGCATATGCAATGTATACGCACTTACCATATAGAGTATGGAACATATTAGAACGATGATGGCGATGACGATGACAGCCCTCACTGCATAATAATTATGCAATTTTCAATGTATTTATTAATAGATAGATGCGTACACATACACACACACACACATATATGTATATCACAATAAGAACTTGCATATATGAAAAATTCGTTTGAAATCATCCGTTGTTGTTTTGTTTTTATTCTTCTTATTCAATTTCTTTTGAAATTCATTTGATTTGATTCAATAAAGAAGCATTCAAAAATGCACATAGACGTGAACAACAACAACAACAACAGCAACACCTAATATATACTCTACGGGATTTTTATTTTAATAATTCTATTAGAACGTGCACATATACGCATGGATGTTAAGAGAGTGTGTGTGTGTGTTTAGTACTAAACTTATATGTGATTTGCCTATTAAATCATTTCCGTCACAATGACCCGTTCATTGCAATTGCCAGTAAGTACATCATATTATAGGTATGTATATATACATTGCATATAATTTCTAATAAATTTTATAACTATGTGTATATGCATACACTAGGCCACATGTGGCGCAACATTAAATGTATATACATACAGTGGCTCCCAGCTTATTTCGTACAGTGACAGTTTAAAAATTGCTGCAGTCGTAATTCCTAATATAGCAAAAATTTGAACAAAATATAAATGCCATTTTAGAAAGGAAGGTTTGTTTTTTATTTTCCAAAATTTACTTTTTCAAAATTTTAGTGTTTGACACTATAAAAAAATAAAATAAGAAAAAAATAGGAAAATTCATGTCACAGCTTATTTCGTACAGTCTCTTTAAGTTCAAACTAAAAACAAAGTAAGTTGATTTTAATATTTAGTTGACATCCCTTAGCGTTAATGACAGCCTGGAGTCTATTTGGCATTGAATCCACCAATTTTTGAGTGATGTCTGGTGTGATTTTTTTCCATTCTTCCATCAGTACCTTCTTTAGGTCTTGCTTATTAGAAATCTTGTGTGTTCTTATTTTATTGTCCAAAATAGACCAAAGATTTTCAATCACATTCATGTCAGGTGACTGTGGTGGTGGAGACATCAAGTGTGGGCAGTTCCAAATAAGCCAAGATTGCACAATCCCAGATTTATGTTTTGGGTCATTATCTTGGTAGTACCGAAATTCTTCCCGCAAACCCAGTTTGTCTGCACTTTGAAGTAAATTGTTTTTCAGAATCTCGAGGTACTTCATTTTGTCCATTGTTTCCTCAATAAAAACCAATTCACCTACTCCGGCTGCTGACATACAGGCCCAAACCATCACGCTACCGCCACCATGCTTCACTGTGGGCTTAAGGTTCTCCTTGTTTAGCTCGGTATTCGCTTTACGCCAAACATATGACATTCCGTCCGAGCCAAAAATATTAAACTTAGACTCATCCGCGAAAATAACGGTATTCCAGAACGCAGGAGTCTTAATAATATGCTCTTTGGCGAAGTCAAGTCGGCGTTGTATATTCATTTTCGAAATGAATGGTTTCTTTCGGGCTACTCGACCGTTCAAGTCATGATTGCGCAGCACACGTCGGACAGTTTCAGCACTGGATGATTTTCCTATTTCACGCTGAACCTCTGCAGCCAACTTCGGAGCGGATAACTTTGGATTTTTCTTAATTTTTCGTACAATATAACGCTCGTCTGAAGCGTTGAAAATCTTATTAGGTGCTTCTCTGCCCTTGTTCTCCAACCGATTTTCGCGAACGAAGCGTTGAATGATGTATTGGACAGTTGAGGCACTTAAATTTGTCATTTCAGCAATTTTTCGCACACTCTGACCTTTCCTAAAATGGTTAATTACCAGTTTACGCTGTTCCATCGTTGTACGACGACCCATAACGCTAAATGTTTAATTTACAGCACTTTAACTATTTAAAATAATAATAATAAAAATTGTTATAATAGTTAAAAAGGTCCAAAAACTCATACAATTCAAAAAAACTTTGTAACTGCGCGGCAGAATGAAACTTACTTACATTGAAGTTTGTGTACGAAATAAGATGTGAGCTGAAAATCAGCTGATCAATAGTTTTTCTGTCTTGCATGACAAAAAGAACAATTTTTGGGGTTCCCCGTTTTCTTATTAGGTTTACTAAACACATACATAGACATCTACATTCAAAACTTATTGATAAGTTTTTTAGTTTCGATGTTACAGCCATGTACATAAAAATATATACACTGTACGAAATAAGCTGTGAGCCACTGTATTTGGTATATGATGTTGTGTATACATCATAGAGGTTCTTAGAGGATTTATTATAGAGAAATTTTATTTAATAGGTAATTAATTAAAAAAATAAAATTTAAATTAATAAAAAAAATAATAAAAAAAAAAAAAATTGTTAGAAAAATAATCAAAATAATAAAAAATTACATTGAGCAACATATTTAGGATTTTTTTTAATATGTTTGGATTAATAAATTTTATAAAATTATTCGTAAAAATATTGAAAATATTGAACAAATTTTAATAAATGTCAAAATTATGAAATTATAACATTAATTTTTCTCTTTTAATACATAAATTGATTTTCGTTCAATAAACATATGAAATTGTTAATAAAAATTACAAAATTACTAGCAAAATTTAATAATTTCTCTTAAAATAACACTAGACAATATGTGTAAGTGAATTAAGTGGTTTTTTGATATATTAATTTATGCATAATGAAATTTTGAATGAAATTTAAAAAAAAATTTTATTTTTTACTAAAAAATAACACTAGGCAACATGTTACAATTGATTAAATATTAACACAAGGTGGTTTTTGCTTAATAAATTGATCAAATTTCTAAAAATTGTACTAGGCAACATTGCAAAAATTGCAATTTTTACTAAAAATTGTGCTAGGCAACATGTTTATTCTGGCCAAAAATCTGTATAAATTGGTAAAGTAAAAGTATTTGTGAAATTTGAATAAAAGACAAAATTACAAGAAATAACACTAGGCAACATATTTATCCTAAATTGAAAATTAATAAAATTATTTTATTTTTCATTGTAAAAAAAAAAAAAATAATAAGTTAAGAGCGAAAATATCAATTAATTTTATATTTTTCTTCAGTTTCTTCAAAAATTGCAATTTTTACTAAAAATTGTACTAGGCAACATGTTGATTCTGGTCAAAAATGTGCATAAATTGGTAAAGTAGAATTATTTGTGAAATTTTAATGAAATACAAAATTACAAGAAATAACACTAGGCAACATATTTATCCTAAAATGAAAATTAATAAAATTACTTTATTTTTCCGTCTAAAAAAAAATACGCTAAGAGCGAAAATATTAATTAATTTTATATTTTTCTTCCGTTTTTTTGTTTTTTTTTTTAAATAAAATCATTATCTTGAATAAAAAAAACCAAAATTTCTTTGATCATCTATACATGTTGCCAACCTTCATGTATCTGAATATAACGCTGAGATACTAAATTTATTAACTGAACTAAATTACACACAAAATTCCACACAAAAAATGCCAATAAACTATAAAAGAGAGAATAAAAGCAGTTCAACAACAAGCACAGTATTGAAAAAAAAAAATCAAAGAAAACAATAACAAATGGTGTCACAGGCCAACGAGGAAGACAATGAAAAAATCTACATAAGCTCTTAAAGTTTATCTCCAAATAAAAGATAAATTATACTACCTTCCTTCAAGAATACTATATGTTGCAGAAGTTGTAATAGTAGTAGTAGTAAAAGAAGAAGACGAAGAAGAAGAAACAACAACAACAACATACACACATCACAAGTCTTAAGTGAACTCCATTAATTTCTCTCGATTTTCTCGGTTTTGATTTTTTTGTGTTTTTGCAAAATCACATAAAAACATCAAGAATATAAACAAAAACCACAAAAGTCATTGACTTCCATTTATTGTTGAGTGTTGTTAATTGTCTTTCTGCATGTGAATGTGTTTAACAGCAGCTTTTTCTTCTTATTCTTCTTCTTCTTCTTTTCCTCAGATATTGAGATATTGATGTCAAATGTTGATGGGAAACAATTGCTGTAGAGCAACATGAAGACATGAAGAAGAATGAAGGTGAAGAAGCAGTACCATAAAGTGTCCATGAAAACCATGCTCTATTACAACTCGCTAGTACTGATAGTAGTTATTGTTATTATATTGTTGTAGAAAACATAATAAGAAGAAGAAGAAGAAGAAGAAGAAGCAATCGTCTTCTCAAATGAATCATAGCACACATAGTAATGTGGCGTTTGGACGAAGAATAAGAAGAAAACGTTTACTTTCTCAAAATGAGTGAAGCGCCATTATGATAAATGCTGATGGCATTGGTATACTCGGATTGGGTGATAATGATGTTAACAAATACGATAAATTATTATTAGTGTTGTTGTTGTTGTTAGTATTGTTGCCATTACTGTGTTGGTAATTTTCCTTATTGTTTTTTTTTTCACCTTTTGTGGAACCTATCTTCTAGTCGTTTTTATTTACTTCGTTCACCTTCATTCAATTTTGTTGACCTTACTCTTTTCTAATAATGCTAATCATCTGCGATATTGTTAATAAATATGATTAATGATGAATAAGTCGTCATCATTGTTGTTGGCAATATCATTCCACTCTTTCTTGAGGGTAAAGAACCCTTTTGTATGTGGTTTCAAAAGTTCTGATACACGATTAATTGTTTTTATTCAACGCAAATCATTTGAATTATGCATTTTGAAATTAGAAAAATGACGTTGCTGTCAGTTTTACTAAAAATTGTACTAGGCAACATTGAAAAAATTGCAATTTTCACTAAAAATTTTACTTGGCAACATGTTTATTCTGGTCAAAAATGTCCATTTTGTGGTAAAGTAAAAGTATTTGGAAAATTTTAATAACAGACAAAATTATAAGAAATAACACTAGGCAACCTATTTATCCTAAATTGAAAATTAATAAAATTACTTTATTTTTTCATGTAAAAAAAAAAAAAACAAAAATAAGTTAAGAGCGAAAATATAATTATAAATTCATTATTTTGTAAAAAACAAAAATTTCTTTGATCATCATAAAAAAAAAAACAACTATTGTTCCTTGTCACTGGTAATTTTGTGTGTCAAAGCTTGTTCAATCTTCTTCGTTCACGAACTGATGTATATTTTCCTGAAAATTTTGTCAAATTTTTGAAAAAAAATGCGCCAAATGGATGTTTTTGAGATTTGTGAAGTCTCTCAAGAAGGTATTGTGTTTAAAAATTATTTAATGAATTTTTTTGGGTATTCTTTTTATATTCGGCAGCTGTCAGAGACCTCATTTCTTCAAATAATAAGTTGTGATTCGCTTTTATTATTCATCAATGAAATTTTGGACCTCTAAATTGTATATTTACAATATATTTGTTGGAAAAAAAAGCTAATTATATATTGTACTTGTGATTTTATTACGAAAAAAAAAAAAATCATGTACCAGAACTTTTGAAAATACCAGTTACTCTACATTGTAACACAATGAAAATATCGCGATCAAACAACAATTGAAAACAACAACAATAGCCGATATGTGGAAATACCACACGAGAATGACGCATATTAGATTTTTCGTAGTAAAAATGTATGTAGTTTATTTTTGCAAATGAAATAGATAACTGTAAATATAGTACAGTGACGGCTGATACAAATATGAGTAGTGCATATGAATATGTTATTTTTAACGAAAAATTAGAGTGTGACTCATAAAAAATATAAAATTTATGCAAAATCATTGCAAGCAAAAAAATTAAAATATGGCTCGAGTATACTTAGAATGTGTACATAAGAAGTAGAATAGATTCATTTCCTGTTTGAATTCGAATAAAATTTATTGCATATGCGTATGTAAATGGAATTTGAGAAAATTCTCGCATGTTCGTATGCTTGCTTGCAAGCTCATTATAACCTTCTCTATCTGCGCGCGCTCTTGCCAACATTAATTTTGCTAAGCCTAATAAAATTTCTATTTCGCATATTCCCATGACGTAAGCAGTCATGATAACAGTAATAACAACAACAACAATAACGACAACATCGTAATTGCAAATTAACTGTAATCAAAATGCAAATAAGCAATAGCAGCAGCAGCAACAATCGACAATGCAGCAACAAATGCAATATATGCGTATTTGACACGCTCCAAAAGCACATATGCACACTCAACACTCACTCTATCTCTCTCTTTCTCTCTCTCTATCTCTTATACGCAATATTTCTAATATTCTACATTCTTTTTGCATACTGTTTCCCTATCTTTTTAAAATATATTTTCTCTCGCTCTCTCTCTCTCTCTCTCTTTCTATATTTCTCTGGAATAAATAGTAAAGTGCATTGGCATTCGCCAACATTGGCGCACATTCCATTCTAATGGTGTTCACTACAATTTTTGCGTATGAAAATGCAAAAAAAAAAGTAAGTGGCAAAAGCAACGAGTAGCGCATAATATCGCAACCACATCGCACAACACTATGCAATTGCTGTGCGAATTCATCGACCTCAGTGGTTTGCTTTGATGTAATAAAAAATAAATAATATCAACAACAACAACAACAACACTATTGTGTTTGTTGTTGTTGTTGTAAATTGAAATGAAAGTACCGCACAGTGCAATGACTTTCTTTGCATCAACATGAGTGACAAAAAATAAAAATTCCACATTGAGTAGCAAATAGTGAAGAGAGATTGATTGTGAGAGTGAGAGATAGAGAAAGCGGTTTTTTTTTTCAAATATGAGAGCATATAATTAAAGTAATAAATATAGCAATTATTATTGAAAAGAAAATTGAATTAAAACTCAAAAAAATCATTATGGATTTCAAATTAAACTTTCTAAATTTTCTTACACATTGTTTTCATTTAGAATACAATCGCCAAAATTTTCAAATTTTAAATGACACTAAGAACTCGAAAAATCACAGTTAAAGTTTCTCTTCCAATCTCGTTGTCCTGATTTCGATTATGAAAACATTAAACGATTGTGAAAATGTGTACTTTTTGAATTCTGAGTTGCCAATTATTTGTTTAAACCAGAAAAGGTTTGGCTTTCGAAAATGAATGCTCTTGAATTCAGCATCACAAATTAAAAAAAAGTATTAAAAAGAATATGCAAAAACCCATAATTTTTATATTCAATTTATGATCCATCACTAAATTAATTTAAAACTTACACAAAGTATCGTGGCAATATCCACTGTGACATTTATTATTTTGACACTTACCTGAAAATAGACAGAAAAAAATTATATAATTTTAAATTTAATATAAAATGTTAAATGTTATAAAATGTTCATAATTAGTTTGTTATGGTAAAAATAAGTTCAAAAAAGCAATTGAATAAAGAAAGTAATAATATTTGAGACTTGAATTGGATTTATTCAGGCAGATCCTATTCTTCAGATCCTATAAGTCCAAAATATAAATTTAAAAATATCTGTTAAGCTTAAATTGCATATTTTTGCAATTTCAATAATAGATTGGTGAAAAAATTTTTTTTCAAGTCCTATTTATTGGAATTTAAATAATAATTTAAATAAAAATATCTGCACATCAGAGCAACCTTTATTCCAATCATTTGTGTAGTATGTATAGTAATGATATTTTAAATTTCAATTGATCTATTCAGAATGACAGTTGCAATTTCGTACGTCAATTAAAAAATGTTGTCTACACTGCAATTGTAATTTCGTACATCAAACAACAGATGTAATGAAATTTCATGCGTTGACACTGCAGATTAATTGAGAGCATTGGATTGTCGATAATTTGTGATGGGTTTTGAGGTTGCAAGAAAATTAATTTCAAAACACGAAAAGTTTAAAGTTTTAGTAGTATATGAGGCATTTGATTATATTAGTTTTTATATAGAAAATTAATAGAAGTGTTGGCGCCATCAACTGAAATTGCAATAAATTGCAATAGACGCAAAATTTCATTTCATTATTTTCGCTAAATTTGCATTGAAAATTCGAGTTTCTTTGTTTGTTTTTACTCGATTTTCTACGAAAATTCAAATATTTTAAATATTGCTGAAAATTGTTTCGTGTAGATATTTTATAAAATAAAATTGTTATTAAAACTGCAAAAAAAAAAAAAACCTTCTAGTATTGTAGAATTCACTTTAAAGTTAACAATTTTCAATTGTCCAATTCAAATTTGACATAAGAAAACACAAAAGAGCACTAAAGCGCTATTTAAAATACTCTCAAATGCACACAACTTTCTCTCTATCTCTCTCGTTCTCTCAAACGTGCTCACCAACTAATATAACTCATTCGTATTCTTACATATTGCTCGCATATGCATAAATAACAAATACAACAAGAAAAGAACATTTTTATTCTATCGTTGTTGTGATTGTTGTTGTTGTTGTTGTTGTTGTTGTTATTTGTAAGTTGCACATCACTTGACTCGCCGATGAGTTCATTGAACGCATGCACGCACGCAACTTTAATGATAAGTTATTTATGCATATATACACACATAAATGTATATATACATTTGCATACATGTTTGCGGTTGGCAACATTGTCACTCGTTGTTGGAACGTCAAGGATGATTAATTTATAAGTAAATGTGTAGATACATCCATGTGTATTGCATGCATGTTTCTATGAGTAAATTTCGAGAAATAATGTCTTCTTACTACATGCACACGAGATGGGATGACACATATTAACTACTTAGAATTAGCATACAATGTATTTGAAATTGATGATCATAAATCATTTTAAAAGCGAAAATGCAACATTTTCTACAACACATTTGGTATTGTTGTTCGAATTGGCGTTGGAAAATTATTAGCAGCATGCAAAGATGTTTTGAAATCTTGCGCATGTTATAGAAAGTGAGTTTTTTTTTTACTACGGAAACATTTTAATATCATAATTTATTATTATTATTCAACAAAAAAATACTCACTTACTATCATCTAGGAAAATAATGGGAAAAAATATTTAGAAAAACCCAACAACGAAAACGAGGAAAAATTGCAAATAGGAAAAAAAACCACGTCACTATAAGTTCAATAATCTGAAAATAGGTTATCAAGTGGGATGTATGGTCGGACATGAATAATTGTAATAGTGGAATGGAATGGAATGTATCCTTAATTACTATAAATACTACTACTACTATCAAATACTACTTCTACTATTACTACTATTACGATAACTATACTGTACTACATCATTATTATCGTCATCATAATCATCATCATCATCATCATTATTATAACACCTGCGCACCAGAATGATTCTAGCTATGAAATGGCGCGCACTTTTTGTATACGAGTTGCACATTTATTTGTACATACATATTTACATAAGCTGCAACAACAACCACAGAGAAGAAAAAGTCCATTTGAAACCAACATCATAATAATAATAATAGTAATAATAAGAGCAACTAGAACCGAATAGGTACCAGCTAACTACTGAACTAAGTAAGAACAGCGATAACGTCAAATAATCACAATTTATACATAGCTACATATATGTATATTCATTTGCATGTAGCTGTGTGTGTGTCTATGCTCGTATTTATATGTGATTGTGCTGAGTTTAGTTCATTGCACTATGCCCTCGCCCTACTTTTAGCTTGCTGCAACAGTAGCAGCTGCAGCAAGCAGTATAGCAAATTTATGTATGTTCAAGTAAATTGTATGTATGTAGCAACAAAGCGCATTCACTCACTCACTCGTTAGTTTGGTGTTTCGTCAGTTTGTTCGTTTGTTTGTTGGTTGGTTGGTTGGTTGATTCGTTATTGCGCTCATTTATGTTTGTTCGCTGATTTCGTTCGTTCATTCGTTCGTTTGTTCGTTCATTCTAGTGCTATCATTTACCTTCTCCTCCTACAATATTTAATATTTTAATGTTGCTTTTTTTAATTTTCAATGGGTGTTGCAATGGAATTAGAAGCAGTTCTTTGAAATAGTTCTAGAAGAAATTCTATAAAGGCGTGCTTTATTCGATACTCGTACTTAGCTATGGCAAAATAGGCACCAAAGTGCTATTATAAATTTATATAGTTTTTTTTTTTTAATTTTTTACTACTACACAGAGATGTTACTTATCGATAAATTTTTATTTAAATGTCAAAAATATTAAATTAAGAGTAAAGGGAAAAATAAAATTTTTAATTAATTAAATTATCAGAATTTCTATTGAAATTTATAAATTATATTTAAATTTATATTTAAAATAAAAATCGAACCAACCATTTAAGGTACATTGGAGAGATTAGAGCTTTTTATTGCCAATTTTTTAAAAAGATTTAAACCAATTGAAATCGTTTTTTATATCCTGAATTGAATATCCAAGCCTCATCTATTTCTGCCATTCCTACGACTACTATTTTATATATGGATGTACTCATTTCTTTTATTTTTCAAGAGAAAATCGTCCAGGATAAGTGTGCGTAATTTCCATGAGTTTACTTTTAGAATATTTCTAGATTTTTAGTATTTTGAATTTCAGCCCAACGATATGATTTTATAGGGAATATACGAGAGTCCTCGATTTTCTCCAATAATTTTCTGGTATTTACTTTTTTAACACATTCACCGTATTTATGTAGAAAAATAGCCGTTATTCGTTTTTTTTTTCTTCTAACCCATCTACTCGTTGGTATATTAAAAAGTCCTAGTACGAATAGAAATTATTCGCGGCTATTCGTCAATTGGCTTCTTCGTTCAATTCATACATCCGTTCGTCGATTCGTTCGTTCGTTCGTTCGTTGGTTCATTTGCTCGTTCTTTGACGTTGTTGTTGTTGTCATTTTCTCTTTTTATTGTGGTTTTTGTTGTTGTGGGTTTATTTGTTTAGTTTTTGCATTTTTCGAAATTCCTCAACCTACTTTAAATTCATTCAACTTGTGTACATACATATTTATAAATATGTGCGAGTGTAAGTATCGTTGCTGCTGCTGCTTCTTGCTTATTGCCTGACTGATTGCATAGCAACTTGCTGCTTGTAGCTGCTGTTGATGCTGCTGCTTCGATGGTTGCTATCAATTTTCAGCATGCTGAGGACGAAGAGGCGGACAGTTGTAAAGCTTAGTTGGTTGGTTGGTTGGTTGATTATTTTCGCATTGAATTGCATTGACGTCATTAAAAAAGTTTGCAATTTATTTGTGATTTTCCATCACAATCTATTCTATATTTATCACAACAACAACAACAACAAGAACAAGAGCATTTGTTGTGTGCAAACAAGTAGTAAAAATTCATGTGCACAGCTATAGCAGTCGAATGTTCGAATTTTCGATAACCAACATTTTATGCAATGTTTCCTTTTTTTTACTCTGTTTTTTGTTTGTTGAAAAAAGCTTTGTTGTTTAACGAACAGAATAAAAAATATTGCATACTTTATAGCGGCTCCATATAAGCTAGTATTTACATGATCATATTTCTGCCTAAAAGTATGCTATAATATTTATTTGTTTCATTTCGATTACCATTAAATTGCGATACGATATTTTCGAACAGAAAACATTACCGTTTCCGGTTTTATTTTGTTCGTCATTGATACAACAAAAAAGGGAGTATTTATTATTCAATATGATCAATTGAATTTCATATGATTTTGTTTGCTAGACAGAATTAGAAGTTATGAATGTATTTGAAATATTCTCGAAATATTATTATCATCATAGATCTATTCTCTTTTATATTTTCATTTTCTTTATAATTCCTGCAAATTATTTAGCACGATGATTACAAAAAATTCCTATGCATAGAATATGTACTCTCACAATACACTGTTACTCTCATTAGATTTGCACTTGTTCATTCGTTCTCTTATCTCTCTGTCTATTTCTTTGTCTCTCGTTTTCTCTCTAGAAAATGCAATTTTTCTAGTGAATTGCGTGCGAATAAACTAAAAAAAGAATGCAAGTTTATATGTTACATCTACGTGTGTGTGTGTGCATTGAGTATGATACAAAGACGATGCACTAGAACAGTGGTTAATACGACAACACAATAATAATAGAGCAATGAGTTGAATGCGCGCAATATGCGTATGTGTATGAGCAAACATGCATATGCATGAGTGTATGAGTGCATGTCTGTGCAAAGGGGTTCATAACCTAAATAAACGGAGGTTGATGACCTAAATTGCAAAGTGCAATGAACTGTTTGTAGGAAAACAGGGCTGCATGCCTGTATGCGTGCTCACACATTCACTCACTCACTCGCTCTCTCACTCACTCACTCACTCACTCACTCACTGTTCAATCATCAACACAAACTCCACCAGCTGCTGACGTCGTTGTTCGTTTGTTGATTCGTTAGTTAGTTCGTTGGTTTGCTGTTCGTTCGTTCAATTATGCACTTACAAGACGATGGATGCATAGTGCAACAAACTAACGAATAAATTAAACGAACTATATTACTAATCAAACGAATGACCGAATGAACGAGAGCAGGTATGGGGATATTTTATGGTAGAAGTATATACATAGGAGAGAACACATTCTAATAAAATTAGTACATATTTATGGTGTGGTGTGTAGGCTAATGCTGCTGCTGCTGTTGCTGCTGCTGTTAAAGTGACGTATGTTTGTATAATTATTATGCTATTTATGGTATTGTATCAGCGCAGTGACTTTTATTGTGCTTTTTGTTGGTTTTTTTTTTCTTGTTGCTTATCATTTATCTAGTGCATATGTAGGGGAGAGATTCACTCGTTGATAGAGATAATCAATGTTTTTTAAACCAAAATTTTTTATATTTTGTTTTTCAAAAATTGTTGATAATTTAATTTTTATATTAAATTTTATTTTATTTTATGAAATTAATGAAAATATTGATTTTCGAGTTTTTGAAAATTGTCTAAGACGAAAAATCTTTTATTGTTCTTTTTGTTGTAAAAGTGAAATTTAACGATACAACCTATCGCTTAATTTATGTGAAAAAAATTTTTCAAATTACTCAATTTGTTGTTTCTAAAATTTTCGAATTAAACACGATGAATTCTGTGATTTTTGGGACTGCTTTTTTTTTGTTACTAATTTTCACAAGAATTCATTAGGTTTTTTGGAGAAAAATACTTAAAATAATTCTTGTTTAATAACATGGAAATTATCGACTAACAGAAATATTTTAAATTATCTGCTATATGAAAATTAAAAGCATTTGCTAATTTTGAAAATCGTCATTTAGCAAATATTCTAAATTGTTTAACGGTTAAGTCCATATTTGCTTTTCTCTTAATTCTAATTACGCACTTAATTCCGCTTTTAAGCAATTCGTTCTCAAAAACTATATTCAAAATATAATGGCAATATTTTATTTAAAATTAAATTTTAATGCTTTTTTAAAACTCCTGCTGTCCTCAGAAAAATGATTGTATTTTTTCAAAATTTAGTGGAACCGAAAAATTTTGTTCGCCAATTCCAACCTACAGAATTTTCCGGCTCTCTATTTGAAACAAAATATAATCTAATGTGTGTTTATTGTTTCAAATAATTTTGAATATTAAATTTGAATTCTTCAAAATTCTTCTTCTTCTTACGAAAATATATCTACTTAAATTTCAAAAAATTAATCTCAGTTAAAGAAAAAAATATTACAAAGAAAGAAAGAACATCATATCTACATTGTGTAATTTTCCACAATAGTTTAAAAGAAATATATAATAATTCATGTAATAATAAGACTCGCATGTACCCTTCAAACTCAGCAAGATACCAACCATAGTTCTCATTTTGTTTTTTTTTTTTTTGTATTGTACATAGTACATATATTTATAAACATTATAAGAATTATAACATAGCAAAACAACAACAACTACGACTTCAAATTTTCATGCATTGCTTGCTACTCGTTGTAATGTGTGTGAGTATATGTATATGAAAATACATGCACTACACAATACATACAAGTATGTAGTAATAGTGCCTGTGCCTATGCGCGCAAACGACTCTCAAGTGTCAGTCGTTCAAGTGCAATCGAGAGCATTCACCCCTGGCATATGTACATACAGGCAGTCAGTCAGCATAGTATGTATAATATACTGGATAGAAATGCATCATGGATGTAGGAATATATATATATATACATGCTCCCATATATAAAGCATAAATAAACCAAGTAAAGTACAGCAGAGAGAGAAAGAGAGAGAGAGAGGAGTATGCGAGAAAGCGAACGTTTGTGGTCGGAACCAGTAAAGCGCGCGCTATTGGTATAACATCAGCAAATAACAATGACTATAAGGGGGAAATAGCAACAAGCTATGACTAAATTCGTTGGTGGTTAACCCCAAAATGAGAGGTAAGTGGGATCCAGAACATTCTATGGCTAATAACTGAATACAATAGAAATATAATGCTAATGAAAGTGATGGAAAAATACTATGAAATTTATATTCTCGAACATTCGTCGAATATTCAAATGAAATTATTTAAATAACTCAAATCAAAATTTACTTACGTTTGAATTAAGCTAAATGAAAACGGAAGTATATAATAAAAATGATAGAAAAACGATGACTTCTAGCATTTTTCAATATTATATTACCTATAATATTTCATCAAGAGAATTGTACTATCTAGTGACAGTTTTTTTTTAGTAGTTTTTTTTTACCATTTTTCCCCTCAATAGTTTCCTTTTCATAAATTATTTACTTTGGTATTAAAATAGCAAAGCTTAACCTGAAAATGCAATGGCTCTTTTGGCTCTTTAGAATAAACACAAAAAGTCAGTGGCTTCTGTGCAACAAATTTTTGGAATAATCTTTTAAATCGAACACTTGAAATTAATTGTTATTCTTGCGTTTATAATCTAAATTACTTTTCTGCGAAAATTGCCATAATGAAAATTTCAAACTTTAGCAAATTTGTGCCGGCAAATTGTATGGCAGGACAGAAATTACACAACTCAAGAACTCTTTTTGAATTGCCAGATTTCGGTAGTACATTGAGCATCTGAAATCCGGAAATAATGGAGAGAATTACTGATTCGGGATTTAAACGCATCCAGCAATAAATATGTTGAGAGACCCGTAATTGGAGAAATTACTGGCCACTACAGTCTTGGTATACATGCCAAAATAATGGAATATATAACTTCTTTAAAAGCTACAGAGCTACGAAGTATGAAGTAACAATTCTGCATTTTAAATGCACCTCTCCTCTCTCTTACGGCCGTGTCATTAGGGTTTATAAAATACCTCGGACAGTACAATGAGTCCAAATGGTTTCTGAACGTAGAAAATGGGAAGCTGCGACACTTAGGCCATTGCTGACCTAAGTAAAGCCTATGAGTCTTGATCAAAGCGATTTTTTGAAGCAGCTTCGTGGGTGTTGATGCTTTTGTTGTTGTTGAGTGAGCCATACCAGACGTAAGTGAATTTTTGAATTCGAGTCAAGTCCTTTCCTCGTCATAAGCAGCTTCACAAGTATTGATTTTGTTGTAATTATTGTTGTTGTTGTTGTTGTTTGGCTCCGTTCAAATGATTTTGTTCATCGTGAACTAAAATATGCCCACAGTAAAATATAATGAAATCACATAGTGTTGCATTTGAATATTCTAAACTCAGTAAGACCGATAAAAGAGGGTATTTTATGTAGATACAGCATTCTCTAATAATTCATAGCGATAGTTACAAAACAAAAACAACAACAACAACAACAACAGAAGTAGTAAAAATTCATAATGAATTTATTACACTTCCTTAAAAAAAAATAATATATTGTATTAAAAAAATAAAAATAAATTGAGAAACATTTGGGCAAGCCGATATGGTGAGTGAACACGCAAGCTCATCAAGTCAATCGGTCAAATAGTACAGACTTCCATATTAAAACCACACATTGTCGTACATACTCGTTTATGAATGTCTGATGACGAATAAATGCATGCACATGCAGGTCAACTAGTACCAGTCGAAGCAGCAGTCACACACAATAATAACAAATAATGATAAGCAATGCTTACAATTACAACCAAAGCAATATATTAAATACATATAGATGTATGTAATATTGAGTCATACAGAAAATAATGCATATAATAAGGGAGAGAAGAAAAAATCCAACAAAAAAATAGCCATTAACAACAAAAGCAACAACAATAACCACAAAAGTAAGGCGAACAAACGAAAAAGGGCATTATATCAACGGAACTTGTGTGTATTATTTTTTGTATAATTCTCTGTTCCTTATTTTCCTTACCTCAATTTATCAAAAAAAAAAAAAAAAAAAAATTCTTACCGAAAAATAGGTAAAACAAAAAATAATAAATAACATTTCATGCTTGAGCAATCCTATACCTACAAACATACATATAACAAACACACCTTATCCTCTATACCATACTTCATTCATACACAGTAGGCATCAAACCTTTATTCATCCATACCATACCATACCTTTTCAATAACTAACTAAATATTTATACACCCATATGAAATAATGATGTGTGAATGTATCGATCAATGTGTGTCCATATTTTCATAGAACATTCATATTCTTTCCACCTTTTTATTTATGTTTTCTTTTATGCTTACGCACTGCACTCTCATCACTCCCTCACTCACATATTAGGGGTGAGCAATACTGCATTTGAGAGAGAATGCAGGTAGCCATGTGTGATATGTTACATTTGTAACAGAAATGAATAACGAGTACAATGACTCTGCACATATTACACTATAAATTCAATGAATCGAATTAGGTACACATATCATTTTATTTCTTTTCAATAAATTCTCAAAAAAAAAGTACTTTATTAATATTTACATTATTAATATTTTTCCTTTCTTTGTGGGGAATATGTATGTAACTATTTTTAGGTTTATACTTAGTATATTTGAAGATAACGAATCGTACTCGCTGATAATAATAATTTAATTGTGATTAAACAAGTAACAACTAGTATAGCGATTGCGATAGTGCTAGTGATGGCAATTTTTTCAAATTGATGCAGGTTAGTTTTGGTTGCGTTTTTTTCACTCCCCCTAATTAAATATTATAATATTAAGAATTTTTATTGATTTATGATAGAAGTAATAATTCAATTTTAATATAAGATTATTAAATATTTTAATGTCAAAAAAATTATAGAGGCCTACAATTTACATATCCACAAACCAGAGTTGTCATTTCATATATAATTTTTTACGTTGCATTCACAAATTGCTGTGGAATTCTTTCATTACGTCAGGATGTTGAGATATTATAACCTAAAATTATGAAAAACGTAATTTTGGTGAATATTCAACCATTCTTAAGGTATACAAAAAACTGTGTTCTAGCATTGACCCAATGCATATTGCAATTTTATTCACTGGATATAGCAATTTGTAAATTGATAGCCTGTATATTAAAAAAAAAAGAGTAAAAATAAAATATTGAATCCGTTCAGCCATGTACCGTAAAATGCAAATATTTGCACTAGTGGAATCTGTAAATTTTTATATACATTTGTAAGAAGAATTGCATTTGTAAGAATTTTGGAGCTAGTTTGGGTTAAATTCATTGTTTTTTCTCTTTCAAAATTGGCCTAGTGACAAATTTTTCTACAAGAAATCGCATATTTTTAAAATTTTGGTATCATTTAGCCTAATTCTCAGCTTATGTTAAATAAGTGGTGTAAAACCTATAGTATTTGTTGCTACAGGTAAAATAATTCATTGAAGTACTAAATTAAAAAGGTTGAAAAAATTGTGTAAAATTGGCCTACTGACAAATTTTTCTACAAGAAAATGCATATTTTTTAATTTTTGGCAACATGTAACCTCATTCTCAGCTTAGGGTAAATAAGCAGTGCAAAACCTATAGTATTTGTTGCTACAGGAAAAGTAATTCATTCAAGTATTAAATTAAAAATTTTGAAAAAATAGTGTAATATGAATCTGATAGGGAAATTGACTTCTGGAACTAAGTCGAAAAGTCGAAAATTGCTAAGATTGTCATAGTTTTTTTTAATGTTAAAATTTATTTACCTTAGCAATCAATAATAAATAGTAGAAATAATATGTTTTTATTGTGAAAAAAGTATATAAAGAAAATCAAATGACTTTTGTAAGAGCAACTTTGAAGAGTGACATGTTAATTTCACTAACACTTTGTACATATTATTCTACATATTATTCTACTATCTTTGCAATATACAATTCGATCAAATTAACTTCACAATAGAAATTTCTGAGCATCTTCAATAGGTAAACATATTTTTAAAAGCTCCATAATCGACACAAATGGTTTATAATGATAATCGTAATCGGTGCATCACTAATTCATGTATCATTCATAATAATTGCTTAATAAAATATTAAATTTATAAGCCAATAAAATCTATTAGATGATATTGATCTCAATTATGTGTCAAAGAAAATTAGTTGGTTGGTTTAAAAAGCAAGAGGCAAATTTTGCAATAAATGAGAAGAAAAAAAAAACACATGCTAAAACCCAAATACACAATAATTATAATGTTCATAAATTTATCTTAGTTCAAAATTAAATAGAAACTAATAATACTTCCGGATTTAATAAATGATTTCCTCTATGCCTATTGATTGTTTTGCCTCGCTTTGTCGCCTTGATATGGCAAAATGTATATGCGATATTGCACCGCCCCTCTACAAACTCATAGATCATTGTGGTCATTATTCAACTGACGTTAATAGTAAAATTTTAGTATTTTCATTAGTACATATAAATTGATTTTTTTTTTCAACAGTTTCATCAAAATAAATACTTAGGTACAGATGAAGTAATGATATTTATAAATCATTAATATTAAGCCTATAATATACATATGTAGTTTGTAAATATTTTCAATATTATTCATATATGTATGGCACTGGGCTACGCATACAAAACTATATATGTATGCCTTTGTGTTGTCATGGTGAGGCTCTTCTGTGTACCAAGTCAACAAGTCATTAGTGTTGTTATCATCACAATCATGAACAACAGCACCAGCTACAAAATCAACCAGCACTATTGTCAAGTGGAGAAAAAGAAAAACGAGTTGAAATGAAACACTATTAACATACAGTGAGAGAGAGAGAGAGAGGTGCCTAGTGAATATTGAAACGACGTCAAGAGAACGAACGCAACATTATGCAAAAGATAAAAAAAATATATATATGCATGAGTATGAAGTAGTTGTTCTCATGTTATGACACTAGTGGAGGTTTCGACTGACTCTACTACAACTATAATTCACTCTTTCTCTGTTTTTTTTTCTCTCGCAGTCTTTCGTTAAAGTTCCACTCTTCTTCATTAATGCAGATCCCATTCTCCACTTGAACTTTCTTCAATAGGCTCTCTCTCTCTCTATCTCTCTGTGACTCGTGCGAGTAGATTCTGTCTCTCTTGCTCTTTGAATCATAAAATTTGACATTGAACGAGTTCATTCACACCATCGTAGCTGGTCAATTACCGCGAGCCCGCACCAAATACACATAAATATTTATACATACATAATATACGTATATGCTGAAGTCTTGTTTATGTATGATGATGGCGAATAACATGGAAAAGCAAATAGTGAATAAGAAGAATAGTAGATGCACGGTAAGGGTATGGCAGAGAGTAGTGAAAGGCGCTACTAGTTTGTGATATGAATGCATGGTATTTGAGGTAAAAATGAGAACAAAAATTAATCAAATAGTCGACAAAAAAAAAATATTCAGAGGAAAAAGAAGGGAAGAATTGAACAAGAGAAAATAAGTAAATAAATAAATTATGCGTTTCATGCGTTATAAAATAATCACCATCGTACAAACAAATAATATATCAAACATGTATTCATTTTATAAAAAGTGTTGTCAATTGGAGGGATTGGCGGGTCGGGTATTGAAATAATTCATGTTATATTGGTCATATTAATTAAAAAAAAACAAAAAAAAAAAGAAAAACAAACAAACAAAAAACATAAAACGCAAAATTCGCAATAATTATGAGCGATGAGCGAATTGAAAAAATAATGACGGCTGATATAATGTCAGTTAAATGAATGAGGTAATTTGAGAGCGTACATATGCAAATATACATATATGAATGAATATGTATATATATGTATATAGAAACATACAGTGGCTCCCAGCTTATTTCGTACAGTGACAGTTTAAAAATTGCTGCAGTCGTAATTCCTAATATAGCAAAAATTTGAACAAAATATAAATGCCATTTTAGAAAGGAAGGTTTGTTTTTTATTTTCCAAAATTTACTTTTTCAAAATTTTAGTGTTTGACACTATAAAAAAATAAAATAAGAAAAAAATAGGAAAATTCATGTCACAGCTTATTTCGTACAGTCTCTTTAAGTTCAAACTAAAAACAAAGTAAGTTGATTTTAATATTTAGTTGACATCCCTTAGCGTTAATGACAGCCTGGAGTCTATTTGGCATTGAATCCACCAATTTTTGAGTGATGTCTGGTGTGATTTTTTTCCATTCTTCCATCAGTACCTTCTTTAGGTCTTGCTTATTAGAAATCTTGTGTGTTCTTATTTTATTGTCCAAAATAGACCAAAGATTTTCAATCACATTCATGTCAGGTGACTGTGGTGGTGGAGACATCAAGTGTGGGCAGTTCCAAATAAGCCAAGATTGCACAATCCCAGATTTATGTTTTGGGTCATTATCTTGGTAGTACCGAAATTCTTCCCGCAAACCCAGTTTGTCTGCACTTTGAAGTAAATTGTTTTTCAGAATCTCGAGGTACTTCATTTTGTCCATTGTTTCCTCAATAAAAACCAATTCACCTACTCCGGCTGCTGACATACAGGCCCAAACCATCACGCTACCGCCACCATGCTTCACTGTGGGCTTAAGGTTCTCCTTGTTTAGCTCGGTATTCGCTTTACGCCAAACATATGACATTCCGTCCGAGCCAAAAATATTAAACTTAGACTCATCCGCGAAAATAACGGTATTCCAGAACGCAGGAGTCTTAATAATATGCTCTTTGGCGAAGTCAAGTCGGCGTTGTATATTCATTTTTGAAATGAATGGTTTCTTTCGGGCTACTCTACCGTTCAAGTCATGATTGCGCAGCACACGTCGGACAGTTTCAGCACTGGATGATTTTCCTATTTCACGCTGAACCTCTGCAGCCAACTTCGGAGCGGATAACTTTGGATTTTTCTTAATTTTTCGTACAATATAACTCTCGTCTGAAGCGTTGAAAATCTTATTAGGTGCTTCTCTGCCCTTGTTCTCCAACCGATTTTCGCGAACGAAGCGTTGAATGATGTATTGGACAGTTGAGGCACTTAAATTTGTCATTTCAGCAATTTTTCGCACACTCTGACCTTTCCTAAAATGGTTAATTACCAGTTTACCCTGTTCCATCGTTGTACGATGACCCATAAAGCTAAATGTTTAATTTACAGCACTTTAACTATTTAAAATAATAATAATAAAAATTTTTATAATAGTTAAAAAGGTCCAAAAACTCATACAATTCAAAAAAACTTTGTAACTGCGCGGCAGAATGAAACTTACTTACATTGAAGTTTGTGTACGAAATAAGATGTGAGCTGAAAATCAGCTGATCAATAGTTTTTCTCTCTTGCATAACAAAAAGAAAAATTTTTGGGGTTCTCCGTTTTCTTATTAGGTTTACTAAACACATACACAGACATCTACATTCAAAACTTATCGATAAGTTTTTTAGTTTCGATGTTACAGCCATGTACATAAAAATATATACACTGTACGAAATAAGCTGTGAGCCACTGTATGTACATGGCTAGTAGAAATATCAAAGTTTATAAAATTTAATACTAAAATTTTTAATCTTAATTTAGACTGACAATGAATTTTAAAAAATAACACTTGTCGAAGAAACATTATCACTTCAATGCGATGAAAAAATTTTCAAATTCGAAATACGAAATTCTTCTAATTTTCTAATAAATTCTACAATAGACTTCAATTGATTATGCCATAGGCAGCCAATTGTATAAAATTTCTAGAAATATTTAAATTCGAATTTCGAACTTATTAAACTTGTATTTAAATACATATACAAAATTTCAAATGTCAATATTTTTTATTGCAAAATTGATTAATTTCAAT
Source organism: Megamerina dolium (assembly GCA_963854835.1). Taxonomy (NCBI): domain Eukaryota; kingdom Metazoa; phylum Arthropoda; class Insecta; order Diptera; family Megamerinidae; genus Megamerina; species Megamerina dolium. The sequence goes on from OY978528.1 coordinate 10,070,384, forward strand.
TTTCGAAATATCAACCATAATAAATTTCAAAAATGATCAATTTCGTTAGAAAGAATTTTTCGAAAAAGTATATTCTCTACAAAAATCGTACATAATTTTCAGATATTTCAGATTTTGAAAAGAATGTTAATACTTAACGGTAAATATGTGTAAAAATCTTGAACCAAAAATGATTGCAAACCAATTACGGATAGTCGAAATTTACAAAATATTTAAATACGAAATTCGCATATTTAAAATAAATAATTTCGAAATTAGAAATAGAAATTCGAAATTCGAATATTTAAAATTAATAATTTCGAAATTAGAATTAGAAATTCGAAATTAAACAATTTATTAAACGAATCATATAAACATCTTTAGTCATACAAATTATGTCATTCATAGAGAGTTTTTCAATTTTCAGTTTCGAAATTCGTAAACTTAACGGTAATATCATGTAAAAAAAAATACAATTCACTTTTTTCTTCTCTATTATTTTGATAAATTGTATTAGATATTGAAAAATTCAATGTTCGAAAATATCGAATATCGAAAATACTTGTATGCAATTGAAGGCTAAGTGATGTGAAATTTCAAAATTTTGTAATTTCATATAAATTATATATTTTTCTTTATTCGAAATCATCGAAAATCTTCGATTTTCAGGTAATTTGCATAAGAAATGATACATACAAGAACTGATTGTATATTTAGCTATAGTGTTAATTTGTAACTAAAATGTGAATTATATTTGAATTTTCAAAAAATTTCATAAAAAAAAATTTTGAAAAACTTGAAATATTTTTGTGCAATATATAAATTTAGAAAAAGTATTTCTAAAATGCCTGTTCTATTTAAGATTTAAACTCTCCTATCCACCAATCATCAATCAAATTTCGAAATTCAAACATCCACCCACAGCATTTATGTATGTATATTTTCGTTGTTATGTTAGTAAGTGCGTAGATATTCATACATATATTTTGACATTGAATGCGTTCAATGGCGCTGTTTTTTTTTTGTTGTTGTTTCACGCATCACACACTCAAGTAATTATTTGAATTTTGTGCGAACTTTCTCTCTCCCTCTTTCTCTCTCTCTCTCATACTCTAATAAATTTTACTTTTTTATTTTGGTACTTCAAATTTCAATTTTATTATTTTCTTTTGTCTATTCTCATATTATTTTTCGTATATATGCGTAAGTAATTCAAAATATTACCCTCTTTTTGTTCGACACAAAAACCAGAGGACGTAATAAAAATGAAATGTACTCGTATGCTTGCCACAAGTTGTCAATCATCAAAAACTGGAAGAGTATATCAACGAAAAATAAAGGTCAATAGACATTAATAATAATATATTTAATCTTGTGTACTCTTTCTCGCTCTCTTGCTCTTTCATTGACTGTCAGTCTCCTACATTTGTGCTCCTCTCACGTTGTTATGCTTTTTCAAGGTCTACTCCTCATGCACCCAATATAATAATTTGCTACTTAAAGAACATCAAAATAAAATAATTTATTATTAATATTCTCTCATCAAATACATGTTTATCGTACATAATAAGCAGGTACAATCGAAAAAAAAAGAAATAGGTAAAACACAAAACCATCATAAAATTTTGACAATTTACCAATCCGGTCAATCGGTTATGCAGAGAGAATTATGATGCCATTAAATGAAAAAGAATAAGAAAAAATGATTTAATATAAAAAAGTACGCATATTTTTCTATGCAAAATATACTACAGTCAAATTTGGGAAGCAAATAGAAAATGGTGTTACAATTTTTAATTTTTTGGGTAACCTTTTAAGGGATGGAGTTTGCGCAAAATGCTTTTCCTAATGGGATTTCGAAAACTAATGGGATTTCGACATATTATTCCGATTATTGCGAGGCAGCTTTGGGTTATTTCTTAAACGGGAGTGGTTCTGGGAGCAGTGGGTGACAATTTGACAAGAAACCTCGATTTTGTGTGGAAACCTCTTAAGAGATGGAGGAAAAGAGAAAGTATTTTCCGCGAAAAAATGTTGTGAAGCGATAACTAATGGGATTTTAATATACATTTCACGCCTATAGAGATGATTCATGGGTAGTTTTGGGAACATTTGTCGAACGAGTGCGGTCTAGGGAGTGATGGAAGTGAATTTTATAACAATAATGCTTGAGGGATGGAGGTAGGGAATAAGTATGTTCCGAAAAATTGTTTTCAAGTGAAAACTAGTGGAATTTTGGCAAACATTTGAATCTTCTAGAGGTGATTCCTGGGATCCCATTCGAGCTAGAGCGATCTTGGCAGAGATGGAAACCAATTTGATGAAAAAATATGATTTTTGTAGCGGAACACCCTGAGGGTTAAGTACATTTATATTAACATTTTATATTTAATTACTGTAAGGAACCCATGGGAGCATTGGGTGCCAATTTCATAAAAAAAATTCCATTATGTACTGAAACTTCGAATCCAAAGTCATTCTAGGAAAGTATTATTATCCGCTTTCAGCATCATCGATGAAAGTGCAATGCAAAAATGGTTCTCTAACAGTCGTTGTAATCGTACAAGCACCGATGACCGATGAACGATCTAAATACTACAAAATTTCTAAAAGAAATCGTGGAAAAAAATCCATGTTATAATGTTGAACGTGAACAAAATGAATTGTTATATTGCAGTGTCGTCAATATCATAGATGACATTTAGGTTATGAAGAACTTCTGTAGGCGATGGATGATGCGTTTGCTCATCAACAGGACAATGCGCCAGCTCATTCAGTGTTAGTTGCGCAAGTAAAATGCACGAAATTGGGATTGAGCAGGCTCCTCAGCCACACTAATTCCCAGATCTGGCCCCAAACCTGAAGAGATGGCTCACAAGTAAGCCATTTTACTCAAATGAGGAACTCAAAGGCCTATTTTGCAGAGCTTTCGAAGGACTTCGTTTTGGATGGGATAAAAAATGTTTGAAAATCATTGGACGAACGAATGTATGTTGAAAAATCAAACCAAAGAAATGCTTTCTTGTTTCAATTATTACATATTTTATGATCCACCTAGTAAATTGATAAAATCAGGGCACAAAATAAGAGGTGTAGTATATACAATAATATGAATTTCAATAGGATCTTCACAGTAGTTTTTCCTTCGAGAAAGGACTGTACTAAGGGATTTTTGTTAGACAGCTTTGACACCACAATCTAGACGGACGACTCGAAAATGCATTGTGGTGTCACAGGGCAGGTATATGTATATTCCGAGAGAATGAATGTGGACTGAAAGTTTGTGCACCTTCCTAATCTGTTTTGCGTATTCTAGGCGGAAGTGTTTCCAATTGGGGAAGCTTGTAGGATACTAATCGCAGACTTCAGATTCAAGATCAACATAGCTATACTATCGGACGGCCAAGCTATAATTCTGGCCTTGAATTCAGCAGTCCAACATACTCCTTCCTAGTGGAACAAAGCAGAAGGAGTCTCAATACATCCAGCGAATGGTAAAACGTTTCACTGATCTGGGATTCCGGGACACCGGAACATAGAAGGAAACGAAATAGTCGATGAACTGGTCAGGAGCGAATCTGCCATGCAAGAGGCTCTTGCAGAACCGCTGAGTGGAGCTAAAAGAGCGATCAATATAAAATATCTACAAATAGCGGATTGCAGGTGAAAAAGTCTCACAAGGTGTATGGCCTAGATACAATCCTAAACCAACACTACTACTGATAAACACAGGAACCGAAAAGACGTCTCTACGGCAGACAGCAGTCATTCAGCAAGCTTCTGGCTCATCGGAGAACAAGCGACCAAAATGGGGATGTCCCACAACGATTTCTTCTCACAGTTGTAACCAAATTGAAAAAAAGGCAATGGTCTTTCACTTCCTTTGTAAATGCCCTGCCCTTTGGAAGCAGAGAATGTACACCCTCGGAATGAAACCACTCTTCGAAGAGTTAGCGGAAATAAGAATCAGTGACCTTCTGAGGTTTCTAAACAGTACGAACTGGATCTGAAAGTGCTGCCCACATAAACAACCTAACGTTGGAGCGTGGATGTGGTAACCAAACGGTGCGTAAGCGCTATTTGGACTTATGGATGAGTCACCACTTCAACCAACCAACCATATACAATAAAATATGGATGACTTATGTTAGCTTAGGTTATGGGGCTGCCCTCTCTCTGAGAAGACACACTTAGGCCAGATAGGTTCATTGTGATACCACCGAGATTCTCTTCCAATACTGTTGTGCATGCTAAATTTGGACAGCATTAGAAGGGACCTACTTATATTAGCCGGTTCCGAACGGCATAACCCTTGTGAAGTAGAAGTGTATACATAAAATTGTGATGGTGGCTGCAATGGCTATGGCTATGCTCAAGACAACAGCAAACACGGGCACAGTCATCAAAGAGACGAAACGAAACGAAATGAAATAAACGAAATGAACAAACAAGCAAATTAAAATGTCGACAAACAAACTTATGCGACGGCAACAAAAGCAGCATTAACCTTGAACTTCAAAAGACAAAACAACAACAACAATACAATTTCATGCTATGCCATTGTGCGTATGCATTTGTACTCGTATTTACACATATACAAATATAAGGTATACATACAAGTATATGTTATAATTAATTAAGCATAAATCAAGAGTGACTTCTTGTGAAACGGCACAACGGTTGAGAATGAGACATGAAGTATGTATGTATGTATACGCAGTATCGCGGTATTATAGAACAAAGAACGATAAAGTCGCTCACAATCGAAATCCAATTTAAAGAAGAATGTAAGTAAAGAATCCATATATATATAAAATAAAACAACAATACAAACCATATGAATAAATGGTAATGCTTAAAGAGCATTGCCATCCATTTCATATGTATGAGTGAATGAACAAGTAGTACCGACATACGAGTAGTTGGTACCTGTCATCATTAGAAGAGTCAGACGTTTGACCAACATTTGCTCATACTCATACATGTTTACAGTTTTTTTTTTTTTCTTTTTTGTATTTGCGTATGACATTTGACATTGTGAAGAGAGACTGAGAATTTGGTACCTATATAACAGATATAATATTACAATAAAAATTCAATGGAGAAATAAGAATGAAAAATAAATGCAAATTATTGCGTTGAAGCACAAAAAAAAAAATAAGTAAAAATATCTGAGCAGCATAATGAGTAGAAAAATTCAAACTATAAGCAAACTATGATCTCTTAAAAAAGAAGACGAAAGAAGAAGAAGAAGAAGAGCAGGAAACAACAGTATGTATGTATGTCTGTACATATTTTGTAGAAGTAACAATCACAAATTGTATTAAAATGTCAATGAACTTTAGTGATGGCGGACAAAAGTTGGCTGACTGGTTGGTTGTATCATTGCTGCTACTGCTGCCTCTGCTGCTGCTAGTACTTCTGCTCTTGTTGTTTTTTGTAGTAAGTAAGCAGTAAGCGAGTAAAACAAAGCACAACAACTACAACAACAACAACAATAACAATGATAAGAACATTTCCAATCATAAATCAGCACCACAACAATAAAAATAAAATCAAGAACGGGTGAAAAAAAAATATACGATCGAGACTATTCAGAGTGAGCGAGGGAGAGAAAGAGAGTGGCAGAGACTGGGAAATAAGGACAACAATGAAACTGAAAAAAATATATACAACAATATAAAGAGTGGGTCATTAGCTGGTTTCTTCGAAAAAAATACAAATTCTATAAGCTCTGAAGAAATTTGGGCGAATATTGTTGAAAGGGATCTGTTTATAAATATCAGTTGTGTGGGGTAAAAAGAAATCCATTATTTTTTACGCCAGATTTCAGCAGGGATATATCTCGTAAAGCCTAAGAATACATACATAGGGGCACCCATGGTACCAAAATATACAGCCTCGCGGACAATCAGGCGACTCTAGAGTCCCACGAAAAATTTTCGTTTCAATCAAGACTGGTTTGGGCATGTTTTAAACTTCTCAATGCCGTGGCAGCAAAGAATTCTGTCATCCTGATGTGGATGCCGGGACATGAGGAACACGAGGGAAACGAAATGGTCGACTCCCTTGCAAAAGAGGGCGACGCAAACACTCCTTTCATTGGACCAGAGCCTTTCTGTGGTGGCTGTTGTTTGTGAAACAAACAGTTTCATAAACAGAAAGAGAGAAACGCGCTATATAGTGACTCGCTAGAATCGCCGGGAGTTTATTTCGGAAGTTTTGACGCATTAAGCTTAAAGTCCAAACCTATCACCAAGGTAGTATCATCTTCTTTTTCACATTGCAAAATTTCCATAGTGACGGAACTCGTTTAGGGAATTTTTCTGAAAAATTCTTATTTCAGAAGGACGTTATTTTGTTGGTGGACGCGAATATTCTTCGAACATTTGGAGAAATAAAACTCCAAGGCATTGATTTGATTGGATTTTTATCAAGGTAATGGTCATTAAGAAATATTAAGAAAAATCAGTGATTGGCCCACCCTTTATTTACGTATATAGATATATCGATATAAAGGGCCTATTGTGTTGTGGCTGTTAACCTGGTTCAAGGACATTGCCAACTACAACAACAACAACAACAACAAGGATAACAACAATGAGGTTATTGAAACGATACAGATACACAGAGATGCACACATCAGCAAGCACACTACGGTAGACAGAAGAGTCTTGCAAAATATAAGGGAATAGGCCATGCAAAGCCATCATCATCATCATCATCATCATCATAAGCATTATCATCATGAGCAGCATTGAAAAAGAAACCGACCAAGGTATAAAACAAGTCCTACAGTCAGCCAGTCAACCAACCAACCAACCAAGCCGGTCAGTGTCAGCTTCGAACCACTTTTACAAGGTTGCGCCCAATTGATAGAATAGAAGGACAAACAAAGAGCAAGTAGGTATAGAATTTTTGTACTTCAACACACTTGGAGAGCAGGAAAAAAGAGCTGTTGATTTCAAAAAAAAAAAAAATGATGATGGGGGGAAACCTGAACAATCAGTAACTTACTGAAGTAACTATTGAGTATGTATGTATATATGTATGAGTGAACCTTAAGGGACGTATACATACATGTATGTTAGGTATGTTTAGGACGACTGTATATCCCTCCCGATGATGAAGTGGAATATGAAGTTATTGTAGAGGAAAAAAAAAACAAAGAAACAGCACTAAGCTAGGGAGGTCGTTTCTTTTGCCTTCTACCTCAACGTCTTGTGCTTCACGTCGTCGTCGTCGTCGTCGTCGTCGTAGTAGTAGTTGTTCTTGTTGTTCTTGTTCTTGTTCTCCTTGTTGGCATTGTTAAGAGCAGTACCGAGTTGTTCGTTCTTCTTCGTCTGATTCTTTTTATTCTGCTGCTGGTGTGAATGATGAACAATGATGAATTTGAACATTGTGAAAATAATAGCTTGAATAAGAATGAGATCAGGAGAATAAATAAGGAACATTTTAAAAGCAAACATGCATAGACGACGCACAACGATGATGACAACAGTGAAAAGAGTGAAGACGACGAAGCAGAAAGAAAGAAGGTTATTAATAGGTTGATATTAATATGGTTGTTGTTGTTGTTGTTGTTGTTGTTGTTGTTGTTGTGACTATATATACTACATATGCCATAAATAAAATAGTCAAAACTTAAAGTGGAAAACAATTTTTTTTTGTTTTTAATGAGAGGGGAACATTCAAACAAGAGGAAAGACAGGAGTTGATGATTATAAAAGAAAATTATACCCTTTCGATTTGATTCAATACCTATTCAATACAATCAAATTCAATGATCACGTCTGTATGTAGAGCTTCACTCAAGCGTCGACCTCAATTTACGCAAGTTCAATGTCACAACAGACAAGGTTAGCAGAGTACGCAGTACAAGGACAATCTATATGTATATACACAAATATATTAATACATTCGAATGCTTATAAATATATTCATGTATATACATATAAATACAATAGGGGATAATCAGCGTGAGGATCATACAAACATAGTGAAATCGTCATTAAAAAAAAAAGTGAATATAAAAATGAGAAGGGTTGTATGCAATACGCAATATTGTTGAATAAGTTCTTGAATAATCTAAACAACAATAGGATCAAAATAAGGTAAATATATCTCTACATGATCCTTTTATATTTTATTCATAGACATGGAATACCTACTTATACATATATAGTTCATACCACTATTGAAATATAGTATAAAATGTATGTGGCACAGACACGTGTGTCGCGCACACTTTTTTCTCTATGTATGTGATTTCCATCAAATTCAGATTATATTTCACACATGTTTATAAATTTCGAAAAAAAAAAAATACAAAAAAATTACAAAAATTATTTAAAATATACTTTGTGCATTTGAAAATCATTTTATGTAGAATACAACTTACCTTACAGCCCTCACATGAATGTACACCATAATGAAAACCGGATGCTTTATCACCACAAACACGACATAATACAGTTGTACCATCGAATTCTGTAATGAAAGAAACAAAAATAGGGAGAAAATGAATTTAGTGAAATTAAAATGTTTATTAAATTTATTACAATTTTAATACAGATTATTTTTTTTTTTTATATGAAATATCGATTACTCATTGATAAAATATATGTAAATTTAAGTTAGAAAGTGAAAATTCGATTAAATTTCACTTAAAAAGTCATAAATATATAAAATTTCAATTGAATATATTTGCATAGAAAACCGATTACTTGTTGGAAAAAAATGCGCTTCATTGTAAATATATGGGAATAAAGTAGCTAAAACATTTTAAAAGTACTAAAAAAAAAACAACAATGCTCACATAAAAGGAAACTAATTGAAAAAAAGGAAAATTGTATAAAAAAACCGATTACTCATTAAAGAAAAAAAAAACTAATTTATAAAAAGAGTAAAGATTTAATATCACACGTTTAAAAATTTTCTTAAATTAATTCATTTAAATTGAATACATTAGTATAGAAAACTGAGTACTCGTTGTGAAAAATGCATTTAATTGTAAATATATGATAATAAGAAGTAATTAATAAAATTAACATGAAACATATAATTTAATGTTTTTAAAAAATTCTTAGTTATTTTAAAATCGCTAATAAATGATTGAATGAAAAATAAATATGCATATGGGTACAAATAACAGATTACTTGTTGCAAATATTCAGAAAATTTAACAGCATGTTAGTATAAAACGATTTATCACCACCAAATGTTTAAATATTACAAAATTAGGGATAGAACATTAAATATATGTACCGATTACTTTTTGCGTAATTTAATAAAATTACTAATAAATTATAATGGTGCGTATTTAGTTGGTAAGATGTTCAAACAGATCGATAATAAGCGATTGAATTAAAAATACTGAACTACGAACCGAATACTTATTGAAAAAGTTTGCAAAATTAAAAATAAATAAATTAAATTCTAATATTTAAATTAAATTATATTTATACAATTTAGGTACTCACTACAAAGAGTTGGCAATTATTAAACAAACAAAAATTGTCTAATAAATGATAAGTGGAAAAAATATATGAAAAAAAAAAATCAGCATAGAATGGACTACTTATTGAGAAAGTAAGCGAAATTAGAATTGAAATTGAATATCATTGTTGAACAACTCAAAATGCAAAATATATTATAAAAACAATATGAATTTATTTATGTAGGTACATTATTTAACGATTACTTTTGTTAAAAACCCATTAAAATCACATATAAATTAAAATTTAAAATAAAATGTATAATAATTATTTGTTTTTACTAATGAATCAAACAAATTTGTGCTTATTATATACGGTTACTCATTATAAAAAAAAATCAGTAAAATAAAATTAAAATTAAATTAAATAACTCATACTAAAATTATAGAAAAATAAGAATTTAAAGCTTTAAAAATATCAATATTATTACAATATTTATTATCGAAGAGTATAAAATGTAAAAGTAATTGGTAATCGTTTACTTGATATATGTATGCATTCACATATTTTGTAATGAATTAAATAATTTCTAACCTAGCTCAACAAAAATTTTATTTTATTCATATGTAATATACATTCATGTATGTATTTGTATTTCGTAAGAGCGATCGCATTGTAGTAATAACAGCATCAGCAATAATTACAACAACAACAACAACAACACACACAACGAAAAAGTATGTAAAGTTAATTACAAAATTCTTTCTCTCTATCTCTTTTTATATTTTCATTTTCAATATGAATTTCAAGTTCACTAAAACAGCAACTCATACATACACACCTCTATTCATCTATGTCACCATGTGTGTGCATGGTACGTAGTACATATTGAAGACTTGTTGAATATGAAAGCTGACATTGAATATTGCTGTTGTTGTTGCTGCTTTTTTTTCTTATTACATAAATGTTCTTCACTCATCATTGTTCAATGCTTTCTTTATACGCATACAAACATACATACACGCACACACAGCTATTCAAACTTTCATAGTCATACACACACACACACACACACACACATAAACTTGTTGCCATCGTGAAATGACTTTCTATCTGTTATTGAGAGTCCATGCGACTCGAACTTTAACAACAGTTGAGTAGCAAAACGTGTTTGACTACTTTCCACTCAATCTTCTTCCCTTCCATATTGAAAATATGAAAAAGAATAAATAACAAATGTCTCAAATAGCCATAATCTTCATCATCATCTGTGACATAATACCCATTCTCAGGGTCTTGCCTCTTTTTCTTCCTATGCTTCAAACTGGCAATAGTTGTTGGCTTTCTTTTGTGCTTTCATGCCTTTGTACTTTCTTCGTTGAACAATTGAATAATATAGCAACAACATTCGTGTCGTCATTATCATCATCATCGATAGTGTTAATACCGACATGTTCTGCTGTTTTGTATTACACCGCGTAGGCTTGCATGTGTATGAGTGTATGTAATGAAGAGAAAGAGAAAGAGAGAGCGAGAGAGAGAGAGTTCTGATATTCTAAAAAGTTATTGCGATTGTTTGCTCTCTTCTGCTTTAGAACTTTCTTCGTGTAGATATTTTATTTTGTGTGTGTATAAGTTGCTGTTGTTGTTGTTTTTTGCTGGTGAAAGTTATATAATAACATATGAAGTTACTTTCTTCTTCTTTTGTGATCATTTTTTGTTCTCTTCTCTTTCAACTTTCTTCGTTGAGCTCACATACACATGCTAATAGCTCTTGTGCAGTGAATGGATCAGCATGTTACACGATGATGATGATAATGATGATGATGACGGGACTTAACTTGTTTAACAATAGCGAGAACCAAGACTCTATGTAAGCTGAGGTTGGTGTAGAGAAGTTAAGTAAGTAAAAACAACAACAAAAATCCCTATCACTTTCTATACTTTTGGACTTTCTTCGTTATTATGTATGTATTATGCATTATTATGATTGCTGTTTTGTTATTATTAAGTTTTGCTTGATGATTTGCTTGTTTACTTTCTTCTACATCATTTACGTAGACATATGAGTAAATAACTTGTAAGAATTCTTTGTATATATATGATCAGGTTGTTGGATGATGATAATTATGAAGATAGTGTTGTTGTTGTTGTTCTTGTTGTGCTTATTATTTATATTTGTTTTTCTTTTACTTTCTTTTTTTATAGCTTATTTAATGCTTTTCAAAAGTAAAAGTATATTTTTATATTCTTGTCGTCTTTGTAGAACTTTCTTCGTAATAATGCCATTTGAAGTGAAGGCATTTGAGGTGATTCTTGAAATTGAAAGCAATTTCATTTGAAACTGATTAATAATAATTATTGTACAAGTGATTTTTTGATAAATTTTGAATATTTTGATACAGTTCTCAATGGAAAAAATGCTCTTAAATTAATTTAACGGTATCTTATCACCCTGCAAGCAATTATTAATTCTTTTGAGGATGAATATTTGTAATGAAGGAGTTACTAAAAGAAATTTGATAGCAAAAAACTGATAAAGAAAGTGATTTCGAAGTAGTTTTGCCGTTTTGAATCGGTTAAAATAAATATATGGCTTCTAGCACTTTATATATTCAATAACAATGCAATATAAGTGGGAGAGTTGCTCGATAAAGGTTCCACGAAGTCTCTGGTGCTATTTAAGAGTCTATATTTTATAGAGTTTATATGTAGTCTATATATAGTATTGATCAAAATCGATTTAGCCATGTCTGCCTGTCTGCCTTTGTGCCTGTTCGCTCACTAATTGCCGTAATTATGAAGCAAACAAGCTGAAATGTGGAACACAAGATTATTTTCAACAATAAATGGATCAGTTAGTAAATCAGCATATTCTGATAAAAATCACACCTACTTCCCATACAAAAAATATGCTGTGAAATGGGTTTTTCGCATTTTACGCACGCAAATATGAAGTTATCAAGCTGAAACTTTGCACATAATGTCAATGTGACAACAAAAGTATTATAAAAAAAAAATAATTGCAATCAGATAAAAATTACACCTACCTCCTATACAAAAATATGTTGCGAAAAGTGTTTTTTTCACATTTTGCACATGGAAATATCAAGCTATCCCTTTGAAACTTAGTTAATAACATTATATTTACTAATTATGAGAGATGTTTGAAAATGAATGAAATCGTATAAAAACTAAGAGTACCTGCCATATAAAAATATGCTAAAAAAAATGTATATTTTCACATTTTTGGTGCAATAATATCAAGCTATCAAATTAAAACTACATAACTAACGTTTTTTTTTATCGTATAAATTTTATGTTAAAAAATGGGCACAATTGAATGCAAACCAATTCTAACTTTCATACAAAAATATATTTTTAAATGTATATTTTCACATTTTATGCATGAAAATATTTAGGTATAAAGCTCAAATTTGGTGTACATGATTAAATTTATTAATTAAGAGATATATTAAAATATGAATAGAATATGATAAAAATTACTACTACCTCCCATACAAAAGTATACGTTTGTGTGGGTTTTTTTTTTCACATTTTCACATGAAAAAATATAAAAATATCACACTAAAACTTATCATAGAAATTTTATGTTAGAAAATATGCATAAATAAATGTAATAGGATAAAAATTAAGCCTACCTCCCATACAAAACTATAGTATTTGGTGGGTATTTTCACACTTTATGTACGAAAATATAAAGTTATGAAGATGAAATTTGTTATCGACGATTATATTTACTAATTAATAGACATATTAGAAAATGAGCTAAATCGGATGAAGTTTACGAAAATCTCCCATACAAAAGTATAATATTTAGTGTGTATTTTCACACTTTATGTATGAAAATATAAAGTTATGAAGATGAAACTTTGTATCTACGATTATATTTACTAATTAATTGATATATTGCAAAATGGACTAAATCGGATGAAGTTCACGTATACCTCCCATACAAAATGATGCTACCGCGTGTACTTTTCAACAAGTAAGTATTACGCATAGTACTTTTCGCCTCTTTCTATTTCTATCTGCTCAGTATACAGAGCATGTGCCATGCAATGCTTACTCATCGATGCATATAATAGTCCTCTCCTCTCCTCCTCTCATAATATGTATGTGTATTATTTAGAATGAACGTGTTCATGATCTTCAAAATGCATTTTCTATAATATGAAAATAGTGGCAAACACAACAACAACAACAACAACAACGGCATTATAAAAGTAAAATAAAAATCAACAATAAAAAAAATATAGCAAATAAAAACATGTTTGCTACTTCGACAGCTCACAGTCACAACAACAACAACAACAACAATAGCCAAATGGTTTTTGTATGAATTTTTCTGTTTGAATGTGTGACTTTTGTGTGTGTGTGTGTGTGCATGTACTACTGTGCATATGTGCATATGTTTGAGGCCACTGACTTTTTGCACTGTCGATCATTGCACTCTCAGTCACGGGTTTGTGCATTCAACATTATTGTGGCGGGCTGTTTTTTTTTTGCGATTGTTGACTAGCTGCTGGCTGGATGACTGACTAGCTGGCTGGTTGACTGACTAACAGCAGCTATGTATGTATGCATGTAGCTAGATAATGTCGTTGATTTACAACAACCAACTATCACTTAAGATGTTGCGTGTAGAGCTGATGTGCATTTATACCAACAACCACAACAACAACAACGAGCATGCATTTTTAGCTGAAACGTGACTAATGAAATTGTTATTGCCTATTATATGTACGATACGTACGATATATACATACAATATGCATATGCATTGAGCATACATTGATTGTGTTTTGCTGATGTTGCTGTTGGCATATAGCATCATCTTGATATTGGTATGTTTATATACATACTTATGTACGTCATCATTGTTGCTGTATGTGGTGTTGCAGCATTTTATATATTTGATTTTGCTGTTGTCACACTGCATTCGTTGTAGCTATTTTTGCGTTCAATGCTCTCGCTTGTTTACAATTGTTGGTGGTATTATGGATTGTTATTATTGCTATTGGCATTGGCAGTCATCCAGCCATTCAGAGAGTCAACTGCATCAACCAACTAGTATTGCCAACTAACTAACATATTGTAGATATGTAGATGCATTTTATATGAAATATTTACCACAAAAAAATTGGGATTTTTCACAATTATTTGCTTTTCAAGTTTACTAATTGAATTTATTGTGCTTGTAATGCTTGAAGTACTGTTATTTATAGGTATTTACTACAAATCATATATATGTACATAAATGGATGTTGCAAATGAATTTTAATCAATATCTTTTATATATATATTTTTCACTCTATATGTACATATATACAAGATACATTCATATATTATATGCATTTCTTGAAAAAAAAAAACAAAAAAAAATTTAATTGAAAGTGAAATTTTTCTTTGCTTAAAATTGTTGTTTTTATTATTTTAATTTTTTGTTTTTGCAATTGTTTATTTAAACAAGAAAAAAAGATAATTTTATTTTTAATTTCATTTGCCAGCTGAAAGTGTTATTTGAATGCTTGTTGTTGTTGCATGATTATTGATTAAACTCTTCGATATTTTTTGACACTTGGAACATTGAAAAAAAAAAATGGACATGATCGTTACAACTAAAAATCATCTTTAGCCACATGAGAGAATTATTTTGATATCCACAAGAAGGCAAAAAATCATTAAAAATTATGTATTTTATTAATTTTATGAAGTTAAACTTTCAATATGAAAATATCAGTAAATTCAAATAAAATGGGGCGTGGTCAATGCAGAAAAACCAACAATTTCTAATGTTTTTCTGCATTTTAAATATTTAGAATATATTAAATATTGCAAATAAGATCTTTAAAACCACAATTAGAAGCTATAAATAAGCGAAAGATAATTTTTTATAAAATCAGAGCATGGTTAGTGCACTTTAATGTCCACCACTCATATAAACGCATCACCATAAATGCATAAAAATAATGAAATAATACAAAAATGACATGGATACTTTGATCACGAAACTAACAAGATGTTAAAAATATGCGACTATAAATTTGGGCATGGTCATTGTATTATAACGCCCACTTCTATTAGAAATTAATTTTATAAACACATCGAAAATATGTAATATTGCAAATATGCCATTGATACTTTGATTAAAATTTACTAAAGTGCTGAAAAACACTCTTCATGAAAAAATGAGCGTGATTGATTTATTATTATGCCCACCTCTGCTACAATTTAATTTTGTAATAAACATATAAAAAATGTATAATATTGTTGATATCGCATTGATATTTTGATCAAAATCTACTAAAGTGCATAAAAAACTTCGCATTTAAAAAGTGGGCGTGATCGATTTACTATTACGGCCACCTCTGCTACAGTTTAATTTTATAAACACATAAAAAATGTTTAATATTGTCGATATAGCATCGATATTTAGATCAGAATCTAATAGAGCGCTTGAAAAACTACCCTTGTAAAAAGTAGGCGTGATCGATTTACTATTACGCCCACCTCTGCTACAATTTAATTTTATAAATACAAAAAAAATGTAATATGGCAAAGATTGCATTGCTAAATTGATCAAAACCTAGTAGGTTGTCAAGAAATATTAATGTCAAATGGGCGTGGTCGATATATTATAACGCCCACTTTTCATATTATTGAATTTTCTAAATAAAAGAAAAAGTGTAATATTGCAAATATGAGATTGCTAATTTGATCAAAATCACAACAAAAAAAAAACCAACAAAAATTCAATACTCAATGTGAGTAGTAGTCATGCTATCATATTACTCATCACTTATGTATATAAACGAATTTCAGAAACGCATAGAAATTGTGAAATATCACAAATATGTCATCAATACTGTGATCAGAAGCTATTAGTAAGCTAAAGATTTGCTTTATTCAAAATTGGGCATGGCCGGTGTACTATAACGCCCACCTTTCATACAAAATAATATTTCAAATGTTGAAAATTTGAATTGAAAATTATAAAATAACTTAAAAATCGTCATATTAATGTATTAAAAGCTTCATTTCACTTTTGAAAATTAAATATCATTTTATTAGAATAGATTTTCTTTTATAAAATTCATTTGCAGATGCCATTTGAAAGTTTGTGAATCTTTTAGGTGTGATATTTCAAGTAAATAACGTACTTAGTAGACAAATTTTAATTAAATGTGACTATCTAAGGGTTAAAATAATAAACACACGTCTAACATTTATCTCTAATTTTATTATGAATATATCAACATTCATAACAACAACAACAACAACAATGACAGTAGTGATATCATATAATAATGCATACTTATATTTAAAAATTTATTAAGTACACTTACTGAAAAGCTATGTGTCACCTACAGACCTAATTACATATATAGACACACACACTTAGACAGATAACCACCCCCCCCCCCCCCCCCCCCCCCACTTAGTGCCTTCTCATATAAACACGCGCTGCAAAAGTAAAAAATTTGTATGCATTTCTATTATATGAATGATTATTTTCACAAATGATTATTTTAACATTATCTCTCTACAAAAAAAAAAAATAAAATAAAATATAGAAAAACAGAATTAACTTACAATTGCATGTTACGTATACGCCATTATATTGCACATGTGATTCAAAGCTTTTATAGATTGTGTAATTGTTGTTGTAACGAACGAAAAAAAAATTATAATAAATTATATAATTTGTAGAATTTTTTGTTGTATTTGTAATGTTAGTTAGCTGCTTTGTTTTGTGCAGACGCAACACAGGCAATCCAACAAAAAAACAAAAATGTTAATAATATTTATTTGTTATTGTTGTTTCTGTTTTATTTTTTATACTTAAAAAAAAAAAAATACAATTTTAAAAATAGACGAAAAATATATAAAATAAATATTTTTTTTAAATATTGCTGTCACCATTGTCATTGTCACTGATAAGAAAGATGTTATTATTCAGCAAAATTTGTATTATCTAATAATATTTGAAGGGGAAAAATACAATGCAATAAAATTTAAAAAAAAAAAACATTTAAATAATAAATTGCGAAAATAACTCAAAAATAAATAGAATTTTTTCATTCCAATATTTGTTTGAAATTTTTTTCCCTTTTGATTCTCGTTTCAATTAAATAGCAAATTATAAAATAATAAATAAAAAATAATTTCAAAAAATTAGCAATTGCTTGTATTAACATCAATAATAAGAACAACAACAACAACAACAACATTAATAATTTTTTTTTTTCAAACTACAATATCAATGTACAAGTGAGCTATACCTCTAGTGCCGTCCCTGCTTCGACGTATACAGGCAAATGTATATGAATTTGTTTATATAAAATTTCTATTGTATTATTTTTGCTATTGTCGTTGCTATTTTTTATGGATTGAAAATAAAAAAAAAATAGAAAATTAGCAAAAACAACTAAAACAAAAAAAAAAAAACAAAAACGCGAACATTTTTAACAACAACAACAACAGCAATAACAAATAGATACATATGTACAATTATATTATTAATACGTATACCACATATTCAGTTGTAGCATGTAGATAGGTACCATATTCGTATATATGATGAATGATATGTATATTGTATATATTTAGTATAAATTATGAAGTGGGTATGTCAATATGAATATATGAATATATGCTCATATATTTATTAACTGACCTTGAAAGTTTCATTCACTTCATACACCAAAAAACAAAACAAAAAAAAACAAAAAAAAAACAAAAACATCATACACTCATAAATGCCATATCTACATTACGCATACAATTTACACTTATATGAGAGAATATAAGCACAAATACATACTAGTATTACATATTATACAAATACATTCACATACGTATATATATTATTTGTTCTATATGCTATTACTCGTCTCATAAAAACAGTTCATATTTATCACACCCAGTAGGAAATATAATCATTTCATATGTTGAGTGTATTAAAGAAACTAAAAATGATCCTCTCAAATATATCATGAAGTTTTTTTAATTCAAAAAAAAAAAATAAAAAAAAAAAAATTTATCAAGAAAAATTTGTCACGACCGTAATGTTAAAGAATCTAAAATTGGTGCTCTTACATAGCACATATATATCATGAATTTTTGTTTTTTTAATTCATTAGCAATTCTTAAAAAAAAAATTATTTACTAAAATTTACAAATTGTAAACGAAAAAATTTGTCACGACCGTAATGTTAAAGAATCTACAATTGATCCTCTTATATAGCAAATATATAATAATGAATTTTTATTTTTTTAATTCATTAGAAATTGGTAAAAAAATATTTAGTATAATTTACAAATTGTAAACGAAAAAATTTGTCACGACCGTAATGTTAAAGAATCTAAAATTGATCCTTTTATATAGCATATATATAATAATGAATTTTTATTTTTTTAATTCATTAGAAATTGGTAAAAAAATATTTAGTATAATTTACAAATTGTAAACGAAAAAATTTGTCACAACCGTAATGTTAAAGAATCTACAATTGATCCTCTTATAAGGGGGGAATCGGGTATAAAAAATGAATGTATAATATCTCAAGAATGTTGTGTCTAAATTTCAAGTCAATCGGAACAAAATTGACCAAGTTATGACTATTTTTATACCTATCATTTATACCGTTACATCTCAAATTTTTTAGTTTTCAAAACATTAAAGCGTTTTTTCCACAACCCACGTTTTCAAAGTCCCTCAAGTGTCCCTCATAACTACAAAACTACTGCATCGATCGTTTTGAAATTTTGAACACAATTTCTGTACATAATTTACGAGGTAACGCTTTTTTCAAATTTATTAATATCTTTTTTCAAATTTATTAATATTTTTCATTTTACAATAACAAATTAATCGATTTTTTCGCCAACAAATTGCGTTTTTTTCCCTTCAAAGTGTTCCCAAAAAGTGAAAAATTGCAATTTTGAAAACCGCCCCCTCCAGCGTTACCTGGGCAATGCAATTATCTAACGATATAATTTTGATTTTTTTGATTTCAGATGATCCAGCACCGATTTATGAGGGACATCGCCAGCAATTCAACTTTTTTCCGAGATGCTCCAGAATAATTGCTGCCATTGCTATATTTTTTAATATTTCTCCATGAAAATATTCTTCAAATGTCATACTATAATGTACCGTTGTTTTTAATAAATAGTTTTTAAGTGGTTCATTACAAAAAAAAAAAATCACAATTAACCCTATTCCTTCCCCTTTGTCACGACCGTAATGTCACCTTCGATATTATTTTTTATATATTTTATAAAAGAAAATGAATTATATATATATTTTTTTTCACGTAAAAATATCACTAAATTTTTTCTCTAATAGACTTCTATTTTTTTTTTTTTATTTCTAAAAAAAAACCAAAATATATCCCTCAGTCCTCATTGATAAGCCAACGTTTTAGGCAATTGGGTAGATTAACTTAAATATTTTTGTTATTATTGCTGAGCGCAGTCTTTCAGAGGTACAAATTTGAAAGGATGACAATTTATGAGTGCAAAAAAAAAAAATGTAGAACGTAGTAAGAAATTATATGCTATAATCAGGACTGAACCGAATACGATGAAGCTCATATATTGAATAATAGGTGAAGATGCCTGAAATATACATTATTGGTCTAGTGGAATTGTTTAAATCGCTGCGATTGTGGCATAGATTAGAGATGTAGATATAAACAATAATTCTGAACAATGAATTTAAAGTCGAAAATTCCTGCGGGTAGTTAACTAATGTACCTAAACATAAGAGTAGTTGACCATGCTTTTATATTTAATACTGCGTAATTGTTAAACAACTATTTAATACTAGTTATCAGTATATATATATATATTTGGTAAATGAATTAATTAATTATTTCAAAAGTATTTGAAATGTACATTTATTTTAATGGAAAATTTTGCTATTTTCTATTTTTGTTAAAAAAAAAATTGCTAAATACTATAAATAAATACAAATAAAAATATATAAATACTCAATTAAAAAGCGAAAAAACTGGAAATTCAATTTAATACAATATACATATATTAGCAATTTTTATTTCTTATTAACACAAAATGAAATGAAAAGTTTAAATATGATTTTTTTTTATGAAATATTTAATTTTCCATAAAATGTTATTTTTTTAATTGATTGATTGTTATTTAAAAATGACAAAATTAAATATTTTCAAATTAAATAATTTTTTTTTTTTTTGAAAATAATTCATTAACTTAATCACATTTTTTGCACTTTGTAGAAAATATGAAACAATCCAAATTTTGCGCAATAAAATATCTAAATGGAGGCGATGAATATAGAAACAAATGAAATCGATTTGACATTGAAAATATTTCAAATGCTGATTAAAATTGTTGGTGTTGTTGTTGTTGTTGGTTGTGGTGTTGGTGTTGGTGTTGGTATTGATTAAAATCCTTAGGGGGTGAAAAAATCGCATTTTTTTGCGTATCGAATTTATAGTAAATATTTTAAGTAGTTATATATTAAGGTGAACCAAAGTTTTCGACATGTTTTAGTCTATTTAAAATTGCTAACTTTTTAAATTCAGTTTTTTTCTGCAACAAGTGCAAAGTGGCACACCCGTTATTTAGAAACTAGATTAAATAAAAAAATTTTTTCAGCGACATTCAAAATTGAGATTTTTTATGGAAATAGCTACCATCGTCTTGGATTAATTTTTCATCCCTTTTAATATACTTGTGCCCTATATCTAACCCTTATGTGGGCTCTTATATAAAATGCATGCAAAAAGGCATAAAAATCAACAAATATCCCCATTGCTACGTAGAAAATGCCTCTAGAGATGTAAAGCAAATAACTAGCCTCCATTGTGTTTCCATCCCCAACATATTTACGCTCTATCTTCATCCCTTATGAGCGCTACCATATAAAATGTCCTTCAAAATCGATCAAAAATCATATAGCAGCCTAGAAAACGCCCTGAGAATAGTGAAATGTATGACTGACGCTTCCTAAAGTGTTCATCATCAATATTTCTTTCAAACATATTAATTCCCATATCAATCCCTTATAGGCGCACATAGAAATCAACGAAAAAATCAAATAGCTGCCCAGCAGTCATCTTTAGAGCATTGAAATGTATGACCGATTACCATTAATTTTTCCTTCTCAACATTTTCTCTAAACATAGTTACCCTCTATCTTCACTCCTTATGGATGCTCCCATACAAAATGAATGCAATAACACATGAAAATCGATAAATAATCACATAGCCGCTTAGAAATCACTTCTAGATTAGTAGAATGTATTGCCAACCCCTATTAATTTTTTCTGGTCAACATTTCATCCCAACATATTAACCCTCTATGTGCACCTCTTAAGGGGCTCTCCTACAAAATGCATATAAAAATACTTGAAAATCGACACATAGTCCAATAAAACGATGAAATGTATGATCGAACTTCCAATAATTGTCAAAATTAAAAAATAGGCGATTCCAAATTTAAAATTTCTTTTTGTTTCTTGGGACAATTTGACTCACCTTAGTGATATGTAGTTAATATGATCATCATAATGTCGATTACGTAGTCAATTATCATTGATCATTTTATTACAATTCACACGTAATACTTCTCTTATTCTAGACAATATTTAATCATGCTAATGCAAATAGTATGTTATACTCAAGCAATATCAAACAGCCACAACACAACGATCAGTGTGCATATGATCATACTCGCACGTAAGATATACGGAAGCAAATACAAAAAAAAAAAAACAACAAAAACAAAAAAAAAACTATTAACAATTAAAACAACAATAATAACAACAATCGGTCGCGTGTATTATTCATATTCTCTCACTCATATTCATGTCACTCCCTCATAGTAGACATATGTACATATGAGGGCCAGTAGGTAAAAGCTATGATCTTAGATATGAGCAGACACTATGAATAAATACGATTTTTCAATCGTACTAATTTTTTGCAATAATGTGCAATTTATTCTCTATATAAAAAAAAAATATTAATATTTTAATTTTAAGAATTTTGAATTTTTAACAAATATTAATATTTTATTTTTCGGAATTTCCGTATGTGTCAAAAAAATTTCAAAATATATAGATTTTGCTACAGGGACTATAGAAATCCGCACAATATATATACATGTGGAATTAATGAAGCAATATAGCAATAAAGCAGCAATCACAGAGATAGTGAGTGAATGAATGAGTGAGTGAGTGAGTAAATGTGATTGAGTTCAAAAACCCTTTTGAGGTCAAATGTGCACATGTTTGATTTTTCATATATTTTTTATTATTATTTTCGTCGTTTTCCTACATGCTCGCATATATATACAATATAATAAAATGCGAGGTCGTTTTTTTTATTTTATTTTATTTTATTTTTTGTTATCTTAGCTGTTGCTAATTCTTAATATACAACATTACACAAACTTATACTATGTTGTTGTTTAATTAATTTGTGATTTGAATATTTACAAAAAAAAAAAAAAAAAAAAAATTATTATATTTATATTCTCACATTGCTATTTGCATTTGTACTAAAAGGTTATTGTACGACTCATGATGATGACAACGACCACCACCAGACCATTATCATCATCATCACCGTCAGAGTGGGCGTGATAAAGTAAAATAAAAATGTATTTCAATTATTATTGTTGTTGTTATTTGTTATTTAATTGAATTTGTCATCATTTGCAGAAAGACAGAAATAAAAAAAAAAATAAAAAAATTAACACATTTGTATGCATTTTAAATCATCATCGTCATCATCATCATTAGCATCAGCGAGACATAGCAAACAGCAAAAAAAACATTCAAATACGTATTATGCAATATATTGTATTGTTATTGTTTGAGTTGAATGATATTCAGTGTTTTTTTTTCGGAGGTAAAATTCAAACTGAATTTGAAATTAAAATGCAAAAAAAAGAAGAAGAAGAAGACAAACAAACAAAAATATACATATATATATAACAAATGCAAAGATGAAAAAGTTCATTGCAGTCTATTGAACTGAAAATATTCAAAAGTTTATTGAATATTTAAATATGAACGCATACATATGATGTAAATGATATTAAAATGAAATTTCTATTATTTAATATTATTTTTATTCATATTATTACAAATTCTATATATTCAGCATGTATGTGGCTCGAATGCACTTATGAAAGTAAACAAGGAAATACAACAATGAAATAAATTTGAACTAAAATTTGTTCACGAGTACTCATCATAATACTCGCGATTATATTAAATGTCATAAATTCACCAGCAGTCTACTTAGAAAGTACTAAAAACTCAGTAGATGAGCTTGAATAAATGTTTGCCATCTAAAAGTAGTAGAAATCATGCAAATACTAAAAATGATGCAATATATACCCAACCGGCAATTAATGTCTGACTCATGTACTAAAAATTTAGCACACGTGCAAAAATATTCAGCAAAATATACTTTACTGCATAAATTTCTTCATTAAATTGTATAAGCGATATTGTTTTTCGTGTACTAAAAATTTTACGAAGTTAACTCATGTTAAGCGTTTACTTAAATAGTACTAAAAATTTAAGTAGAAGTATAAAAACAAGAATGCTTCAAATTATAAGTATTTTTTTTCAAAATGTAGGAAAAATTAGACATAAAGAGTACTAAAATATTATCAAGAGTGTACAACTAGTCCGTAGAAATATTTTATTGATTAAGTTATTCCTCTCAAATGTACTAGCAATTACGCAATTATGTACTAGAAAAGTACTAAAAGTACTAAAGTCAATTTATGAAACTGATCAAAATACAATATTTCAATCCTATAAGCGAGTAGTATCAAAAATTCAGCAAAAATGTAAAAATAATGAAATGCAATGCTGAAATTAAAAATGTTCTTCCTATAAAATGTAATTGCAATTATTCAATTATGCAATTGTGCAATTATGAAATAGTACTAAAAATTGGAGTGTAAAATTGAGAGTGTCCAAGTGCAAAAACCATTTTTTTTTAAATAGCAGCACTAAACGGAATTTAAATCATTTGGATAAACAACTAACTGAAATATTTATAAGAGATGATCGAGAAATATTTAAAATTAGTACTAAATGTATTACTAAAAGTACTAAAAGTATTAAAAATTATATTTTTTAAAGAAAATCGTACTAAAAGCGTACTAAAAGTATTAAAAATGATATTTTTAAAATCCACAATTATTCTAAAAATGTTACAATATCATAGAATGAAATCAAAAATAATTTTTTAAAATATTTTAGAACGACAAAGTTACTCAAATATAGTGAATATAAATAGCAATTCAATATTTTGCAATTATTTCAGAAATATTCTCTCACACACTGAAAGAAGAAAAAAATGGGTTAAAAGTAGTGCCAAAATTTTGAGCTTTAAATGTACTAAAACATATTATGATATGCTATAAATATTTGGGCACCACTTGCATGAAAGTAAGCGGAAATTACTCTCTGTTGATCTATCAATAAAATTCTATACAATATACTAAAAAGTGTGCTGAAAATATACAAAGTATTATACTGTTAAATAGGGATTAGTGCTTTTTAATTTAAGTACTAAAAAGTCTAGCTATATTCCGAAACAGTACAATGCCATTAAAAATTAATTAGAGTTTATGTTCAAAACGTCAATAAATAAATTATTTTCCAAATATCCAAAATATTTGATATTAAAATGCAGTGAAAACGGTAGAGAGAATATACGAAATTAATAAACGAGAATTATTAGATACTCCAAGCAACGGCGAAAGAAAAATTTCATTTAAATTGTTACTGTAGCAACATTTTAATATTTTCATTTTAAATTTTGTATATTTTTGAATTAAAAAAAAACAAAATTATTTTGTGGTGTTGCCAACTATTACTTTTTAATTTTTTTATTTTTTTTTTGTTGCTCTCAAATAGAAAGAAAGTGAAAACGCATGCATGCATGCATTATCAACAAGCAGCAGTATTTGATATGTTTTGACATAATTTTCGTAATTTATTTTTTTGAGTTGTTATTATTTGCAACAATAACAACAACAAAAACAACAACAACACCATTAACAACAATAACAAGCGTTACAATAAACACGTGCGAATTTTCACCACACAGTCACACACACACACACCCATGTTGCCACTCATAGTGCTGCTATCACAATTTGAGATCTATGATGTTGCCAACTTTTTGTTGTTTGGTTGTATTAGGTGTCATTAAAAAATGAATATAAACTTGTGAGTTGTTGTTGTTGTTATTCCATTAATATTTAATTTTTTCACTTTTGGTTGCACTCAACTTGTGCTCAACATGCGCTGTATGGACGGTTTATTGACCTAATGTTGTTTGAATGTTTCGTTATTGTTTTTGTTGTTGTTGTTGTTGTTGGGAATTTCATTTGACCGTTTAACTTGCTTTATCATATCTGCAACCATTGTGGTTGTTGTTTTTTTGCCTTTGACTTTGAAGCTTTCTTATTGTTACTGGGTATTTACAGATAGATATTTACTTGGGCTCCTGTTGTTGTTGTTGCTCTATGACACTTTAATTGCATTGCTGTTGCTGTTGCTAACAATAGAGTTGCTAATAATGTTGTTGTTGTTGTTGTTGTTGTTGTTGTTGTTATTGTTGTTTGCATTTTACCTTCAATTTATATTGCGACAAATGGTTGTAACGGCTGTTGTTGTTGTTGTGTTTGCCATTACCATTGCCACTATTATAGGTGAAAGTCGTGAACGCGTCAACGCGTCATCGTCCCCATCGTCGCATTGTACATACAAAAACTCATTTGTATTTGTTCATTCACATTTTAATTTTATTTTACTTGTGCTGCTGCTGCTGCTGCTGCTGCACTCCAGTTCACTTCAACTCAATCGTACACTCGCTTACACTACGGCTACATGAGTGCATATGAAAGAAAAGAAATTTTGTTCAAATTTCAAATTCGTAGGTGTAGATTTTGTTTTTGTATTGTGTTGCCTGTTTTTTGTTTGTTTGTTGTTTGTTTGATTGTTTTCATTTTGTTGTTGAACTTTTTATGGAAAGTTTTGATTTTCCATTTCGATTTTCATTGTCGTTGTTGTTGTTGTTGTTATGCAT
The DNA here is from genome assembly GCA_963854835.1 of Megamerina dolium. NCBI lineage: Eukaryota > Metazoa > Arthropoda > Insecta > Diptera > Megamerinidae > Megamerina > Megamerina dolium. Next base: position 10,096,936 of record OY978528.1, read on the forward strand.
TTGCTGCTACAATTATTTTCGCTTTTGCATTTAATTTCGCTGCATTTCAAGTTGAAAGACCTTACTCACTTAGGTTTACTGTGTGTGTTGTTGTGATTGTTGGTGGTGGTGGTGGTGGTGGTGATGGCTTTTCTCTTTGACATTTGATGTATATGACTGTGTGTGTGTTGTGTGTGGCACATTATTGGCAACATGAAATTAGTTGTTGTACCTATTGTTGTTGTTGTTATTGTTGTAGCAATAGCATTTAAATGCAATGATAAAATAAATTTGTAAAGAAAAAAAATTATGAAAAAATAAAAAATAAAAAAAGTAAATAAACAACAACAATAATAAGTAGCAGCAACAACAGCATTTGAAAAGTGAAAACTTATTTTATTAGAGTGACGTTGCACTCATGTGGGTTTGTGTATGTATATATATGCATTTACTTATTCACATATGGATTTATGTGTGTATGTGTGTGTGTGTGTGTGTTTGTGTGTGTCATTGCACATTTGAAAGTAAAATTGGTGATCTTTTCATAGTAATTTATTAAATTGATTATATGAGCATATGTATGTATGTACCGATATGTTGTTACAACAACAAAAAGCCATAGGAATTTTGCACATAATAAAGGTCAGCGATATTAAGTGAAAATACAAATAAATTTTACATATAGTCAAGTGATCAATGATATTAAATAAAAATATTAAAAATTTGAAATAATTTGCTTTATTAATACCGAAACTTGGAGACCTTACACCATGAGAGATAGATGGTAATACTTTCGAAGACAAAAGAAATTTCTGAGAGGAAGTTCATCCATTTGTTTGCAAATGCTATCGTACATACCGAGTTTCAGCATGATTTATACATTCGGAAGTATATGTTTGTATGGACGTAAAGTGTAAAAACACTCAGTACACAATATAATTTGTATGGGAGGTAGGTGTGGGTTTCATCCGATTAGGCTCATTTTCGAATATATCATTTCTGTGAAATGACTAACATCACGTGCTAATTTTCACTTAGATTGCTTTACATCTTCATGTAGAAATTGTGAAATTTCTGGTTCAAGAACATATTTTTGTATGGGAGGTAGGCGTGATTTTCATCCGATTACGCCCATTTTTGAATATATCATTTCTGTAAAAATATTAACATTACAAACTAATTTTCACTTAGATTGCTTTATATCTTCATGTAAAAAGTGTGAAATTTCTGATTCAAAAACATGTTTTTGTATGGCAGGTAAACGTAATTTTCATCCAAATACATTCATTTTCGAATACAACTATTTTGTGATTATAGAAACTTCACACACTAAATTCTAGTACGATAGATTGATATTTTCGCGAGTAAAGTTGAAAATCATACATTCAACATCATACTTTTGTATGTGAGGTAGGAGTAATTTTCATCTGATTACATTAATTTTTTAATATATCATTTTTATGGTAATATTAACTTCATGTACCAAGTTTCACTTAGATAGCAGCCCATCTTCATGAAAAAAGTGTGAAATTTCCGATTTAATAAGACACTTTTGTATGGGAGGTAAGGCAATAACGAACCCATTTGTTCTGAAAATATGATATACTTATAATGATACCTTGGGAATCCCCTAAATTGCATTAAATATTGTACGTAAAGAAATCTCAAATATAGTAATGATAATTTTCCTTCACTGTTGAGGGCCCTTTGACAATATAACATATTGTGATGCCTTGTGAATCCCCCAAATTACATTAAAAATATTGTACAGAAAAAAAATCGCCAATACAATAACAATATATATGCTCTTCATCGTTGACAGCTAGCGCGCGTATTTAAAGGAAGAAAAATTATTTATTGAGTCATTTTAAAAATACATAAAAAAAAAACACATTCAAAAAATAAAAAACAAAAACAAAAAAAAGCCAAAAATAATATTAACAATAATAATAATAAAAAGTTCACACAACCCATGTGAATGTCAACGCAACAAACACAACCAGTTTCTATGAAAGAAGGCAAACCGTACGAATGTATATTCGAATGCGAGTACTAAAGTGCATTCACATTCGAACAATGACACCAGCATACTCAACGCATTTTATGACATTGATACAGTTACTTTTTTTATGTGTATGTGTGTGTGTGTGTAATCAATAAAATCGATGAATCGATTAAATTTGTAGAATTTATTAAATTCCCATTGAACTCTCATGAACTAGGCGTGCATTACGCAAAGAGGAAATAAAAAAAAAAACAAAAACAAAAACACCAAAAAAATACCAACAAAAATGCGGAACCAATAATACAAAATTTTTGGAAAGAACGAAAAAAAAAAAAATGCAAATAAGTCATACAATTTTATACAGATTTAATTATACGGTAATGATGACGATGGTGAATTACTTCAAGATTTTGATCACAGTTGATGAACACGACCTTGCCTAATCGTGTTGGAGTCAACTCAATGCAGTTTAATGACATTCATATAATGTGTTAAAGTTCATTCTCCTACGCAAAACCGTTTATCATAATTAGATAATTCATATTAAATTTATTATTAATATCCAATATTAACATGATTTTGCAATATTATTTAAAGGTTAATCAGTATATTTGCGCAAAAATAAGAAACGTGATAAAATGCACATTTGTGAAGTATTTTAGTACTAAATTGTTGGAGTCTCGGCGAATTTGCAAAATTATTTTAATTATAATCACGAATAAATGTAGTTTTATTATTTGAATAGATTTTTAGTACATTTTTGTACTAAATTTTCGAATTGAAAAATTTTCACTTTAAAAAATAAAAGCACACAATTAGTTTCAATTAATGTTAGTACAATTTTTAGTACATTTTTTCAACTGTCCTAAACTTTTTAGAACATTCTCATCTTTTTTAGGATAATTTTTGAATCAATTTTATATTTTTTTTATATTGTTATATCTTACCATTTTAAGGCATTCATATTTTTTTGCAAATCAATTATTCCTAATATTCTTAATTTGTTTTGTACTAATTCAGAAAATATGATTGTCATTTCAAATATTTTGCATATTTTGTTTCGTAAGTTATAGTGAAAAATCTCTTTAGCATTTTGTTAAATAGTATTTAGTACTTTTCAATTCTAATTTTTTTACTAATGGTTATATTTTTTTTTTGAAGTAAACTTTTCTCAATATTGCAGTGTTTTGAGTTCAATTTAGTACCACAGGAGTGAACTTCTCTAAATGGATTTGAAGAATATGTATACGTTTCTGTTATTAATGCTTAAAAATAATACTTAGTACATTTTTAGAACACATAGGGTAATATTTTAAGTACATTTTTGTTATTTGCAGTCCCTTGTATTAAGAAGTACTAATTTTTTAGTATATTTTATATATTGATTGAGAATTTTCCCAACTTTAATAATAAGTTTATATGATTTAAAAAAAACGTTTAAAACTTGTTAGTACTAAACGATAATTGTACAGTACTTCAGTAAGAAGTTCTTTCCGTTCTTTGAAGTAATTTATTAGTTTTTAGTACTATTTAAGTATCCATTAGTACATTTAAGATTGTTTGCATCAAATTTAGTACCGCAAAACTTCTGTTAGTGCTTGATATACACATTTTTTATTATAACAAAAATTGTGATAATTCTTAGTACTAAAACTTTTTAACTTTTATGCAATTAGTTCTAAAAGTTTATAGAATTTGTAATACATTTTTTCGTGCTTGACATAAAAATACTTTATTATAACAAAAATTTTGATCTTTAGTACTAAAAAATTGAAACTATCAGACGTTTTGGTTTTGCAGAAAATTATATAATTGCTTGTACTAAAAATTTAAACTGCTTGCTTAATTAGTACTATATCTGTAAAAATACTGACTATCTTTTAAAGCATATCCTATTTCAAATATTATTTAATATTATTATAATACATAAAAAAAATTAATTTCATTTTAAGTTGCTTTGATAATTTTACTACTTTTTAGCACATATTCTCTAACTCACTTTTCATACCACAATTGCATTTTCAAACAACAGAAAATTATTTCAAGTTCTAAATTGATTGTAATTGTAATTGTAATTGATTCTAATATATGTTAGTAATGTATGTAGAATTTCATAAGATCTTTCCATGTGAATGAAGTATTTTTAAGCCTTAACAAATATTTCAGAAATCAAAATCAAAATATTTCCGATTATTAATCACAATTTAGAATAAGATTAATAGAAAAAAAACAAAAATTGTTCAAAATCTTGGCAAAAAAATAAAGCCAACAATAAAAATTATAAAACTATATTAAGTAACCTTGAAAAATAAATACAGGGACACCAGCAAAAAAAAAAAATAAATAAATAAATAAATTGTGTTCCAAAAGCAAGTGTGCACGATATACATAAGTAGTTGTACAATTTTATATATACAACCCGTCAACCAATAGAATAACTAGAATGAGAATCAACCAACCAATTAACCAAAACAACAACAACAACAACTAACAATCTAACCAAAACCGATGACCACATTATAAAAAGTACACACTATATAGGAAACAAGCGATAGAATCAGCAAAAAAAAAAAAACAAAAAAAAAAGCAACAAAAAAAAAAAACAAATATAGGCCTATTTTATTTATTTATTTATTTATAAATTATTTTTGTTTACTATTCTTATAATAGTTTTTGCTGAATTTTTTTTATTATACATTTTGTTTATTATTATACTAAAATTTTTTTTTTTTGCAATTCATTTAAGAAGGCTTGTTCTTTCTTATAACCACCATCATCAACTATTTGCCTACAACTAATCATTTAAATTCATGAATATTGTTCATATAATCATAATAATAATTATTATTATTATTTATGATTATTTTGAACTTAAGTATTCAATTAGAATCAAAATATGTTTCTTGTTTTTAATATGAAACAAAAAAAAAAAAAAAAAAAACAACAACAACAACAACAACATTTCAATAAAATGCTAATTAAAGATCAAGGTTGTCTCTGGATTAAGAACCAAAAATAAAAGGCAACAGTTCTTAGAGTAAAAATATCAAAATCAGTACAATAATATAATTTTAGAAATACAATAAAAATTGCACAATTATATATATACTTGTAGTTAATAAAAATTATTAAAAATATATAAAAAAAAAAAAAAAATTAAAAAAAATTTGTAGGAAAATTTGTCAAGCAAGTATTTACAAATATTTGCGTTCAACTTTGATATCAAGCATTGTTTTCAAATTGTCATCATTAATAAACAAGTTTGTTGTTATGCATTTAATATTTTCAAATTTTTCGCTTGTTTGACTCTACTTGATTGTGAAACTTATTTAGAATTTGATTGTCATAATGGAAAAATTAATTTTGATATTATAAAAAATATAATCCTCATATATTTAACCTTGATATTTTTCAAATATACTTTTCATTATCAAATAAGCATACAATTTTCAAAGAGAAATAATCTTAATCCCATGAGTCTCATATTTTTCACCACTAACAATTTTAAGTCTTTTTCCGAATATCATAGCAGCATTAAAATGTTATAAATTGATATCAATTAGATATTGATTTTTATTTTGAAAAATTCTAAATTTTCTATACTCTATATTATTAACAAAGCTTCCACTGTTCTTACCAATATTTGATTGCAAATTATTGACAATATATATAAAATCAAGGAGAGTCGACAATATATTCATATATAAAATAGATTAAGTCTAAAATAATGAAGTGCAAAAAAATGAAATTGTACAAAATTCCTCTATGAATAACGTTTATTGACATGCGAAAAACATTGAACGTAACATAGAGGAAATACTTAAAAATCATAAACTGAATCTCGATGACAAGCAAAGCAAATATATTCAACTACTCACACACTACCCACTGAATAGTAAAGATTTGATTCTTTCTTGATATTAATATTAGCATGAATATTGCTTCTGACTAATATTTGCTTACTTATAACATGCTTCTTTTAGATTACCTCATAAATCTCTACACGTGTGTGTAAGTATGTATATTAGCATTTAAAAAAAAAAATCATATTCAACAAAAATGGCCATGAAAAAGTTCAAATCCCTTCCTTCCTATATATATATATTTATGAAGTTTTGCCATTGATGGATCAGCTGTTTGAATTTTTTTGTTTGTTGTTTGCTGATTTTTTTTTTTTTTTTTTTTTTTTTTTTTTTGAGTAAAGATCATTATGTACGATCAAGCAAAGTATGAAGATGATTTGTCTACATGGTATTAACAGTAGTATGTAGTAGTAGTATAACATAATGCTGTTAATACTAATTAAGTAGTATACAAAAATTCAGGTTTTTGAATAATTATGTTATATGAGCATAAATATCAGCTGTTCTTTGTCGCAATAGATCAAACAAAATACTTTGTCTACCCCTATTTCTTCTCCGAGTATCTATCACTCTCTTTTCTTGTGGCAACTGATCTTCAGCTGATCTTGCTTAAGTTTTATGTATATTTTCGATAACAAGTACCATAATAATATTGTTTATTTTTATTACAATAATTTAAATTAATTTTAAATTAGTTTTTTTTTTTTTTTTACTTCTGTTCATTGATCATCATATTGTGATCGTGATGATCGTGCATTATGCAAATGAAAGTATGATGATTTTGATTATATTTATCGAACACTTTTGATTACTGTTGCATGAGATTCATTGAAAAAAAAAAATCACTACATCAAAAACTATGATAATAGTTCTCTAAATGCGGAAGAAACTACCCCTTAAACTGATCATACAGAGAACACAATCAATGAACAATTTAAACTGGCGCTAAAATACTCATAGCAAATAGTTTAAAACATGAAAATTTAACAATAAAAAAATACATACAATAACGATTATAAATATTAGCATAAGTAGTTGAAAACATGTTTTATTTAGTTGTTATGCCAGAATTTAAATTAAATTTTGACTAAATAAATAGTTGATCATTTTGTTGTCGTTGTGGGGTCAATAAAACTTTGCAATTTTCTCAATAAAAAAAAAAACAACACATAATATTTTTCAATGTTAATCGTGATGATGAAAACTTGTTATGTGAAGCTGTTGTTGCTCATTATTATGTTCTTCTACCTGCTACTGGTATTCTACAGTGTCTACTACCAAGTACTTGTATTGTTATTTTTTTGAAACGGAAATAATCGTTATGTATTATTCTTAATACTCAGAGTTCTTTAAACTATTAATGTTTTTAACCTTCAATAAGTCAATATATATATATATGTATTTAAAATTTCCCAAACAAACAACCAAACAAAAAAAAAACGCAAATTTTTATTGAAAACGATCATTGATCATGTGCTTATAAAAATAAATATAAAATCAAATAGAGCATGACGTTTTAACAAGTTACTATTTATATTTCGAAGAGTACAAAGATTAATATGAAGTCATTTTTTGACGTTTTTAGAAAGTAGCTATGTTTTATTTAACTTCAGTTTTTCGACATATTGATTCGTAATTCTGATGATCACTAGATTTAGTTTTAGTATTAAATGTTATTTAAATAATCTGGCTATACTACTTTTCGAAAGTTGAAATTGTATATTCAGGAATTTCAAGTGATTTAACAAGTGAGTAAACATTTATAAAACTCACTAATGTGCGATCACTGGCGATCATATTTTTACTATTGAAGATCATTGAAATCATCATAGAATTTTAAGTGCTATTCAATTGAAATTTTGAGAATCAGTAGATTCATTTCTATTATTAGAGATCATTTATGTCATCACAAAATTTGAATTGCTATTCACTTTCAATTTTGAGGATCACTAGAATCATTTTTACTATTAAAGATCATTGGAATATTTGTATTGTTTTAGAGTTGATAGTAAATCTTTAATCATTTTATAGGATCTTAATTAAAAACTTAAGAAAATTACTAATAGCGATCACTGGCGATCACATTTTCACTATTCAAGATCATTTAAATCATCATAGAATTTTAAATGCTATTCAATTTAAAATTTGAGAATCACTAAATTTATTTCTGCTGTTAAAGTTCATGTATATCATTACGGAATTTGAAATGCTATTCACTTTCAATTTTGAGAATCACTAGAATAATTTCTACTATTAAAGATCATTGGAATACTCGCATTGTTTTAGAGTTGATAGTACATCTTCAATAAAAATTCAATTCAATTAAATTCAAATAAATATTATAAAATTCGGGAAAAATAGATTATGTTTTTCTTCTTAAATTTATAGGTTTTGAGTTATGATCATTCGTTTTGAAAATTTTTGAAAAAATGTGTTCAACTCATTTGGTCTAGTGATCGCGCTGATCTTAAGGGGTGATTTTTGAAATATGTTTCTTGTAACTTTAATTTCGGACACAGATCCTAATAATCCGATAATGAAATTTAACTAATTTTGTCTTAAGATTACATTAGGCTTACCGATATTCAATTCGGGTTCACCCTTAACCGAACTGGCAACGGTAGTATCCATAACGGGATATGATTTAATATAATCCGGTGTCTGGGGGCGTGAATCAGCGGCAACAACAACGACTGTAGTATGTTGATGCTGTTGCAACTGATTCTGTTGATGATGTTGCAAAAGCGAATGTTGTTGTTGCTGCTGCTGCTGCTGCTGTTGCTGGTGATGTTGATGATATGATGTGGATGATGTTGGATGATGTGTGGGCATTTGATATGCCGTCATTGTTGTTGTAGCATGTTGATATATTCCATTGGTATCATATGGTGATAATAATGCTGATGGCAGTGGTGGTGGTGGTGGCGGTGGTGGTGGCTGTGGTTGGGCTGATGATGCCAAAGATGCCGAACATAAATCACTTGTACTAACAACATTATTATTATTGTTGTTGTATGAACTATTTTGTTGTTGTTGTTGTTGCTGTTGTACGACAATTGTCTTATTCACATAAATCACATTGCTATGTGGCATTTTACGTGCATTTTGAAATGGACACATCATCGATGACGAAGGCAATGCGATCGAGGAGGAGGATGCGGAGGATGCAGCCGCTGCAGAGGAGACCGAGGAAGAGGAGGAGGAACTACAAAAGTTATTTGCTGTTTTTGAATTTTCAGAATTCACATCACCATCTCTGCTATCGCCTATGCCAGATGTTACCAGCACAGTATCCATTTCTGTAACTGGCACGATCACTTGACGTTGTATACCTGCTGCAGAGGTTGAGGTTGACGAAGCAGCAGCGGCAGCAATTGCACCATTTTGATGTTGATTGTGCTGACGCTGGTGATCATTGTATTCCATAGATATGGAATTGTTCATATTTGTTGTGCTTGTTGTTGTTGCTCTTGAGTTTTGCAGATCGTGTGGCTGATCTTCATCCATATTAAATCTTGATGATCTACTGCCGCCACCATTTTGATAATAGTTTGCAACACTTGTCGTTAGGGGCAGTTTTAAGGCGTGCTCCAGATGTGAGAGGCGACCATTGGAACCACCAGCCAAAATTATTGCTGATGACGACGATGTTGCTACTTGTGGATTTTGTGTTAGACCTTGAGATGATGGTCGTGCCGGAGGTGGTGGTGGTGGTGGTGGTGGTGGAGGAGGTGGTGGCGGTGCTGGGGGAGCTGTTGTTGTGCTGGTGGCTTGCACCATTTGTTGTTGTTGCTGTTGTGTTGCTACTCCATTTCTCGACTCATTATTGACAGTTGCTGTTGTTGCAGCGGTTGCAGCATATGGTGGCATACAGATTACGGATGTTTTTGCTGCTACTGCAGTTGGGGTGATCGTTGAATGGGCATTATTGTTGTTGGGATTATTTTTACCATCACTACTACTTGGGTGACAGTCGGAACTGTCAGCGGACACAACCATTTTCATGTTAACAAAATATGATTTGGGTTTTTTCTTCAACTAGATCATATGTATATTTGTTGTTGTTGTTGTTGTTGTTGTTGTTGTTGTTATAAAACAATTAATTCACATATTGTCCTTTTTGCATTCAAAAGGACAAAAAACAATTGTGCGCACTCAAATACTTGTACACTTTTAGGTACACAGAACACGGTTTTGATTAGTGGTCATAATAAAATTTTTTTTTTTTATTTTGAAAAAATATTTTCATAAAAATTAATATTTTTTTTTAATAATTTTTGAAAATAATTTTGACTTTTTCAATATTTTTCACAGCACTTTAATAATGTACACTCTCACATAGAAATTTTTTGTTTGATCAATTTTTGATATTTAAAAAAATTTCAAAATTTTATCTTAGTAATTTTTCACAACCGAATGTTTTTTTTTTTTTCAAAATAATACTTTTTCTATTTTAAATTTGTTTATTTATTATGGTTCTGTATTGACTTGATAATACGACACCATACGCATAATTTCAATTTCACATAGGTTTGTATGTATTCAATATGAGAAAATAAACGCGACGACGACTACGACGTCAACGGCAATAATAGCGCATTCCGTAAAAACGATCCACACATTACGAAGCGCACTTTGTCAATGAAAGGAAAATCAACAGTCGCCATCGATCTTGTTCGTTTGTGCTTGCGCGACTAACAACATCGCACAGACATACAGAAACAAACACACACACACACACACACACACATATACACGGTCACTCTCATACATCGAGGGGGCAATTATCGTAGCGAATAAAGTGAACTGAACAGCAAGTAAACGAACGAGCAAAACATATGAGCGAGTGAATATATGAACAAGCGAACAAATACGATAATAAACGAACAAGCAAACCAATCCAACCCGACCAACAATAATGTTTGATGACGACAACAATGACGATGACGACGAAAATCATGATTATGTTGATGATGATGATGATGATGATGATCATGATAATGATTATATTGATATTGATAATGATAATGCTACCAATAATGATAATAATGACGACATAATAGAACAAGAATGATTTGTTAATCAATTCAAATAGAAAACACGACCCTGACGATTGTCAGATTGGCAAGAGAAAAAAAGTGAAAAAAGTTCGAACTTAGCTCGGTGCGTGCTGTCTCTTTCGCTCTCGCTCTCTCCTCTGTCGTGCAAGAATACTTCTTTTGATTAATAGAAAATTGACAGAGAGTAAAGTGAGATTATTTCCTTGTTTGCTATACAAACAGGTAGGGTATGATATGAAATCATGATTCAATTAACTAAGTTCAGTATTCGTATAGACTTGATTTTCTTCGAAATGTGAAAATAGAATGTGTTTGTTGACTTTTCGTGATAGCATACAGAATTATTTTAGAATTTTGCTTTTTAGCCGTAATTCTATTTTGAATTTTCACTGCTGATGAAACATGGAATTCACTACTATTTTCCAGAGACAAACGAAGTGTCGAGAGAGCAATCAAAGGCGACGATTTTGCAGTGTTTACCGGGAGCACCTGCCTGTTTATGCTTAAGCTCACCACACACAATGCGCAAGTTATCAATTTGAAGTATTGAAGAGCGCCCCGTAGGATTGGGAAATCAGAAACCCACCTCCAGGTTCCTACAGTACCAATGGGACACACAAATCGACATATTAGCCTCCTTAGTGAGGGGTCAGCATCCGAGTGAAATGCAACTTCACATTGAACACCACATGCCTTTACAGCATGAAATACTCTACCCGCGTAAATTTTGGGTTTTAGTCGCAACCACAACGAAAACATCTCCGAAGGGCCGTTCCCAACGATCAGGCTGAAGGGATTCCAACCTGATCACCGGTACAAACTATAAAGTTTCAGTACCATTGGGCTCCGGGCCGGTGACCGAGATTCGAAGGCGACGATAAGGGTCAACTACATTTTTCTCGGATGAAATGGCCACTTGGCGATTTTTCGGTATTGTTGTTCGAAATAAATTCGGAAAAATTTGGGGAGGACCTATTAGCAGATCCCGAATAGAAGAACTTTGTTCCATGACTTTTTAATAGTCTTTGGGGCAGAGCTATTTCAGAAGAATGAAAACATGCGTTTGTAAGGAAAGTAGGCGTCATTTTTTAACCGATCAAGTCCATTTTGGTATATGTATTTAAGTAAATATAATTGTGAGCGCCTAGATTTTTTCGAAGATATGCAGGGAGAGAAATGACAAGATTCAAGGTGAAATTTTGGATTTTCGATTAGAGTTATGAATAATCTAAATACAAATATCGAATATAATATCTTTTGACTTTCGACTTCATCTATCCCATTTCTATCCTACTTTGGTAATAGTTCACCTTTTATTATTTTACTATGACTGGGTGGGATGATTTACACATTTTAGCAAATGAGAGTGATTAATTCATTTGATAGAGAGAGAGAGAGAGTGTAAATGTAAATTTGTTCTTTAGAGTACAATTTGGAGAGAGAGAGAGAGAGGGAGTAAGAGAGAGTGAGAAATATATGTAAATAATTATGTACATCATTGCGCTGAGAATTCACGGCTAAATATTTAATGGCGAAGGCATCAAGGGTGTGAAAATGTATTTGCCCTATCTTGAAATTATAGTGTATACATATATGAGAGAGTACGCATAGTAATTGTATACAGTAATTGCTACTTAATATATTTTCTGTTTGTTTATGAATACAAATTTTATTTATATCTAACTAATTTGAGAGAATTTTAATAAGAATCAGTGTGAATTGGTCAATCTTTGCCGTTTCGGTAATTTTTATATATATAACATCCCTGGTTTAAAAACTAGCTTGTCAATAACTCTCAAATATATTAATATACTTTCAGAAAGATCTGTAACAATTCTCAAGACATGAAAAGAATTAATTAGTTTTGAGATAATAATTATATTTCTTTTCAAATTTAAGCTGAATTTAATTATAAAATTTTCAATGAAAACTTTGCTGTTTTACTATTGAAAATATATACTATTTTTCTCAATTTGATATTAATGTTATTCTTAATATTAATAATCAAGGATTTATGAGATGAAAATGAAAATTAATTATAATTGGAATTACACAAAATTTGTTTTTTCGTTGATTTTGCAGTATTTCAACAATAATATTACTATAGTACTTCTTCAAAGATTCAAAATTTAAATACTCTCAGACAGTCCATCAGTCCTCAAAGGTCTTAAAAGCTACACATTCACATCAAAAGTCCTTACAGAGAGCAACAATGCATTCAACAAACTGGCCACCCACAATCAGATCTCTTTGATCTGGGTGCGAGGATATGAAGGACACGAAGGAATTGAAAAGGTGTACCTTTATGCCAAAAAAAAAAGGGACTGTAGGGTCATGTATCGGTCCAACCCCGTTCTTTGGCTTTAATAAATACAAGACAAAACAGGATACCAAGAAATGGATCAAACACCATATCAGAGAATATTGGAATGACATTGGCGGTCTCAACCACTCCTAAAAACGCCTGAGCTTTAATGCCAAAAGAGCAAACCCCACTCTAACCTTAAACAAAAAGAGTCTTAGATTACTCTCCGGAGCACTAACAGGTCTCTCCGCATGCAAAAAACACTTACACCAAATAGAAATATCCAACACAAGTACTTGCAGATTCTGCTGTGATACTTAATCATAACTTGTGATGCACTAGGCCACAGGAGGCCTTAGCCTAACCCGTACAACCATTACCATTACCATAGTACTTTAAATTGAGCACTTACTGTACATGTACTGTACATATATGCGTACCAGCACCTGCATACCAGTGGCGTAGCCAGGGAAGAGGTCAGGGGATAGATCCCCCTTGACTGATGGATTTGTTAAAAAAGAAAATAATAATATACAGATATTTAAAAATCATTCTTTATACAATATTTCTTATACATCTTTTTCATTTAACACCCCCCTCTTGTCAAAATCCTAGCTACGCCACTGCTGCGTACTGAATGTTATTATGTGAGCTACCAAATGAAAGTCTAGTAGATATAATGTTGACATATTTTTGTATAACATACATCCTATTTACATATAATTTGCTGCAATTTGTTGTTGTACAAAAGAAATTTTTGGGACAGCAACTAATTAACGATATGAACTTGAGAGTATGTACTTACGCTTCGTTATATTCAATTTTACATTGACATTTGGAATATTTTTAATTTTCTAATTTTGTAAAATTTGTTTGTAAAAAAAAAAAAGAGAGAATGACCTTGATATTGTGACATTTATTAATGATACGGTACCTATGATTATTATATAATGATTAATCCTTGAAGTATGTAACATATTTCCCATTTGGGACATTTGGCGATTATTCCTATGACTTTCATACAATAATTTTGTATAATATAATGAGACATTGAAATGTTTCTCATATATGAACCTACTTACATACTCGTGAATACTACTTTCCAAATGTGATCGATAATGATCACATTAAAGTTCACTCACACACGACTATTCATTCATTCACTCATTCATTTGTTTGTTTTTTCGATATCATTGAGGTGAAGTTAATTTTCCACCCTCACGATCGATTCTACACACACACACACACACACACACACACACAGACACAAATACAATAAATACACACATCGATATGGCAATGAAGCATGGAGTATAAGTGTATGACTTCGAATTTCATTCAATGCGGTTAATGTACTCGCATTTTATTTTTTGCTATTTCATTCTCACAATCTATGTCTTTCCTTCTCATTTCGTACAATATGTGTACTTGTATTTCACTACTGGTGTAATTGTATTTGCTTTTTTTTTACTTTACTTTTTGTATTTAATTTTGCATTGAAACTAGTGTGCTACTGTTGCTGTATCTGTTGCTGCTGGTGCTGCTGCTACTGCTACTGCTAATGCCCTTGTCGGCCTTCTCTTGAGAGTTCATTATGCTTTGTTAAAATTTAATTTAATTTAATGAAGTTGATTTTTTTTTATTTTTATGTTCACTTACTTGAAAATAGTGAGTAACGAGATATGTATATAGAGAGCGAGCAATCAAAGTTCATGTAGCCAGCGGGTATTAAAATTGAAATTAAACAACCGATGATAATGTAAATAAATCATTGATGAATTCCATATATATATGAAAAAGAAAATGTTACAATCTTGTATATTATATCATCAACCGTCAAACAAGACAGCGAAACAGGGAGAGCGAGATTGAGAGAGAGAACCTGTGAGTACAAGTCATTGACATGTGGACAATGTAATAAGCACGAGAGAAGGGCAGACTTCAAGTAAAGGATAGAATTATGTTTACACATTTGCGAATAATTATGTCAATAAAGGAAAACAAAAAAAAAATTATAATTAATTCGCAACGAATGAGGTAATACAAAAAAAAAAAACCTATATATAGTACATATAGCACGATTTTTCATTTTCTATAAGCAACAACTTCAAATTTTTTGAAACAAAACAAAAGAAAAAATGCTTAGGATAAAGTAAGGGTAAATGGTACCCAGTTCGTAATTAAAAAAAAAAAAAAAAAATTGAGGAATAATCGACATATATTCCCACAGCTATCCAAGGTTTCGCTTCTAAAGGGTTCAAGTATATTAATTACCATCATGAATATTTATTTTCACAACATCTTGTTTTGTTTTAGAATATATTCATCCCTTATCTTCAACCGTTAAGTGGGCTCCAAAACTGATAAACTGATATTTTTACGAAATTCACCACACCGTTCTCAGGATGAACCTAGAGTGGTTAAAGTATATTAATTACCATCATTAATATTTATTTTCTCAACATATTTTTTTTGGGAATATATTCAACCCCTATTACAACCCGTTAAGTGGGCTTCACTACAAAAGTGATATTTTTACTAAATTCACCACACCGTTTTCAGGGTGAACCTAGAGTGGTAAACTATATATGATGGATTTGCATTTAATTTTTCCTTCAATCATTTTCTCGAACATATATGTATACTTCCTATATTTATGATTTAGGAAGGCTTCCTTGCAAGATTTATGTAAAGAATTCTTGAAAATCGAAAAATAGCACTTCGGATGGGCAGTATTACCTCTGGGGGTGATGAAGTATAACGCCGATCATCATTAGTTTTCACTTTGTAACATGTTTCTCCAAACATTCAAAATGAAATGTGTATTTGTAAATTTCATATTTAATATTATTGCGTACAATTGTAGAAGAAAACAAAAAAAAAAAATAATAATAATGAAACGCCCTAATGTACTAAAAATGTCGAATTTTTGAAGTAATATTGACAATAAAGTAATAACTTCGGTTCAACATGATCATTATTTTGTACTCAATGGGCAGTTATTTCCAATTGTTCTTTTGGTGGTTGTTTCGCCTGCTTCAGATCATTTTATCATCGGCAATATGCCATAGACAAATAATTTTTATTAAACCAACTTCAATTAAAACAAAAAAAAAAAACCCTAACTATTATATTATCCCACAATTACAATAATAATTTGATTACTAATTGAAGAAAATTCAGTTGAGATGTAGAGTATCTTTGAAAATCTGTTTTCGAAAACATACTTTTGTATGGAAACTAACTTTGATTTTTCATCAATTATGGTAATTTTTTAATATATTAGCCTCAAGCTACAGATACTTTTATATACCGAGTTTTAGCTGGATAGCTTTGTATTTATGTGCGAAAAATCAAAAAACATATGTTCGAAAACGTAATTTTATATGGAGGATATGCTTGATTTTTATCCGATGTTATTCATTTATCTATATATGCTTGCTATGATATATATAATTTAATTTACTTAGTTTCAATATGATAGCTTAATATTTTCATATGAAAGAAAAGGAAAACATATGTTCGAAAAGATTTTTTTAAACTCGATATACACATAATTTTCTTCTGATTTGGCAGATTATTAAATTAACTCATTTGCTGGTAAAATATAGCCCTAACTACTGTTTTTCAACATAATATCTTCATACTTTTGATTTTTATAAAGTGATTCTCATTTTCGAAGTCATGAAATTATATCTTTCAATATAGCATTAGCATTAATATTAATCTTTGAAAATTATTTTCGTTGAAATCTTTTAAAAATATATATCGTTTGACCGATTTGAGACATTAGTTCATTATATTATCATGAGACTTCAACAACAGGGTATCTCAATATTTAATTATGGATGAATTTGTATGACTTTCTTTTTTTTTCAAAATATTTATTCAACGTGAGTAGATTATTATCAACAAATATGTATATGATTGTTATTTTAAGAAAAGTATCGTAAAATTTTATTGATTCAATTAAAAATAAAAATTACCAGAAAATTTTCCACACCCCAAAAAATGTAAGGTATGCTCGTACACGAGTGCATACATTGTAGCGACACGTGTAATTTAATTTTTTTTTTGTATTGACAATGTCAATAACATTGACTACTGCAATATATTGTTACTGCCCCTGTGAATTCTTCAGCGGCATATGAATGCTTGTTAGAGTACTGCACGGATATGCTTGGTTTGATTGTGATACAACTGTCATATTGAATGGGCACTGGTATTCGAAGAATATCAAAAACTAAATGAAGAGTAATAAAATGATAGACTTAAAAGTACAAATCAAGCCAACTGTGCCGACTTTGTTCGATTTACTACTATTCGATATTCGAAAATATGACAAAATGTTCAAAAATTGACAGATATGTCAAATAGCCGAGAGCGTAAGATAAATTGGTAGTGTAATAGAATGTAAAAGACTTCCATCTAATGAATAATTGAACTCTTATTGCTTAGTATCTACTCGTACAGCAGACAACACTCCGTATATTCAAGGTTATCGAATATGGCGAAATGACATATTCGTGCAGCAGCAGTCATTAAAATACAATTTAATTACATTTAAAATTATAACCAGAGCAACATCAATATAAGTAGGAAGCATACACATTACACATTTTTATCGCTCTCATTTGTTGTTTTTGTACATATTTATTTATACCCGAATTTATTATTTATTTTATTACACATACAATATCACCCCCACCATCATTATCATCATATCAGTGCGTCATCATTATCATTGACACCCTACCCAGAATTGTTGTTGCGGCGATGTAAATAATAAAAATAAATATTTAACTTCCTTATAAGAAAAAACGACAACAACAAAATTGAGAAATGTAAAATAAATAAAAAAAAAAAAATGTATTTTCTTTTTTGTTTTTCATTTTCTTAAATAATCATCCATTTAAATAAAATCAAAATATAAAAGGAAACAGAAAAAATATTGTACGAAAAAAAAACATCCTTAAAAGGTCAATGGTACAAAGCCAAGTTCAGTGGAGTGATGAAAATAAATATAAATTACAAAAAAAAAAAAAAAAAAGAAATTCAACAATAATAAGATAAAATGGAAATAAAAGAAAATGAGACATAATAAGATACTGAGGAGGCACTGACAGTGGGCATTATTAATGTGTTGCGCGTGCATGTGCAAGACTGTAGGAATGTATGTGGTATATATTTATGAACAATGATTCGTAAAATAAATAATATTAAGTATTACTTAATTAGACATTTTTCGCTTTTGAATTATTGTACGCACATATTTCATGCTGCATTCATTGTGGTCAACGTTGTAGCCACTGAATTCATTACACATTTTCAAAAGTTTATGAGACAAGAATATTTTTCGACTTATAATATGACAAGCATTCAAAAACAAAAATATTCTGTTGCTTTTTTTGTTGCATATTGAAGAAGATGACATTGAAAAGTATATAAGTCATCACAAGTAATTGTAATGGTTAATTGGCGGAGAACGTCGAGAACCAGAAAGGACTGAAGTTTCCAGGCATGAGCAAAGGTTCAAAAAGATTCTTGTCAAATATTTTATAAATATTACTTACTTGAAAAAAGGGATAGATTTAAAAATCTATTATTGGGACTATTATTGCTTTAACTTGCAACTAATAGAATCACCTTTAATGGCTCTTGCAGAAATGAGTTACTTTCACAATTATTTCACCATTTGTGGTGGAATTTTGAGGTGGTATTATTTGGATAGAAGGCCAAAAATTTCCTTGAATCCCAAATATACTCAAACCAAATACATTGGTCATTATAATGTTGTTGAAGAGCTATCACGTATAGTACCATCTTGGTACCATTATTATTTCAGGATGAAACTCTTATGTAAAATATATTTTGAACTATATGAGAATTATTGCGTTTGGTGCACTCAAAGAAAATACTGATTTCATATGGAGAATATAATAAATACACCATTAGGTACCATTAGCAATTATTTCAGAACGCAACTCTTATGTAAAGTATTTTTTGAACTATATGAGAATTATTGTCTTTGGTGCACTCAATGAAAATATTGATTTCATATGGAGAATATAATAAATATACCATTAGGTACCATTAGGAATTATTTCAGAACGCAACTCTTATGTAAAGTGTCTTTTGAACTATATGAGAATTATTGCCTTTAGTGCACTTAATGAAAATAAAAATTTTTTATAATTTTGTAAATACAATTACGATGGACAGTAAGAGATCCATTAACCTATATTTGTTGCCGAATATTGAAACGAACTTAATCGTATAATCGTGGAATGGGTCAACAAACAAAGAATCTCGGAATCTTGGACAGGATCATCATTAGGCATGATGATCAATATGATTAAATATGGACAAGTCATCCTAAAGATAATGCAAAACAGGTGTTGCTTTGAGTTAAGCAAACATTTGAGAAGTTCTACTCTCTCTCTCTCTCTCTCTCTCTAGAATATCGAAACAATTCTCTACAAGTCTCTAATCATAAATGCCCTGACTAGCAAAGAATTCTGGATTTGGCCAAAATTGAAGAAAATCGATTGTAATGGCCAGATAAGTAAGTAAATTGTTGTTGTAATGATAGTAGTTGTTGTACTCGTAGTTTTTTTGGTTGTAATCGTAGTTGTTGTTGTTGCAATAGTAGTTGTTGCAGTAGTCGTAGTAGTAGTAGTCGTAGTAGTAGTAGTAGTCGTAGTACGAGTAGTAGTGATGATTATACTGCTGTTAGTAGCAGCGTTATAATTTGTTGTAGTTGTTGTTGTAATAGTTATTGTAGTAGTTGTTGTATATTTTTCCTAACATTGATATAAAACTATGTTCGTTGTTGTTACTGTTAGGTATTTATTTGGTTATTAAATGTTGCAAGTGTCATTAAACCAAAGAAAATTGCTGGGACTAACAACAGTAGCTGCAGTGTGGCAGTAGCAGCAGCAGCAGCAGCAGCATCAACAATAATAAAACTATACAAGATCATAATGCCAATATAAAACAATAAAAAAAAATATAAAAATACCAGCAAGCAAAAAAAAAACAAAAACAACCATGAAAAGCACAATTATATATTTTTGTTGCTGTTTGTTATTTGTTGCATTGTTTGTTGTTGTTGTTGTTGTTGTTGTAAATTGAAAAGAAAGTGGTTGCACAACATCGTCCTCTTCTTCTTCTTCTTCTTCTTCATGTTTTGCTAGCTACGCTTGACAACAATGCATCCACTTTTGATGATCATACCAAATGATCATACTGATTATAATCACACGATCTCTCATAATGTTGGCTATAATGATGATGAATATTAATTATGATCACAAGTTTGGTATAAGATAAAGTGATCGTATTTGATTTCATATAGCAACTACTCGTACATCGATGGCATTTGTAAAGCAAGAATGTACCTCGACTTGCTAATGAATAAACGATCAAACGATCATTGATCGCTGATCGTAGTATATACATAGCTATGATCATCATATAGCAAATTGTGGTTAATTGCTATTATCACTCTCTATATTAAAAATACATACTCGTATATTGTTGTTCCACAACTTATGATGATGGTGGGTGTAAAATAATATGTGTAAGTATTTACGTGTAACTAGAAAGTACAAGTGAAATATGTTGGGGTTTTCCCATTCGATCAATTGCATAGAGAAATTTATTGGAACTGAATAAAAAACAATAAACAACAACAAAATATGCACAGAAAATGAGAAAATTGCAAAAAAAAAAATGCAACTTTTAAAGGAAACCCTTATGACTTCAGCGATCGAGCAATGATCGTCAAGCGATCGACAGTGACTAAAATGATCTCCGATTTAATTATAAAAGAAAAAAATTAAACTAGAAAATGGAAAAAAAACGTTTATGAAGTTTTGTGATTGCTTGACCCAGAATTGTTTGAGCGTCAAAGATGGACTCCAGAGAAAATACGCCATATCTTACAGTTTTTCTTCGATAAAGGCAAAAACACAAGGCAAGACTGAAAATGTGAGTAGTGTTTATGGCCCTGATACTGTAACAGCCAATCACGTGCAATTTTGCTTTCGTCGATTCCGTTCCGGTAATTTTGATGTCAAAAATGTACCACGCTCTGGAAGGCCAATTGTCGAAAATATCGATAAAATAATGGAAGCACTGTTTTTATTGCCTAGGAGCTAAACATTGCACAAAAATCCGTTTGGAACCATTTAATTAAGGCTGGATACAAAAAGAAGCTCCATGTATAAGTGCCACACGAGTTAACGGAAAAAAAAAAAAAACGGTCATGGACTGAATTTCCATATGCGAATCGCTGCTTGATCGCAACAAAATCGATTCATTTCTGAAGCGGATGGTTACTGGTGATGAAACGTGGGTCACTTACGACACGGTCAAGCGAAAACGGTCGTGGTCGAATCGCGGTGAGCCGGCGCAAACGGTAGCCAAGACAGGATTGACGGTCAGGAAGGTTTTGCTATGTGTTTGGTGGGATTGGCTTTGAATCATCTACTATAAGCTGCCCCCCTACGGCAAAACTTCTCATTCGGACCTGTACTGTCAACAATTGGACCTTCTGAAGAAAACAATCGCCCAGAAGCGGTCAGCTTTAGCCAATAGGAGAGGAATTGTGTTCCATCAGGACAACGCCTGGCCACACACATCGATAGTGACTTGCCAGAAGCTGCGGGAGTTTGGTTGGGAGGTTCTTATGCAGCCACCTTATAGTCCGGATCTCACACCAAGTAATTACTACCTGTTCCTGTCTATGGCGATTGATTTTGCTTGTGAAAAATCGCCTCTCAAGTGAAGCTTGTGAAAATCGGCTCTCCCAGTTTTTTTGCCAATAGGGACGAGGGTTTCTATGAGAGTGGCATTATGAAAGAGAGAGTGTATGAGAGAGTGGCATTCAAAATGGCAAGAAGTTATCGAACAAAACGGTACATATTTGACCCAAATCGGATCGTTCAAACTATGCTAAATAAAACGTTCAATTTAAAGCAAAAATAATGGATTACTTTTTACTAGACCTTATATTTGCAATTTGAATAGGTATATAATTTTTAAAATAAAAAGAGGCAATCATACTACATAATGCTGATAATAAAATCAATAAATATTAAATATACGAGTATGTATACTTATACCACAACTTGTATTAGTAAAAGAATTAGTGTGATAAAAAAAAAATCATATAGAATTTTATATTGAAAACGAAACATATAACCAAAAAAAAAAAAAAAATTTTTTTTGCTTCTAAATTTTTGGGTTTTTCTGTTCAACTTTATTTGTTTTTGTTTGCATTGATCAACTGACCTTCAAATTGACCGAGTTCATGGGCTTCTTCATGTTTGCCTGTTCTTCTTTGATATTCGATTATTATAGCGATAAATCGAGCAACGACGATCATCAGAGGAACAAACATGGTGAATATAAAATTTTGCAGTCAAACAACAAGTATTAAACGTTTGCTACATATACGATATGTTTAACATTAGAGAACATAAGAACATATTGAAACAAGCTGTAGTTATACCATAACGATAACATGAAGAACAAGAATATTTTGCGAACCATACAAGTGAGACAAGATCTTAACAAACATTAACAACAACAATAACAATAATATTAATACAAAATTAAACACTACACAAAACAAAACAACAACAACAACAAAAAACACCCATAGCAAGAAACAAAATCAAACCAAATCAATCCAAATACGAGTAGTCGATGGCAAGAAGTAGCAACTAGTAAATGTGTAACAACTGCGCTCAAATGACTAACACCAAAAGAAGGAAATATTATGAAGTACTCTGAATATATTAGATTCGAAAAAAAAACAATCATTTAATTGACCTGCTCATATATTATTTGCGTTGCTTCTGATGTCAAACAACAAGTCTTTATTATTTTAGAAATGAACTGATTGACTAATTGGTTTTTAAATTTGATAAAAATATTTGCGTGATCATTCATTAAAATTATGAATATAATCAATTAAAACATGTCAAGCAGAATACACATCAAAAACATAAGTATACCCACTAGGGAAAATAATCGGTTTGCATAATTCTATTTTGTATTCCGGTAACTGTATTATAGAAAAATATTGAAGAAAAAAAAAATAAATGAGCGGCGACCTCCCAATTTGTACCACTACTGGTCATTCCAGTGACGCTAAGGAATTATTTATCGACTTTTTGGTATTTTTGTGCACATTTTGTACGGGAGCCCTTGTAGGAGTTGAAAATAGAGGGTTGAAATTAGTGATCGGTCTTAAATTTCACCATCATACAATCGATTATTAAGCACTTATGGGGTTATTTGTCGATTTTCTTGTGTTTTTTTACGTTCATTTTAAATGGGAGCCCCCAAAGAGTTAAGTACACGAAAGGAAGATATGAAGAAAAAATATAAAAGATGAAAAATTAATGAGGCTCAACTATTCCTGGTCAGCTATGGAGTTATTTTGACGAATTAAAAGTCTTACTACCTTCAATTGGAATGGAAGCCACCCTCCAGAAGTTCAAATAGTGGCTATGTATGTTAAGGAAAATTATCGTGGAATGAAAATTATTTAAAGTTTATCTTGTATTTCACCCCCATGCAGGTAAGTCTTGTACAGGTATGCGGTTATTTGTCGATATTTAGATGTTATAATTTACATTTCTGTATTGGAGACCTCTTAAGGCGTAGAGATAGTGAGCTAATATATTAAATGGAAATGTTTATATTTTTTAATGTTGGAGAGGAAAATAAATTATTTTGGTGCGCTATGAGGCTAGTTTTTATTGAAATCGCATCGAAGTAAAGATACCTATCGCTAACTGATATTTGACTACCGTGGAAGATTAAAATAATGCCCAATATTTTATATATTCAATCGTAATATTTTTCGATTGAATATATAAATTAGTTCCGGTAATTTTTCCATTGCATAACTACATCCGACTAGTTACCTAACTACTTCCGATCTAATTACATAACTAGTTCGGCAACTACTTCTGAACTAGTTCTATTATTTTTATTTCAACGCTGATATCATAAATCTCAAATTCTAACGTTGGGGCAATTTGTAATAGTTACTCTTTTTTTTTTGGCTGTTTATATGCAATTAAACGTAACGTCAAATATATTGTATATTACATAGTATTTAATATTAGTCATATTAAATTAAGCACATATTATTTTGAATGTTTAAGATAATAGTTCCGCAAATGTTTCCATTACTAGTTGCATAACTACATCCGAACTAGTTACCTAACTACTTCCGATATAGTTACATAACTAGTTGGGCAACTACTTCTGAACTAGTTCTATTTTTATTTCAACGTTATAAATCGCAAATAATAGTTACTCTTTTTTTTTGGCTGTTAAAATGCAGTTTAATTTAACATCAAATATATTGTATCACTATCATTCATATTGCTACAGACACACACAATCATTATTAACACTCCATAAATAAATCAATAAATGTCAATGAACAAATTCTAATATCATTGAGGAAGTTCAAGAAACAATATGGAGCATACAAATGTCTGTATACATATCTAGATACATAAGTGACATTTGCTATAAACTTATAAACGAAAACAAACAAAAAAATCATATAGTTGGTAGTTGGTAATTAACCCTGGTTTTATATATTTTTATGTACAAGGAAAATATAGTTAAAATGCCATTCAACTTTAAATGAATGTGACACTCAATAGCATTTAAAACACTTTATTTGAATTGTTACTGGACTTAACATTATCAAAGCTACCTATTGTATAGGTGTGTATGTATGCATTGTTTGTATGCGTAGGTAAAAGTAAAGTATATTAATAAGTAAACTTGAGATCTATAATTTATTCAAGAACGTCTGAATGTGTGTGTGCGTTCAAAAGAAGAGTTCAAGTGCAGGTTCAACCCTGCGTATGAATAATGTGCAATATTGAAATCGCTCTATTACGGTTTTGTAGAGTACATAGCTTCATTGTAGTACTTACATTTTATGTTAGTAGGGTTAATTGTAGTTTAATTTATGTAGTCATGCGTCTGCGGTTTTGTTGTTGTTGTTTTTTGCTTATATCATACATTTATTTGAAAATTATGCGTGTGCTAATGCCTAATTTGGAGGCCTATTTCTTGCTATTTGTTTGCAGTTATACACATGCTATAAGGCTTTTATGACACATACATAGTTGTTATTACAATTTGTCATTCGTTTTGCTAACCTAATATTTGCATATAGATTTGTGTTTTGGGTGTGTGCTGTACATGTGTTAATATTGTTGTTGCTTTAATTTTTGTATGATTTTTGCTTTTTAATCGCTCAATTGTTCAAATTAAGCTGGTAGTTTAGCAAACTCAAATAATATTGCTTCTCATTTGTAAGTCGTTTATATGTAATTATATTTTGGAGAAAAAATTAAATTCAAATGAGTCATAATATTAAGCATTATTATTTAAATCTCCACCACAAATTATCGCAAATATATTGAAATTTTTAATTATTATATTTTTTATTTAAAAAAATTTTTTTTTATTTTACTTTTGCTTTTTTAAAAAATATTGAACGTTAAATTATAGGAAATATTTTAAGTGATTTCTAAAAATTAAAAAAATTATTCCAAAAATATAAATGAAAGTATAAAAAAAATTTAAAATATCTTAAAATTTGTTTAGTCTCCATTATTTAAAATAATAAAAAGTATAACAAATATTCTAATTCACACGTTTGAAGCATTTTTCCGAAAAGTCTCCAAAGTCTCCACTAGCCAGAAAAGCTCCAAAATGAATATGTATAAAAGAAATACTGATAGTCATTGCTAGAACTTTTTTAAGTACTCAAATATCGATTTTACACAAAGTCTCCACCAGAAAAAATCCTCATAAATTATGTACATTCGTAATAATTGTTTTTAAATATTAAATTAAATATGTATATGTTAATAGTACTTTAGTTCATAACTTACGCCACGTAAAAACCACTTATTCGTAGAGGCATTATTATTTTGGCACTTACCTGAAAAAAGAGAAAAAAAAAATATTAGTTAGTAAATGTATTTATAAAAAATTGTTTTTATATATTTTAAATTTATTTATATTTATAATTAGTGATTGCTCATAATTCTAATTGTAAGCTGAAAAAATCGTGCCAATTTTTCGTATCTCTGACGTCATATATTCACATGAACAATATAAGAGTTTTTCGAAGTACGGACTGCACAATCTAGTAATTCTTTTGCGAAGAATTTTAGTATCACAGAACATTTGTGCCACATCCTTGCTAAAAAATTATTTCCCGATAGGTGAACAACGTCAAACAGAAGATAGTTTTCTTCGACACGGCATTTGAACCGATTATCTCGTGCATGGAAGAACATTAGATTATCCAAATAGCGTTTTTCGTAAATAGTTTAATCATGTTTGGCTCTTATTTCTTCTTCTTCTTCTTCTTCTTCTTCTTTTTCTTTTAGTTTTAATAATTATTACAACGGATCCTATTAGTCTGCGTAACTCAGTAATTGAATTTGCTCATATACATATTTATGTCATTATCAGCTTCAGGCTATTTCGATTAACATTTTTGCTTTTAAAATGTTTTGTTTCATGATTCAAATATATTCCAAAAATGTCTACAAAGCCTCTTGTAAGCAAAAATACAAGACATATACATTTATGTTTGTTGAAAAAGCAAAGAATTTCTTACAACATTCACACGCAATTATCTCAAAATTATCGCAGAACAAATTTTCGAAATCTCTACAAAGTCTCCAAAAACTTAAAACGTCTTAAATATATGATAGCTGTTCTCAAATAACCCGAACAACTGCATTAAATGACATTTCTAAAAACTCTACAAAGTCTACACTAAATAAAAATATCAAAAACTATGCAAAAACTTTCAAAATAATTTATTAAGATTTCAACATCCATATTAATTTGTCTTAATAGCTATATTTCAAGCATATATATGAAAATTTTTCAATAATTTAGATATTTTCATAATAATACGACGTAATTATTTGCAAATCTATTTCCATCCACCCGCCGATACGTCATATACGTACGTATAGCTGTGTACTATGTATTTTCAAGCAAATTGTTGATAATACATACAAATGGCTTGATAGTAAAAATTGATCAAATGTCTACATACAGCTAGAATAAATTTTATATACAACTATCTATTATGTACATTACTCAAATGAGCTACGCAAAAATGAATTAAAAAAAAAAAAAACAGTGAATAAATATATGGAATTGAATGAAAGAATGAGAAAATACATATTTATGTACTCATATATTGTATATAAAAAGCAAGCATTTAAGCAAAAATATAAATAAAAAAAAAATTGACAAAAAAAAATTTTAAATGAAGGTCAGCAGAACACAAAAATTCTAAATACAATTAACACTAAGTTCTATGTGTGCGTGTGTGTGTGTGTGTGTGTGTGTGGGCAGAGCAGCCAATATGATGGAAGCAGAGAAATACACGTGCAAACATTCCTATATGCTATTACGTATATATTTACCTATGTCATTTATCACAACGACAAATCAAATAAAACTGTTAGTTTGGAGAATTTGTAGAATTTTTTTATTTTTTGTTTTGTTTTTGTTCTATTATTTATTATTATATTTTTTGCAAAAAGGTGAAAACTCGATAAGAATTTTCAAGGTCTTTTCAATATGTATGTATAGTTTGGTGCTATCACGAATTATCGTGAATAATCAACTAAAGTCAACTAGAGTAGGCCTTTCTATATTCGAATACTCATATGTATATTATGCATATGTATTTAGTATTTCATAATAACAGGAAAATCATACCATAAAGTGTAAAATTGTTGAACTTGTATTGCAACTATTAGAATTATGGATTGAGGAAATTTGCATTATTAAATGCTTATTTAATGCTTCAATAAAAGTCATTCAAAAAATGAAACAGTAATTTTAATGAACAAAAAAAAAAAAAAAAAAATTGCAATTTTTTTAAATATTTAAGCAATTTTACTTAAATTACGCTACTTTATAAAAAAAAAAACCCTATTGGTACTATCATATTTTTCGACGAGTTTGGGCTTCCTAAATGCTATAATCACATCGCAAAAATTTTCTTTTGTGATAAAATCTTTTTCAAAGGCCTCATTGAGCTCAAAGTTAAAAAAATTGCAGGAAAATCTGAAAATAATACCATAGCTTCCTAGAAGTAGGTCCTAGAGCGGTTAAATGTATGATAGACCCTCAATAATTTTTTTTCCTTAATATTATTTCGGAACATCTAAGCTCCTTAGCACCTACCTAAGCTCCTTAAAAGTGCTCCGCTACAAATTGATGTTTTAATAATATTTGCTGCCACCTCTCCCAGAGTGCCCTTAGGGATGTCAAATATATAATCGACACCTATTCATTTTTGCTGCATAATATTTGTTTCAAATATACTTCTTACTTGTCTCCACAATGTGAAGATAAGAGTGATGGAAAATCGATAAATAATCCCATAATTCCATATATAAGCCACTGCTATTAATATTTTCTGCTAAATATTTTTTCAAAACTTTCTGATCTCTAACGCTTAGCTTCGCTCCCTACAAAATTGAGGTTTTTTAATTCGATTTTCATCTATCTTGGAACCAGCATCAACAACTGTAATGATGTCAGCCTGGCGTACGTTAACTCTTGCTAACAGGTGTTATTTTGGGCTGAGTAAGCAATTGAGTAGTCAAGCCCTCTCTGGAAGATCGAAAATCACACTCTACAAGTCCCTCATTATTCCAGTCCTAACATATGGCGCAGAAGCCTTGACAATTTCCACCACCGATGACAGGATGCTTGGAGTTTTCGAGAGAAAATTTCTGCGCAGGATCTTCAGACCTTCCAATGAGATACAACAATGAGCTGTATGAGCTGTATGAGCTGTACGCTGACATTGACATAGTCAAGCGAATCAAATGTTGAGCGAATAGAAGAAGACGCTCCAGCGAAGGGGACGCAAAAGAAGAGGACAACCAAACCTCCGTTGGAAGAACCAAGTATTGCGTAACCTGGCGGCGATTGGAATATCCAATTGGTGCCAGCAAGCGAAGAACAGAGAAAACTGGCGTCGCACTATATGTTCGGCCTAAATCGAACACCGGGTATTATGGCCACATAAGAAGAAGAAGAATGCGATTTTGAGAATTGAATAGGCCCAAGTCCATTGAAAAAAAAAATAGCCGTTGTTGTTGTAGCAGCAAGAATACGGAAATCTTTTGTAAGGGAACAAAGATGAGGCGATGAATGAACCTTGGTCGATCACTTCCGAGTCGAGTGCTTCCGGAACGTAGATCCGTCCATTCTTGGGAATCAAGAAAAAAATGGTCGCATCAATGAGTGTTTTGTTATAAATGAGCTCTCATACAAAACTAGCGAGAAACGCGAGAAACGAACTCGCCAAATAACATCATAAATGCTACACGAGCCACCCTTAGAGGTTTGAAGTGTGTGCGTGTGCGTGTGCGACCCCTAATAATGAGATGAAACAACACACTAAAACGACTTTTGTTTTTTTCAACTTCAATGCCATCAGACTAGACTAGATTAGTTGCACGTGGAAGCTCACAAGAATGATACTACAATGAGTAAATAATAAATATTACTACTAAACACTTGACTTCTATGTATTGAGTTTGTGAAATATCATACAAAATTTTAGAACATTTCAATATCACAAAATATCAATAAAAAAAAAAAAACACAGTATTCAGAAATTATTCTAAACAAATGATCTAAGAAAAATTGGTAATTTTTCTAATAAAACCTGACCCTCAACTCATTCTAAACGATTCCTAAACGATTTGACTTCATCTACAATACTACTTCAATTAATTTGAAATACAAGAATGATTGTATATACAATACATAGGCATAAACCTGCCATATGGTGTTCAATAGCGTACAATGATCCCGAAAAAAAAACTATTTGGCAAGATAACAATTAATTTAATATCTAAATTTTGGTTGAGACCTTGTCATTTTCGCATATACGGAAATTTCCAAATGGTAATCATTTTTATTAATAAAAATTTATACTCTACTCTTTCTCTTTCTACTACTCTCTCTCTCTCTCTCTCTCTCTCTCTCTCTCTATCTCTTTCACCATTTATTTTTCCTACTTTCTTCCTCTCACAGCTACGTTTAGAATTTTACTCCACCTGATATGTTTATATTTTAGTAATTCAACAAATAAAAAATAAAAAAAAAAAAAAATAAAAATAAACAACAACAACATTGTAGTAAAAATAATAAATTTTTAGCATTAGTTTTGACCTTGTTACTTAAATACAAAAATACACAAAAAAAAAAAATATACATAATATCAAAAAAAAAAAAAAAAAAAAAAAATTTGCGTAGATTTCATAATATTGTACATATGAGCACAATATCATTTTTTTTTTCTTCTTCTTTTGCTTACGCACTTTTTTTCCTTATTCATTTGTTATCTTTTGCTATTATTAATTAACCCATTGTGATCGAATGATCGCTGAAATCATCGTTGACACTTTAAATAAGCAGAAATGAGATTCAAGCATTCAGTATTATTTGAATATGAAATTTAAGTGGGGGGAAAAAAGAAAATTCGAACATTAGTCGAATCTGAATATATGAATTTTTGCGCCATAAACTATTTGGGGATAATTGTCCGTGGTGAAAAAGTACCACGGTCTGTTTTTCTCGCCTTGTTTTGAATAATATTCGACTTTGGATTTGGAGTATAAGGTATCTGCTTTTATTTAAGATTTCTCAATTTTCCGAAGCACACATTCTCAAGTTTTTCACCTTCTTCTTCTGTAAGTACACTAGAACTAGAACTAGACTATTTTCCAAATCACAGAAAAAAAAAACTATTCTCGAATTTATTTCATGATAAAGTTTTATGCCAATTTATCGCATCAAAAATAAGATTTTTCCTCGAGATGGTTTTTGAAGCAAGTAGGTCTACTTGGTCCTCTACTAAATTATTGGGGGTTTTCTAAAGACAATTTAGTAACTTTGGTCTTCGACTTTCTTTTCTTTGATTAAGAATTGACAGAGTTTTGAAATATGTTGGAGAGAATTATCGCAATGAATCTTCTTGCTCTAAGTACAAAACTCGGTATTAGAACTTGTGTGTATTGATGACTGTTTGAGTCCTTAGAGGTTTAGGGGTATTTTGTGTCACATTTTCAACAATCATCTAGGGTTAATATGCTTCTTAAAAATAAAATTGGGAGAGTCTCGAAATAGTTTAGAAAAAGTCATCACAACGAATCTTCTTGCTCTAAGTACAAAACTCGATATTAGAACTTGTGTGTATTGATGACTGTTTGAGTCCTTAGAGGTTTAGGGGTATTTTGTGTCACATTTTCGATCACCTAGGGTTAATATGCTTTTTAAAAATAATCGTTATTGTTGTTGTTGGGATTTGTTGTAAGGTAAATTTTTGGTAGATTAGTTTTTTGATTACGATAAATAATGGGTTGTACATTTCTAATTAAATGGTTTTTGGTATGGAAATTTTAGTATGGAAAATTTTCGAAAAATTATTTTATTAAAGATATTTGAAATGAGAAATTTTATTATTGTTTTGATTTTTCAAGAACCTATGCTAGTTGACTAATACAGGGTGTTTTTTGTAAGCACTTTCAAATTTCAAAAAATTGGCTTTATGCGAAAGATATATGAAATTCGTGTTTGAATATGATTTCGGGCATATGGCCACAGGCAGCGGCTGGCTCAAACGTGGCTGGAATCTGGAAACCAAATTTTCGGTTTTTTCTTTTCAAGCAATTGGAGCCTAATTTCGGTAATAGTTCGTTGAATTCATCCAAAGTTGCTGGTTTATCAGCAGCAGAAACTAGTCATTTCACATATCCCCATAAAAAATGTTCCAGAGGCGTTCTCATGTCCATTTCCAGAGATTATGATGTCACCAAATGTTTCCTTCCTAACTGCCTCAACCGGGTGGGTCTAGCGCAATCCATGTTGAATTCATCGCAAGTCAACTCACTGGCTGTCATGTAGTTTGATCTAAGCGCTATGTGATGATACCTCTATTTGTTAATGAGGGGTAGTCATGTAGCTTGCTATGCTTACCATGTGATGGCGCCTTCATTATTATTAATGATGGGGGCCCTCCACGTGGCGACCACCGGGCAACGTCCTCCTGGCACCCGCTGGGAGGCGGCTGAAGTGAGTGGCGAAAATCTCCTCGGTTAGAGGTTGTGCGTTGGGTTTGAGACCCGCCACATAAAAAACCTAACCTGCCCAGTGAATAATGTAAAAATGCCTCGGAAACGGACTACCTCGATATTCGGTTGTTATGGCCACATAACTAAGTAAGTATGGCATGTTGCTCCATCTTTGCTGGAATGACATCTCTTTCACATTCATACCACACAATTGGGCAATCAAACCGACAGTTATTATGGTTCTGCGGCGGGTTTTGTGGCATCGGTAGCCAGATTTTATCAATTTTGGTGTATTTGCAAGTGAAACATTTTAATTTAACAGGTATTTTGTGTTAATAGACCACTATTGAAAAGAATATCAACTTTTTTTGTTGTTTCTTATGATGTGTCATATATTTTTGGAATTTTATTAGAGTGTACTGTAGTGCATATTTCTAATTTTCAAGTTGTTGTTGCCATTTCAAATCTTTTTTTGTATAATATCCAAGGAATTTAAAGATTTTTTACCAAAAATCTATAAGAAAATTAGAAAAATTATACTACAGCGTAATTTCTATATATTTTCTAGAATAAAAATGATTAAAAAACTGAGTTTTTGGCACTAAAAAAATTATAAAAATTTTCCATTTTAAAATTTCATTTAGTGTCGAATTTGTAGGAAAACCAAAAATAAATGTTGCATATCAAAAGTCGAATTTCAAAAATTTCTATCTCATAGCCAAGTGATATTTTCAATCCTTTACAAACTAAAAAAAAAAATAAAACACAATTATAATTTTTAGAATTTATTTCTAGAACATTTTACCATATGATCATAATTATATATACATATACATAATGATCATTTCATTTAATTTAATTTTGTGCTTCAACATAAAAGCAGATAACAACTTTTTCTTCTTCTTCTTCTTCTTCTTCTTGTTCAGCTACTTGTCATGACTTTAGTCAAGAATTTTCTTTTCATTTCTAAATAATGCAAGCATGAAAAAGAAAATTCCACTTTCCAAGATCATGATCATGATGACGATGACGACGACGACGACGACAATAGCAACACCGAACCTTACACAACAACAAAAAAGTTAAAGTGGAAGAAATGCCTCAAAAAAAAAAATAGAAGAATAACAAGAAAATGATGAAAATTCCATTTGTCTCTCTGTCTCTCTCTGTCTCTCTCTCTCTTTCTCTTGCACTTCAAAGCACCAGCATGAAAGTTCGATAAACCATATACACACACATACATGCATACATGTGACGTAAGTACAATTGTAATGAAGAGATGGGCATATCATACTACACAAGTATCATACTTATAAATACAACAAGAAATGAAAATGTTCTTGAACTCGTTTTCCGTTTTCATACATACATACATAGTTACAGACGCTCATATAAGTTTGTATATAGAAATGTACACAATACATACACATATGCATTCACATATAAGATAGACAAAAATAATATTATCACAACAACACGAACGACATTATTATCATGTAATTTTCCAGACATTGAAAAATCTGTTCAGCTACATATTTAGTCGGTGAAATGAGGGAGGCAAAAAATGCTAGTATGAGGTGGAGGCAAGAAAGTTGTGATATTTGTTAGAATTTTCTCCAATTTCATCGATTTTAAAAATCAGAAATGAGGAATGACTCCAAGAAAATTATAATGAAAAAATTTTACTCTCTTAAAAACCTCCTAAAAGGCTCCTAATTATGTTCATATAAATCTGAAGCAGCAGAATCGGCTCTTGACCTTTCAGGAAAAAGTTTCATTTTACATCAAAAATATCCAATCATATGTAACAGAATGTGAAAATATATACATATACATAGAATATCATATAAAAAGTTCATCCTAAATTCATCTTAAATTCATCATAAATAAATGTAATGCTGAATTTATAGTTCAATCGAGCTGAAAATTGATACATGAGATTATTTTCACGAAAATCCATATGAATGAGTGAAATCCGATGAAAACCACGCTTATTTACCATACCAAATCATATTTCCAAGTGTATATTTTCACATTTTGTGTAAAAAAATATGAAGTTATTTCACAAAAAATTTGGTGTACGAAGTTATTTTTACCACAAAATTACGATATCCGAAAATGAGCCTAATCGAATGAAAACCACGCCTACCTCCCATACAAAAATATGTTTTCAAATGCATATTTCTACACTTTAGGCATGATAATATGAATGTAACAAGCTGTAGCTTGATGGATAGTATTATTTTTTACAAGCTAAGAAACACATTCAAAAATTGGACGAATCGGGGAAAAACCACGCCTATCTCGCATACAACATATATGATTTCACATGTATTTGATCGTAATTTTCACGAGACTTTGATCTATTGAAGCAGTCTGAAGTATTATTCTCAACTCAAACTATTAGAGTTTCGAGAATGTGGGTAAAAACTTGACCGCCCACTATCTCTTATATGAATATCTGAATATTTTCAAGAACCGGATATCTAGGCCCCAAATTACCAGCACTGTCTGACTAGGTCGCCAAATGGTTTTATTGAAAACTCACTCCAAATGAGCAAGTTTATACGTTTGCTTTCAAAAAAGGACGCTCCGCTCTGGACAGTCCGATCAAGAAATGGGCCCATAGTGATACCTTACCTAAGTTAACCGCCCTTGAAAAAGAAGCCCTAATATTTTTTAAGAACAAACTGAAAATCTGATTTGTTTCTTCTTTGAAAAAATCATTTCTTGTTAGATTCGAAAGGTTAACTGGGTAAATTCGTCTTCAACAACACTGTGTTGCATGCATACTCGCATGTTTTGTGGGGGCGCTTTTGTGAATACATAAAATGATTATGCAGTGATCGAGCGTTCACTTCAATAAACAATGCGCTACAAACATATCTTTTTTTTTTTTTTTAATACACAGAATGTGATTGTGTTTCTGTTTTCATTTTTTTGTTGTATTTGTTTTTTTCTCTTTTTTTTATGTTTGGATCATTGTACGCTGCGTTCAATGATCTTCATATGTATGCATTTATTTAAATGCAACATACTCACACATATACGATACATATATCATAGTATTGTATTGCTTCAACAGCAGCAACAGCAAAAGTAAGATCATCGCCATAGTGAT
Source organism: Megamerina dolium (assembly GCA_963854835.1). Classification (NCBI taxonomy): domain Eukaryota; kingdom Metazoa; phylum Arthropoda; class Insecta; order Diptera; family Megamerinidae; genus Megamerina; species Megamerina dolium. Next base: position 10,132,456 of record OY978528.1, read on the forward strand.
CATAATGTGATGCGGGGAGGTGGGGAAATTGAAAAAACTAAGCCAGAGTAGAGAAAATAATTGTCTGTGGTTGGATTGGTATTTCCAAACAACTCATACTTGTATCCGAATAATAGAAAAACGAATGGTACGGATGGTGAGAAGCAGAAAAATAACAAACAGAAAAAAAAACAAGATCTTTAGTGATCCTCGACATTGAAAATATGATCAACAGCAGCAACAACAAGAAGAACTATAAAATAAATAAAATGCAACGAGAGCGTTAATGATTATAATTTTCTATTTTTCTTTCTATGGCTTAGTTACGTTTTTTGATATCATTTTACTGATCATGGTGAGCATGGTCATGATCATGATCATCATTATGACTGTTTACTTACGTATCAGATGGTTGGCTGAATATTGTTGCCACTTGATTGTTATTTGTTATCGTTATCATCATCATTACCATCATCATCATCATCATTTTGATGATTTCATGATCATTATCATAGAGTGATCGTGTCACATAGCCAGTTTTGTATACGTGTGAGTATTGGTGGTGCAACAATTTGAAGTTCAAAGCCATTGTTCGATGGCGGTTAATGATCGTACACAACAGAAAACACAAATAGTAGTATAAAAATACGTAAAAAATACATTCAATTCAATTGTTTCGTATCGATCGTTCACTGATCGTTTATTGTATTGATGTAGGTTCAATTTTTTTCTATTATAAGCATGTACGATCAGCAAGGGGCACGATTATTCATGGTTTTATTTTTCTTTCATTTTTTTTTTTTTTCCATTTCATTTTATTATATCTATGATTTTATAGTATTTTTGTATTTTTTATTTTTTTTTGTATTCAATAAGAAAGTATCTACTACGTGTATGTTGCACTAGCACTAGCATTAGCAGTGAAGAAGGGTCTTTAACCCTTTATATACTTGTATATAAATGCTTATATGTATATATATATATATATATACCATACATTGTATATGGTTTCGAGTATGGTATGGTCTTCATCATCGACTAGTTCATATATGAATAATATTTACTACTACGAAGCCGCCGTCGCTGCCGTCGTTCAATGCACTATGAACATTGGTGTGAGCATGAGTGCAATAAGAAATCAAGATTTCTACAATTTATTCTCTATACTACATACTTCTTCATCATCAATTTATCCGTTTACGTGCTTCTTCGTTTACTTTATGTATTCTCCGTTTGGCATTTGTTTTTCTACTTTAGAACGTGCAATGTAACTTTTGTGCTGCGTGAGGTTTTCGTATTGGGCTTTTCTATTGAGAATCTACTCTGTCTGTATCTCTGTATGTATGTATGTGTAAGTCTTTTGGTGTATTTGCTATCTCTTTCTATTTGCAATAAGTAATTGTTGTAAGTAACTCGTTGCATATTGCATATTTACAGTTTTACTATATAACTGTAGTTTATGTTGTTGTTGTTGTTGTTGTTGTGGTTGTGCAAAAAAGGGTTATAACAATAATGGGTTCGTTGTTCGTATGTACGATCGTTCATTGGCTCGACACAAATGATGGTGATCATAATGATCATGACGGTGATGGTGATGATGATTTTGATTTGATTGCAGCTAAATACTGCAACAACAACAACAACTACTACTACTATATATGTATTAGCAAGCAAGCAAGAGACCAGACCAACATCGATCAACAACATTGTAATCGTTCGATTGATCGTCAGTCAGTCAAATAGGCAGATAGGCAGGCAGGCAGACACTCAGTCAATTGAGTTGAGTCAAGTTGAGCTGCATTGTGTTTGAGATGATGCCAATGATCTGTGAAGTTTGTTGCAATTATTATTGTTGTTGTTGTTGTTGTTGTTGTATGATAAGGAAAATGTTTTTCTTTTTCCCATATGTAATTTATTGACTTTTGCAGGTTGATTTGTTTGATCAGCTTATTAACTGAAAGACTTCTTGTTATTGTAACACGTGCTTGCCGCTTCTACACACACACACTAGGTAGTTTACACATACAACAAGATATTTAGATCATATTTACCAGATCAATAATCTTGTTATCTTGCTTGATTAATCTCGATCAATCGTTCGAATTGATTGCACTCATTTGTTGACACATTTATCTATTGTTAATGTTACTGTGACTATTATTCTGTTGATCTAATTATTCAATTATCTAGCTACTCTACCCAAAATTTTAAAACATTGCATTTGTAAAAAAAAACTACATATTTTTGCGAAAATTTTTGAAATTTGTATAGAAATTGGTAATATTTTCAATCAAATCATTCCAAAATTCAGAACGTCGTATTCTTTCATCAATATAATATCCTATACAAAATTTAAAGTCATTCTACATCACACGCGATCATAAATCGATATACTTGTCATAGAAAATGATCATTTTTGAATTAAAAATCATAAAATTTCTATGGAAAGTACCAATATTTTTCAACATACTATTCTGAAACTTTATAAATAACGGTTTTTCACTGAAATCATACTCCGCACAATGTTTGAAGCGATTCCATTTATAAATTAATATACTTTTCATAGAAAATTTGCATTTTTTGAACAAAAAAATCTACGAAAATATTTGGAAAGCAACAATATTTCTTGAAATATTATTTTGCAACATCATAAACAAGGTTTTTTGACATAAATCGTACTCCACACAAAATTTGAAATCATTTTGTTTCTAAATAAATATACTTCTTATACAAAATGTGCATTTTTTGAACAAAAAATCAACAAAAATATATGAAATGCAACAATATTTCTCAATGTATTATTCTACAACTTTATGAACAACGTTTTTTGACAAAAGTCATACTCCGTACAAAATTTGAAATCATTTTTTTTCTAAATAAATATACTTCACATACAAAATGTGCATTTTTGAAATAAAAATCAATAAATTTATATGAAAGGTATAACTATTTTTCATCACATCATTATGAAAGTTCAGAAATCGGGTTTTCACACCAAAATAGTATTTTAAACAAAATTTGAAGTCAATAGTTTAATAAATAAATATAGTGTCCATATAAAATTTCAATTTTTTAACAAAAAAAAAAAAAAACATAGAAATTTCCATGAAAGCATCCAATATTTTTGAATTTATGAATCTACAATTTAGTGCATCTTAATTTTTTTTCGCTAATGTAGTAGTTTAAGTAAAATTTAATGATATTATGTTCATAAATGAATATAAAATCGTCTAATTTGTATGGAAGGTACCAATGTTTTGCTGTACATTATTCTGAAATTTTGTGAATCTAATTTTTTCAACAATTTATCACTTCACACAAACTTTGAATGTATTGCGTACATAAATAATTATAGCATTCATACAAAATGTATATTTCACTATACCATAATTGAGAAATTCTCACAAATTGATATATTTTAAGCATAAATACACTTTCTTTTCGAACAAGGTAATCTTCTATTTAGCAAGCAGCATGCTTTGTGATTCATTTGCTGAATTATGATTATCAGTTTGCTGAGCTCTTGCTGATATTAAACATTAAATGTCATATAGAAATAACGATTAAATGCTCGTGCAAATGTTTTATTGTCCTCTATCTTGCTCTATTAAATATTATTGTAGTTTTCTTTAACAAATGATGGTGGTGATTGTTTTTAATGAAAGTGATCTTTTCACCCCCCAATGTGAGTGAGTAATCTTGCTTATTGCTTATTGCTTTGCGTGATGAGCAGGTGATAACATTTGCCATTAAGAAAAAGAACCAACAAAAATCACAGAATCAGTCTTAGTAACAAAATAATACTCTTCTTTTAGTTATTAAGAAGATTTTAATCGATCGATCGATTTGGAAGGAAGCTTTCTAAAAGAAGAAAAAAATCGCCTACTTTAAAATTGGGAATAAGAGCAGAGCGAAAATTCACGGTCTCCCAATGTTGAAAAGTAATTTAAATGATTGTATATTCAAAAGGAGTTCGAGAGAGTAGTGATGTATGATCGGTAAAAGGAATTCGCTCAAGTGGCGATGCGATAAATGATAAAAAAAATATATCAAGCAGAAAGCTAGCTACAGAGAACAAACAACTAAATTACAATTCGTGCGAAAGTGAATGACCTCTATTAACCGCCATTAAAATGGAAACAACAACAACAACAACAACAACAACAAGACCACAAAAGACAAACGATCAACGATCATGCAAACCATAAGAATGACTCGAAAAGACGATGAAAATGGAATAAAGACAAAAAAAAAACTAAGAATTTCGCGTTCTGCTTAACTCACAAACTCATACTAAGAGGAAAAAGAGAGATACAAAAAAAAAACGGAGAACCCTTGTTCGTTCATTGTCCCTCACTTTCTTCTGGTTAAATTGTTTTGCTGAGTAGAATTCATAATTACAAGAACAACAACAACAATATATCGACCAAACAACCAAACAACCAATAAAGCTACCCAACAAACAAGCAACAATAAATGATAGTAGTAACAAGTGATTTTAATTTTAATTTTTTTTGTTGTTGCTATACGAGTAGGTGAAGCTAAGACAATAAAAATAAAAATTTTGTTTAAAATGTGTCGACCATTCAGTCAGTTAGCTAACAAGCAAGCCAGCCAGCCAGCCAGCCAGGTTGGCCAGTCATCGACTATAATAGAGTAGAGTAGAGTAGAGCTACAAAAGTAAATGAAGTAATATAGAAATAAAAGGAATTTGAAGAAACCTGTTAGCGTTTTGTTGGTCGCTTGGACAGTTGGTGATTGTTATAAATTTTGTTTGTTTGTTTTTTCCTTTTTTTTTTTTTTTCTCTCATTCCTGTTTAATATAGTTTTGGGCCCAAAACCAGAGCTCTAAAGAGTTATTGTACGCATTTAGCATATTCGATTCTTATAGACAGAGTGGATAGAGAGGGTCTGGAGAGAAGAAAATAAATAGATAATAAACGCACAAAAATGACACTCGAGAATTTAATGAGACACAAATTTAGTTTAATGTTCATTTCAGACAATAATTATAGTATGTATATTTACATTTGACTTGTTTTTTTTTGTTTGCTTTTTTTTTTTTTTTTTTTTTTGTTTTGCTCTATTTTGGGTAAGTCCCAGATTTAATGGTATGGGAACAAGTACCAGCTTCATAAAATATTGTTAGTTATTGTTGCTGATGTGCTAAGGCTAATGATGATAATGATGATAATGATGATAATTATGATGCCGATGAGATAAGAAATATTATTTTCGAAAGTGAGAAGATACAAACAGGTGTTTTATTTTATACTAAAGCGTGTTAAATACATACAATTTTTTTTTTTTTTTGTATGAATATTATAATTTTAGAGAGCGCGAACTCGTTATCAGTTATTATGTAAGTCATATTAGTGATTTATAAGTATGAGCGTGATTTTTTGTTGTATTTTTTTTTTATAAATGACTTCATTATTTCAATAAATAATCAGAATTTAATTCAAAATTGTCTCAAAGGAACAGCGAAACATAGTAATTTTATCCTTCAACACTTTTTCTAAATATACTTAACCTCTATATCGATCCCTTAGAGGGACTCACATTTAAAAGTGATATTTATGTGAAAATAATTCGCACCGCTTCCAGGGTGATTGTAGAAGGGGTAAGCATAGGATTCACCTTCATGAAAATACTTACTTCCTATGTTTATTTTTTAGGAAACGTTTTCTACTTACGGAACTTAAAATCATTTTGAAATTTAACGCCAATTGATTGATCGTGTCAGTGATCGATAGAACAAGAACCTAATAAATGTATATTTTTGCCCAAAAATCACTGATCAGCGAACTTTATAAATAAACATATCACCCAAATTATAGTTATATTCAAAATTAGATATTTTTACTAATTAATTTTATAGAGGATCATCATCAATTAAATTGTTATTAAAATTGATCGCCTTTAAATGTACATAGATCAGTGATCGATAGAACAAGGACCTAATAAATGTATATTTTTTCCCAAAAAAAACATCAATAATCATTTATATTCAAACTTACATATTTTTATTAATTAATTTTGTAGACGATTGTCATCAATTAAATTGTATAATTATATTTTGAAAACATTTTTGTACCAAAAACTATAAAATTTTAAATTTTATAATAAAATATCAGTGATCGACAAGCAAATCTTGTAATTTGAACTCAAATAAATGCAAATGTAAGTTAGCTTAATTAAAATTAATATTTAAATTTATCTAAAAATATGATTTTCTTTAAAAATATGATATTTTCGTACATTTCGTAGTAGACGATCAGTGATCTTTTTTTTGTAATTTGAATTTTTTTTTTGTTTTATTATGAAAATGATAAATTTTCTACAATTAAATATGATGAAAAATGGAATATTTTTAAAAAAGATTATATTTTCTCAATTTTTTGTAATAGCAGTTCAAAGATCTGCATTGATCTTTTATTTTGAATTCAACGAAATGCAAATATAACGCATGTCACTTGTAATTCGTATTTATATTTGTTTAAAAACATTAATTTTCTGTATAAAAAAAGGTGATCCCTTTGATTTTGTAATTGAAGATCAGTGATCCTCATATGAAATTTATATATTTTTGCTTTCAAAATTAATGTAATTTCTCAAAAAGAAAAGGATGATTTTTCTTAAGAACAGAAATGAGTCCCTTACCTTAAAGGCTATGATATATTTTGTAGGCGATCTTCACCAATAATTTTTCAAATTGAATTGAATATTTCTATAGTGACAATTTGTGATAATTCGTATTTATATTGGTTTAAAAAATGTAATTTTTTGTAAAAAAAAAAGGTGATCTCTTTGATTTTGTAATTGAAGATCAGTGATCCTCAAAAAAAAGATGATTTTTCTTAAGAACAGAAATGAGTCCCTTACCTTAAAGGCTATGATATATTTTGTAGGCGATCTTCACCAGTAATTTTTCAAATTGTATTGACAATTTCTATAGTGACACCAAATAATAACTTTTTCTCATATCAGTATTATTTGGTTAACCTTTTAAGTGAAATTGCAAAAAGCAAAAACCAAATTCCAAACTTTCATTCATTTACATTTTTGTTTACTTTCATTTCAATGACTTGATCGAATAACTGAGCATTATTGATAATAATAATTGCCATAGCTAATAGTCTTTAATACAAATAGCAATGATAATAATAATAATCATCATATTTAATAAATTACCCTCTCGAGAGAAAATTTTATATTATATTGAAAAAAATCTCAAATTACAACAAAAAAGAAAAATCACTTCAAAAAAATCAAGAAAAGAAAATTAACTTTCACAATATGCTCCTTTATTGAATGTGGCGCGATTGTACTGCCAAATATCAAATGTCATTATTATTAAATAAAAAAAATATATATATAGCTTGCGGCTTAGTTTGCGACTAACCCAAAGTAACAATACTTATTAGACAACAACAAAAAAAAAAATGCTATAGGCAATTTCGCATAGCTTTGATAGCATAACATAGAGGCCTTGGATAGAAAATTACAAAAATAAAATCAAGCCAAACCAAAACGATTCATCAGTCATCTGGCTATTGTTCAACTAGCATATTCTCTCTCTCTCTCTCTCACTTGTATCAAATATCAATGACATTGTTATTGTGTTACTCATAATCATCATGTAATTGATCATCATCATGAACATCATCAAATAAATGTATCCTTCGAGTATGAAAAAGAAAAGCTCTGAAAATGTTGTATATACATATAACCTACAGCAACAAGAAATAAGCAGCATCTGCATAATAGCAAAACATTCCAATTGAAAATATAAACAGTTAAAACCCCCCATCCCCCTCGATCGCAGTATTTCACCCACAACATCAGTCGTACATGGCTTTAGGCCACACTATAGAAAGAGAAAGACGAAAATCAACAAAATGAATATGTCAAATAACAGCAACAAATGTTTTTTATTGCACTACAAAAAAGCCTTTCAGCTACAACAACAACAACAACAACAATAACAATGTTAGTGGCAAAATAGTTAAACGTCTTGTATTATTGTTGTTACTGCTGGTATACGCTTGCGCAGACCAATACAAATACACAGCTGGAAGGCCAAAGTCCTCAGCAAGTTCTCTCTTCCCATCACTTGGTTTATTCCCTCTCTCTCTCTCTCTCTCTCTCTCTCTCTCATTCTCTATCATACAATTTTATGCATAGTTGCATATTTGCATTGCCATAAAGTTGCACCAAAATACTTGCAAAAGTTCTGATACATGAGCGAACTCTGGGGAAATAACATTTTGACAAGTGACATTTGTGATACCTTTGCTCGATGAAAGTTTTTCGTGTAAGTTGTTTATACTTTCAAAGGTGTTGGTATATGAAAAATTGCATTTTCTGTAAAAAAAAAAAATGTAATCTAACCAGTGACATTTACATTTCAATTGTCAAATGATAATTTTTAATGTCAGCTGTTTATATTTATTAAATGAAACGTGATTTTTTAACTAATCGAAACGTGACATAGAAACTATGAAATTATTCAAGCATACTATTGGAATAATAGACCGATTGAAATTTGACAGTTTCGCGATCACTCAACTTTTGTACCGAAACTTTTGAAGACAGAAACTAGTGTTTGTGTCTCTCTCCCTCAGTTCACATCTGGTGCGTTTTTTTTATTTTTTTTTTATTTTTTTTTGCTTTAAATTCTTCTTCAAAGTGTTTATTGCAATCCTCTACCAATGTAGATCGATTGTGGATGCTGTCTCTTGATATATCGAATGGTCCAGTGAGAGAGAGACCATAGAAGAGAGTGCAGCGACCTTTTTTTTTTTTCTACAATAAATTTTAGGCTTGTCAGTGTGTAACTATTGGAGCAAGTCCAAAATAAAAAATAAAAACAAGACGAGAAAGTATCAAAAGATCTACAGAAAGGCAATGCAGGCAATAGAGTGAATGTAGTAGGGCAAAGATCGAGTGAGAGCTAGATAAAGAGAGAGAGAGAGAGAGAGAGAGAGAGTGAGAGAACGACTTGCAGTTGGAGGAATATGGATAGATAGGATCATAGCAATGAACTTTCATTACCTTAGCCACAATTCAATTATACAAACATATATTCAATTTTCGACTAGGAATAACAATAAGAAAAAGTCAAATACTTAATAAGCAATCAAAAAAACTTCTATTTGTGCCATTTTACATATAGTAAATTTCCTGTCTACGTTCGTATGCAAATTTTCTATTTCAGAATTTTTTAGCTTCTATGCCGTCGGCCACTTTCTTTATTTTATTTATTGTTATTTATTTGCTTTCCCAAAGAAATGAAGCTTCTTCCAAATCGATGTAGAATTACGTAAGATTTTTGAATTCTTCTGTGGCATCTTCAATTGATTACTACTACATAGGCTATTATCTAATAATGAATGTATTGCAATTGAATGCATTTTTTATTTTAATTTATGCAAAAATGTTGTGACTTCCGAAATGTAGACATGATAATTTGAATATTGTATTAAAATAAGATCGAATAACCTTTTTTTTTTCAATACTGAAGTTGGAAATTCATGCTAATTTTAATCTTAAATTTGCCTCTAATCAAACTTTTTTGTGTGAACATAATTAACCAAAAAGTTTTGGTCAATGAGGTCCATATAAAACGTGGCTAAGGTCAAAATTTAAATTTCCAATCGAAATATCTGCCCAGAATTCGCTGCTAAAGTTGTTAACGATCGATCCCTAACATTTTTTCCTCTCCGACTTTTCCGCCGAGCTTTGAAATATATTAGCGAGCCTCAGTAATTTTTAATCGGCAATATTTTCCCTTCGAACGGTAACCACGGTGTCGGCAAGCAATTGGCAATTCTTCCGACAGTAACAACTTGCCATGAAAAAGCTTCTAAAAGAACTCTGTGACAAAGCTCAGAAAAAGTGATGTCACACGGGTTCTGCCGTGTGGAACCGGCTAAAATAAGTATGTATCTTCTAATACTGTCCAAAATTTAACAAGGACAACAGTAATGGAAGAGAAGCTCGGCCAATGAGCCCTTCGGAGCTTTAAGTGCCACTTATTTATTGATTTTAATAACCCCATTTACCCCCTATATTCAGTGCTTATGGAGATTTCCCTATAAAATGGAGTTAATAACACTTGAAGAATGACGAAGAACTCCAGAAATCTGCTCTAAAGCGGTAAATGGTATTATCGACCGAATAAAATTTTTCATTCCCTATATTTTCCCCCAAAATCCATACTACTTACCCCCAAAATCGACAAAGAATTCCAAGAATCGCCCATAAAACGATGAAGAACATGTTCTACTCCAATTAAATTTTCGAACACAATATTTTCTCTTAACATACTGACTCCCTAGATCCACCCCTGAAGATGACTGTCATATGAAATAAACATAGAAACACTTGAAATATGGCAAATAATTCCAGAAATCGTCCGTAGATTGATGAAATGTATGATTGTATGATTTTAGTTTTTATTTCCCAACATTTGTTCTGAAAATACTGGCACCCTATCTACACCAATAAGGGTGGTCCCATGGAAAATGAACGCAAGAACATCTAAAAATCGAAATGTAATCCTAGGAATCTCACTTAGAGCGATGAAATGTATGTTCGATTGCCATTACCTCTATCTGCAGCCATTAAAGGGGTTCCAATGAAAAAAAATGACCTTTACCTTCAGCATGCCTTAAATATTTATCTCGCCATAATTTGCTCCTACATCCCTTACAAAATTAATGCGTTTATAAAAGCTCTAAAAACTAAGAAAGCTGAAGTCTAAATCTTGATTATCTTTGGGAGATAAAAATTTTTATTATTCAAATTTTTTGTTTTGCGCTAATTTAGGCGTCAGAATTTTGATCCACACACAATTCTACCCATATTTATGCTTGCCCAATTAGTTCATCGAACTTATTTATTGAAATCATTGCCTATAGAATGACATTAAAACCAGCCAACTAGAAATGTTTGAATTAACCTGTCTAAGTCTGTGGTGCTGTTAACAGCATCAACAGCAGTAATGACATCAGCCCGGAGATATTGCGAAGGATCACTCTTGCAAACTTGGGTGCTACTTTGGGCTAAATAATCAATTGAGAAATCGAGCGCTCTCACGAAGAACGAAAACTACACTTTACAAGTCTCTCATCATGCCTGTCCTTACATATGGCACTGAAGCTTGGACAATTTCCACCTCGGATGAGCGAATGCTTGGCGTTTTCGAGAGAAAAGTCTTACGCAAAATTTTTGGACCTATTTGTGTTGGTGGCGAGTACCGAATAAGGTACAACCATGAGCTGTACGAGCTGTATGCCGATATTGACATAGTAAAGCGCATCAAAAACCAGCGGCTGCGCTGGCTAGGTCGTGTCGAGCGAATGGAAGAACACGCTCCAGCTAAGAAGATGTTATATTCGAAACCCGCTGAAGGACGACGTTGAAGAGGAAGATCTAACCTGCGGTGGAAAAACCAAGTACTGGAGAACCTGACGGTGCTTGGAATTTCCAACTGGCGCCAGCTAGCGAAGAACAGAGATGGCTGACGAAGCATATTATATTCAGCTGAAATCGATATTCGGTTATTATGCCCACATAAGTAAGTCTGTGCTGTTTTTTAGATGACTTCATCTGTCGAAGTAGTGTGAAACTGAATTATCTAAGAAGTTGCAAGTTGGAATTAGCAGATGGAAAAATAATATTTTGATAAATCGGTAAACATCCGGAATTTTGGATGATGGAATCCGAAGGTGACATATTCTAATCTTTCTGAAATTTTTGAAATGTTAATTCCTTTTATTGACCCCACCGGGTTTCGCACCCACGACACATTACATTTTAGTAGACTAGTTACCGAACTAGTACCGTCATTTAATTAGTACCCTCATGCATCTCTTTGCTGTTCTCTGTCGAACTGTACATTGCATTTTAATATGGATCACAGTCTGATAAACTATTTCAATAAGAATTTACTAGATTTTTGTAGAATTACAGAGCAAATGATTATTTTAATCGCTTCATTGTATTCAAAGGTAGCACATGATTTCTGGAATAAGACGTAAATTGCAAAGACATCGAAAAAAAAAAATAATTCTTATTATTTCTTATAAACTGAATACAAGATTTACCGGACATAAAGTTAAAATAAAATAAATAGCGAACGAAAGAGAGAGACAGAAAGCGAGATGAGTAGATCATACAGAAAGTGCAGAACAGGAAATAAAAGATTACAAAGCTAGCTAGACTAGTTGTATTAAGAGGAAGAAATAAAATGGAAGTAAAAGGAATAAGAAGATTACTCGTGCTTATGATGAACTGACTAATTGGAATTTTGTTTATTTGGGCCAAGTTGCGTAGTAAGCAAGTATGTTAGCATATATTGTAAACTGTAATGGCGACTTACTGGTATATACCTATATAGTTTATTTCAATTTCAAAATATATACACATGCTAGTATATAGGAATAATTCTTTAGACACGCTTAATATTTTTTGCGCTTCATTTCTTCGCTCTTCCACTTCATATGGGTCGACTGACTAGAGTTGAGCTTCGTCTGTGATATGTACATATATTCCCAATGGAATGGTTTTCGTTTTCTCTTTCAGTCTTATATTTGTTTACAACTTTTGATTTTTGTTTTACTTCTTTTTTGTTCTTTTCTATTTCGTTGTTTTTTTTTTTTTTCTCTTTTAGTAAAGCGGGAATTTGGCCATTAAAAAAAAAAAAAAGTAGCAACTTCATAAAAGAATATTCGGATATTCATGTGATAATGAATAGTGGAAGACGTGACTGTTGCTCGTGCTGCTGCTGTTGGGGTACAATAAAGAAATAATAATAATTTTTTTTTTTTTTTTTTTTTGTATTACATAAATAATTCTCGTTATTAAGTCACTTTGAAACAATTCTAGAAGAAGCGAAAAATACTAAGATGAACAATATGTTATATTTGAAGCTTAAATGTTTAGATTTTTACAGTTCTCAGTCTCATTATTACTCGAATTCATATAATGATGATGTGTTATTGTATTGTATTGTATTTGTTTGTGTCTACCAAGAAATTGTTTATTATTTATTGGTGTCATTGTTTTTACAAATGATGGTAAACAAAACAATTTGTAAGTCAGTCAACCTTATTTTTTTTAGGTTAACGGGGAGTTATTTTTTCATTTTATCCCACCATGCGTACACACATTTTTCTTTATTTATCCAGGCAAGTATATATGTATAGTGCAGAAAAAAAAATAATAAAAAATATTGCGATACACATACGATATAAATATCATACTGACTGAGAGGAAAAATCTGGCCCAACGAACTTTTTCATGAAGACTTATTTTTTCATTATAAATCTTATCTACTATGAATCGCATATTGATTTTAGAGAAAAAGTGTCAATTATATTTTTTCTTTATCATTTCTTAATAGCCAAATTGATCAACCATGCTCTCCTCACCTATCTGCGAAATAATAATTTGCAATTAAAGTAGCTAATATCGTGAAAATACACAATTCTTTAAGAATTTCCTCTTAGAAGACTTCCATATCGCTTCCACATAAAGGTTTGCAGCTTTTATAAGATTTTTAAGAAAGACATTTTCATTAGCACTATGAGATTTCGGAAGCAACAGAAAAAAATCCACAATAATAATTATAATAAGAGCAGCCATTGCTTCGATAAAGTTTCCGATAGGAAGTAATTTCATAAATTTTGAATTTCTGGAGTGTTTATACCATTTTATGCTATTATAAAGTCACAGAGCTTGGAACTTAGAGATTGTCCTAGCAGATAGAGTGATTAACGAGCATGCGATGCTATCATCCAGGTTCGAAACTTGCGTACTCGTGAAAATACTCAATTGTTTAAGAACTTCCTCTTAGAAGACTTCTATATCGTTTCCAGATAAAGGTTTGCAGCAATAATGCAGGCTTTTATAAGATTTTCGAGAAAGAAATTTTCATGAGCACTATGAGATTTCGGAAGCTCTAAATTTTTTCAAAAACCACACTAATAATTATAATAAGAGCCAGGCATTGCTTCGTTAAAATTTCCGATAGGAAGTAATTTTATAAATTTTGACTTTCTGAAATTTTTATATCATTATATGCTTTTATAAAGAAAGTCACATAGCTTGGAACTTAGGGATAGTCCTAGCAGATAGTGCGATGCTATCTAGGTCCGAAACTTCCGTGCTTAAATTTTTCGCTGGTTATGAGTACAAACGGTTGTAGATTCGATTCTCGATTCGTCCACAGTAACAGCATTAAACAAAAAATTAAATATTTGTTCTGTCGTCAATCAATTATGGTATAAATTTCACCTAATATAGAAAAAATCCCACAAAAAACTACTTAAAGAGCTCTGTAGCAAAGATTAGAAAAATATTGGTCAAGTTCTGTACCTAGGTTTCTAGAAAATTCTGGGCAAGCTACATTTTTTAAAATTTTCTTTTCAAGCAATAATAATATTTCAATAGCCGAAGATGATTCGAATAAAGTGTAATGAATTTTTTTAATTAATTTGGCTTAGAGCTTCGATAAAGCTTCCATGATGTTAGAAAATCAAATTACAAAAGCACTTGTTTTCATATCGAAGTTTCCATTATGACAAGATTTTAGAGTGTAGTATAATTTCCGGCAGAAATGTTAAAATAGCATATTTTCGCTGCCGAAATTGTTTTCAAGAGGCCTCTTCGATGTTAAAATGCTTGTAGAGAAATAGAAGCGATTTTTTAGAAGGTTTTTTTTAGAGAAAAATTAATGGTGAGACTTAAAATTATAGGTGTTTAGCTAGTTGGTTGGCGGTTAGACTTTGCCCCATAATTTTTCTAAGGTTATATGCTAACTTTTTGTGGAAGGAAGCTTATGACGTTGATTGAAGAAAATATTTAGAAATATTTAGTATCTGTAGTGAAGGATTAGTGAATAATATCTTCACCGTATGTCTTTCATTTTTACCAAACATTTTAGTCCTTTTTTAAGGAATCATATAGGTTCGGTTAAGTTATGTGGCTGCCCTCTCTCTGAGAGGACACACTTAGGCCATAAAGGACCATTGTGATACCACCTAGCTTCTCTTTCAATAGTATTGTGCGTGTTAAATTTGGACATCATTAGAAGGTACCTACTTATATTAGCCGGTTCCGAATGGCAGAACCCTTGTGACATGACTTTAATTTAGTTTTGTCACAGAGCTCTTTTAAGAAGCATTTTTGGCAAATTATTACTGCCGGAAAAATTGCAATTCTTACCGGCAGGTGGGTACCGTTCGAAAGAAAAATCTTTTCGATATTAAATTTTGTTATGCTTCAGCTGGGGATTGAACTCACGACCTACAGATCAGAAGGCCAACACTGAGCTACGGCACCCACAAGAGATCATATAAAGAGGATCATTTGAAAATGTGTTTCAGTGAATATATTCTATAATGAATTTTATTGGTGATCGTTAACGTCAAAAATTCTATATGTCAAATCGAATGTCTTTATAAAGGCGAAATTGTAATTTTATTACTTCTGAAGACATGAGTAGGGTTCGGCCATATCGAAAATATGTTGCGAAACATTGTCGTGTTTTTCCAAAATTCGAAAGTAAAAAGTTATGTACCTAAAATCTTGCACACAATATAAATAGCGTATGTGCCTAATTTGAAATGTGTGCTAATATAATAATATAATTCGTTCGATATCTAATCAATTCTGTGACGTATAAAATTCACTCATTCAAGAGTACATCGCCATCAAAATCATTTTTAAAATATTTGAAAATATCTACTTATCATACAATATATAAATAAACTCTCAAATCACATACAAAAAAAAAAGTCAATGGAACCAAAACCAAAAAACATGAAACATTCATGCACATTCATACATGCATTCATACATATAATATAATATGAAGAGGGTATTTTTGATTTACAACAAAAACAAAAAATAACATAATACCACATCGT
Organism: Megamerina dolium; assembly: GCA_963854835.1. Classification (NCBI taxonomy): domain Eukaryota; kingdom Metazoa; phylum Arthropoda; class Insecta; order Diptera; family Megamerinidae; genus Megamerina; species Megamerina dolium. The sequence continues at coordinate 10,148,373 of OY978528.1, forward strand.
CATCGCCATCAAATATGATTATAAATACTTAGCACTACAAAATAATCACACAGCTAAAGCAATAGCAAATACGTATGTATGCGCGTATTTGAAGTCAAAACGTCACACGACACATCATCGACAATCAAAGATCCTCATACAATACTTATGCATACCATACATATGAATATGAATCATATACATATAAGAAAAAAAAAACGACAACAATATACGATATTAACAACAAATGCAACAGTAGACGCATTCAATCGGTCGAGAGGCACAAGCCTCGTTCGTACATACACAGTCAGTCAGCGAGTCAATCAGTCAACCAGTCGTCTGGCGACGTCGTGCAGTCATGTTCGTTTAACATACAATACCAATACCAACAACAACAACAACAACAACAACAAATAATAATGCGATCATTGCACTTTGTGCAAAACGATGAGAGTCAAGAGCGCACGAGAGAGAACAAAAAAAAAACGAAATATGTAATTATTGAGAGAGCGAGAGCAAAAGTGCATTCACTTGTAAATGATTGCACATATTATGAGAGAAAAAGACAGAGAGAGAGAGAGAATGTTCATTTATACTCTCGTTCGTTATGCGCTCTATACATACGAACGAAGTTATCTGTCTGACTGTGGTGTTTATATACATGATTGTATGCATGCATGCAGTCAAGCAACCGGCAAGCATTATTCGTTGTTTTTTGTTGATTTATTTTTGATTTCGTTACATAGTGAATGCAGTTTCTCATTGTTGTGCTTGTAATTTTGTATTTTTTTTTTCTCTTTCCTCTTTTTGTATATTTCTTTTATTATTGCCTATAAGCTTAACTGGTCAATGGTTCTCTAGTTCATTGCCATCAAGCATGGGGTAACTAACCCAACCAAGCTGCATTGTTTTGCTTTTTTGCAACTGTTGCTGTGGCTGCTTTTTTATTCGTATTCTTCTTGTTCTTCGTCTTTTTCATTTTCAACAACAACATCATCGTCGATGTCGTCGTCGTCGTCATCAACATCATCATTATGAACATTACTTGCTTCATGCGGTTTGCATGTGAACAAAGTGAGATGTTTTCAAACGAATAGCGAGTGCACCATGGTAGCGTTATGCATTTTAATGATTTTTCTTTTCTTTTTTCTCTTTTCATACAACAAGGACAAAATAAGATAGTTAATGGGAGTTGTGACTTATCATTGGCGGCAATATGGAGAGTCAAATTGTTGACTGCTTCTCTAGTAGGAAAGTCGGGTAATACTACTACTCATGACCTACGATCATTGCACAGAAAGTCAACGCACCTACGGATCCAATATTAGCAATTAAGACTATTAAATGATGAACTCAATGACAACCGGACGGTTTTTATCGACGGAAGGGGCACTGTTTTCCATCAGCTTAATGCCAGAGACGAACTAATTGAGCTACGATACCTAAAAATATAATATTAGCAATTAAGAATATTCAATAAAAGCTCATTAGGAAAACCGAACCCGTTTGCCAAACATAGAGGATGCTGTTGTTCCGCCATGAAGTAAAAATATTTAAAATAATTCGAAAACGGTGAGGTTTTTTTGCATTATCTGCTAAGAGAGCAAGTATTTGAAAAGTAACTCTAAATATTTCATTTCTTCCAAACTAATACATTACTTCATTGATTCCCGGTAATCAAACAAGTGCATATTTCAGAAAAGTCTGAAGTAATTCCTTTTATATTAAAATTTGCTTTATTTTAACATGTAGTGCATGAATTTCTTATAACATAGCAGTGTTAAATTCTCAGAGAAATTCATTAACTACTTAGGTAACTTATTAGTGTTGTAATTTACCATTGGGGATTATTGCCTGCTTGGCTGATCGGTTTATCGTTTCACTTGTGATGATGGTTTGCTTCAAGGAAAAAAGGAGAGGAAGAAAATGATGGACGAAGAAGAAGAAGACAATGCAACAGCAAATCGGGTTGAGTGTGCTTCTGTGCCAATCAGACACTTACGCATTCATACAAACGCATTCGTATATTCGTCATGATTATTGCGATCATAATAGTTGTAATAATAATAATAATAATGTTGGTTCATTGTTCGTTATATGAATATAAGGTTGTTGTTGTTGTTGCATTTGCTTAAATATTGTTTTGTTTTTGCACATCATATACAAACCTACTCTCATGCTATTACTTACAAGTTTATTGGCCTTTTGAATGCACAATTTGTGTTGCACGATCATTGTCATTGTTGCTGTTATTTTGCATATATTCATACATATATACGTCGATATGTATATTTCCATATATATATAATTATGATCGTGATGTTGCACAAAAAAAAAAATATGTAACTTCTCTTTCTCTTTCACAAACACTTTAATTTGATGCGCGCTATCTTTTGCTAAATTAATGCAGTTTTTCGCTAAGGCGTGAGGATCAATGTATTTACCAAAGTTAATGACACGTGTTGAAAATGTCGATAATAATGACATTAATGGTCATGATGATGATGATGATGATGGTAATGACGATCAGTACAATGATCATAATAATGATGATGAAGCTTTTTTCTATTGATCTTATTATCATTTACTTATTGGTGACACATATAAGTGATCTCTCATACATGCTATATGTAGCATATAGGAAAGGAGTAGGTTCAAACGATCGAACATTCGTTTAATCATTCACATGCATCCGATCATTAACCCCAACATGTCCGTAAGTTTTGGTTTTTTACGTTTTTACACTTTTTTTTCCTTATTATTTTATTGTTCAGCTTAATTTGATATATTTTGCTTGTGCTTGTTGATTATTCACAAATTCATCACAATGATGAACGCGAAATGGTTGGCGGCGACAATTGTGGTGAAATACCAAAGTGAAAATTTTTTGCACAAATAAATAACCACATATGTATACAATCAACCATACACCGTTTTTTTTTTTTTTTTTTTTTTGAATGTGAATGCAATTATGAGAAAGCTCCCAAAAACAAAATTATCAACAATTTCTTTACCTTCACTCGGCGGCCACCTTAACCTTCTCCACATTGCATTGTTTGTTGTCTTTTGTTTTCCATTTTTACACTTTCCTGAAGGTTAATGTCTGTTGGCCTCGAAATTTTGTACATGCATATATACTATAAGCATAATATATATATAGCATGTCTGTTTAATGTGTGATTCGTATGAAAAAAAAAAATGTTATTTGATAAAATACCATTTAACATGGTGCTTGTAAATTTCCATTATATGCATTTTTTTCATTTTTTTTTTTTTGGAAATATTAATGCATATGACAATATGAAATGCTTTTTGCATGTAATTTGTAAATATGAGATTTTTCAAATAGTACTAAATTGTATACAGCTAGCATCGATAATAGTGCTATGGAATTTGAATATACATTAATAAATCGTACTAAATATACAAAAAATTGTAGCAAGATGTCTGATTAATTAATTTGTAAAATTGTGCTCTATAAAAGGAGTAGTACTAAATATTATAGAGATAGCATCGATAATTTTGTTGTATAACAACATCCAGGAGTTGTCCTAAAATGTACTAAACATGTGGTGAACGCAGTACTAAAATAGTATGAAATGTTTTGCAAAACTGTACTAAAGTAGAACTAAATATGTAATAAAATAGTACTAAATGTTAAAAAAATCATATCAAAATATTACTAGAAATATAAACAAATTAAAGCAATTTTGAATACACATCAGTTAATGTATTGTTTTTCCAGTGCTTAAAAATAGCATAAAAATTCGAATAAAAATGTACTAAATCAATAACATAATAATAAGTATTACTAGTCATACAACAATTGTTGTATTAAAAACTAATAAACAGTATTTTTTATATACAATTTTATTACGTAATTTTAGCAGATAGATACATATATCTTAAAATTTCAGCTATTTCGACGCTTCTTCACATCCGCATTCTAGATATCAATGCCAAAGAATGGTGACAGATCACAAAATATCAAGTTTGGAGTAAGTGAGTACTGTTTATGGGCAACAGTCTTATAATCTATGTACTAAGTTTATAAGTTTTGATATTACTTCTTACTAGTTAGTACTATCTGAAGTAGTTCCAAATGCATCATAAGTATTAACAGCAATTAGAGCCATTGAATAATAAAATTAGAAAGTTTATCGCTCTCTTCTTAATCCCTCTCTGACAATCTCTTTTTCTCTTTCTGACTCCCCCTCTCCATTTCTCTTTCTTTCTTACTTTCTCTATAGTAGGAAGGATGGCCATCTTTGGTACAATTTTAGTACAAGTAATTTGTACTAAAAACTAACTATCCACATCTAACCATCATTCATAAGGGATACATTTAAAATCGAAAGCCTTATATGTACTAAAAAATGCTAAATATATCATAAAATAATTTTTAACAACATTATACAATGGAGCAAATATGATGTACTAAAATTTGTGGTGATTTTTGAAGAAAATTCTATAGCAAAATTGTATTCAATATTTGAAGAGTATCAATTTTACAGCATTAAATTTGTGAATAGTAAGTGTACTAAATAAATAACGGTAATATAAGAAATTAGTGCTTTAATGATGTGCTAAATCAGTACTAAATTTGTACTAAATGACATCTATAACCATATATTCTATTATATATGGTATACTAAAATAGTACTAAGTAGTATCATATCAAATAAGCATCAAAGTACTAAATATTAAAGAATATGAAATGAAATTAAAAATTGTATAAAATAAAGTAAATAACATGTTGTAGAAATCATAAAATTAATTTTAAAAAATAATAGAATTAAAAGAATAAAGAAAATTAATATGTGCACCTATGTATACGTTTGTACTAAAAGCAACATCATCATACAAACCCACCTACGTGCATTCAGAAATACAAATGTATGTACCTACAAGCAATTTATAATTAATTGAAACATAATTTTTATAATTCTTCATATATTATTTTAGATACGAACACACACATGCATATTGTACACCTACATCTCTACATACGCAACAAATGCATGTGTAAATAATTATGAGGCAATTTACGGCGCGTGTATTTTTTTTCTCTCTCTTATATATAGTATCAATAACCTTTAAAAATGCATCCTAAGAAAGATCCCAAAAAAAAAATGAAAAATTCAATAATAATAACAAAAACAACAATATTAACAAAAAAAAACGAAACGAATCATTTCCTTGCATATATGCTAAAGTCAAATGTGTTATACATGCACTCGTACGCGATATATACGAGTACACCCATCTCGAATGTCGAAGCATCAGAAATATCAACAATCAACGAGTACTCGTACCAACAACAATGTCAGTGTTTGCATCACATCAGAAGTATAAAATGTTAATACAAAAAAAAAATATTAAAAATAAAAAAAAAAACAAATGATGACGTTGAAGAACAATCAACCAGGAACAGAATATTATGAATTTAAATATAACATACAATTGCTTCAAAGCGATAAAATCAACGAGTAGAAAGAAAGAGTATATACATGTTTGTATACATACAATGTATACTCGCAAGAAAGTATATGAACTTTTCCACAGTTGTTGTTGCTGTTGTTGTTTGTTGCTATTGGCTCTCCCTACGTATATACAATGATGCATTAAAGATGATATTTAACAGAGTTGTGTGCAAAATACTTGTATACACATGCAGCAACATATGAATCTGTACGTTTGTGTATAAACAAATAATAATAAAACATTTTTTTAAAGTTCAAGTTTTATCGTTCACATTGAGAACGTCCATATGTATGCATATGCATGAGTACTAAAAATGAAAATGTTCTTCTAAAAAAAGACTAAACAACAACAACAACGACAATGATAATAACAATGACGATGACGATGCAAGTGAACAGCCAGCAGTCTTCATCAACTGTCGACGACACAACGGCAATGAAGTCATTTTCAAGTTTAATTTGTGTAAGTATAAGTATTAGATCTGTTCGTAAGAAATTGTTCAGCTGACATTGGAACAACAAAGTATAAAGTATATTTTCGGACGGAACATGTTGATATTTCAACATTCGAAAGCATAATTTTATATAGGTGGTAGGCGTGGTTTTCAGCCGATTTAGCATATTTTTCAGTATTACTCTTGGTTAATAAATACAATCATTTGCAATGAGTATCAACTTGATAACTTTAAATTTTCGTGGGCAAAGTGTGAAATTATACATAAGGTGGCATACGTTTGTATGGGAGATGGGCTTGGTTTTCGTTCGGTTTTATTTGTCTTTCAACAGATATCTTCATTCACAAATAAAATCACTTTCAACAAATTCTGAGCCGGTCAATTTTGTATTTTGGAGCACAAAATGTGAAAATACGCATTTGGAGGCAGAAGTTTGTATGAGAGGTAGGCGTGTTTTTTATCCGATTCATCCAATTTTTCAGTTGGTTTTCGAGTTTATCAATTTAATCGTATGTACCAACTTTCAGTGTGATAACTTTACATATTCGAGCGCAAAGTGTGAAAATACACATTTGGAGGCAGAAATTTGTATGGGCGGTAGGTGTGTTTTTTATCCGATTCATCTAATTTTTCAGTTGGTTTTCGAGTTTATCAATTTAATCGTATGTACCAACTTTCAGTGTGATAACTTTACATATTCGAGCGCAAAGTGTGAAAATACACATTTGGAGGCAGAAGTTTGTATGAGAGGTAGGCGTGTTTTTTATCCGATTCATCTTATTTTTCAGCGTGTTTTTGAATTCATAAATTTAATAATATGCATCAAGTTTCAGTGTGATAACTTTATATTTTTAAGTACAAGGTGTGAAAATACATGTATGAGGCGTACTCTTGTATGGGAACTAGACATGATTTTTATCCGATTTATCTCATTTTTCAGTATGTCATTGAATTTATAAATTAAATCATATGTACTAAGTTGTAGATTAATAGCTTAATATTTTCTATAATTTTTTTTTCAGAAAAACCTTTCATAAAATGCATTTGTAGAATTTTCTGACAGATATAATTTTATTTTGCCAAAAATAAACGTCATATTATCATGTAAAGTATTGTTTTTTCGTCAATTTACATCAGTGCTTCTCACTTTATTCGAAATTTGCTATCGCTCTCTCTCTCTCTCTCTCTCTCTAACTATCTCTCTGGCTTTATTTAGTGCATTATATGCCGGCCATTCTTCATATTTTTTTTTTCTGTTTGCTTCGTTGTGTCTGCTGCAATATATTGTTGTTGTTGTTGTTGTTAAATGAATTGGGGTGAATGTCATCAGGAGTTTCTTTTTATACTCATAAATATATTGCAGCTTGTTATTATTGTCATCGTATTGTTGTTGTTGTTGTTGTGGCTGTTTCTGTTACTGCCATTATTATAAGCGATTGCAAAAGAGATGACTATGCCGACAACGACAATGATGATTCGGTAATTTGTTGATTCGTTCGTTTAGTCGATCGATCGGTCAATTGCCTCAGAAAAGTCTCATTTATTGCAATTTGAATTTCTCATTGTTGCCGGTACTGCTGCTGGTTGTCGCTGCTGCAGTTAATTGTTATTGGAATTTTTTCTTCATTTTTGTATTGTGTTTTTTTTTTTGCGCTGGAGAAAGAAATACAATTAAACAGCAACAACAACAACAACAACAACAACAATATGTACAAAATAAGTCTCTCCATGATGAAATTTACAATGACTTGGTTTGATTTAATTTCATTTAATTGTAATTAAATTGATTGCAATCGAACAAAAGGAAAAGGGAAGGCTACTTGAGGCTGGTAGGTTAAGGATTTTTTCTTCCTATACTCGCGACCCTCTACTACATACACAGAGAGCCCAAATATACTGAATAATAAAGGTTATTGCAAATTTTTGTATGAAATCTTATTTTTAACCAACTTCGTAAAAAACAATGACAATTTTAAAACATTCCGAAAATGTTCTAATAAAGCACTAAAATTCTGTAATTATTATAATTTAATCAATGTTGTCATAAAAAGGCAGCCTCAGTAGGTCGTGAGTTCAATCCCTGATCCAGCTGATGCGCACCCTTAATATCTAAAAGATTTTTTATTCGTACGATACCCAGCTGTCGGCAAGCTATATGCAATTCTTAAAGTAGTAACGATTTGCCATGAAAAAGTTTCCCAAGGATGGACGGGTCTACGTCCCGGAAGCAGTCGACCACGTGGTCGACCAAGGTCCATTCAACTCAGCAGAATACGCAAATGCTTTGTACGGGAACAAGCAAAGCATTTCCGTATTTTTGCTGCTACAACAACAACAACATGAAAAAGTTTCTAAAAGAGCTCTATGACAAAACTCAGAAAAAGTGATGTCACAAAGATTCCTTCTGATACTGTGTGAAAAATTTAACACGCACAACAGTACAGGAGAGAAGCTTGGCCAAAGGGATCTTCGGAGTGCCACAAATATATTAATTTTTTTTATATGATTGCTTGATACCAAATGAAGTACTTTTAGTACATTACTAAACATTCAATTTGTGTAAGAGTACTAAAAATAGAAAATGTTATAATCTGATTAATATAAAAAACCAAATTTTAGCACGTTCTAAACTAAATTAAGATGTACTAAAATTACTAATAATTAAAATTTCGCTCAGAGTACTAAAAATATAAAATTATTATAATCTAATTAAAATTTTCTGAAAAGAAAGAAGCACGACAGCATGTATCAAAATTAAATTTAGATTTATTAAAAGTACTAAATATTTGAACTGCTTTAAAAAAATTACTATTATCTCATAAATACTATAGTGAAAAGTTCTAAATATTTGATTTTCGTTTAAAGTGCTAAAACTATAAACTAATTATAATCTCTGAGATATTTTCTTAAAAAAAACTTGACAGCATAATCTAAACTAAATTAAGTTGTACTAAAAAATACTAAATATTTTAATTTTATTTAAAGTACTAAAAATATTAAATTATTATAATTTTATAAATATATCGGAAAAAGGCTTGACACATGTACTAAATATGTATGGTACTAAAAAGTACAAAAGAGAAATTTCGTTGAAGTTTAAAATTATTTAGATGTCAATTATTTCACACAAAAAAACGATACTGTTGAAAAAATTTGATCTACTGCTAACCGACTTTGAGAAAAGACGTCAACTCGACCTGTAGCTACATTTTTTTTTATTTCTAGTGTTTTTAGTACGACGAAATCCTCGCCTAACTTTCTTCTTCTCTATTCGTGATAATGTTAACCTAAGAACGGCTAATTTTAGTACACTTTCTAGAGTTTGTGTCAGATTTATTAAGTCAGCGTTTCCCAAATGATCATAGATACTAATACGGTCAATACGAATCGATATCGTCGCGTCCCTTTATTTTACCTTTTAGTAAAATTATATAGGAAATGATTCAAACAAAATTCTATTGAAAATGAATAACAAAATATGTACAAATTTCCAAAAGAAGTAAATAGCGGCAAATCATATCGTCAGGCAGACAAACACATATCAAAATTGCAAAAAGAAAAGCTTCATTAAAATGTAAAAACACAACTGAATAAATTAAGTAATAAAAAAAAAATATTAAAATTATTATTAAAAAAAAAATTATTTACAAAAAAGAAAAAAAGTAAAAAAAAAAATAGAAAGCATTGCTTGTCAAATGCTTAAATTATGTATGAAATTTACATTTATACATATATAACAACAACAACAAGTTAATAATACTACATAGGTGTTTATTCTTCTGCTTACTTTTTATTTTATTTTTATATTTTTTACTACAAAATTCATCATCAACAAAAAAGAGCGTGTGTGTACGTACGTCTGTGTCTCTAGAATCTAGGTTATTACGCCGTAAACAATTAAAAATTCGTTGGAACAGAAAAAAACAACAACAACAACAACTATGTAGAATAAATCAAATTACACATAACAACAATTTGTTTAACAGCCAGAAAAAAAACAACTGACAGTAATAGTTGAAAACAAAACAAAAATGCAACAACAATAATAATAATAATAATAACAACAACTACAAGAGCAATATTAATTTACAAAAACTCTATTCAATTTAGTCATATGATAGAAACAAATAATTAAAAAAAACTATCAACAAAAGTGAGAAAGAGCGAGAGAGAGCGATAGAGAGATGGCAAGAGAAGAGCACAGTGGTCACTTTCATATAAAAACAATTTTGAAAACAGAAAAGAAACCCCAATAAACAAAAAAAAACTAAACCTGACGAGTCATCATCATAATCGTGAACAACAACAACAACAACAACAGCAATAAATATGTAGTAACGATGAGTCGGAAAAAAAAGCATTATCTCTCTCATTCTCATTCGCTCATTTTACACGTGTTTCAAGTTCATTGCCAAATTTTCGTTGAATTTTTTTTTCAGTTTTTATTTTTTGTTTGGTTTTTGTTTCTTGTTTGTGTTTTTGTTTTTTTTGACTGTTCGGTAATGGCCAAATTTCAGTGTTAGCCACTGTGTTGTTGTTATGGTTGTTGTTTGTGTTTCTTTTCTTCTTTTTTTTTTTTTTGCATTTATGTTTTCTAGTGTTACAGGTTTTTTGTTTCATTTTCGTTTTGATCATTGTTGTTGTTGTAGTTGCGCTGTGCTTGGCAATCATATTTAATTTATATTTTGTTGTTGTTGTTGTTGTTGTTGTTGTTGTTGTTGTTGGTTTTGTTATTACAATTTTGTTGTTGTTGCTCTCTTGATGTTATTTCTGTTCACTCCCCTTTTGGTACCCCATTGATGCCCATAAACATTCACTTGCTGCCATAGCAACTTGTTGCCACTGTTGATTCCCATTCGCGATGACCATTAATGGTATCCATTGTTGTCGTTGTCGTTGTCCCAAAGAATTACTTTAGCGCTGAAGAGCAAAAGCCGGTTTTTGCAGTATTTTTAACTGGCTGTGTTGTTGTTGCTATTATTTTTAATTGTATTTTATTTTTGGTAATTCTTTCTTTCTGTTTGAACCATTTCTTTGCTTAAAGTTTTTTCTCTTGATTGTTTTTTTTTTTTCTGGAGGTGGCTAACACTTTCTTGTCAGCTTTTTGCCGCCACCATCGTCGTCGTCACAGTTGTACGATATATGTATGTATGTACAATATATTTCGACTTTTGTAAGTTGAAATATGTACATATGAGTGCTCGCATACAATTCTTCATGTTTCCATCATGTCTTTTTTTTTTTTTGTTAGCAGCAATTTCTCGAATTTCGATCATGCATCATTAAAATTCAATGTTCGATTGTATTTATTATGTATAACTTGATACTATGTAAGTTGCATAAGACTGAAAAATGTTAATATATGATTACGCTGAACGCTTACTGAACGGTTCACAAATGTATTCCTAATTTAGCGGAATTTTATTTTTTACAAATTAAGATTGTCACAAAAATGTTTGGAAATATTTTAGATAAATCAGTTCTAAATATATTTCAAACAGATCTAATTTACATACAAATAAAATAATATATTCAAATAATTTGGACAGATCTAATGTATATTCATATATTTAAAAGGTGAACATAAAAAAATTTCAATAATTATCATCAAAAATGTATTGAGTATTAACTAAATTAAACAAACAGAAATTAATATAATTTAGTACTAAAAAGCGAATTAAAATTAATACAACAGAATTCATTATTTGTTTAATATACATATACTGGTTAGAGATTAACTTCATATGGTACTAATATAATGTACTAAATAAATGTTTATAAAAATAATATTAAATATAGAAGGTATATTATTGTACTAAAAGAAAATTTTTTCTCAAAATGACAAAATCGTTATCAGATATTATCAAGTATTATCACAAAACCAGTTATGTCGTTATCGGCTAATATAAATAGTGTACTAAAAATGACGATATCATCTTACGAAATTATCACGTGTTATAAAAAAATTAAGCGAAAAATTATATTTATTATGGATTATAATTATTAATATATTTATTATAAAACAGTATATTAAAGCCATGTTCACCCACATATGTACTAAATTATGCAATTTATACTTAAGTCGTTATTGGTACTAAAAATGACATATCATCATAAAATATTGACTAGAGATTAATCTAATAGTGTACTAAAAAAAATTATATATTTATTGGAAAATATAAAAGTGTACTAAAATGGAGAAATTTATGATATGAAATTATTTCATATGATTAAAAATACCGATAGAGCTTAACATAATTTGATAATAAAAGCGTGTACCAACGTTCTAAGCATATAAAGCCTTTAATTGATGCTTGTACTAAAATATACAAAATCATTTATATCGTTATTGCTTAATATAATTTGCGTACTAAAAATGACAAACTCATCAACTAGTGTACTAAATTAATTGACCTAAAACGTGTGGACATTTTAATTATATTAAAAGTTACTGTAATAATAATTTATCAAATACAATAATGTTATTTGTAAGCAAAAATCATTTAAATTGTTACAGTTTTTTTCGATAATATAGTAAAATATTGAATTTAGGCAGATTAATATGATATGCAATAAATGTTGTAAAAATGTTATATACCACAGACCTATGGGAAAATAAACTATTTCGAATTAAATTCAAATATATATTTTTTATGTTCTAAAAAAACTCCCAAATAATTTCCATTATGACAAATTGATTTTTCTAAGCTATTTAAATTACTAAAAAATCTGTTTTAAATTAAAATTATAATAAAATTTGCACATTTATGTTGATTTCGGAACTGTACTAAAAATGAAAAATACTTGAACTTGATACAAAAATTTCATTAAATTACCTAAATTATGTCATAAATACAAAAAAAAGAGGTGTGCTAAAAATATTAATTATCATATAGACTACAAATTCTTCGTACATTTTTAGTAAATTTTAGTACATTTTTAGTAGATTATTTCCGACGTAATTCAGATGGATTTGTACAAGTTTAGTATCAAATTTTCTTAAAAGATAATATCAAAATTATATTGAAATATTTATATTCTTAACTTCAGAAATGTACTAAAAATGAAAAATACTTGAACTTGATACTAAAATTTCATTAAATTACCTAAATTATGTCATAAATAAAAAAAAAAAGTGGTGTGCTAAAAATATTAATTATCATATAGACTACAAATTCTTAGTACATTTTTAGTAAATTTTAGTACATTTTTAGTAGATTATTTCCGACGTAATTCAGATGGATTTGTACAAGTTTAGTATCAAATTTGCTTAAAAGATAATATCAAAATTATATTGAAATATTTATATTCTTAACTTCAGAAATGTACTAAAAATGAAAAATACTTGAACTTGATACAAAAATTTCATTAAATTACCTAAATTATGTCATAAATAAAAAAGTGGTGTGCTAAAAATATTAATTATCATATAGGCTATACACATTTTTAGTACAGTTTAGTACATTTTTAGTATATTTTAGTACATTTTTAGTACATTTTTAATACGTTTTTAGTAGATTATTTGCTACGTAATTTAGTTAGATTTGTACAAGTTCAGTGTTTCTTAGAAGATAATATCTAAATTAAAGTAAAATATTTAGATTCTCAAACTGGTTACCAAAAATAACACATCTTTCAAGTAACTGTAAATTCTTACAATGCAATACTAATAGTGGTTCTAATTGAATTATCTAAGTGTACTAAAAAAAATTCAAAAATTTCGAACATTTACATTTGTATTGTAAACATAGAAATTATTTAGATCGTTATAAGCTACAATAATTTTCAAATTGCACAAAAATCTCTCTCCCTCTCTTTCTGTTTTTCTCTGTATTTTTTACTCAAGAATTATACATTATGAATTCAACTTACCATCAAAGTGATGGTAATGTCTTGAAGTTGCTTGGCAAACTAAACATAAAAAAAAAATTACAACACTAAGTGGTACTAAATACATGCCGACGAGGATTACCAAATGTATACGTGTATGTAAAAAAGTTTATTACGTGTTTAGTATGTAAAATTAGTTCCGTACTTGTAACGAATTTTTTACATATACATATATGCGTTCATTCTTACATACACGAATATGCATATAAACCTATATTTAAATACTAAATTGTACATAATAGCAAAAACAAAAATTATTTCGATTTAAATTAGCTTTATTTATATCAATTGTGATGTCGATGTACCTGTATAAACATCATCATCGTAATTTAATGAAGCTACATACATATATTACATGTGTCAGCACATTTGAAACAAATTATATTATTTATAGGTACCACAAGTAGTATATTACCCGCACTAATGACAAACTCTATATAATATTACGTAAGCGGTTCACTGTGATGTACTCAATTGAACTTTATGTTAGAAACGAGTTTGTTGTTTTTTGTTTTTTTTTGCTCTCTTGCATAATTATTTTTATGATTATTTTTTATTTTTTAAACTATATGTATATATAATATTTGTATATTATTTTGTTTAAAATTGTTTGCGATCAAAAGAAGCGAAATTTTCCCCCAAAATGTTTATTTATAAAGAATATTTTGATAAACACTTAATATTGCAATAAATTTCCTGTTTGTTTTTAGAGAGAGAGAGAGAGAGAAAAAAAAACCAAGAAACTAAAAAAAAAGATACGAAATTATACCAAACATTTCCATTAATGCAAACACACATTAAATTTGCATCAACTAAATTTAGTGATTTTTATTAAATATTTTTCCACAAAATCAAACTGAATAAAAACTTACTTTCCTCCAGGCATTTGGTATTAATATGATTCATAAATCAAATTATAATTGTAATTGTACACTTACCTAAAATGAGAAAAATATATAAAAGAATTTTATTAGATTTTTTTTTTTATGAATTTAAAAAAAAAAAAAATATATTTAAAAAAGATAAAAAATTTTTTTTTATATTTTTATAAATTTCGAAATTGACGATATTTCAATTATGAACATTGGGCATAATTTTTAGTTGGTATGCACAAGGTGCGACAATTATGTATCAAGACTGCCTCTAGAAAACACAATTAAAACACGATATCTGCTAATTTTTCGGTATATTTATTCTCCTCCTGATTCAATACACTTGTTACATCGATTTAATAGTGATTCAAATGCGTGTGCCAACTCATTTTTCGAAATTGCCTCCAGTGCCCTCGTCGAAGACCGTTGTATGGTCTGAATGTCATCAAAAAAGCATCCCTACAACTTCAATTTCAGCTTTGGGAACAAAAAGAAGTCGCACGGTGCCAAATCAGGTGAATCAACACACAGACCTAATTCCAAGCCAAAAATTGACGAACAATGAGTGCTGTGTGACTCATTTTTGGATCGCGATATTCTGGTCGATCACGACGTATTCTGGACATCGAACGCTTCAAAATTTCGAGGCAACATGCGGAAGTAACTGTTTGACCAGTTGTAACAAATTCTTTGTGTATAATTCCTTTGCTATCGAAGAATGTGATGAGCATTGTTTTGATTTTTGATGGAACTTTTCGTTTTTTTTTTTTTTTTTGACTTGTGGTGAGCTTTTTGATTTCCATTCCGCACTTTGACGCTTGGTTTCTGGATCGTATTGGAAACGTCAATCAACAATTGTTGAAACAATTGTTTTCAGGAAGTTTAGATCATTTTCTGCAACTGCAACCATGTCTTTAGAATGACTGACTTTAATTAATTTTTGGTCCTCGGTCAATGTGTGTGGAACAAATCTCGCACAGACCTTTGTTTTGCCCAAATCCTCGTGAAGAATGCGTCGGATAGTTTATTTGTTGATGTTTAACGCCTCTTCCATCATTTTCACTGAAGCATGGCGGTCTTCTGTAATAAAATCACGAACTTTCTGGATCGCTTCCGGCGTCCGCACTGAAATTGGCCTTCCTTCTTTTATTTCATCTTCCAGCGACTCTCTGCCATCCACAAATCGTTTATGCTATATAGAAACATTTAATCTTGATTAACAAGCATCCCCATACGCTTGCTGCATCATTCCGAATTTTTCTGATGCACTTTTACCAATTTTTGCGTGGAATTTAATGACCGCTCTTTGCTCCATGTTAAAATTTCAACATCAAACGAGCACGTGTTTTGTAAAATGAATATCAAACGAACATTAAATGTCAACCAAATGCCATGAAATTTTGACAGTTAGTCTAGAGGAAGGTTGAAGCTTCATGTGCTCACACATAGATGGCGCGCTTAGTTGCTGAGATATGGTTCGAGTCTTAATACATAATTGTCGCTCCTTGTATATTAGTTTGTATAATTTTAATATTATTTTTACCATTTAATATTTCAAAAAATCTTTTGTTAATTCTTTCAAACATAATTAAAATCAATAAGTTTAAGATTTGCTTAAAAAACAATGCTTACGTCGTTAATAAAAAATGTATTTATTTTTAAAATATTATATTTCTTAATATTTTATTTTTGTTGTTGTTGTTTTTGTTTTTTTTTGGTAATTATGTTGTAAGTATTTAATTGTTTCAAAAACAAGTCCAACAGGTGGAAGAGTAAGTATTGTTTGTATTTAAATTGTGTACGATAAGATTTGTGTAATTGCCATTGTGTAATTTGTTTTTTGTTTATGTTATATTTGTATTTTATACAGTAGAATTTATTTATTGAGATACTTTAATTTTGATTCTTACTGCTGCTGCTGCTGCTATTGCTATTGTTTTGTACATACACCCATACATACGAGTACACATGTGTATGTACAATGTGTGAAAAAGGAAAATGAACTTTTCCAAGGGCTTCAACTTTATGATTTCGATATTTCGACGTATTATCTGTATTCTCTAGTATATATTTACACGGAAGTAAATTTCAAGTGTGTATGTACAATGAGTATGAATGGTGGTATGGCAAGGTGTTGTATGTATTTTGATATTTTTTCAAATTTTTTTTTAATTTAATTAAATAATAATAATTTCTTTAATATTCAAATCAATATGAAAATTATGATTATTTATTGTGATGTTTTGCTAGTATTTTAATTATGATTATTACTTATTAATTGATTTTTAATAATCATTCAACTATATTACATCGTAAATACGGCAAAAAGTTGGAAACATGTATAGAAATTTGTAAAAAAAAAAAAACATTTTAACCCATCTGAATGATTTTACGAAATCATATTTCCATATTAAAATTACAAAGCGAAATTTTGCTTCCAAAAAACTGTACTAAATCTATATATGAAAACAATTTGAATTCCGTTATAATCCTCTGAGAGCAATAAAGCTTTTATAGTTAGTAGTTCTAGCAAACTAATAGTACTACCTTCAGACCAATTTGACTAACTCAATAGCATATCCACTAACAACCAAGTGCGAGAGTTGGTATATTGATTATTTGCATTGAATTAATATCGAATCAATATCGAAAAGTTTTGCAATAATGTCGACAAATTTTGAGGCACTTTTTCGACATTATTGTAAAATGACAATAAAAAAATGTAAAAATCATATAAAAAAATATACGTAAATAGATTTTCGATATTAATCTATACATATTTGCAATAATGTCGACAAATTTTGAGTCACTTTTTTGACATTATTGCAAAAATATTGGCAATCATATCGAAAAAAATATACGAAAATACATTTTCGATATTATTCTATACATTTTCGCAATAATGTCGAAATTTAATTTTTTTAACTATCACATTATATCATATTGTGGAAATATTTTCAATAATAAGAAAGAATAAATGATAATATAAAAATAGAAATCATTTCGACATTATTGCAAAACAAATTTCGATATAATTGCAAAAAAAAACATTTTCCACATTAATTCAGTCTCTCTCTCTCTCATCTGTCTGATTCGCATGATGATTTCAAAAAATGCTGAAATTTTTACGAAACTCAGCTTAAAGCAGCTATAGTCTAAAATTACTGACACTGTTTATTAGTAGCATGATCTGTCAAATGTTACGCCCACATAAAGCTCTCAAAGACATTAAACTTCAGTTTTTTTTTTTAATTTAGGATTATAATATTTGGCATGTTGATGGCTTTTACACTCCGTAAAAATTTCGAAAAAAGATGCACAAGCCACGCCAACTATTTAATATAGCTCCCATACAAAATCGCGGAATTAAAAAGCAAAATATTTAATCGCAATATCTTTTGCAGTCTTTGACAGCAGACAATCATATTTGACATGCGAATTAACATTGTAGAGCGAAATAATTTAGCGAAAAATATGGTGAGATATGGTTCGAGTCCCATACAAAGTTGCGAATTAAATGCAATTTTTAAACGCAATAATTTTTGTTGTCTTCATTATCCGAATCCAATCATATTTGACATTCAGTTACACATTCTAGGAAGAAATAATTTTTGCAATAAATGAGCGTGCCACACTCAGTACTTAATGTAGCTCCATCCAATACAAAGTAAAACGTTTTTTATGAAATATAAACCAAAATAATTGAAACAGTTTTCTTCCGAGGACAATCATTTTTGACAATTATAGACCTGACACATGGCAGCGCTAATCCGGATGAACGATTTAATTCGAATTAACTCGGGTATTAACTACAGCTAATCTGCATTAAATCCACGAGTTAATTCTCAAAATTAAAGAGGATTAGAGCAATTTTCGATGGCAACATTGCTGAAAAATTTCGATTGTGAATTTTTCTCGATCCAATTTACAAAACAAAAGGTGTGTTCGCTTATAAAAAATCTTCAACAATTGTTAATAGTTTTGAACATGAAAAGCGTTGGCGAACAAATAAATCCAGCTGTCAATTATGAACTGTGAATGTTAATTTACAAGTTTCTGATAGTTTTCAGTTCATGTACTTCTTGTAGGCTGTCTCATATCGAGAGTGACAGATGACAAAAATTGATAGTGATAGTAATGTAAGTAATGAGCAGACCTAATAAAACAGCAATTAGCTGTTTAGTTAGTCAACAATACTCGGATAATATTCGGATTAAGTGCACCGTTAATCCGGTTTTAGTGCATCGTTAATCCGGATTAACGCTGCCGTCTCTCTAGGCTATTAGATTACAATTGCAAGGTGCATTAATTTCACAAAAAAAAAAAAAAAAGAATGTGTTATTTCTAATTGAATCTATGTATATTATATTCGTAAACAATTAATTTGAAAATTTTTCATAAAATATAAACAACAATTAAAATTTAATAGAAATGCTAATATTGTAAGTTGCGTAGTAGTAATAATATATTTCTACTAAATATTATTTTAAATCGATATTTTTTTTAATAGCAAATTCTGATTTCCTTTGAACTCTACAATAAAGTTCATTATTATTTCAAGGCTTTTCATTTTTTTTTTTTTTCACCAAAAGGTGTTATTTCTATTTAGACAAACTTAAATAGAAAAAAAACTATTAAATTGTATTATTTATTATTTGTTGATAAGTATTTTTGGAAGCATTCGAAACAACACTCCCTTATATTAAATGGTCGGGGTGAAACCATATTTAATGCTTATACAACACATATATTTGCACTATAACCTTGAATGGGTACTTTGAACTAATCACTATTTCAAATTTGATTATTTATTTAATTGAATTTATTTTATTTATTAATATACATACAATATACATACATAAAAATTGAATAATATAAATAAGAGTAGTAATTTGGTTAATTGTTGTTCAAAACTAGTAAATATTTAAATACAAACAAATTGTACTTGGTACGTATATTATTTAAGCATATTTTAAGCTGTTTAAATAACTACATACATACATATATACAACTTGTATGTAGTGGTAGTGGGTTTATGTGCTCATATTTATTATTATTATTATTATTATTATTATTATTAGTAATATACACTATTATTTATATAAATAATTTAATTAATTTATAGTTGTTAATAGTTGTATATTAGAGTAGTACATTGTAGTTGTTTGGGCCAATACAAAAAAGTATAGGCTTATTATATTTAGGCTTAATGATGTTTAGGATTTTTATATGTTTCATTTAATTAATAATTATAATTAATGTTCTTGATAGTTTTTACAATTAGTTGAGTTGAATCTCAATTATTTCAATTAAAATCCTGTTTTAGCTAAATTTGGTTGAATTGTATTGGCAATAACTTCTTTGTCATATTTTTTTTTTTGTTTGCCAGTTTTTGCTTCTCGACTTAATTGTTATTTCACACTTAATGTTTTTTTTTTTATTTCAGTCTTATAATTCTTTTTATTAGCTTTAAAAAAATTTTTTTTTTTTTAAAAAACATCAAAATTAGTTACTTCCCCACATAGACAAGTGAAGAAAAAAAAAAAAAAAGAATTATTCATGTTTGGCATAATTTTTGTTACTCTCCATATTTAATCATGTTGATGACTTAGTACATCATCAGTTTTATAGGCTTTATGTTTTGCGAAAACTGACACATGAAATGAGTTAAATGTCTGAGGTCAGGGTCGGTTATATCATAGACAACTCCTAGAATTTTTATTAGGCATTTTTTTTTTTTGCAGTGCCTCTCTTAATTGTAAGCCCATATAGGAGTACATGTATATGTGAATAGCTATTTGGCTAACATCATACGAAAAATATGTGTGCATATAATAAAATAAAAATATATTGTTAGTGTTCTTTCAATGATGACCGATTATAAATTTGCATGTATAAAAATTCATAAAAATTTTTTTTCATAGTTTGCAAATTATTTTATTATGTATGAAGACAGGCATGATTGGGTGTTTTTTGCAAAAATACTCATATATTAAGTACCAAAAAATAATACTTTTCATACTCAAAAAACAAATAAAATCGATATTTCCTCATCACTTTATGATTTGATGATCTCATGATTATTTTAAAAATTCCATTTTTCGAAAAAGAGCTTTCAGAGTAGCTTCAATGGCTATCTCAATTTTGGTCCAAAATTGAAGTATGAGATTCTAACAGTTAACAGCAGCTTTCGTTGGCACTTTACATTAAACTTTAAAGCTCTTTAATAAAAAGTACAAGTAGCCGACCTAACGATAAATATGAAAAAAAAAATTAAATAGAAACACTTTTCTTAGAGAAGTGTCAGAACAGTTACATATTACGTCCCTAACCTTAAAAAAATTATGAATATTGAAGCATTCACTAAAATACTGAGAATCGCCCATATAGCTGTAATATGTATGAGCGCTCTCCCACAAATTGTTTTCACTCAATATTTATTCCACCATACTTACCCCCTAAATTTGACGTCTTCGAGGGGCTCCCTTCCAAAACTACCACCTCCCTCTATGTCCCTAGAACTGTATGGTATAAGACCCATTGCTATTTTCCCTGACTCTGTGACAAATCTCTGAAGAAGTGATGTCACAAGGATTCTGTCATTCGGAATCGACTAATATAGTTGGGTCCCTTCTAATACCTTCTATCCAAATTTAATACGCACAACATTACTAGAAGAGAAGCTCGGTGGTACAACAAAGTGTGTCCTCTCCGAGGGCAGCGGCAATAACCTAACCTAAGGAACTGAACATTTTCAAATAAATCCATAATTTCTCAGAAATCGCGCCCAGAATGGACATACCTACTCCCTGTCTTCACGTCTTGAAGAGGCTCCGCTACAAAATTGACTCACATCGCCTTTAGAGAGTTATAAGATATGGCCGAGTCTTACTAATTTTTAACAATCAACAGCTTTTGTGAATACTCTTAGTCTTTTTTTTTTTTTTACTTCTAAAAGAGGCTCTACTAAAAAATGAACTTAAAAGTGCTTGAAGATCGCGAAACAACCCAACAACCCAACATTGCCTAGGAATCGACCCTAGAACGGAAAAATGTAAGACCAACACCCAATAATTTGTTCTCTTCAACATTTTATCAGAACGTTTCAGCCTTTATTTCCAACATACAAAGGGACTACGTTGCAAATTTTGTATTTTATTTTTAATTTTGCTCAAACCGCTCATAGAATACTTGTAGATTATATACATATGTGGTCCTCTAACTCCCAATTGGAGCATAGGGCGTCAACTATTCCTCTCCGCCAATGAACTCGGTTTTGTGCAAGGGATCGCAGTTCATTCCAAAATAGACCAAGCGCACACATTTCAGCTTCCGTAGAGCTGCGCCAGGTCACACGCGGTCTACCAATTCCTCGGTCTGCTTTTTGAAAAGGGTTCCAGCGTAGGGTCTGTTTTGACACATTATCGTCGCTCTTTCTTAGCGTGTGACCGATCCACTGCCATTTCCTTTTACGGATTTCGAGTGCCACATCTAGCTGGTTGGTCTTTTTCAGCAGTTCGACGTTAGAGATCGTCCGAGGCCAGAAAATGTGCAAAATAGGTCGGAGACAACGTCGGAGAATACCTGTAGAGGGGTAGAATATATGGCCGACCCATACAAATTTTTACTAATCAACATTTTTTCGGACATGTTTAGTCTTGATCTTTACCCCATTGAAAGACTCTCTTATAAAATGGACTTAGAAGGGTCTGAAAATAAACCAGTCAGCCCAAAATTGCCTAGAAATTGCCCCTAGAGTGCTGAATTTTAATTTTTCGTACCTAAAATTTCCTCAAAATGTACTTGCATTCACTCTTCACCCCTTCGAGAAGGGGGACTCCGAACAAAATTGATATTTTTTATAAAATTGAAAGAATAAAATTGAATCAATTTGTGTATGAGTCTGTATGGATTAGAAAGTAATAAATATTGGAGGTAGAAGGCCGATAACATAATTTTTCCATTAATAGCAACAACAACAACAACAAAAATCAAATTCGAAATTCAATAGCTATTTAAGCTATTATTATACCGTATGTATACGATATACCTACAATACGGTCGAAATAGAAGTAGAAGAAGAAGAACAAGAAGATTGAAAAACAAAAAATCGAAATAAAAAAAAAAAAACATTGAAATGATCATAAAATTCAAAAACTATTTTTGTATGTTAATGTGTCTACCAACATTTCTCTTTTTCTTTTACTTATTTCTTCTTTGATTTTCACATTTCTTGTTGTTGTTGTTGTTGTTTTGTTTTTCTCCAAAAATGTATTCATTTTCTTGCTTCTAATTTGGTATTCTAAACAATTTCTGATTGTTCTGTTCATTTAGCTTTTTTTTTTTGCTTTTTGGTTTTGTTTTGTTTTTTTTTTGTTTTACCCCACAAAAAGTATTTAAACATTCTAGTTATTGTTGTTGTTGTTGTTTGCTTGTTCTTCCTTCTCAATATTATGTCAGCCGAGCAAACGTAATACATCAGTGAACAACAACAACAACAATAACAACAACAACAACAACACGTTTGCCATAAATGCTTGCGTGTTCTGAGAGATACAAACAAAAAGAGACAAAAGATATCAAAATGGCTGGAATAGAAGAGCAAAGAATATGCAATAGTGGAGTAGAGAACAACCAACAATCGAATGTGTATTACGCATTATTTGGTGTACTTAATAGAGTTGCCAGATTGTGTGTTTATATTCATGAATATTTGTGATGAGATGAGATCGCATTACTGTGATCTGATCAACAACAGCATTAAGGAAAACTGAACTGAACAGTGACGCGGAGAGGATTCTGGCGATAGAGGAGTCGGTGTTGATGAAAAAGATGTATAAAAAAATGTTTAATAAATGATTTTAAAAAATATCTATATATTATTATCCGAGGCGTTGTTTTTTCCTTCACTGGGGGGATTTTTTATGTGGCGGGTCCCAAACCCAACGCACAACCTCTAGTCGATGAGATTTTCGCCACTCACTTCAGCCGCCTCCCAGCGGGCGCCAGGAGGACGTTGCCCGGTAGTCGCCACATGGAGGGCCCCCATTAATAATAATGAAGGAGCTATCACATATTAAGCAGAGCAAGCTACAAATAAAGGTATCATCACATAGCGCTCAGATCAAACTACATGACAGCCAGTGAGTTGACTTGCGATGAGTTCAGCAAGGATTGCGCTAGCCCCACCCGGTTGAGGCAGTTAGACACATTATCTTGCGAAATCACCACCAGACCACCACTATATATTATTATTATTTTTTTTTTTTAACAAATCCATCGGCCAAGGAGCAGCTCTATTCCCCTGATCCTCCCTTGCCTACGCCACTGCCAGCAGTAATTGACAAATTATACAATTGACATTACAAATCTTCCTTGAAAGTGTTTTGCGACAAAATTTTTTTAAAATTGCTTCCAAATACATATCATGCAAAGCATAAAATTTCCAAAAAAAAAAAAAAGTATTTTAATCCAATTAAGAACTCACACTCTTATATTAAATATTTAGATTTAAGATTTTCCACGAAGAAATCTCATACGTTTGAGAAAAACTCCCATATTTTGGAACGCTAAGGATGCTATTTTAAGAAATTAATTTTTTGGAATCGTTTAACGCTAGAGAATGAATTCTTTTGTTATTAAACGTTTTAAGTTTTAATATTATTCAATCATATTTAATGGTATTCAGTTATGGGGCATCGCATCTCTCTCTCTGAAATATCGAAAAATTGCAGCGAATACAATCCAAGTGCTTGCGAATTAGTGTAAACGCATCTTGGTATATGAGCGAAACGTTAACATCCATCGTGATTTGAATGTATCCACAATTTCTGAGGAAATTGCAAACTCCTGCAGAAGCTACATTCAAAAATTACACAACCATCCGAATCCTCTTGCTAGGCAATTGTTGCTGAGCACGGGGTATCGACAATTAAAAGGAAAAAACACATTGAATTCGCTGTGAAATTGCTAAACCTCGCGACTTAAATAAATTGTGATGGAACATAGGGTATATCACATAATTTGAAGTTAGTTTGTGTGATTTGAATACTTATTGTGAGTTTCTCGGAATAGTAGAAAAATTCAATAAATTTATAGTATTGATAAAAAAAAAAAAAATGTTTTACAATTATTATAAATTCTTTTAATTACAGTGAGCTAGGAAATGATTCGCTGTATTAATCGAAATGTGGCACAATATACGATTGAAATTGAAAGATCATTTTTTTGAATGTTTCTGATTGGCGGTGATTGTTCATATTGCTACTTGTTATCTTGGCCATCTAAATTTTTTCAGTACAATATTTGACGGTCCGAGTATATCAATTGATACACCAGAGACAACATTTAATTCTACAGGAACAACATTTGTTAAGCCATCCTCTGTTTGACAGCGAAAATCATTCGCAGAAGTACTTTTTCCATGTTGTCTGATTATTTCTTTCGAAACTACTTCCACTTATATTCCTTAGGGGACTGTAGGAGCCCCATTATCCCCTCTAGGATCCCCTAAGACTGTGTGTGTAACGGAAGAAGATATCTGCAGCTGCGACAAGAGTCAATTTTTCAAATACTCCACATTAATTTTTTAGATATTTAGCCCTCAGCCTTACGAAAGACAAATCTCATAGAGTTGCGGTTGTCAAATAGTTCGATATAAAAATACTTAGAATATTTTTATCATGAATATTTTTCGTCATGTAGTTAATATTGTCAAATAATTTGATAAGAAATGACATAACAATATTTTCTGCATGAATAATTCCCATCTGCAACATTTCGAACTGCATTATTCAAGAATACTGAGTGGCATCTCTTTGCGAGAAATATAGAGAGAAAGAGAGACCAGAATGAATAATATATTAATTGCTTCATCCCAACAATAATTTTTCAATTGTGTTTTTTTTTCGGACATTTGCGTATGGGTGTGTGTGTGTGTGTGCGTGAGTAAATACTCACAAGTATTTCGTATATGAATTTTCGAAGTTCAAGGTCAGTAAACTTGCTCGTTCAGCTCAGCAGCTCTATGCATCACAGCAAACACGATATATGCGTATATATTTTAGTTTATATACACATATACGCTTATATATGTATATGTATATATTTAGTTTAAAATAACAGCAGGGGATCTATATATATATATATACATATATATATAGTTTTCATTTTATACACATGATAGATTCGTCAAATTATGATGAATACGCATCATTTATTTAGATACCATGCACAAGTTGAAAAGAGATCGCTTATGGGACTGAATTTAGAACGTGTCAAATACGACGAGAACAACAAGTAATAATAAATGATGAATTATATATGATGTTAATGATCATTATCATGATGATGATGATGATGATAATAATGATGATGATAATGATATTGCTAGATGAAAGTATATTACGCGTTGGTCGATATGCGTACATTGAAAAATGGAAGGTGTGTAGGTATACTGTCTAGGTACTTAGTGTGATGTGTGCAATGTAGTACAGTATTTACATATACATATATAATATAATATGTGTTAGTCAAATAAAAAATGAATTTCAATATAAATAAATATTTGCAATTATATATTTTACAAAAATAGAAGATAACTTTAGAGCACCTCCACCACAATCACCATCAATTCCCATTTTCATCAATATTTGTACTAAATACATCAAATATTCAGAGTCAAAAAGTACTAATTTGTCAAAAGTTCTCAAAATTATTCAATCTAGTGGAACCCGGTATCGTTACGTAATATAATAATGCCCGCATTTGCAAAGTGTCAGTCCAACGAAAATAAGAAGAACGGAAGAGGTGCCGCGTTTACCTACGATGGAAGAAAAAAAAAAAAAAACATCACGAAGACTTATTAGTCAACTCTTTGACAATGCCTTATCTCAATAAAATCGACTATTGCCGGTGACTCATAATTATAGATGAAATCTAAATCCATTGTTTAGCACCTGAGATGAAAGCATAGTCAAATTATTCGACGGGAAAGGGAAAACCGACTCCATAATAACTAGTTCGAAGACAGTTTCATTCTCTGTTCGATGTTATGGCATCAGTCTTCTGAAATGCGCATGGAATAATCCTTATTGATTTCAAAGTATACGAAAAAAATATTATCCCTCAGAGGATTTATACATTTCGTGAAAGTTTGGGGTTGGTTTTGCCTTAGTTGGGATGCATTTTGTTCCTTTCATCAAAAAATAAAATCAATTATGAAAATTGAAACCCTCAAAAAAAAAAAAAATATCCAGAATTTCCTCTAGGGGCAACTCAGCCAACGGCTCCAAATTACTCTTGTTTGGGTTCCACGTCATAGGAACATTAAGCGGAACGAACGAGCAGACGAATTGGCTAGAGCATGTTCTGCACTTCTCACTACTGTTCCATTGCGGAATACAGATGGAAGCGGCTGACAACTTGTACCGTGTCAAAACAGACAAGGCTATATTATTCCCGTCGAAACATCACATGCAACACTGCGATTCTGACACATCATTAGAAGGTAGGAAAACATGCAGAGAGACTGAATTTTCCCTTTAATCCTTTCTGTCGCCAGCTGTCACGATGAGAATGAGTCAGAAAGCCTCGCTCATTACTTATGCGAATGTCCTGATTTGGCAAGAGCCAGAATCCGTTCTTTTGGCAAACCTTTTCTTCAAAGTATTGCCGAAATCTCAGATATTAAGATAAAAAGCATTTTGTTATTCTTGAATCTCACAAAGTGGTTGTAGCACTTTAACAGTTAGAATCTTATGGAAACTATGACAAGTTCCAACCTCTTCAATATATCAAAATACAACATTTAAATACAACACTTAATGAGTATATGTGGTAGTAAAACGGTGCTAATCATTAATTAGATCTTTCGCGAAGAAAGCAATCACTTCAACAACAACAACAACAACCTCTAGTGGGATGACATATTTCACTGATACCAATGGATTTTTCTGTCACAATCTCCTCTATTCAAACTTTAGGGCGGCTCCCATAAAAAAAATTGATGTTTTTATAAAATTCACTAACGCTACTTTCGTTGCACTCATAGGTGAATATAATATATATGACCAATGCTCATTTATTTTGGTCACTCAACATTTTTGCTGAACATATTTACTCCAAATGATCACATAATTGCCCATAGATCACCCCTAAAGCAATGAAACGTTTGATCGAATCCCATGAATTCATTCATCTCCACCCCTTTTGTGGAGTACCCTACAAAGAGTCAAGGCGATCTGCCTTTCTTCTTTAAAAACTACTTTCAAGCCACTGAGCACAGTTGAAGGAACTTGTTTAACAAATGCTGCTGGTATCTTTAAGCATTGGAGCAAACGACTCTACTATGGAAGCTCATCTGAATTTACTATGAGAATTTAATAAAAGGCAACCGTGAATCTCCTCTCATTGATGTGATAGATTTGAGCCGTCTGAGAATGCTTCCGAGCAAAAGAAAATCTCCCATAAAAGAACATTGGCTATCATTTGAAATCGCCACTAATTTTATTAGGACCACATTTGGTCACATTTGGACCACATTTGGTTGGAAAGAAAGAATTCATCAGAGCTCTCAGAATCGAGAATTTTTTTTTACATCTATGTACATATATATCCAATCATTTGATTCGAAACAAAAAAAAAAAAAAAAAAAAATAAAAAAGAAACGCTTCACATTTCAAAAATGAAAAAGTCATCACAGCAAAAATAAAGCATACTAATTTTACATATGTAAACTACTAAAATATTCTAGCAAATACAAGATTTGATACGCATGCGCATCGTATCGAATTTTTTGTCAAAGAAAACAAAAAAAAATATTATGTAAAATTATGAAATGTCAAAAAATAAGAAAAAAAAAAATGAAGTAAGACAGAAAAGAATCAAGAATAAATGCATAAACAATTAGAAGAATAAATTTATGTATATATATATATATATAAATATATATATATATATATATATATATATATATATATATATATATATATGTATAAATATATATATATATATATACAGTGGCTCCCAGCTTATTTCGTACAGTGACAGTTTAAAAATTGCTGCAGTCGTAATTCCTAATATAGCAAAAATTTGAACAAAATATAAATGCCATTTTTGAAAGGAAGGTTTGTTTTTTATTTTCCAAAATTTACTTTTTCAAAATTTTAGTGTTTGACACTATAAAAAAATAAAATAAGAAAAAAATAGGAAAATTCATGTCACAGCTTATTTCGTACAGTCTCTTTAAGTTCAAACTAAAAACAAAGTAAGTTGATTTTAATATTTAGTTGACATCCCTTAGCGTTAATGACAGCCTGGAGTCTATTTGGCATTGAATCCACCAATTTTTGAGTGATGTCTGGTGTGATTTTTTTCCATTCCTCCATTAGTACCTTCTTTAGGTCTTGCTTATTAGAAATCTTGTGTGTTCTTATTTTATTGTCCAAAATAGACCAAAGATTTTCAATCACATTCATGTCAGATGACTGTGGTGGTGGAGACATCAAGTGTGGGCAGTTCCAAATAAGCCAAGATTGCAAATCCCAGATTTATGTTTTGGGTCATTATCTTGGTAGTACCGAAATTCTTCCCGCAAACCCAGTTTGTCTGCACTTTGAATTAAATTGTTTTTCAGAATCTCGAGGTACTTCATTTTGTCCATTGTTCCCTCAATAAAAACCAATTCACCTACTCCGGCTGCTGACATACAGGCCCAAACCATCACGCTACCGCCACCATGCTTCACTGTGGGCTTAAGGTTCTCCTTGTTTAGCTCGGTATTCGCTTTACGCCAAACATATGACATTCCGTCCGAGCCAAAAATATTAAACTTAGACTCATCCGCGAAAATAACGGTATTCCAGAACGCAGGAGTCTTAATAATATGCTCTTTGGCGAAGTCAAGTCGGCGTTGTATATTCATTTTTGAAATGAATGGTTTCTTTCGGGCTACTCTACCGTTCAAGTCATGATTGCGCAGCACACGTCGGACAGTTTCAGCACTGGATGATTTTCCTATTTCACGCTGAACCTCTGCAGCCAACTTCGGAGCGGATAACTTTGGATTTTTCTTAATTTTTCGTACAATATAACTCTCGTCTGAAGCGTTGAAAATCTTATTAGGTGCTTCTCTGCCCTTGTTCTCCAACCGATTTTCGCGAACGAAGCGTTGAATGATGTATTGGACAGTTGAGGCACTTAAATTTGTCATTTCAGCAATTTTTCGCACACTCTGACCTTTCCTAAAATGGTTAATTACCAGTTTACGCTGTTCCATCGTTGTACGACGACCCATAACGCTAAATGTTTAATTTACAGCACTTTAACTATTTAAAATAATAATAATAAAAATTGTTATAATAGTTAAAAAGGTCCAAAAACTCATACAATTCAAAAAAACTTTGTAACTGCGCGGCAGAATGAAACTTACTTACATTGAAGTTTGTGTACGAAATAAGATGTGAGCTGAAAATCAGCTGATCAATAGTTTTTCTCTCTTGCATAACAAAAAGAAAAATTTTTGGGGTTCCCCGTTTTCTTATTAGGTTTACTAAACACATACACAGACATCTACATTCAAAACTTATCGATAAGTTTTTTAGTTTCGATGTTACAGCCATGTACATAAAAATATATACACTGTACGAAATAAGCTGTGAGCCACTGTATATATATAAATATATATATATATATATATATATATAAATATATATATATATATATATATATAAATATATATATATATATATATATATATATATATATATATATATATATATATATATATATATATTTAATATATATATATATATATATATATATATATATATATATATATATATATATATCTATATATATCTATATATATATATATATATATCTATATATATCTATATATATATATATATATATATATATATATATATATATATATATATATATATATAGACAAATTACAATTTATAAAAACAAAAAGAAAAAAATAAAATAATTAATAAAATTCTGACCAAATTGATAACAGCCAATTGAGGCATAGAAACAGAAAGTTGATAAACAACTTTTTCCCTTTTCAATCTGTTTTTTTGTTTTTCTTTCACAATTTATCATAAAATACATAGTTTCTATACATTTCTAATTAATTTCTTATTTTCTCGTGGCTTCTTTCAGTTTCTTAGCTTGCTGTAATCATATATGAAATTACATAACTTTCTAGAAGATCAGTTCAAATCCATATTTGATAAGCTATTTTATATGAAAAATAAAGCGATTGCATGATTCCAGGTTAGTTTGCCCTTGAGAGTCCTATGAGCTCAAATCAACTAAATACAAATGAGCGAGCTCATCAATGTTTATTTTCTCTTTCTTGAAGTCTCTAAAATTTTGACCGAATATTCAATATTATTTATCTTAGACTTTCCTAATAGATTAAAGCAGCATAACCTTTTATTTGTCGTAGATTTTGTTACCATTCTTTTTGTCGTTTCAACAAGCCACTCGGCCAAAGGGTTAATTGAATGTGCTCCCTTTGTTGGTTAATCCCATAAGTAGAGGGGACAGATATAGAAAAGTCACAACCTTAGTTGATATAGTCATCTGATAGGCAAAACTGATGTAATTTTAAAAGGATTGAGTTTAAAAATGATACATAATACTAATGAATAGATGAGTTTTCCACCGAAAATATATTAATTTCGAGCTGAAAATCAGTATATAATGTTACTTTCATTATAGCACTGATTTCTAAGAAAATGGGCGTAATCGAATAAAAGCTACACATACCTTCCATATAAAAATATGCTTTGAAATGTATTTTTTTACACTTTTTGCACAAAAATATAAAACTATCAAGGGGAAATGTGATAATTAAGAATATATTTGTTAATGAATGGACAGGTTGTGAATATAAATGAAATCGGATGAAAATGACACCTAGCTTCCATACAAAATTATGCTTCCGTATGCACGTTTTCACAGTTTACGCACGAAAATATTAAGTTATACATATGAAATTTAGTACATACTATTATTTTTACCAAGTAATAGACATAATCAAAAATGTTCTGAATTGGATAAAAACCACGCCTACCTCCCATACAAAATTATGCTTCCGTATGTATATTTTCATACTTTACGCACGAAAATATTAAGTTATCAAGCGGAAATTTGATAATTACGAATATATTTGCTAATGAAATAATGTGTTTAAATATAAATGAAATCGGATGAAAACCACGCCTAGCTCCCATACAAAAGTATGCTTCCGTATGTACATTTTCATACTTTATGCATGAAAATATTAAGTTATACATATGAAATTTAGTACATTCTATTATTTTTACTAACTAATATACATATTTGAATATGGTATGAATTTGATCAAAAACACACCTACCTCCCATACAAATTTATTCTTTTGCGTGTATATTTTCACACGTTACGCACGAAAATACAAAGCTATCAATCTGAAACATGAAATATTTGAAAATATTACGAATTCATTGCAAATCACGAGTATTTTTTAAACAAAATCCGATTATTTTTTATGCTTTCGAATGGAAGCAAAACCTATCTTTCTGACATGGCCTAGGGTATCTGGGTTATTACCGAGGTTATACTTTCAAAATTTGATTGCTTTGTATCTATTTTTGAATATATATTAAAAAGTTTGTTTAGTACAAAAAAAAATTGTAAAACTTCACTTCAGCGACTTTGTCAAATATCTACTTACTCTCACTTATTGTTGAATAGTTATGTATGTCATAACTTTGAGAGTTGCTTATATAAACATGTAAAATACATCTTTTGTCTTATTTGTGTCTACTTAGGTAAAGGTAAAATCAAAAATTTCTTTCAGTTTCGTCGTGCTAGCAAACAAATGATGTTTAGGGCAAACAATGTGTGTGTGCCTTTTTTGATTTTCTCTGTTGTTATTGTTGTTGTTAGAGCATTATCACACTATGGAATTATCTAAAGGTCATTTGTTACATATTTTGTTGGTACACTCATTATATTTATTCTTTATTTCAACATTTGTTGCGTTTGGTTCTAGAGAAAAAAACAAAACCGGTTTGCTCTTTGTATTCTACATTTTCGTCCACAGAAATTATATGAATTTTTTCTTCTATTAGAATATCATTTTTTTGTTGATAATTCCATTAACGAGATATATTATTTACTTTCTTTTCATTTGCTTCTTCTAATCGTTGTTTGCCCGCATCACACACACACAGAATCCCGTCCATTTCCCTTCAAAAGTGCCTATATAAAAACTAAATAGTCGGTCAATTAGTTAGTCAGTCAGTCAGTCAGTCAGTCGGTAAGTCAAATCAGTCAATTGGTTAGTCAGCTGTCAATTAGAAGATTGTTTCTCATATAGAATATTCGTGGAGCATGTGTGGGTTGAATGTCGATACATGTGTAGAATGTCAAAATAGCTCAGCTCTGTCTTAGAAATAGCGATGAATAAAAGAAAGCAAACAACAATATATAATCATATACTAATAGTACATATCCGCCTAAGATAATAAAAATGAACAAAAAAAAAAAAAAAATAAAAATTTTCGTTGAAGATTTTTTTTCATTTCATTTCTTTCCAAAAACCAAATATGATGCAGTAGAAATGGGTTAATGGGTTCATTTATCATATAATACGATGATTATGTATAAAATTAACTATTGTATATTCTTTCGGTTGCTTCTGCTGAAGGTTAAGTTCATGAACGATGCTTATTGTGGGGGAAATATTTGATTGCATTTAACCCTAAAAGGAATTTTTTCAAAAATTGTAGAAAAACAAAAAATGAAAACATTAATTTTAATAGTTGATGATGATAATAATCATAAAGATTAGAATGATTGTGATGCCATGCAATGAAAAGTGAATATAAATTATGTAAGAGGAAGGAGAGGCAGAATTACAAAAGAAAAGGGTTAAGAAGATGATGTTTTACAAAAAATTTACTTTGGTTTTGATTGATTTTCTTATTAACAAACATCTGAATAATTTATTAGTAATTATTTGGTTAAATTGTTTTCAAGTAATGTTCTCTCGAAGATGTTAAGTAAAAGCTTTGAGATAATACAAAATAAAAGGGCATTCAGCCGAGAATATTCAATAAAAAATTCTAAATCGTCCATAATTTTCCCCATGTCAAATTTTCTCCATTTCCCCATTCTTCCCATAAATTTTTCTGAACATTCTTACCCCATTATAGGAACTCCACTTTGAAATTTTCAGTATAATATTAGCAGTATAATATAACTCCACAAGTTAAAAGGTTGTGAAACTTCGCCGCACGCCGCTACATTCCGCCGCACTCCGCCGTACGATGCGCACTCTGCCACACGTCGCCGCACTCCGCCGCACTTCGCCGCATGTCGCCGCTCTTTGCCGCATGTATACGCATGGTACCGCGGTTCGACGCATATCGCCGGATGTCGCCGCACAACGCCGCAGGTCGACGCATGGTACCGCAGTCCGACGCATGTCGACGAATGGAACCGCGGTTCGACGCATACCGCCGCACTTCGCCGGATGTCGCCGCACTACGCCGCAGTTCGACGCATGTCGACGCATGGTACCGCAGTTCGACGCATAACGCCGCACTTCGCCGGATGTCGCCGCAGTCCGCCGCAGGTCGACGCATGGTACCGCAGTTCGACGCATATCGACGCACTTCGCAGCACTTCGCTGCATGTCGACGCATGGTAACGAGGTTCGACGCAAATCGCCGCACTTCGCCGCACTACGTCGCATGTCGACGCATGGTACCGCGGTTCAACGCATGGTACCGCGGTTCGACGCATATCGCCACACTTCGACGCATATCGCCACACTTCGACGCATATCGCCACACTTCGACGCATATCGCCACACTTCGACGCATGTCGCCGCACCGCCGAATTGTAGATACATATATATATATATAAGATTGCAGAACTTACAACAGAAGTTACAGAACATCTGACCGAAATGAATGTACCTTGCATATTACATTATGCAGGGTATAAAAATAAGTGGCATTAAATTATCGAACAGATTAAAACAAAAACAAACAAAAAAACTCATTCCAATAATATTTCTTTCTTTTATTTTGGTTTAAAGTAGTCAAGCCCTTTAAAAAACACCCGTTATAATGCACTAGGTCATCCAATTCTTTCACAATTCCTATACTAACGAAGAGAGTAAATTAAAATTGAGATCCTACATTCCATGCTTTAAAAATAGCATTGAATTTTAGTATTGTAGTGTAAGGAATAAATTTCGTTTCGGGCCTACCGATACTGTTAGTGTTTAGAATTTGACTTGGAAAATTTACACTATCGCGTCTCATTTCCTTCATACAAATTTTGATCGTTTACAAATCTTTGGCACATTTTATGGGAACCTCTATAACAAATACTCGCACCTAAAAATATGCTAAATTTATGTATGTCGCTTGACGTGTTCGTATTAGATTTTGATTTTCATTTTGGATTTTTGATTTCGCTTCGTTTTTTCATTTAGGGGTTTTTTCGTTTTAAGGATATGTCATTTGATCTTCGTGGTTTTAAATTTCCGCTTAGCGTTTTTTAATTTTCATGTAGCGAATTTTATCCAAAAATGCTTAACAAAAATATAAAACGGCAAAACAAAAATCAAAAAAGCTAAGCGAAAACTTAAAATCGCTAAAAAATTAAATTAAAAAACGCTTCGCGATCTATTTTAATTTTCATATTTGTTATTTTAGCGTTTTTTAGTTTTCGTTTAGCGAATTTTACTTTTAGCGTAGCGTATATAACTTTTCACGTAGCGTAGCGAATATTGATTTACGCTTTGTTGCAGCTCGACGCATTTCACCGCAATTCGACGCATGTCGTTATGCGTAGAGAATATCGACTCTCGCGTAGCGAATATTGATTTTCGCGTAGCGAATATTGATTTTCGCGTAGCGAATATTGATTTTCGCGTAGCGAATATTGATTTTCGCGTAGCGAATATTGATTTTCGCGTAGCGAATATTGATTTTCGCGTAGCGAATATTGATTTTCGCTTAGCGAATATTGATTTTCGCGTAGCGAATATTGATTTTCGCTTAGCGAATATTGATTTTCGCGTAGCGAATATTGATTTTCGCGTAGCGAATATTGATTTTCGCGTAGCGAATATTGATTTTCGCGTAGCGAATATTGATTTTCGCGTAGCGAATATTGATTTTCGCGTAGCGAATATTGATTTTCGCGTAGCGAATATCGGCTTTCGCGTAGCGAATATTGATTTTTGCATAGCGAATATTGGTTTTCGGGTAGCGAGTATTGATTTTGGCCTGGCGAATATTAATTATCGCTTAGCGGATTTTGATTTATGCTTAGCGGTTTTAAAATTCGCTTAGCGTTTGTTAATTTTCGCTTAGCGTTTATTCAGTGGATGTTGATTTTCGTTTTAGATTTTTGATTTGCGCATGTCGTCGCATTTCACCGCAGTTCGACGCAGGTCGACGCATGTTACCGCGGTTCGACGCATATTGTTGCAGGTACACGCAATTCGACGCATTTCACCGCAACCATAGAAATTGCAAATCAAATACATTAAGAGAAATCCAAAATGTTATCCAAAAACAAAGAAACGAATTTCGATTTTCGCGTAGCGAATTTTGATCGACTTTTTCATTTAGGGTTTTTTTCGTTTTAACGATTTGTTATTTGATATTTGGTTTTTTCATTTAGGGTTTTTTTTTGTTTTAACGATTTGTTATTTGATTTTCGGGGTTTTAAATATTTTTCGTTTGGTGTTTTTTAATTTTCGCTTAGCGAATTTTGATTATCGGTTTCCGTTTTTTTGATTTACGCTTAGCGTGTTTTAATTCACATTTAGTGGTTTTAAACCACCGGTTGACGTTGTTTTAGCGTTTTTTGATTTTCGCTTGGCGTTTACTTAGCGGATTTTGATTTTTGTTTAGAATTTTTGCCAAGCCTATCCCGATCAGAATCAAAATTTTGTTTTCTAATTTTTCCTCACAGTCTTATGTTTCTTTGAGACAGTTTCGTGAATGGCATACACCTACGCCTTAGAACGTTTTTGGGCACTAAACACATTGTAGAATATTCCAATATTTAATAATTGGCAATTGAAGCTACGGAATATCTTGGTCGAGCTAACTTGCAGTACTTTTTATACCCTGCATAATACAATATGCATGGTATATTCATTTCGGTCAGATGTTTGTGTCCACTTGAAGGAATCTCCGGAGATATAGACATAGATATATATTCGTGATCAGCGTCGATTAAATTTTCGATTTAACGATGTCCGTCCGTCATGAGTCTCCTATACAAAGTCAAGGGAATTAAACTAAAACTTTTAAGCTCCATAACTTACAAACCATTTAGCGTAGGACAACGAGATTTAAGGTATGGATTAGTATTGTACGAGCAACTAGGCTCACAGAAAATGGGCGCACCACGCCCACTGTTTATCGTAGCCCCATACAAATTTTAAATTGAAACAGCTGTAACTTCGGCAATCTTCTGTCTAGAATAACTATAATTAACACTTAAATTAATATCGTAGTCGGCAAAAATCTGGCAGAAAATCAGTGTGGCACGCCCACTCCTTCATGGGTCTCCCATACAACGTCGAGGGAATTAAACTAAAACTTTTAAGCTCCATAACTTACAAACCATTTAGCGTAGGACAACCAAATTTAAGGTGTGGATTGATATTGAAAAATTAATTAGATATACCAGAAAGAGATACGTCACGCCCACTTTTTATATAGCTTCCGTACAAAGTCTCGGATTTATCTTAAACATTAAAACACCCATAACTTTCTAATTAATACGCCTAGGTCAACCCATTGCAACCTAGGTAGTTTAGTATTATAGGCAGAAATTGATCCTCCAAAATTGATGAGGTACGCCTGCTTCTTAATGTAGGTCCTATACAAAGTAGTGGAAGAAAAGGATGGATATACGAGCAAACTTTTTATATATGCCTCTACATATGCAGGGTATAATTTGGTCGGCCCCAGCCGACTGTAAGGAGATTTTTACATATTAAATTAGTTAGCCAAACGGAGAATAAAAAAGCCATCTTCGTGTATAGAAGGCAAATTAACTAACTATTGTGCTTCGGAACTCACCGCTGAGGCTGCAAAGTTATATACGAACATTATACAATTATGGCTTAGCTTTGTTACCTCTGAATGTCACTAGGGAAGCTCGGTCTAGCGTCCTTAGAAGCTATAGTGGCAATCGGAAATAAGAAATAAGAAGTAGAATGGGATTACCTCTATTTGCTGACAGCTTACGGGAAAACTTTTATGGTCCGAACACTGTCACAAGACTCTTTCATGATATTCTCTGACAT
Organism: Megamerina dolium; assembly: GCA_963854835.1. Lineage (NCBI taxonomy): Eukaryota > Metazoa > Arthropoda > Insecta > Diptera > Megamerinidae > Megamerina > Megamerina dolium. The sequence continues at coordinate 10,186,399 of OY978528.1, forward strand.
TTCCTAACTAACTAAAGCTAGACACTAATGACAATCAACAGATTAAACATCTGTTTAAGAATATTATAAAAAAATTAAATTAAATTAAATTTAAAAATTAAAAAAAATTATATCACTGAAATGTCTGTAATTGATTTCAGCTTTTCATTATTTATGAACATTCACTGTAGTTAAATGAAATGAAAATTAAGTAAAAAAAAAACATAAATAATTAATGATAATGATAATAATAATAATAATTATGCTTAATTAGAACATGTAAATTAGAAAAGGTCAATAATACTTTATAGAATTAGCAGTCAAGCATTCACATTCTACTAACTAACATACAGGATGATGATGATGATGATGATGATGATGATGATGAGTACACATTTTAATACCTTCTATCTCATACTTTATCTCTATGCTCAAAATAGTATTTAATTTAAATAAAACAAAATTAACTTTTTTTTGTTTTTTTTTTTAGAATTTATTATGTATTATTTGTTGTTGCTGTATTTAGCCTATTTAATGGTGTCAAATTATTATTCATTTTATTTTCTACTAACATATGTATTATTATCATTATTTTATTCTCTCTCACACACACACACACACACACACACACACACACACACACACACACTAGTTTCACTAAAAAGTTTAAATGTGTGAATTGTGAAAAGGAATAGAAAAAAAAAATAAATATGAAATTGGACTATAAGAAAAAAAAAAAATTAAATTCAAATAAATATTCATAGAATAGTCATTAGCGAATTTGTAGCATTGAACTTGAGCTTGATTTTGAATGGTTGACATTTGTCTGTCATATTGTTGGCTCTTTTTCTTTCGTTATTAAAAAATTTTTGTTTCTTTTTTTGAAATAATCATATTTTCTATAAGCTTTATTTATGAGACATGAGCTTGTATTTTTTTTTTTTTTTTGTTCTTTCAAAAATATGTTAACGAGCCTTTAGATTTATCGATTTTTAATAAAACTGGTAGAATAAGGTACGAGAGCGGTCCCAGAACTACCCGACCTAACAAAGAACATACAACAAATTTTGGCAAATTTTTCTTTATTCCTCAACATAATCTCCTTTTAGCTCTATAAACTTTTTCCAGCGATATTCTATAGCTTCGATACCCTGTTTATGGTATGAACTCTATTCATTGTTTGCAAATCGTCTACCACCAATCGTCTACCATACGACTAGAGATCATCGCTATAATTTTAGATTTCTGTCCAGATTTCAATAATTCGAAATTTGCAGCAGATTATGTAAAAATGTTGCATCAACATGTTGCACAATAATGTTGCAAAGACATGTTGCATCAACATGTTGCGTCAACATTTCATAATATTTTTTAAAAATTTAATTATTACTATTTTTCCCCTCTAACATGTAAACTTTCATTTCAATATTAATAAGCTTGCCTTTTTAAATAATGTTGAACGTCAAAAAGTAATTGAAAAAATTTAATTGGGCAATTGTTTTAACGATCATTGAACGTTGAGAATAAAATTATAAATTTTTTTAAGAAATTCTCTATATTCTAGAGTGATAACCTAAAAAATTTCATACACGTAGTAATGAAATTACGTGATCACTTCAAATGGAATACGCCACAAAACGAAGAAGAAGAAGAAGAAGAAGAATCAACAAAACTACAAAGTAAAAATTTTATTGTATAATTTATTTTTATCTTTTTTGTATAATTAAATTGAATTTTTGTTTTTTTTTTTTGAGTATTATGCGGGAGCCCTTTTTGTGTAATACATAATTTTCGTTTAACCTACACCTTGACTTTGATTTTTTTTTTTTTAGGGGGCTTTATGTAACTATTGGCGTAATTTGAGTAATACATATGTATAAGCTGATGTATGTAACGCACTTTAATTCTAAACTTTTTGGATTGGATTTTGGAGGGGAAGCCAATGCGTACCGAGCTGCCGATTTTTTTTTTTTTTTTGCTGAATTTCAATTGATATTTTTTTTTATTTCGTTTCATTTCATTTCGTTACGTTTATTTAGTTTTTTTTTTTTTTTTCTTTTTCCATATACATACCGCATCTTTGTGAAGTTCAAGTTTGCTTTACGCATTTTAATTAAGGAAGCAATTGTTTTTGGGTTTTGGTTTTTATTTCGATTCGATTTAATATATCATATATATATATAATATATGAAGGGCGCAAGTGTTGCTCATACTTATGAGTATGCGTACTCACTCTGTATAATTTGTATTGAATATAATTGGCCGTTAATTATTCAATTTGCATCATTGAATTATATATGTACATGGAGTATATAACACGCATCCGATTGTTTTTTTTTTTTTTTTTTTCATCCATCTGACGTGACAATTATCACATATCACAATATTCATATATCTGAACCGGCCTCCTTCCATTATCAATAATATTTTATTTGAGAGAGGAATTCGATAAAGGCCATTTTGATATTATTTTTCAAAGAAAAATACTAAATACTGCATAATATGTTAATTTATGATGACATTTATTTAAAAAGACTGATTTTAGTAATAAAAAAATTTATATAATATATGTAAGAGAAAGGAAGAATGCAGCCGCTAATAAAATTAAGGAGGAAATATGTACTTATCAATCAGTGGGTTAATAAAAAATATATAATTAAAACAATAGGAAATGATGAAATTAGTCAAAAAAAAAAGCTTTACTCGCATATACAAGTTATATCAGATGTCTTTGGAGTTTGTTGGAGTTTTTTAGGGATCAATTTTCCAAGCCCACCAGTCCCCATGAGTCCCCATTACTCAGAATAATAAAATTTCCTCATTATCTGTGACATGGAAACATCGATTCCTTTCAACAAGAATGAATAAATATATAAAACAATAAACAATAAATATGTGGCATTTATTAGTCCCGAAGGGCTCTTTGCCCGAGCTTCTCTTCCATTAATGTTGTGTGTGTGTTAAATTTTGGACAGTGTTAGAAGAGACCTACTTATATTTTAGCCGGTTCCAAATGGCAGAACTCTAGCTTTTCTCACTTTTTCTGAGCTTTGTCACAGAGTTCTTTTTAGAAGCTTTTTCATGGCAAGTTGTTACTGTCGGAAGAATTGCCAATTGCTTGCCGACAGGTGGGTACCATTCGAAAGAATAATATTTTCGATATTAAATTCGTTATACTTCCGCCGAGGATTGAATCCACGACCTACGAATAAGTACATATAGCCAAAAATTCTCAAAGCGATCTTTTAACCCATCTGTGGACATTAGAAATTATAATCACCAGCAGTAGGGAATCTTCACCGATATTGAGATAATTCTATGAATTCTATGTTTTGTCGTATCGAGAGAATGGGAAGAATGGAAGAGAATGTAAGTAATAGAGAGTACAAAAAATGGGAAAGTTAGAATCGAAGCGCTGTAGATCAGTGGTTTAATAAGTCGGCTTTCTGAGCTGTAGGACGTGATTTCAATTCCCGGTTGATTCTTTTAATAAAAATATGGATTAGAAAATTTCGATTAAATCAACAGAATCTTCTTCGAACGGGGCCGTTCATAAATCAATTCGTAATTCAATTTGCCATTAAAAAAGAAGAGCTTTGGATCAAAGCCCTTAAAAGTGATGACATAATAATTCTATGGATTGAAATCGACTGATACAATGTGAGAAGTTCAACATTGGTTCGACAAATCGCGACAAATTTTTTTTTTTTTTTACAAATAGAGAATGATTCAGTTAAGTGTATTTTTCCAACATGATTTTTATGACAGATCAAGCTGCGCAACTGTCAAGCTGTTATGACATTTTTGTTCAATATTGTCTGAAATTATTCAACTGTATTACGGAAATTAGCTTTCCGCGCGGAGTCTGTTTCGTAATGTTAGATTTTTCACCTGTATGAAATTTTATATTAAAAATTTGAATCGTATTTCATCCTACCTATCTAAATATAATGATAAATGTAAGTTTTTAAGCATCTTTAAAATATTTAAAATGATGAAAAAAATGAGTTTTTTTGACTTTCGAATATTCCAACATAATATTTTTTACAAAATTTTAATCAATATATTAGCAAACGTGAATTTTAGATAATTTTGAAAACGCTAAAATGTAGAAAAATTTTAACATTTAAAATATAATATTTTTCAAAATATTTTACAAAACTTTTTTTTTATAAATGTTTTCAAACATACTAAAATTATAAAGCTCAACATAAAATTATGAAAAATATGAGCAATTGTGAATTTTTGAAAAATTTTAAAAATGTTAAAATGAAGAAAAATCAAATTGACAAATTTTTTAACATTTAAAATATAGCATTTTTTCAAATATTTTAAAACAATATTTTTATAAATATATTTAAACGTACTAAAATTGTAAAGCCTAACATAAAATTATTCAAAATATGAGCAAATGTGAATTTTTGAAAAATTTTTAAAATATTGAAATAAAGAAAAATCAAATTGATAGATTTTTCAACATTTAAAATATAATATTTTTCCAAATATTGTACAAAAACTTTTTTATAAATATGCTTAAACGTACTCAAGTTACAAAAGTTGAAGTTTTCAAGTTTCCTATAAATTCGAAAATTATAAATATTTTGATGAAAAAAAGCTAAAAATGTTGGTTTGGAATTATGCTGAGAGTATTACACTAATAAAAAATGAATTTCTTCTTCTTCTTCTTCTTATTTTTTCACCATATGTAAGTATGGTTTCGTTCAAAATATTTCGAAATACAAAGTAAATTAATTCAGAAAATGCAACAAGTTTTTAAAAATTTCCGTAGTTAACATTTTTGAATTTTTTAAACTACAAAATCATATGATTTTTATATTTCTTAATAATTTTTTTTTTTTTGATTTTCTGCAACACAAAATGAAATAAAAATTTATATTAATTTTTTTCCAGAATAAAAATTCCCAAATCACGCAAACCGTACACAGACTGACAGACAGACAGATGGACAACAACAACAACAACAACAACAACAACAAAAATGAACGCATAATATTTTAACAATACGCAAATTCAAGAGCACAGCCACAACAACAACAACACAAATAATTCTATAATTTAAGCACAAAACACAAAAACGAAAAAAAAAGAACAGAACAGAAAATAACACGATTACATATTGCCAAATTCAACAGTCAGATAGCTAACAACCCCTCAATATGCCACACCGCAACAACCTAATTTTGTGCCCATCATTCAATTTTTTGTGGATAGCACGGGAACACATTCAATATGCATGCGTATATGCTTTAACATATGTGAATGTCGATGTGTGTGTGTGTGTGTGTGACTGTGTGTTTGTAAAGAAGAATTAACAAGAACAACAACAACAAAGTAGGAAAAAAAAAAGGAAAAAGAGAATTTTGCGTGTGCAAAAATTTCATTTCATTTCATAACGCTTTCAATTCTATCTATCAACCTCTCGTTTCAACTCATTCTTTCATTCTAGCCCACATATACAAACTCTTTTTCACTCGCTCTCTCTCTCTCTCTCTCTCTCTCTCTCTCTCTCTTTCCTACTTTGTCTATCTTTTGAGCTTATTACGTGTAAATAGTAGTCTTTCTTTTTTTGCTTTCTCTTTCTTTCTGGTACATTTAATTGTCGCTTGCTTTTACATCATCATGATCACATAATATTTGCCGGTACTTCTTTTTTTCTTCGTTGCCACAACTGCTGCTGCTCTTGCCGCTTCTTCTTCTTCTTCTTCGTTATGTATGTTCAATGCCAAAAAAAAAAAAAAAACAAAAATAAAATAAAATAAAATAATAAATAAATAAACTTTTCATTACCAATGCCAACCAACAACAACAACAACAACCTATAAAATACGACGACAGCAGCAGCAGCAGCAGCAGCAGCAACAACCACAATAATAATGGGAACAACAGTGTTGATTTACCAGCGGCCCTACCCCCTAACCACCTTTCACACCAATAATCCAACATGCGGGTAAACAACAACCATTACCGCATACATACCCAACACTCACTCGCATTCAGCAAGAAAGAAAAGTAGAAAGAGGAAGAAGAAGAAGAAGAAGCAGCAGCAGCTTCGAAAACAATTACTTTTTTTTTTTCTTTCGATTTGTTTGTTTTTTGTTTTTTTGTTTTTTCGTTGCCCAAAAAATTAATGAAAAATGTCAATGTCCGAACAACCTTGAAAGAACCCAGAAAGGCACAAATACAGAAGTGCGAGCAACGTTCAAGCGGTAACAGCAGCAGCAGCAACAGCAGCAGCACTGCAAGCAGAGCAAAGAGAAAGAGGCAAAAGCGATATATGTTATGTACATACAGCGATAGTACACAGTGGTGCGTAAACAGCAAAAAAAAAAAAAAAAAAATGCGAAAAAGAAATTCAAATTCTATGCTAATCGTAAGGGTCTTGAAAATGTCTATCCATGGCAATTTGGAATACTCTAGAAGTTCAATGTACATATTGGGCAAAAGTCGAAGAATGAAAGAGTCGACATGCTTCAAACTTTTTATGTTTAGATCTCTGATGTGATGATACTATTGTTTTTATTAGGATGGTACGACATTTAGTCAAACGAAATTCAAAAGAATTTGAGCTTAAATTCGAATATTTCCCATATTTATTAGTAGCATGTTTTTTTCATAAAAAAAATGACAAATAAATGGGATAAAGAAATTGTATTTGCTTTCATTTTTTCTTCAAACTAATTTATTTTCGTTAATTTGTACATATTTCTAATTAAATAACCTAAATAGAAATGTGATACTGAAGCTTAGTTACCACCACACCATAAGAAATATAAAAATATACTATCTAGAAAAAAATATTTTGTCCAGAGGTAGGTGTGGCTTTCATCAGATTCCACCCATTTCCGATCTCACTCAATTATTAGCAAAAGTAATCATATGTGGAGTAAATTTCAGCTTGATAACTTTATATTTTCGTTTACAAAAATGTGAAAATATACAAATGGAAACATAAGTTTGTATGGGAGATGACTACGTTTTGGATTCGATTCAGCACTTTGTTGATTTCTACGTCTTAATTCCTAAATATAATCATATGTACTGAATTTCAGCTTGACAATTTTATATTTTCGAGCGCAAAGTGTAAAAACACATATTCAATAATATAGTTTTGTTCGGGAGGCAGAGGCAATTATGCCGATTTTCTAATAAATATATCCATTTTGTGATAATATTTGTTATACACATTAAGTTTAAGTTCGAAAGCTGTATATTTTTGGGCACACATTTATGAAAAATACTTTCAACAATGCATTTCTAGTATATCAATTTTGATGTGATTCTAATACGATTTACGATTTATACGAAAATTTAGTCGGAGAGCTTTGTATTTTCGTGTACAAAGTGTAAAAATACACATTCAAAAACATATTCTTGTATGAGAGGTAGGTGTGGTTTTTATTCGATTTTGTCCGTTCATGAACTAGTCTTTTCCTTGGCCAAAATTAATCTTCTTTACCAATTTTCAGTTCGATTGTTCTATGATTTCAGCAGTTGTCATGAGAAGAGATCGCGATTTTGATCGATAATCGATAGATCGAAAACGGAATCACAATCTCAATATTCTCTTGTCTTTTTCTGGAAAATATTTCAAAATATAAAGATTTAAGTTAATTTTAAAATAACTTTTTGAGTAGACGTTAACAAACTTTATGTGTTTTCAGCCTAAGGCTAAATTTTTGCAAGACCAAAAAATCCATTTTCGAAAATGAAATTTTCTTTGAGTATTTACCCACCTATCCCACAAGTCCTCTCTCTGGTTTCTCTACCTTACATTTGGTTAAGAAAAAGACATATATTTATTACTACATCGACCAGAAAGCCATTTCTCTGTGGTATATGCTCTAGAATACAATTTTTATATAAATTAGAACTTAATTTGAACCATGAGATTCTCGGTTCAAAACTCAATTTGTACTTATACAAGAACTACCTCGAGGAAGGAACCGTCTTTTCGATCCCATAATCCCAAGTAAATCATAGATTCAAGTGAGCTTCTTGTGAGAAATTATTAGATTCAATTTTGCGATAGATGGTGTCAATTTATGATATCTTTGTCATATCGTAGTATTCTAATATTTATAAAATATTTCTGATTTAGAATTAAATTTTTTTACCTCATTTATTAATCATATTTTTTGTCCCAACTTTGATCGCACATGCTACACAGTGCCGCACTCAATTTTGACAGTAAATAGCTAGCAGAATAAAGTTTTAGAACTAGAGCAAGAGAGAGAAAGGGAGAGAGGGAGAGAGAGTGTGTGAAAAAGATGGAGTACAAGCGGAGGAAGTAGAAACCATATGATAAACGCCAGAAAAAATTATTAAAATACTCAGAATACATACAAATATTCAAATACAAATAATCAGAAGCGCGTAATTTATATGCGTGCCAATTCACTAATGAAAAAACGCCAAAAAAAAAAAGTGTTAGCGAAAAATATGCAACAACAAGAAATTGGGAACATCTAAAATTATAATCATAGCCACTACACCAAATTTCTGGACACGTTTTACGAAAAATGGACACTTAAATAAATTGGGGAAAAAAAATGAAAAAAATTAGTATAATAAAAAAATTTACTCTTGTGGTTTTATATAACGAAAATCTTGCCGAATAATAAAATAATCGCTTATAATTATCATTTGCATATGAGGCGTATGCAAGTGATTGCGCTTATTAATTATGCTGTTTTATGCGTTTTCTAACGAAATGTTGCAAGATCGTCCTATACAGGAATATTTTCTTATCCATGAAATAAATAAATAAATAAAACGCCAATAATTATCATTTGCATATAAGGCGTATGCAAATGATTGCGCTTATTGATTATGCTGCCTTATGCGTTTTTCTAACAAATTACAATTTTTGCTTACAATGATACCATCTAGTGTAAAAACATCATAACAAAAGTTATGCTCATGCATACTAGTTGGCGGTGAAATGAGAATTAATGTCGGTGTGGTTTGTGTCTTAGCTATAATAATTGTGTTGAATTTAGGTATGGTGAGTTTTATGTTGGGCTTTTTGATTTTCGTTCTTATTTCGTGCATATATTATTAAGGCTTGTCTCTAATTTCGATTTTAATATACAATATTAAAAATATATTTTTTTTTTTCAAACTTTTTCACTATTTTTGAGTGTATAACATAACATAGTGGATTTGCTAATTGACGGTTTTTCGTTTAAAACATGTTCAAAAATGCTTAAGAAATTAATTAACCGAATAAATATAAATTTTGTATGTTTAAAAGCTGAATATTAAATATTTTGTATTAAAATGTATTAAAAATATAAAATAAAAAAAATATCTTATACAAAAGTAGCCATTTTGGAGTTAAACCTGATAATATTAACATAATATTCATACAAAAAAAATTTAATTTCTAATAAAATTTTACTCAAAAGTCACCAACTTTGAGTAAGAATATTCTTTAGAAAAATAATACTATTTATATTTAGAAATTGAAAATTTTTATTGAAATGTATACCCGAAATTCGAAACTTGGAATAAGAACTAACCTAGGTGTATGTAAATTTTCTTTCAATTTTACAATTCATAATTTGAATTAACAGTTTTCTTGCTGACGTCATATCAAGTAACCCGTCTCATTCTTACATATGCAGATGCTAGTAAATTATTTTAGTGCTCCCTGTAGCACATGAGTAATATTTTAAAAGCGAGCGAGTGAGAGAGAGAATTGGTGGAAGGTGTATGTGGTGAGGTATGAATGTTTGCTAGCAATAAAAAACAAAAAAAAAAAAAAACAAAAATAAAAAGAATGTAGTTCATGAACGTTTGTCGCTTTCAATTTTATTAAACATAAATAGAATCTAAAGTAAAGCAAAAAAAAAAAAAAATATAAAAAGTGCATAACAACAACAATATTGGTGTGATTTCTGTTGCATGGTAAATTCAACAATTTATGGAACGGTAGAATTGTATATTAACATACATAATACAAAGTTATAGTTGCCAGATTGTACAATATGATAGTGATTTGTTGCATTTAATGACTAAAGAAGTTTTCATTGATGAAGAACCGTTGCTTAATATTAATACAATTTATGAAAACTCATATGAAAAATAATTAAATGAAATTTCCAGTTTTTTGCAAACCACAGTTTTTTTTTCATTAATTTTTTATTTTATTTTTTTTTTTATTGAAACGTTTTAAATAATATTACACATAAAACTAACAAGAAATTTTCTTTTGGTAAAAATTCAATTTTCAAAATAAAATATTAACCAACATAGGTCGGTTCTTCATTAATAAAATAATTAGAGGACTTTTTCTTAAGGTTTAGAGTTCCACATTGTCTGAAGGTAATAAAGTGAAATTTTCAACCATTTCCAAAGGATTGAATATTGAAAAATCGGACAAAATGCATGCAATTTCTAAGGCATTTGAGTCCAAAGCGCAATTCACATGGGCTTTTATAGTCATAAAATATTCCGTTGGATGTTTTATTTTGCCTTGGGATATATTTGGGGATAAGTTTCTAAGAAAGAATGGGAAATGCTCACTTCTTTTCGCTTACCTATTTAGGGGAAAATGAGCGTGCCACAACAACCAAGATTTGTCTCACTGATCATTTGATGCATGAAATCCTATAACATTCTCCGTGGAGTTGTACGAATTTTTATTGAGAGATGTTATTTTCATACTGAGCTGTATTAAAACTATTAAAGTTATGATGGTTTTTCATATTTCCTAAGAGATATATTGGGAATTAACGACAAAGTGTGAAATTAACAGTATGTTACGCCATTTATTCACGATTATATATTGCCAATGAAGCTATTTAATCCACAAAAACGTGCAACACTTTTCTTGAAACTGTATGAATGTTTCTTAACGGATACAATTTCCATACTGAGCTGTGTTGCAACCATTAAATTTATGAATTTTCACCATATTTGCTAGTAAACATGATGAGAAAGTATGACAATTCATAAAATTAATTATCCGAAGAGCGAAATTCATCGAATTATGCTTGCAGTAATGGGAATCCATGGGAAATAGGATGGTTAACTCATAGAATAGAGTTAACAAAAAGTTTTCAGTGGCAAAATTGTTAGTTAGTGAATCATTCTAATGAATATTTTATGCTAAAATTTACATAGCCTATAGGCAGAGATCACATGGTTCATAGGATTTCCTTTTAGAGTCAGTGTTAGTTTAAAAAAAATGTTTTTTTGATTATGTCAGCAATAAGCAGTACCGACGTAAATTTTATACTCTTAAAAATTACAGAAAATATCAATCATATATTAGCAAACACCATTTATTCTTGCTATCCAACATACTTTGATTATATCTTTACTTCTTAGGGTGGCTTTCATATAAAATGTACTTAAAAATATCTAAAAATCGACTAAGATCTCATATAAATACCTGAGAATCATCAGTAGAGTATTGTATAACTGACACCCCTTGCCCTACAAAATGAGCTTAAAATACTTCCTAAAATCGGAAATAAATCGCCCATAAATGCCCAGGAATTACCTCTAGAGCCATGAAATGTATAACCGACCCCCATTACTCTTTCTGTGTCAACATTGTTCTTAAACATACTTTTCCCCTATTCTCAATCCTTAAGCGGGTTCCCATACAAAATCGATATTTTTTATATAATTAACTCCCACTGCTCTCAGGGTTCTTATAATGGGGTAAAAAGATGATTTACTTTATTCATGTTTACTGCGTATCATTTTTTATGAACATACTTACTCTTTATTTTTACTTTTCAGAGTGATTATCCTACTAATTTTATACTCTTGAAAATTACAGAAAATAATTATCTTACAATTTCTAAAAAAAAAAAAAAAAAATCCGCTTGCAAAAATAATCTTCAAAATTTGGAATTTGCAATTATATGGCAACACCATATGATGCATACGTTATTGCATTCGAACAGAGAGAGAGCCCCATATCTACATAAATATTTATGTAAAGTGTGAGAGTCACAGTGTCATTACGAATAAGTATTTAGTAGTCAATTTAGTGAGACAACAGATCAACGATTCAACAACAACAACAACAACAACAACAACAATTACAACTAGAACTATTGCAACGATGACGACGAGGTCAACATTTTGTGTTTGCAACAGTGTTTGTGTGTGTGTGTGTGTGTGTGGCTATGAGTGCATACATACATTTGAATGAAAAATTTGAAATGAAAAAGCTTTTTTTGTTTTTTTTTTGTATCTATAGCCTCAAGCTTTTGTTCGTTCGTTCATTCGTTCATTCGTTCATTCGTTTTCTCTAACAAAGCTAACAGTGAATTATAACAACAATAACAACAATTGGAATAATGATAACATAATAGCAATGCATTTTATTATTATTTTTATACAAATTGACAAGGTTACACACCGTCGTCATCGTTGTTATGTGTGTGTGTGCACATGTGTGTGTGTGTGAGAGTGTGTGTGTATATAGAAGTGTAAAACTGCATGTATGCCTAGTAAATATATGTAGTTTGTGAAATGTGTGAATTGCATTGGTTGGGTGATGGTTGGTCGTTGTCGTCGTTAGGCGAATGAACTGAATTGACCCGCTTTTGCAAATAACCTTTACAACTGGTGCTGCTGTGACTGCTTTGAGCAATATGTATGCAACATGAAAATGAGTATGAATATGAATATCGTTTATAATATGAATGTTCATGGATTTGTGTATATGTATGTGTATGTATTATTACATAAGTGTATGCATATGTGTATTGAAGTGTTTGTATATATGTATATGTATATGTGTTCACAGAGAAGTGGACATTTTGCTATAATTGATGCACTTTTAAAATAGAATATTCTCGTTGGCCACCTTTTATACTATGATTTGTAGGTAAATGCATAGACTATATGAACTATATGAATATATAGAATATTTGTTTAAAATATCCGACAGTTTTTATAGGTTGATTATAAAGAATTAATATTAAAACCGTGAATCTTCTGTTCTTCAGGTACTTTCGCTATATTTTTTTTTTTTTTTTTTTTGGCAATTTTCGGATTTTTTTTTTTTTTGCATCACAAACACCCTGTTACTAAGCACCAATTGCATTTTGTATATAAAAATATACAGAAATATTTCAAATATATTTACTTTTACTTCCAATTGTAAATACAAACAACGAAATGAGTTCAAAGTCAGCCTTTTTGTTGTTGTTGTTGTAGTGGTTGTGGTTTTCATTGTTATGTTTGATGAAAAATATAAATTCTGTTTTAATTTTATTTTTTGTAGTACAAAAATATACATTTTAACACTATTCTCACACAGCAACTAAATGACAAAATGATAGGAAAAATAGAAATAAAACGAGAATAAATTTTTGAGCAAAAGAAAAAAAAAAAAAAAATAGAATAAAAAAAAAGTAAAATAAAATATTTAAAATTCAGAAATAAAGTTTATTTGAAATTTATAACAAAATATTTAAAAAAGTTTACTGATTTCAATAGATTATTTCATTCCTAAACTCCAAAAAAAAAAAAGTGCTAAAACTTTCATTAAGCTATCTTGAATCATCTATAGGGAGCCTAACACTGCTAATTTTGTATACTTAACATTTTTTTTTCCGACCATAGCTACCCCTATATTTAACCTTTAAAGGGACTTCTCTGCAAAATTTTACAAAATACGCTAGCACCGCCCCAGTATGTCGTTAGAGAGATAAAAACATATAACCCAGCCCCCATTATTTTTACTAAACAACATTTTATTTGAACATATTTTAATGCTATCTTTACTTCTTAGGGTGGCTTTCATATAAAATGTACTTAAAAATACCTAAAAATCGATTAATATCTCGCATAAATACCTGAGAATCCTCCGCAGAACGATGAAACGTATAACTAACCATAAGTAATTTTCTAATTCCTATATTATCCTTTAATAAATTTACCCATTACCCAAAAAAAATGAGCCCAAAACACATGAAAATCGACAAACATCCACCATAAATGTTCAGGAATCGTTCCTAGAGTGTTAAAATGTATGGCCGATCATCACTAAATTTTCAGCGCAAACATTCATCTCAATCACTCTAACCCTCTATCCAATCTGTACTCGGGTTGTCATAGAAAATCAATGCTTTTTATATCATTCGTTCCCATTTCTTCAAAGAGAGGGTTAAAATATATTAGCAACCATCATTTATTCTAGCTATCTGACATACTTTGAAGCTATCTTCACTTCTTAGGGTGGCTTTCATATAAAATGTGCTTAAAAATATTTGAAAATCGATTAATATCTCATATAAACACTTGAGAATCATCAGTAGAGTAATGTTTAACAGGCACCCCTTATTATTTTTTTGCTCCTATCTTTTCATTTAATGAGCTTATCCCTTTGCTTAACAAAATGAGCTTAAAATACTATTTAAAATCGGAAAAAATCCTCTATAAGTGTCCAGGAATCACATCTAGAGTAATGAAATGTATGACAGACACCCATTGGTTTTTCTGCTCCAACATTTCTCTTAAATATACTTATCCCTAGTTCTCAATTCTTAGGCGGGTTCTCATAGAAAATCGATTGTTTTTATATAATTCACTTCTACTGCTACCAGGATTCTTATAGTGAGGTAAAAAGATGATTTACTTCATTCATGTTTACTGCATAACATTTTTCATGAACATACTTACTCTTTATTTTTATTTCTCAGAGTGATTAGCCTATAGAATGAGTTTAAAAACACCCGAAAATCGACAAAAAAAAAAAAACCTATAAATGTCCAGGAATTGCTTCTAGAGTCATGAAATGTTAGTTTTTCTATTTCTCCAACATTTCTCTTAAATATACTTATTCCCTGTTCTCAATCTTTAAGCGGGCTCTCATAGAAAATCAATATTTATTATATAATTCACTTCCACTGCTCCCAGGGTCATCATAGTGGGATAAAAATATGACTTGCCTCACTCATGTTTACTGCGTAATATTTTTCGTGAACATATGTAACACTTGTTAGGTTATGTTAGGTCCATTCTAATACTGTCCAAAATTTAAGACGCACAACAGTAATGGAAGAGAAGCTCGGCCAATGAGCCCTTTGGGGCTTTAAGTGCCACATATTTTTATTTTTTTTTATTTATATGTTACTCTTTCTTTTTACTTCTCAGAGTGGCTACCCTATAGAATCAGTTTAAAAATACCTGAAAATCGAGTAAAAAACCCATATTTGCCCTAGAAATTGCCTCTAGAGAGATGAAGTGTATATGATCAGCTTCCATTAATTTTTCAACTCCTTTTCTTCCCTCAAACTCTAATAATCTTTTCAGTCAACAATTTTTGGGGAAAGTCAATAACTTCTAATACCATATAAATCATTATTAGATCTAGATCTAGAGTGTAACGTGCTGAGCTAAATAAAACAAATTGCATACATATCCTTGTTAAAAAATAGAAATATTTGTAGCAAATGCCAACTGAGCCAATTGAACTAAGCAAATTTATGTTGGGCCATAATAGCAACTATATGCTAATATGTATGTGTGTGTGTGTGTGTGTGTGTATATGTTGGTATTTATTTTTGAAATGAACGACCTTCAACTTTGAAATAGTTTTACGAAATTTGCACAAATTTGAACGAATGAATTTTTTAGTTTTAACGAAAACCAAGCAAAACAGGATGACGACACAAATGCAACGTATATGTATGTAGTGAGAGGGAGCACGTGCTTTTATTTGAAGCATGTGCATGCTATTTGCATGTAAGTGCATATTTATCTATGTGTGTGTGTGTGTATATATATAGGATATACACATTTAAATACACATATATAAAATGCATTTCCGTTGCTTGCGCCAATGTGAGAAAAGCTTTTATTTGAATTTGGTGCGAACAAAGTCGAAAGCTTTGATTTTGAATTCGTTCAGTTTTTCAAGCATATTTCTATATATTTGATTTCATTGCATTGTGAACGTGTGTGCACACGTTTATTTAGATCGAGGTTATTGCATTGCAATGCTGCACAAGTCCATTCAACTTGGTCGTCACTCAAAACAGCAGGCGCTTGCATAAATAAATAAATATATGTACATACATTCACATGTATATTAGACACACCATACGCATATATATGTACATGGACAAATTTGTTTGCCACTGCTGCTGATATCACTATTATTACTATTGTATTGTTTTTGCATTGCTTCTCGTTTGCATTTCGCGCAAAACATTTGTAATGAAAATTATCACGAATGCACCTAATTATTTGATTATTTACGTACAAATATTATTATTCTATTTTATTTTATTTGAATAAATGCTAATATGCAATGCACACAAACACATCCATTCCACATATACGAAGGCAGTCCCAGAACTACCCGACCTGACATATAAATGGCGGCAGTAGTTTGAAAAAAATTATTTTGGTGCAAAGTGGCAACCTTATAAGAAATTGATTTTGAGTTTCAAGGCGCCACGTTGTTTAGTATTTTTTTTTTGGAGCCATCGAAAGTTAACGACCTCAGTGCATTTTTAAACAAATGGAAAAAAATTGGTCACCGTTATGTAATTCAATACTTTCATTTGAAAGGTCTCAGTCCAACGAATATTAAAGCCGAACTAGAATCTACTCTGGGGCAGTCTGCTCCTTCGTTTACTACCATAAAATATTGGGTGGCAGAGTTTAAATGAGGTCGTACGAACTGCCAAATCAAACACCGTAGTGGTCAACTAATTGAGGTGGCCACGCCAGAAACGGTTAAGAAAATCCACAAAATGATATTGGATGATCGCCGACTGAAGCCGGTGCGTGAGCTAGGTGAAATTACAGGCATTTCAAAAAGTGCTATACATCGCAGATTGACCGAAAATTTGGAGATGAGAAAGCTGTGTGCAAAAAAAACGTCGTAAAGATGTTTCCATAGAGTGTTTGGCGATGTTTCACAGTAATAAAGCCTAGTTTTTGCGTCGATTCGTAACCATGGATGAGACATGGGTCCACCACCACTTCACACCTGAGACAGAGGAGCAGTCAAAACAGTGGACTGATAGGGAAGAATCGTTTCCAAAGAAGGCGAAGGCAGTTCCATCTGCAGGCAAGGTTATGGCATCCGGTTTTTTGGGATGCACGTGGGATAATATTTATTGATTATCTGCAAAAAGGAAAAACAATCAATGGCAAGTATTATGCTAATTTGCGGCAGCATTTAAGTAATGAAATTAAAGAAAAAAGGCCGCATTTGGCGAAAAAGAAAATGTTGTTTCATCAAAACACTGCACCAGTTCACACATCCGCTATTGCGATGGCCAAAATCAATTAGTTAAAGCTCGAATTGCTTCAGCACACACCTTATTCGCCAGATTTAGCTTCTTCGGATTATTTTCTATTTTCAAATTTCAAAAATGGCTTGATGGCAGAAAATTTGCAAACAATCAAGAGGTGAAGTCTGCGGTAGATGGTTATTTTAATGAGCTCGACAGTTCATATACTATAAACAGGGTATCGAAGCTATAAAATATCGCTGGGAAAAGTGTATAGAGCTAAAGGGAGATTATATTGAGAAATAAAGAAAAATTTTCCCAAATTTGTTGTGTTTTCTTTGTTAGGTCGGGTAGTTCTGGGACCACCCTCCAATCGGTTAGTTCGTGAAACAAATGTTCAAAATTATAGAGATTAACTTACATTAGATAATTCATTCTTTATTTATTCTTCATTATTTTGCCACTTACCTAAAAATAGATAGAAATTGAAAGAAATAATGAAATTAGTATAATAATATAATTATAAAAAATTTTTTTTTTATTGTTTTTTAATATTCAAATATTTATATTCATTAAATACGCATAAATATGTTTATATACAAATTTTAAAATATTATTATTATATTCGTATATAATTTCTAATAATAAAATAAAATGCAAAATGTTTAAATATAAATTTACACATTAAGCAAGTCAAAGAACTTGTGCAAAATAATTTTGCAAATTTGTGTATGAAAATATATAATAGTGGCATTTGTTAAGCGTGGGTTGTTGTTGTTCAAATGGAGGTGAACAAGTATTTATTAGATTTTATAAGATTTTTATTTTTCTCTCTTTGTATTTAAACCAAAAACTCTAAGTAAATGTAAATAAAAATGCATGGTTTTCAAAAATTATGAATAAAAATATTTAAAATTGCTCAAATAAATGGACCAAAGAAGTAAAAAATACGTTTTTTAATATTTATGTTGCAGCTTCAACCAATTTTTCTTCAATACTAGATCCATTTTTTTTTTTTTTCATAATGGAAATTTCGAGAACGCTACTCAATTTACACTTATTTCAATTGCCTCCAAACGAGCTAGCAGACAATTGTTCTACTAATTGAAATTATCAATATGTGATGCGAGTGCACAGACTCTATACAAAAAAAAAAAAAAATGTAATAATAATAATAAAAAACAAATAAATGCAAGATAAATAAACTTCCAATTAGCATAATTAACCTTTTCAATGATTGATGATCAATAGAGTATTTGAAAAGCCATGAAATGCATCATATCGCAATATTCACACAAAAGGCAGGGGCGGCCAAGAAATAAATATGCGGAGCAATATGAAAACACAAAAAAAAACAACAACAACAACACGTTGTAGTGAAACATTTTTATATTAGAGTTATTCATTTTCGAAAAAGTCTATTAATTAGTGAATGTAAAAGTATGTACCGAGCTTTAACGTGCTTTTGTATTGGAAGTAGGCGTAATGCTTATGTGATCACACCCATTTTCTAATATATTAATTCTGTGGCGAAACTCATTTAATATGTTAAGTTTTTTAGTTCAAAAGCCTTATGAATCGTTGTGGGAAATGTGAAAACACACATTCAATAACATAGTTTTGTATGGTAGGTGGGCGTGGTTTTCATCCGATCACGCCCATTTACTAATATTTAAATTCTCTAATCAGGCTAATTTTATTTTCTAAATTTTAACTCGTTGGCTTTCCATTTTCCTTCAAAAAGTGTGATATCACATATTAAAAAAATATAATTTTGTATGAAAGTTAGGCGTGGTTTTCATCTGATTTCGTTCATTTATGAATTAATCCATTTTGTTGATGAAAATAATCTGTTGTACTAATTTTGTGCTCAATCGCGTTATATTTACGGCAGTTACCGTTTAAATAGTTCGTGAGGTAGGCTCACAGATATGGTAAATTGACTCAGATCGTGACTCTGAGCAATTATATAGTATATATACTGATCAAAATATGATAATCGAATATTGTGTTCTTTGTAGTAGACCCATCGAATTTTTCAGTTTGTTATAAAGATCATGTAAAGCAGAGAGAGACAGAGAGATAGATAGAGAGAGAGAGAGAGAGAGAGAGAGAGAGAAATGTACTCACTCAACACCTATCGAATTTTCCAGTTTGTTGTAAAGATCATGTAAAGCAGACAGGGACAGAGAGACAGAGAGAGATAGAGAGAGAGCGAGAGAAAGTGAAGTGTACTCACTCAACACATTCATATAATAAACGCACTCTTCTAGAGGCGATTATTGGGCAGCTATCGAGATATTTGTTGATTTTCAGTTGACTTTGAGTTCATTTTGTATGGATGCCCCATTAAGGCATGATGAAAGGTGGTTAGTAAGTTTGGAGGAAATATTTTGATGAAAAAATTAATGCAGCTCGGTCATGTATTTTACACATCTAATAAAATTTGATAAAAATATCAATTTTGGAACAGAGACTTCCTAAAGTTTACTTATGAACAAAAAAACAAAAACCAGATTGCGTCTTCCCATGTCTAAAAACTACGATATTGCTCATTTGCATGTGTGACGTCAGCATGTCAAGGGAATCTTTAGTAAGTGTATGTATATAGAGAGAGAGGTAACCGGAATATTTTCAAGTTATGTAGCTGCAAATATACAAATATAGCTTTCAGAAATAATTTATCCAGATGTAAAATATATTTTTTAATTTCATCATCAATAATTTCAAAGGTCGCTAACTTTCTCGTTCTGTACCACCAGCATTGTTACGTCAAACGGGCACAAGATTGAGAGGTAAGTAAGTAGTGAGTGCGAGTGTGCGAGCTCGCAGATGAGCTCGCATATGAGTTCATACAAAGTTGCATGTAAATGCAACAATAAAATTATTTCTTGCATATAACATCATTATTATTATAGTTCTCATTGTTGTTGTATTGATTTGTATTGTTGCTGTTTTTCCATGCATTGTATAACTGTTACGTGTTTCGATGTAAATTGTATTGAGTGTGTGTTTGTCGCATACACTATGTAAGTATGTAGTGCACTTTAAATTGGAATAAAATATATATTGAAGGTCGTACATTGGCCTGGTGCATTTACCCCAGAAACAATTACATCAACAACAACAACAACAATATTAAGAAAAAGCAACATCAACGTAAATGCAATGCAATTTGCAATAAAATAATCATTTCAACTACTGTGAATATGAGAATGAATGAGAAGCCGCATGTGATACAATATGACTCCGTTTGCTTTAATCGAATATTGCTAATAAAGATACTCGTGCTACAATTATGTGTCTAATATACATATCCCAGTGCGAAAGTGAGTGGTGTTGTGTTGCAAAGAAAAAGAACTAATGTTTTTTTTTTTATAAAAATCTTAGAGTAATGAATTTATACATTACTGGTAAACAGACAGGTAATTAGTGTGAATAAAATTTTAACATTTCTCTTGCTAGCGGGTATGTTTCGCTGTGACATCGCAATATAAAAAAAATTTTATGAAAACTTCATAGTAATGAATTTATGCATTACTGGTAAACAAACAGGTAATTAGTGTGAATAAAATATTAACATTTCTCTTGCTAGCGGGAATGTTTTACCATGACATCGTAATATAGGAAAATTTAATTATCTTTTTCGCTTGCTATTGCTGATTTGCTCAAACTCGACTATTCGTTATATGAGTGGAAATTTTAGGAGTCACTAGTAGATTTTTTCCGATTTTTATTTGTAAGTACAAATCAATCAAACTCCAACTCGCTACACAAGAGAATTTTTACCAACAAACAAAAGATTTTGAAAATAGGCATTATCGGATAAAAATCACGCCTACCTGTCATACAAAAATGTGTTTCGAATTTATGTTTTTCGATTTTTGGCATTCCAATATAAAATTGATAAGCTGAAAATTATTTTACGAAATTATTTTTAACAATTAGCTGTACAATGTGTATATATTAGATGAAAACTATACAAAAGTATGTTTTCGAAAATCTGTTTTCAAATTTTGTATCACGTAAATATAAAGTTACCAAGCTGAAATTTGGCACATAAGTTTAGTTTTAATAAAGAGATGATATGTTCGAGAATTAGCATAATCGCTGGAAAACTACGTCTACCTCCCATATAAAAATATGTTTTCGAACATTGTTTTTCAGACTTTAAGCGATTTAATATTAAGCTATCAAGCTGAAATTTTGTATACCAAATTAGTTTTACCAACAAATATATGAGTTCAAAAATAGTCGTAATAGAATGAAAACTATCCATAGCTTTCATACAAAACTACATTTTCGAAAATGTATTTTGTATATTTGAGCACCCAAATATAAAGCTATTGCACTGTAACTGAATATATAAGATTATTTTCATTAAAGGACAGATATTATCATGAATGGACGTAATCGGTTGAGAATCTCGCCTCGGCTCCATACAAAATTATATTTTCGAACATATGCTTTTTGGCATTCCGCATTAAATAAAGTTGATTTAAGTGAGTTAAATAAATAATAATCCAAAATACAAAAAATTCTGTAAAAATCAATAAGCAATAAAAAATATATGCTTACACTTTAAAACTTCACTTTAAGAGGGATGAAATTGGGATCATATGGAAAAATCAACTACATCGTATAAATGTAAAGGAAAGAAATATAGTATAAAAAATTACAAACTCTCAAAATATGAAATAAAATTTATAGCAATTGATAGCATTGAGTTTTTGGTGTTAAACTCATTTATCTACCCTCACTTAAAATTACACGTGTACGCAAGAGTATTTTGTATGTAAGAACGTATAAATTCACATCCCATACCATGGCGAAATAAAAAACAAAAAAACGACAAAGAAAAAGATGCCACACACCAGAATGCTGCATGTATGTAGAGCAAGTTGCAAACAACAACAACAACAACAACAACAACAACAACAACAACGACAACTACCTACTATGGCAAAAACAAAAGTAAAATATTTACAGAACACCTTCTAGGCACAAATTCACTTTTCATAAAAGTTTCCATCTCTCTCTCTTTCTCTCTCTGTCGCTTGTTCTCCCCCTCTTTCCATTAAAACATTGTTCCACGACCCACCATCATATCACATCATGCTCATACTAGTGCCTGTCACTTTTTATTGGGTCACATCGTCCATAAAAGAACACAACAACAACAACAATAACAATAAGAATAGTAAAAATGTTCGTTGGTTCATTCGTTCGACTCGTTTGTTCATCGTCATCGTTCATTGTTGGGTCAATGAACGATTGCATATAGAAAAAGCAATTCCAAGGCCAAAGCCATTGACGACACAGTTACTCAAAATGGCACATCATATGACTGACTGACTGACTGGCTGACTGACTCAGTGACTCAATGACTGACATACTCAATATTTGACTAGCATAGTGGTTGTTTGGCTGGCTGACTGGCTTGGCTGGTTGAAAGTTTCACTATCGCATACAAAAAAAGTCGTCTTCGAATTGAGAGCACAGTTGAATTGAGTTCAATGCGAATATAAATGTATGTATATACTCGTATGTATTGTAGTATAAGAGGGATGAATTTAGCAACATGTTCCAAGTCATAAATAAATTGATATGGAATGGGGTAGAATTTATACAAACTTTTACGTGTATGTACTTGTATAAATATTTCGTTTGAGTTTGAGTTTTGTGTTCTAATTTCACTACATTCATATTAGGTGCACCCACCCTCATCCATTTATCCACCAACCACCAACCACCATTACAATCAGTACCCACTACGTGTATCAAAGGAATGCGTAAGCTTATTATGCGAATGATGTTATTATAAAACTATAAAAGGATGAGAAATGATGAAGATGAAAATGATGGTGATGGTACTAGATTGCCCAGTGGAATGTTGGAAGCAATTGCCATAGAAGAAGTAAGCCTTGTAAACGATGCTTGCCTTTCTGATGAATTTTAATATTTCAATTTTGCAAATTATTGCTACTATGCCAACAAATTTGTTATCACTTTTTCGGCATTATTGCAAAAAAATTGCAATAATGTCGAAATATGCATTTAGAAATTTTGCGAAAATTACGATTTCGATTTTATTTCAAAAAATATTTTGCAATAATGTCGAAAAAACTGCTTCAACTAGAAAATATATCGACATTATTAGTCAAATGATATGACATTTTTACCCAGATAAACAATATTTCGACATTATTGCAAACAATTTTCGATATTAATTGATATGACTTTAATAATGGGAAATACTTCATAGCAATGCTTGAATCTCTAGACTTATCTCTTATTTTTATTTTTTATGTTTTTATAAAAAAAAAAAAAAAATTCTTCATTTGACTTTGGTAATGTATTACCCATTTTCTCATTGGCAGCATATATTATAGATAAATACAGAGCGACACAAATTGGAAGACACATACGAGTTTAATATATTTATAAATCAACCACCTACTCTACTCAACACCATCATCTTGTTCAATATGGTTTTGCCACTCTGATTAGCTGATATCAAACAACAACAACCCCCCCCCGTATTGAGCATATTAGAGGTTTCCTATCAAATGTGATTGTCCTATTTAATTTTTGTTGTTTTTGTTTTTAGCTTAATATTTTTTATGATTTCATGATTTATTTATTTATTTTTACGATTAATTTTTTTTTTTTATCATTATTATTATTTCCTGTCTCTCTATTCATGTACTTTATCCTCTTATCTTAGTTATTTTAGTCTACTTTCAATTTTCTCCTTTTTTTTGTGCAAAAAATAATGTCAATGACCTGCCTAGCTCTCATTCCTCGTATTTCCCGTTATATTGGTTCATAAAATGAAGTTTGATAAAATAGCGATTCACTCCAGTTCAATTGAAATCATTTTAATCTGGCTCTTAGAGTAATAAAGTCTAAACTCTAAAATAGATCGCGAAGCGTAGTTTAATATAATTTAATTTAGCGGTTTTAAGTTTTTCCTTAGCACTTTTCGATTTTTGGTTGGCATTTTTTGGAGTTTGTTTGCGGTTTTAGATTTTCGTTAAGCATTTTTGGATAACATTTTGGATTTCGCTTAATGTTTTTGATTTGCGTTTAACGATATTTGTTTTACATTCGCCGATAAGCTCTGAACTTCGATGGCATTCGTCGACCTGCGACAACATGCGTCGAACAGCGGTAACATGCGCGGAACCGCGGTATCATGCGTCGAAATGCGGTGAAATGCGACGAATTTCGCAAATCAAAAATCTAAAACGAAAATCAAAATCCGCTGAATAAACGCTAAGCGAAAATTAACAAACACAAAGCGAATTTTAAAACCGCTAAGCTTAAATCAAAATCCGCTAAGCGAAAATTAATATTCGCTAGGCATAAATTAATATTCGCTAGGCCAAAATCAATACTCGCTACGCGAACATCAATATTCGCTATGTGAAAGTCGACATTCGCTACGCGAAAACCAATATTCCCTATGCGAAAATCAATATTCGCTATGCGAAAATCAATATTCGCTATGCGAAAATCAATATTCGCTATGCGAAATTCAATATTCGCTATGTAAAAATCAATATTCGCTATGCGAAAATCAATATTCGCTATGCGAAAATCAATATTTGCTATGCGAAAATCAATATTCGCTACGCATGTAATGACATGCGTAGAATTGCGGTGAAATTAATATTCGCTAGGCCAAAATCGATATTCGCTAAAGTCGATATTCGCTACGCAAAAGTCGTAGTACGCGGTAACATGCGTCGAACTGCGGTGAAATGCGACGACATGCGCAAATCAAAAATCTAAAACGAAAATTAAAATCCGCTGAATAAACGCTAAGCGAAAATTAACAAACGCTAAGCGAATTTTAAAACCGCTAAGCCTAAATCAAAATCCGCTAAACGATAATTAATATTCGCTAGGCCAAAATCAATACTCGCTACGCGAACATCAATATTCGCTATGTGAAAGTCGATATTCGATACGCGAAAACCAATATTCGCTATGCGAAAATCAATATTCGCTACGCGAAAGTCGACATTCGCTACGCAAAAATCAATATTCGCTATGCGAAAATCAATATTCGCTATGCGAAAATCAATATTCGCTATGCGAAAATCAATATTCGCTATGCGAAAATCAATATTTGCAACACGAAAATCGAAATTCGCTACGCAAAAATCAATATTCGCTACACATGTAACGACATGCGTCGAATTGCGGTGAAATGCGACGAATTGCGTGGACCTGCAACAACCGCTCTTGAAGTAGTAAGGGACTTTGACTATCTTGGAACCAGCATTAACAGCAGTAATGACGTCAGCTTGGAGATCATGCGTAGGATAACTCTTGCTAACAGGTGTTACTTTGGGCTGAGTAAGCAATTGAGAAGTCGAGCCCTCTCTCGAAGAACGAAAGCTACACTCTACAAGTATCTCATCATGCCTGTCCTAACATATGGCGCTGAAGCCTGGACAATTTCCATCTCGGATGAGCGAATTCTTGGGGTTTTCGAGAGAAAAGTCCTACGCAAGATCTTTGGACCTATTTGCGTTGGTGGCGAGTACCGAATAAGGTACAACCATGAGCTGTACGAGCTGTATGCCGATATTGACATAGTAAAGCGCATCAAAATCCAGCGGCTGCGCTGGCTAGGTCATGTCGAGCGAATGGAAGAACACGCTCCAGCTAAGAAGGTGTTATATTCGGAACCCGCTGGAGGACGACGCCGAAGAGGAAGACCAAACCTCAGGTGGAAAGACCAAGTACTGGAGAACCTGACGGCGCTTGGAATTTCTAACTGGCGCCAGCTAGCGAAGAACAGAGATGGCTGGCGAAGCATGTTATTTTCGGACTAAATCGATATTCGGTTGTTATGGCCACATAAGTAAGTAAGTAAGCAAATATGATTAATGTAAGATGCGTAAGCAAGAGAAGATTCTGCGGCTGATTTAATCGACCCTGAGCCTGTTTTGCCACTATCCGCTGGAGCCATCAAGGCTACCGTCAACACCTGGGCTAATTTAGTCCATAAGTCGACCTGGCAAGCCAAGAGTGGATACAGATGGACGAAATCCATGTCACCTAACATATTGGGTAAATGGTCGCATTTTCTCCTATCTCTAGGTAAAGGTGATTGCAGAATGCTAGAATTCTTGGTAATAGACCAGCTTCTATGGGCAAAGCACATGGAAAAGGTAGGACTAGGAGGAAATGCACTTTGCCCAGCCTGTGAAGAAGAGGATGAGACGGCAGAACACTTTTTATGTGTCTGCCTTGCTTTCGCTCTAATCTGGTTTGAGGTCTTTGGCACTGACGTGCTGAGACCCGAAACTCTTGGGACTTTAGCACCACAGGATCTACTCCGATTTCTTCAAAGAACGGGCAGATTTAAAGCACAACAAAATGGAACTTCGAGCGCAGTACAATGGACCAATAAATCTCTGAGTACTGCGCTTGACTTCTTATTGTTACAAAAAATAAAAAAAAAAGTAAAATAAAATAAAATGTTTCATTTTGACCAATCTTTACCCGTCACCAGTCCCTCTATGGACCTATCTTGAAACCCAATAACCAACATCAATTTTAAATAAATAATAAATTAATTATTTTTAAGAATATGAGAAAAATCAGAGCAAATCAGATGAGATATTTAATACAGAATTAAAAAACAATTTTATTAATTTTTAATTAAATTTAACATAAATTTTTTTAAAAAGTGAGCGGTGGAAAAGTTATAAGTATAATTTGGGGGAGTAGTGAAATTAGTAGAAGTCGGTCATACATTTCATCGCCCTAGGGATGATTCATAGACAATTCTGAATTTATTTGTCGATTTTTAGATGATTTTAAGTGTATTTTGTAGGAGAGCGACCCTAAGAAGTAAAGGTAGGCCTTAATACCTACCTTTACTTCTTAGGGTCGCTCTCCTACAAAATACACTTAAAATCATCTAAAAATCGACAAATAAATATAGGGCATAGGGTTTTTAAATTTTTTTTCGATTTTTTTTTTAATGAATGCATAATATCTTAAGAATGTTGTGTCTAAATTTCAAGTTTTTCCCACAACTCACGTTTTTAAAGTCGGTGTCCCTCATAACTTCAAAACTACTGCACCGATGGTTTTGAAATTTTAAATACTATTTCTGTACATAATTTACGAGGTAATGGTAGAGAGTCTTTTTTAAATTTATTAATATTTTTCATTTTACAATAACAAATTAACCGATTTTTTCTCAAAAAATATTGCGTTTTTTCCTTCAAAGTGTTCCCAAAATGTGAAAAATTGAAATTTCGAAAAACCCCCCAGCGTTTCCGGGGCAAAGCGATTTGATTTTGATTTCAGATGATCCAGCACCGATTTATGAGGGACACCGTAATTCAACTTTTTTCCGAGATGCTCCAGAATAATTGCTGCCGTGGCCATATTTTTTAATATTTCTCCATGAAAATTATGCACAATATTCTTCAAATGTCATACTATAATGTACCATTGGTTTTATAAAAAAAAAATCACAAAAATGTGCATATTTTTACATGAAACCCTATTCCCCCCTTAAGTATGTTAAGAAAAAAAAATCTTTCCATTAAAAATTTAATGAGAGCCGACCATATTTTTTATGCCATTAGATGTATTTCGGGAGCGGTGGAAGCGATATTAAAAAAAAAAAAAACGCAAATTTTGCAAGAGAGCCTCTCTAAAAGATCAACATTTGGGATAAGGATATTTAGAAAAAAAAAATAATAAATATGTGGCACTTAAAGCCCCAAAGGGCTCATTGTCCGAGCTTTTTCTTCCATTACTGTTGTGCGTCTTAAATTTTGGACAGTATTAGAATGGACCTACTTATTTTAGCCGGTTCCGAACGGCAGAACACTTGAGACATCACTTTTTCTGAGCTTTGTCACAGAGTTCTTTTTAGAAGCTTTTTCATGGCAAGTTGTTACTGTCGGAAGAATTGCCAATTGCTTGCCGACAGGTGGGTACCGTTCGAAAGACAAATCTTTTCGATATTAAATTTGTTAAGCATCAGCCGGGTATTGAACCACGACCTACAGATCAGAAGGCGAACACACTAACCACTGAGCTACGGCACCCAGAAAAAGTGTTGAAAATAAAAAATTACTGAGAGCAAAGTTTCTGAAAGAAATGGGCGTGATTCCACATAATTCCCAAAGAATGCTACTATTTTCACCTACTTCATGAAGTTGCTATACTTTACTGGAAATATTGAATTTATATTTTGCAGATTATACACTGACCTAAATGTGGGTCTTGATCGGCTTACTTTTGGTATACTTTCCATACACTATTTTTTCTTGTGTAGGGTGTAATATAGTCGGTCTAGGCCTACTACTTTTAACTTTGTTAAAATATAATTTAGTTTATTGCATACAGAAAATCAAATTAAATTGTTTAGATACAATAAGCTTACATATTTGCATTGCTGCTGAGGTATAAAACACTCTCCCATACACAGGCACATAAAGTCATAAATAAACACTTGCATATTGTATTGTAAATCCCCTTTAGCATATAATCAATCATTTGGTTACCCTACTCCTACTCCTCTATGCTATCGTTCACTCTCTGCCAGCATCTTGTTCGCTCTCTCTCTCTCTTACCCTCTTTGGCAAATTATGTTCGTTCTATCACAGTACATACGAGTAAGTGTGTATTTAGCAAATGAAAGCGAATTTAATGTCGTTGATTGTACGTACGTACCTAATCGCACATATATGCGTGCTCACAATAGAATTGAGTTCAATGACCGCACATATCCATGGCCTACTTTATAACAAATTGAATTTGTTGTTGGCGTTACTGCTACGTACTGCTACTGCTATTCGTACTTGCTTGCAAAATACGTACATATCTCCCGTTCATGCGTTCATTTATTCTCCTGCTTATTAGTTGAGTTCATTCGTGTGTTTCGTTTGTTTGTTCGTTCGTTCGTTCGTTCGTTCGTTCGTTCGTTCGTTCGTTCGTTCGTTCGTTCGTTCGTTCGTTCGTATATTCTATCACTCGTATGGCAATTTGTCGTACGCATTTTGTTTTCATTTACTATGTCGTCGTGTTTTCTTTTCTTCTTCTTGTTACTGTTGTCGAATTTTACTTTCAATATAAAATGGTTTGAGTACCCATTTGATAATTTGCATCAGTCTATTTTGTCGTCAATTCTCGCTCAATTCATGACAGTGGTATAACAATTGAATTTTTAATTTCAGTTTGAAGCAAATTTTGCGAGTTATATCTTTTTGCCCACGTTGCCGCAAGTTGAAAATATCAAGCCCTTCCGGGTTCTCCAACATTTGTACCTTCACTGTAAGATTTGGTTTTTCTCCCTTCATCAGTGCCCGCCATCGGATTTCGAACAGAAAATGTCTATTTTTATTCATTCAAAATCATGTAACGAGTTACGATATCTTAATATAAACTTTGGGGTCACCTCTTTCTCGGCGCCCATCATCGAGTTCCGAACAGAAAACGGTTTTTGGCTTGATCTGCTATTTTTATTCACTTTGTATTTATGGGTCGGGGTAATCAATGGATATTATGCGTGTGAATATCTTAAAATCATCTTCGGAGTTTCCTCTTTCTTGGTGTACACCATCGGATTACGAATAGAAAAGGTTTTCGCCTCGAGATAATTTTTCCATTCACTCGAAATAAGCGACTAGGGCCAATCACTGCATTTTTATGAGCTCAATTTTCTTAATCTCAGGTCATAGAGCTCAGGATTTTACCTTTTTCGGTACTCACCGTCAAAGCAAATCGTTCCACAAAGCTTAGAAAAATATTAACCCAGAAGCCTCCAAAAATGTCATTATCAACAGTGAAAAGTTTTCGAATGTTCGGACGGTAACTCGAAGATATTTGTTTTCATTCTTCTGTAGAGAGAGAGAGAGAGAGAGAGAGAGAGAGAGAGAGCGAAAGCCAGAGAAGTTAGAAAATGAATAACTTATCAACCTCTCTGCCTGACTCTTCAATAAAATCCACATACTTTTTCCTTTTAGAAACTACTCTTCGTCAGACTTTTTGGTTTTTTTTTTCAGTTTTTTAACTATTTTGATTCCATTTTTTGTAAGTTTTATACTTGAAATTTCTATACTATATAAATCTCTGCGTAGTCTGAATATTTTCAGAAAAGCTTCGGTAAGAAACTTACAAATACTATGTTTTGCAAAGACCTTTGAATTTCTTTATAAACTTCAGAGAGTTCTATGACAAAATTTTGCAAACAAATATTCTCCTGAGTAATTACAATGAGAAAAGTAATATTTTATCTTTGTAGACAAATCGGCACACCTTGGGTGCATTGGGTGCAAATTTCTTAAAAACATTTAATTTGTAGGAGAGCACCCTTAAGGGTTGGAGGTAAGGAGATAAGTATGCTTAAGGGAACTAATTCAGAATAATAAATGTAGGAAGTCACATTTTGAAACCTTCTAGAGCCGATTCGTAGCAGCTAGATGGTTATTAGTCGATTTTCATATAAAAATGGAGTAAAGTTAATATTTCGATATTTTAAGGTTATTACTCATATTTTAGATATTTATTCATAGATTTTTTATAATTGATAGCTCGTTTTCTTTGCAAAAAAAATACCAAAAAAATATAAATAAATATATTTTTTCAATAATTTAAATTTTTTCAGATTTTTTAAATCGATTTTTAATTAAGATTTCGGTGAAAAAGAACGAGTTCTTTTTCTTATTTAAATCAATTGTACGTAAATCACAATAAGTAAAGTATTGGTAGAAATATTTATTAGCTTGTTAGATTTTCTTTATTTAGGACAATTTTGAAACCCATTACAATGGGATGGGTAGTTTCTTGTTCGAGGAATGGTCCATAGAGTAGAACTATCTTCGAAGAAACTTGAAAAACTTAAATCCCGGAAACTAGAATAAATCTTAGAGAAGGCATTTAAAATTTGAATTTAGCACATCAAATTAATTTTGAAATAAAATTTGGTTGCTCAGGCTCAAGCCCTGTAAAATCGATTATTTGTTATACTACTTATTCTGGATTAAATGGGCATTAAAAAAAAAAAAAAAAAGAAAATAGATATCAGATGAGTAATGATTTTTTGAATCATCCTGTTCTGAAGAGATAGTAAATACTTGTACAAAATATTGACATACTCAATTTGAGTGATAAACATTGAGCTTAGCAATTTATTCTATGCAATCGAAAAGTTTTAGTTTTTTTTTTTTTGTTTGTGTGACACATTTTGATAAAATTCTTAATTAAAATTTTGGAAAAAATAACAACATCAACAATATAATAATAGGGATATGATAAAATCTTTTATAAAAAATAATAATTTCATTAAATATATTTTAAATATGAGTATTTTATATCTAATTTTTTTGGGAACACTACAATTATCTAGATAAGAGACTAACATTTTTATATAGAAAGACAAAAAATTAACAAAAAACAAAAAAAAATGACAGCATTGACTACAAACTGATACGCACTCAAACTCACACACACACACACACATATACACATGCGCTAAATATACGCCATAATATTTAATAGAATAAAATAAGAAAAATTTAGGTTAATGTGATGAGTTCAATGACCGCTAAGCTCCAAGTATGAACACCAACAAACAACAACGATAACACTCTCTGTGTGTATGTGTGTGTGTATGCATATCTCCTCCACCACCACCACCACCTCCTTCTACACTTTTTTGCTATAATGATCAAATAATCTATGAGCAAATACGCACACATCCATATGTAATGAAAAGCGAAAATGAAATTTCGCTTTCCGTATGCTCAAGTAGTGTGTGTGTGTGTGTGTGTGCGTAAAAATGGCAACAATGATAGAGACGAGCCGACTACGACCACGAATACTTATTTCAGTCGATTGCAAAGCTCTAAGTTATGTGTTTTATATGAATATGACGGCCTGATTTTGCACAACGCAACAACGCATGTGCGTTCTCACTATACAATAAGGCAAACAACAACAAAATACACTAATAATAATCTTGTTTGAACGAACATTTGTAGCTGTGTTGCGTTCAATACAAACAAAATCAGGCAGAAAAGACAACATGTGTCCTCATATGAATATTTGCATATTGGTTGGTTGATTCTTAGATATTTGGTCCCAAATAAAGGGTCCTTTTGAGGAAATGAAATAAATTAGGTTGGAGAATTACGCAGAAAATGATAGCATCCCCAATTTATCACGTCTCAGCCAATGGAATCTGTTTTTGGTAGGAATCGACCTGTTGGGCTCCTGAGGACATCAATGTCAGATCCTATTCAGCAGGTATGATGAACATGCTTATGCTTATTTGGAGATAGTAAATTCGAATCGGAGATTACGAGGGCGGTTCCAGAACTACCCGACTTGACATATAGCTGGCGGCAGTAGTTTGAAAAAAATTACTTTGGTGAAAAGTGGCAACCATATAAAACATGTATTATAAGTTTCAAGGCGCTATGTTGTTTAGTATTGTTTTGGAGCCATCGAAAATTAGTGACCTCAGTGAATTTATAAACATGGATGAAATTAGTCACCGTTATGTAATTCAATACTTTCATTTGAAAGGTCCCAGTCCAACGAATATTAAAGCCGAATTAGATTCTACCCTGGGGCAGTCTGCTCCTTCATTTACGACCATAAAATATTGGGTGGCAGAGTTTAAATGAGGTCGTACGAGCTGCCAAGACGAACACCGTAGTGGTCAACTAATTGAGGTGGCCACGCCAGAAACGGTTAAGAAAATCCACAAAATGATATTGGATGATCGCCGGCTGAAGGTGCGTGAACTAGGTGAAATAACAGGCATTTCGGAAAGTGCTATATATCGTATATTTACTGAAAATTCGGTGATAAGAAAGCTCTGAGCAAGATGGGTGACGCGTTTGTTCACAATAGAACAAAAACAACGTCGTGAAGATGTTTCTATAGAGTGTTTGGCGATGTTTCACAGTAATAAAGTCGAGTTTTTGCATCGAATCGTGACCATAGATGAGGCATGGGTCCACCACCACTTCACACCTGAGACAAAGGAGCAGTCAAAACAGTGGACTGAAAGGGGAGAATCGGCGAGTCCAAAGAAGGCGAAGACAGTTCCATCTGCAGGCAAGGTTATGGCGTCTGTTTTTTGGGATGCATATGTGATAATTATTATTGATTATCTTCAGAAAGGAAAAACGACAAGGAAAACGTTTAAGTGATGAAATTAAAGAAAAAAGTTCGCATTTGGCGAAAAAGAAATTGTTGTTTCATCAAGATGCAATGCACCAGTTCTCACATCCGCTATTCCGATGGCCAAAATCAATGAGTTAATGCTCGAATTGCTTCAGCACGCACCTTATTCGCCAGATTTAGCTCCTTCGGATTATTTTCTATTTCCAAATTTGAAAAAAAATGGTTTGGTGGTAGATGATTTGCAAACAATGAAGAGATGGAGTCTGCGGTAGATGGTTATTTTAATGAGCTCGACAGTTCATATACTATAAACAGGGTATCGAAGCTATAGAATATCGCTGGAAAAAGTGTATATAGCTAAAAGGAGATTATGTTGAGAAATAAAATAATATATTCCCAAATTGGTTGTGTTTTCTTTGTTAGGTCCGGTAGTTCTGGGATCGCCGTCGTAATTTTTTCAGTCAGTTCACATTTAATCCCCAATCTCAAGGAATTTATGAAAGTTGAAAGATTTAATGAAAATATTGCGAAGCAGCCCTTTTCGAGTGAAGGCTTACCTATATAATACCTTCCATAGATTTTCATAAAATAGAATATAGTTTAAATTGTATTTTGTTCTGACGATCTCTGACGATTAGTCGTTGCGAAAACTTACCAGCTAAAACACGTCCAATTAAACGTTCTGTATCATCGATTGGTTTTGCATTGGCAAATAGATCCTCACGGCTACCAACAGTCATTTTAATTAGCAAAAAAAAATACGTAGCACACCTCAAATAATACACCCGAGAAAAGAACGAATATTGCAATCGCAGTAAAGGTACAATAGTAGTAGTAGTAGGTCACTGTGATTGCAATGTGGAAGTGGAAATGTAAAGTTTTTCTATCTAATATTTTTTTTGAATTTTTTTGGAATAAATTCTCTCGAATTAAATTAGTTTTTTTTTTTAGAATTATTTTCTGCAACTTGTTTTGAATTGCTTGGGGTATATTGTATATATATTGAATGCGGCACTGGTTAAGTAAATTGGATTCTCTCACAATATTATGGCACCTTGTTTGGAATTTGTTGCTAATTAATTTTTAGATATTTTAATTAATTAAATATTGTACTAAATTTATTAATTAGAATTTGAACTAGAAGATACTTATCAGGTATTTGATCTATTCAAAGAGATATTTTATTAAGTTTTGCATACAATTAATATCACAAAATAATGAGCTTTTTTGACGTTTTGGATAATTATTATTATGTGCGATGACTATTGTTGTTGGCAGCTTTTTTTACGTGTCTTATTCTTGGACAAGTCTTTATGCATTTTCATCTAGTAATGAATGGCTTAAATTGATTTAAATTCATATTTAATAATTATTAATTTGTTGTTGCTACGTTCTATGTTTTTCTCATTGCTTTGCACTGATCAATAAATAGAGTATTGTGATAAATTTTTTTTTGGAAAAAATACGATTTATTAAATGTGTTTTTCTTTGTTGCAAGTTTGTATTGAAACTTCAAGTTTGTTGAAATTTTGCTAATAATATTTCTAATAATTATCGCAATTGGATTTTGTACTTAGTTTGTACCAAATATTCTTTTTGAGTAAATTATTAGTTATGGATTCTCTTTTAGTTTATTATTCTTGTTATCAATTTGTTGCAATTCAATAATTTTGCAAAATATTTATTGTGATTATCTTTTGAGTTTATTCAATAATATTTGTAGCTGATTAAATTATTAATGAT
This sequence comes from Megamerina dolium, assembly GCA_963854835.1. Classification (NCBI taxonomy): domain Eukaryota; kingdom Metazoa; phylum Arthropoda; class Insecta; order Diptera; family Megamerinidae; genus Megamerina; species Megamerina dolium. The sequence continues at coordinate 10,221,540 of OY978528.1, forward strand.
TTGTTGATTGTTGAATGAAATTTTTTTTTGAATTTCAAGCTCTGTTTTTGAAAATGTCTCAATAGTTGTTTAAAACGATTTTCTTCAATTGAATGGCTACAGTTTTTTAATGTCAAATTCTTTATGTCAAATAGAGTATTTGGATTTTTAAATGTTGTAATGGATTGAGTTTTAATTTTGTGTTTTTAATTGATTCACAAATATTTCGAAAGTTTATAAAAACCCAAATCAATGTGATTTAATTTTGAAATTATTTTATTTTTTAAAATAGTTCGATTAGTTAATCTCTGTGTTTTCAGTTTTTCTTCAACAATATTTTGAAAATTTTTTAATTCACTTCAGATTTCGTAATTTTTTTTTAAATTCACTTGATTTTTATAAGTTTTTGAAATGTTTTTCAGTATTAAATTCGATATGTAATTGATTCGCGTTTGAAATTTGGTTGGGTTTTCAAAATAAATTATTGAAAAATGTTTAAAATGAGTTTTTGAACTATTTTTTAAAGTTTTTGAATTATTTTTGAATACTAATTTCAATATGTTATCTATTTGGAAGCCATACAATATGCTTGCTTTTTCAAAAATATAAAATTCAAAATTTTTTGGAGTAATTTTTGAATTAATTTTTTTTTAACGTTTTTAAATTTCACTTGATTTGTAGAAGTATTTGAAATATTTTTGAATTGTTTCACTGAACAGATTCAATATTTAACTGGTTTGGAAGTTGTAAAATTTGTTTTTCTTTTTTCCAAAAAAAATTATTGAACAATTTTTGGAGTAAGTTTTTAAAGTGGCTTTTACTTTTATTTGATTTTTATAAGTTTTTGAAATATTTTTGATTTAGAAATTTCAAAATTGCTTTGTTTTTCCACAAGTACCTTTGAACATTTTTTGCAGAGACTCTTTTGAAATATTTTAAAATGTTTTGCAAAAAGTGTATTTTTCAAAATGATTTATTGAACATTAAAAAATATTTTAAAATATTCTTTTGTATAGTTTTTATAATTTGGATCGATTTTGATAAGCTTTTGGAATAGTTTTGGAATATTTCACTAATGATATGATGAGTTTTTGAACAAATCCTAGCAGTTTTTTAAGGGGTTTTTAAGGTTAACTTGATTTTTGAAAGTTTTTGAATTAAATTTGCTTTCTCTTACTGACCAAATTCACATTAAATGATTTAGCTGTTTTCGAATTTGTTAATTTTTTTCAAAAGTATTTATTTTACAATTTTAAAAACAGTTTTTGTAATAGTTTTGAATCTCGTGTTGTGTTTTTAAACTTCACTAAATTTTTAGAAGTTTTGGGATATTTTTGAATATTTCACTATTTCAAAAAAATTTTTTATTTTTGAATCTCATTTAGTGTTTTTAAATTTCACTTGAATTTTAGAAGTTTTTGAAATATTTTTGAAAGTTTCACTGTTTCAAAATCATTTATTGAAAACTTTTGGAATAACTTCTTCAACAAATTGTATGAATTTTGAGAAGTTTTTTAATTTCACTTGAATTTTGTAAGTTTTCGAAATACTTTTGCAATATTTCACTGGTTTAGGTCAACATGTAATCAAGTTGAAAGCATTTTTTTTTTTTTTCATAATAAATTTTTAACAAGTTTTAAGAATGAGTTTTTGAAAACTTTTTCCATATTGCGTAGGAATTTGATTTGGAAATTTTTAAATTTAAATTTTTTTTAAAGTAATTATTAAAAAAATTTTTCAACGAGTTTTTGAATTATTAAGACAATTTTTTGTAAGTTTTTTTTTTCAATTACACTTGATTTTTTATTTGTTTTTAAAATATTATTGGAATATTTTAATTCTAATTGATTGGGAAGTTTTCAATTTTTAGTTTTTTTCTTTTTTCAAAACAACTTTCACAAGTTTTTGGTTATTTTTTTTTAAATTGACTATTTTTGATATTGAGTTCTATAGAATTTTTTTATTTGTACTACTTTTATACTTTTTGTTAATTTGAAAAATGTTTAATTTCAAGATTTCAAAGTTTTTCGGTGCTCTATGTTTTTTTTTTTTTTTTTAATATATTTTGTTCGAATTCGAATTTTGTTTTTGCTGTTTTCACTGAAATTTCTCAGTGCACTATTATCATTTATGGCTCAATTTTCATGGCTCACAAAATCAAAATTTTTAGCTTTATATAGAATGCAGAATTAATTTTTGAAAAGTATTTTTCAACAAATAATTTTTCAAAATTTTCTTAATTTAATATTTCACCTTTATGCACTATTATCGCCTTGTTTTGTGCTAATGTAAATAATAGTTTATGTTTTAAGTAATTTATAATTGAAAAATCCTTATTTTAATAAATAGTTTTTCGAAAATGATTTCAAAATCATTGAATTTTTGAACTCAAGTGTGTTTTGTTCTCGTTAACCTTTTACGGAATTATTTAATACTTTTTCAGTGTTTATGATAATTTTAAAAATTTTTAATTAATCGTTTTTTTATTTATGCTTAAATTTGGCAAATGCAAATGTATATCTTTTTACAAAAGTCTCTATTTCTCTCTATATGCCTATATCTCTTTCTCTCTCTTTGTCGCTTTTGCTCTCTCACTGTCTGTTTTTTTTGTTTTTTGTTTTTCGTTTGATTTATCACTATCACACTATAGCTTTAATTATGACACTTGTGTTGACCGATTGACTGATTGACTGACTGTTATGCACTGGTTGTTATTGTTGTTGTTTTTAACTATATTAATCACTGCAATATATAGGAATTTGCAAATATATGCGATTCTTTGCGAAACACCCTATTTCGCACACACACCCACACATAGACAACAAATTATTTGCCGCTCAAAATGCTACTACTGACGATGATGATGTAGACCAATACATACATGTGTAGAATATCAACTGGGAGGAGGAGATTTTTGCCGTTCAAATAATTTTTGCCGTTGCTAATTGCTACTACCGCTGCTTGTTGCTTTGCGAAACGCTAATAGTGGAATACGCAGAAATGCACAGAACTGAATTGTATAGAAATGGGCAGCACACGACAACGAACGTGCAACAGTGATGATGATAATAATTACAACAACAACAAGACCTATACATGAGATTAGCAGCAGCAGTGGGTCAATGTGAGTGTATGCATACGACAGTCTCAAGCATACAAGCAGTTGCAACATGTTAGATACGGTATTAGACGACAACAATGTGGCGACGCACAGTGGAGCGACTCTATGCAAAGGAAAGAGAAAAAAATTGCAGTACGGGTAACTTGAATGTTCTACAAAATACTGAATAATAAAATAATTAGCCAATAATTAATAATAAAATAATTAGTTAATAATTAATAATAAAATTATTAGCCGTAGCTCAGTGGTTAGTGTGTTGGTCTTCTGATCTGTAGGTCGTGAGTCAATCCCCGGTTGAAGCATAACAAATTTAATATCGAAAAAATTTTTCTTTCTAACGGTACCCACATGTCGGCAAGCAATTGGCAACTCTTCAGGCAGTAACAATTTGCCATGAAAAAGCTTCTAAAAAAACTCTGTGACAAAGATCAAAAAAGTGATGTCGCAAGAGTTCTGCCGTTCGAAACCGGCTAGAATAAGTAGGTCCCTTCTAATACTGTCCAAAATTTAACACGCACAACAATAATGGAAGAGAAGCTCGGCCTCCAGGGCTTTAAGTGCCACATATTTTTTTTTTCTAAATAACAAAATTTTGCTATCATTATTAATGGGATTTGGATTCGCTAAGTATTGATCGTCACCAAGTGATTTGACGTTCGTTTAGCTATTAAAAAATAGTTATTCCCTTAGACTTAATATTTCATAAGGAACAAATTTGTTTGTTTTCTGATGTTTTGTAACGATATTTCTTATAGGATCGCAGTAAAGCGGTGGAAATAGCGGGCAAGTATGTTCCAGAAAAAGCTAGGGGAAAATTAATGGGGATCGATCTTATATTTGATCACTTTAGAAACGATTCCTGAGCAGCTATAGATTGTTTTGATTTTCAAGTGCTTTTACATTCATTTTAAGGGTTAAAAAATGTAGAGTATACGTGTTTGGATAATCGTCGAGGGAATAAAAATAATCAAATAAGGATGAGTACTCTTCTTATTAAAATATTGCATTAATCTGTTATGATAATAGCGGATAAGTTTCGAAAATATATTGGAGAGAAAAAATTTATGATTTTTGGGCCTTATAGGAAAGGAGCAGAGAAAGACAATTTTATAAAACTATAAACTATTTTAGATATTATTTAGATATTATTTAGTACATACATATATTCCGTAAAAATATTGGGTAGAAAAAATTAAACGAGGTTGATCATACTTTTTACCATTCTAGGGGCGACTTCTGTTCAGATGGAGGATACTTGTTGATTTTTCTTCCATTTTTTGAAATGCAGAATTTGATGCGAAGCCATTGACACACACCGTATTCCTAACACTTTTGTCTCACACATTTCTTATGAAACTGAATGAATAGAAGGTTTGCGTATCGGAATTGAAGAATCGGCCAAGTCTCAATAACAAAATTATAAAAGTCAAACAGAAAGTCCTAACTCGCAATTGACAACGTATAGGTTTGCGTATCGGAATTGAAGAATCGGCCAAGTCTCAATAACAAAATTATAAAAGTCAAACAGAAAGTCCTAACTCGCAACTGACAACGTAATTTTACAAGTAATACTTTTATTTCAAAAACGTTAGTCCTTATCCGCGGCACTGTTGTGTTCTTCACTGGGGGAGGGTTTTTATGTGGTGTGTCCCAAGCCCAACGCACAACCTCGAATTTAGGGAAGTTTTCGCCATTCACATTAGTCGCCGCTCAGCGGGTTCTGGAACGACGTTCCCCATTAAAATGTAGGTCGTCACAAGGAGGACCCCCATTTAGAATGAAGACGTCATTACATAATAAGCAGGACAAACTACATGATGACGAGTAAGTTGACCTTCGATGAGCTCAACAAGGAATGCGTTAGATAGAAGAAGAGGACGACTTTTATTTTAAAAACATTTTAATTAGTGCTTTTGACCAAGTTGATATGTTTCAAGAAACAAGTTTCTTATAAAGCTCCTCTGTAGAACGCTAAGCAAATATAATCAATCAAATTAATAGTATGATTTAAAAAGATTGCGACTACGATTACGAGACTACGAGTTAAAAAATTAGTCAAAATTTACCTATCGTTGCATGCAAAAAACATGTTCCTTTCATAAAATCCTCATGACTGTGAATTTTCCTCAATTTTCTTAATGACATGAATCACTGTGCAACAATCATCGTTACTATTGTCGTCGTCAAATTGATTCGTTTACCGCTTGAACTTGCTCTTTGTGCCAATGCGATTCTTGTTGTTGTGAACATTTACAAAGCTTTTTCTTTGTTTGGTTTGAGCGCGTGCTGCAAATTGTATGATACAACAAGTTACAAGTTGGATTGCTATTGCACACACGCATTACTCGTATTTGAACCAATGGTTTTGTTTGCCAAAAAAAGTTTTCGTTGGCTATCGTTTTGTTTACATTACGTTTTCTTCTTTTTTGCCGCCATACTGTGAGTTGATTGAACCTTTCGTTAAGTTTCATATTATTGGTGTGTGTGTGTGCGTGTGTGTATTAGTAATTTTTTTTTGCATGCAAGTTCTAGCTGATAACAAGAAATGCCATATAAAATGTAGAGCTTTCAATTTATCTATGCAAAAATAAAAAAAAGCTATCCTCAAATGTATGAGTGATTAGTGAAGTAAATTTATTAAATTCGTTTATTTTACGTGTTCGATTGAGTAATTTGTTATTTTTTCTTTAATTATAATTAAAAATTATTTTATATATCATGGCTTTTAAGTTTTGAATTATAAGTTTTTCTAGAGGAATACTGCGGTGCTTTCAGTCCTTAATGTGATTAATTCACAAAGTTAGCTTGAAGCTTTTTCATTTAATTTTTTCTATGAACTTTTTTCGTTCTATTCTTGAGCTTTTTTAGGGGTTGATAGAACATGTTCGTAAAAGCTTTCAATACAGTTAGAAGCTTTTAACTGATTTTATTTTTTAAATAATAAATTGTTAATGAATTATTAATAATTTGAGCTACAATTCGAGCTTCTGGCACATATTAGTGATATTATTTAATTTATATAAATGAGTTAAGCATAAAAATTAGGAATTCACCTAATGTTAGTCTACATATCGCAATTATTTTCAGTATTCAGTAGTTTGTCTATGACACGATAGGCCGAAAGTGTTCTCTATCAGCGACTATCTAATCTAATATGAGACAAAAATAATAATAATTAACCCTACCACATAATGGGTGAAAAATGTTACAAAAATTACGGAATAGAAGTATATGAATGTGAGAGATCTCTAGGAACTGTCCATATACAATCAGATGTAACAGGCCATTCAATAAGTCCGTAGGAAAAGTGTGAAAAAAATCAAAATTTTGACAAAACTCGATTTTATTATTCAACATAGTTGCTTTCGAGGGCGCTACAAGTAGTATAGCGATTTTCCAACTTTTCGATACCACTTTCATAGTACGATTTCTCTTTCTCGTTAAAGTAGGCCTCAGTTTCAGCGATTACTGCATCATCGGAATTAAATTCTTTTCCAGAAAGTATTCTCTTGAGATTTGAAGACAGCAAAAAGTCACTGGGGGCTAAATCTGGTAGTTCCTTTTTGGATATAGTCGATGAATATTATTCCGTTCGCATCCCAAAATACAGACGCCATTACCTTACCGGCCGACTGTTACGTCTTTGCTCGCTTTGGATTCGATTTGTCGACTGCTGTCCACTCAGCTGACTGTCTAATAGATTGTGGTGTGTAATGGTGAAGTCATGTTTCATCCATTGTCATATATTGACGATAGAATTCGGTTTTATTGCGGCTTAACAACGCCAAATACTCCGTTGAAGCATCGATACGTTGTTGTTTTTGATCGAATGTGAGCTCTCGCGGCACCGGCACAGTGCTTTCGCATACCCAAATATTCGTGTAAAATGGTAAAAAAAATATCTTTACAAAGTCAGCTAGCTCGTGCACCTACAATTTGCGATCATTTGAACAAATTTGTGGATTTTTTTGATGTTTTCTGTTTATTGTACTACTCTCCTCTTCGTTGGTGTGCATTATAGAGGCCTCAAAAAGTTCTTACAATCCCTTTTTTTGGGTATCAGAATCAACTTTGAACTGAATCTGAATGATAGAACTTCTTTTGCAAATAACTTTTATGAAAAAAAGTTTCATTTTAAATTGTAATTTGCGAAAGGAATGACCAATTCCTTTAAATTTCTACGATAGCCTAACCAATCGAACGGGTTTTTAAACTGATGCTACAGGCTCCTAAGAGCATTGATTTTAATCCTATCAGAAAAGTCTTTCCGATATGAATGTTAGCCATAAAAGTCGATGTTTGGCATTAAAAAATGTTGCCAGCAATTAAGCAACATTTAAATAAGTAAAATTTTGTCTGTCTGAAAAACCAAAATACTACAATTGGGAGCACAGAAATTTGAACATTTATGTAGGTACAATTTCAGAGAATAAAACTGAATTATTTATTGATAAATTATAGTAAATAATTTTTTAGAAAATCAATGCATTATTTGGGAAATAATTTCATAAAATTTAACAATCATTTGTAAGCTTAAGAAATTATAGTCCTCTTAAAATATATTCAATATAAGGTTTAGTAAAAAGAAATCCATTATTTTGAAAATATATGGCTTTAGTAATCTGTATCTCGCGTTGTATAAGTGCGATCGGGTTACGCGTTAGATGGCGTTAGAAAGATAGGATTTCCTACTACTTTTCAGGCAGTTTTGTGATTGCTTTAAATAAGGCTGATTACAAAAAGATGTTCGATGTATGGGTGTCACATGAGTTAACGCAAAAAAACCTCATGGACCCAATTTCCATCTGCGAATCGCTGCTGAATCGTAACAAAATCGATCCATTTCTGAAGCGGCTGGTTACTGGTAATAAAAAGTGAGTCACTTACGACAACGTCAAGCGAAAACGGTCGTGGTCGAATCGCAGTGAGCCGGCGCAAACGATGGCCAAGCCAAGATTGACGGTCAGAAAGGTTTTGCTATGTGTTTGGTGGGATTGGCAGGGAATCATCTACTATGAGCTGCTCCCCTACGGCCAAACTCTTAATTCGGACCATCTGAAGAAAGCAATTGCCCAGAAGCAGCCAGCTTTGGCCAATAGGAGAGGAATTGTGTTCCATTAGGACAACGCGAGGCCACACACGTCGATAGTGACTCGCCAGAAACTCCGGGCGATTGGCTGGGAGGTTCTTATGCATCCATCTTATAGTCCGGACCTGGCACCAAGTGATTACTACCTGTTCCTGTCGATGGCGAATGATTTTGCTGATGAAAAATTCGCCTCAAGAGAAGCTTGTGAAAATCGACTGTCCCAATTTTTTTGCCAATAGGGACGAGGGCTTCTATGAGAGTGGCATTATAAAATTACCTTCAAAATGGCGACAAGTTATCGAACAAAACAGTGCATATTTGACCTAAATCGGATCATTCTAACTATGCAAAAAAAAAAAAAAACATTCAATTTAATGCAAAAATAATGGATTTCTTTTTACTAGACCTAAATATTGACATTGTATATTATAAGTAATTTATTCACTGAATTATTACCTTTTAAATGGCATATCAATAATTTCAATATTTGCAATATTTTAGAAATGCTGGTTAAAAATGTGATGTCACTTTAAAAAAATTTGATATTCATAGAATGGAATGCTTTAGATGCCATCTCATCATAAGGAATCGATACGTATATCGATTATTTATTTTTTATATAATATATATATTGACCATATGATGAGTAATTAAATTGGTATGAGTAAGAGTAGTAATATACGATAAATGCGTAAAGCCACATTAATAAATCATGATCTCACAACAATTGAGTAGTCAAAGAATCAACCAACTTGCAAGTAAATGTAAATTTTTGTGAATTTTTAATCATCTTCACTATATTCGTCTTATAAAATTTCACTTTAGCATACGATGACACGATTTCACAGATACTTGAAAGCTTATGTATCTCCATGGCATCCTTTTTGCTATAGCACGAGCAATAGTATAAGATAAACACGAACAAAAGAATTAACAAAAAAAAAAAAGGAAAAAAAAGTAACAATCAAATCACCATCATTATTATCATGATGATCAAACTACCGCCATGGTTTATATTTCTTTTCTTTTTCTATGCCACCTCAATACTCACTGACTCACACACTAAAATACAGTATACATAAGTATATGGGTATATTTACTATATATCGCCTGGCTCTCTGCATATTGTGTAGAAGGAGTTAAATGAACTGTAAAAATGTCAATGACAGAAACATTATTCAAGGACACTGACAACAATCGTAATATAAAATACTGAAAGTGTGTATACGAGCAAGCAACTATATACATATGTAGATAGCTAAGCCCTAAATAGCAGCACGACTAACCAACCAACAGTAACAGAGTAGAGAAGGTACATAAATGAAATAAATGCCGATTGAAGCTAATGAAATGACATGGTTTGAGTTCTATATGACTCAAATAGATAGTGAGGGCATTTTGTAATTTATTATTGTTTTTGTTATTGCTTATTTACTTTTACTTTGCCTTTCTAAACGCATTGAACGCATTCAAAATATTATTACAACACGTGGCAACAGCTGTCTCATCCACTGCGTGACAGTGAGCAATACGAAAATTATAAATGCTTATATAAATTTGATTATGTGACAATTATGTGACAACTTTATATCACTACCTACCTACCTACCATCATCATTACACTGTATTTAGTTTAGCTTCTCATCACCTCATCGATTTTAAATAATTGTGGCATACCTACTGATCTACTCTATATAATATTTGTGCTCAATTTTATAGAAATTTTTCCATTGCAGCAGCAAGTAGGGACTAAAAGTTTCGGGAAATAGTTGGAATAGTTTTATTTTTCTTGAATATATGAGGTCTAGTAAAAAGTAATCCATTAGTTTTGCATTAAATTCAAGGTTTTATTTAGCATAGTTAGAATGATCCGATTTAGGTCAAATATGCATCGTTTTGTTTGATAACTTTTTGCCATTTTTGAAGATAATTTCATGATGCCACTCTCATAGAAACCCGCGCCTTTGTTGGCAAAAAACCGGGACAGTCGATTTTCACAAGCTTCTTTTGCGGCAAATTTTTCACCAGCAAAATCATTCGCCATAGACAGGAACAGGTAATAATCACTTGGTGCCAGATCCGGACTATAAGATGGATGCATAAGAATTGCCCAACCAAGCTCCCTGGGCTACTGGGGAGTCATTATCGATGTGTATGACCTGACGTTGTCCTGATGGAACACAATTCCTCTCCTATTGGCCAAAGCTGGCCGCTTCTGGGCGATTGCTTCCTTTAGACGGTCCAATTTTTGACAGTTGACAGATCCAAATTAACAGTTTGGTCGTAGCGGAGCAGCTCATAGTAGATGATTCCCTGCCAATCCCACCAAACACATAGCAAAACCTTTCTGACCGTCAATTCTGGCTTTGGCGACCGTTTACGGCGGCTCACCGCGATTCGACCACGACCGTTTTCACTTGACGTTGTCGTAAGTGACCCATCTTTCATCACCAGTAACCATCCGCTTCAGAAATGGATCGATTTTGTTGCAATTCAGCAGCGATTCGCAGATAGAAATTCGGTCCATGATGTTTTTTTTGCGTTAACTCCTGTGGCACCCATACATCGAACTTCTTTTCGTATTTAGCCTTATTTAAAAGGTTCCAAACGGTTTTTTTGTGCAATATTTAGCTCCTGGGCAATAGAAACAGTGCTCACATGACAGTCAGATTCGACGATTTCCATTATTTTATCGATATTTTCAACAATTGACCCTCCAGAGCGTGGTGTATCTTTGATATCAAAAATTACCGGAACGGAATCGACAAAACTAAAATTGCACGTGATTGGCTGTTACAGCGAAAATGCAAACCAGATGACGTTTTCGCCTTTATTGAAGAAAAACTGTAAAATATGGCGTATTTCCTCTTTACTGGTGTCCATCCTTGATGCGTGCTCAAACATCGCTGACTCAAGTAATCACAAAACTGTCTGAAAAGTATATTTAGTACGAAATGCTATCTTTCTAATGCTATCTAGCGTAACCCTATCGCACTTATACAACTCGAGATAGAGATTACTAAAGCCATCTATTGGAAATATAATGGATTTCTTTTTACTACTCCTGATATAACATTTAATATTTAAATTCATACATCGATTTTATCTTGATTGATAGTAAGTCTCTGAATACATAATCAAAATATCAGATAATTACTTTGATTTTGATTGAAAACCTTATTTATTGTAAAGTGTACCTTAATCGCAAGTACGGTAGGTAAAGGGTTAATATACTCTAAATATATATTCTATGAAAAATTTTGCTAAAAGACATTGAATTTATAAACTGTATCAAATGCAAAAATTTTCAAGAAAGTATGTAATCAAGGCATACATTTGCGTTCAGTGCTTTGAAGATTATGTAATGTATTTTATAATTCTCGAATACTTTATGGACGAAACAATTTAAGTATTAATATATATCAAATGATATTCAAATGGCCCACTATTGAGATATATTTACATCGATCGAAGAGAATTATATGCTATAATAATGTAAGCTATAATATTTTGAAAATTATCTTCCATAAACTTACAGCACATACCAATGGTTTAGTGGAAGAAACATTTAGTACATGGTCCATAATTTCATAAACTTTGTATTCAAACTCACCATTTAGCGCTATTAATATTTTTTACTTGTTGTTGCTTTAAGTTGTCAAGGATAAACCAAACTATATCATCAATAATGAATAAAGGCATTTAACCATATTGTATAATATGTCGTTTTTTTTTTTTTTTTTTTCTTTATGCCACATTCCATATTGTATGCAGAGAAGAAGAAATGAGAAATATATACATATTTGTATAGTACAATTGGTTGGTTGGTTGGTGGATTAGCAGATTGGTAAGCATCCTTGGTTGTTAAGATATCCTTGTGCCACAACATTAAATAATACATTTAATATGCCTAGATCTATTGACATATGTCGATATGGAATGTATTCATATAATTCCAAGAAATATTTTTAAAATTGTATACATAAAAATTTGTCAACATATTTATGTGGCTATATGTTCTTAATTGTTCGAAATTCGAAGAAATACGGACATATTTTTGATAGTGCTGACCGAGTCTATGTGAAGTTATTCGATTACATAGAAGAAAAAAAAAAACGATTTGGAAAATAACATCTTAGCTTAGTTACCCTATACCGTTCTATTATATTAATTGGACGAAAAGGGACCCATATAAATGGTCTGATTCGGTTAATTCCTAAAATATATATTATTACCCTATACCATGATGTGTTTTCGCCCGCAAAGTGGCAACCACAAAATTCAACAAAATCGGGAGTTTGGCATAATTTTCATATATTTTGATACATTAGGATGTGATAGTAATTTTATGCAGCAATTTTCAAGTCAATCGCTCTATAATTGCCGTATTTACAGTGCGAACTGACTCCCCTTCTTATAGGTCTTACAAATGAAAAACTCTTTGAATATTGGGTATAGGAGCCAATTTTTACTGTAGAGCTTCAGAAAAAATCCAATGGAACTTTTTGTAAAACAATTTTTACAAGCTTTAGTAAAACTTTAATTCAGCTCTAGCTCCAGTCGAGCTTTTGTCGAGCTTTATTCGAGCTTTGGTCGAGCTTTTGTCGAGCTTTTGTCGAGCTTTGGTCGAGCTTTTGTCGAGCTTTTGTTGAGCTTTAGTCGAGCTTTAGCCGTGATTTATGCGAGCTTTGTCGCAGAGCTTGTTCATATGCTTATAAATGAATTGGAGAGAACCGTGCTTATATCACTCGACCTAAACTCTTGAACTTGAAAGACAAAATTTTTCACAACTTCAAGTATAGATTATCCCAATGGAAGAAAAGTATGGATTCTGTATTACAAATTATAATGCTCTCATAATCCAATTTGAAAAGGAATATAAACTTTTTCCAAGTATTATATTTATAATTGATTCCTTATATCTTATGAGTATATTCTAATTTCATTCAATTCATTAATAAGAAATATATTCATGTGTATGTAAGTAGATATTATACTCAAGATCATACTTTCACATGATATGTTCACATTTTAATATTATTCAACCTACATGGACGTAAGCAACAAATGGCAATGTACGCTTTTGAACTTTTTCTTTTGTTACACAAAAAAAAAAAAAAAAAAAAAAAGAGAGAGAAAGAAATTAAATAAAACTGACTTCTAGAATCACCTTCCCAGCTTCCCTTAACTAATGTACCTACCACCTTTTGTGTGTCTCTTATTTTGCAACCTTCAACTATTAATAAAATTCTTAAATGCCCAGTAGAAAACTAAGAGTTATGATAAAACCTATTAACAGGAGCTTTTTAAAGTCAATAGAAACTTTCACGTGCATTTTAGGAGCTACCCAAGAGTATTAAATACGATTTTTAGTTTAAGAAAACATATAATGCCAAAAAATAAAAATCCACTTAATAAAAAAATGATCGTTAAGGCAAATTCCACTAAATGGAACTTTTCAAAAGAAATAGGACGCTTTTAGGAGTCTTTCATGTGTATTTTAGGAGCTGCCCAGGAGTATTTAAAACGATTTTTAAGTTTAAGAAAACGTATAATGTCAAATAACAATTTATCTACTTAATAAAAAAATAATCGTTATGGCAAATTCCACCAAATGGAACTTTTCAGAAAAAATAGAAAGCATTTAGGAGTCATACGTGAGTGTTTTCGGAGCTGTCCTAAGTCGTTTTAGAATCATTTCTAGTTTTGAAACAAACATAAAACTGTAAGAGTGTGGCTTAATATTTGAAAATATATTTTGGGAGCACTTCAGAAGTCTTTTCGGAGCTTTTCGGAACCTTTGGGTCAATTGCAATAGGCTTACGGGAGTTTTGAGCAATGAAACAACTTTTCTTGGCCTTCTTTCGAGTAAAATACGAAATTTGAAATCAGATAGAAAATCGAAAGTATTGTTTATGTCTCCAAATATTTTGAACTCATTTTAAAATGTATTTGAGCGTGAACTCCATCTAAAAATACCAATTGGGTTTGATGCTGTTGTCTACGAATTCTACTATATTCACTGTGCACTGTTCATTGTGGTAACAATCCACGAATACTACATACATATATTGCCTATATGTTGCTGTAGTTGTTGTTGTTGCATTTATATTCATAGCCATAGACATAATGTTGCAAGAACAACTTTTGCCACATACATACAATCATGTACCTGCAACTATCTGTACTACAAAATACTCCTTCTATTTATTATACGATACCATGCCACACTTTACATTGTGAACTAGAATCGTGAAAACAACCTCCACAACAACAACAATAACACTATTCTATAGAATATTTATAATGTGCTGTTGCCGGGGTTATCGCGCGCTCCTATATGAATACATGCTCATACTAAATATATGCAGTAGTACGATTTTGAATTTTATGTCGTTGAACGAGTTCAGGGACATCACTTGCTACATATTTGCTGTATGCTACGTATATGTCTGTATATGCACTTGATATACAAGTATTTATGTAAGAACAAGTAGGTATTTATGTATAGAATAATATTTAGTACAGTGTTGCACAGTTGCAATGTGATGACGTGTAGGGGTGCTGTCTTGAAAAGAAATATTTCAGACGAGCCACATGATGCAATCTCCATGGAAATTGTAATATTTATTTTCCTGAAGCTCAAATAAAGAATATCGCACAGCTGGAGTTAAGGTTGGTTTGTCGTCGAATTTTTATGGATAGCTTTAGAACAGATGGAAGTTAGGGCTCTGGAGTTTTCGTTGGCACTGTTAGTGTCAATGATTCATATATCTCTTGACATCTATACTTCAAAATTTCAAGCAGAATTATTTCCTATCATCAGACCCATAACTATGGGAGCATAGTCTCAGAGTATTTCACTGGAAAGGGATACAAAAACTTCTCCAAGGGAACTGCGCAATATGTGCAAGAGAAATATCAGCAGAAAAATAGTAGGTTTCCTTTCAGAACATTACGGCTCTGTTTTGAAGAGGATGAAACCATTGCATATTGCATTAATTAGAACAAGAATGCAAATTTTCCACCGTAATCAATTAGGTCCCGAGGAAATAAAAAAGGTTCCTATTGTGGACATACTGAATTTCATCCACAAAGCGCAAACGATAATGATGGAAGAACATGGATTCCAGCTGATTCCATTCCTTAGACAGGTAATATCTAGATATATCTAGGTAGTTCGGCCTTTGACCGACTTACGACAATAAATTATTATTATTATCTATGCTTTCTGACATAATGAGAGCGAAGTCGCAACGGAAGGCTCTTTGAAGCTCTCTGACTGTTTCAGTACTGATATTTATGTGCAAGACGTGGTCGCCGCAGTCTTTCTTCATAGCTAAGGGAAAAATAACCCAAAATTCTATACATTATGCTAAGTGCATTGCCAAGCTGCATTATTGCGGTAGACGGTGGAGCTAATGAAGATGTCAACTGCAGGTTAAACAAAGCAAGGGCGTCGTTCAGGCCACTGCATGCAGTGTGGGCGAGCTCGCGAATCTCCAGGCGCACAAAACTGCAAATATTCAGCGCATGTGCCTCCGTATCATCTGTAGAATATTCTTTTCGAACACCATCAGCAACGATGCACAGTGGAGACTAACGAATGAAGAACTCGTCTTGTTGTAAATCAAAAATAGAAAGTAACGATGGATAGGTCACACGCTTAGAAAGCCTTCAGATAGCATTACAAGAATGGCACTAAACTGGAACCGGCAAGGGAGCAGAGGTTGAGATCGGAGCCAAAAAATACTTGGAGTATTGCGCGAGCTAGCCGATGTCAAATACAACATGGGACGGCGCAAAATTAACAGCACAAATGGAAGAGTCTAGTTGAGGCCTTATGTTCCCAAGAGGAGTTACAAGGAAAAAAACAACGGTTGGGTTATTGTGTGGCTGCACTCTCTCTCTCTCTCTCTCTCTCTGAGATCTTACACTTAGTCCAAAATTCTCTTTGTAAAACGACCGATCATCTCTTCAAGTACTGTTGTGCGTGTTAAATTTTGGACAACATTAGAAGGGACCTATTTATATTAGCCAGTTCCGAATGGCAGAACCTTTGTGACATCACTTTAATTTAGTTTTGCCACAGAGCTCTCTTTTAAGAAGCATTTTTGGCAAATTATTACTGCCGGAAAAATTGTCAATTCTTGCTGACAAGTGGGCACCGTTCGAAAGAAAATTCTTTTCGATATTAAAGTTGTCCTTTAGTCGGAGATTGAACCCAGGACCTACACATCAGAAGGCCAACGCACTAATCACGGAGCTACAGCGGCCACAGATTACATTTCAAAATTCCTGACTCTGGCTTTCCAAACAATTTTTATCGTATAAATATTTACGTAAATAATTTTTTTTTTTTTTTTTGCAACAGCACAATGGCTAAGCACCTCCTCAATTTTGATTAAACAAAATGACGCAATGAGAAACTATTGTTTATTGCCATTCTCAACCTCAATTTGTGTATGCAATTTTCAACGTTTCAATTGAATTTTAATTAAAAACTTATCAAACAAGAAAACAAAAAAAATAAAAAAGAATTACAAACGAAGCAACAAATATGCATAAAATACATAGAATGAATGAACGTCATCTAACAACAAATACGAGTATGAGTATTAGTAGGAGTATGCATCACACACACACACACACACACATCCACACATAATGTATGTTTTACATGTACTCGATACAAAGGAAAATGTCATTGTACTCAAAATAGTTCAACGACTGCTACTGCGTTACGATGTATA
Source organism: Megamerina dolium (assembly GCA_963854835.1). Taxonomy (NCBI): domain Eukaryota; kingdom Metazoa; phylum Arthropoda; class Insecta; order Diptera; family Megamerinidae; genus Megamerina; species Megamerina dolium. The sequence goes on from OY978528.1 coordinate 10,238,482, forward strand.
GTACAAAAGTAATATGTGCGTGTATGGGTGAATTCATTTGTATGCATTTAACGAGTGCAATATTTACTTATTATTATTATTTTTATTTTGCTATTAGCAGCTTTATTGTGTTAGCGTTATGTTAATTTTTTTTTTTTAATATATGTGCTTATGTACATACATTTTACATATCGATTACAATTCTAACTTCTATTAATCCCATTAGGAAAAAGTTCAGAGAACAGCAGATAAGTTCCTATTGATATTACATGGATTTTAGTCTTCAAATAATGTTTAAATTCTTCTTTAGAACGTTGTGGTGTATCAGGAAATTTTTTAAGGGCTTTCTTAAATTGAAGAACTAATTCGGACCTCTTGCTGATTACTCAGTCACACAAAAATTTAATCCTAAAATCATAGGTAAAACACCTATTTTCGTTGTTGCATTATGCACAAATCTTTAATCTCTGTTTTTGTATTTTAAAAAATCACGGCCAAGGGGTATTCTGAGACCCTTTGTTAATTAAAGAACTATAGAACTTTTCTCTTTTTCTATTCAGTACACAAATAGAAAAACTTCCAGAGAACTTCTGCTACATCTGCTTCTTGTTCAATTTTAAATGTTTTTGTCGAACTCAAAACATCTTCTGTAGTTTTAAGGACTCCGAGTAGATTCCGGCTCCAACTCCAGAGTCCATTTTGGAATCATCAGTGAAAATTGGTGTCCCTACCGGTGAGGATTCAACCTTTCTTCCATTCATTTCTACTTGGAAATACAGCCTTGATGCCACTCTCAAAAGCCAGCTTGCGAGGGCAAAAGTCCGTCCTGTTGTCAACTATATCTATAGGGTACATGTCTAAGGATACAACTGTGTCCTTGTTGAGTACACTTCCAACATCCAGATTCCCTGAGTCTGAGTGCCGTTTGCAATGCAGTACATAGTATGTGCAACTCATTTGGGAGGAGCTTCAAAATAGGATCCAAGGCTGCAGCGGGGGCCATGTAGAGAATCGTCAATAAATAAAAAAAAATTTAAATTCTTATCTCAACTCGATAGATGATAAAATTTTACCAGAACTGCCCAAAAGAAATGTAAAAGTTTTATTTTGATGTAATGAAATATTTGAAAAATTCATTAAAATATCCAAGATCGGCTCTAGACGGGTAAAACTTACAATCAACCACCAATAGGTTTTTCTTCTCAAATTTTCTTTCGACACACTTATTCCCTTAGAGACAGCTGTCCTATAAAATTGAGTGATTTTCTTTGAAATTTCACTCACATCGCTGCCAGTGTGCCTCTAGAGGGGAAGTAAGACTAAAGAATATTAATTACAAAATAAATTTAAAATCATCATGAAATTGGCAAATATTTCAGTAATTGCCCTAGAAATGCCCCGAAAGGTATAACATCACATTCAGTTTTTTTATTAAACATTTTCATTGAGCATACTTACTTCCTCAATCGTCTCCTTAGAGTGGTTCCCGTACAAAATTGAAGTTTTTAATAAGAAATTTTACTCGTATGGCTGCCAAAGTGCTCCTAGAGGGATAAGTATCAAGACTGAGCCCCATTAATTTTTACTTGCTCCATTCCTTTAGTCTTTAAGGGAGACTTGCCTACAAAATGACTTTAAAATTATATGAAAATCGACAATTAATTAAATAATTGCCCATAAATTCCACCTAGAGGTGCAAAATGTATGACCTACCCCAATTAATTTTTTTCTTCACAACAATTTCTCTGAAAATACACATCACCGAAATTGACCCCTCATAAGAGTTTGCCTACAAAATCTATGGTTTTTAATTAATTTCACTCATATCACTCCCAGATTCCTCCAATAATTTTTACTAGGTACTCAATAATTTTTCTAAATATACCTACTCCCTATCTGTGCTCCTTTGGAGGTCTTTTCTGCAAAATGAAACTTGAGAGCATTTGAAAATTGCTCAATAGCCCCACAATTGTTCTCAGAAATCATTAATTCTTCTGCATTAATATTTCCTCAAATATGTTTCTCATTTTTGCTCCACTTCTTACACTCGAAATAAAGCTGTGCACTGTGCAAAGCCCCCTGTTTCACATGAAAATGATTTTTGGAAAAATTTTCTACTGGGTAGTTGCTGAAAAAAATCTCCCAATAGTGTTGGTGTGACACACTTGTTGCTATTATTACTGCTATTGTTGCTATTATTACTTGTTATATGTTATTTCAGTTTTTTTTTTCTTTTTATTAAATAATTATTTAGATATAACAGATAACAGTAAGTAATAACACGAATCAACCTTGTAAATGTTTTGCACACATTTTTTCGCTTGTAGATATTTACAAATGCTATGAACTACATAAAATGCATTAATATTGTATTAAAAAATTAAATTACTTAAAATTAATATTTAATATTTTTATAAAAAAATGTTAGGCGCCTACATATTTTTTTTAAATAAATTTAATTTTTCACATCTAGATTTTATGATGGTTTTTGCGATTGTTAAGGTTTGTGTCAGAGCTAGAAGAGCTAGACACTTTTGACAGCATTTAATATTATGGAATTTTATTTTCTTTTGAAGAAAAAGCATCGATAGTCTGGTGTCTGCAATACTGAGCCCACCCTAGTAACAGGTTTCTAAAGAAATTTGGCCATTGATAGCGAATTTTACATTGGATTCGAATGGGTTTGAAATCAAATTTTAATTATTTTGCCTAAATTTCGACATTAATGCTTACACTATTTGGAATTGTTACCTTTCTGGCTACACTTTAGTCATTTTAGAACAAACGGAGACATACCTAAACCTTAATATAAGTTGTAGTAAAAAGTAATCCATTATATTTCCAATAGATGGCTTTAGTAATCTGTATCTTGCGTTCTATAAGTGCGATCGGGTTACGCTAGATAGCGTTAGAAAGATAGGATTTCGTACTAACTAAACTTTTCAGGCAGTTTTGTGATTGCTGGACTCAGCATTGTTTGAGCACGCATCAAAGATGGACACCAATAAAGAGAAAATACGCCATATTTTACAGGTTTTCTTCGATAAAGGCGAAAATGAAAGCCAGACGGCTGAAAATGTGTGAATAGTGTTTATGGTCCTGATACTGTAACAGTTTCGTCGATTCCGTTTCGGTAATTTTGATAGCAAAGATGCACAACGCTCTGAGAAATATCAAAAATATCGATAAAATAATGGAAATCATCGAGTCTGACCGTCATGTAAGCACTGTTTCTATTGCCCAGGGGCTAAACATTGCAAAAAAAAACCATTTGGAACCATTTAAATAAGCATGGATACAAAAATAAACTCGATGTATGGGTGCCACACGAGTTAACGCAAAAAAACCTCATGGACCGAATTTCTATCTGCGAATCGCTGCTGAATCGCAACAAAATCGATCCATTTCTGAAGGGAATGGTTACTGGTGATCAAAATGGGGTCACTTACGACAACGTCAAGCGAAAACGGTCGTGGTCGAATAGCGGTGAGCCGGCGCAAACGGTGGCCAAGCCAGGATTGATGGTCAGGAAGGTTTTGCTATGTGTTTTGGTGGGATTGGCAGGGAATCATCTCTTATGAGCTGCTCCCCTACGGCCAAACTGTTAATTTGGACCTGTCAACTGTCAAAAATTGGACCGTCTGAAGGAAGTAATCGCCCAGAAGCGGCCAGCTTTGGCCAATAGGAGAGCAATTGTATTCCATTAGGACAATGTCAGGCCACACACATCGATAGTGACTCGCCAGAAGCTCCGGGAGCTTGATTGGGAGGTTCTTATGCATCCATCTTATAGCTCGGACCTGGCACCAAGTGATTATTACCTGTTCCTGTCTATGGCGAATGATTTTACTGGTGAAAAATTCACCTCAAGAGAAGCTTGTGAAAATCGACTGTCCCAGTTTTTTGCCAATAGAGATGCGGGTTTCTATGAGAGTGGCATCATGAAATTATCTTCAAAATGGCAACAAGTTACCGAACAAAACGGTACATATTTAACTTAATTTGGATCATTCTAACTATGCTAAAGAAAATCATCAATTTTTACTAGACCTTATATACGGATATTAATCCATTGTCGACCCATCATAATTCTTTCAAATAAAGAAATACTCTCAAAAGTGGATTTATACACAAGCTTCTTGCACAAGAGCACAACAACAACAACAACAAAAAGGAAGAAAAGATATAAAATTTCCCTGCAGAACAAAAACCACTTCCTCGTTCTCTTTCTGTCTCTCATAATATACTACTTAAACCGGAACAAAGTTGCAAATACGTTTTATTGCTTTTTTTTTTTTGCAAATTTAAAAGAAATTCACAGCTTTGTTTGCGTGTATGTTTGTATGACCCAAAAAAAAAAAAAAAAAACAAAAAAAAAGTTTATAAAAAACAACATTTTTTTCTTGTAAAACAAAAAATATCAAAAGAACAGCATAAATAAAGCACCAGAGGATGAGGATAAAAGAGGACTAGAGAGTGACTGTCTTAACGACAAGGATGCTTTGAAGTCAAGCATACACAGCAGGAGATGTGTAAATAAAGAAGAATACAATCATTGAATCGAACATACAAAGGTAGTTGTTTGAGAAAAAGAGATGGAGAAGAGGAGAAAATGAGAGAGATAGAGAGCAAAATAATCAACACGCGCTCTATTAAATAATGCTAGAGGCATGTATATATAAAAAAAAATAAAACAAAAATAATAAAAAAAAATATTTATAGGAAAAAACCAAAAAATACCTAAAGATAAAGAATATGAAGAGTCAACAACAACAACAACAACAACAACAACAAGAAAAATGCGTATCAAATACCTATGTAAGCAAATTGTTGAAACTAAACACCATCGGCAACAACAAGAGCAAAATACATACATACACATGAACATATTCTATGTTCTTCTCTCAATTCAAGAATTAGCTGCAACAACAAGCAACATGAGAATAAAAGCAAATAATAATAATAATACAGATAAATAATAATAATAATAATAATAATAATAATAATAATAACAACAACTAGATTGTCAAATCGTAGCAGCAGTAATAGCAACAGCAACATCAATAGCAACAACTACATATAAATATAATTCCACTTGGCCCAGATTATTTTTGAAGGTCGCACATTATCGACGGTCGTTCACCTACATATTTTCGTAATTTATATGTGTGTGTGCGTGTGTACAAATAGCATATATATATAAATATATGTATGTGTATGCGTGAGCGTGCGATGGAGGAGTAGCAGCAGCAGCAGCAGCAACATATATTTATATACATATATTTAGGTACTTGTATATATAGGGATTTGTATACTGAAAAATAGAGGTACATACATACTTGTATATATATTGATACAAGTATAGAATATATCTATGTAAATATCTGTATCTTCTTATATATGTATGTATGATACTTCTAAACCCACCAATACTTAGATATTTTATAATAAATACATACATATTAATAAACATGTATTCATAAATAAATACAAGTATCGTATGTATATATACAAGTGCGTGTATATAAGAGTGTGCATGTTTGTATACATTTAATTCAGATGTTGCTGTGGTGTAGAGTTACCAAGTAGTGTATTATGGTGTCTGCGCATACTCATCGAAAATTAAAACACAATTTTTATATCATTTTTCATTTAGAATGTGTAATATTTAAAAAAAAAAAAACTATTTTAAAGTAAATTATTAAAATAAAAATAATATAACAAATTAACAAATATTACTAACAATATTATCAATCAATTCAGTATTTGATATGCAACGTATTCAAATGTCAACAAAATTACGCTTTTTTCTACCAACAAGATCATAGAAAATCTATTAAAAAAAAATTGAGAACAATATAATTTGTCAAAATATATTAGTTTTTATATTTTTTGTGTAGAGTTTGTTCTTTTGCTAAGAAAACAAAGTAAAAAAAATATAATCCTTATAATCCACGAAGGGATCTTTGGCCAAGCTTCTCTTCCATTACTCTTGTGCGTGCTAAATTTTGGACAGTAAGGAAAGGGACCTACTTATTTTAGCCGGTTCCGAAAGGCAGAACTCTTGCGTCATCACTTTTTCTGAGCTTTGTCACAGAGTTCTTTTAGAAGCTTTTCCATGGCAAGAATACATAGTATCAATAAAAAAAACTGTGCATATATACAAAAGTTATGAGCAATTATACGAATATATCGGAATTAAATTTCTTTCCAGTTTTTAATCTAGTCGGAATTAGATGGAACTAAAATATGTAGGTGAACTAGACATTGTTACGTGATTTTCGGAGGTTTCTTAGAACAATGCAACGCAGTGATGGGATAGATATCTTCTTACCCTTCATACTTACCCCTATTTGCAGTCCTTCGAGCAGCTACCCAATTTCATAAAAAAATGTAGCATCAATTTTTTTTAAGGGGTTTTGGAGCGAAACAAGATTTTATATAGTGTTTTTCTCTATTTTCAGTATTCAAGTGGTACTCATCTAAATACAATAATATAACTCTGAACCTTGAGAATAGGGTACAAAAAAAAAAAATGGAATCACAACTTATAGATAATAACTTGTTTTTATTTATTATTCTCAAAAAGTAATATTTCAGCATTTTGCAGCAAATTAAGCATAAATAAAACAGTAACGAATCGAATTAGAAAGCTTCAAATTTTGCTTAGTTTTGAATTTTTTTTGAGATTTGCAAAAAGACAAACATAATGTGAAGTCGCAAAGTGTTAACATTTTCCCACAAAATCCACACAATAAGATCTTCTTAAAAGTCAAATTATGCTATGATATTATTATAAATTTTTTTTTACGCCTTTCCTTAGGGGCGTCAATGTTAATTTCATATCTACACCAATATTTTTTCGAGCATAACTTTGGTAACCCTACTGCTGCGCGTGTACAAATGCATGATGAATAAAAATAACACCAACAACATAATAATGACATACAAATTTTTCGAGAGCCCAAATAAATAGAGGCGAATAAAAATAAAAATAATAATAATAATAACAACAACAACGTCGATAATAATAATTATAACAATAAAATGAAAGACGTCAGCACAACACCACTAATATGGGATGCAGCATGAAGGCGCTCTTTAACAGTCAAAGAGTACAGAAAATATATGAATAAAGAGAGAGAGAGAGACAGAGAGAGATATATGTCAGTAGTGAGTGTTTGGAGTAGAGAGAGAACTTAATGTATAAGAGAGAGTAATTTAGGTTTATTCTATGAGCAATAATTTGTGGCATTAAATTGCATTATAAACTTTGTGATAAAATTCCAGGATTAAGCCTTAGTTCTACATTTTTTTTATCGATAATTGCATTAAGTATTGCTTCAAGTATATATAAGACCATATATGTTGCTATGAACTTAGTCTTGTTTAGATAGTAGTAGGGGAAATCATATCTTCGCTGATTAGAAATATATCAAAAAGAATTGTCAAGTAGAATAAAATTCGTGATATGATTGAGTTTACGTTTACTACATTTTTTTTTTAAATTTTCATACTCATCTAGAAGTCAATGATCATGATATGATCTTGAAATTATAGTTGATATATTCCTGTTGCTACTTTTTAGGGATTCAGCCTGTTGTCTGTGCTATTTTTCATGGATATTATAAACAAAATGAAAGAAGAATCAATAAATAACGTCACCAGCTTTTCCTAAGTTGTTCCTAGAGATGTAAAATGTATGATCGACCGTAAATAATTCTTTCTTAGATTTTTTTCAAAATGTTCCCCATTTCCACTGCATAGAGAGAATCCCCAACAATATTTACTTGTATGAATTATAAAAAAATCAACTAGAATTTCTTACAATATCCTCATACTAAAATGTGAAAGAAGATGAAGACGAGAGCATCTGAAGGTAGTTCAGTATTGTTTGAATCAACTTGAAAATACGAAGCAAGAGAGAGTGTTGGAGAGAGAGAGAGAGAGTACAGATGACATGTATAGTAAGAGCATCATATACATATATGTTGCAGATGGAGGAGAGCGAAGAGGCCGGTCGATTTATGTATACAAAGTAAGCGAAAGTATTGTTTCAAGATGATGAGCATGATAAAATATATTAAGGATATAAATTCGTTTACGCAAGTAACTAGATAAGAATGCTTAAGGAATTTTACAAGTGTGTATATATTTTAGCAACAATTTAATGACATATTCATCGACATACTTTCGATTGAGGATGGGTTTAGAAATCGATTTAAAATTGATTATTGTCCCCCACCCATCAAATAATTATGCAGCATTCAAGAGATTAAGAATATTCGATTAAAATGAGAAAACATGTTCAAAATATATAGAATATAATGTATAAATATGAAATGAGAGTAGTTTCAAAAGCAGAATGGAAACTTTTTTTACTAATAACCACGTGCTAGGAAGTAGTTGATAATGAAGAAAAGGAAATAAATGCTTAAACGCGTACATATCAACGCGTTCACATATGTATGTAATAAAATCAAATAAAATTTGCACATATGTTTTAACTCGTCCAACTGTGTGTGAAAAGTAGATTGTCATTTATTTTACAAGCACACCAAAATATACAAAAAATGTATATATACATACATCAATATGTGTATACACATTATATGTGTATACACATTGTTTTTTTTGTTTTGTTTGTTTTGCTAGTGGCATATTAGAATATTTTTTAACAACCCTACGCATCAAAATATTAGGGTAGGTAGCTCACAAAATTATCAACATAAAACGGCCCACATTCCAAGTGGTAGGTACTCGTATGTAGTATGCGAGGCACCCACACGCACTTTTATGTTGTCGTAGTTTGCAACTTGGTTGTTGTCGTTTTTGTTGTTGTTGTTGTTGTTATTATATTGTTTGTAGGCTAAACATGCGTGATATTTATTAACTTGACGCACATACATACACACCATATGTGCGTCAGTATACATAGCGTTTGAAAGAGCTTGTAACTGGGAGAGAGAAAGAGAGCCTGAAAGCAAAAGTGAATGAAACTTGAAGAATGTAATAATACAAAGAAAGAGAGTACTTGATTTGGAGAATGATGGAAAGAGAATTTCTTATAAATATGTGCATGTGTGTGTGTGTGTGTGTGTATGTGAATAAGTGCGTAACGGTGAAGACTCAGCAAATTGACATTAATTTTCTTAATTTCGTTTATTTGTGGTGTTGCTGTTTTTGTTGTTGTTGTTGTTGTTGTTTCTCTTCTTGTTCCTTCTCTTCTTCTTTTTCTTCTTCTTATTGTTTGCGTTTAGGCAATTGATACACACACACACACTCATATATACAAATATAGTACATAACTAGTATTTCGCGTCTGTATGAGAGAGTGTAATATCCTAACACAGTAAAACAGCCTATATATATAGTATTTACATATATTTGACCATGAATATTTATTGGTGCTGTTTCTTGTTGTTTTTGTTGTTTCTTTTCTGGGCAAAAGTTTTTTTTTTTTTTCGTTTACTTCACCCTTAGCATCCATCACCCTCTGTTATATTTCTTTACACCCTGCACGCACAGTTAATGGGATTTAGTTGTGTATGAGTTGTATGCATACGCGTGTGTATACACAAATATATTGTGTATATATACACAAAGATGTATATATACATTCGTGTATATATGCATATTTGTATATACATATCCTCAATGATATATCACATACTTTATGAAACACGTGTCGCATGAAAATTACGTACATATATACGAGTACCTATGTGACCTTGCAATTGGTTTGGGGATAATGATGATGATGATGATGATAGGTGATGTTAGGTAGGGGTAGATTGGGGTTAATCGTGAAATAAATAAACAAAAAAAAAAATTTGAAAAATCTAAAAAGTTAATACATATAATACTGAAATAGCAAGTAAATATAATAAATTAATGATGAATAGAACTTAAACAAATAAAATATACACTCATAGATGTACACATATGTATTTTACATACATATGTATATGTAGGTATATATACAATATAAATTATAATTGACTAAAAGATGTATCGAATTTTTAGAATATTATGTATTACTGAAAAAATAATTGAAAACAAAAAAAAGTTTAACCTCACTTCCATTGTTAGATGCAAAGTGAAAAGTTTCATGTTATAAATGCCGTAAAATATACCATTAAAATAATTTATTTGATTTTGGTATACAGGAAATGATTCGTTGTATTCAACAAATATGTATAGTCTCTTCAAATCATTAAATAAAATTGAAAAAGCTGTATTTCGGTCATAAAAAAGCTTAGATGGCTGGCTCTATGATAGACATAAGTTTAAAAAAATATATGCTTGTAAGGGAGATAGGCGTAATTTTCATTCGATTCCGTTTATTTTCAAATTGATCTTTTAGTTGTCAAATTTAATTGCAAGTACCAAATTTCAGCTTGATAGCTCTAAATTTTCGTGCCTAAACTATGAAAATATACATACGAACACATGCTGTTGTATGGAAGGTAGGCGTGGTTTTCACCCGATTCCTTCTATTTTCAAATTAGCCTTTTAGTTATCAAATATAATTGTAAGTACTAAATTTCAACTTGATAACTCTATATTTTCGTGCCTAAAGTATGAAAATATACATACGGAAACATGCTGTTGTATGGAAGGTAGGCGTGGTTTTCAACCGATTACGCCCATTTTCGAATATATCAATTCTGTATCAAAAGTAGCTTTAAATATGAAATTTTAGTTCGATGGCTTTATATTTCCATGCATGAAATGTGAAAATGCACATTCAACAACATACTTTTGTATGAGAGGTAGGCGTGGTTTTTATCCGATTTTATGGATTTACAAACTATTCCCTTTTATTGTAAAAATAATCGTATATACTAATTTTGAGATCGATGGCTGTATAATTAAGGTTTTTAACGAGCGAGTCATCTTCTACATGGCAATAGTGGAACTACAGCTCGACTATGGCTCCTTGAAGCATAGTAAAAAATGTGCTGCCTTTGCATGAGCATAGATGGTCAAAATTTAGTCCCTATCTAGCTGCAGTTGGAGAAAGAAAGAAAGAGCTATCTGAGTAAAATCAATCAATCTCGACTTTAGTCTACTTGAGGTTTGAGTTTTCAACAGGACACAATTTGAAATACACTCAAATGAAGAATGACAAAAGAGTTTGCTTAGTCATCTGTATATTGATGTGTCTTCATTGCAATATGCTTTCCCTCACGAATGTTAACACCCCCAAAAATATTACTCTTAATGAAACTTCAATGACGTGTAACTTAATTGAGTTGACAAAAGCATAGAAGAAAGAAAAAAAAAAAAGTATTCATTGGTGTTGGAAAAAATTAGCAAAAAGCAAAGGTAAGAATATAAAAAAAGAATAAATATATTTGTGAAATAAAAAACACGAAAAATTAGCTGCCACTTAAATGTATCATCATCATTATTATCATCATAATTATCATCATCATTATCATCATTATCATCATTATCATCATCAATGACCAAGAGTCAAGTCAGTGAGCCAAAAATAAACAAAAGGTCAGTTCAAATTGACCCATACACAAATATTGCATACGAAGTGGAGTAAAATGAACTACAATGTAAGTGTGAGAAATGAAATGAATTTGAGAAAACAACAACAACAACAAAGTAAAACCTCAAAATATTATAATATAATTTGTTTTTGTGTTTTGTTGTTGTTGTTGTTTAACGGCGAGGTCATTCTACTGCTGTAATAAATGTCCTTTGTGAACGCGCTACATATTTTGGGTATACAAATAAATGTTCACTATATAAAAAGGATATAATTTTATTTATTTATTTCGATATTTCTATTTTATATATTCCATTCTCTTTCTTCAAGTCATAACTGTTTGATATAATTGATGATATGATTTGGTTTTTTTTTTTTTTTTTTTTTTTGTGTTGCCCAGTGTATAAATAAACTTATTAGTGGCATAATGGTCAGAAATATTGTGATGGTGTTGATGGTGCTGATATATGATAAATGTGGTTAATACAACAACATACCTCTGTAGCCATTGAAATGGAAATGAGAAAAAAAAAAAATTAAATGAATAGTCATTATTTCATTTCATTTCATCTCGATGTGGTGAAACACTATATAGATTGCAATGATAATGATAATAATGATAATATGCTCGATGACGTCATTTACAGATTTATTTTCATAATAGTGTAAAATTATTAAGGTAAGTAATTTTGTTGTTGTTGTTGTTGTTGCTGTTGGGGGAAAAACGCCAGAAAATTATCTCATTTATATGCGATGCATGTTTTAAAATCCTTAGAGACCACAATAATTTATTACAATAAAATATAGCATAAGCATATGTGCAAGTAAATAAGTATAGGGTCTCTACTTATATGAATATTATTATTTAATGGATCAAATAAATTCGAAGAAAATGAACAAACTTTTGTGCTTGTGAAATGGCAAAAAAAGGAAAGCAACGATCGTTTGTGTTGCGAAGCATCATTTCTTACAAGCTACAATTTCACCCTAAAAGCTCTGCAGAATTTTGACTTGGAATATTTCTTCTAGTAGTCTTGGGTTGGATTGGTTAAATTTGAGCAATACTAAAAAGCTATCAAGTAATATTACAATCTCAAATTTTGTACAAAAAATTATATTTATTAATTAATGGCCGATTTTGAGAATAGGACAAGTTGGAGGAAAATCCAATATCCATCTCCCTGCAAAAAAGGATATTTTCCACGCTTTAGATAAGAAAAACATAGTTATTCGTATAAAATCAGGTAAAAATTATTAAAATTAGTTTGAGAATAAACCCATTTGGATGAAAACCCCTTCCCTGCCACTTTGCGTATGTAAATTGAAAGCTATAAAGCTGTTACGAAGTCGGTCCCAGAACTACCCGACCTGACATATAGGTGGCGGCAGTAGTTTGAAAAAAATTACTTTGGTGAAAAGTGGCAACCTTATAAAACATATGTTTTAAGATTCAAGGCCCCATCTTGTTTATTATTTTTTTTGGAGCCATCGAAATTTAACGACCCTAGTGAATTTGTAAATATGGAAGAAATTGGTCACCGTTATGTAATTCAATACTTTCATTTGAAAGGTTTCAGTCCAACCATATATTAAAGCCGACCATAAAATATTGGGTGGCACAGTTTAAACGAGGTCGTATGCGCTACCAAGACGAACACAGTAGTGGTCAACCAATTGAGGTGGCCACGCCAGAAACGGTTTAGAAAATCCACAACAAAATGGTATCGGCTGAAGGTGCGTGAGCTAGGTGAATTTAGAGGCATTTCACGAAGTGCTATATATCGTATATTGATCGAAAATTTGGAGATGGAAAACCTGTGTGCAAAATGGGTGCCGCTCTGGTCGTCCTGAGCTCTTTAACTCCGTCGTCCTTGCTGAAACTCGTGGAAGCTGAGTCAAGTTTGACAATGTATATGATGGCCGAAAAGTTAAATTCATCACATGGAACATTTTACAGGCATCTGGTTCAATTGAGCAAAGTTCCAAAGCTGGGAAAATTGGGTTCGGCCTAAACTTTCCGTCGCAAACCTTCAGTAGAGAATGAATGTGCATTCTCAGCTGCTGCAGCGGCTTGAAAATGAGAGTTTTTTGAATCGTATTGTTACTGGGGACGAGAAATGGGTCCTTTACAATAAGCCTGTTTGCAAACGCCAGTGGTTAGATAAAGATGAAACATCAGAACCAACCCCAAGAGATGGCCTGCATTCCGAGAAGATTCTCCTGCCTATTTGGTGGGATATGACCGGTATCATTTATTTTGATCTGCCGGAACCAAACCAGACGATCACAGCTGATGATGATTGCCATCAATTATCCAAACTGAATGAAGCATTTGAAAAAATGGACCGTCTTTAGTCAATAGACGCAAAGTTTTGTTGCACCACGACAACGCAAGACAGACATTAGGCAAGCTGATCGAGCTCGGATGGGAGCTAATCCCGCATCCACCATACTTTCCGGATATTGCACCTTACGTTTATCACCCTTTCCGTGGACTTCAGAGTCCCATTTAAATAATAAGAACTACCACCTCAAAAGAAGCTGTAAAATGGAATATCGACGCGTATTTTGGCTCCAAGGACAAACAATTTTTTGAGTAGCAAATTAAAAATTTGCTTAAGCATTGGGAAGAGCTTGTAAATAATGCAGGAAAATATATTATTGATTAATAAATACTGAAAACTTCTTTTGTATTTATTTTAAAACCACCTAAGAAAAACGCACGAACTTATGGACTAACCTGATAGATATGATCATAATTACCTACGAGTCGATGAATTTATGAATGGGCGGAATCGATTGAAAACCACGCCTAGATCTCATACTAATGTATTTTTCCGTATGTAATTTGCCGCACTTTTCGCATGAAAAATTGACAATTTTGAGAATGGGCTGAATCGGATGAAAATCACTCCTACTTATTATAGAAACTAAGAATTAGAGTATCTCCAAGAACTGTTCCATAAAATCCCATTCTACTCTCAATATGAAGCACTTTTATTGTTTTTTTTTTTATTATTTATTCTTCCCTGCGATTCTGATTCATTTGCTATTGCAACCCTCCAGCAAAACCATCAGTAATATACGCAGTTCTATTTGTTATTCTCATTATGATAAACGGCATATGCTCACTCTCATATATGTACAATAAATCGTACTCAAGAGTATGAGTGTTGCTATGAGTTCGTAAGAGAAATAAATGTGAGAGTGAAAAAGCATGCAATTATTTTATATTAATTTCATTTTTAATATCATTAGGCGTGATAATGACATTAGAAATATGAACAATACCAAACAAACAACATTAATAATAATAAAAATAATACCAAATATGTAAATATAATCAAAATACTTCTAATATGAACCATAAATATAAAACAAATTAAAAAGACGGAGTGTGAGAGAGAGCTAAGAAAGAGAGTGAATATTATGGTTTGTATGTACGATAAGTATATCGTACTAGGTTGCTAGTCAACTAAGAGAAAATTCTTTGAAGGAGAATGAGAACTTGAGGTTCTAATTGAAAATATGTTTAGACACACACACATATACATACACATATTTCAGTATGGCACACAAGTGTTAATAAAAGGAAGCAGCACAAGAGCAGGTGGGTTCAAAATAGAGAGTGTGGGAGAGTAAGAACGAGAAAGAGTGTGAGCAAGAGAGAGAGAGAGAGAGAGAGTGAACGAGTGAGAGCGCGTAAGGAAAAAGTGGAAAAATATGAAGCTATTGTGGAAAAGCAAAAATAAAAAATGACAATGAATTGAGGTTACTACAAGTCAAGGCCAAAATTTGATATATGTATGCGTAGGTTTGAATTATATATGTACTGTATTGTATGTATATAGAAAAAGCATGGAAGGAAGCATAAAAACACAAAGAACAACAATACATATAATTTGATAAGAATATCAAACACATTGATACATATGTATGCTATCTAATATAGGATAAGAGCAATATATATAAATATATGATATAACAACAAGTACGTCCAATACGCAGTATTTCTTATACAAATGTGTATATCCTTAGGGTGTATGTTTATGTAATTTTATGTAAATATACATGAAAATGTCTGTGTATAGGATCCAATACAAAATATACATAACATATGTATATTTCGTTCAAAATATCCTTGATGCTGTGACCTCGAATGCCTCGAATGTCTTCAGAACTATGTGATTTGGTGAATTATTGTGAATGATAAAAATATCCAATAATGTAATTCAATAGAAAATTTCGAAATACATTTTTCCCTGATAGCGGAAGTTTAAAAAAAAAAAAGAAACACAATAAATACAAAAAAATAAGACATAAGGGAAGTGTTACAACATAAAAAGCATACAAGATAATAAAAGATGAACATAGAGAGAGAGCGAGAGATATAGAATGAAGTTATGTAAATGCATTAGTGGATGGAAGATAAAACCAAAGTTATTATTATTTAATATTATGCTTTTATTATATATCTGTGCCTATGCTGGACTGTTGATTCTATGTTGTGAAGGAGAGAAAATATGTTTATAAGAAGAACAATGTTATGGTCACATAGTCAATTAATATTAATAAATGATATTTAGTAATTAGATGCAAGTCAGTAGGAAATACACTTCAATATAAAAGAATTTGAAAAGCTTAACCGAAGCTTATATATTCTCTACACCCTAGATATAGAATCGAAAAGAAAAGCTGTGGTGTATCATTCAATATCATCCATATACAATTTTAATCGTATATTGATAAAAAAAAATTGCATGCGCCAAGCTTCACTACTATAGAGTCAAGAGTATAGACTCAAGAACATAACTTTATATGAAAGATAGGTGTGGTTTTCTTCGGCTTACATTAATCTTCAGATCTGTCTACTTAATATCTTACTATAATCACAATTTTTGGGCGCAACATGAGAAAACATACACTTGACAACATACTTTTGTATGGGTGGTAGGCTTACTTTTTAGCCAATTATGACCATTTTCTAATATATATGTATATTCTGTCATCGGAACAACTTTGTATATGAAGTTTTAGCTCGATACCTATATAATTTTGCGTGTAAAGTCTTAAAATGTTCATTTTACAATATACTTTTGTATTGGAGGTAGGTGTGGTTTTCATGTGATTACGCCCATTTTCTAATATATTTATTTCGTGGTCAGAGTAACTTAATATGCCAAGGTGCAGTGCGATAGCTTCATATTTTCGTTGGCAAAGCATGAAAATATGGATTAAACGATATACTTTCGTATGAGAGGTAGGCGTTGTTTTCATTCAATTACACCCATTTTTTGAGTATGTCTATTTTGTGACTAGAAAACGTTTACACACTAAGTTTTAGCTTGATCGCTGTATAACATTGCACGTAAAGGGTTAAAATATAAATTTCAAATGTACTCTTGTATGGAAGGTAGGCGTGGTTTTCATCCGATTATATTCATTCTCTAATATGTCTACTCTGTGATCAAAATAACTACACATACGAAGTTATATTTCGATAGCTTCATTATTTTCGTGCGAAAAGTGTAAAATATATACTAAACGACATACTTTCATATAGGAAGTAGGCGTGGTTTTCTGGCGATTATGTCCATTTTTTAATATATCTATTCTGTGATCAAAATAACTACACATACGAAGTTATATTTCGAAAGCTTTGTAGTTTCGTGCGAAAAGTGTAAAATATGCACTAAACGACATACTTTTATATGAGAGGTAGGCGTGGTTATCATCCGATTATGTTCATTTTCCAATAAATCTATTCTGTGATCAAAATACGAAGTTATATTTCGATAGCTTTATATTTTCGCGCGAAAAGTGTAAAAAATGCACTACTTTTATATGGGAGGTAGGCGTGGCTTTCATCCGATCATGTTCATTTTGTAATATATCTATTTTGTGATCAAAATAAATACATATACCAAGTTATATTTCGAGAGCTTCATATTTTCTCGAGAAAAGTATAAAACATGCATTAAACGACATACTTTTATATGGGAAGTAGGCGTGGTTTTAAGTCGATTATGATTATTTTATAATATGTCTATTCTCTGATCAAAATAGCTACATATGCGAAGTTATATTTCGATATCTTTGTAATTTCGCGTGAAAAGTGTAAAACATGCGCAACTTTTATATGGGAAGTAGGCGTGATTTTCATCCGATCATGTTCATTTTGTAATATATCTATTCTGTGATACAAATAAATACATATACGAAGTTATATTTCGATAGCTTTGTAATTTCGTGCGAAAAGTGTAAAATATGCACTAAGCGACATACTTTTATATGGAAAGTAGGCGTGGTTTTCATCCGATCACGTCCCGTATTTAATATATTTCGTTTGTGATTAGAATAACGTCACACTCTAACTTTCAGTGCGATAGCAATATAATTTCATGTGAAAAGTGTAAAAACATACTCTAAACCACCAATTTTTCTATGGAAGGCAGGTATGATTTTCATTAAGCTATACATGAAATCATCCACTTTTAGGTAAAAATAATTTTCTACATTAATTTTCAGCTCGATCGCTGTGCGAAAGAATCAAGTGCTGAGCGTAAAAATACTTTATTTAAAAATTTCTATATTTTGTCTGATTTCGCCTCGGATTGCACTCATTGTCTAAAGGATAATATATTTTCTACATGCATGATAATACAATATGTAAATTGTATATTACTAGTTTGCATATTCATATGGAGTTTTTTCCTTTTTTTTTTTTTTGCTTTCTCGTGAATATGTGTGCGCGATCTTCTGTGAAATTTCCTTGGGGATTGTAGCTTGTCTGTGTTTGATTGTATTTTATTACGTTGCATTTTCTTAATTTTTCTCCCGAAACTAAAACGAAAAATATATTAAAGCAGACATATATTTACATATGCTATGCTCGAGCTATAAATTGCATAATTAAACAGATTCTTATTTTCTTTGTGGTTCAACTAAATTCAGATTATACCAAAAAAAGCTGTCGAAACCGAAAAAGCAACTTTAATAATTCCATAGTAACTTGTGATCATTACTTTTCAACTAACTACGTTGCGATAATACATTTCAAGTTCATGTTCAAGTTGAACAATAGGAAAAAATTATGTACGAACAATGTTGCTTGGACACATCATAAAAATAATACCATCCCACAGATTGATTCTAAAGATATTATGGGGAGCTTAGCATCAGGGGATGCTGTGGCATATACATAGAAATAGCAAGGGGATGAACATGTTTGTCTCATTATTTTCATTCCTCTACTACTTGGTTACTTTTGTATTTAGTTTGTAGCAACAACAAAAATATAGATGTTGCAAACAAAAAAAAAAAAAATGAATAAAGAAATTCGCAAGAATGAATGGGTGGTATAATGAGAGTATGAGGTACATTGACAAAATTTGTCAACAATGCTCAAACGTTTGTATCACCAATCTATTTAAGGGTGTTGTTGCATGCATTCACAATTTTTCGATGTCGTTGTGAGTATGAGAAGAATCCCAAATAGAAATTACAATAATACATAAATGTACTTGTATGTATCTAAGGATATTTTCGTCAATTCATGAGGGTGTTTGAACGTACGTACGTACGAGAACACACCAAACAGTGCTTTTATCCGTGAGGGTAAATTATGTAGTATTTTGTGTGTAAATAAATAATAATCATCTTGTGTCATTTCCCTATTTCAAGGTTAAGGTTAAGGGTGATTTTTGGTTTCTCAACATATTTTGTCTATTTGATGAAACATTTGAGTAACAACACATTTTTGTGTGCTTCTTAGAAGTTGAGTCTTAGGCACGCATAGACAAGGGATGATATTTAATTTATGCTATTTATATTCATTTATTATGTATTTTTTTTTTTTTGGAGTTTTTGTTTTTGTGAGGGTGTAGTGCGAGAATGGTAGATTTTTATAAATAGAAAATACGCAATTAAAATATAAAGCTATGATTTGGATGGATTCAGCATTTTGTTTTTTTATGTATAAAATATGATGCTGATATTCATATTGCCAAACATCATTTAAAATGAAAAGAGAGAAAATATTTTTTTAGTACAAAAAGCAGGGTCAACTTTAAAGAAGTATTAAAACTTAAAAAATGAATTCTTGAAAAAAATTATTTATTAAGTTTTAGTACTCTTTTCAAAGACGGCCCTATTTTTTTTTTTTTACAAAAAGCAGGGCCAACTTTGAAGAAATATTAAAATTTAATAAATGGATTCTTTGAAAAAAATTAATTATTAGATTTTAGTACTCTCTTCAAAGTCGGAACTATTTCTTTTACAAACAGCTGAATCAGCTTTGAAGAATTATTAAAATTTAATAAATGAATTTTTGGAAAAAAATTATTTATTAGCTTTTAGTACTTTTCTTCAAAGTCGGCCCAATTTTTTTTTACAAAAAATAGGGCCAATTTTGAAGAAGTACTAAAACCTAATAAAAGAATTTTTGGAAACAAATTTTTTTTAGATTTTAGTACTCTCTTCAAAGTCGCTCCTATTTCTTTTACAAAAAAGCAGGGTCAACTTTGAAGAAGTATTAAAACTTAATAAACGAATTCTTGGGAAAAAAATTATTTATTAGATTTTAGTACTTTCTTCAAAGTCGGCCCTATTTTTTTTTACAAAAAGCAGGGCCAATTTTGAAGAAGTATTAAAACTTAATAAATGAATTCTTGGAAAAAAAAATTTTTTTTTAATTTTAGTACTCCCTTCAAAGTCGGAACTATTTCTTTTACAAAAAGCAGAGCCAATTTTGAAGAAGTATTAAATCTTAATAAACGAATTCTTGGGAAAAAAAATTATTTATTAGATTTTAGTACTTTTTTCAAAGTCGGCCCTATTTTTTTTTACAAAAAGCAGGGCCAATTTTGAAGAAGTATTAAAACTTAATAAATGAATTCTTGGAAAAAAAAAAATTTTTATTAAATTTTAGTACTCCCTTCAAAGTCGGTCCTATTTCTTTTACAAAAAAGCAGGGTCAACTTTGAAGAAGTATTAAAACTTAAAAAATGAATTTTCGAAAAAAAATTATTTATTAAATTTTAGTACTCTTTTCAAAGACGACCCTATTTTTTTTTTTACAAAAAGCAGAGCCAGCCTAGTAGAAGAAGTATTAAAATTTAATAAATGAATTCCTGGAAAAAAAAAAATTTTTATCAAATTTTAGTACTTTCTTCAAAGTCGGCCCTATTTTTTTTTACAAAAAGCTGGGCCAGCTTTAAAGAAGCATTAAAACTTAATAAATGAATTCTTGGGAATTTTTTTTTAATTGAAGTACTTTCTTTAAAGTCGGCCCTATTTGTTTTTTTTTTTTTGAAAAAATGCTTATTTTTGTACTTTTGATTGAGTTTTGATGCACAGCAAAGTCTTTAGAAGAAGGATATTTTTCGTAACATTTATGGATGTTGTTCCGGGGGTTAAGATTGGGTATGAGAAGGTCTTTTCTATACCTTTTCTCATGATAACTGCCGTAATTATAAGCTGGAAATTGACCTCTAAAAATTATTTTCGTCAGCGAACGGACGAGTTCATGAATTAGCGAAATTTGATGAAAACGGCTCTTACCTCCATATAACAGTATACTCGTATTATCGAATGACTATTTCTATAGTTTTGCATTTAAAAATAATTGAAATATACTACAAGCGGCACCATCTGCAGTTGATTAATTTTGCTAAAGCTTTTGAAAAAAAATGCACTTTGAAAAATGTAAAGTTTAAATTGTAATGCATTTTAAAATTGCATTATTTCTAAATTAGAAATTATTTAACATTCTATAATTGATTCTATTTTGTTAACAGTTGTCGCTTTTGTTGTTTTGTTGTTGTAATATATTGCAATAGAATCGTATTTTCATATATACATAGATTCAAAGTTTTGAGCAAGTTTCATTAGAGAAGCTTTTATTGCAACATAACAAGTGCATCAAAATAAAAATCGCAGCTAAAAGTGAAGCTTTTTGTAAGCATTGCATAGAGCTTTTAGCAAATGCATATTCATAGCAAGACCCTTATTTAATGTAATAAAATAAAAAATGTGCAATTGTGTTGAAATCGAAACTTATAATTTAGCGATAATATTTGGTATTATAGGTTTTTGTCATTTTATTAGTGGATATAATCGCTTCAAATTTTATGTGTAACATTATATTAGTAAACTAATACATTTTACAAAGTTTCAGAGAGATGCATCGAAAAATATTGGTATATTGATGTAAATTTAGAGGTGAAAAAATTAACATTTTCTATGGGGCCTATATTTATTTATAAAGATATTGACTTGAAATTTTGTTAAAATGTACTAGCAATTGTAATAATATGATTCGCTAAGTTTTGGAATGATTATTTGAAAAATTCAAACAAATTTGTGGATTTTTGTTTTTTAAAATTGCTATTTTGTATGGTGACTATGTTTATTTATAAAGGGAATGACTTCAAATTTGAGATTAAACACTATTTTTGTGAAAAAATGAGTTCTGCAAAAGTTTACACTAATGCATTGAAAACAAATGATATTCTCTATATAAATTTGATCATTTATATTTAAAAAATAAATATTTTCTATGGTGACTATATTTATTTATGAAAATAATGACTTGAAATTTTTTAGAAATTATTATTATGTTAAATTAATAAGATTCTCAAAGTTTCAGAATGATAATTTGAAAAATTATGACAACTTTTATACAAATTTATTTAAAGATTATAACATTTTGTATGGCGACTATATCTATTTATTATTATAATGACTTGAAATTTCATATGGAATATTTTTGTGATAAAATAATAGGATCTGCAAAGTTTCGACATTATGATTTTCAAAAAAATGATATCTTCTATATAAATTTGTTAAAACATTTTTTTGTTTTATATGGTGACTATGCTTATTTATAAGCAGAATCGGTTCAAATTTCACACGAAGCTCTATTTTTACGAAAAATGTAGATTTGAAAAATTTTACAATGATACATTGAAAAATTATGACACTCTCCATACAAATTTGTCGATTTTTGTTTAAAACACTAACATTTTTTATGGAGACTATGTTTATTTGTGGTTCGAATTACTTCAAATTTCATATGGGTCACTATTTTGGTTAAAAAATAAGATTACCAAACATTTGCAATGATGCTTTCAAAAATAATGATACTCTTCATACAATTTTGATGATTTTTGTTTTAAAAAATTGCATTTTTTCTGTGGGATTAATGACTGAACTGAAATGACTTCAAATTTTACATGGGCAGCTATTTTGGCTCACAATGCTTGTCAAACTTGCAAAATGTTGTTTTGAAAAAGACAATTTGATATTTGTATTTAATCAAGGAAATTAGCTTGTAAAATTTATCAAATGGAAAAATTGCAAATAATTGGCAACACTATGAATCTGCATATGCAGAGCTTTGAATTGCAAATAATGCATTTGTAAATACATAGAAAAAAAAATTGAGAGCGAGAGAGAGAGAGAGTGAGTGTGTATGTGTGTGTGAGTGTGTATGGGAACTCATATAGAAATACAGTAAACCTTGATGAGAGCTATTTGCAGTATTTGATATTATAAAAATTCCGGTTAAATACTTTTATTATTGTTGTTGTTGTTCCTATATACGTACATATATATACAAATAATGCAATGCCACAAGTTGTTCGTTATGCCGGTGAAACTATCAAATGCAACAAGCTAGCACATATTACAATGAAGAAACGGAAAAGAGAGCGTAGTAGGCGAATCTGCTATGGGGGACATGCATTTTTCACAACAACAACAATAATACTTACTAAAGAAGAAACAGCTGTTTTTATTAATTATTTTTTTCATACCAGCATTTTCTCTCTTTTCGTCTATATCGTCCAATACATAGTAAAGGTCAAAAGCAAATATGCAGAAGGTTGATAGTGTGAGAGAGAGAGAGAGAGAGAGAGAGTAGTAGAATGCCTTTATTATATTATTCATTCGTTGCATTTTCATATTAAATTTTTAGTGCATTTCTTCATTTCTTCACTTCCACAACAACAACAACAACAACAACTCTCTATCATTTGTAAGTTTGAAAGGCGTTGCCTAGACAAGGACTATTTATATACATAGCCTATTCGCCTATTTTCCTGCCTCTGCCTACTTGACATTGAAATTGTACTAACTGCTGTTATTGTTGCTGCTGCTGCACAAGGTTTCTACGGTAAATATTTTTTTCAAGGATCTTCATATACACATTTGTACATTAAAGCTACATTTATGTGTGTGTGTGTGTGTGTGTGATGCCCTTGATCGCAAGTAACCTTCATGCATGTGTAAGTATTATACTTTTAAATGAGTTAAATGGCAGCAAAGGGAATGTTTTTACATATATTCATATATGGAATTTTTGTTGTTGTTTTTAATCGTTATCATTAAATTAATATTTACAGATATTGATAAAGCTCACAAGTGAGTGACAAATTAATATCATATATATTTTTTTTATAATTGAATATTTGATGAAATTAAATCATATTTCACTTACGTATTTATTCAGTTTTCTATTAATATAAAATCCATTAAAATAATAAAATTTTACACATACCTGCAATAGAAAGAAATAGTGAATTTATTATTAATAATTATTATTGTATATTTTTATATAAAAAATTCTAAAATATGAATAAATTATTGCTAGAAAAAAAAAAAAGAAAGATCGACCCATTGAAGTGAATAACATCTGCATTATTAAACACCCAAGAAGAGTGATTTTTCATTTCTTCATCAATATCGAATGAAATAATATCGAAAAATTGTTGCATTAACATCGAATTTTTTTTCTGTAATAATTATTTTGATTACAAAATCAATATTTTAAAAAATTGGCGTAATTGGATGAAAACTATTTCTACCTTCCATACAAAAGTATGCTTTGGAATGCATTTTTTCACACTTTATGCACGAAAATATTATGCTATCGCAATAAAACTTGTTGTGTTTAGTTAGTCTGACTACAAAATGTATATAATAGAAAATAAACGAAATCGGAAAAAAATTACACCTACCTACCATACAAAAGTATGCTGTTGGATGAGTATTTTTTCACTTTGTGCTCAAAAATATGAATATAACAACTTGAAAATCAGTATGGAGAGTTCAATTTAGTAACTAATGGTGTTGTTCAAAACTAAGCAGAATCGTATAAAAATTACGATTACTTTTCATACAAATATATGATTTCGTGAGAATGTTTGTACATATTTCGCACGAAAACATAAAGCTATAAAGCTGAAACTAAGTACATATAATTATATTTATCAATTAATTGAAATATTAAAAAATGGATGGAATCGTATAACAATCATGCATAGCTTCCATACAAATTGATGTTTTCATATGTATATTGTCTCAATGTGCGCACGAAAAAATTTAAAGTCATCAAGTTGAAACTCAGTAAATATGATTCATTTATTTATTATTTAATTGAATAGTTAAAAAATATGCGAAATTGGAAGAAAATCACATGTATCTGTCATACAAAACGAAATCGAAATCTGGAGCTCTTCATATCGGATTACTTTTATGAAAAAGTGTGCTGTAGAACCAACATAAAGCTTACCTTCAGTACAAAATTGCTATTTTACCTATTGAATTTAAAAATATTTAATATTTATTTACAATTTTTCAATAAATATTTTATTTAATCATTTTAAAATCATCTCAACATCTCCATCATAATCAATAATATTCTATAATTATCGTTCAAATTGTCTACCCAATATTAGCAATATAATTTTCTATGCAAGCGTACATTTTTTAGCTTAATACCAAATGTATCAGATTTCATTGAAAAATAATTTTTTTATTTTTTATTATTTTGTTGACAATTTTCACATAGCAAAATAGCGAAGAAATAATAATAAATAATAATCGCAACATTTATTGCGTCTGGAGTGTGTAAGTGCATATTAATATAATTTTTTTTTTTTTTTTTTTGCATTTTTCTTTTGTAGATGTTGTGCCAAAGTAGATTGCTATCGTCCTTGACCTTGAACTTGACCAAAGCAGAAAATGAAATTTTTGACGGAGGAGGAAATGTTGCAAACGAATAACATCAAGAATATGTACATACTTACGATGAACAGAGTTATATTCGTATATTTGTGTTGACAATTGAAAATTTTCCATATAAACTTACAATGTATAAACTCGTATATGGGGGAAAAGCAAATAATAGGACACCCACTCAATTAATGGCAATGTAAAAAGTTAAGTGAAATGAAAATGTGAAGTATATAAAATTAATCCTTGTCAATTAAATACTCATCTTTAAAGAAATTATATAATACTAATATTGCAATGAGAGTGAACTAGTATCGCTATGGAAATTAATTAATGCCAGCGGGTATTAATTGGAACCAATTTTACTTCTCTAATGGCTGTGATGGTATTTATTTGATTTTTATTGCCTCTTCAGTTTTGTTTGTTTTTTTTTTTTTGTAATCGTGAGGATATTGAATATTCTAGAAAGTTTATTTTTTATATTTAAAATTGAATTTATTAATAATAATTTTAAAAAATGTATTTTTTTGGATATTTTCATTACATATTTTTAGGGTGAAAAATATTCAATCCTTGCCCATCAATATAAAATTCGTGCAGTCGAAAATGATGTCCAACAAATTACTTACTGCACTCTAAAGTGTTTTTTTTTTTTTTTGTGATAGAAAAATTCTCGAAAAATAGTGGAGCCAAAGAAACATTTACTAATGATTTCCTACAAACAAAATATCATCTGTGCATATGAAAAATGAATAAATTCGAGAAAAACAAATTAAAGCACTAAATATTCGAATTCATCACTGCTCATCAGGTTAGCTTATATAATTACATGAATACTATATAAACGCCATAATGATTCTGGTCATAAATAAACATATTCTCATCGTAAAGAAATATCTCCGGGAAAAAAAAGTAATCATCTTGAAAAAATAAATTATTATTTTTTGTTTTTTAAACCAAATATAAACATTCAAAAATTATTTACTACAAACCACCCAAAATTTTTTCTTCATCAACGTACTTATTTACATATAATTATATTTTCACTATTTGCGATTTTTCACCTTAACATTCAAAAATAAATTTCAATGTCAATGGAAGAAAATTGCATGTGTGTATATGAAAATGACTGACGTACATAAACATATTGAATATATAAACATTCACACAATACAAATGCACACACACACACAGGCACTCACACTCGAATATTAGAAAATTCAACATAGTGGGCAAAGGGCCAACTAAACTAATTCGTTTGGTGTTTTTTTTTTTTGGCTAATGTAAATTGTATTTATTTGTTTTATTTTATATTGAATTTTCAGTAAAAGTCATTCAAATAATAATAATAATAATAATAATAATAATAATAATAACAATAATAAAAACAACAGTATTCATAACAACCATATGACATGGCAACAACTATAGCAAGATATATGCATAATCTTTAAAAATAGCCGCTGACTTGTATGCGCACACAAAAAAAGCAATAACACGAAATATAAACAAAATACTAAAAAAGCAGAAAAATAATAAAAATAAAATAAAAACAATAACAACAAAATTACAACTATCGATTAATACGAAAGTGAAACGAGAAATGTAGAAAACAATGCAAAATTAGGTTAGTGGGCAAAACTAGCCAACGAAGCAAAAAAAAAAAACAATTGCTAGAACAACAACAACAACAACAACAACAACTATCAACTATTCTGATACAATAAAAATTATCCATCACACTACAAATGAACGTTAAACAAATATGTATGTGCAGTCTTTAGAGTATTACGGTGCGTATACGTGTTCTTAGAGCAATCAATTGAATGTCACGTATACGCCATGTGATAGGAATAGCACATATGTATGCGTATGGTGAGTTAAATAAAATACATATTTATGATATTAATTATACAAATTATATACATTTTTTTCCCCATATTGTTATTGTATTTTAGATTATAAAAAACAAATTATCACTGGTATTCGCTTTTTGAGGGGTAACTTTTTTGTGAGTTCATTTTTTTGTTTTTTGGTTTATAATTATTTTAAATTAATTTCAGATTTCAAAACTCATATGAATAATTTTGAAATTATTTATTTTGGATTATATTGAAGCTTCAATATGATACACTATGCCAAATAGTCAGATATACTTGAAAAAAAATCATACTTTTATACTGGAGGTAGGTTTAGTTTTCATCTGATTTCATCCAATTTTTAACTTTTCTATTAACTGATAAATATAATTACATATACAGAGTTTCAGCTTGGTAGTTTCACATTTTCGTGCGAAAATTGTGAAAATCTTCATATAGAAGCAATTCTTTGTATGGGACATAGGTGTGGTTTTTGTTCTATAATGCCCATTTTTGAACACGTTCATACATTAGTAATAATAAGAGTATTCACCAAATTTCAACTTAATAGCTTTATATTTCCACATGGAAATTGGGAACAAATATATTCAATAACATACTTTTGTATGGGAGGTAGGTCTAGTTTTCATTTTATTGCGCCTTTTTCAACTTCTGAATACGTTACTAAATTTTTGATAATCTAATCAACCTAATCGCATTATATTTTCACAATCAAAGCGTTAAAATACACCTTTGACAACATACTTTTGTATGGGAGGTAGGTGTAATTTTCATTCGATTTCGTTCATTCTTAAGCTTGTTAAGTAATTTTTAATTATAATACTATACTGTAAATTTCGATCGAATGGCTTTATATTTTCACGCAAAAATTATGAAATTATACATTCGACAATAGACTTTTGTATTCAATTATTTTTAAAAAGACATAATATCACAGAATTAAACCCCATAAAAATTGTTTTCAAAAATTTGGCGAAATTTTATAAAAAGAAGAAAATGTATAGTTTCAAAGTTTTGCTTAATTCGACCTTAAAAAAATTACTAATTATTGTAAGTCATCTACTGTGATGGATTTGGATTAAACTCATTTGCATTTCCCCAAATATTCCATTTCGCATATTGCAGTATATGCAGAGAGAAAAGTAATAAATTCCATAAGCAATTGACATTTACATATTTTCATTTGTGTCCTTTTGTATCAAATGAAGGATTTTTACAAAATTTGCTCTTGAAATCTTGCTTATCACCAAATAGAAAGTGTTACATCCTTTAACCTTCATATGAATATACATACAATAACAAAAAAAACATTACTGTTCGAGCAATATTAAAATTTCCAAATATCCTTGGCCTTGCTATAGTACACATATATACACACACACACACACATTCATGTGAGTAACTATAATATAATACAATGTACTGTGTATGGAGTATTTCATTTACACATACACTTGGTTCTCTCTCTCTCTCTCTCACTCTCTTTCTCTGTCTCTCATTCTGTTAATATTGTTCGCCCTATATAATTACAATGCCTATAAAGTGCAGCCAGAGACACCTTGAATATTTTGAATGCATAAGCAGTTACTCAGTCAGTCAGTCCATGCAGCCAACCAGCCAGCCAGCTCATATTGACGATTTGTTTTGCTTTTATTGTTGTTGTTACTATTTTATAATTTATACATGCATTTTCGCCGGATTTGACCATGAACAAGAACTTGTGCATTTTATAAGGTCACATGTATGCACCAACACAGATGTATTATCAATTTAATAGACAAGGAAATGCCTCGATGATGATAATGAAATTTCACACGAATATGCTATAGCAACAGTGTACGATTGTATTAGGCTGCAACAAATCAGATGGTAACGGTATAAAATGCATTCATTCTCATTTGCAGAGTGGCTGAGAGAGAGAGAGAGAGAGAGAGAGAGAGTGAGCAATCGAAAAAGAGAAAAGCTTATGTATGCAAGTCTCAATGATGTATACGATTATTAAGGTGACCAGAGAAATTAAAAAATAATTTAAATAATAAGAAACAAAAATCTGTGGACCCAAATATCAATTTATAATATTAATTTCTCATTTAAAAATATGACATAAATTTTTGCAAATTATTATTTTTTATTTCAGTTCACATTCAAGAATTAAGTCTTTTAAATGCGCAAAGTAAATGCAAAATAACAACTTTTCATTAAAAAATTAACGAGAAATTGCTTAAAAATTAAAGTAATAACTTCACGCTAAATTGGGTATTTGAGAAAAGGGGAAAATAAAAGGAACAGAGAGATAAAGAGAGAGAGAAAGATAAATTAGACAAATTTCAGCATATTTAGTATCAATTCGTAAGAAATTTAAAGTAAATTTAAAGAAAATATAAATTTAAAACATAATTTCTTCATAAAAAACTAATTAAAATCTCTTTATCAAGGTTACAAATAAAATATAATACAACTAAAAATATTTGTTCATCATCATTGTAGTAGAAAAATAGATTGCATATAAAAATTGCTGCAAAAATTGCATAATTCCTACTTTGCAGAATCAGAATATTTTTTCAGAACTTGAAAACTTTCAACATTTTTCTAATTATGATTCTCTTCAAAAAGTTATTATTTAAAAATCTACTTAAATTTTATGAATTTAGAGGAAAAGTGAAAGATTTGGTATGAAAAAATTGTGTTGAAAAATATTGATAATGTAGCAGTTTCATATATTTTATTTATTCTTATTATTATTCTTCTTATTATCATCAACATTATATTAATTATTACGTTACCAAATTAAAAAAAAAAATGAATTGCTAAAATTGTATATCATTAAAATATGGTCACCTTTTTATTATCAATACAAATTAACAATCAAGTACATAGAGTAATGAAAAATAAAATTACATATCTTTCAACTGAATAAATGCAATAAAAAAAATAAAAACAACAACAACAATAACAAGAACAACTACTACTACTACATAAAACATTGCACTATAAAAAAGAGTATTGCCTCCTACATTGTGAATAGAATGAATAGAATGCAATTTTACTCTCTCTCTCTCTCTCTCTCTCTCTGTCACATATTTTTAATATCACCCTCAATTATAAGTTTGTATGCATTTTTCTGAAACGCCGACACATGCAGCCATCAGCCATAACAACAACATCAACCATAACAATAACTGGCATTGAGAAAGACGGTACAATTTACAAGTGTTTGTGTGTGTGTGATAGTAACTTTGGCAATGAAATGTGAAATTGAAAAGTAGAAGCAGAAAATACGTATTGATAATGGTATTGCTATACAACTGCATACTAAATACTGCAATCTATAGTAAAAGTACTTGTCAAATTAAACTCACGTTCTTCAATGTAATCATAGCAATAGCATAAGAGTAACCATTGCAGAAGCAACAGCTGTAGCTTTGCAGCATATTTTGACCATCAAAAATGTTACTTGATTATGCATGTACAATAAATGACAAACGACAAACGATTACAATGCTTCATGGCGAATACAAATTGTTTTTTTTGTTTTTTAGAGGTCAGGTCATGGTTAATCGCATGGGAGAATATGACATTTAAAAATTAACTAAATCAATAATATGAGCTATATCATTGCAATGGCAAAATTTAAATGAAAATAGTAAAATTGCGATTGATTAATGCACAGAAATATTGAAATAGTATTTTTAAAAATATCCATTATACATATTAAGGGATTAAAGAAATATTAGAGGACAGTGTTAATGGAAAAGGCTAATTCGATGCTATTCCCTATAAATCATATTAAAATTTTCCTGGCACTATTCTCAAATAATCTCGTTCCAAATAATTTTAATATAATTTTAAAATCATCAAATTATTGAAGTTCATCGGTCATGGATATGTCATGCATGCGTCACGTATCAACAAAAGTTCACAACTCATTACAAAAAAATTGTTTTTAGAATATATTTAACACTAACATCATGTAGACCAATTCAAATTTTGAGATATTTTTGAGAAAATCTACATATGCATGGGTCATGGACATGTCATGTATGGGTCATGTGTCATCAGAAGTTCATAATTCATTACAAAAAAGATTGTAAAAAAACTATTTAACACTATTAATATTTTAAAATATTTTTTAAATAATCTAAATGTGAGAATATATATATGCATGGATCATGGACATGTCATGCATGGGTCATGTATCATCAGAAGTTCACAACTCATTACAAAAAAATTGTTTTTAGAATATATTTAACACTAACATCATGTAGTCCAATTCAAATATTAAAATATTTTTGACATAATCTTAATATGCATGGGTCATGGACATGTCATGCATGGGTCACGTGTCATCAGATGTTCATAATTTATTACAAAAAAGTTTTATAGAAAATATTGAAGATTGTTAATATTTAAAAATATATTTTTTTCATAATCTAAATGTGAGAATATATATATGCATGGATCATGGACATGTCATGCATAAGTCATGTATCATCAGAAGTTCATTATTTATTACGTAATTTAATACGTAAAATTTAATTCCAATTTTAATAGATTTGTTGCAAATTATAGCTCTTTAAATGGCAAAAACAATTCGTGAGCTTATATGGAAGCAATATCAAATTGTGGCCGTAGCGTTGCCGTTTCTTATAAAATAAAGGCATTCATTTTCCTATCAAGAAAAAAAGTGAGAAATTCTTACTAAAAAAAAAATATTATTTCCAGTTTCACTAGACATGAAAGGAACTGGCGACACTACCTCTAATTGGTCCCTTCAAATAGATCGCTTCAAATTCTCTTTGGAACCAATACGAACATCATAACATTGGAAGGGATGCTTCCAACCATAGTACATCGAATATTTTAATACTAATTAGGTGTAATAAATTTGAGTCTCAAAAAAAAAAAAAAAGCAGTTCATCCATTAAAAAGCCCACTTTTTCAATAAACCAAAGCAGCATTCACTAACATTTTCAATAACAAGCCTACGATCTAGCATTGACTTGTTGTAAATTAATTAAAAATGCATGAAATATAAACCGGTAAAAAATAAAATTGAAATGAAAAAATATAAATCACAGAATGAAAAAGAAAAATCCCAAAAAAAAAAGTGTAAATTGTAACATCGAATAATTAAGGAACGCAGCAAAGCGGAAAAGATTTTGCCGACAATAATGAGAACCTTATGAAATGTTGCACCGAAACTATAAATATGTATAGAAACTGGAGACAATGCAAAAACAAAAAAAAAAAAAACAAAAAATATTAAAAAAATGCAAAATTAAAAATCGGAGAATAAAAATGAAAACAAAAATGAAAACAACTTAAAACAAGAGAATCAAGAATAGCACATAATAACAGCACAAACCAGACCAGACCAGACGATACTGAGACAGTTGGTTGTGGCAAAAAAAAAATCAAGAAATAAAAAGAAAACAAGCAAGCAAGCAAGAAATATTCAGACGAGTTAAGAAATCGTACAGAGCCGCTGGTAGCGGAGACACAGCACACATTGTATATACATGCAAAACCTTGAACTTTTGGAAATTGTTTGTACAAAAGTAAAATAGCAAGACAACAACAACAACAAAAATTAATGGAAATCGTCAACTATGTATAATAACAGCTACGGGTACAACAAAGTGCAATCATAAAAAACAAAAAAAACAAAAAACCTACAAGTATTCAAAATGAAGAACGAATAAATAAAGAATAAAATCTTAAAACAGCAAAAGAGTTCTTGTTTCTGTTTTTTTTTATATTTTTGTTTTTATTTTTTTTAATTTTTAATTTTTTTTTTATTTTATTTTTTTCATTAAAAACATACAGATGATCATATTTGATGATGCAGCTTAATAATAAGAACAGAAATTACACTTACTTACAGTCGGAGTACATGCTGTGATAAGCGGTCGAGTAATCTGAGAAACCAGCCCTACGACAACAATTTTGAAAAACACACACACACACACAACATGCAAAGGTATGTGTGCATGTAATAATAAATACAAGCTCATGTATGAGTATGAGTATGAGTCGAATAACAGTGACACATCAATAATAACCAATAACACAATAACAACTAGGGCAGAAGTTAATTATACATAATCGTACAATACAATCATGAGAAAAAGGGAAAAATGAAAAAAAAAAAAAAAAATATAATAATAATCAACTAGAATAAACATGCCTCAGAATGATGATTATGATGATGATGATGGCAATGAATATGGAAGAAATCATGGCAATTTTAAATTGCAATATTGAATAATAAAGAATGAGAAGAGAAATAAGCTCTCACGAACTGTATTACAAAAGGAGCATGAGAAAGGGCAAAAGAGAGATAGATAGACAGTAGAACAAATAGCAGCTTACCGAGTGCAAGAAGAATATTCTCTACAAGTGCTATGTAGTGGCGACATAAGAGTGCGATGTTAGTGACCTACTCATAAGTATAATCATCATAAATACTTGATGAACAAATGTTGCAATGCAACATCATCATCTGCATCTGTGATCAATGTTTTTTTCAGGCAAATTATTTATATAAAATATTTCATCGTTACAGTGATGCAATGTTTTTTGTAAATTCTAGATTTAAACATTTTTTGAAGAGTGTCCTTTATTTGTGAGCTACAAGTGCAGGTTCTCGTCATTGTCACCGCAAACAAAGCAGGGGCTCTGAAACTTCTACCAATGATTTCTATAGTATGACTGAGCAAGTTCATTTATAGAACAATTCTGTTAAAACTTGGTATAAGAGTTAGTAGTGATCACAAAATAAATATATTAGAAAATGAATGTAGTCGGTGAAAAATCACGCATATCTCCCATACAAAAGTTGCTTTAAAATGTATATTTCCGCAATTTACGTACTCAAATATAAAGTTATCAAGCTGAAATTTAGTACAAACAATTATTTTTACGGGATAATTAATATATCGAAGAATGGGCAAAATAATATAAAAACTACGATAAGCTCCCATACAAATTTAAGCTTCTGAACGTATATTTTCACACTTTCTCCTCGAAAATATCATGATATCAAAGTAAAACTTGGTATATAAAGTACGTATAAGTATAGAATTAATATAGTAGAAAATATGCAAAATTATATAAAAACTACACCTACCTCCCATATAAACGTATGTTCTTAAATGTGTATTTTCACAGTTTTTACACTAAATTATAAAGTTATCAAACTAAAATTCGGTATATATTCTTATATTTGCCATTAAATTGACATATTCGAATATGAATAGAATTAGATAAAAATCAAGATATGCTCCCATACAAACTTATGCTTCCGTATGTATATTTTCACATTTTGTCCTCAAAAATATCTTGATATCAAAGTAAAACTTGGTATATAAAGTAAGTATAAATACAGAATTGATATAATAGAAAATAGGCCAAATCATATAAAAACTGCAACTACCTCCCATAGAAAAGTATGTTGTTGAATGGGTATTTTCACATTTTTTGCGCTAAAATATATAGTTCTCAAGCTAAAATTCGACACATATTATTATATTTGTCAATAAATTGCCATATTCAAATATGGATAGAATCGGATGAAAATCAAGATATGCTCCCATACAAACTCATGGTGCCGTGTGTATGTTTTCACACTTTGCCACTATTTTATAACATTTTTTATGAACAGCTGCATCAAAATGTTTGACTGTAGAAACCCGATGAGGTCATGGGTCTACGATAGAATTCTTGGTTGATGCACATTGAATAGAGGGTCATCTCCACTTCGCTGCAATTGAATTCGAGGTAGCTAAACTGAAAATTATACTACTCGGACTTTTTTTGAAAGCCTTTTGTGTTTGGTTTTGCTTCAATGCGTTATCAATTCAGATAATTATCCGACTATGTAATATATTCCAAAGAAAAATTCCAAAAAAAAATAAAAAAATCATAGTGATCATAATTATAATGATCAAAGACTTTGAAATATCGACACAAAAACATCGATACGAGCGATGCAGCAGTGAAATAGCACAGGAAAGGAGTTCAACCATCCATCCATGCATACGAAAGACAATAACAACAACAACACAAACCGGAGAACAACAAGTCTATGCCTATAAATATTTATTGTGATCAATGTCGTTGTTGTTGTTGTTGTTATTGTTGTTTTTGCTTGCCGCCAATTGTGTCATTGTGATTTAAATACAAGACCTTGATATTGTCAATGACTCGCATTGTTGCAATGCAATGGCAACCAACAACTCCTCTTCAGTTATGCACTCATTAAAGCGTCTCATTATATATGTACATTCTGTATATACATATGATACTATCTACATATATAGGTGTATATATTATCATACTGATTAGTGATTCCACCAGCAACAACAACAACAACAACAACAACAACAACCACTACTACTGTATGCATAATAAAGCATAGTAATGCATTACTCAGCATTCTACTTTGATCGCTGGTCAATTTAACTTTGCCAAACTGAATGCAAAAGGGCTTCAATAGCACTAAGGTTAATGCTAGAGAGCAGTTAATACCTGGAGGCATAGTAGTGGAGAAAGTCGTGAAATAACATACCGGCAGAGGACAGAGAGTTTGTGCATTACATTTTAAATACATGGAAAATTTGCATTACCTTGATTTTATTTGTATTATCTGGAAGCAAATAGTTCTGATCTTCTTCTGTCATCTAAGAAGATTCTATATTTCACTTTTAAGTGAAAGTGAAATGAATTTAATTCAATTTCATATTTTCCTTTTCAACATTTTACCTTAACTATTTCAATTTTACACGTAGAAAACAAAAATCCATGTCAAAACTACTAGGGTATAGCAATTTGATCAGATATTAGTTACAGCTTGGAGGAAGCACCGAAGGTGACTTCGCTTCCATTATCCATTCTTCTGCCTATCTAACATTTGGTGAGTTCGCGTGACAATTTGCACATTTATTGTGATATTTCGGCAAAATTTAACGGAAACTATCTATGGATGGGTGCCGTGGCTCAATGGTTAGTGTGTTGGCCTGCTGATCTGTAGGTCGTGGTTCAATCCCCGGCTCATGCGTAACAAATTTCATATCGAAAAGATTTTTCTTTCGAACGGTACCCACCTGTCGGCAAGCAATTGGCAATTCTTCCGACAGTAACAACTTGACATGAAAAAGCTTCTAAAAGAACTCTGTGACAAAGCTCAGAAAAAGTGATGTCGCAAGGGTTCTCCCGTTCGGAACCGGCTAAAATAAGTAGGTCCCTTCTGATACTGTCCAAAATTTAACACGCACACCAGTAATTGAAGAGAAGCTCGGCCAATGAGCCCTTCGGGGCTTTAAGTGCCACATATTTATTTATTTTTTTTATCTATGGATGACGTGCACACGATCTTCCAGTGCATCAACCGTTGCAGGCTTGTCACTATAGACATGTGCCTTAATATAGCCCCACAAAAAATAGCATAAAAGCGTTAAATCGCACGATGTAGGCGGCCAATTTACAGGCCCCAAACGTGAAATAAACTGTTCACCGAATTCGCATCTGAATTAGGCCATTGTTTCGCGCATGCTGTGTGGCATGTGGCATCGTCTTGTTGAAACCACATATCAGCCAAGTCCAGCTATTCCATTTTGGGCAAAAAAAAAAAAAAAATAGTTTGTAATCATCGCATGGTAGCGCTTGCCATTCATAGTAACGTTCCTATCTTCGTCTTCGCTGAAAAAGTACGATCCAGTGATGCCACCGACCCATAATCCAAACCAAACTGTGCATTTTTCAGGATGCATTGGCAGTTCTTACAATGCTTATGGCTGTTCTTCACACCAAATACGGCAATTTTGATTGTTCACGTATCCATTCAACCAGAAATGAGCTTCGTCGCTGAGTGGAAGAAGTAATAAAATTCAATAATCTGCAAGCGTTGTTCGTTCGAGAGTCAATTCATGGTTAAATTCGAGACCAAACTGAATATGTTTGACAGTAACATGTTACATGAAAACAGCTGAGCTGTCAAAAACAGTGTTGCCAAAAAGAAAGTTGCCAAAAAAATCACCCTCTAGCTCCCATACAAAATCAGAGCTACAATCGTGTCAATGAGTGGAGTGGAAAATTTCATGTAAATTTATATACACAAATTTAAATATCCAATTTGAATTTCAGAGCTTAGATTAAGATATATTCATTGATATAGAATTGGTTTTTGAAATAAATGAATAATAAAGCAAAATTATTCATATACGTACGTTCATATGAGTCTGTTTCACAAATATCTTCTACTACATACGGGGTTGTTTGTTACCATTTAATGCCAAATATTACACAAGAATAAATGAAGAATATCGACTGATTCACAAAAGCAATGAATAATAAAAGAAAAAGTTTATTCTAGTTTAAGTTCAAGGTGAGCACAACAACAACAGCAACAACAACAATCACAAAAACAACCAACAGTGACAATCAGAAATCATATAAACACACACACACACACACACACACACACACACACACAATCACATTCAACTGATTGATAGAATAAGAAATAGGTAAAACGATAGAATCACAAATAGAGAGAGACAGAGCGAGAGGGAGAGAGAGAGATCGAGTGAGAAAGATATAAAGAATGAATAAGAGCAATACAAACAAAAAAGTAATAAATAAAAATAATAAAAAAATTATTTGTAGAATAAATACAAATAAATAAACAACTGAAAAGTGAAACCTTGAAATATTCACATACTCGTACATCAAATTCAAATTATGTGCATATATACGTTCATAAACAGCAAATCAACAAATTTATGAATCGGTTGGTATGAAGAGTGGTGATATATAATATTTTTTTTTTTTGGATGTTAATAAAATCAAATTAAATGGAATGGAAACATCTGTTATATGTCCAATATATAAAATATACACATACTTATATAAATATGTATGTATGTAAATGTGTCCGCAGTAAATATAAACTTTGAAAAACTTTACAAAAAAAAACACAAACCATTCAGTGGAAATATTTCCTAATTGGTGGCTTCAACAAGCATTGAAAGCATCGAAGAGCTCAATGTTTTCATCAAATTGAGATATAATGATATTTACATCACATAAATTGGAAATGTACATCGCTATAATTGAGAATTTTACTATAAATGATCAAGTATAAAGCATTTTTAACAAATTTTTACAAAACTTTTGAACCCATAGGAGAGATTTTTCTGATTTCAACGAAATCAAAACTCATTATGTGACTATTTTCCATCATTCACACATTTAGACAGTTACATTTTCTCAAGACAAGACCGTTTGATATGGTCTTTCTGTGCGAAAAGATGAATATGAAAGCACAAGTTTACATGGTAGATGCTAGGGCGGTCCCAGAACTACCCGACCTGACATATAGATGGCTGTAGTAGTTTGATAAAAAACTACTTTGGTGAAAAGTGGCAATCATATAAAACATATGTTTTAAGTATCAAGGCGTCACGTTGTTCAGTATTATATTTTTTTGGAGCCATCGAATTGGTCACCATTATGTAATTCAATACTTTCATTTGTCCAATGAATATTAAAGCCAAACTAGATTCTACTCTGGGGTAGTCTGATCCATCGTTTACGACCATAAAATATTGGGTGGCATAGTTTAAACGAGGTCATACGAGCTGACAAGACGAACAGCGTAGTGGTCAACCAATTGAGGTGGCCA
Organism: Megamerina dolium; assembly: GCA_963854835.1. Classification (NCBI taxonomy): domain Eukaryota; kingdom Metazoa; phylum Arthropoda; class Insecta; order Diptera; family Megamerinidae; genus Megamerina; species Megamerina dolium. The sequence goes on from OY978528.1 coordinate 10,277,546, forward strand.
CGCCAGAAGAAAATCCACAAAATGGTATTGGATGGTCGCCGGCTGAAGATGCAGAGCTAGGTGAAATTACAGGCATTTCAAAAAATGCTATACGTCGTATATTAACCGAAAATTTCGAGATGAAAATGCTGTGTGCAAGATGGGTGTCGCGTTTGCTCACAATAGAACAAAAACAACGTCGTGAAGATGTTTCTATAGAGTGTTTGGCGACATTTCACAGTAATAAAGCCGAGTTTTTGCGTCGATTCGTAACCATGAATGAGACATGGGTCCATCACCACTTTACACCTGAGACAAAGGAGCAGTCAAAACAGTGGACTGAAAGGGAAGAATCGTTTTTTGGCATGCACGTGGGATAATTTCGATTGATTATCTGCAAAAAGGAAAAACAATCAACGGCGAGTATTATGCGTTGTTAAGTTGCAGCGTTTAAGTAATGAAATTAAAGAAAAAAGGCCGCATTTGGCGAAAAAGAACGATGTTGTTTCATCAAGACAATGCACCAATTCACACATCCGCTATTGCGATGGCCAAAATCAATAAATTAAAGATCGAATTGCTTTAGCAAGCACCTTATTCGCCAGATTAAGCTCCTTCGGACTATTTTCTATTTCCAATTTGGAAAAAAAAAGCTTAGTGGTAGAAGATTTGCAAACAATGAAGAGGTGAAGTCTGCGGTAGATGGCTATTTTAATGAGCTAGAAAGTTCATACTATAAACAGGGTATCGAAGCTATAGAATATCGCTGGGAAAAGTGTACAGAGCCGAATGGAGATTATGTTGAGAAATAAAGACAAAATTTTCCTAAATTTATTGTTTTCTTTGTAATGTCGGGTAGTTCTGAGACCGTCCTCGTACATGTCGATGCTATTCTATTAAGCCTATTGTCAATTATATTTATTAACAATTAAATAAAATCGTAAATACCAAGTTTCAGCTTGATAATATTATATTTTCGTGCGCAAAGTATGAAAAACGCACTTTTAAGAACATATTTTTATATGGGAAGTAGTCGTATTTTTAATCCGATTGATCCAATTTTCAAATATATCCACTAATAGCTTAAAAAAAATTGCAAATACCAAATTTCAGCCTGATAACTTTAGATTTTCGTGTGTAACGCATGAAAGAACATATTCAACAACATACATTTGTCTGGGAGATCGGCATGGTTTTCATACAGTCCGACTTATTTTCTAATATATATGTATATTCTATGATTAGATTGAATTTAAGTATCAAGTTTCAACTTGATAACTTGAAAAAATAAATCACTTCTAAATTATATTCATTTACTATATCGCTTTTGTTTCTAAATTTAAAAAAAAAAAAACCCAAATCTCTATTTGTTATTCATATAAAATAATAATATATTTAAACCTAAATTAATATTGATTGCTTTGAAGTCATCCTATAAAGAATTAACCAGATTTTAGCAATTTTTTTTTTGCAATTTCGAAAGTTTGATTAATTATTTGTTATAATTGTTTTAGCTATATCTAAAGAAAAAAAAAAACTAGTACAACAAGACATCAACGCCATTATTTATATTTGAAAATAATGCCATATTAATGTTTTTATAAAAATTTATTGCTTCTTTCGATAGTAAAAGTATAAATCACAAATATATTTTAAAAAAAAGCTTGTTTTATTTTATTAATTTTTTTTTTTATTTAATTAATTAATTAAAATTTATATATATTAATAATATAGCAATTATATGAGAAGCAATAAAAAAAAATTGCAATTTAAGACAAACAAACAAAAAATGCAATAAATTATGCTATTTTTCGCAATGAAATTCTAATGAATGCAACAAGCATAATTATAAATGCAATACAACACAATACGGAAGAAAAGTTTGTTAGTATTAATAAACAACAACAACAACACAAGCTTAATAATAGCCACGTGATGATTAATGTGGCACACTCACATATACAATACCCATACGATATGTGTTACATGTGCATTTGTGCAGAATTATGACAAGCCTACAAAAATGGAATATATTGTATGTATGTACATATATGACTAACTAAACAACAACAACAACAACAATGTAAACATGCCGTGTAGAAAAAATATTTGAAGTGCTTCGAAGTGGACCAGTGTTCAAGGGAGAGAATAAGAAGATTTTATACTGCTCCTTCGATTCGACAATTTTTGGTTGTGACTGTTTGCATATGATCGAAAAATATTTTGTCAAAAAAAAAAAAAAATACTCGATGTCGAAATATTTTTGCAATAATATCGAATAAGTTTTGTCACTTTTCGAACATTATTGTTAATCAAACTGGAACAATATCGACAAATGACAAAAGCCAATGTACTGCATTAATGCCGAAATATTTTTGCAATAATATCGAAATATTTTCCGTCACTTCTTCGACATTATTTCAAACAAAAAGTGCAATATTATCGAAAGAAACTATGGATTTGGATTTTTAATAAAAAAAAAAACACAATTCGACATTATTGCAATATTTTTCGATATTCATGCATAATAACGCAGATCGTATATAGAAAAAGTGTCAGAAAAAAAAAGGGCAAGATATGTTCGAAATATGTATGTTTTATGAAAATATATAAAAAATTGTAAAATTATTGAAACTTTCGAGGATGTTCCGGTGAAAATAATAAGTGTTCAAATATGAAAAATATGCTGCAAAACTTGGTTAACCGCAATATTCATTTTGATGTGTATTTATGCATACATTTTCTAAGGAAAAATTAAAATCAATCACAAAAACAAAGTTTACAAACTAAAATGTTTGTTTGGTTATCCGTAATATAATTTTATGGTGAATTTTATTTATTTTTTTTTTTTTTTTTTTTTTGTATTTGTCAAAATGCTAAAGAAAACGTCTTTAAAGTTAACAATCTTAAATTCAAATACCATAAAAAAATAAAAAAATAAAAATTAAAATTAAAAAAATTTCTTAAATATGGTTAAAATCATCCACAAGAATGGCAAATATTATAACTTAAAATTTTATAAAAAAAATTTTTTTTTTTTTAATTATAAACATAGAAAATCAAATACCAAAAAAAAAAAATTGTGATTTATTTCTTAAAGATGGTTAAAATCATCCATAAAAAATTAAAAAAAAAAAATTTATTTAAAAAATTTAAAAAAAAATTTTTTTAATAAATTTAAAATGCTTTACTTATTTTTTTGTGGTGTTAAATGGTTGAAAAATACATAAAAAAAAAACCCTTTTATTATCACTATAGTTGGACTATGATCCATTTGGAACTAGAGTTCGTCGATTTCGAAGCTGATATGTATATTTTCCACTAGGGCATCTGCAACATTATTGCAACTACAAAAGCAACCACTTGTTAGTGTTGATTTAAATGAATTTGTATATTCTTCGAATCCCGCTGGTCACTTCTAATGGTTACAAAATACAATTTTTTATTAGAAATGAGGAAAATGGGTTGAATTAGTGTGCAAATATTTTTAATGGAATTATTTTGAATATTTGTCATTGTATTCGCATTAACTTCTATTGTTAAAGCATTTTTTTCCACAATCCATGAGGTCACTGTTAATGAATTATGAGTAAAATGTAACATATACAAATATACTCGTACTATGATAGATGCAAAAATTATCCATCCAATTATGGGATAATTCATTCAAATCCAATGAATATTACACCTAGAAATATATGCACAAACATTCTAGTATTTTCATTCTAAATACAAATGTGTATGTAAATGTGCGATTTGGCATTTTTAATTTAATTTAATTGCTATGTGATATTTATAATAAATACTCAATACGTCAGACATTGTATATATATATATACTATATACATACATACATACATACATACCCCATTGTACCCAAAAATAACCACAATCTATGGTATGACTGTTTCGCACTATTTTGCCCACCTTTAGTACACACACACACACACACATTAATTCAATATATGAAATTTTTTGTACACTAAACTTAATTGCAATTAATGTGTGAGCAATCTAAGTATTTTGTACATACTTACTATATATATATATATATATATATATATATAAGCGCTAAATATAATTAAAACAACAACAACAACGACAACAGCAGTGGTTGTGTATGATAACAAAACGCAAGCACCACATCAAGTTCAAAGTAAAGCCTATAAGCAATTAACACATTCTATTTAGCATTTACTTACATTACTCTCACTCTGACACTCGCTCTCTTTCTCTCTCTCGCTCTTTCTCTTCTCTTATTACTCGTACATTCTCTCATTGTGTTTACTACAGTTAGAAGATTGTATGCTTGTGTTATTACCGAAATGTTTAAGCATGTTTGTGTTTGTAGTCACCTTTTCATAAAAAAAAACACAAAAAAAACAATAAAAAAAAAAACAAACAAAAAAAAACACATTTGAAATGCTGTTCTATTCCTAAGTTTGCCTTTATTAGCTTTAAGATACGAACAAGCTGTTGTATAGAGGGTGGAAGGAATATGAACCATAGAGAAAGAGAGAAATAAAGTAATGATGAGAGTAAACAGTAGCAGTGTGACCATTATACAATTTTTCGACATTTACTCGTTTACTTTCAATTCAAATGTATAAGATGTAACATGATTTTTTTAAACACGATAAGTTTCCGGTGGATTATTTTCTCGGAACATTTTAACCTACAAGCTACCACCCATGTGGATCATTTTGAAACTTTTTTTGAAAAATCTCCAACACATATAAAAAAAAAGCCAAAAATTACTCATACAGATGGTAGCTAGAGGGTTAAAATGTTTGAAGAAAATAATCCGCAGTAGATTTTAATATGGGTCCCCGAAGACAAGAACTATACCAAATGTAATTTTACATATGATTTTTCAAATTCCATGATTTTACTTCAGAACGAAAAAACCAAATTTTTAACCACTGTAAAAAAAATTGTGACATAGTGAAGCACAAAGGGTTTAGGGGAATTTTTATTACTGAATTCCAGTGCTATTGTTTGAGATTGGTTTAGTTCACACCCGAGACGAAGACCCTTAAATTGTGGAATGAAGCTATCACACGATGCAATAGATGCTTAAAAATAAAGTACCTCAATTTTTAATTCATTTTTTACATCTTATCTATAAGTGGTACATATTTTTTGTCTTCAGTGATTCGTTGTGAAAATTTCGAGAGAATATTTTTGTTGAAGACTTTAACCCTTAATCTCCACCCCAAATGTTGACTTTTATGGATGTTTTCAGAAAAAAAAACCCAAAAATGACCCATACGGGTGGTTGTTAGAGGATTAAAATGTTCTGAGAAGATAATACTCAGAAAATTTTAATATAGGCCTCCGAAGACAAGAACTATACCAAATGTAATTTTATGTATGATTTTTCAAATTCCATGACTCTATTTCTGATCGAAAAACTTTAAACCACTGTACAAGAAAAAAAAATTGTGACTTAGTAGAGCAAAATCAAATTGAGAATTTTTTACCCAGAAGAAATGCTGTCGTTTGAGATTACTTTGGTTCACCGCCGAGAGGGTGAATAGAAAGGCAGTTTAGGCAAATGGAATACAATATTGATTCTTTTTATATTTTTTTCCGTTTTTCTATATAGATTTTGAAATTTTACTGCAATGAGAATTAAACATAAAAAATAGAAAGAAATAATCAGGGTTTCCGTGGGAAATTTCTTCAGGATAGGCCTGAATATTATTTATGATTATTTAAGGAAAATCACTTTTCGAACTACTGTTGCTCAAAAATTATATTCTTATATTTTACTGTGTCAGCATAGAAAATTTGCAATAATAAATGTTAATAAAACCACATTTTTGAAAGTACATTCGAACACATCCAATGTTAGAAAACTTTTAGATTTTCAAAAAGCACAAGCATCACTGAGGCAACTTAAGCTTGTAGAATGCCACCGTATTGCGATTAACACCATTACTCTACATATCACATCTCATGGTGCAGAATTTAATATTTTTCCAAATAGCCCTGTCGGCAAGTAATCGACAAAGAGCAGAAAAATTACCATGAAAATCTTTTTTAAAAAGTTCTACGATGAAAAATAGAAATTTCTGAAAGAAAAGTTCAGTCATTGCCAGTATAAATATCTTTTATTTATATTTTTACCATCATATGTGGAGACTAACGAATGAAAAACCAGTCCTGTGGTAAATCTAAAAAAGAAAGTGGCCATGGATAGTTCACACGCTAAGAATAACCTTTAGATAGCATTACCAGAATGGCAATAGATTGAAACCCTCAAGGGAGCAGAGATCGCGGTCGGTCAAAAAAAATACTTGGAGCTAGCTGATGTCAACACAACATGGGACGGCGCAAAAATAACAGCACAGAACCGTGTACGATGGAAGAGTCTTGTTGTGGCCCTATGCTTCCGAGAGGAGTGAACAAGGAAAGAAAATAAATTTATATCGAACACTCCCAAATTGGCTATTCCAAAACTCTTGGTGCTGAATGTGAATGAATAATTTAGATTTACTCTTTCGGTACTCATATGGGTTCTCAAAGAGGTAATACTATAAGAAGAAATGTCATTAAAATTGTGGTATTCTAAAGACAATTTTAAGCACAATGTATTTTATCTGCATAAAGAGGCAAAAAAATCCAAAAATCTAAATATAGCAAAAAAAAATTTTTTTTTTTTTTACAAAAATCTGGTCACACTATTAAGCAAGTCCAATCAGTGAGTGAGTTAACGCGGAACATTATTTCAACGTTCCAATATGATACACTAATAATAATAACAAAAAAAAAATATAAATAATAATAATAATAACAACAACAACAACAATACTACATATTATATCACAAGGTCGTTCTCTTTGCTGACGCTATCATACGTACATACTGTTGCTATTGTTCTTGTTATTTCACAACTTAATATTCTTAATACAGTTCTCGTTCTCGTTGTTGTTGTTGTTGTTGTTCGTATATTCGTTCCTTTGTATTTGTATTCGGCCAGAATATTGTATGCATGTGCTGTTGTATGGATATATCTGGATTTTTGAATTTCTGTATGTTTTTGTTTTTTTTTTTTTTTGTGATTCTCCTTTTCCATATACTCGTACACCATTCTCATATTTATTATTATATATTATTCTTATTATTTTGGCTTTTATTGTTGTTGTTGTTGTTGTTATTATTGCTTTTGATTCACTCCTTTTTTTTTTTGGTCATAAAAACTCTACCATATAATTCTAAATACTAATTTTATTGTGTCGTTGTTATTGTACATAATAATATGCAGTAGGAAATTAAAGAATTATATGGAAATTAATTTTTGCTATATATTGTATTAATTTGTTGTTGTTCTTACTTCTTCTATTCACAATTAAAACATGTCGCATGTCGTCAAGTGTTACCTAATCAATAATTAAGGATATGAATATACTCGTATGTACCTAAAGGAGTATCGTATGGTCTTTATGGGGTAGTATGTACATGTATTGTAGTTTTACATGTTAATTGTAGCACACAAACTTTATATCGTAATTGAAATAAATATATTATGAACTTGAAGTAGTCATTATTAGGAATTGTTAAACTAGATGTACCATAGTACATAGCACAATTCCGAGAAAGTGCTCCAGTGTATATATAGAAAATATTCTAAATGATCAACATTTCCATAAAAACTAAAATACCGTCATTCATATAAGCAAGCAGATTACCGATATTAGTCGATTTCATGCAAAAGAAATTACGAGAGAATACTTTATTGCAAAAGATGTGTCGCAGAAGCTTTTAGAAGCTTTCATGAGAGCTTGCAATTAACTATCTGATAGATGTGCAAGTTCTAATAACCTTCTGGTCTTTTTAAAAGTTAGTCTGGGTCCACCGATAGTTCTGGGGGCATTGCGAAGAGTACTGATGTCTCTCAATGCAAGTAGAAATAGAATTTTAATTGGTATTGTATTTTGAAATGAACTGCTTATGATAGCTGATTCCAGACAGCAGAGCTCTTGTGACATCACTTTTTCAGAGATTTGTTACAGAGCCCTTAAATCCTTCTGAATTTCCAGACCATTTTTTTTTTATTTCCATAAAACAATAAATTGCTTGCCAACAGGTGGGCAGAGCTTGAAAGTAAAAATTAATACCTTCCTGAAAAAATCCTCTTGAATTAGCTGTACTTCGATACAAACACATGACCCATGATAAGAAAATATATAAGCTACAGAATTGTATTGTATTATTAACAGACCCTTATACACTGCGACCAGACTTGATCTATTGTGCAGTCTTTGGGTAACCCTAAATTTTTAGGCTTTTAATAAATTTCAGCACTTTGTTGGGTTCATTCATTATTCCACAATTTGTATGGAGGCACTGTACTATCGCCAAAGTGGTTTAGTCTTTGTCTGCCAAGAGCTTGACATTCACAGAGAATGTGCTCCGAGTTTTCGATGTCTAAGTTGCAGAATCTGCAAACATCAGTGTCAGATAGATCTAACTTCTTTAAGTAGTATCTGAGGCTGCTGCAGCGGCCTGTGAAATAACCACAAAGAATACGTAAGTCAACTCTACCAAATGTGAGCATCTTTTTAGATATCCCTTTATCCTTGGGATTAGAAACTGTTTTGCTTGAAGCTGCCCTATATTATTGAGCCACTGTTCTGCAAATTTCTTTTCCTCCCATTTCCAGATAATCTCTTTGGCATGGCATCTAGCCAAACCACAGAAGGGTTCAGGATCGATCAGGGATTTTTCAGCGTTCATTTTGGTTAGTTTATTAGCTATTTCGTTCCTCTGGTGTCCTTCATGGCCAGGTATACAACTTAATGCCACAGTATTTAGGTTTCCTAGCTCATTTAGAAGGCTGAGACATTCATCTACTAATTTAGAGGTGATTGTCAAAGATTGAAGAGCTTTCAAAGCTACTTGCCTATCTGATAATATATAAATATGGGATCCTTGTATCTTTCTTCAAAGACACTACCGTACGCTTATTTCAATGGCATGAGCTTCCGCTTGGAAAATTGTTGGGTAAAAACCCATTGGGATTGATCGTCTGAATTTGAGGCCATAAATTCCCACCACGGTTCCACTATCTTCCAGCTTCGATTGAATCTTCGCTCCATGCTTCTCTTTCGCGTATAACGATTTCGAAGTCTCGGAAGTATGATGATATTTTTGAGGCCAGTGTGTTCTCGTTAAACAAAATGGGGCTATTGGCAAAGTTTTCTAAAACTTTTAAGCACCCGGTTAGATATCCACTTTTGTATCTCGAGATACCTTGCAGCCTTAAGGCTGAGAGGCTACAGAATATAAATACTTATTGGATTAAAAAAATTGATAATGAATTCATGTTAATTCATGCCATGCTTTAGGGGTCATTAAACTATTGTAAAATTACGTCCTTAATCTGAATCCGAACATAGATTACTGAAGATGCAGTCCGTAGTTATTTCATGCAACGCCGTGGTGAATCAATCAATTATTTAGGACAATGTATATATGTTGTAATAAATCAAAAAGGTTTATGAAGCCTCTGGGCTGGTTAGGCTAGGTTAGGATGTGGCGGTTGCGCAAAGCCCATTATGATGCTGCACATGGGCTACCTCATTTACGTTGGAAATCTGAGCTAGTTAGTTCGGTAGAAAATATAGAGGCTGAAAATAATTAAGAATGGGATTGATATTTATGCAACGCCAAAAACCTAGAGATATTACAATATTAAGCGTATTACGCCACCCCAGTTTATTTAGCGTATTTCAGGGGGAAGTGTTTGCAATTCAGAAGCCATGTAGGAGTCTAATCACAGATTATACATTCAAAGACAAAATCGCCAATCTATCTGATAGCCAAGCTGCATTTCAAGCTCTTAATTCAGCCAGTGCAACCTCCTACTTTGTGGAACAAAGCAAAAGGAGAGATTCCCTATCTGGATCGAACGATGTAATGTTTCTTTGGTCTGGGTGTCAGAAACCATCGAACTGCCCAGAAAAGGATCTAAAAGGAAGGGGTTTATTCAATAAAAAATCTCAATAAATATTACAAAATATAATTTAGAAGGCTTTCTAAGTGAGCGCCAGATAATGATGAATAATTTGTACAAATCTTACGAGCTAAAAGAGAAAATTCTACGGACTGTCAAGGAAAGGATTTAGAAGGAAGGAATTTCTTAAATAAAAATCTATATAAACATGATCATATGAGGAAGAGTTCTTAAGCGAGCATCAAATAGTGGTGAATGATTTGTAGAACTCTTAGGTGTATTCCCTTGTTTGGTTCGTTTTGTTTTAATTTATTTCTTTATAATATTTTTTGACTAAAAAATCAAATGAAATGAGAGACTACATATGAATGTAATATAAGTCTGTGCTTTTAATCGATAGACGTAGAGTGGCTTGTCACCCTAACATTGCGATATTCAGAACACTGGGGACATGCTACTCGGTAAGTGTGCCCGCGGGAATTGTAGATAAAATCAAAAAACAATTTTAATCAAAAAGATGTTGAGGTTGTATGTAGTATACATATAACATTATTCTTAGTGCTGAAGGGTATAAATTGTCTAATTGTCGAAAATCTCCTAAAATGTTGACGGGTCGTGTCATAAATGAGCACATCGATTAATGGGGATCGTTGAAGTGAAAAAATTTATGTAATTGAAATTCATTCACTGAAACACAAAAAAACATTTTTTTTATAAAGTTTTGGATTCATACTTTCATTATTTTTTATTTTTATTTTTTTTTTTTTGTATCTCAAGTTAGACCCATTTGCCTTTTTTCACAAAGTAGTCATTGTTTGTTGATATTATTACTAAGTGTTACGATATTTTTTTTAATTTTTATTTTCTCTTTTTTTTTCTATTAGTTGTTTGTACCGCAACAGATATTAAGCCAAATGAGTAGTATAGAAACCCAAAATCATAAATTCACACATGTTTAGAAACATGTATATATACATATGTATATAGTATACATGTATATGCAGCAGAGTTTGAATACAGCAACAAAATAAAAACCTGGACAAAAAGGGCGACAGAGAAGAAGGAGAAAGAGGAAAATCGAAGAAAAAGAAGAAAACGAATGTGTCGAATGAAAGCCAGTGTTATGACTTCGTATAGGTGTGTCATTTTTCAGTAGAAGTTTTGGTGCCAGTATGGGTGTATATTTACACGAGTATGTGTTCGTGACATTGACATTGAATTTAATAGAAATTTTTATTATTTTATTTTTGTTATTATGTTTTTTTTTGTATTTTATATTTTTATTTTTTGTTTTTGTTTTTTTCTTGTTGTTGTTTTTTCTGTATGTGTATGTTTGCTTGTGCAAAGCTATGTACTTTTTGTTGGTTTTATTTATTTTATTTTGTTTTTTGTAATATTTTTTTTTTTTTTCAAAGGTAATGAATAATTTCTTTGAATTTTTGATTGTATATTTTTATTATAATTATTATTATTATTATAATTTTTTTTTTTTGCATTTAGTCATTAAACATTTTTCTACGTAAATTCTTTGTACGATCACTTTTCGGTTGGAAATTATAATAACATAATAATTATAATTTTGTTATTGCTTGTTGTTGTTGTTTGTGATTACTACGATTGTTAGCTGTTATTATATTGTATTTTTTGTATTGCTGTCATATGTCTCTTATGTACATACATGACATATTCTATATTCTGAATTTTTTATTATTATTATTATTTTGATCATCTGAAATTCGGACATCACGGAAATAATTAAAAAAAAAATTCTTTAGAAGCGACACTAATATCATATTAATTTCAATGGTGTTTATATCCATTAGAAACAATTATATAACCGCTAAATGTGAGCAAGATTTAAATAAACGCTGGGAAGACATTTAAACAGTATGATATTAGGAATCTATAGAGCTTGAGGGAAAGGTTATTAAAAATAATGTCAAAGCATAAAAGGTCAATCCTATAATGGGCTCATGCCTTAGCTAATAAATAAAATATTAATGTTGTATGATGAAGAGAGCATTGCTGAGCATTGCATCGTAGACCTAAAGGCCCCTAAATATGGACGAGGAACTCGACGATAAGAAGTGAGAAAAAACTGAGAAATATCTTCACTGCAACTAGCATGAGTCTTCAAGGAAGATGAACCAAGTACATTAGTTTGAATTTCTTTAGAGGTTTTGTGAAAGCATTATCGGCGGTACGACTAATCGATATTTGAAACCTCCAAATTTTCGAAATGGTTTGCTTCCACCATCTAAGAATATTATAAATTAAAGATTGCTCATTAAACAAGCATTTCATTGGACTAATAGTCATCTGAGAGCAACTTTTGTACACGAGCTATGTAATTGAATGAGCTAACCTCAGGCTATGAAAAAAACTTCCATGAGAGTTCCTAATATATGTATTTATATTGTAGAATTAATTGAAATAATTTGTCTATTTTTAATTTATTTAAATATTATAATTCATTCTTACTATTTAGTATTTCTAAGTCATTTCGATGATTTAAGTAGCATAGTATGAGTATGAGCATAAGACAGGAAATGAATCATATTAGTATTAGAAGAATTCTAATAACATTGGCGGCAACATTAAGAAGAATTTTTTTTCTTGTTGCTGTTGTTGTTGTGGTTTTTATTTTAAACATTATACAATATTATAGTTTCATTTTGTTGTTTTTTGTGCAAAAAAAAAAAATAAATTCGCATTTTTTATGTGGGTTAATGAAATCACAATAGCTCCTATGTAGTTTTGTATATATGAGTATATATCTACATATATGTAAAACTATCACTATTATATATAATATACATTTTATTTGATTTTTTTCTGCTAAGCTTAATTTTAAGCTTCTATTTATTGCGACTGGTTCTTAATGTTTGTTAGAATCTTTTGACAAAGGAAGAAGTAAAAAAAAAAGACAACAGGTATTAGATTGAAAAAAAAAAAAAAATAATGCAAAAAAATGCTCAAACAAGCAAAATTTACGCTTTGAAATTAAACATTTGAGTCGTCACTTTAAGTGATTATTTTTAAAATATTTTTATTTTTTAATTAAACTATTTTTTTATATATATTTAAAGTGTCGCTGTTAGTAGTCTTAGATTATAATTAATTTGTTTTTTTTTTTTTTTCTATTCTACAAACATGTTTGCTAGAAATATATTATTTGTATTGAAATTAAAATATCTAATTAAAATAATTGAGAAATAAAATAAATTATACTTGTACTTGTTTCTGAATAGGATAACTAGTTTTAAAACAGGTTTCATTTTACCGTTTATTAACATTTAATAAATGATATGGTTAGTACGTATTCAGTACATTTACCATATTTTTAAATAGAGACTAACTTAATTAATTAGATATATACAAGTAACTGTAGGTACCTGCATAAATATGAACATACAGGGTGTTTTACTTTATTTTAACTATCTAGCAGAGATTGATAATATCTCATTGACATGTGTCAATCGCTAAGAGCTTTATTCCTAATGCGTCAAGTACTGTCGAAGACATATTTTTGTATGAGAGGTAGGTGTAGTTTTTATACAATTTAGCCCATTTTTAATCACGTTCATTCAATAACAAATATAGTCATATGTAGTAAATTTTAGCTTAATTACTTAATATTTTCATGAGCAAATTGTAAACAAAAATATATATGGAAGCATGAGTTTATATGGGAGATAGACGATGTTTTTATTTAATTCAGACCATTGTTGAATATATCTATTGATTGACTAAAAATAATTATATATACTAAGTTTCAGCTTGATAACATTATATTTTTGTGTAAAAACTCGAAAAATACGCATTAAACAACGTATTTTTGTAGGGAAGGTAGGTGTAATTTTTATCCGATTATGCTCAGTTTTAAATATGATTATACTACGATAACACAAACTTTACTTATGAATGTTTGGTTGTATAGCTTTATATTTGCGCCTGTAATATGTGAAATAGTATATAGAATAATATACTTTTGTATGAGAGATAGGCCTAGTTTTCATCCGATTATGCATATTTTTTAAAATATCTATTCTGTGATCAAAATAGCTAAATAACTTAAATTATAGTTAAATAGCTTCATAATTTCGTCCATAAAGTGTGAAAACATACATTCAACGACATACTTTTGTATGGGAAGTAGGCGTCTTTTTCATCCGATTATGCATATTTTTTAATATATCTATTCTGTGATAAAAATAGCTAAATAACCCAAATTATAGTTTAATAGCTTTATAATTTCATCCATAAAGTGTGAAAACATGCATTCAACGACCGACTTTTGTATGGGAGGTAGGCGTAGTTTTTGTTTGATTTCAATTATTCACGAACTCCACCTATAATTTAGAAAAATAGTTGTATATACCGATTTTCAATTTGATCCCTCAACAATTTCTGACTATTCTGTATTTTTTTCTACATGCTTTCATGATTTTTTTTAGAAATAGAATATTTTACCTTTAAATCATAATAAATTCATTGGTCTTCCTACTATGAATTTTTGTATGAAACGAAAGATAAGGGATCTTCTATTTGATCACTTGATCCATTTTGTTTGATAAAACCTGAAAGAAATAATCGATAAATCCCCACTTCCTACTTAAAAACCTATTATCCATTTCAAATGGAAAATTACACCCTGTATATATTGAAAAATCTAATTGAAAGTGATAGTAAAAATGCATATACACTATTATTGTGAATTTATTCTTACGTATGTACTTATACTATGTATATGTACTCACTAATACATTTACAAATAAATATATTTTTAAATAATTTTAATCCATCGATTTCTAAACATATTCATTTCATTAGAATTCTTGTTTTAATTTTTCACGTTTTTTTTTCATTTGTTCATTTTTTTATTCTTTTCCTTCTTCTTGTTCTTCTGCTTGTCCCTCTATCTCTAACAAGCTATTCTAAATAAAAGTCAAGGCTAACAAGTTTTACGCCAATTGCAATTATTGTCACATTTATGAGCTACATTGTTATTATTATTGTTATTGCGTTTGATATTGTTCACGGTATGTTTGCTAAGTATGTGTTATATTATATAAATTAATTTTATTTGTGCTAATTTATTGCCAGTAAGCTCGCTGAATATGCTGGCAGATAGGTAGATTGATACTTAGGTAGTGTTGACAGTTGGGCCATTTAGATAAATAAGGTAATAATATCATCGAAACATAGTGAATTCTCATATTTAATTTGATATCCTAGCATTGAGTTGCCTGCGAATATAACTAATTGTTCCTAAGAAATGTTGTTCTTCGAAACAATGTTGAGGAACATATGTATGTTGCGTATGCAGTAGAAATCTGATGAGCTCTCTTATTGGTGTGATTTATATGTACAAAACTCATTTATACAAATGTAGAAGGCAATTGAAATTGCAAATTAATTGCTTAATTAATTTTTACTAAAAACAAAAATATTTTAAATTAGTAGCAAATGTTATTTTTTTTACTTATTTCATAACATAAAATTATCTAATGAATTATCTAGTCAATATTTAACCATTGCTTTATACTGAATGCATTTTATTTCAATTGAAAACATCTCCATCCCTCCTTTCTCTTTTACTTTATTCTACTTCATGATCAACGAGGGCGGTCCCAAAACTACCCGACCTGACATATAGATGGCGGCGATAGTTTGAAAAAAATTATTTTGGTGAAATGTGGCAACCTTATAAAAGGTTGTTTTAAGGCGTTTCAAGGCGTTAACGACCTCAGTGACTTTGTAAGCATGGACGAAATTGGTCACCGTTATGTAATTCAATACTTTCATTTCCAACGAATATTATAGCCGAACAAGATTCTACTCTGGGGCTGTCTGATCCATCGTTTACGTCCATAAAATATTGGGTGGCAGAGTTTAAACGAGGTCGGACGAGCTGCCAAGATGAACACCATAATGGTCAACCAATTGAGGTGGCCACGCTAGAAACGGTTAAGAACATCCACAAAATGGTATTGGATAATCGCCGGCTGCTAGGTGCATGAGTTAAGTGAAATTACAGGGATTTCAAAAAGTGCTATACATCGTAAATTGACCGAAAATTTGGAGATGAAAAAGCTGTGAGCAAGATGGGTGCCGCGTTTGCTCACAATAGAACAAAAACAATGTCGTGAAGATGTTTCTTTAGAGTGTTTGGCGATGTTTTGCGTCGATTCGTAACCATGAATGAGACATGGGTCCACCACCACTTCACACCTGAGACAAAGGACCAGTCAAATCAGTGGACTGAAGGGGGAGAATCGGCGAGTCCAAAGAAGGCGAAGACAGTTCCATCTGCAGACAAGGTTATGGCGTCTGTTTTTTGGGATGCACGAGGCATAATTTTTATTAATTATCTTCAAAAAGGTATAACAATCAACGGCGAGTATTATGCGTTGTTAAGTTGCAGCGTTTAAGTGATGAAATTAAAGAAAAAAGGCCGCATTTGGTGAAAAAGAAAGTGTTGTTTCATCAAGACAATACACTAGTTCCGCACATCCGCTATTGGGATGGCCAAAATCAATGAGTTAAAGATCGAATTGCTTCAGCACGCACCTTATTCGCACAGATTTAGCTCCTTCGGATTATTTTCTATTTCCAGATTTGAAAAAAAAAATGGCTTGATGGTGGAAGATTTGCAAACAATGAAGACGTGGAGTCTGCGGTAGATGGCTATTTTAATGAGCTAGACAGTTCACGCTATAAACAGGATATCAAAGCTATAGAATATCGCTAGGGAAAGTGTAAAGAGCTAAAAGGAGATTATGTTCAGAAATAAAGAAAAATTTTCTCAAATTTGTTGTGTTTTCTTTGTTAGGTCGGGTAGTTCTGGGACCGCCCTCTTACATACATATATTCATTAGTATAATTGGAAGTAAGATACCTTTTTTGATTTTGTCTATTTATTTAATGTATTTTATTTAATTTGTATTTATCATCGATATATACAGATATGACATATATATTTATTAAACATATATATATATAGCATAGAAATATTCACACATCTGCATATATGATATTATCATGCAATATAAAACTTTTAAAAAATTTGTAATTAATACAATAGTATATGTAAGCATTAAAATGAAAGCAAAATGCAACGAAAAATGTTATTATTATTAATTGTATATATTATATATATAGATACATTATATGCATACTCATATATCGCGTCTGTATAAAAGAATGACATGACAGTGACAATGACATAAACAATAGCAACAGCAATTGAGTGCTTTATCGCTCTATATAGAATATTTTTATAAACCATACCAACATATAGGAACTCATACATATATGGTATGTAGTAAGTATATATGTATGATAATTCGCGTGATTTATAGCGTTAATGACGGTGTAACATTACATGCAACTGTAATCGTAACTCTATGCAATTTTGCTTTTTTTTTTTTTTTTTTGCATTTTATTTATAATGCACAATTATACATTAAACGTATATGTATATATATGTATGTATATATTTAACTCAAAATTCAAATTTTTTTGTTTATTCAATTCTATCCTACTCACCAAATGAATTTCATATTGCCCTCATGGTCAACAAACGATCGACGCAATTGAATTTTCGTTTAATAATTTTCACATTTTTATTATAGACAATATTTTTTTTCTCTCTTTTGATTTCAGGAAGCATTCTATATATATAAATTCTTAAACGTCATATGGTTCTATGTTATATGTAGAAATTGTTCATATATACATTAACACATTTATTTATATCCGCGTTGATATAATATATTGTATATTGCATATATCGGCATTTGATGCATATATTATTGTATGTATACAGTGGTGAGCAAAAAAAAAAAAAATGCATAAATAATTCACAAAAAAAATTTATAGTTTTGTACCCAATCAAGTCAAAAATATTGATACACAACTAAACGCATTCATTACGAATGCAATATTGGACTCATTCATTTCATTTTGACTGCGATTTGACAGTTGACATATATGCTTTGACATCAATTGTTTACAATCATGGAATGGGGCGACATTGAAAAATCGTATTGTTGTAGTTGGCCTACTAAAACACAACATGGGAAAAGGCAATATCTTTCGGACGTTGCGATCGCTTGGAATCACTCGCTATTTTGTGTGTCGTGCTGTGAAGTTGTTTGAGGATACTGGTAGAGTACGAGACCCTCAAAAAGATCCGGCCGTCCGCGCATTGTGAGAACACCGAAAGCGATCATAGCCGTAAAGAAACGAATTGACTGAAAACCGGTGCGAAAACAGAAAATCTTGTCACGGGAAATGCAAATTTCGCAAAAATCCATATCCATGAAGATTTAGGACTCAACGCGTACAAGCGACCCACGGGACACCTGCTCACGGCCGCATTGGAGGGAAAACGTAAGCGAAAATCGAAAGCGTTACACAGCCGGTACGCTCAGAGACAAATTCTCTTTACTGACGAGAAAATCTTCAGAATGGTCCAATAAACAGAACGATGGTGTGTATGTTGGGTCATCCAGAGAAGCATCCCAACTCATACCGAGGATCCAAAGAGGCCTCTGTTCCAGCTCACAAAGCAAAAACGACTCAGCTGTAGCTAAAAAACAACATTCCGGAGTTCATATCAACGGATGATTGGCCAGCTGGTAGTCCAGACCTCAACCCGTTGGATTACAAGTTGTGGTCTTTATTAGAGGGCATGCCTTACTCTATCCGACATCCAAATATTGAGTCGTTGAAACGAGCCCTTGTCCGTGCAGTGGACAATTTCCTCATGCATGAAGTGTATCTCGCGTTCGATGAGTGGCCAGTGGATCGTCTCAAGTCGTGCTGGAAGGCAAATGGAAGTCATTTCGAATAAGTTGTTCTAAGATTTGTACCCATTGAATAACCCAATAAGAAGAAGAAGAAGACAAGTTTTGGCGTCGATTTTTCTGTATACCAATATTTATGACTTGACTAGGTATATTAAGAAATTGTGAAGTCTCATTGGGAAGTAGGCATGACTTTTACCTAAGACATGAATTTTTAATCATAATCCCTCCATTAATAAAAAATAATCGTATTTACAGAGCTTCATACCTATAACTTTATATTGTCGTAAGCAAAATACAACAAAGAGAACCTACCTTTATATGAGGGGTCATTGTAGTTTTTATTTGATTCCATTTAATTTTTGAACTTCCTTATGCATTAGCAAATGGCATCGTATGTACCAAATTTCAGCTTGATAACTTTATATTTTCGTATGCAAAATATGAAAACGTACATTTAACTGCATATTTTTGTATGAGAGGTAGGAGAGTGCTTTAGCCGATTAGGCCAATTTTTGGACTGATTTATTTATTTGTTAATATAACTGTATGAACTGAGTTTCAGCGGGATAACTTTATGATTTCGTACGCAAATTATGAAAATGCTTCTTTAACAAAGTATTTTTGCATGAGAGGTGGGTGTGCTTTTCATCCAATAATACTAATTTTCATATAATCATACAGATAGACAGACATAGACGCTACAGTTCATGATTCTGATAAAAAATAACAAATGACACGTCTCCTTATGAGTGTTTCAAATGGAAGCACAAACTCGGTATACCAAGTTCCAAGTATTTTATTTAGCAATTTTTCAGAAATAATATTAAAATAATTAAAAAATTATTTCAAATTAATAAAAAATCTTTTATAAATTTATTTAGAAATATTATTTCCATTTTTTCTCTCGCCATTGTACATGCCAACATTTGTATGCCAATAGGTGTTTGTATAGATTCATTATATTTATATATGCATATAAACACTCATATCCATATTTAGGTTTTTATTATTATTATTATTATTATTATTATTATTATTATTGTGTGTACTTGTCTATCTGCTTGTTGCCGTGTTGTATGATATTTGCTACATACTACAGAAACTATCTACCTACCTACCTACCTACCTACATACGAGTACATATAGTACATACACTGTATACATATATCATATAAAACCTGCTTAGCTGTCTGTGGCACAATTTTTTCTTTCTTTATTCTCACTGCCGCGTCATCGAATGACCTTCGCGCGTCAGTTAAGCTTGTTGTTGTTGTTCTTTTATAAATTTTTTTCCTATATACAAGATATATTGAAATTTTTCACTTGTAATATAACTGTTGTTGTAATTGCTGTTGTTATTGCAATTAAATATGCAACAGTTGCCCACACTTTTAATATCATTATACACATATTTGATATTATTACTGTTGCTTGCATACATACTATTAGATATACATTCTGTCAAATAAGTACCCGGAAATCCTCATTTTTAATTTTCCCTCTGAGAATATTTCAAAAAGTTTTTTTTCCCAGGTTCGCACAACTGTCAGCCACTATTCTGTGAATTTTTATTGCTATGTGTCATTTAGTTTGGTTACGGCGCCATTAGGAACAAATCAACCTTTTGTGTGCGTTGCGATTTCTTCTCGCACCTCTTTAAACGATTTATACCAATCGTAAACTTGAGTTTTCGACATGGTTGAATCACCAAATGTTTTTTTTTCAACATTTCCAACATTTTGGCACAAGAAATTTCGTTTGAAACACAAAATTTCACACAAACTCTTTGTTCGATATTTTTATCCATAGTAAAAATCGCAACGCACACAAAAGGTTAACTTGTTCCTAATGACGCCGTAACCAAACTAAATGACACATAGCAATAAAAATTCACAAAATAGTGGCTGACAGTTGTGCCAACCTGGGAAAAATTTTTTTTTTGAAATATTCTCAGAGGGAAAATTAAAAATGAGAACTTCCGATTTCCGGGTACTTATTTGACAGAATGTATGTAAATGTATGCAAGAATATTTTTTTTTTCTTATAATTTTTTTTTTTTTTTTAATTATTTTATATTTATGAAATTGTTGTATAGATATTTTATTATAACTGTATAAATATTGAGTGAAGAAAAACAATTGTTTTCCCCTTTATTTTCTACATAATACGTTATATATTGCTGTATTAGTTTCAGAACTTGTCTGGCAATGAATATTAGAATTAATTGTTGCATCTGGCAAAGTATTGCTTTGGTGGCTCTTATTAAGTATTAGAATAATTTACGGATACATTTTGCAAAAGACAATAAGATCAGTACATAATATGGCCCAGAAATAAAAATTGCAACAATTTTATGCAATTTTCGGAAGTTCAGGATATTTTGAAGAAAGAGGGAAATGCAACTGCAACACTTTAATTGGAATTGTGTGATAAATCTGTTGATTCCAAAGTTGAATTCGAAGAAGTTTAGGCATCGCATGATTAAATAATAAAAATGTTTATGAATGGAGTGTTTTCCCTAAAAAAAAAAAAAAAAAACAGATCTAAGTATGCTTTCTTACGTCCATTTCATATTCAAACTCCCATTTGTGGCGGTCGTTTCGGAATGACTTTATCAATGCAGCTAAGTTAGCTAGCTTAAGTAGCTAAGAATGATGTAGTAGTTATTGATAACGGTGTACTGTATTAATGTTAAATGAATGAGTGTCGAAAATAATAATGATAATTTTTTCGACATTATTGCGAAATTTCTTGCAATAATAACGAAATACTAATTTATTGCACAAAAAAAGTGCAACAATGTCGAAAATATCGAAAAATTACTGAAATAATGTCCAAAAATAATTGTAAAAAAATTATCATTTCGACATTATTGAAAAAAATTTGTGCAATAATGTCGAAAAATATATTCTCCTTCAAAAAAAAATATTACATTACTACTATGGTACATTAATGTTGAATTGAAAATATTTATCATAATTTTTTTCGACATTATTGCAAAATTTCTTGCAATAATGTCGAAATACTAATTTATTGCACAAAAAAGTGCAACAACGTCGAAAAAATCGAAAAATTACTGAAATAATGTCGAAATAAAATTTTGCCATTTCGACATTATTCCAAAAATGTATGCAATAATGTCGAAAAATATATTCACCTTATAAAAAAGAGTGGAATTATGAGACTTTCAATGCAATGTTAATGCGCTCAACCAAAAATCTGATCTCATGTATTTTTCTTTCGACAATATTTCAATTTTTTTGTTTTGCAATAATACATAGAATGTGAATAAATTTTCAATAAAAGCAGCACAAAACCTATTATTCAAGTCGAGGTTAAGCAACGATTATGGCGTGCCATTTTATAAAAGTGAATATTAATAATAGCAGTAATAAAAAAAAAATAATGAAAAAACTGTAAAATCATAACAAGTAGTTGCAAATACAATGTAGGTGCATTTAAATGAGACTTTACGAGTATATATTGTAGATATGAATACTTACTCATATTTAGATATATAATTTTTATAAATATTTTTCTAGAATCCAACATACTATATGCAACTTCAAGTAAAATATAAGTATCACATGTGTTTGTATTATGAGCTTTTTGTTTAAATCAATTTATTATTTACATTCGCTTTATTATCATTATCACAAATATGAGTAGAGAGTACATAAATAAATACCGACTATAAAGTATATTATTGAATGGATTTAAATTTCAAATAATTCTATAAACGAATTTAATACAATGTTTATACTTTATTATAATTATTTGCCATATATGCTCTTATGTATTTATTCTATGAAAATTGCAGAAAATCATAATGTGTCTCATAAATACAGTAAAAGACCCTTTTAGCTTTATATGAAGCAACAAAATGACATACAAAAAGATAACTACTTCAAAAAAGAGGAACAAGAAATTGTAGTAATCCTAACGCCTACATGAATTAAAATTGAATTGAATTTTCGATATTATTGCAAATAGTTTTGCAATATTGCGAATAGTTTTGCAATAATGTCGAAAAAATTTACACAGTCTACATTTCAGACATTATTACAAAAATTTCCACAATAATGACGAAACAAAAATGTGTAAATTTTCATTTTCGACATTATTCCTAAAACATATGCAATAATATCGAAATGAAATAATTACAATTTTGACATTATTTCACAAATTTAATTACATTTCCGACATTATTGCTAAAATATATGCAATAATGTCGAAATGAAATAATTACAATTTCGACATTATACCACAAATTTTTTGCAGGAATGTCGAAAATATTAACTGGATTTAACACATTTTCGACATTATCTCAAAAAAAAGATCAGCATTAATTCAGTACACCATCCTAATCAAATAAACCCCAAGCTTCCCGCCCCAAACACATTTAATTGAAATTCAATGAAAACTGAGTTTTTCTTTTAATAATTTCTAATAAATCATCATATATCGTATCATATGTATATGTATTGCTATTTTTATTTTTACCGTTACATATTTATTTCATGGTTGCAAATCACGGTGAGTCTTAGATATCTCCATTTTTACAATACATAACATACTTAGTACTCGTATCATTAAGTATTTAGAGCAATAATATGATATGCATAAGTGTGTGTGTGTGTGTTTGTGTGTATTTGTGAATGTATTACACGTGTGATACGTTATGTTTTTTGTTGTTTTTTTTTTTTCTTCATTTCACTCTCAATGCCATTATCGCTATTGTTCTTGTTGTTTGTTATTGTTATTCTATGTAAAACACATTACTTCATCAGGGTCAACTGGTACTCGTTTTGACGTATAATCGTCGATTTGTTTAACTTTTATTGTCGTGATTATTGTCATTATTTTTATTTATAACTGTATATAATTGTCTTACATTTTATGTACATATGTTTATCTAATTGCCTTTCATACAAATCCTAACCAGTTGTTGTCTTGAACATTTCATTTACGTACGTTGCAGTTCTCTGTATGAGTATGAGATATAGTATGAGATACTAGTATTGTAATTTAGTTGTTGCACTGCAATGTCTGCTTACATTTAATTACAAAAATATGGTTTTGCTTTTCAAATTTTTCAATAATCGATTCAGCAACTTTTCTTCGCTCTCAGAGAGGAAATTTAAAATTTATTTAAAGTTCTAATGTATGTACTATGGTCTTGCAAAAGAGCATATGCAAAATGTTATTGCATAGTTTGCAATCACAGTAAGAAAATAAACATTAATTAAGCGCCTTAAAGTATGCAACACTAAAATTGTGTAGGTAATATTTGCAATGCATATGCAATACTGAATTTAAAAGCAGCTGCTATAGAAATTTATTTGCCGAGAGTATTGCAAAGTATCAAAATCAGAAAATCAACATTCGAAAACATACTTTTGTCAGAGAGATGGGCATGATGGTTTTCATTTGGTTACACCCATTTTCAAAGCATTCTCTTTGGTGATGAATTTAATGTAATAGACCGAGTTCCAGGTCGGTCAGGTCATATTTTGCACAACAAATTTTAGTGTAAAAAGGATCGCAAATTACTCATCCACATCTGAGCAAGTCTTGCCTTTGAATCGAGAATTGAACTGAGCGCATATCATACCCTGAAAATTTACATAATGTCATCTGATTGCAAATATTCAGAAGCTTTAATATAGTGGCAAATATATTATATTATACCCTCAACCGTAGGGTGCCGTAGCTCAGTGGTTAGTGTGTTGGCTTTCTGATCTGTAGGTCGTGGTTCAATACCCGGCTGAAGCATAACAAATTTCATATCGAAAAGATTTTTCTTTCGAACGGTACCCACCTGTCCGCAAGCAATTGGCAATTCTGAAAGAACTCTGTGACAAAATTCAGAAAAAGTGATGTCACAAGAGTTCTGCCATTGGGAACCGGTTAAAATAAGTAGGTCCCTTCTAATACTGTCCAAAATTTAACACACACACACACCAGTAATGGAGAGAAGCTCGGCCAAAGAGACCTTCGGGGCTTTAAGTGCCACATATTTATTTTTTTTTGTTTACCCTTAACATATTCTGCATGAATTAGAAGCGAGAAATGTTGCCAAGAAGACACCCAGACATCTGATCCAAATACTCTAGTATAAATTATTTAAAAAAATGTTTTTGAGACACTTACCTAAATCGGGAATCGAACTGGATGGTTCTTCACAACCCCCGCCATTTCCACCATTCCCAATGCAACTGCTACTGGAACTATTCATTGTTTGACAACTACCCGACGAAACACTTCCACTAACGCTGCCCAATCCCAATGATGCATTTGCTGAAATATGTTTTATTTTTGGCGGTGGCGGTGGTGGTGGTGGACGCATTGAAGTATTACTATTGCTATTATGAAGGATCCCATTATTGTTGACTGCACCACCACCACCACCACCACCACTGCTGCTGGAGACTACAGGCGTCCGAAATACATGTGAAGAAGAAGGCATTCCTGCGTTGGTGGACGCAATTGTGGCAGATGCAGAGGCAGAGGAGAATGATGATGATGATGATGATGAAGATGCAGGCGTTGAGGTTGATATTGCTGTTGTATGATGGGAATGGGATTGGGAATGGGAATGTTGATGGTGATGTTGTTGCTGATGGTGATGTTGCAGCTCCTGTTGATGATGTTGATGGTGATTATTATTGTAATGCTGTTGTTGTTGTTGTTGTTGTTGTTGTTGCGATTGAGAATAATGTTGTGATTGATGCCGATGCTGCTGCTGCTGCTGCTGCTGTTGTTGCGCAGCAGCAGCATTTGTTGTTGATATTACGTTGACATGACGCGTCGCAGTTACCACATATTTACGTGCGCCCGATGTTAGAAATTGTTGCTGTTGTGGCGATTGTGTTCGCACTGGTGCTGATGGTTGTGGTGGCGGCGGCGGCGGTGGTGGTGGTGGTGGAGGAGGCGGAGGCGGTAAAGGCGGCGATTGTGGTGAACGCTGTTGATGATGATTATGATGACGTTGTTGATGATGGTGATGATATTGCACATTACTATTGTTGTTGTTGTTGTTTAGCTGTTTCATCATGCTGTGATTGCTGTTGGTGGTGGTAACAACATGTAGCGGCGGTGTCTCAATAATGTCAACTAGTGTGCCGGCCGGCGGATTATAGCGACGCGTTGACGCGGCTGGTGAAACGGGCGCGGAACGCGAATGATGTTGCATGTGATGATGCAAGGGGGGCGGCGAAACCGACGAGTGGCGACGCGAAGAAAAAACGATTGCTGGCGGCGGTGGTGGTAGTTGTGGTGGCATTGCGGAGGCCTCACATGGCACTGTGATCTCCTCATACAAGCGACCGTCGCGTATGACGCGTACATGTTGTTGTGTTGGCGTTGGCGAGGACGTATCCATTGGTGATGTGGGCCGCTGCAGTGGCGGCATTAATAGCGGCGGTGGAGGTGGCGGCGGCGGTGGTGGTGGTGGTGGTGGTGGTGGTGGTGATGGTGTTGCCGACGAACTGCTAGCCACCGCATTGACTGTTGCCGCCACCATTGAGATTCGTTGATAATGTGAGGATGTTGTTGCGGCCGATGGACTGGCCGAATGGCGACGTGGTATATGATTTTGATGATGCGCCTGTTGTTGCGACTGCAATGTGGCTGACGTCGTTGCCGTTGTTGTGGGCAAAGCACGCGTTATAATGATCTGTGGTGCGGATGAGCCAGATGAACCACCACCACCACTACGACCAGTAGTAGCGTCACCATTGCCTGGCGAACGCGCAGTGGCATTTCGACGCACAACATGTTGCTGTTGACTGTCGGCAACATGTTGCTGCATCGTTGCATAAATATGTTTAATCGTAGTTGAGCTGGTTGCAGCAGCAGAACGTGGTTGTTGCACATACTCTACGCGTGGCGATAATATCACTTTCTGTGTTGTCGCCGATAGCAGCGTATTGTTCGATTGGCGTGGTGCCACCGTCTGTATTTGAACATGTTGATAGCGTGGTTGTTGCTGTTGCGGTGCCATGGATGTCGCTGCTGGTGCTGTTGTTGCCAACGATGGCTTCCTCTCATATGTGTCCTTCTCCTCCAGATGTAACATTTCAAAATCGATCGGTTCAGTTTTGATGATTTTCACATTGGTTGATGTTGCAGCTGCAACATTGTTGCTAATGATGTTGTTACTACTATTGTTGCTGCTGCTGCTGCTGGTGTTGCTGGTGTTATTTTTTGCAAGCATCGCTTTCGCTTCAAGACATTTCAATTTTTTCAACATGTTGCTTATTATTACTATTATTATTGTTGTTGCTGTACACGAGTTTTCTTAAAACTCTTCTTCTTCTATACTTTTTCGTTAAATGTGTGGGCTGGTGTGCGAGCGAGCGTATTTGAAGAATTTTTGCAAAATTCAGAAAATAAAAAAAAAATCAGTCTCTTATTGTTGTTTCTGTTGTCGATTATTGTGGTTGTAGTAGTAATTTCAAATTTCTTTCAAAAAATATATATCGGCTTTTTTCGATTGTAATTTAGTTTTTTTGTTTTTTTTTTTGTTTCCTTATATTCTTGCTTCTATTTTGAATCAGCCTTCCAGTTGCAAATATTTCACTTTGTTGTTGTGGCTGTTGTTATTGTTGTTGTTGTAATCATTAAATAATATTCTAGTATATGTATGTATATCCTTAATGTAGCGTTGTCCTTTGAACCTGCCTTTGTCGTTTAAGTAATTTTGTCTCCAAAAAAGTCTCTTTTTTTTTTATTTCCTTTTGAAGTTGCTGTTTCTTCTATTCTAATCCCTATGAGTATATGAGTTATATGTACTATGTACTATGTATTAATTACTAATAATACTAGTATTGGTAAATTGATGTATTTTATATTTAAATGAGATACTTGTTTATGTATATGTATATAATATTATATTGATGTTGCTCAAGCGAGTGCTACAAATTCCAAATTTGTCGCATTTAAACACATTTCTTAATCCTTTATGCTTTTGTAACTGATTTATCTAAAAGGAAAATATAGAAAAAAAAATTCAATCAGAAATGCAATTCATTTTTAGAATAGCGTTAGCAAAAAAATTTGCAAATTAATAAATGAAAAGAAGGGGACTTTCAGTGAGTCTAGTCGGACTTAACTTTACCCAGCGTCCGAATGCAGAGAGTAAAACTGATGACTAATCTAGAGCCCATAATCGGATTTGATATAATCGAAGGTTTGACAAAGAGCCCGTTAGGCCTGAACGATTCGACTCAAACCGCTAGCTTAATATCTTATTTTGGGCACGAAGACGCTATGGGCTTTCTTCCAAATAAACGCATGAGAATTTCTTGAATTGTATCTATTCACTTTTGCAATAGAGTTGGAATCATCATCATCTCCTTCAGGCATTTTAAAAGCTCGAAGCAAGATCACAGACCTTCGAAGCTTGTCCATACCGAAACAACCCCTGAATAAAATGCAGTTATATCGTAGACACAGGAAAGTAGTAGATGTACTAATGGGTCGTAAGAATCGACTGTGAAGGAGCCACTTCTCTCTTGCTAAAACCCTTTGCATAGAAGCTGCCTTTGGTAGAGGGAATTTTGTGCTTTGAAGCTGCATTGAGATGGATTTAAATCAATAGTAAATGTTGGTGGGTTACGAGGGCGGTCCTAGAACTACCCGACCTTGCATATAGATGGCGGCAGTAGTTTGAAAAAAATTACTTTGGTGAAAAGTGGCAACCTTATAAAATATATGTTTCAAGTTTCAAGGCGTCACGTTGTTTAGTATTTTTCTTTTTGAAGCCATCGAAAGTTAACGACCTCAGTGAATTTGTAAACATGGAAAAAATTGGTCACCGTTATGTAATTCAATACTTTCATTTGAAAGGTCTCAGTCCAACGGATATTAAAGCCGAACTAGATTCTACTCTGGGGGAGTTCACGACCATAAAATATTGGATGGCAGAGTTTAAACGACGTCATACTAGCTGCCAAGACGA
Organism: Megamerina dolium; assembly: GCA_963854835.1. Lineage (NCBI taxonomy): Eukaryota > Metazoa > Arthropoda > Insecta > Diptera > Megamerinidae > Megamerina > Megamerina dolium. Next base: position 10,306,266 of record OY978528.1, read on the forward strand.
ACACCGTAGTGGTCAACCAATTGAGGTGGCCACGACAGAAACGGTTAAGAAACTCCACAAAATGGTATTGGATGATCGCCGGCTGAAGGTGCGTAAGCTAGGTGAAATTACAGGCATTTCAAAAAGTCCTATACATCGTATATTGCAAGTTGGATGCCGTGTTTGCTCACAATTGAACAAAAACAACGTCGTGAAGATGTTCCTACGGAGTGCTTGGCGATGTTTCACAGTAATAACGCCGAGTTTTTGCGTCGATTCGTAACCATGGATGAGACATGGTCCACCACCACTTTACACCTGAGACAAAAGAGCAGTCAAAACAGTGGACGGAAAGGGGAGAATCGGCGAGTCCAAAGAAGGCAAAAACAGTTCCATCTGCAGGCAAGGTTATGGCGTCCGGTTTTTTTGGGATGCATGTGGGATAATATTTATTGATTATCTGCAAAAAGGAAAAACAATCAATGGCAAGTATTATGCTAATTTATTGCAGCGTTTAAGTGAGGAAATTAAAGAAAAAAGGCCACATTTGGCGAAAAAGAAAGTGTTGTTTCATCAAGACCATGCACCAGTTCCCACATCCGCTATTGCGATGGCCAAAATCAATGAGCTAAAATTCGAATTACTTCAGCACGCACCTTATTCGCCAGATTTAGCTCCTTCGGATTATTTTCTATTTCTAAATTTGAAAAAAAAATGGCCTGGTGGTAGAAGATTTGCAAACAATGAAGAGGTGGAGGTGAAGTCTGCGGTAGATGGCTATTTTAATGAGCTAGACAGTTCACGCTATAAACAGAATATCAAAGCTATAGAATATCGCTGGGAAAAGTGTATAGAGCTAAAAGGATATTATGTTGATAAATAAAGAAAAATTTTCCCAAATTTGTTAGGTCGGGTAGTTCTGGGACCGCCCTCGTATTGAGATGATTAATGGCATAAAAATTGCGATAAGAAATTATCAAAACAATTATTCATAAATAATACTTACATGTTGAATATGATAAAGATGAGATAATGTAGTAATGTTGCAAGTTGAAAATTTTATTTGTTCATTAAGTTAAATAAATTAAATAAATTTGAATGATGATTATTTACTTGTTTAGTTTTTGATTAAATCAATATTGGATTAAATTTATAATTATTATTTATGTTGCTTTATTTTTGTTTTTTTTTTTTTTATTATTATTATTTTTTTATTTTTTTTTTTTTTTTGTTATATTAGAACTTATTTAAGCATTTATATATAAATTTTAATATCTTTGAGATTAATATGCGAATAATTATTATTATTATTATTATTTGTTGTTGTTTATATAGAAATATATTTATATATAAATAATTTCGATTATTTGAAATTTCTTTGAAACACTTAAACTTTCACAACTATTTGATTAAGATTGAGATTTAAATTTATTTTTTTTTTTTTTTTGGTTTTTTATTTTATATTTTTCTTCGTAAATTGTAGAGACGTTTTACAACACTCGTTTTACAATACTCTGCCCTTTTGTATTTTTGTATCCTGAGTTGCACACAATCATCACCACAATTTTTTTAAATAAATTTTTTTTTTTAAATTTCTATATTTTTGGAATATTTTTAAAGTGATACTTGTTCCTTTTTTTTTTTTTTTGTAACATACAAAAATATATATTTATTTTGCTTAATAATATTTATTTGTTCGTTTATTTTATTGGATTTTTTTTAGGGTTTTTTTTTTTTTTAGAAAAATATATTTTCTTTTTAATGATAATTTATATATTTTTTTTTTTATATTAATTTTATTATTATTTTATTTACAATTTACACATTTTAATTACTATAGAAATTAATTTTCAATATTATTTAATAGTTAACATTACATCGCATTACTCCAATTGTTAATTTTTTTGCTCCACTGTGCATATTTATTTTCGGCAAATCGTTTTAATTCACTTCAAATTTGTTGTTGTTGATATTTGTATTTTTTTTTTTGGTTTTGCTTTCACATTTTAAACATATTATTTGAATAATAATCATCATAATCTTTTTTTTTTAGTTGGTTGTTTGACAAAGAAAACAAATTAACCTTGAATGCATTCGTCTTTTTTTTTTTTTTTTTTTTGCTTTATTTTATTTCATTTTCGAATTGAAAACTGAAATTTCCTATATGATTTATCGAGTGGTATAATAACATAATAAAATTTGTTGATTTTTCATATAGTATACACTGCAAGAAATATATATTGGATGGAGATTTTTTTTTTTTTTTTTTTTTTGTTCACATTCTTATAAATTGATTTTTTTCAGCATATGTGAAAAAGGTACCGCAAATCAATTTTTTGTTGTTGTTGTGGATTACGCGACAATTTTGGCAAACAAAATAATAGAAAAAAAACCACATCACAAAAGAGAGACACAATAAGAAGAAGAAGATAGAATCCAGCTGACATTTGACATTTGACAATACAAATTGGTGAGCACAAACATGTTCATAATAGCAGAGATGATGTAGTTTTTGATGTTGACGGTGATGTTGATGGTGATGGGAATGAAACAGCAGCCGTAGCAGTAGTATAAGCTGTCATATGATTTAAAATTAAATTCAAATGTGAAGTAATAGGAAGTGATGACGTCACTAAATTGTTATTTTTATTGTTATACATGATTATTATTTTTATAAATTTTATATTATAATTACTGAAAATATTGTTTGTATTAGAATTTTTCTATTTTCAACACTTTTTTTTTTTTAGCAAAATATTTATATTATTTTTAGTTCACAATTTTACTTGGAATATATTTGTTATTATTATTATTGTTGATATTATTATTTAGCTGAGAGTATAATTTATCATATGATACTGCATTGAAATGACACCTGTTTCTTTTGGTATATTCTCTTTGCAGCAATGTAAAGCCATTTGAACAGAGAACAGAGTCTACAGAGAAGGAGAGACAAAAAATGGAGAAAAAATATTATTTAAAAAACATATTTTCAAATATACTTAATTTATAAATAGAATTATTGCAAAATTTGAGGTTTTGTTTAATTAAACTATTATTTGAGCTGTCAGAAAACCCATAAAGCAGTTTTAGGGTAATTGTCAAGGTTTATAGGACAAAATTAATTCAATTTTTCTTATCTGAGGCTTGCCTTGCAAATAATTAAATGAGAAGCTGTTTGACCATTAGACTTAATATCAATTAGATTTACTATTGAATTCTTTTTTCAAGGAACCAAATAAATGATACAATCGTTGACTGGCATAAAATCCGGTTAGTAGATATAGAGAGCGCAAAAAGACTTGGTTCAGGAATTTTCGTTCGTAATGTCTGAAATTCATATAAGAAAATATACCCGTCCACAAAAATGATAAATATTATCTTATGTACTGGTTGGTTGGTTGGTTGAAGTGGTGACTCATTCCATGAATCTAGCTAGCACTTTCGCGCCATTCGGTTATATCCAGTCCGTGCGGTTTAGAAACTTCTGGAGGTAGTTGATGTTTGTTCTAGCTCTTCGAGATTGTTGAAGAATGGTTTACCTACGGTATCCATTCTCTGTTTCCAGAGAACAGGACATTCGCAGAGAAAATAGGCAACTGTGACAGTTATGCTGAATTCCCATTCTGGGTGCCTGCAGTCGTCAGTCTGAAGACATCCATATGAGTCCTGTTTATCAGCGATGTTGTTCGTTTAATATTGTATCTAGGCCATAGTGACCTGCTGGTCTTACAAGTTGTAAGACCTTCCCATCTACAATCCGCTATTTGGAGGTATTTAGTGTCTATAACTCTTTTAATCGCACTCAATAGTGTGAGTGTCGGTTCTGCAAGAGTTCCTCGCATGGCAGATGCCGTTCTAGCCAGTTCGTCAGCCTTTTCATTTCCATTTATATTCCAATGTTTCGGGACCCAGATCAAGAAAACATTGTGCCATTCTCGGTCATTCTGCTTTGTTCCATCGAGTTAGAAGTTATGATGGCTGAATTGAATGCTTGAATTGTAGCTTGGCTATACGAAAGAATGGAGATGTTGTTCTCGAATGTCCCCAGTCTGCTATTAGTGTCCTACATGTCTCCTCAATGGCAAACACTTCCGCCTGAAAGATGCTCGATAAATTGGGGAGGCGCACAGTTTTGTTGACATTTAATCTCTCCGAGTATTTGCCTGCACCGACACCACAATCCATTTTGGAGCCATCCGTAAAGATTATGGTGTCGAAGCTGTTTAATATGGATCCCGTTGTCCAATTTTTCCGCAATGGTAGAACTTCAGTGCAATTCTTATCGAATATCACCTTCGGGATGATATCATCAATCTTGTCAGCAAGATTTTATGTTTGTTTTGTTAATAGACATCCAGCCACCCGCCTCCCTTAAGCTTAAGGCGGTTGTGGTTGCCGTTTTTTTTTTTTTGAATATGTAGATCAATTGGAAGCATTGTACTGAGTTTCAGCATTATGATTTTATATTTTTCTTGCGAAATATGTAAAAACACACATTTGAAAATAGACTTTTGTATGAAAGATAGGCGTGATTTTTATCCGAATACTCTCATTTTCGAACTCATCCATACATTAGTAAATGTAGTTGTGTGTAGCGAATTTTAGCCCAATTGTTGTAGATTTTCGTCTTCAAATTGTAAAATTATATATTTGAGAATGTACTTTTGTACGAGAGAAAACCGTGATTTTCATCCAACCTCAAGCTGGTATGATATTTAATAAATATAATCGTATGTACCAAGTTTCAGGCAGATAACTTTAGATTTTACTGCAAAATTTGTTAAAATCATACGTTTAGAAGCATATTTTTGTATGGGAAGTAGTCGTGGTTTTTATCCGATTACTTCCAATTTTTGAACACACATGTTCTTTCGTAAAAATAATCTTATATATTATTTTTCAATAAAATTGCTTAATAATTACAACAAATTTTCAACAAGAAATAACATGGCACATAGAAACATGCACAATCCACTTGACTCTACGCACATTTTTTACTCGCCATTTCTAATTTCTTTTCTGGTCTATCTCTCTCTCTCTCACTCTCTCTCTCTCTCACATATTGATTAAATTTTTTATCTAAAACTGACCTTTTTATTCTGAAAATCAATCAAAATGTCATTTAAATGAAAATTACCCTTGATGGTGTGTAATAAATTTTGAAAACGATGCAACAGAGCAGTTCCCCTCCTTCAAATTTATATGAAAAATTAAAAAAAAATTTTAATTAAGTCCAAAAGCAACAAAAATTATTGTACTTGTAATAATTTCATAAAAAAAAAAAAAATTTTGTTTATGTAATCCGTACAATTTAATTAACAGTTACATAAAATTTCCTTATATATGTGTGTGTGTGTCGATTTATTCGATTATAAAATCGCAACAACAGCAACAGTAATAATAATTTGTCATATAATACAAATAAAACAAATTCCAATATTCCAAAGTATATAGTAGCAGGGCGTACTTGCATACGTACACACACAGACATGACAACTACAATTTCATTGCAATGTGTATTATACATATATGCGTGACACTGCCCTTACTTGAAACAAACAGCTGTTAATGAGCAAACGAATGCAACAACAACAATAACACACACACAAAAAAAGAAAAACAAAACAAAACGGCAATAGCAAATTAAAATGACATTTTTTACAACACACTTCCTATAGCTAACGGTATAGTGTGCAAGCCAGCCAAATGGAATACAATGCACTCAGCACTGTACAGTCTCTGTCTCTCATTTACTCACTCACATACACATAGTTAGTTACATATACTATAGCCCATCAATGCAATTGTATATTCATTCGGAATTAAATTTCAATTTTATATCATTGTTGTAAATGCTGATAACAAATTAAAACAAAACCAAAAACCAAATATGTTTAATTAAATTAAATTAAAAACAAAATTCAAACAAAAAAAAACAACAAAAGCCAACATCAATAAATTAGGAAATAATAATAATAATAATAATAATAAAAAAAACAACAACAACAAAAACCTATTTGACACTGACATTGACAATGGCAGTGGTGGCTGTGGTGATTATCTAGTATATGTACGAGTACATTGTAAATGTGTTTTAATGGCAATAAGAGCTGAGAGCATCGAATATATGAGTAGTACAATGAGAGAGCTTGTTTGCAAGTGCAAGCATTTTATTAGTGTGACCAGATATAATAGTTTTTCTGTTGAAACTCATAATTATCAGCCATCAGTTATAATTGTAATTTTATGAAAATTATATATAAATTAAATATTTATTTCGCATGTTGTGAAATTGTTAAAATTTTATTAAAGAGTACACAAGTACTTGCAGATTCTGCTGTGATGAGGAAGTGTCCATGTAACACTTAATCACAACCTGTGATGCACTAGGCCACAGGAGGCACAAAATCCTAGTTTCATACTTACTAGAAGATGAAGACCTTTAAATGCTCCCCTAAAGGAGCTGGTTCGATTCCTCGATATATTAAATATACTAAATATCTAAGTATAAAGTGGTACACAAGCGACCAGATTGGTCGCAGTGCATAAAGGCCTTAACCTAACCCGTACTATCATTAGCATTACCATTATTAAAGAGTAATAGCGCTGCAAACAATACTAGAAAAAAATGTATTTACTACATTAAAATTTTTGATTTTATTCATGCACAATATTTGTCAATTAAATAAACTACTAGCTGCACCTAAAAGTACATATTTCAAGTTTCATTATGTGTCATTCATATTTTATAAGTTTTTAAAGTGGAGCAATTTTTTAAAATGAAGAAATAAAATATGGTTCGAAATGAAACATTCATTTCAAATAATTCATTTATTTATTGTTTGTAGTCATTTTTAAAATATGTAAAACCTCGAAAACATTTTGCATTTCAATTGCCTGATAAATTTTGGCTTGTGTGCAAGCTTTTTGTTTTCATAGACTTTTAAATAATTAATTTCTGTGGAATATTGACATGGCAATTGTATGATCATGCTCTTTTTTGAGAAATACTTAATATTTAGTGAACGGCCTATGCTATACTTTTTAGATTGATTACGGGAATATCTATTATATTACGGGAATTTTATTATTTAGAAAATCGACAAATTTCGTTTAGAAATTCAAGAATGTTCTTCCATAAAATGCATCAAATACACTAAAGCGTTTAATTGTTGCTTGTTGTTGTATCAATTATTAAGAAGGTATTTATTCGATAAAAAAAAAAAATATGAACAACATTTATTATGAAATGCACTGAAATTGAACTGCATTGAACTAAATTCTCAATGACCATATACAATTTAAATGTTAAATGACACATATTACAACAATTGAGCTTTCAAAATATCTAGCTGACTTTGAAATATTCCAATATTATCAATATCACTCAAAGAAAATAATCAACGTTAATTTAATAACTGAAATAGCAAAATAACTAAGGAATGATGTATCAAAACTAGCGCAGTTTTAAATTGTGCAATCAAATGCGTATTTTGTTAGAAAATCCTTTCGATTTGTTTATAAAAAATAATTGTATATTTTTTTATATTATGTCTTATGTAAAAGTAGGAAACTTAGGCTCAAGTCAACATACACAAATATACGAATTTATTATTTTATAACACTGTACAATAGTTAAATTGGTTTGTTAGTGGATTTTATCAAACTCTATCAGTAAATCGACAATGCTGAACAAACATCTATTGAAACAAGGATATAATTAGTCGAAAATTTTTCAATATTCTACTAGAAAAAAAAAAATAAATATATCAATATTATACAAAAATAGTTGGAACTCCAATATTTTCAGCATAACACATGTTTAAATTTTTTTTATCACTGGCGGTATAAAATATCTTTTAATAATAGATACTATTTTAGGAAAAATTCTAATGTTTCAATAGCAACTTTTTAAAAATTATGAGCACTTAATGAAATCATTATAAACATGATGAAAAAAATGTTATGAATTATCTATTAAATGGTCACACTAATTACATTATGCATTATTCAAACACACACACACACACACGCAGCCACCAGCACAGTGGGAGAAAGAGAATGAGTAACAGAGTTTAGAGGAATGAGAAATAAGAGAGCAATGACAGCAACAGCTGTTATATATTCGTATTGTCGTTTTTTGTTCATAATTGTTTTTGTATTAGTTGTTGTTGTTGTGGGTAATTGTTATAAAATTTGTTGAACAATTATTTGCAAAATTTTTATTGAATTTTATTTAATTTTTTTTGCAAATTTTTTTCTACGATTATTATCATTATTATTAAAATTATTATTATCGATGTTATTCGAATTTGATTTTATTTCTAGCTTTAGCAAAATTTTCACTATCCGTCCATCTTTGCTGTTGGCTGCACAAATGGCTGCTATCAAGGACAAGGACGAGCGCATAAAGTGCACACCAACACATATTTGAAATGTATAAGTCACTATATACAAAAATGTACAACAAATAAGTATGAAATTGTATTGTAAAAAAATACACACACACACACACACAGATGCACATAAAAATGTGTAACACATAAACGGTGTACGTCAATGTTAAGGTTATTAGAGGGGAGAGAGCAAGAGTGTATAGCAATAGAATTGTAAAAAAAAAATTATTTAATTATTATGATTGTTATAAAATAATTAAATATATTTAATTTGATTTAATGTTTTTTTTATATTTTTTCAATTTTAATATGGGAAAAAAATTTATTGAAACAAATTTCAAATATTCACTAAACTAATAAAAGTTAATAATTGATATTACCATTATGAGAATGTACAAAAAGATTATGTAAACAAATTAAATCCAATAAGATTTATGATTAATATGAAAATTGTATTACATAAAATCACACAGATGTGGTCACATATTTATTATTATTATTATTATTATTATTATTTGGATGATTTATTTTTTCTTTGCAAAATACTATAATTTAATTGAAATAAATAAAATTTAATCAATTTTTTTGTTTGTTTATTTTATTATTTTTTTTTTTTTTTTTTTTGTATATATGAATATATATAGCTAAAAACTTGACACATACACACGCACGCACACGCTTATAAGTACATACATATGATTCCCGTATATACTGTGTTGATGTGTTAATAAATTGCGAGCGGACAAACGTAAGAGCCAATTTGCGAATTATGTACGAATTGCGCGTTTGGAAACGTATTAAAATGTACACAACCACTTCCTGTGCCGTACTTTCTCTTACTGGCTATGATTTTTGTTGAAAATCGCTTTAGCCCAATCCATACGTTTACGCACACACAAATACACATCGCCGCAATACATATACAGAATAATTCTTTGAACTTCTATATAAAGTATACACACATACATACATATATACAAACAGATCCAATATTTATATTGACTCTCCCATATGTTCTTACTAAGAACAGCAGCAAAATAATGCAAATTCTCTACAGTAAAACAGACAGAGAATAATGAGAAATATTGAACGCAGCCGAATGTTGGTATATATCATATATACACACACACACATACTACCATATAAATAAACATATAGATATATAAAAAAAAATACAAAATTCTAAACAGAAAGCATATATAATAGACTATATGAAAGAGAATGATAGTACAAACAACACCGAGCAATACCAACAGCAATAATAAAAGAAACACAAAACAAAAAAACGAACAATCAGCAAAAGCTAACTAAAACAAATAAAATATACACACACACACACACACACACACACACTTGCTCATTCAGTTACTATACAACAGCCTTAGTAGCCCCCCTCTATGTGATGAAAGTGAAAATCATCATCAACGAGAACGATAGCAAAAAAAAAATCAAATAAAAGAAGGTGGTAAAAATAAAAAAAAAAAAAATCTGAGAGACTTACAAAGAGAGAATAAGTAACGTTGAGTTAGAGTGCGGAAGAGAGAGAGAGAGAGAGAGATTATAACATATGTATTAACAGAGCTAGGGAGTGATAGCAGTAAAGAGTAATATGATTTTAAAATGTCAAGAGCATAACGGCAAAGGTGCGAGAGAGATTCTGTTAAATGCAATATACGAGAGCATATAAAAAATATAACATAATTACAAGTGAACAATGATGACGAGCAATATCACATGCAGATTACCTTTACAATTATCGCCACCTAGGAATGTTGCCACATTTCTATAGAATAAAAAACTGCTATTATCTAGATTAAACAAATATCACATTTTTCATATATCGTATTTACTCATACGATTCTCATTTCTTAACCCTTCCTATCCCGATCATCGAAAAAAAAAAACATCAAAGAAACCTGTTTTATAAAACCAATTTTTGATAAATCTACTTTGTGATACTACAAGAATGGTTTCGCATAAGATACACCGAATTTTTGTTATCAAATTTTAAAAGAAATTGGTCTACATAGTTTCACTGTAGAGTTGTATATTTCTCTCATCGGGGCTCCCAACTCTTTAACTTGTTCAAATAGTACTTGCCAGTTTTCTCTGTTTGTAACTTCTAGTTTGGGGAACAAAAAACATCGCTTGAGATCAGACCTGATGAATAAGGAGGGTGGTCAAACAATTCAAATAAAGTTTTCCACTTCTACAGTCCACCGTTTTGGCTATATTTGTGTTTCTAGGATATAATTGTCTCATCTATAGTAATTAATGCGATCTAAAACTATGATTTATTGCACCTAAACTGCGCCACCAGAGATTTACAAATATTCTTTCGAATGCCTTCTGCTCAAAAGAGAGACAAATCCGACACATAATTTGTGGACAGCTTTATCATGCCTATATCTTAGTTCATTTGTCGACAACCTCTGGAATCTCTCCCACTCCCATTTGGGGAATTTGAGCAATATTATGGTCAGTTATAGTTTTTGAATTATCCCAACATTTTTCCTCTCCCAAGATGGTAAGACCATGTATAAATTCAGCTACCCAAAATTTCGCGCTAGTAAATAATTATGCATATTCCTTTTAAAAAACACTCAGATCGTCATTGATTTGCGTAGGCTTATTTAGTATTAAAAACAAATATTTCGGAAGGGAAAATACTGATTTACGCCCTGTGTGATTTGTGTACTTTTCACAAAAATACTCATATCGACTACCTGAGACGATTGTTAAATAGGAACTGCGCATTCAAAATTGTTAAAATGTTAGTAAGTATCTTTCAAAAGATGTGAAAATACATTTTCTATCTTTTGGTGATGAGAACTGTCACTTTCATTTTGAAGTCGGAATCTTGTCAGTCCAGCTTGTAACAATTTTACAAGGTGGACTTAATACAGCTTAATTTACAGCCCACTAAAGTAGACATGAATACTAGGGATCCCTAATAAAGTTTTATGAAAGACAAATTCTCGGCATTTGGAGGAAAGTAGACTTAGTGTACTTTAAGGCATTTGAAAAAAATTCCAATAATACATGGAAGAATTGTACAAAAAAAAGAATCCTTTCAGATTTTCTAGAAAAAAAATGTCCCATAAAACTTTTATATAGACGTCCAACGTCCAAACATAAACTTTAGCTCTCCGCCAGGCTAATAAACCAAATTAAAAGAAAGAAAACAATTTAGTGAAAAATATTGCAATTGTTTGAGAAGTATTGATATTTCAGATTTAGTTAGATTTTTTTTTGATTTCCTGGTGAAAACTGATTGACGTTTTTCGACAAGAAGAAATTAAATTGAAAATTTGTTTACCTATCTGTAGGAGTGATTTGGACGTTTCTTCAAAAAATCAGTAAATTCCTATTTTCAAGGACATTTCTGGTTAGAGGTTTCACTTGAAAAAAAACCCAAAAAAATTCCAATTTCCACAATCTGGCTAGTACAAAATGCAAACATGAATATTGTTTCCTTTTTCTCGTTCAACAACAATAACTAAATAAATGACTGGTATAAAAGGCAAGTTCAATTAACAACAAAAACAAGAACATTTTGTCAACAATCATCAATTGAGAATTTAAAATGTGAGAGCATGCATGTAATGTTAGTATGCACATTCAATATGTTATGTATCAGTGAAAGAGATTGCTCTCTGTAGCTCTCTCATACAATCATGTGAAAGTATTGTTGCTGTTTTAGTATTTATAATTATTGTAAACTACTATGAAATATGAGGAAGTAATTGAAGATGCAATAACATTATATTTATATGAGTTTATGAGTAATAATTTAATAAACATCAAGAGTAAAATAAAAATTCCGCAATCAAATTGCAATATTGTTTGCAAAAAAAAAAAATTATGATAACTACAACGAAAGAAAAATAAACTTGCCATGATAAGTTACAAACAATGAGATAAGTTGAAATATATTTTAAATCAGCTGACAATCAAGTATATATGGAAGCAAATAAAAAAGCTTCAGAATAGGCACTGAGGTTATGTTAAGGTTAATTGCTACAGTATTTACCTTATATGATCTCAAATATTTAAGTATATTCATTGGCATTATCGAAGGCAAAACTATGCGATATATTTCTTCGAAAATTGTCACAGAGCTATTTTCGAATAAGTTTTGTGGTAAATTACATATCCTTAACGGTTGACTAATTACTCACCAACCGATGCGAAATATTGAAGGTTGACGTAAGTGCAACAATACACTTTCTTTCCCACTGCCATCTAAATAATGTGTTTGTAGAGCTATTCTCAAAAACCGTGGGCAGAAGTTTTAACGGAGTAATCACTGAGTTACGGTACTTTGAATTTTGTTTTCTCTTTATAAAAATTGATTGTCACATATTCTCGTGGTCCACGAAAAGTGTATCATCACTCGAAGTGCTTTTAAATGTCTCCCAAATTAGATGTAATAAAACGTGTCCTATGAAAAGCATCCCGCAGAGAAGTCTTTAAGTGAATCTGAAGTGAATTGACACTAGTGAATTGGGACTAGTACATGTCAAAATGACGTAGTATAGTTTTTTTTTTTTTTTGATACGAAATACTTATTTTTTTTTTGGCGTTTGCCTTTTCTCTGTAGGTTATAGCTTTCTGGCAAAACTAAGTTAATGTGATGTCACAAGGGGGTTCTGCCGTTCGGAGACGAAGAGAAGCTCGATGGTATCACAATGGGCCCTTCTGGCCTAAGTGTGTCCTCTCAGAGAGAGAGGGCAGCCACATAACCTAACCTAATACTTATTTTACTTCCAAACTAGGCGAGACGGAGCATTTCTTCGTAAAACATCCAATAGAAAAAATCCCTAATTTAGAATCTGAAATTAATTCACCTGGAACAACTATATGTCAAAGTGAAATGTCAAATAACGTCCAGTATTAGGCTTATTAATATACAAAAATGCTTTAGGCAGCACCCAATGAATTTGGAATAACAATATAATTAATTATAATTACATTTTAATGGTTATTGAATACCACATTAGCTTAGAGTAGTTACAGAATGGGTTCTACATTGAATTGCTAGAACATCAATAATATTGTTGGAATATAAAAATATAGGAATATTGTTTTAAATACCATGTATATTTCCTGTCTGTCTAATTAACACATACAAAATATTATTCAGTAAACTTGCGAGCATGAATGTAGAAGTAACCTTGACAATTAATGATGACGCTTCAATGAGAGAAACATTGAACTATTTTATTGTAATTTTATTACATTTTTTTTTAAATTTTTTTTTTTTTTTGCATTTCATTTGAATGCATTTCATTTGTACTATACTCGTACTACACATACGAATGTAGTTCATCTGTGTACTTGCATGCAAGTATGCATTTAGTACTTATGATGTGAGGGTTAACAGACAACATTGCTATTGTATATTGTATTATACATATGTATGTATGTAATTATTTACATGCACATCACATCTACAATATATGGTTAGTTTGTGTACAAATACGAGGAGGTTATTATTTGATATTGTAATTTATTGCAATGATATTGAGAGCTACTTTGTATTTAAGTACTTGTATGTATGTACATATACGTATGTAGGTACGAGTATATTGAAAGAGATGACAATAGATTTACAGTTTGTATTGAGTAAAAAAAAAGAAATGGTGAGAGAGAGAGCGAGAGAGAAAGGTTAACAATTGTATGCTAGATTACATACATAATGTGAGATTAACAAATGCAGTGCAATGATAATGAAAAAAAAAAGCAACAATAAAACGAATTACAATTTCAATTGCACTAACAAATGCAAGTAGGTTAGAGTAATATGGGGTAGTAGTTTAGTATTAGAAGGTAACAATGCGGGTGTTCTCTCACTTCCGCTTTCGCTCTTTGTCGCTCATTATCTCACGCTCTCATTCTCTCTGTTGCTCTTGCTCTCTTCGATTTGGAGGAAATGCAATGGATAAGGGTGATACACAATATAAATGCTATTGCATCGATATATTCATAAGAGTAATCTGTTAAGCTCACTTATTTGATAGGTGAGTAGTGAGATAGGGTGGTAGTGGCGGTAGTAGTGTTGATGGTGATAGTATGATGGTTATGTTATTGGTGTGTTGGTTATGAGTAATACATTTTTTTAGCAGTTAATTTTAGTAGATTGTGACGTTGTTGATTATGATGATGATGAAGATGATAATGAATGCTTTAAGCAATTTCTAAAAATGTTAATGACATTGATATTGACGAGGACAAAACTTTCATATGATAATGACGATGTTATGATGATAATAATCATTACATTGTTCTTGGTGTTGTTTAAGCAAACATTCGTTGAGGTAGGTTGAGAATTTAGGCTTTTACTTACAAACACGCATGTTTGTGCTCTTGTTGTGAGGAAGGTGTTTGTTTTGATGATATTTTCAAGTTTTCATCGTATACGGGAATTTATTCACTGAGAAATCCTAAATAGTTGTTATAAAATCTAGCTTATTTTCGCTAGTGGAAATGTAATATTTTTATTACAAGTACAAATAATAAATTCGTCAAAATAAATCAGATAGTGTCAGATATCTCATTTTTTGGTTGCTAAACTTCATTTTCATTCTAAAATTCATTTCTAAAAAGGCATTTAGGCAAAAAATGAATTTTTAGCATCTAAAAAATTATTTATAATTCTAGCTCTCGTTCATTTATATGAAACAATGTCAGAGATTGCTCAAAAGTAACAAGTGAATTTATTTTCTTAATTTTTCCTAAGAAAGAAAGAACGTTTTTAACCTTATATATATATATATATTTCCAAGTAATTTTGCTGTCGAATAAAACTCTTCTTAGACATTTAAAATTATCATAAATGAACAAAACAAATTTTGTTATAAGTAAATTTGTTGGTTATTGGTATTTTTCTGAGAAAAATATTTTTTTGTTCGAATTGAATTTTTTTCATCAATTAAAAATTAAATAATTATATATAAAATATCATTTTATCTCGTATTTGTCCTCAAAGAAAGTTAAAGAAATGTCTCTTAATATAGAAGATCTTCTATTCCACCAATTATTAAATTTTTTTAAGGCACAGCACATTTATTTTACTTCCCATGTGAATTACTATTAGAAAATAGCAACATAGAAAGCATATTATTGAGAACCAGAAACATGCTGGCCCTCTCCATGAAGACCAGGCATGTTGGCACATTGTTACACCGCCGAGCTTCTCTTCCTGTACTATTGTGCATTTCAACTTTGAACATTATTACTTAGAAGAATAATCAGCTAATCTAGAAAACACTTTTCCTGACCATTGCCCCATAGGTTTTTAAGAAGCTTTTTCATGGAAAATGGGTACTACTGGAAAAATTGCCAATTGCTTGCAGATACATGGGCTCCGTTTGAAAAAAAAAACATGTTTTGAGATAGCCAACACCCTCACCACTAACCTACTGCATCGAATTGGAATAAATTACTTTTATAATAGTAATATGAATATGAATTCACAATCGATGAAAAAATATCCACTTTTTATCATTTTGTCAATGCGTACACATTTCGTATCAAATCATTACATTGAATAATAAAATATCTACAACAACAACAGCCACAACTATTACAACAACAAATGCAACTACAACAATTACAACACCAACCAATCGAGCAACTACACAACATCTTCCGTGTGCGTCAGTTGCTATACGGTCATGCAAACTCGACTCATCGACATATGCCCAGTAGGAATGTGAACGATACCTACACAATTACTAAAAATATTCCTGTTATTCCGTTTTTAGAAATATTTTTTGCATTTAAATTCGGTTAGCAGTCATAACTAATTAAATTTGAGCATTAAACAAATTGTTGAATAACGAAAAGTGAAAGTAAAAGCACAAGTTTCCTATAAATTCAAATAAATTGCCAAGTGGATAAAATCGACTTGAAAATCGCAGCTAAATTAAATCTGCATTAATTTAATTTTTTCGATTTATAATATTTATAACAAAATTTAATTTTAATTTTTTTTTTTGTAAGTATCTCAAAATGTATAATCTGTTGTTCTGACATCTTGAGACCTTTCCTAAATCAATGAAATAGATTGCTTTTAGCACTGAATTATTTATTAGATTTCTTAAAAGTTATCCCAATAAAAATTATTTTACAATTTATAAAAACGTATTTTAAATACACACTAATAAAATTCTCATTCTCTTGTATTTTTATTTTTATTAAATTAATAATAAATCATTTATTACATTGTCGTTAATGCGTCCTTACACTATGCATCAATCTACTGTCTCGGCAATTGCAAAAATTTTCCCACCGGGTGTAATTGCATGCATGGGTGGGTATATTGCTTGTATGGGCTCGTGTATGTTACGTTCATGTGTGCATAAATCCACAACAACAACAACAATGACCTTAACACTGAATTCGACTCGGCTGTACTACCATAGAATTTCTGTTTACATAGGCACTTATTTGTATTTGTATAATTTCAAGTTCTCGACAAAAACTTGAAAAAATGCGATTTTTCTCTCTCATTGTGACTACTGTTGTTCGTGTTGCTATTGATGGTGAAACGAAAGCGAAAAGCATTGCTCTCTTTCTCTTGCTATTTCTTCTCTGCTCTTGTGTAACAAAGAGATCAAATTGAATAGAAAGGAAAAGCAGTGAGAGTGATGGAAAGAGAATAGAAATGAGAGAGGAGCTTAAATCATTATAGTTGCTTTTTTTTATTTCAAGTTTGCACCAATACTATGAAAACCACCAACAACAACAATAACAGCAATAAAAAATATAAATATAAGAAAAAAATAGCGCGAGAAGAGATAGCGACAACAATACTGCCAGAGGGAGAAAGAGAGAGAGCGCACAGCAGTTAACATTACATAGAGCAGAAACCTACATTGCAAATGTAAATATGTAGTTTACAGTACAGAACGCAAACCACCTTCAGCAATAACAGAACCATAACAGAATGCCAGTATGCACAGTGGTGCTACTGCATTCGTTAACATAGAACAATGCATTCGTATACGTATGGTGCAATCAGAATGGGAGACAGTCAAACATTATGTGGGGTGAATAACATTCTGTTGACAAGTGTATATAAGTTTATACATATGATTTTTGTTGTTGTTGTTCTTGTTCTTGTTTTTCTGTTCTTCCTATAAATTTTAATGGCTGATGCTTATTAAGAATTGTCTGTTTTAGTGCATTTACCCCAGTTGATTATACGTACATATATGGATATATGAATATAAGCGAAGGTAGGTATATGCATATGTCCTACGGATTAATATGAAGCACATTTTTTAAAATAAATTTTAATTTTTTTCAATATTTTGAAGTAATTTTCATCTGAATTAATATTATCCTCTGGCACAAAATTCATAGAAGAAATTCAAAGTGAAATGAAGCAACTTTGAAAAAACACTTATTGGGGTGGGAAACTGTTGTCATCGGATGAATTAACAAATTTTTCACTGGGGGTTGCGTCTACATTTTGAGGGATTTGTATCTTTGCTAATTAAATTTATTTAAAGATCGTAGAAATTGTAGATTCGCTATGTGGTTGGTATATTAAAATTATTTAATGATCGTAGAAATTGTAATTTCAACTTTGTGGTTGGTCTAAAATAATGTTACATAAAATAAAAGTTTGCCATTTCTTTTAGTTGTACTCACTGTGAAGTTTTTCGAATGATGGACTTTCCCACATTTTCTATGAAGTCATTTCAAAATTCCTAAGACATAGCCATTATATTTCCGTTTTCATATGACATGGAATTTGACAAAAGGTCACAAATCAGAAGTTTTGGAAAAAGTTGTGGTGCCTCCTTTAAAAAATACCTTACTATTTAGTGATGGCTCGGTTAGGAGTCGTCTGTATTGGCCTTATCGAGCTCTATTTCTTACAAACAACTATTGAAAACTTTGACGAAAATGCAGAAATTCGAAGTTTTGGGAAAAAATAAAACAAAAATTGATTATATGGCAAATTCTGCAGGTTTTTCGATAAGATCTTGTTTCGGCTCAAACTAAAAACTGCATGATCGTCATTACAAAAAAAATATTTTCCGAAATTTACTTCAACAGTAGTTTAATCAGCTTATATCAGCACTAACAATTTGCATTTTCTTTAAAATACGTCTGTGTGAAATTCATATTTTCAATATCAAAAGCCAAATAAACGTTCCAGAAGCGTTTTCGAACTGAATAGCACTGGATGTATTGAAGTAATCCATTACTTTAATCACAAAGTTAATTGTATTTCTTAGTCAGAATTTTGTATAAAATATTTCCTCGGTCAGATCATTCAGCTCAAACAGACATTTCGAAAACACGTCGAAATGCAATTTTTCGCTTTATATATATTTACGACAAGAAGTTAAAGTGCTATAAATCCAATAACTGACTGCAATTTAATTTTCGGAAGCCTCTTCAGAGAAGTATTGTTATTAAAAAAATTTCTTAATCTCTTGAACTAATGAAACATTTGACCCAGGAAAATATTTTTACCTTCCATCGACCTTTCAAAAACGAGTAAATTATTTCAGAAATTATTTCTTTATTCCTTTATTCGACTTACAGATTCATTTCCACAAAACTACCGGAACTTGTATGTAAATTCCTGTCTACAGCTTCGGTACAGAAGATTTCGGTAATGAAAATCCAATAATATAATCCATTAGTTCACTCATAGAAGTAATTCGACTTTAGAAATCCTACCGAGAGTTGATATTGAGATAATTTAGTGTTCAATTTTTGTGTTTAAATTCTTATTCCACATTTTTTTTTTTAGAATTTTACTTTGTTTTTAATAAAAATACATTTTTTAATAAAAATAATTCGCACATGTGTCAAAGATCGATGAAATAATGAAACAGGCCATTTTCAAATATTGAATTTCATCAAAATAATGTTAAATTATTCGATTATAAACACTAATTCGGATAATGGAAACGCACAAACTAGTCAATATTGAAACAATATTTATTTAGACGAACAACATTCAATTAACGAACGAATGAATAAACAAACGACCGACATGACGTCGTTAACGAGACTAAATATGCAATTTTTTTGCAAAAATTTTCAAAAACTTTTTCGTAATTCCAATGATGTTTGCAACTCTGCTCAATGAATGCTGCTGCTGCTGCTATTCCTGTTGTTTCTGTTATCGTTGCACCACCAAGCAATCAACCATGCAACGTCAACATCACCACCACCTCATGCTACGTAAAATGCTCCTGATTGCGCTGCTCCATTGCACGCATATGCAAGACATCTCTCTACTCTCAATTCTTTATTATTCTGTTCTAAAAACTCTATCTCGCTCTCTCTCTCTCTCTCTTTTTCATTGTTTCTC
Organism: Megamerina dolium; assembly: GCA_963854835.1. NCBI lineage: Eukaryota > Metazoa > Arthropoda > Insecta > Diptera > Megamerinidae > Megamerina > Megamerina dolium. Next base: position 10,325,991 of record OY978528.1, read on the forward strand.
TATCTCCGACTCTCTGAATTTGTACATTCATCACCACCAATATCATCATTATCATACGCAATACATTCACCAGCTATATGCAAGTAAAATTTCATTACAATATCGCTTGTTGCCGGCATTCTTTGTAGCTCTGTCCTCTGTATTGTTGGTGGTGTCAGAGCAATGCATGCACTCAAAAGCAGCGCATCTATACAGACAGACATTGAAATAATGAAAGAACAAGCTGCGTCTCACATATGTGAATGTGCTGACAGAACTCAAGCAATGTATGTACAATAATAACAAAGAAGAAGTGGAAGATGAAGAAGAAACAAACAAAGAACATGTAAAAGAAGGTGTATGTATTTATGTTACGTAGAAAGAGCTTAAGTTATTTAGAGTATGGGTAGGTCGTGGAGTATGAGTCAATGAGTTGTAAATGTTGTATGACAATGTTGTTTTTGGTACTTCGCCTTCATGTCAGTTGTGTGTACAACCATAGAGTTGCCATACCGAAATAAATAAATAAAAGTAGCCAAAAAATAAATTGAAGTTGAAGTCTCAGTATTACATGAATATAATCCGTGTTTTCACCTCGAAATACAAAAAAATAAATAAATATTGTATAGGTAGAATCAAATTTTAGTTTTATTTTATTTCATTTCTAACTGGAGTTTTTGTCGAACAAAAATCATATTTGTACTAAATCTCAAAATAAAGAAACTGTCATTCATTTTAGCACCACAACATTTCGTCGGCATTTAATGACTTTTCTACAAAATGAACATAAATATGTTTGACAATTGGCAATTGACACTCCCATATCTGCCAAGAAATGGCCTCTGGAAGGATGATGTGTAAAGTCTAATCCCATTAAATTTTTTTTTGTCCTCAACAGTTAACCGAAGAATAGGTACCTCGAACATCCACCCTTTATTATGGATCGTTTACAAAATTGAGTATTGTTTCATTTTTATACCCTGCATAATGCAATATGCATGGTATATTCATTTCGGTCAGATGTTTGTGTCCACTTGAAGGAATCTCCGGAGATATAGACATGGATATATATTCGTGATCAGCGTCGATTAAATTTTCGATTTAACGATGTCCGTCCGTCCGTCCGTCTGTCTGTCACCTGGCTGGTTCGCACGATAACTTGAGTAAATATTGAGCTATTTCGATGAAATTTGGCATAAGTAATCTATGATCCAAGGGTACGGAGGGGATTGATATTGGGCATGATCGGTCAATAACCACGCCCACACCAAGCATTCAAAGCGACTAACCTCGAAATTTTCAAAATCTTTAACTTGCTATAACTCACACAATATACCACTTGGGACAACAATATTTTGCACATAAAGTTATATTATACTACTATATAACCTCACCAAAAGTGGATGAGCCACGCCTACTTTCTAGCGTAGCTCCCATACAAAGTGTCTGTACTTCTTTTAAATTGAAACTGCTGTAACTTCTACAATCTTCTGTCTAGAATAACCATAATTGACACTTAGATTAACACGGTAGACGGAAATAATATGGCAGAAAATCATTGTGCCACGCCCACTCCTTTTTGGGTCTCCCATACAAAGTTGCGGAAATTAAAAAAAATGTTACCGGTTATAACTTGCAAACTATTCAGCGTAGAATAACGAGATTTAAGGTGTGGATTAGTATTGTACGAGCAACTAGGCTCACAGAAAATAGGCGCACCACACCCAGTGTTTATCGTAGCCCCCATACAAATTTTAAATTGAAACAGCTGTAACTTCGGCAATCTTCTGTCTAGAATAACCATAATTGACACTTAAATTAATATCGTAGTCGGCAAAAATCTGGCAGAAAATCAGTGTGCCTCGCCCACTCCTTCATGGGTCTCCCATACAAAGTCGAGTGAATTAAACTAAAATTTTAAGCTCCATAGCTTACAAACCATTTAGCCTAGGACAACGAGACTTAGGGTATGGATTAGTATTGTACGAGAAACTAGGCTCACAGAAAATGGGCGCACCACTCCCAGTGTTTATCGTAGCCCCCATACAAATTTTAAATTGAAACAGCTGTAACTTAGGCAATCTTATGTCTACAATAACCATAATTGACACTTAAATTAATATCGTAGTCGGAAATAATCTGGCGAAAAATCAGCGTACCACGCCCACTTCTTATTGGGGCTCCCATACAAAGTTGAGGAAATTAAACAAAAATGTTAACCACCATAACTTAGAAACTATTCAACGTAGGACACCAAATTTAAGGTGTGGATTAACATTGAAAAATTAATTGGATTTACTAGAAAGTGGTAAGCCACGCCCACTTTTTATATAGCTCCCATACTAAGCCTCGGAATTATCTTAAAATCCTTTTACTTCGTCAAAGTCAACCATATTTCGGGTGTAAATTAGTAGTATATGCAAAAATTGTTTCTCGAAAAGTGGAAATAAAAGAAAAGTTGGATATTCGAGTAAACTTTTTATATATAAATCTACATATGCAGGGTATAGTTTGGTCGGCCCCAGCCGACTGTAAGGAGATTTTTATACCCTGCATAATGCAATATGCATGGTATATTCATTTCGGTCAGATGTTTGTGTCCACTTGAAGGAATCTCCGGAGATATAGACATGGATATATATTCGTGATCAGCGTCGATTAAATTTTCGATTTAACGATGTCCGTCCGTCCGTCCGTCTGTCTGTCACCTGGCTGGTTCGCACGATAACTTGAGTAAATATTGAGCTATTTCGATGAAATTTGGCATAAGTAATCTATGATCCAAGGGTACGGAGGGGATTGATATTGGGCATGATCGGTCAATAACCACGCCCACACCAAGCATTCAAAGCGACTAACCTCGAAATTTTCAAAATCTTTAACTTGCTATAACTCACACAATATACCACTTGGGACAACAATATTTTGCACATAAAGTTATATTATACTACTATATAACCTCACCAAAAGTGGATGAGCCACGCCTACTTTCTAGCGTAGCTCCCATACAAAGTGTCTGTACTTCTTTTAAATTGAAACTGCTGTAACTTCTACAATCTTTTGTCTAGAATAACCATAATTGACACTTAGATTAACACGGTAGACGGAAATAATATGGCAGAAAATCATTGTGCCACGCCCACTCCTTTTTGGGTCTCCCATACAAAGTTGCGGAAATTAAAAAAAATGTTACCGGTTATAACTTGCAAACTATTCAGCGTAGAGTAACGAGATTTAAGGTGTGGATTAGTATTGTACGAGCAACTAGGCTCACAGAAAATGGGCGCACCACGCCCAGTGTTTATCGTAGCCCCCATACAAATTTTAAATTGAAACAGCTGTAACTTCGGCAATCTTCTGTCTAGAATAACCATAATTGACACTTAAATTAATATCATAGTCGGCAAAAATCTGGCAGAAAATCAGTGTGCCACGCCCACTCCTTCATGGGGCTCCCATACAAAGTTGAGGAAATTAAACAAAAATGTTAACCACCATAACTTAGAAACTATTCAACGTAGGACACCAAATTTAAGGTGTGGATTAACATTGAAAAATTAATTGGATTTACTAGAAAGTGGTAAGCCACGCCCACTTTTTATATAGCTCCCATACTAAGCCTCGGAATTATCTTAAAATCCTTTTACTTCGTCAAAGTCAACCATATTTCGGGTGTAAATTAGTAGTATATGCAAAAATTGTTTCTCGAAAAGTGGAAATAAAAGAAAAGTTGGATATTCGAGTGAACTTTTTATATATAAATCTACATATGCAGGGTATAGTTTGGTCGGCCCCAGCCGACTGTAAGGAGATTTTTTTTATTCATTTTTGTTTTCTGACAGTTCTACAGATACTGACTTTCTCTATCCACCTCGTAATGATGGTCCCATAAAAAATGAAGAAAAAAGAAAATCTTGAAAACAAGCTTCTTTCTTTTTGATGCGTAAATAAATAATGATTTTATTATTATTTGAAAATGTATATCAAATCATATAAACAATCGTAAGTCTTGATACATTTATTATCAGTGTCATTCAGAATAAATGTGTGCGCTCAAATCTCTGTTTTGGAAAAAAAAGTAGATTAGATTAAGTTAGGTTATTGTTGCACTTAAGTCAGAAGGCCCGAGCTTCTCTTTTGGACAATGTTAGAAGGAATCTGCTCATATTACCCGTTTTGAATGGCAAAACCTTTGTGGCATCATTTTTTCTGAGCTTTGTCACAGAGCTCTTTGCTGTTATTGCAGATAGAATTGCGAATTCCTTTTGGACAGGTGAGTACCGTTCGTTGGGTGGTTGATTAGCTCAATACTCAGCTGAGAAGACCAACGCACTAAATACTGCACCCATGGCAAAAAAGTAATGATTGCTAAAAATTACATAAACTTAAAAAAATATGGATTTAAAATTATAGTTTTGCACATTATATTTATTTCAGTGCTGTTTGTTGTACTGAAAACTTTTTGGAATTTCACCGGAGTTGAACTAAAAGCCTTATACAAATGCTCAAATACTCAAGCGAGCATCTTGCTTTAAATCGGTAAGCATAATTTCTTGAATAATATTTACATTTATCAACTATGTGAATTTGATTGAATTGTCAGTCAAAGAAGGAATCAATCTTCTAGTTACAATTGGTCGCCAAGGTATATTTTGAAAAACTTCTCATTTGAATTTTCAATCACAATTTTAATTTACCCAACATACATATGTGGCAATCTTCTAAAGAGAATTGCTGGCAATATTTACAATATCTTTTGAATTCTAGATATGCCTTTTCGAAGTAAGTTCGTGTAGTTCTAGCTAAAGCTTGATAGTGATACAATATATGGTCTGCCTTTTAAAATTCTTCTTTACAGAGTCCACACAAGTGCTTTCAATTGTTATGCTCACGTTTTATAGTTCGAAAGTAGTACAAATGATACAGAAATTATGAGATGAACTCCTCGAAAAGATGAATTTAAAAACTCATTCGATAATGTGGCAACACCGACTTGATATACCGAATGTTGTGTGACGATAATTTCGAATGCAGTAAATGCAGAATAACAGACACAAAAACAACAATTATATGGCGAAATATATTGTCGAAACAGAATAGCAAGACGAACAAGAGGAATCAGAACAAAATATTATGTATTTTTGCGAATGCAAGCACAATTGAAAGAGGATAGAGGAATAATATAGGGTTAACAAAAACCTCAAGGAAGAGTTCGGGAGTGTGAGTAGAGTCAATGTATTCTGTGCAATATTTGTAGCAGGAAGCAAGCAGGCAGACAATATCGGAGACGAAGAAAATATATAAAATGCTAGTAAGTAATTTATGTATGCAGTAGGATATTAAGAAAGTTCTGATGGCATATGGTTATACTGTGAAAAGTTTGTGAATTTTGGTATTTCGTACTATAAAAGCGTAGCTTAAAAATGAAATGTTAAAATGGATTATAATACATTGGGGTTATAAGTGAAGAAAGAATAGTGTTAAAGAAACAGAGGAAGAGAATGAAGTACAAACTCTTATGTCTGAAGCTATTATACATAGCAGAGTTGTACAATATCAGGGTTGATTTTTTTTCTCTGTTTGTGTAGGACTTAGCCTTCGAGGACTTGCTTTTTTTCTGTGTTTTTGTTTTTGTGGTGTGAAATTACACAGAATTTTATTATAATTTTTCTTTTATTATTTATATAATTGTAATAAATAAATAATAATATTCTATGGATTATTCATGTTGTGGAATCAAGAGATATCAACCCTTATGTAGTCACATACATATTTTATTAGCAACTGAGACATGTAAAGTTAAGTAGTAAATACATAACAAAACACTAAGAATCTTGACAGTAGGTTAAGTATATCTTTTTTATAATAGTATGAGAATTGTCTTACCATTTCGAGAAGGGTGGAATTTTTAATAAAGATTTCGTAATAGTAAGTGAAAGGTTTTTCTGCGAAACCTTAAAATCCAAACTTATTTCTAATACTGAATTACGATTACATACAATTTTCAGGAAATATATACACATAGAGGCGAAATGCCGTAAAAGGAGGAGGCGATCTTGAAAATGATGCATTAAGTTTGTGCTTTGTTGTAGCAGACAATCAAGTGAATTTCGATGAAAGTTTGAAAAAAGTGAATTTCCTGTACTCATAAATCATTAATTTTTGCATAAAAATACCATCATCGAAACCTAGGAAGAGATTGGTAAATACTATGGGAATTCTGCACCATCAATTTCAATTGGTAAGAAGTGGTTTTCGTTGATACCGAACGTTCAGGTTATCCAAAAGGGCTCTATTTTCTATTCCACGGTTATTTTTGAAGAGTTTTTGAGGTTAGAAAGAAACCTGAGGGCGATGGCAGAAATCATATCACAGATATCACCGAGTCGAATTCAGTGAACCAAAATTTTTAATGATTTTACTATTCCAGCACATCGATGATCAAACTTTTTCCAATTTTGGGGTCTTTTTTTGCAAAACCTTAAAATCCAAACTTATTTCTAATACTGAATTACGATTACATACAATTTTCAGGAGATATATATACACAGAGGCGAAATGCCGAAAAAGGAGGAGGCGTTGTTGATGCATTTAGTTTGTGCTAAACAATGATTGTAGCAGACAACCAAGTGAATTTCGATGAAAGTTTGATAAAAGGGAATTTTCTGTGATCATAAAGCATTATGTTTTGCATAAAAATGCCATCACCCAAACCAAAGAAAGGTTTGGTAAATATTATGGGAACTCTGCACCATCAACTTCAATTGGTAAGAAGTGGTTTTCGTTGATACCGAACGTTCAGGTTATCCAAAAGAGCTCTATTTTCTATTCCATGGTTATTTTTGAAGGGTTTTTGAGGTTAGAAAGAAACCTGAGGGTGATGGCAGAAGTCGTATCGCAGAGTCGAATTCAGTGACCCAAAATTCTTTATGATTTTACTATTCTGGCTCATCGATGATCGAACTTTTTTCTATTTTAGGGTCATTTATTGCAGAAAACAACAAAAAAATTCATATAAATCTCAATATTCCAATATAATATATTTTGCAAATATATAATTTAACCTTTGAAAATTGTCTATAATTGCTTTTGGTTACATTAAATGAACCAATCACTATCTAAATACCTATAATTATTTTTCAACGAATGTATTTGAATATAAATTATTGAATATAACTTCTAAGAATATCATTGAATATACACACATGTATATGATACAATATAATAGCCGGCCGGATCAACCCTGACCAAATCAAATGTATACATGTATACTTGTTTTGCATACACAGAAGCACATTGTCGTATGAGCAATATCCTTTAATGTGTCTACTTATTATATTTATAGATATACATACATACATACATATGAATATTTATTTGAATTCGAGGGTATAGAACAAGGTTGCATATAAAACTCATACAAATACATTCACATATACAAAATATAAAATTTATATTCATTTTGTAACATACAAGTGAATAACGCGCATGCTTGTGTGTCCTTGCCCTTGGTTGAATATGATTACAATTATATATGTTTCTTGTTGTATTCTCTATTTACATCGATATTGTATATGTATGTGAATGTAAGTACAAATGCCCCTGAATATTGTAATCATATAGTACATACATTGAAAGTTTCTATAGTGAATGTTGGTAAAATACATACATACATACATACACACACACACACCCATGTTTACCTGCTATGCAATTTAAATCCTAGCTCTCTCGTGCTTGCGCGCTCTCTCTCTCTCTCTCTGTCTCCCTCTCTATTGCTGTCACCTTCTCTTCTTATTCTTTTACTTAAAAGTAGTTCTTCTTTCCTCGTTTGCACTCTGTGTGGCGAAATATAACAATAAAATCGCTCTCATTGGGGTCATTATCCAATTTGAGACTCTGGCTCTCACACTCTCTCAGTACTATCTGCTATTGGTGAGTGCTACTGTCTGGCTATCATTTTGTTATGTTTTACCTCTTACAGACCATTTGCACTAAATAATTTGAATTGATATCACCACGATAAGGAATATAAATGATTAAAAATATAAAATCATAAAATTTTTCAATTTGATTTTTCTCTCTCGCATCAGATTATATTTCTATTTCATTTTGTCCATGACATTTTCACTTCTCTGATAAATTTCAATAGAAAATAATCAAAAAATCCATAAACATTTATGCACATGTCCCTATTGTATTTCAGCATATATTTGTAAGCATCCTTGTCGAACAGGGTCAAACTTTACTCATGATTGCCCCATTAAGAAAATAAAAAGTCATTCAAGGTTTCTTTCATTGCATTCAAACTGCACAAATTGAAAATGGAAAAACCTTCAAAGTTTTGTGATTCTATTTGTAACATCTCTAAGGAGCAGATATTTATATTATTGAAAAAAAAATCTGAATCTCTCTCTCTCTCTCTCAGTCTATTGGTGCCTCTTATCCCGATAACTCTTGTAATTATAGAGCAATCCGGCTGAAAATTTCTATGTACGATTATTTTCATTAGCGATGAAATCAATTCGTAAATTGGCGAAGTCAAATGAAAACCACACCTACCTCCCATACAAAAATATGCTTTCATGCGAAAGATTTCACAATCTGTATGCTCAAATACAGAGTTATAGAGCTGAAACTTTGTCACATCCAATTATATTTACAACATTAATGAATATGTTCTAGCCAACATTTTGGATAGTAAGAATTCTACAGAATTTTCTTGAAATGATATCCAGTTCCATGACAACTGTCACAAGTAAATTTCTTTACAGTGATTCGAATAGCACTCTCCACTAATGAAATCAATCGACACGCCCAAAGTACATGCAGTCACATAAACTAAATGAGAATTGTCTGCCTGCATTTTAAAGACTTGATGATAATTTTCATTTGACAATTCGAAGCAATTTTAAATCTGATTACGGTGAACAAGGGCAAAACGATGTATCTAGTATCAACAAACAAAGAGTCACGGCGTCTTGAACAGCACGTCACTATTGATAACTACGCTTTTGAAGTAGTAAGAGACTTTGTCTATCTTGGAACCAGCATTAATAGCAGCAATGACGTCAGCCGGAGATATTGCGAAGGATCACTCTTGCAAACAGGTGCTACTTTGGGCTAAGTAAGTAATTGAGAAGTCGAGCCCTCTCTCGAAGAACGAAATCTACACTCTACAAAGTCTCTCATCATGCCTGTCCTTACATATGGTGCTGGAGACTGGACATTTTCCACTATGGATGAGCAAATGGTTGGAGTTTTCGAGAGAAAAGTCCTACGCAAGATCTTTGGACATATTTGCGTTGGTGGCGAGTACCGAATAAGGTACAACCATAAGCTGTCAGAGCTGTATGCCGATATTGACATAGTAAAGCGGAAATGAAGCGGAAAGTAAAAGTATGGAAAGACCAAGTACTAGAGAACCTGACGGCGCTTGGAATTTCTAACTGGCGCCAGCTAGCGAAGAACAGAGATGACTGGCGAAGCATGTTATATTTGGCCAAAATCGATATTCGGTTGTTATGGCCACATAAGTAAGTAAGTAAGTATATTTTTGAAAACATTTAAATATAACATTCCATACAGAATACAGAATATACAGAAGCGCACTTTCGAAAATTAAATATTTCAGTATTTTATTATCATATACAATATAATTTTCTTTGTTAAATTTGACTCATTTCATTCCTAAAAGGTTGATGATTAATAGGAATAAAGTGAAAGAAAAAAGGTGAATCAATTTTTGAACTGGCTCCACTATTCTGTACGCCTTTTGGTTATATACTTACATACATGAGTAGGTACACTAACCTAAATAGGTTCATTAGCACATTTAGCAACGTACATATTGCGCTACATAAATATATACACAGACACAGACTAACTTACTCACTCTCTATTCGCATTCAGATGTCAAAATTTATATCGTGACTAAAAATGAATCACTATTCCCTACGTGAACGTATGCATGTATGGTATACACGTACATATGTATGTAGGTCCTTTTCTCTATGCAAAGGATAATAATAGACAATGCTATTACTAAAAATAATATCAACATATGAATTTCCTATGATTCATCGAATAGACTGGGGCTGCAACGCATGCATACTTGCAGGCGTTTTGGGCGTCAATGGGCTAACGCCCTACCCCCAATTGTTATTGAACTCATTTTGAACTCAAAAACAAAAAAAGGATATTTCTTTCAAACAAAATTTATTGAAATGTGTACAAGAATGTGAATGTGGAAAGAAATGCTCCAATGAGCATCTACTTGAGGGCAATACATATGCCAAATGTTCAACTTCCCTAACAAGGAAAAAAATTGTTCAGTATTTGCTCATTCGAAATTGGTTAATACGAGGCTACTATTTATATTTCGGGAAAAGCAAATAATAATAAATATTATTATTGTTTTTCAAAGTATTCACCATGATGATCAATGCACTTTTGCATTCGTTCAAATCATTTTTCGTAGCAGTTTTTAAAATTCCTCTTGAGACACTTCCAAAACATGGTTTTTGAACGCTTCAACTGCTTCTTTGGCTCTCCCAAATCGTTGACCACGCAGTTTGCCTTTGATATTCGGCAACAAGAAGAAGTCCTTGGGTGCCAAAACAGGACTATATGGAGGATGAGTCATCAATTCTATGTTTTGACTGCTCAAAATTTCATCTGTTTGACGAGATATGTAAGAGCTCGCATTGTCATATTGGAGAATGATTCGTTTTTTGGCGGTTGATTTTATGAATTTCTCTGAAGACTTCCGACAAACAAATACCACTTAGAATTGATCGTCCTATGTTGCTCAAGTGGAACGGCGGCCACATGACCCATTCGGCCGAAGAAACAGGCGACCATTGGCTTCGATGTGCTGCCAGCCCGAACAACTTTTGTTGGATTTGACTCGTCGTCTATCCATGATTCTCCACCTATCACGATTTTAAAGACGTCTATTGAATCACCACGGTCGAACATTTTTAAATCATTTCCTTACACTAATCGACGCGAGCCCCTTTTTGAGCTATTGATAAATTATGGGGCATTCAGGGACTGCAATTTTTTTTTTTTTACAACTAACTGTCGATTTCGATATTCTTGTCGACATCATTGAACCTACTAGTTTTTTTTTATATTTCTTTGTTATTGTTTCAATTGAGTTCATTACACTATGTACTACTGTATGCTCCTTCAATTTTCCTTTACTAGTCGATTTTCAATTTACGTTACGCATCATTTGAGTAATTTTAAATAATAGGATACACTTGGATGAATTTAGCTACCTTTTATTTATAGTTTTTGTTTTTATCGCATTGCAATAAAAATAGGCCAATATTAAAAGGCTAACAAAAAGGCTAAATACTTGCCCTTCTTTGTTGGGCAAGTTAATCAAAGCATATTTAAAAGCAGAAAGTTCATTGAACTCTAATACTAGAAATTTGTGACCTAATAAATTATTAAATGAAATTGCAAAAAAGTAACCATATTAAAAAAAAACAATTTTTTTTTTGTTTTGTTTTATTTTACTATTGTTATTTGATTTTTATAATACAATATTTTCCTATCCTATCTATCCAATACTTATCGTTCATCTTTTATTCTTATTCAATGTCTCTTTATTGCTTGAGAGCCCTTGTATCTCTTCTACTTCTACAAATTTTACATGGTACTTTGTCTTTTTGGCAATTTGTTTTTCAAATTTCTTTTCAGACATGCTCTTCTTATCTCATATCTAATAAAAATTTATCATAAAACAAATATATCGTAGTATGTATGGATATGTGACGATGAAAAGAGAACAAAATAGAAAATATGTTCTTATCGCAATCTTCATCGAATAACAGAAAGTCGCGTCGAATTGAATAAAATGTTGTCTCGTCCATGTTTTTAGTATGTATTTATGAGAGTGTCTAAGGGCGAGTTTGTAATTTTTGTTTTTGTTTTTTTATTATGAATGATAATGTCGTGCTAATGTGAGAATATATAAAATTTCATTGCATATTTATAGGCTAAATAATGTATGCACTTTCATTTTAATGTGGACATATGACCTTTCGAGTCAATTATTATATATAATCGATTGTTTTAATGGGCGATGTGAAGATCTTAAGTGGAGGTGTTTGAAATAGCTGTGAAAAGCTATCTTTGATTCAGGAAAGATTTATAATAAAAGGGTTCTTCAATACTACTAAATAAATTACATGCATTCAATAAGACTGGAACATGCAAAAACTGGAAGAAAAAAAAAATGATTACAAAAATCTAGGCCATCAGAAATATTACTTCATATCACAAAGTTGATGAAAATATCATCCACTTTTAGAATTTTTTCTTTTTCATTCATGTTGCAAATTGCTGATGCATTCGTGAATATCAGTTGATAAAGTAACCCCTTTATTCAATGAGAGTACTGAGTGAATTCACTTGCTCATGCAAATTTTTGCCCTTCTTATACGTATGGTTTTATTTTTGTTGTTGTTGTTGTTGTTTTAAATGCAATCGGTATCGCCATTAATTTAAAATTAACCCCTTTTCTCACCCTTACCCTATCTCACATGCAATTTTTCAATATAGACGATATGTAAATATTGTTTTTTTTTTCTACTTGAGAATTTTTTCCCTTACAACATGAATGACGTAATTTTGAAATGGGTATAAACAATAAGGTCAATGAACTGAATTTAGATGAAACTTGTGAAGAAAAGCCATCTAGCGTCGATGGCGTTATCAACCAGTCGAAGAACTGGTGAAAGCATGAAATATAGTTCATCGTTTGTGATAACTTTTTAATTCACTAATTTCATTAGTTTAAAAAAATCATATCTGTCGCGGAACCAGCAAGCTCGGAAAACCCAACTTTCGCGGGATGTACTTAGCACTGGAGAAACTGTCAGCGCTTGAAATTTCCAATTAATTGCAATGATAGAACAACAGAGACTACTGGAAAGCATTTTACATTCGGCCAAAATCGAACAAAACTCGGTTAAATAAGTTTAGTCTGGAGCCAAGACTTCCGTCTATCAAGTAGTGATAAAGAGTCACAAGTGTAGCATTAAATCAGTAACAGTCCGATATCAAATATTCTCCATAAAGTGTAGCTCCAGCCATTATTATATGATGGAATGTGATTTTCGTTTTTGGAAAATGGGCTCGTTGACAAATTGTTAACTTGATGTAATGAACGTATTGCCTTTCCTGAGACCAGAGATGTTATTCCAGAATGAGCTTCAAAGATTTTCGCAAAATCCTCATTTAGTGAGCGGGTACAAGGCAATAAAATCCTAAAATATGGTTCTGGACCGATGTAATGAAGTACAGAACAGCTTCTGGTTAATTTCTCTGCAACATAATTTTCACATAATTTCGTGAAGACTCAGAAACCAAGTTAGTATGACATTGTAGAAAGAGAATAAACTCGTATGGTTTTAGTCGATCTAAAATCAAATATTTACGCCGACTATTTTATAGGAAGGAATCCATTTTTTTTTTTTGGATTCCAGATTGTTCGAACTCAGTCTGGATTTCCATAAATTCTGCTATAATTGGAAAGTCAAGTATGTGTGACTTTGTTTAAGGGGGGAATAGGGTTCTAAAATTGTTTCTTTTCGAATTTTTTTAATGAATGCATAAATTTCAAGAATGTTGTATCTAAATTTCAGGTCAATCGGAGCAAAATTGACGAAGTTATGACTAGCCTATAGAACTCGCTTATGAACGTTTCATCCCAAATGTTTTCAAACCTTATAACGTTTTTCCTACAACTCACGTTTTCAAAGTCGGTGTCCCTCATAATTTCAAAACTACTGCACCGATCGTTTTGAAATTTTTAACACTTACCACTGGGTGCCGTAGCTCAGTGGTTAGTGTGTTCGCTTTCTGATCTGTAGGTCGTGGTTCAATCCCTGGCTGATGCATAACAAATTTAATATCGATAAGATTTTTCTTTCAAAGGGTACCCACCTGTCGGCAAGCAATTGGCAATTCTTCCGACAGTAACAACTTGCCATGAAAAAGCTTCTTAAAGAACTCTGTGACAAAGCTCAGAAAAAGTGATGTCACAAGTATTCTGCCGTTCGGAACCGGCTAAAATAAGTAGGTCCCTTCTAATATTGTCCAAAATTTAAGACGCACAACAGTAATGGAAGAGAAGCTCGGCCAATGAGCCCTTTGGGGCTTTAAGTGCCACATATTTATTTATTTTTTTTTATTTCTGTACATAATTTACGAGGTAACGCTGTAGGTTTTTTTTTATTTGTTAATATTTTTCATTTTAAAATAACAAATTAACCAATTTTTTCACAAAAAAAAAATCACATTTTTTCCTTCAGCGTGTTCCGATAAAGCGAAAAATTGATATTTCGAAAAACCCCCCAACCGTTACCAAGGCAAAGCGATTATCTAACGATATAATTTTGATTTTTTGATTTCAGATGATCCAGCACCGATTTATGAGGGACACCGTAATTCAACTTTTTCCCAGACGCTCCAGAATAATTTTACACAATATTCTTCAAATGTCATACTATAATGTACCATTGGTTTTAAGATATTTTAACAGATTTTAACTGTTTCATAAAAAAAATCACAAAAATGTGCCTTTTTTTACACGAATTAAGCGGAGAGATTCTTATGGATTTAGTGAACTAAAATCAAATTTCGCCTCCGACTACAACATACGAATGTCTCTATTTGTATTTCTGCAGGGTTTGAAGCCAGCCTAGATTGCCGTAATGAACTATATCTGAACTTACAGGGACAGGTAAGCTTTATTATACTCCAAAATTTATAATTGTAAGTATTTTAAAAAATATGAAAAAATATATAACTTACTTTCATTCCATATTAACCCTTTATTGGTTGTCGCAACTCCTTCTCACTTTATCAGCAAAATCTATTTTATTTTATACACTTCCTGTTGATTTTATTTTCGTGTGCTAAATATGATTAAATGCAAAAACGTTTAATGAACACAAAAAAAAAAAAAAAACAAAACCAAACAATGACTGAAAATGAATGTGGTTAATGCAACAACAATAATTGCAATGTCACTGTTACATATGAGTATTGTACGACGAGTCCATTCATACTTAGTTACCCATTAATATGATTACATACTATTCCATATGGACAACACCCATATTGTTTTTGTTGGTTTTTTCTTTAGGGCTATCTACGATATTTTTTACAGACACACTACATTTATCATGCAGTGGAACGATTTTGTTGTTTTTTTATTGTACGTATACAATTTTCAGTTTGTACATGTAGCAATTTCTGGGTTGAAAATTGAGGATTCATTCATGCAAGTTCATATAAGTCCACAACACTGCATATAACACGAGTAATTTTTTTATATATGAAGGGTTTTAGTCGACTGATTTCAATGTGGCAAAAACAATGACAAAATGTGTATACTAACAAAATTACCACAATAACGAAAATAATAAAATAAAAGCGAAAACGGAAATGAAATGACACCAGAAATTGTGTCTACAATTATAGTTACATTCGTATTCGTAATGATTGGAATAGTCCCTCAGTAGTTCTGTTTTTGATTTTATATTCTTCGGAAGATGTCGTAATTATATCACATTTATGGGACCCTTTCGCTTCTTTTTCCAAATTGTCAAAGTATAGATTTGTCCACAATTTATTTCTCAACTTTCTCATCGAGTCCATTCGATTTCGAACATTGAACTATGGGATCAACTGGGTGCTTTCTTTGTCATTTTATCAGAACACTTATGTTATCCCTTTTCCTGATCATTTTCACAGAGCTGCTACAATAGTTGAAATACCTTGCTATATAGTCCTTTAATTGCAGAAGGTAGCACGTAAAAATTTTTGGAAGAAATATTGATACAGAAGATATAATGGAAGCCTGTCATACATATTACTGCTCCAGAAATTACTCCTGGGTAATTATGTAGTTATTTATAAATTTTAAGGTCTTTAAGTATATTTTATAAGGAAGCCTTCCTAAGGAGTAAAGATAAAAATTAAGTACGTTCTTAAAATAATTTTTTTAATGGGAATCGGTCATATATTTAGCACTGTTGGGTCCAGCCTGGAACCAATGGCACCAAAATGTATGAAAACCTCAATTTTATTGGAGAGCACTTCGTGGAATTTGTGATAAGGGCAAGGAAGTTAAGAAAAAAATGTTGAATAGAGAAAATTCATAGAGTTTGGTCACACATTTGACCCTCCTAGGAGTGATTCTGGGACTGATGCCAGCAAAATTTTGAAAACCCTAAATTTTATCGGAGAGCCTTTTGAAGAATTTGTGATAAGGTAGAAGATGTAAGTTAAGAAAAATGTTAAAGGGAAAAAAATTAACAGAGTTCGGTCAAATTTTTTACACTCCTAGAAATGATTCTAGCGCTGATGGCAGCAAAAATTTTGAAAATCCTAAATTTTATCGCAGAGCCTTTCCAAAGATTTGTAATAAGGTAGAGATATAAGTAAGTAAAATGTTGAAGAGAGAAAAATTAACAGATTTCGGTCATGCATTCTACCCTCATAGAAGTGATTCTGAGCATTTTAAAGAGTGTTTCAACATATAAAATCAGAGGTGTAATGCGACCTGGCCTGATCAAGCTAATTCCGAATTCAGTGACCCCAAATACATAAATAAATATTTATCTCATCTACTGGGCAAGACCTTTTACGATTTTCATGAAGCTCTGTTATCAGTTGATAATGGAAATGTAAACATTTAAATAATTGCAGAATTAATCCTTTAATCCACTTTAATCAAGCATTTTTGTGATTGATTTAGGTTAATGTGTTCATAGGTTCAAGTGGGCCTGATTCCGAATACGGAAGGTAGACCCAACTAGTAATTTTTCATATTACTTAATAGCATATGCTACTTGTCCAACTCCACACTAATCTATTGCATTGCATTTTACTATCACTTTACATTACAAAACTATCTTTTATTATTTACTGCATTTCACTACCATATATCGCAGACAACTTACTACTCTTCCTATGTATGTACTAACACATATGAGTACATACTTATACGAGTATGTATATGAACATACCACGTGCAACAGAAACTTCTCTAGCTGGTTTTACAACTATTGAAGCTAATAAACTATTCAAGTTGTATGCTAAAGTCAAGGCTAAGGTCTTTACCATATTATCTGTAAACGAATCGTCGTTTCACCCACTATTTACTATACTCCACATCATCCCGTTCACTAGCGTCACGAAGTAAATGCTTTTGTTACAATATTCTATACTCGTTTGTATGGATTTGCCACTTTTTTCGAAACAAGTTTAAAGCAAAAAGATTATAATAAAAAGAATAAGATACAAGAAATTAGATAGAATGCATTTTCTACGCAAGTACTTACGAATGTATGTCTGTACTAATGAGAGGATGCTTATATGTTATTCACCAAGCAAAAATGTATATTGTATATATGAGCTGAGAGTAAGAGGCATAGCGAAAGCGTATCGAGTATGTACCTATATTTTTATTATAGTTACGAGAAAGTTCTAGTTGAAGTTGCAACTGAAGTTGAAAGTATATGGAGTACTCGAACGATACGAAATATTACGCACATCTTCTTCATCTCAGTCGGAAGGCAACTAGTGTATGTCGTGTATGGTTTGGTACGTTGAAGGCATTTTCATTTTAAGGTGTTTCGATGAAGAAAATTGATTGTGGTGATTTTCTTTTGTAAAAAATCTATAGGAATACTGTCATGTAGTTTTCATTAAAACAAGAAATTGACTACATTAGGCCATACCACAAAAAAAAGTTGAAAATAGTTCTACTGGAATAATCGCAATATTTTCTCTACAAAGGTTTGTTGTTTTTGTTCAAGCTGTAATTTACTGACATTAGGGTGGTACATTAGGGTGGTACGAACTGAGATTTGGTGGGTAAGTAGTACAACGGGGTACTTTAGATCAATGATCTTTGAATCAAAAAGATGTGTCTCTTTGAGACAAAAACATCGATATATCACACTTAAAAATCCGACTGCAAATGCCAAAGTTAACACGAAAAATGTAAAAAGGCAACCCCTACGTTCGGCAAAAACATTGGTTTTTTCAGAAGTGATTTGCAAAACTTCTTCATTTTAGGGGGTGTACGGCGCACTTTTTTTCCCCTGGTACGGCCTACTGTGCATGAACATTTTACGTACAAATTTTTCTTAAAATGGTGTTCTACAGTCCTCTACCTCATATTACTTAATATTTACTCTGGAGAAAAGACCAATCCCGTTAATTTTTCTGCCAAACGTTTCCCCAAAATATGCTTACATCCTATCTCAACCTCTCCCAACGAATTTATAAAATTTCTATAAAATTCACTCGTCAGAATACCCTTAGAGGGGCAAAATATCGGACTGACATCCATAAATTTTTTCGTTGTAAATTTTTCTACTAAAAAGCATCAAGGGGAACCTCAGCAACGGCCGAAGACAGAGGATAAATATGTTCCGGAAAAATGTGGCTGAGTTAATGGTAATGAGGATCGACCTTATATTTGAACCCTAGATGATATGTTTCAATAATAAAAAAAGATGGATATCATTTTTTGCAATTTCATATATATTCAAGCCCATAAATACTAGAAAACGCGTTCAAAAACTTTCTCCCATACATGAGGAGATTTTCCTAATCTTTATGTGTATCAGTGAATTCAGTGCTGAATCGGTTAATATAAACAGAGCCCTTACAAAACAGCCCAAATTAAGCACGCAAAAGATTATTGGAAAGGAAGCTCGGACAAAAGGTTCTTCAAAGTCTATAAGTACCAAGAGCGCTTCTCCAGAAGCTTTTCCGTCGCAAATGTCGAAGGAACTGGCATTCGAAAGTATACTTCTTTGTTTGAAGTTATGAAGTTACAAGACTCGTAATCTCTTTAAAAATTCTATATAAAATTTTCGAGTTTTCAAATAGAATCTCAGTACGTCTTACAAAGATTCTCATACTCTCGTTTTGTCATAGCGACCTAAGAATTAAATAAAAACTCATTCATGCATCAGCAACAAATCCAAAGAATTTAAATGCGCAATATTCCAAAACAACGTGTGCCATTAGCGGAAACAGAAGAAGCTGTGCTTATGATGACTGAATTTTAATGATTAAAATCTTTATGCTTAATGCGAATTACTATAAAATCTTTTGAGGGTGCAAATACAATATAGATAAATTCAATAAAAATACTCAAAGGACTGGGAGAAAAAGTATGAAAAAATGTTTGAAATTTATTTCATTTAATTTCGTTTCACAACAAATCTAAAAACAAATGAAAAAACGGAAGAAAAAGGATCAATGTACTACTTACTCAACCCATGCTCTAGTAGATTGTCTGAAATTCTATGAATTCGATGTGCGCATCCAAGAATCGAACAAAAGATCAACTCATTGGTATGAGAGTTGAGTTGTGAGTCGTGAGTTGCGTGATGGCGCTGTTAGTAGTCTTTGCCATCTGAGAAAAGGGTCAGCGATGTTTTAACTGTGTTATACGCGCATGTTCACTATGTCATACATATCCTTGTGAAACTTCCCTTTTATCATATGTAGACGATGTCATTGCTGTTGCTATTGTTGCTGCTGCTGCTGCTACTACTGGGACAATAGAAGTAATTGGAAAAGCCACCCTTATTAAATGAGATATTTATTGCAAATTCTTGTTACTATTATCGTTGTTGTGTTATAAAAAATTGTATTCTGGTTTAAAAGCTCATTTTTGTCAGTTTGCTTTTCTTGACTATAATTTTAATCTAACTGACTGGCTGGGTATCTATGTATCTATTTGTCTGCTTACACATATTTTTGTCTCTATCTGTGTAATTCATTCCAAAACATCCCTTGGTTATCGCCTTAAATCCAACCATCCCCCCATCTATTCATCCATCGAGCCAACTTACAACCTTCAATATCTGTCTGTTCATTTGTCTGGCTTATATTTGCACTTTGTCACGTGTGGAATTGTATTCATTTATATATATTATTCTATATATGTTATGTATGTGGTTTTAACACATTTTGCAAACATCTGAATTTTGTGTGAACATACATATTTACAAAGGCTAATATAAATTGTATTGCAACTTTGTAATGCTCAAATATCCTTTGTGCAAAAAATCGAAACCAAAAATACAAAAAAAAAAATCAACTTGGAATGCCAGAGAGCACAACAACCCTATTTCATATGTCCTTTCGTTATTTACTACTTACTTACTCACTTATTGATGTATGTATTTAGTTATGGGCAAATGTGTGACAAATTTTTCATATATATAATTTTGGCTTCTTTTGGCAGGACAATGTCTCTGAAATCATTCGACAGATAGTGATGTGTTGTATTTTGTTAGTAATAAAGCAATTTTTTGAAATGAGAAAAAAAAAATGGCCTGATGAGGCGAGCAATCAATGTTAGTTTCAGTTGTCATTTGTCATTTTCAGTATTTTTTCCCCACTATAAAGCTTCAAAAAATGCTGAAAGTCCAAACATTAAATTACAATACCCCGCATCAGCTCTAAAAAGGTAAAATGTATAACTGAGCCTCATTGATTATTCTCTGAATATATTTACCTCTTATTTCCGCCCCTCCGAGTGACTTTCCACCTTCGGAAATTGAATTTTTTGAAACTAGGAAGGTAAAATTTATGACCAACCCGTCAGATTATACTACTCAACATTATTCATGAACTTCTTTAGCCTCTATCGTTACTTCCCTAAAAAATGAATAAAAAACAAATAGAAATCAAGAAATAATACTATAGTTGCCCAAGAATTGCTGCTAAAACAAATAAATGTACGATCGATCCCTTAATTTTACCTCGATAAACCTATTTACCTTCGTCTCACCATGTGGAGGTTCCCCTATGGAGTTGGGATTTTAGGAAAAGTGAAAATTGACGGGCTTTTATCGATGAACGATACTTTGACGAGCAAAATACATTTCATATTGAAGACAGAGCTCGCTCGTCGTAGCTTCTGGTAGCGTTGCAGAGCTTTCGGTAAGCATTGAGGTATAAACCCCTACAGTAGATTTACACAGTGTTGATCAGACACACATATCATAACAATATACGTCTCTATGGTCTGATGGTGGTAGTTGGGCACTGAGTAAATTTAGCTCTGCACCAAACTCGAGAGTTCTGTGTGCCTAGGCATCCACGATGCAATGAATAACGCAATTGTCAACTTGCTTCTGAAAAATCTATATTTAATAAAAAAAATTGTTGGGGACTGTAATGCGACTTTGAGCATAGAATATTCCAAAGACGGCTCTAAGATAAACGCCTACTGGTCTCAATGTCAATGGACGAGTTTATCACAAACCCGAAATTCGGTAGACAATGTATAAAGTGTCATATCCTGCAAAAGAGAAATTCGAAGGAATACTAGAATGTTACACATTTACTTCGGATCATAAAAATGAAAGAGCTTTCGGACACTGCATGCACAGAAGAACCAGATGCTTTTTTAGTGCTATTGCTACAATGGTCTTGATCTTTCCGATCAAAATCTTGGACACTCTAAACCTATGTTGTTTAACAGAGGTCTAATTTGAAATATACAAGAAGCTATATACTTACGTTAGTCGATTCCGAACGATAGAACTTTTGTGAAATCACTTTTTTCAGAACTCTTAGAAGCTTTTATTTGCATTTTTTTTCGTTATCAGGGGAATGCTAAATGCTAAATACTTGGCTAGGCACTTAAGGGGGGAGTAAGGGATAATTTGAAATACCAATTTTATACCAAGAAAGTATGTTTCAAGTTTGAAAAGGATCGGTTGAGTAGATTTTGCAGGATCGTGTTCACGGACTTCGAAAAATTGGTTTTCAGAAAAACACGTTTGAAGTTTTTTTTCCTCAAAAAGTGAGAAAAAAATATTTTTTGTAACTTACACTGAATCATCGTTCCCAGGTCCATAAAGTACGTTCCCGGCATCATACTCGTCTTGGAAATGAAAAAAAAAAAAATCGATTTTCCGAATCTGCTTATCGCTTACCCCTTAAAGCATATACCTGTACCTATATTTCATAGCTTTTCCGTCGAAAATATCAAAAGCTTATGAATAACGGTTTTACAGAAAAAATCACCTACGATTAGTGATAATAGAAATGGAAAAAAAGTGTCTAACCATATATTAAAAATAAAATGATTGCCATTAACATATTGCAATTCTTCACATATTGCACTGTTCTCTCTCTCACTCTCGCTCTCCCTTAGTTTTATCCCACAACTTCGTTGCAACAATTATCGTCATCGTCAGAATATCTACTTACGAGTATGTTCGCATGTATTTACTCATAAAAGGAAAATAACCGGTAGCATGGGTAGGTCAACCACCAGACATTGAACTCGGCGAAACGAAACGAAACGCAACGCAATCAAAATAATTTGCGAATACATTTATATATATGTACATATCCATACAAATGTGAATGCAGACAGCACACACAGACACACATATAGGCGCACTCCAATCCAAAAGTGCGCACTGGCACCCTCTTGTGTATTTCCGTTGGGAATGTGAGCGCAGGCATGCATGCATGTCTCATTCACCCAATGCTCTAAATCAACAACAACATACAGTTTAATGTAGAATATAATGGAATAGGTAAGACAACTCGAGAATGAATGTATAAACTTCAATATAATAAAAAAAAAATGAACAAACAATAAATTATAAAGAAAAAGAGTAAATGGGGTAAAAAAAACGCAACTTCACTTGCTCACCACCCTACCTTGAAAATGCTTTGTCTCTTCATAGCGCTCTCTGAAATGAAATGTTTCATGCATTTTCATGGTCGTCGCAGTTGTAGTTCAAGAGCGAAATATTTAATTACAAATATTGTATGTACCTACACGTATCGAGTACGATTGCTATCGGCACCAACTAGAGCCGACTGCAAAATAATACAGCAGCAATTGTTCATATTACAGAGAATATAAATATAATATAAATGAGAGAGTTTGAATTGCATTCTTGCAGTACAAAGGCTTTATGCTAACAGTAAAAGAGAGAGGAAGACATTGAACGAAGTCATTATTTCATAGCACTTTCTTTATTTTTTCTCAATAAAAATGAGACAATTAATCACCTTCGATTTGAAACGATGTTTTAAGAACATTTTGACTTATATGGACCTTGACCTTGAAACTTTCGCATTAGAATGCAGATTGCCTAGACATGAGTCATCTGTAATGAAATCCCAAAAAAAATGTTTTGAAAATGTCTTCCAATAGAGCTTCGAAGATCTATGAAGAGATGAGGAGCAAAACAAAATATTCAGTACAAGGACCGAGTATTGAAGAACCTGTCAATGCTTTGAATCTCCAACTAACGCCAGCGAATGACAAAAATTGTTTCTTAAAAATGTTGTAGACAATGTCGACAAGTAGTTCGAGAGTAAAAATTTTTTGTGAAAAAAAACTCAACTCGATGGTTCTTTCTGAATTGTCCAACTTTAAATCTGATTTCGATCTAATAATAGAAATGTCGCTTGCATTTTATAAAATTATCAGCGGAGTTTTGTATAAGTTCTTACCCAATCCCCTACTATTATTTTCGTTGAAATTTTGCTGTAATTTAGGCATAATATGAAACAAATAACTCAATATAAACAATTCTAAATAATAATTTCTTATCACTGAGTCGTGGGTTCCATCACCAGCTGAAGCATACATTTAATGTCGCAAAGATTTTTCTTTCGAACGGTGCCCACCTGTCCGCAAGCAATTGGCAATTCTTTCGGTAGTAAAAATTTACCATGAAAAAGCTTCTAAAAGAATTATATGAGAAAGCTCAGAAAAAGTGATATCACAAGGGTTCTGCCATTCGGAACCGGCTAAAAAAAGTAGGTCCCTGCTAATACTGTCCAAAGAAGCTCGGCCAAAGAGCTCTTTGGGGCTTATAGGTGCCACATATTTATTATTATTTTTTTTAATTTAATTTCTTATCACTACTTTTTTCGTCTGCATAGAAGTGAAATTGTTCATTTCATCTTATTCTCATTTGTATGACTCGCCACATTCTAATACTGTCCAAAATTTAAGACGCACAACAGTAATGGAAGAGAAGCTCGGCCAATGAGCCCTTTGGGGCTTTAAGTGCCACATACATACATACATACATACATGACTCGCCACAACAACGATTCTCTGCTGCACCAAAGAGTTTTATATTTTTTATACATATAAGAATTGTGTGAAATTTTACAAGTTTGCTGTTCTAATACTCTCAGATCTATGTAGGCGAGAATTTTTCCTGGAAATATTCCTACCGATGATGCTAATTATTATATAGGTGAAGAATGTGCAGAGGCCAATTATGTACAGATACTCTTAGGTTAGAAAAAGAATAAGGAGCAGAGTATAAACAACAAAACCGATGAGTTTTAAAGTTTAGATTCTCGAATATCATCGCAAAAACAAATCTTCTCGAATAATGAACCGTGGCAAAGGCTCAGCAATCGAAGAATCATTTTTACTGACGTTTGCAAGAAATGTCAAAAAAAAATTCTGTTTATTGTTTTCGTTTTTCTTTAATTGTTTAGCATTCTTTCGTGAGAGTATATATAAAGTGACAGTATGCCAATATGGAAATGGCATTCCTGCCAAATTACTGTATAAATGCTCTCTTTCTCTCTCTTTCTATATTTATTCGAAACCTTCATGTGAATATGTACATATGTGTCACTCTCTCTCTATCTCTCTCTCTCGCTCTCTGCCTATTTTTAACTCTCTGTGCGATTTCCTCTTAATTTTTTATTACCATAGCTGCATTATATTCTTGTTCTTGTGCCTTAAATATTATGATTGTCATGGTCATGGTGCAATTTTAATAAACTAGTCTTATTGTATATGTATACTTGCACAGCAACAACAACAAAAATTATATATATATGTATAGAGTATATAGGATATAATATTTCTCTATGCTCAGAGCTATATATGAAGACACATATAGTTAACCACACAGACAACTCATGCATCTACATGTATGTGTGGTGTAGTACGTAATCATCTGAATGCGACTGCAAACAGAAATAGAGCATAAGGTGGTAAGAGGAGGTGTAATCATTTTTGGTAGCAATGACCTTCACCGCGTTGTTGTCGACAATCATAATGATGATGATGATGACGATGTGCTACAATCATTATCATAATCATTTTTTTGTTAGTTGTTTGCTGCAGCAAGCGCATGTATATATCATGCATACATACCAATACGTCTAGTATGTAGTTAGTTATTTTTATTGTTGTTCTGTATGCATGCTATAAATAAAATGACAAATATGGATATTTAATTTTTTAACATATATCTAGGTACTATACATATACATACACATACGCAAATCTGAATATCATCGATGAGAGATGCCACAGCAATGTTTCGTACTCTTCAGCTATTATAGAAGAATTACTATATGCATATTATTCGTGCAATGCAAAACATAATTTCGATACAGAATATATATTTTTACATAATATGTATGGCATATGTATTCATATATGAGCATTGCTACATGACTACTTATGACATGAACATTGATTTATACATACATATACATAAAACACATGGAGTCATATGAGAGAGTTGTATAAATATTTTGCATTTAATTAATT
This sequence comes from Megamerina dolium, assembly GCA_963854835.1. NCBI lineage: Eukaryota > Metazoa > Arthropoda > Insecta > Diptera > Megamerinidae > Megamerina > Megamerina dolium. Next base: position 10,351,594 of record OY978528.1, read on the forward strand.
AATGCTGCATCACATCTTCCTTTCTATGTTGCAATTTTTTTGTTGCCACATTATTTACTTATTGACTTACTCGATGAATGGAGAATATAAACCTTATGCTATTCCACATATTCCATTTTAAGTAATTGAAGAAAGCCTCCACATTGGACTATTTGAAGTACTACAAAAGTCTGTACTAAAACAATATCCTCGCTGAGCTAGGCAGGAAAAATTGTATGTATAACTTCTATAGTAAAATACAGAGAACTACCTATACTAATTCGATGGTGAACTGTCTGCTAGCCCTCTTCACACTAGTCTTTGTTTATAGCTGGTCATTGACAAAAGAGAAATTAAGCTTTCGGTTGATATGTATTCCACGAAATATCACTTGTAATTTAATTTAAAATTTGTTTTGCATTTTAAATAATTAAACAAATTGATATAGAAAACCAAAAAGATATGGGCAATTTATTTTGAAGCCCTCTCTCAGACTATGGTGAATTTTCTCATGTGTGCAAACATTTTGAAGAGTAAAATGAGGCAGTATTGAACTCATAGTGGTATTTAGGACATTTTAAAGAGAATCCACTGTCTATATAGAAACGTGTTGAGGATCGTGGCTGTAGTAATTATTGGCCGAAGGAGACACGATCTTACATTCAACATCTCAAGGTGCATCTGGGTTTTTATAGGTCAGAACCTTAATTTGAAAGACTTGTTCTCAGTTGATGATATATAAATAGATTGTCCGACGAACCAAAGCAGAGAATTTGGATTCGAGTCTGAATCTTTTAAAAATTCTTATTACTGAGAGTATAAATAACTTCGTCCGGTTTATTTTCGAAAATTGAAATTTTTTTGTAAAAAAACTAGTTATACATACATTACTTTATCCCATCCATCTGGATTCAGCGTCGAAAGAAGTCGGTATGTGTTGTGGCAATCCATGAATTGACCCAACTTTTGGCTTTTGCGCCGTATGTCATCGATCGGTATAAATGGTAATCGGAAGGAGCAATGTCTGGGCTATACGGCGGGTAGAGTAGGACTTCCCATTTGAACGTTTTGGATCATTATTATTGCGTTTGGACGATGACAAATGGTTGGGTGACTGGCTTCAAGCATTTTTGCGAGTTTATCTTGCGTTTGTCATCGAGCCTTTCCTTCGATTCTTCATCCTCAAGCTTTGGTGGCGCTCCTGATAGCTCTTCGTCTTCCACGTCAAAATTGCCACTTTTAAATCGTGCAAACCACTTCTGATGCATTCGTTCAGCTAAAGCATGGTCACCATAAACTTTCACTAAACTACAATGGCATTCGGCAGCCTTTTTCTTTGAATTGTAGTAATGAAGTAAAATTCCCTGCAAAAATAAATTATCCGCTACAAAAGTTGATATTTTCCAAGCACACAGCAACTATATTATTTACTCTTCAGCGAAATGACAGATACTGAAAAAGTAAGCCTAATTGTGACATTTCAAAATGATGACGTTGCCGTAGAAGCGACATCTGTTATCAAATCCGCATAAACTTATTTATACTCCCACTACTAATGATTACTAATTCATGGTAAAAAAAAGAAAAATATATTGTATTTCACAGTGAAATGTAACAGGCCGAGCTAATGTTTGTAATATGGTCCCAAATATGACGGAGAGCTGTTGTAAATATAGGAGAATTATCGGCTAGACTAACCAATTTTGGTTTATATCTTGTGAATTTCTTTGATCCAACAAATTGTCAGTGAATGGTCAGTCAGTGAATGATCTTCTGAGACGTAGGTCATGGGTTCTAACCCCGGATAAGGTAAAAACTTTAATATCTAAACGATTTTTATTTCGAACAGTATCACAGCGGGCCTTTCTGGACTAATTTATCCTCTCATAGAAAGAGTTTCTCAGAGATGATGGCCATAATAATTAACCAACCAAATTGTTGGTATTTTGCAAGGCAGAAATTCAAGCTGCGGGTTCTAAAACGAATGCGAATTTCATGTCAAACTTAAGGAATCATTATCGATGCATGAATTTCTTCCGTTGTCGCCACAACACATTCCGCAGTGTCATCATTCTTGATTTAACATTATTGTTGGGTTTTAAATTTACTTCGTCCACGATTTTATCATCTTAATTGTCGCTTTCTTGACTACAAAAATGTATATACCTCCCGAATGAACTCCATTGGCGTAGCTATGGCTTTGGGTACATCCCACGCTTCTTACATCAAGCACCCGATTTCGAAAACTAAAACACTTTCGAGTTTATCATTTTAGAAGAATTGACCAAGAATTACTTCAATCAGAAAATTATCGAAGCATTACTTTATACTTTATATATATTTATGAGAGAAATTAACAGATAGTTCGGTAGATGATAAACCTGACAAGAAGGCAAGGTAAAACGGCGCATAGGATAAGAATCGCTAATTTTATGCGATTTTTCAGTGGTGTCTTTTCTTATCCAACATTTGCTTTACTTCGATTTCTATAGTAGAATTTTTTTGCTATTACTGTTGCGTTGCCTCAAGTAGTTTTCCAACATACAAGAGTGCAATATTTTATTTTTCTTTGCGCTTTCGGTATCATTGACCTTCCTCTTAGTTGCAGTACTTACACAGATTGTACATATGTATATACCTTATACTTGCGATTATATGTACATGAGCATGCATGTATATGAGTACAACTGCAAACAGTTCTACTTGTTGTTGCTGCTGCAACAACAATATTGCATACTGTATGTATGCAAAATGTTGAAAGAATGAGTGAACTACTTACAAAGTCAAGTAGTGATGTGAGATGATGGAAAACATGAAATGGAACGAGTTAATGTATAGCTGGATGAAGAATGGGAGACAGACATACAATATATATATTGTATTTATACACAAGTATATATAGGTATGTACTACATACAGTGGCTCACAGCTTATTTCGTACAGTGTATATATTTTTATGTACATGGCTGTAACATCGAAACTAAAAAACTTATCGATAAGTTTTGAATGTAGATGTCTGTGTATGTGTTTAGTAAACCTAATAAGAAAACGGGGAACCCCAAAAATTTTTCTTTTTGTTATGCAAGAGAGAAAAACTATTGATCAGCTGATTTTCAGCTCACATCTTATTTCGTACACAAACTTCAATGTAAGTAAGTTTCATTCTGCCGCGCAGTTACAAAGTTTTTTTGAATTGTATGAGTTTTTGGACCTTTTTAACTATTATAACAATTTTTATTATTATTATTTTAAATAGTTAAAGTGCTGTAAATTAAACATTTAGCGTTATGGGCGTCGTACAACGATGGAACAGCGTAAACTGGTAATTAACCATTTTAGGAAAGGTCAGAGTGTGCGAAAAATTGCTGAAATGACAAATTTAAGTGCCTCAACTGTCCAATACATCATTCAACGCTTCGTTCGCGAAAATCGGTTGGAGAACAAGAGCAGAGAAGCACCTAATAAGATTTTCAACGCATCAGACGAGCGTTATATTGTACGAAAAATTAAGAAAAATCCAAAGTTATCCGCTCCGAAGTTGGCTGCAGAGGTTCAGCGTGAAATAGGAAATCATCCAGTGCTGAAACTGTCCGACGTGTGCTGCGCAATCATGACTTGAACGGTCGAGTAGCCCGAAAGAAACCATTCATTTCAAAAATGAATATACAACGCCGACTTGACTACGCCAAAGAGCATATTATTAAGACTCCTGCGTTCTGGAATACCGTTATTTTCGCGGATGAGTCTAAGTTTAATATTTTTGGCTCGGACGGAATGTCATATGTTTGGCGTAAAGCGAATACCGAGCTAAACAAGGAGAACCTTAAGCCCACAGTGAAGCATGGTGGCGGTAGCGTGATGGTTTGGGCCTGTATGTCAGCAGCCGGAGTAGGTGAATTGGTTTTTATTGAGGGGACAATGGACAAAATGAAGTACCTCGAGATTCTGAAAAACAATTTACTTCAAAGTGCAGACAAACTGGATTTGCGGGAAGAATTTCGGTACTACCAAGATAATGACCCAAAACATAAATCTGGAATTGTGCAATCTTGGCTTATTTGGAACTGCCCACACTTGATGTCTCCACCACCACAGTCACCTGACATGAATGTGATTGAAAATCTTTGGTCTATTTTGGACAATAAAATAAGAACACACAAGATTTCTAATAAGCAAGACCTAAAGAAGGTACTGATGGAGGAATGGAAAAAAATCACACCAGACATCACTCAAAAATTGGTGGATTCAATGCCAAATAGACTCCAGGCTATCATTAACGCTAAGGGATGTCATACTAAATATTAAAATCAACTTACTTTGTTTTTAGTTTGAACTTAAAGAGACTGTACGAAATAAGCTGTGACATGAATTTTCCTATTTTATTCTTATTTTATTTTTTTATAGTGTCAAACACTAAAATTTTGAAAAAGTAAATTTTGGAAAATAAAAAACAAACCTTCCTTTCAAAAATGGCATTTATATTTTGTTCAAATTTTTGCAATATTAGGAATTACGACTGCAGCAATTTTTAAACTGTCACTGTACGAAATAAGCTGGGAGCCACTGTATGTATGTTATATGTGTAAGTGAAATAATTTCTAGTTACCGACTACATTCATATCGTTCTGATGATACGTAGCTGCATATTACGTTCTTGTAGTTATAGTGTGGTTCCTGTTGTTGCTGAAAATAATGCCTCCTTTAGTTGCGCACAAAATTCACTACACTTTGTTGCACAGTGATTTCGAAAATTCATAGAGTTAAAACTAAACAAATTTTATATATGATTTTCAAATCGATTGTTCAAAATTCACTACTATGTTGCACAGTTATTTGGCGTATAGAAAAATTCCTAAAGCATATTACGTCGAAATTAAATAAATTCTATATGATTTTAAGGTTAATTGTTCAATAAAAAAAAAATTCTCAAAAATTATGATGGAATAATAATTTATGTTGACACGAAAAACTGCTCAAATATGTAAAAAATAAATTTTTACCAGAAGGTAGCTGAAAACTTCATATTTATGGGTGTACAAGTGAGTTTTAAAAGATTTTTCTTTCACTTTGAGACTTTATTTGAAAAAATTGCTGCAATATATTTTATTAGAAGTATTTTCCTTTGGAAGCTACAACTTTTTCCCATCTTTGAGGGAGCGTATAAATTCCATCCCAATAGAATCGATCATCTTTTGAGGTCAAGAACATATCGATCCTTTTTTTAATACCTTCATCTGAAATGGAGCTTATTCTGGGCTATATAGCGGGTGGGGAAATATGTTTGAACGTGCTGCGCAATATGTGGCTGAGCATTGTCACGATGGAATGTCAATGATCCGTGTTTGGTCACCCATTCTGACTATTTTTGGTTCAATGCTGGCATCAATTTAATAAATTGTTATCAGTAGCGTACCTCATTAATAGTTTCATCCAGTTTCAGCAGCCATACCCTTCTGATCTAACCAAATACAGCGTATCATCTTCAACGAATGGATATTCGGCTTTGCAGTCGATTTGCCTGGTTGGCAACGACTCCAAAGCGACTTTTTGCGCTCAGGCTTATCGTAATAGATCCATTTTTCATCGCCAGTAACAACAACGATGCGAAAAAGGCATCCCTTTGTATAGTTGACGCAGCATTTCATACATGCAAAATCGTCTTTCGATGTCTCTTGGTTTCAATTCATATAGAACTCGATTTCGAAGTTTCTGGATCATACCCATGTTCTTTAGACGCAATGTAATGGCTTGTCACTCCCAAAGATTCAGCAAGCTCCTCTTGAGTTTGACATGAGTCTTCGTTAAATAAAACCTCCAATTCAGCGTCTTCATGCTCTTGCGTGCTATTATATCAACATTTTATTGAAATGTTCTTATTTTGTACCGTCATTCTATGACATTACATCACTGTGCGTTGGTCCGTACGTTCGTTGGTTCGTTGGTTCGTTCACTCATTCGTTTGCTCGTTATCTTTGTTGCATACATACAATATTTGTTCGATGTTAAAGTTGCGGGTTACTTCAGTATGAACGAGTATGAAAATCGCAATGTCATTGTCATTGCATTGAAAATAGTGTTGTTGGTGTTGTTGATGTTGTTGTTGTTAAAATCTATACAGTCTTTTTCATTTGCTGTGGTTGAACTATTCAATTCGCTATCTCTCTTTGTCTTTCTATTTGGATTTTCTTTTTGTTGATGTATTGTTCGATGTCATTGTTGTTATTTTTTCAGCGAAAACCCCAACTTTTATAATAAGGTTAGTCTGTTATTGTTATTTCTATAGGATAGACTATAATACATACATATACAATATATTGTACATAAGCATATTTTACTAGCTGACTAGTTGGCTTACTAGCTGGATGACTGGATGCATGATGATATGATTTATTATTGTTGTTGTTGTGATTGCTGTTCATACCTGCTTGCTGTTCATGCGCTATGTTTGAATATGTGAATACGTGAATATGTAAGTATGTGAAAGAACAAGTTTTCGCTTTTCCACAACCAGATTTTTATGAAAGCAAATGTATAATTTTTATTTTTTGCTTTTGTAATTTAATCGTATTTTGTTTTTATTATCATTGCTTTGTTGGAAAATAAATTTTTTTTTTCTTTCTATTTATTTTTTTGTTTTGATTTGATTTTGCACGAAACTATAAAACTTTTTTACGTAAAGAAAATATTTTCCCTAATATGTTTATGGAATATTTTTTATTTCCCATCATTTGATGCAAACCTTTGTAGAATGATTGATATTAAAAGAACGCTCTGAAGAGCAATGACTTCATCTAGCAAGACAGTAGTTAACATTTCCAGGGGTACATATTTTGCTAATTGGAATTCAAATTTGCAGTAATGAAAAATGCATAAAAGAGAAATAAAAGGACTCTGATCCTTCGATCAACTTCGATGAGTTTAGCTCAAGTAAGTGCTCGTAGGCCTCTAAGGCACACCTTCTAGCCTATGTAGAATGTTCGCGCCATCTAACAGCTAAAATTATGGCTGCCCTTGAACAATTTACAGCTTTGATCTCATATTCGCATGTAAAATTCGTAAGATGTCGAAAAAATCTATCAAAAATCCACCTTGTTCAAAATTAGCTTTATCGTACGACCTTAATTAGGAAAATTTTGCACAAAAGAAAAACATTGACCAACTTCATCATCTCTGAGTTCAGTACTCGAATGCAGTAGTAGTAGTTAGTAGTTAGTTAGCTCAGTAGTTATTCGTTGGTCTTCTGATCTGCGTGTCGTGACTTCTCTCCTGAGCTGAAGCACAACTTTAATATCGAAAAGATTTTTCTTTCGACCGGCAGTAACAATTTGCAGTGAAAAAGCTTTTAAAGTGCTCTATGAAAATGCTCAGAAAAAGTGATATCACATGGGTTCTGCCGTTCGGAAGCGTCTAAAGTACTAAAGTACTTAAGTCTTCCACCAACGTTTGAGTCTTTTCCTTCTACGTCGGCCTCCTGCGGTTTGCTCAACTATGTGAAGACCAGCATATGGCTAGTACAGTGCATAGTTGTATCCTATTCGGTACGCTAGAGCAATATAATTATGAGGAGGTTCAAAGTACTCAAATAAATGGAATTCATGAATTATGAGAGAATGCACTCATGCATTTCACAATTTCAATGAATAAAGTTTACTATGAAATAAATTCTACTATATTCGCTTGCATGAATACTTATACTATTTAAAATTCAATATGCAATTTTAATACTCAGAGAGTATGTATGATATCAATGAGAAGTGTGTCTATTATAATACTGCTAGTATACGTGCTAGTATAATACCAATGTATTTATACACTGTACAGGGTGATTTTTAGCAACTTTCTTTTTGCAACACTGTTTTTGGCAGCTCGGCTCTTTTCGTGTAACATGTTACTGTCAAACATGTTCAGTTTGGTCTATAACTTCACCATGAATCGACTTACAAACGAACATCGCTTGCAGATTATTGAATTTTATTATCAAAATTCATGCTCGGTTAAGAAAGTGCATCGTACACTTCTTACATTTTATGATCAGTTTGGGCGACCATCTGAGGCGACTATTCGGAATCTTGTGACTAAATTTCGCACCAAAATACATTATTGGACATTAAACCACCAATACGGAAAATACGGACAGAGGAAAATATCGCAGCTGTATCCACCAGTGTTGTTCATGACCGTGAATTATCGATTCGGCGCCGTTCGCAGCAATTGGGCTTCTGTCACTCCACTACGTGGACAATTGTGCGGAAGGATTTGGGTGTAAAACCTTTTAAAATACAGCTGATGCAAGAATTGAAGCCACACGACCTACCACAATGGCTAACTTTTGGTGAATGGGCGCTGGCGAAGTTGTATGAAGATCCACTTTTTTGTGTTCAGCGACGAAGCTCATTTCTGGTTGAATGGATACGAAAACAATCAAAATTGCCGTGTTTGGTGTGAAGAGCAGCCAGAAGCATTGCAAGAACTATCAATGCATCCCGAAAAATGCACAATTTGGTGTGGATTACGGGCCGGTGGCATTATTGGACAGTACTTTTTCAAAGACGATGAAGGTAACAAGGTTACTGTGAATGGCGAGCGCTACCGTGCGATGATTACAAACTTTTTATTTGCCCAAAATGGAAGAGATGGACTTGGTTGACATGTGATTTAAACAAGACGGTGCCAGTGAACAGTTTATTTCACGTTTAGGATCGGTCAATTGGCCGCCTAGATCATGCAATTAAACACCTTTGGACTATTTTTTGTGGGGCTATATTAAGGCTCATGTCTATAGCGACACGCCTGCAATATTGAAAAATTTATTCTTGAGATACCGGCCGGTATGTTGGAGAGAGTATGCCACAATTGGACCCAGCGTATGAACCATTTCATGCCGCAGTCAAGATTTACAAGAAATCATTTTTAAGCATTGAATTACATAGATCCTTCTATTGACTCAAATAAAGATTTCATACATTTCTCTAAATTTTATGTGTTTTTTTTATCAAATCCAAAGGCTCTTAAAAAATCACCCTGTATATATAAAGTACTTACCATATATATATATTATATATACACACATGGTAAGTCCTTTGTAAATACAGGGTGATATATATATATATATATATATATATATATATATATATAAACATATATATATATATATATACATATATATATATATATATATATATATATAAACATATATATATATATATATATATATACATATATATATATATATATATATATACATATATATACATAGGTATATATATATATATATATATACATATATATATATATATATATATATATATATATATATATATATCCAACTATTTAGAAACAATCATTAATCCTTTTAGTTTCTGATGCTGTTTTGTTTTGTTATTTTTGTATCTTCTTCAACATAATGTTTTCAAATAAAATGGCTCATAAGAAGTCAAAGATATAATATAACTACAGACAATAAGTCTGTGTATGTATATGTCTGTACTTGTAGGATATTGAAATAGAAAGATGAAAAGGCATGCAAATAGTAGATAGATTCATCGTATGCCAATTGAAATGGGATACAATAGCAAACAACAGGCAAAAGAGAATTCAGTTGGCAACAATGGCAACAAACAAACAGAAAGCAAAATAAAAACCCCATAGAAAGCTATTTCGTTATCAATTTTGTATTGAAAAACTTAAATGCAATTGCTACAATCATTTTTGGATAGTTCAAAAAGTATTAGAAATTAAAAAAAAAAATATTATTGAGTTGCCAAACATAAATATTAAGTAATACAAATTTAAAGAGACATTTATTAATTTCCTGCTGGGAATAATGAGTTTATTCATATAGTATATGAATTATGCGAATGTGTGTGGCTGTGTACAAATATATGCACATAAAATCCATTTTGAAATGGCAATGGCCATGAATATTTGCTTATAGACTGTCTTTGCTGTCCCTATTATAGTTGTTGTTAGAGTAGTACATAGTTCTTCTGGTTGTTCCTACCACTGCTACTACTACTAGTAGGTACATATTGTATATATAAGTATGTATAAGCTATTCAACTCAATTTTCCACAAGTTCATATTATTGCTGATGCTTACCAATGCAGCATTCAAAATATAACCACACAGACATGCATTATGCTATAGAAATCATATCTCAGTCCATAGCCTGCAAGAGTTGCTAGTACATAGAGTAGATGAGATGGGTATAGGTGGCTGAGATTTGTTTGTTTAGTCCATAGAATGTTTAGTTTTCTACACAAAGCGACAAACTATATACTACCACTACGTAATACTATGCTACAACAACGTATGCTTCTTGTTGCATAAACTAAGCTATAAGCCATTATGGCAATAGCAAGCAGTGCCATTGCCAATGTTGCAAGCAACATATAGCATAGTGCTGTTAGTCCATTGCCATTGCCATTGCCATTGTCAGGCATGGAAGGTCGATGTTTGCGCTCTGTACACACACATATATGTAGACACAACTCATACACACATACACACACATATGCATATGCAAACAATATGCGATAGAATTGAAAAATTGGGTGAGAATGGGTCGACGCGCCATCATCGTCGTCGTAGAGTCAGTCGTGTCATAGTGGAATTAAGTGCAGCAAAGTACAACAAGAATATGAGAGCTATGAGAGCATTTCGCATACAACCAGTTGTACATATATTCAATTCTCATTACTCTCATTTGAGAGGGTATGTTTGGCTTAGTGTAGTGGTTGGTTGGTTGGTTGGTTGGTTGGTTGTATGTACGTATGGTGTAGAGTCATTTCATATTGAGGGCATTAGCCCTAGCTGAATATTGTGCCGAGACAGAAAATGCAATTTGCTGTAGTTGTTGTTGTGTTGTGTAGTTTGTTGGTAGGTTGATTTGCTTTCTGCTTGGCTTCGTTTCAATACCTTCGTAGGAAGTTCAGAATAGTTTGTTTGGGAGAATGTGGTGCAAAATATGCAAAACATATGCAATGGAAAAAATGAGAAAGTGAGTGATGAGGAGAGTGTGTAACTACGACATGTAGGTAGTATGAGATGTGCCAATACCTTATTTTATGATGAGCATGCGCATTATGTTTGATATAATGTTGTTCCTGCTAATTTTTTTTTTTTTATAAGTTCGAATGTCTACCAGCAGTGTACTACAAATGCAGCACTGTGATAGTAGTAGTAGTACTAGTAGAGGTAGTACCATACAATTCTATGCAGTGACCGCGAAATCATTGTTTATTTTTTCTTTTTTTTTTTTTTGCATTCATTTCCTTTCATTTGTAGTTTTCATACAGCTAAGAGGAGAAGGAAAATGGGAGAAATAACAGAAAACTGTTTATAAAGAAATATAGCGAAAATATACAATCGCATTGCCCCTAGATTATTGAGATGCAGGGTACAATTTGACGGTGTCTGCATTATATCTCCGAGAAAAATGTTAAGGCGGTAAAATTAATGGGAGTCGATCATACATTTCACTGCTCTTCGAATGATTCCTGAGCAATTATTCTCGATTTTAAGATATTTTCCGTATACTTTGAATGGGAGTCCCCTAAAGGGGTGGGTATAAAGACTAAGTTCGACTGGGGATCGATCATAGAGTTTACCACACTTCCTGTAATGCTGTGTGGTTATTAGTCGTTGAATATTAAGGAAAAAATCGACAATAGCTGTTTGGGAATCGCCTCTGGGGAGCAAAATACATGACCGACCTCCAATAATTTTTCCTCCTCAATTTTTTTCTCTGAACGTACATACACCATATCACCAGTTCTTAGGGAGTCCACGCCTACAAAAGTGATGGTCTTGTTAAAAACTGAAAAATTATTGTAAATGGGTCCAAATCCCCAAAAGTTCGTGGGAAGAATTGCTTAGAATTATCCAAATTCGATGTTTTTCGCTGAGCCACAAAGTAAAAATGCAATCAACCCAATTAACCCTTAAATCACAATGAATACAATTAAAGAACACTACAATTTTAAATTATGAAATTAAATCGAATTTTCATTCTAAGCAATGTTGAAGCAACTACAAGTGAATTTCTAATTTTTGGAATATTTACAATATTTGATGTAAAAAAAAAAAATATTTTTTATGATGGCAAACAAATTTAAATAACTACAACCAAAAAATTGTTTGCAATAAAGCCGAAGCATTTTTTTGTATAAAAAAAAATTTCTACGTTATTGCTAAGAGAAAACGAAATAATGTCGAAAATATGGAATAGAATTTTCGACATTATCGCAAAATAATTTAATTAATATGAAAACAAATAAAATTCAATTCTTTTTTGCAACGATGCACAAAAAATATTTTTAATATAAAAAAATATGTCGACATTATTGCAAAAATATGAAATAATGGCGAACAGGTAATAAACTAAATATTCGACATTATCGCAAGTCCAACTTCAACAATTTTTGCAATAATTTCACCAAAAAACAATGTATTAAATTCGACATTATTTCAAAAATATTTGCAATAATGTCGAAATATAATTCTAATTCTATAAATCAGTAATTGTACCAAAATGTTTAAAATATATGTATATTTGTTTATTGTTGTGGTGTGATAAAGGTGTAATAGATAAATAGATAAAAGAATTTTAAGAAAATTCATATGAAGCGATGGAGCAATTTATGGAATTATGTCGAATTTTGATTTTTCGAGAATATCGCAAAAAATTGAAATAATTTCAAAGCAAATGCAAAAATTTCCTTACACATACTTATGTACAATTTAAGCTATTTTTATTAAATAAATATCAATCAATCATTTCAGCACTCTTATAGACACACACACATACACACCCATACGTCCTGTTCCTGTTTTATGTAATTTTGTTTTTTTTTTCAATTCAATTGCATCATCTCATGTTTCCGCTATAAACTATATATGTATATGTAGATATAATAAAATAAAATAAAAAGTTACTAAAATCTTCCACCTAAATTCTCACTTTCTAACCTGTTTCTTTTTGCATATTTGTATAAACCATCAACACATCTCCAAACGCCATTACATTATAATGATGTTGATTTTAAGCGACTTTTACTATTATCGCATAGCTATTATCTATTAGTTATATACAAAGAAAAAATATCATGGAGTTCTAGTAGCTACTCGCTGTATGTAACTGTGAGATAAATATGTTTATATTAAATATATCCAACTACTCAAAAAATGGCTCTTCCAATACGATTTATATTTTTATGGAACCTCTTTGTAACAAAAATATGCGATTTACAAACATATATATTCTAAAAGATTACCTTAAAGTTAAGATTTTAATAGGTCTTGATTAAAATTTGCGAAATTGTTAGGTTAAGGATACTGCACGAAGCAACAGACCACTCTCAGCAAGATACAAAGATCTCGGGAGCTATTCGAACATGTTCAATGGCATCAATAGAGTTCTCTTATCCTCTTACTCCTCTTCATATTTACATCCAGTCCCAAGAGAGGAGGTCGACTTAACTTTTCATCGGGTAGCTGGGAACAACATCAGCACAGATAGTTATCTCAACCGAAAGAAGATAGAACTTCTCGTTGAGCAACTTCCTGAAATCTCGATACTCACAATGTTCAGCTTCAAGAAATATTTTAAAGTAATAAAAAAGATTGTGAATGTATATCAGAAACATGCAAGGTAAACCAGTACATGATGACATGTTATACATCGACGGCTCCCTCACTGACGATGAAGCCGGGGCGGGTGAATTCGGACCAGGGAAGAGATACTATGAACCATTAGGTAAGAATACCTTTATCTTTCAAGCGGAAGTGTACGCGATAGATAGATGACGGTAGACGGACGATAGATAGATAACGAAATTACCGGAACCGCAGAATAGCAATACTGACTAAAAGCCATACAGCTATCAAAACACTAAAATCTCACCAAATTACATTAAAACTGGTGACGGAGTGCATTGAAAATCTGAACATCCTAGGTCAACTCAATCAGGTATGGATTCTATGGGTTCCGGCGCATGTAGAGATCAATGGAAGTGCAATTGCAAATAAAATTGCCAGGAAAGGAGCATCAATTCTATTTGTAGGGCCGAAATCATTCTGTGGATCGGGTAACATCTCCCGTATTATCTGGGATGCAGAAGATAGACAAAGCGCTAAGAACATACAACCAAAAATGCTACGAGAACTATATGAATCTAATGAAGAACAATTTGGGAATTATTAACAGGGCATTGTAGGATATATTATCATCTAACAAAACTGGGAATTTTCTCTGATGCTTTTTGCAGGTTCTGCAGGAAAGAGGACGAGATCGCACAACATATGATGCACATGAGTAGGAAACACCTGGGAGATTTCATCATACCCAAGAATGAACTTAGACTCTGTGAAGTAGGACCAATACTACAGTTTATCGAGAGAATTGGGCTAAGAGACATACTCTAGGTCCACGAAGGGGGCACAATATATTTTATAGGTCGCAGTGCAACATTCCCCAACAATAATAATAATAATAGGTTAAAAAAGTAAATAAATAAATATGTGGCACTTAAAGACCCGAAGGGATCTTTGGCCGAGCTTCTCTTCCATTACTGTTGTGCGTGTTAAATTTTGGACAGTATTAGAAGGGACCTACTTATTTTAGCCGCTTTGTCATAGAGTTCTTTTAGAAGCTTTTCCATGGCAAATTGTTACTGCTGAAAGAATGGCCAATTGCTTGCCGACAGATGAGTACCGTTCGAAAGAAAAATTGTTTCATTGCATTGCATTGAAAAATTCAAAATCTGAAACTACCGCATACTATTTGAACATCACTAATGCATTGTGGATTGTGTCATAATACTGAATAAGCTATAATATATAGCGATTTTTGTAACATCATTGTCTGCTTTGGTAATCAACTAATCGGTATAGAAATATGGTGTGGTATCACTAATACCCTATACTTGATAATAATAAAAAAAAATGAAATAATAGTAATAATAACAAAAACAACATCAACAACATCAACAACAACAAACAACGATTAGATGGATGTAAATAAATGAAACTGCATTCCACTAGATGACTTGTCTGTGTTCGAATTCCATTATGAGCTCTCCCTCTCACATGCACACATAAAAATAAACTCTCTCTTTCTCACTCTCTCTCTCTCTCTCTGTTAGTTTATTTACTCAATACCACTATATCATGATGATGGTGGGGTTGTATGATGGCAATGAGTATGCATTTTACAAGTATTATTGTACATGAGCGCGTTCGTCGACCTTGCAACTCGTTTGATGTACTTTTTTTCCTATCTTTTTAAAGAAAATAAAAATCTGAAAAAAAGGAAAATACAAATCATGTATGTATTTTTTAATGTTTGTTTATTTTTATTCTTTTCTGCTTTTTATTTTTTTTTAATTTTTTTTTTTTTTTTTGTTGAAAGTGTTCTTGTGTATATGCCAACTTATTTTATTCCCTGTTTTAGTGGAATATGTTTGTACCTACTTGTTCATACTATTTATATATAAAATATATTCGCATACGTGGTCGTATGTATACAATAGTGTCAACAACTTCATGATTATCATTTGTAATCATCATATGTATGAGTATTTAATAACATTTTGTAGTGTTGTTGTGTTTTTTTTTTTCTTTTCTATTGGCTATTGTTGATGTTGCTGCTGCACTGAGAACATTCCAGTGTGCTCCTGACTACGTTACTTCATACTCCAAATTGTTTTTTTTTTCTAATAGATTCTATGCATTTTGTTTTGACATTTTTATTATGAAAATGTTATAATATTATCATACTGGCATTATTATTATTATTATTATTATTATTATTATTATTAAGGGGATACATAAGGTGACATAACATGTCATATTGCCATAAAGGTTTATCATTCCAAAAGAGGTGTAGTTAAATATGGTTAATTTTCTTATAGAAACAACTATAAATAATTGTGACTGTTGTGTTTTGAAAAAGCACACACAATTATGAGGGTTTATTTAAACCCCAAGCAACATTTTTCACTTCCATATGCAAGTGCTTGCTTTGATATGGTTTCCACAACTTTCATAAGGAAGCTCGAAGTAATCTTTCCAATATACAATAGTTCGTATACAGCCCATAGGAAAATAATATAGAGGCTTTATAGAGGCTTGAGAGTAAAAACTTCGCTTCGTTAAAGCTTCTGTTAGGAAATAATTTCGTGAAACAACGCATATATTTAGTTAATACTTGGGAGGAGGCCTCAGTTAGCTCTAAAAATGCAAGCAAGCAAGGTAGATATCAATAGTAGAGCTGCCTAGTAAAAAAGACTACATATCGAATAGCATATCGAATTACTTCATATGAAGTTTCACATCTAATTGAAATTCAATTGAACTAGAACAACATTATGATGTATGACTTTATTAGACCTTGTGAGTCACCTAATTATTATTGATATTATTATTGTTATTATTATTGTTTTTCTTTATTTCTTGTCTTTGTTATTTGAGAATATTCTTTTGAATTTAATTCACATACTTAATTAATTAGTACAGCATGTGGTTGGTTACTCACTTATTGTGTCGGTTTGTGTCAATGATTGTAAATTTATTTATAGTGAAAATGTTGCCAATATGAACTTTGGAAGATTCTTGATCACTACTATTGCAAGGCATATAAATTATTAGATTGCACGCTCTGTCCGAAACATTGCGACAGTAATTTCTCATTTTAGTTTTGCATCTCCATCTTCATAACATTGAACTGATGTAAGTATTTAAGCCTGCTGTTCATAGAGCATATTGAAATTATGCCAATTGAACTGCGAACTGGGCTAACTGGCCGCAGTGTATCTTCTTGCTCAGTGAGATTCATGACTAATCCCAATTGCCGCCTCTGGGGAAGTAAAAACCCACAAATAATTTTATAGGCATACAATGCACCTGATAAAAATGGGAGGGTTATAAAATTTTTTCTGGCACGTCACAGGCCCATATTTGTTCGAGGAATACGAAAAGAAATATTTATTCTTAGTACATATGCAATAGTGTTTGGTTTAAAATGGGCAATATGGGCAATAAGTGATTTTTGCAAAACGGCCCCAGAAACCATACAGCATATATGTGAACAAAAATGAAATTAAATAAAATAAATAAAATAAAATATCCGTAATCGGTCTGAAATATTTCTGACCTCAGCATGAAGATGGCAGCATTCGTCAGTAAAAGCTAGCGAATGTGCCAACGCGTCTATTTAAATGTAGATACTCACAAAATCAACAACTCTACACAAACTAAAGCCGAGGTAAACACTATCTACGGGACTCATTTACTTACAGTACATCAAAAATGTGTTCCAGTTTCAAGACTTTGGTGGTAAAGTTGAGAAGCAACAAATTAGAATTTTTTGGCCACTTAATTACTGTAGATGAAACCTGAAGACATCACCATACCACAGAAGCAAAAATATAATCGAAACAGTGGACTTCGAAGATTACATCGGAGAGACGGACATCATTCCATTTAAATCCATCCAAATTTAATAAAATTTAGAAGAAATAAATAATATAAAAATAATCTGAAAAGAATCTGTAATGAGCAAAATTTTATCGTAAAAACGCTTATCACCTTTCTTTTACCCTGTCACAGCAGCTTCTGCTTGTCACCTCATAAGTCAGTCCTCTTCGAAGCTGATGTTAAAATATGAAGGTAACCCCTACTATAATAGAGTGGTTAATACAAAAAAATAGCAGTTCCTCATCATAATGATTCAATACAAATTATTTTGGCGTATTTACAATGAGACCATTATATACAACCTCTTGAAAACACATCCACATCAATTATACATATAATATTATAATTGTTTAAAACATTCACTCCATATGCAACGATAGAACGCACCCTATATATGTGGAGTTTATATCTGACTTTCTTTTCGTTTGAAATTTATTTCAATTTAAAATTATTGTTCGCTTCATTTGTAAATGAAAATAAGTACATACGTGATAAATGGCATGAGAATACTTTTCAAATATTAGGGTAAATCAAATTGTTTGAAAAAGAAAAAAAAAATAATAAGCAAATTATTAAAGAAAAAATCTCCTTACAGTCGGCTGGGGCCGACCAAATTATACCCTGCACATGTAGAGATATATATAAAAAGTTTGCTCGTATATCCATCCTTTTCTTCCACTACTTTGTATAGGACCTACATTAAAAGCAGGCGTACCTCAACAATTTTGGAGGATCAATTTCTGCCTATAATACTAAAATACATAGGTTGCAATGGGTTGACCTAGGCGTATTAATTAGTAAATTATGGGTGTTTTAATGTTTAAGATAAATCCGAGACTTTCTACGGAAGCTATATAAAAAGTGGGCGTGACGTATCTCTTTCTGGTATATCTAATTAATTTTTCAATATCAATCCACACCTTAAATTTGGTTGTCCT
The DNA here is from genome assembly GCA_963854835.1 of Megamerina dolium. Classification (NCBI taxonomy): domain Eukaryota; kingdom Metazoa; phylum Arthropoda; class Insecta; order Diptera; family Megamerinidae; genus Megamerina; species Megamerina dolium. The sequence continues at coordinate 10,369,986 of OY978528.1, forward strand.
ACGCTAAATGGTTTGTAAGTTATGGAGCTTAAAAGTTTTAGTTTAATTCCCTTGACTTTGTATGGGAGACTCATGAAGGAGTGGGCGTGGCACACTGATTTTCTGTCAGATTTTTGCCGACTACGATATTAATTTAAGTGTCAATTATGGTTATTTTAGACAGAAGATTGCCGAAGTTACAGCTGTTTCAATTTAAAATTTGTATGGGGACTACGATAAACACTGGGCGTGGCACGCCCATTTCAAGTGAGTCTAGTTGCCCGTACAATACTAATCCACACCCTACGCTCGTTATTCTACGCTGAATAGTTTGCAAGTTATAACCGGTAACATTTTTTTAATTTCCGCAACTTTGTATGGGAGACCCAAAAAGGAGTGGGCGTGGCACACTGATTTTCTACCATATTATTTCCGACTACCGTGTTAATCTAAGTGTCAATTATGGTTATTCTGGACAGAAGATTGTAGAAGTTACAGCTGTTTCAATTTAAAAGAAGTACAGACACTTTGTATGAGAGCTACGCTAAAAAGTAGGCGTGGCTCAACCACTTTTGGCGAGGTTATATACTAGTATAATATAAGTCTATGTGCCAAATATTGTTGTTCCAAGTGGTATATTATGTGAGTTATAGCAAGTTAAAGATTTTGAAAATTTCGAGGTTAGTCGCTTTGAATGCTTGGTGTGGGCGTGGTTATTGACCGATCATGCCCAATATCAATCCCCTCCGTACCCTTGGATCATAGATTCCTTATGCCAAATTTCATCAAAATAGCTCAATATTTACTCAAGTTATCGTGCGAACCAGCCAGGTGACAGACAGACGGACAGACGGACGGACGGACGGACGGACGGACGGACGGACGGACGGACGGACGGACGGACGGACGGACATCGTTAAATCGAAAATTTAATCGACGCTGATCACGAATATATATCTATGTCTATATCTCCGGAGATTCCTTCAAGTGGACACAAACATCTGACCGAAATGAATATACCATGCATATTGCATTATGCAGGGTATAAAAACTGAAACTATGAATTATTTTGGATATTAATCAATAAATTCATTGATCTAAAATTGAATTTATGCCTCCAGAATAGATTTGTTGTACAAAATCTTTAGGTAGAAAAATATTTATTGAAAGATTACTAAAGTATATAGCAAAAAAATATATCTGCAGCAAATTCTGAGTCAAAATGTAGACCTGATTTGACTTCACAGAATTAAAAAGAATATTTTGTAGAACACATTTAAATTATGTTGAAGTTGAACTGACGATTTCGAACTTAAATGAAGCCTTTATGATTATTTTCTTAAATATTTGTGTTTCATAGTTATCTGAGTATTATATACATAGATGATGATCATTTCATTTTACATCTCTCGAACAGAAAATCACAAAAAGTGATGTTCTTTATACTTAAAAAAAAAATACACTGAACTTTGCAAAAGATTTAAGGCTAGATAAACATGTTGCTAGAATTCAAGCAACTTTTGTGTCCATAACAACCGATGATCGATTTAGGCAACATTTACTCAAGCAACATGATGATGAATATGGAGCTGGCACATGTTTCCATACAATTTCAAGACAATAGGTAAAAACTATTTTATCTTCTTCATTCTTTTGCTGTGAATTTGGTATAAACTCCGTGAGTAATTTTTTTTTTTCTCCCTACCGAACAATTTGACGCACCCTCTTAAAATACTCACATATCGAATATAAAATATATCACCTGTCTTTAACAAAAAAGAGACCTTAATTACAAATGTACACATCAGAATAACCAACATCATATATAATGGTCTAAAATAATACACACACGCACACACATATGCATATGCATATGCATTCTATAAGTACACCATTAAAATGAAAAATAAAATCTTTCAAACTTGTAGACGATGTGTGCTTTTAGTAAATGTAAAAAATTGAAAAAAAAAAAAAAACAAAAACAAAAACAAAATAGACAAAATGTTACACTCAGCAAAAATAGCATGCATAACTCACATAAATAAATAGCATGTAGATAAGTTATACTCGCACGTATGTGCATTCGCCAAAAATGGGGTGTTGTCTGGGGACCCTTTCCGCTAACTGACCTACGACGAATAATAACGATGATGATGATGATTGTGATGATGATGATAGCGACAACGACAACGACGACGACGTTGAACTCACAACGATGATCAACCGTCGTGTTGTATATTTTACAGAAAGTTATGTAGCGTTGCAACATTTGCCGTCTCTAGAGTTTCTGTGGAGACTCTATGGACGATGGGAAAAATGCAATGCGCAATAAGCAAAAAAAAACAAAATGAGTACAGTGGGGTTTTCATCAGTGATCAGAGTTCTGTTTTGTGCGCTTTGTTTTCTTTTTTTTTGTTTTTTTTTTTTTAAATAAGGGTTAAAAATGATGAAACTTTCCCCCAAAGAATATATATGAAATTATTCGTATAGCAAAATGTGTACAAGTATTTCACCCTAACTGAAATTCATACTTACTTACATATTGTTGGTTAGCTTATCTTATATTAAATATCTGACATTCGTGTATTATTTTGCAAACTTTTAATTGTACCCTAGAAACAGTGGACGATTGAAGGTGGAAAGAAATTATATATGCGAAATATTTTGAGCGGTATGAGCAAAGGTGTATTTGAGGAGTTCATTCAATTTTGGGGGAACTCATCTATCACGTTCACAATTAAAATGGCAACCCCAATTATGCATTTACATTTAGCATGAGTATGATGATGTTTATAATGATGATTGAACTTAAAAATCAAACAACTCGCTTCATTCTCACATGCAACGACACACCCACCCATTCGATGAAAATGATAGAAAGGGAACGGTTATTAAATATATATAATTTAAGAGTGAAGGAAAATATATAGTGAGAGAGAGAGAGCCATCAAAAGTATTTACATAAATGCAAGCAAATAAAATTAATAGAGCTGAAGAGGAATGTCATAAGCTGGAAAATTCTGGAATACATAGCACATGAAATATATATGAAATATATATTCAAGTAGTTAGTCTGAAGATTCAAATGAAAGTCAAAGGATATACGAAACGAGTATTACGAGCATGTAATAAAAAGTGAAATTTAAAGCAAATAAGGTTGTAAGGTGTCTGTCTGCATGTTGCATGCATCTAAGTATATGACATTATATGGAATTTCTATGTTTTATATGACTAAATAATTTTCCTGGTGAAATATTTGATAGAAGCAATAAATTTCTCAAATTACACGCAGTAATAGAAATGTTACTCATACGACCCAAGATGCTATTTGTTCATTTAATCAACTAATTAAGCATTTAAGAGGCTCAAATATATTCTCAATGTTTGAAAAATAGTTTCAAAAATTCTCTTTAATAATTTTCAACTAAAATGTTATGAATTTTGAAGACAAAATATAAATCCTATACGATATAATTGTGCTGAAGATCATGATCTTGGGTTAAAATGATCAAATATTTGAAAATTTTCAACGACTAAAGGGTATAATGAATTTGTAATGTCTTTTTTAATATCTGTAAGTACAGAAATCAGATATGTAGAAGTATACACATATATTAGTGATCAGAATCACACTCTCTAAACGATTTAGTCATGTCTATCTAACCGTTCGCTCGATAATTACCATAATTATAGAGCTATTGAGCTGTAAATTGGTACATATAATTATTTTTATAAATACACAAACATATTCAAAAATGAGCAAGATCGGTTAAAAACTACACTCACCTCCCGTACAAAAGTATGTTATTAAATGGATATTTTCACATTTTACATACGAAATTTTTAAGCTTTCGTACTAAAACTTGATATATAAAGTAAATTTTATCACAAAACGCAAATATATGTAAATTTATTTTAATTGGATAAAAATCACCCCTACCTTCCATACAAAATTATGTTGTTGAATGTGTATTGACATACTTTGCGCTTGAAAATAGAAAGCTATCAAATTCAAACTTTATATATATCATTATATTTACTAATTATATAACATATTCAAAAATAATGTGAATCGGATAAACATTACACCTACCTCCCATACAAATGTATGCTTTCATATGCATGTTTTAACATTTTGCTATTAACTTATAAAGTGCACTTTATGCATATGCATTCAAAAATGTAAATGTATATAATTTTTAGGGCGTATATACAGACAAAAAGAAGAAGAAGAAGAAGTAGAATAACGAACAACATTAAAATGTATTCGAAAAGAAACTTCTTAGAGTTCCAATAATATTTAGTTATGGATATTCATGCACTTGAATAGCATAAATGTTGATAAAAATGAAGGAGAGGAAGAAAACAGTCATTGCGATGGACACAAAACAGCCAACACCCATAAAGGAAAGTTCTCTACGTGAGTAGTATCATACAAACACTGGTGCCCTCATGGAATACAATTCATTTGTTGTATTGTTTCTATGCAATTTAACTGCAATACATACATATTATATGCACACACACACACACACACATCGCATATATCGTGTTCGTCATATTATATAGTATATAGTCGCATGTAGCTTGACGACTGCCACGACCATGAGGGTCCATAAGAATGTGCTTACACACAGAAAATTTACATTTTCAACTACTACCCTACCTTTTTCGCTTTTTTTTTATTAAGTACTTTTCCTTTTCCTTATGCTATACGCTTACGTTGCATTCTTCACGTATTGTGCACTCCATTTGAACTCCTCCCTCACTAGTTCCACTTTTAAGTGGTGTATCTCTCCCACAGAACCAACTCTTTGCGTTTCCTATTTCGTTCTACACACGATTATAGAACTCGTTAAAAGACACCATATTATCGTCGTCCATCTTATTTCCATTTCCTTTTGCTTTACACAAAAATACAATAATATGCATTGCATACACCGCTGCACAGCTGTTGTTGCTGCTGCTGTTGTAGCTAAAACCATTGCCATTGCCATTGCCATTGCCAACACTCGAACGAATTTCCTCACACATATATTTGCACATAAGAGTCACATCATCATCATCACCATCATCATCATCATCATCAGCATCATCGTTGTCGTCGTCGTCATTGTTGTTGTTTTTGTATTGTTTGTTATTATTTTCATTTGCAATTCACTTGGAGCAACCCAAAAATCCCACTATTAGCATGCAGCCGTTTTAGAACCCCATCCATCAGGCATTTATCGATCGAAAAGTGTCTCAGAATTGAAATACAGGTCATTGATCCGTTTCGTCTGTCCATTCCTATCCGTATGTCTCTTCGAATGTTTCATGTTCGATTGTTCCTTTATGGCTGTCGTCATCGTCGTCGGCATTGTTGTCTGCTGCTGCTGCTACTGCTACTCCTGCTGTTGCTTATTCTCCGTGTCATCACGTGATTCGTTTCGTTTACTTTGTTTGGTCGGGAAGGAAGTTTATTTTGCCATTGCATTTCGCTATTGCCAAGTGTATATGTTGTATAAGGTATTTCGATATTTTAGTTTGACTCTATGGAGTATACATTATGCATATATATCCATGTTAGACAGGGTCAATCTTAATACAAAATTCGGTCTTATTTTGGAAGCGTACTTCAAGAGTTTTTCAGCATCATAAAATATTTTATCTTAACCATCTAACCCTAAGAACCATTAAAATTGGTTAATTTTTTTTATTGTTTTATTTGCAAGACTCACTTTGGGTCTCTAAATGACCTCAAGAATTTTACTTAAACCAGCTAACCTTAAAAACCGTCAAAATTGTAATTTTGTCTTACAAAGTTTTATTATTTAGTCTGCAAACTTCAAAAATGTTAAGTTATTGAAAAAGTTCTATGATTTTCTTTCATGATATAGTCAATTGCCAATTTGTTTGGCCCACCCTAATGCTGGTACATGTATGAAGTCTGGAAATTCTTAATTTTGTGTACAAAATGCTGATGTTGACTATTACAATAATGAAATATACAACTGATTACCGTCTTACTGCTAAATTTAGTGCAGTAGACAATTTTCGAATTAAATTACAAAATCGGGAACAGCGCTCTAAGCTTCTTCGGAGCAACGAATGAAGCTCTCTTTAGTCGGATCGCCTTTCTCATCTCGACACGGATTAGACTGACGTTGAAGAATTTTCACTGATCTTGAAGAATTTTGCTCAGTCGTTCTCAGACTCAGTTTCTTACCGACCACCGTGACTTTCTGCATGCTAGAAATGTCCCGTCTATGGCATTTCTTGAAGCACATTGATGTCAACCATACACATACTTTACGAGAATATCAACCAGTTGGATATAGCCATATTCACTGCATTTTCAACTACATATCTGTAAATCCCGGACATTAATTTATATAAGGAGGGTCCTAAAAAGGGGCCTCCATATCTGTGGCTCTCATCAATTTTTCATTGGAAAGATTTTTTATGTGTTCAAAACTCGACACATAATTTTAAACCGAGAAAGTTGTCCTAATTTTTCTTAGACGCCGCCCCGTGAATTCCAGAACGACATTGCCCCTCGTGGTTACAGCAAAGAGGATTCCTACCGAAGTAAAAGTGAGTTAAATTGAGTTCAACAAAGATTGCTTTGGTGCCAACAGATTAAGGCGGTGCTGTCGCTAAATAGAATTACAAGCGGATATCGTCGGAAGACTCTCTTGCCTGAGACTTCCTCAGCAGGTTGTCATTCAATATTTGAATACTTAGTGGGGCATTGGACAAGAAGCGTGAAGACATTCTGAAAATCGGTTCAGATATGATAGCCAAATGTTGTCAGTTATTGATGTTGCGGTAACAATAAATTAACAAAGACTCAGCATGCCAATATAATTTCCCGATGAAGGGGCTGACATCTTATAGCTTCTAAGTAAGCTGCGAGTAGCTGTGAATAGTAGATCTCACAGAATAGTAGTCGATTCGGTAATGGGCTACTTTCTATAGGCAAATCACTTGGTAAAGGTGGAATTAGCAAATTGTTCATTCTGCCCAGTTATAGGGGGTAAGATGAAATGGCCGACAACTTTCTTTTAAATTGTCCTGCTTTTGCCCTAATCAGCCTTTAGATCTTTGGCACTGAAGAGTTAAAAAGCAAATCTCTTGAAGCATTGTCGCAGAATCTACTTGGATTTCTTCGAATGTTTGCTAGATTCCACAGCAACACGTACTTCAGGCGTACCACAATGGACATGTAAGTTTATGGGGGTAAGCTTAGATGGCCGACAAATTTCTTTTAATTTGTCCTGCTTTCGCCCAAATCAGCTTTGAGGTCTTTGGCACTGAAGAGTTAAAAAGCAAATCTCTTGAAGCATTGTCGCAGAATCTACTTGGATTTCTTCGAATGTCTGTTAGATTCTACAGCAAAACGCACTTCAGCCGTAGCGCAATGAACATGTAAGTTTATGAAGGGTAAGATTAGATGGCCGACAATTTTCTTTTAATTTGTCCTGCTTTCGCCCAAATCAGATTTGAGGTCTTTGGCACTGAAGAGTTAAGAAGCAAACCTTTTGACGCCTTGGCACAGAATCTACTTGGATTTCTTCGGATGTCTGGTAGATTCCACAGCAAAATGGACTTCAATCGCAGCACAATGGACATGTAAATACTTGAGTGCTCCGCTTAGTTTATTGCTCTGGAAAAATTGATCTCGGGCATGTCCAAAAGAGAGATGTAATGTAGATTTTTAGTACCAAATTTGTCAACTTTCTAATTGTGTCTCGATCTATTGGAAGGTTTATGTTATTTTCAATATATCTAACCTCTTAGGTATTCTAGAATAATTTTTCGAAAATACTGAAATATTTAGCAAGCTTGTTCTTGTAAAAACGGAATCTACCTATATACAATAAAATACGAACTCCAAAAAAATAGGTGTGTTCCATATATGTACATACAATCTGTCGACATCATATATTAGGAGTATGTATTGCAAAATGCATACATTAACAATTCCTATGAGAATGAACAAATGAGAACGACCATGTCGATGACAACATCGCCATATTGGATATTCGTTTACCCCAAAATTATTCGAATATTCTAGTCTACGTGCATATAATAGCATATATCATCATATATAAACATGTACTGTGTATGCAATAGTATATAATAGTATGTGTATGTGTGTGTGAGTCTGTTTCTGTTATTCCAGAGTATCCACAATTATCCTGTACAAGCGTACAACGCTAACATATGACGACACTCTGACGATGATAACTGCAATGCGATTTCCCTTTCTACTACTGTCTGGAACAGTTTCATTATCGTTGTTGCCGTTGTTGTTTTTGGTACAGTTTACAAAAATTTTACCTAGGTATATGGTGAAATGCTTTCTACTGCTTCCTCTTCTTCTTCTTCTTCTTCTTTTATAGCATATATATACCATATATATTGTATATAATTTCACTGTTGCAACACTGCTGCTCCACTACCATTGTACCCTAGTCGACGTTATCGTTGCCGAGTGCCGAGTTGCTGAAAACAACTCACGAACTGGCAAACGGATATTGTTACGTATATACTATGAACTCTTTGTTTTTGTTTTTGAATTTTGTTGTGGCGTCGGTTTCCTGTATTATACTTTTACATGTAGTTTTGTTCCCATTTTTTTTTTGTATTTTATTCCCTGATTATTTTAATACGATAGAAATATAGGTATGCGTGTATGCTATAGCATGAGCTTCTATTCCTTTCTTTTTTCTCCACTCCCAGCACTCATTCCTTGGATCCCTGCATTCTGATTTTTAACATTACAAATTCACCACCTCAGAAATGACTGAAACAAAGCGAAAAATGAAATGAGAGACAGCTTCGACTATGTTGGTGCATTAATTTGGAATGAGAAGTATTTGTAGCTTCTTGCTCTCTCATCAAAAAGCAATATTTTCAAGAGATTCTTCTTTTAACTCGTCCAGAAATGTCCGTGTATTATTTCCTAGGAGAGAACCCGGTCGACAGCCGGGCATTTGTTGCTAAAAATTCAGATGACAGAGGCGTATTCTTTTCGATGGGTACTAGTCGACTTGGATTTAATTCCATTTGCGACGTTTTTGGAGATTTTTAGAGTTTTCCAAATCAGAATGGTGCACAAAAGCTTGAAAGTAGATGCTTGAAGTTTTCGAAAAATATCTCTGACAAAGTTTTGGAGATTTACCTTTGACGTTTGAACTTCTTGTCTAACTCGAAGTTCTCAATCAGATCGAATCAATCTTAAAAAAATGTATCCTATTTGAAACCGGATATTGGAAATTGATCAAAAGACTCAAATTTAGAAAATTTAACGTGTAAAATTCAAAATAAGGCAGAAGTTTAAAGCAATTAGTTTGTAGCTTAAATGGTTAATGCAAATGGTACTGTTCAAGGTCAGAAATAGAAAGTGGCAATTGAAGGGTCACACGCTAAGAAAACCTTCAGATAGCATTACAAGAATGGCAATAGATTGGAACCTGCAAGGGTCGACCAAAAAAGCTATCCGATGTCAATACAACATGGGATGGCGCAAAAAACTAGCACAGAGTAATAGCAGAAGAGTCTTGTTGAGGCCCTGTGCTCCCAAGAGGAGTGAACAAGAAAAAAGAATCGCTAATGCGTTGATCTTCTGTGCGTGAGTCCGTAGGTCGTAATTTCGACTCCCGATCGAGGTAAGTTAAATATCAGAAAAAAAAGTTTTCTTTGACAATTGACAATTCTTTCGGCAGCTGCAATTTGCCATGAAAAATTTAAAAAGAGCTCTGCGACGAAGTTCTGAAAAGGTGATGATACAAAGGTTTTTTTTCTAAGCTTCAATACAAACGTTTTTAAGAACTTGTTTTTATTTTTGAGATTCCTAATGAAATCCGTGAAGGGATCTTTTGACGATCTTCTCTTCCAGTACTGTGCGTGTTAAATTTTGGACAGTATTACAAGGGACCAACTTATTTTAGCCGGTTCCAACCCGCAGAACCCTTGCGACATCACTTTTTTGAGCTTTGTCACAAAATCCTTTCAATCCTTTGTCGACAATCTTTTTTATGCCACTACCCACAGAACCCACGACCTACAGATCAGAAGGTCATCGCACTAACCACTGGACTACGGCACCCGATATGAATAAAAAAGGGACCTTTATAAATAAATAAAAAATTTATTAAAATTACTCATCGCGAGAGATGGCTGGATGGCAAGAGCAGAAAAAATAAATCAAGCTGCAATTGTGAATGAATTGTTGAAAAATCGTACAGAAATTCAAATAAAAAAATTAAAATAAAATAAAAAATTTTTTAATAAAAAAATCATATTAACAAAATACGAGCAGTAGACCAAGCAGCGAAAGTCAAATAGACAGCTGCGTTACGCATACATAATACATACAATACACTAATACAATAGCTCGTTTATGCATTTACACAAATGACGCAGTTACCAATAACAACGTTAGCTATAAAAACCATATTCTAACCAAAGGAAAAAACAACAACTTTAAACCAACAACACAAAAATGGAGTCTGAGTTGAAATTGCAACTCCTGTCTGCGGATAAAAGATAATAAAGGGAAAATGGAACGAAACAAAATTGAATGCTAAATTCGGTGTACATTGAACATTGGAAATTGTAGGAATAACCCAGAATATTTCGTTTCGAAGAAGATGAAAGAATTAGCTCATCTCAAAACATACCAAAAATAAAGATTTTTAAATTCCACATCCGTTCGCAAAAAACATTATCAAGCAGATGAAATAAATAAATATTTCTATACGTATTTAAGGCTACCAAATTCGAATCCAAGGTTAGTTGGCTCGGTCAGGTCGAATTTTGTTACTAATCCCCCCCAAAAAATTCTGAAAATATTAAAATACCCAAAATCGTCCTAGATAGATAAAATGTTTGAGCGGCCCCATTAATTTATTTCTCCTTCACATTTTTCTAAACTTGCTCACCTCTATCATTACCCCTTAGAGAGGCTTCTCTAGAAAATTCATGTTTTTATAAATTCCACTTCCATTGCTTCCAGAGAGAGGTAAAATATATGACAGAAGCACCTACAATTTTACCACCTCAACATTTTTTCTGAACGTATTTATTCCCTACCTTTACTCCTTAGTTAGGCTTCCCTAGAAAATTAACTCAAAAGTACTGGAAAATAGACAAATAATCCCATAATTGCCCTAGAATCGCTTCAAGAATAGTTGTTGCTGTTGTTGTTGTAGCAGCAAGAATATGGAAATGCTTGGTTTTGTTGCCGTACAAAGCATTTCCGTATTCTGATGAGATAAATGGACCTTGGTCGAGCATGTGGCCGAGTGCTTCCGGGATGTAGACCCGTCCATTCTTTAAAAGTCTCCAAGAATAGCGAAATGCATTACCGACTCCTATTAATTCTTCTACATCAATGTTTCCCCCATTTTAGATTTATTTCTTTCTCTTCAACGCCACCCAATACCGAACACGACCTCCAGGTTCGATGTGATCAAACAAGCGTAACCGCTGGACTTTAATGCATTGTTGTACCCTCGGCCTGGCATTGGCTGGTTGAGAAACCACGCCCATACATACCATTGAACTAGACGGTGCGGGCCTTGCCAAAAGCTGGATACAGGGGTCTGTAACATGTCAATGGCAGGCATTGCATACAATTTATTGTTGTTGTTTAGACTGTCTGTCGACATAAATTGCTGCAGAGATTTTGCGTAAGATTTTCCATATGTAAGGAAAGACATAATGAGGGATTTGTAGGGTGTTATTTTGATTGATTTTGATAGTGAATCATAGCAAATTCTCAAGAAAACAGACCGAATCGGAACATAGGAAATCGCACACTCTCAACCAAGAGTAAGTCCCGCCTCCCAATCCCCGTGTTCCCAATCTCAAAGATTCGTTAATGTAATCCTTGTCTGGCAAATTCATTAGCCACGTTATTACATTTCATTTTCAAAGAGTTTTCTCACAATAAAATTGAACTTTTGGAAAAATACCCAATAGTTTAGCGATTGAAATTACAACTTTTACAATTTTTCAACCTCAAAAAAAATTGTAGTAAGTAGGTCGAATTAGGAATCTGTTTTTGAGCTTACCATTTAGAAGTATAACCGCATTTCCAGGAGATTCCCTTTACTCAATATGATTTTATGGTAATGTGCTCCGTAACTCTACCATAAGATATGAACATATAATAAGAAAACAGTGGACACAGTAAAATTACACAACACAGCTCAAGCGGGGAGAGAAGAGAGATGTGTCAGGACAACATGTAGTATGATTGTTAGTGTTTCAATCGTTTGAAAACCATTTAGCCATCGTAAAGTGTATACTACAGGATATACCTTCATGTCTGCTACATATGATGTATATGTATTAAATTCATATATGTAACAATATCCGTTTTCTGTGTCCGTCGCTGTTGTTCTTTTACTTATTTTTATAATTTTTTTTTACAGACTCATAAAAATGGGTGTGAGTGGGTCAATGAAATTTGCGACATAATTTGAAATATACACATACATTTATTGTATTTTTATTTTACAAGTTTGATTTTCTTTTGATGCAAATGTAACACAGTCACAATTCTAGCTATGGAATAACGAGAGTTTCACGGTTTAAAACTGCTCTTGACAAGGATGACCCATCAGGGGTAGTGAAAATACACCACTTTCAATATTTTGTACTTTGCTAGGACCCTCTACAATATTCGATTAAGAATTACTACATATTCATCGAATGGAGCAAGTTTAAAGATACACTGGGTGACATCAATTGACTGCAATGGATGTAATCGAAAGACAGTCATGGAATGAATGATGACATTACATTGTGTTTGCTTTTAAAAGCACATATTTAAAGTGATATTTATTTACAAAATATTACTGCATTTACCAGTGTTCCGCTTAAAATAAAAAAACTACTGAATTTTCAAAAGAAAAATATTTCCCTCGTATTTGCATTTATCAATGTCACCCTCTGCCGTCATATTAGCTGTGAATCACTCCATATTATTTTGTGGTCTGTGTCTAGACTAAATATCCCTTAGTAAGAGACTTAACCACCATGAATGCTGTCGTCAGTAAATAGGATATTATTGACATATTCATGATTAGCCTGATTGTTAAATAATTAGATGGCGCCACGCTTTAATTTTTTGTAAAATTAATGTTTCATTTGTGGAACGTATGTGTAAATATTCCACAATATTTTGTAATAAAACACGACAGATTGAAATAGCAAAAGAGCATTATTTACTGACGAAAACAAATTACAAATATCAGTTATTTATAATATTTTTAAATTAAATTAAGTAAATAAGCTTATGCCATTAATAATTTTAATTACAATTAAATACATAATTATTTACATCGTTTATATTTTATATATATATTTTTTTTCTTTCTCTATGTCTTGTCTTAATGTAAAGAATATCAACAAATAACTTAAATATGTAGATACTACAGAAACAAACAAAAAATACTATATTGTATGGAGGGAGCATACAGCTAGTTGACTTGGAAAGAATTTAATATGATCGCAATACATCCAGAAAGAGACCTTTTACTCTCTAGGGACTAAAACAATGAACCACGATGATGCTGCAATTGTTTTTGCAAATGGCGATCCAACATGTTCGGCTCATTTGTCAATGCCAACGAAGTTGATGATGTGGAACGGTGTAGTTGAGGGAAACCATCAAATGCAGTCGTGTTGGCAGTATTGTTTGCGATCATCCCGCTATTTCCAATACCAGTCATGGCACGTGAACGAAATAGATTATTACGATTCGCAGCGCGATAGAGATCAATACGTGGTCGTGAATTACGTCGTACACCGGCACCGGAAACCATGCCACCACCACCACCACCACCACGTATCGATTGATTGCCATTGAAGGCGATCTGTAGTGAGAGACGCTTCTGTGAGAGAGCAGCCAACTGTTCCGGTGAGAGTTCAATCACTTGTGTACTAGATGTCATTGGTGTTGATGGCATTGCTGCGTTCAGATTCAACATTGAAGCGTATGGTGTATTATTTGATGCACCACAGGTACATGTTGTCGAAGCAACTGATACATTATCACCGCCAACACCACCACCAACACCAACACCAACGCCAACACCAATATTGCCACCGTTAATATCGTTAAAACCACTTTCCACCGTATAGATTTGATTCTCTTTACTTATATCTTTATCTTTTTCGAATAGTTTCACCACTGGCACCATTGTTGGTGTAAGTATGATACCGGCTTTGCGAAATTCTTCCAATGCATCATCATAGGTTGGCAGTCCAGATACTATCGTATAGGATGGTAATGATTCGGCTTCAAAATCGGGTGCATAATGACGACAGATTTCCACCGGTTCACCGTGATTAGTACGATCTGCAAGTATTTAAAGAATAATAAAAAAAAGTGGATATTAGAAGGAAAAGTTCAGAAAAATATTATGTTGAAACGAAATTTAATATAATTCTGAGGCTCTTGGAAAAGTTTTTACAAGCATCGAGCAAAAATTCTCAATGTGATCAAAGCATCATTTAGAAATTTGAATTCTTTCTCGAGCTCTAGGAGAAGTTTTTGGACGAGCGACGAGCAGAAATTTTGGATGTCAAGCAGCCTTGAGCTCTCCATAACACTCTTTCTAGCACAGCTAGCGACAGAACAATCCGAATTAGTCGAATTTTTAATCATGGTTGTACTAAGTTACAGTCAAACAATGTATAGAATGGAAAGGTGAGTTAAACAGCTTACTTAACGAAGCTTGGTAAAGAGAATATGGCAAGAAAAAGATGCGGAAGCGCTGGTTTGAGTCATTGAATCATTGAACCGCTTTAGCCAACCAGAGTCTTAGAGAAATTTTAGCTTTTTTTTAGACCAAAGACGGAAGAATTACTAATTGATTGCCGTGTTTGAAAGATTCACGTCAAGACGCAGCTTTGCCCTATAAAGGATGAAGCTCAAGAGCTAACTCTACTTCAAGCTCGTTAAACCCAATATGTTTAAGACCTTCTTCTACACAGTTTTCAATTGATTCACAGAAGGTTTAGTCATCTTAAATCCTTGTATCCCATTTGCAGTGCCTACAGTCGCAAAACCTAAGTCGATAATACTCATAGTTCGCATCGCTACATAAGTAAATAAACTTAAGTAGATACGACAAAAATAATCGGGGGCTCTCAACAATAAAGTAAATTAATGGGACTTAAATACGATTATAAGTAAAATTATACAAATTACATATGACAATATGTAACTAAACCCTTTGAAGTTCATTAAATGTGTATGGCCATCCATTCTCCTTCCTGTCGTCTCGGTAAAATAAGAGAAGAGTAAAAAATACTTCAGAGCAAATATAATTAAACAGCAGATAGTAGACAGGCCGATAGACAGGCAGATAGCAAAATGTAAACTTCCACAAGGGGGCGTGTTTTTTACAGCGTAATAATCAACTAAGTATAAGCAAATTTATTTGATTTTAAAATGCTTTTTCGTAGCTAAATGAACAGGCACACCAGAAGGGATGGCATTCCCACTGGCATGCACTGCTCATACGCACCCAAACAATAATAACACATATATGTGTGTGTAGAAGGACATGTACACTCTCATTAAAATGCTAATCAATTGTAATGAATCCAATTGTCAACCCCTTTGTATCGGAACTCCATCTCAAAATTTGTGCACTTTCTCATTCCAGCAGTGTTCAAAGTGTCTAAAAAGGGGAATTTTTGACAGTTAGATTAGAATTTCCGTTAAATTTTAAATGATATGCATGTGGATTCTTTTAAGTGCTGAAAGGTGTGGGGGAGAGAGAAAGCAAAGATTAATAAAAAGTCATTTGAAAATTACACAAGTTCGATGAGAAAAATAAATAAATAAGGGTTAATGAATGTTGTGTATATTAGCTAGAGAAGAATTGATTTGATTGGATGTTTTATGGTATGAAATTCATGCCATAGGCCTCAGAAGGGGAATGTAGATAGAAGTGGACACGTCGTGGGCTTACTAAAGTCATCTAAGGCGCTAAGTGATACCATGGGCTCTCCCAGATTATATGTAGTAGAGAAAGAGAGAGAGAGAGAGGGAGGAAGAAAAAGAATTTCACACGAATATCATACGAATATTGTCGTGTAGAGATCCAGAGATTCTTGTAAAACATCAGGCACAAAGAGCTCCTTCCAATACTGGAAGGAAGGAACATGCAAAACTGCTGTACTGTAAGAAAATCTCTTTGGAGCTCACAGAGTCCACTAATTATTTCTATATTTTCATAAGACTTTACACAGTGATTTAGAAAAACGTGCAACAAACTACTATACCATAGAAGGCGCTAAGTGATACTATGAGCTCTCCTAGATTATATGTAGTAGAGAAAGAGAGAGCGAGAGAAAGGAAGATATATTTGCATGTCATACAGAAAAATCAAAAGAGTTTCACACAAATACCTATACACAGATATTGTCGCGTAGAGATCCAATTAAGAGATCAGGCACAAAGAGCTCTATGACAAAGCTAAAAAAAAAATGATGTCAATAAAGTTCTGTCCTTTGGAATCGTATAGTGTCAATTGATTCCTTCCAATAAAAAATAAATATGTGGCACTTAAAGCCCCGAAGGGTTCTTTGGCCGACCTTCTCATCCATTACTGTTGTGAGTGTTAAATTTTGGACAGTATTAAAAGGGACCTACTTATTCTAGACGGTTCCGAAGGGCAGAACTCTTGTGACATCACTTTTTTGAGCTTTGTCACAGAGTTCTTTTAAAAACTTTTTCAAGGCAAATTGTTACTACCGGAAGAATTGCCAATTGCTTGCCGACAGGGGGTACCGTTCGAAAGAAAAATGTTTTCGATATTAAATTTGTTATGCTTTAGCCGGGGATCAAACCCACGACCCACAAATCAGAGGCCAACACACTAACCACTGAGGTACGGCATTCCTTCCAATCTCTTTGGAACCTACAGAGCCCACTTATTATTTCTATATTTTATAAGACTTTACTAATACAGTGATTTAGAAAGATGTACAACAAACCACGGTACCAAAGAAGGCTCAGACGCTGATTGTGTAAATTACGAACTTTTCTAATAGACAATGGGGAACCATTTAAAGCTTTATCGCTTTGAGAGCATTTTACTCATTTTCATTTCCAACCCCAATAGCTTTCAGCTTCCTTCATCTCAAAGGAGACATTCTCACTTGTTTTTTATTAACATTTTCAATTTAATTTTCTACTTTGCCGCTTCATTTTTTAGTTCTGCAATCAATTTTCACGTTTACGTAAGCTTGTACAATGTTTTATGGTCACACGTTTTGTATGCAATTTCATAAAAATTGCTACAACTTTTTTATGCCTACTCTTTTTTTATTATCATCTGTCTTCCTATGAGCTACCTTCCTATGAGCGACCTTCCTTCGTATTTCTTATGAACTGAAATCACCCTCTGATATGATTGAAGAAAAAAACCAAAAACCATACTATACAATACATACATAATAAATATTGTAATAAATGTTCATTTTGACATATCATCAATTGTGAAGGCCAGCTCGCGAAGACATGCTCGTGTATTTTAAACCAAATGACGCTTGGGGTTTCCCCATACTGATTCACTGGACTGAAGATTTTGGTGGCACAAAGTGCCTCTTAATTTAATGCGTAAAACAAACAAAAGGGTGTAAATCCAATGGTAAAGGTAGATACGATGTATAATGCTTCGTCCCACAACCCCCCAAACCACACAAACTCGAGCTGACTTCGCCTATCGCCAGCATTCACCACAACCACCACCATAGGCCGTTTGAATTCACATAACTATCCATCCGCTCAACTATTCGTAATTCTGTAAATATTTTCCTGTCTTGCTTCAGTGATTGTCGATTTTTTAGATGATTTTCTACGTCGCTTTTGGATCGCATATGTCTACACAGCATCCGATGATTGTAGATATATAGTGTGAGTCATCATCATTGTCATGGTCTGGAGTTTTGGGACTTCCCAACTCCATCCACCAGAATTTAAAACTGTCTTTTATTTGGGGGCGATGGGTATTCACCAACATCAAGGATTACCTTGCAGAAACCAAACTAGACAATATGGCATGTCATTGTTTTTTAAGGGTGTTTTGTTTATTCGATCTAAAAAACATCTCTAAACAGCAGCGTCTAACCTTAAGCGCGCCGCATGCTTCGACACTAAAATTCGTTGAAAAAAAAAAAATACCATAAAATTGTATACCGGCTGTGGGCTGTAAGTGCTGATGTTTTAACCCCAACGGCTAAACATATGCACACTCAAACAGGTTGCATTTTAATGCTAAAATGTTTTCAATTCCTTTTTGTTGTTGTTCTCCTCCTTCTATCGCATTCTCTATGAGTGTAACAAAAAAATTTTCATTTATTTTATCCAAAAACTACCCTCATCTGCAGGGAATACTTAGTAAAAGTCAGTCAGTTTTCTTTCATTTTCATTGTATTGGAATTGATTTGTTATAAATTCGTTCCAAAGCAAGCGTTTATTGTAAAATTCACTTTCCATTTCAATTCCATAATCAGATTGCATACTTTTAGGCATTAAAGCGTGCATAAATTGTGTAAGTAAAATTCGACAATTCTTGTTTATTATTTGTTGCAGCAAATTCCATTAATTTCATGATTACATTGCATTAATTATGGAATTTAGGTAAAAGCATATAAATGCGAATATTTTAAATAAATGGATTCATGTGAAATTTTGCAGCTCGAATTAATGGATTCGAAAGCAGAATGAGCTTAGCATAAATTGATGAAATGAATTACAAAAAAAATACTCATCGGACTCCTTTAAAATGGATTACAAACGGACTAATAAAATGCGAGTAAAGTTCATTTAAATTCAATGGAGAATTCGTGGAAACACATTACAAAGAAATACAAAATAAAATTGAATTTTTTTTCTGCGAAATTCTACAAAAAATTTCCCAAGGTCTCACTTTGTCACCTAAAAAAATAATGATTTAAATTGATGAATGCAAATTGATGCAAACTATTTCTTTCAGTGTAACATTTAATATCTGAGAGGGAAATTTGATTAATGCATAATCATATTTAAAAGTGATGTTAGGAATTACATGTTGTTGTTCGAAAATAATATGTCTGGAGTTGCAACCCTTGGTCCAGACCTCGGAAGTAATCCAAGAGTCCGAAGTGTGTTCCGAGGCGGAGACCCGATTGCAGTGAGGATTGCAGGAATTACATATTACAGGATACTGCGTTCCCAAGACACTTGCGAAAAGAATATGATTAGGCCACCTAACACATGACATTTGCAAAAACTTCAGGATTCTCAAGAATGGACGGGTCTACGTTCCGGAAGCACTCGAACACGTAGTCGAACAAGGTTCATTCACCTCATCAGAATAGGGAAATGCTTTGCACGGGAACAATACAAAATATTTCCGAATTTTTGCTGCTACAACAACAACAACAACAACAACAGCAGCAAAAACTGCAGAGATGAGGAAAAAGAGAGAACCGTTCTTAACGAAATGTAGAGGTTTTTGGATAATAGTCTATTATAGTTTAGGGCGTAAAGCACCCAAATGATAGAGTTTCCCAACCGTTCTCACTGCAATCGGGTCACCGCCCCAGAACGGACACTGGACTCTGGGTCACTACCTGGATTTCGGGTCAAGTATTGCAACCGTAGATTAAACTATTTCGAATCACGAATATGTATGCACACAAATTTCACTGTTACCCAGAAATACCTTCGATGTGTTTTTTTTTTTTGACAATACTTAAAAGAAACCTATAAAATCTTAATGATATTTTAATGTTCAACGGAAGCCTCATAAACTCAACCAAGAAAAACTTCCAACCTGTTTATTTTTGGCAACGTTAAAACGAAGCCTATAAAATCTCCATGATATTTTTAATTTGCATCTCATTAATCTAATTGCTCTGGACAAGGTAGCCTTGTCCGTACTCATTAGGAAGAAAGAAGAATCAGAAAGACAATCATACTGGGAATCAAACTTATATGGTTTGTCCGATTCCAAGTCACTTTTAGGGTCTTACAACCTAAAGCAATTTAAGGGATCTATTAACCTAAATAAAAATATTTTAAGAATCATCACAGGAATACTCACAGAACACTGTAAATGGAATTATCATCTAACGAAACTGGGAATCATTTCGGATGAAACCTTCCGATACTGCAGGGAGAAGAAGGAAACAGCGAAACATGTACTGGCAATGTGCCCAGCACTAATGTACGCAAGAAAGAAAAATTCTGGGGAAATTTTTAATATCCGAAAATCTGTTGAAATCCAATAAGGTAGGATATATGTTAAATTTCCTTATGGATAATGGACTTGGAGACTTTACTCTATATTCAAGGTAGAGTACACAATAGACCTAGGGTCGGAGTGCAATACAACCCGTTAAATAATAATAATAATAACCTAATTGGAATCCAAATGATACAAATTAAATTTAGTATGAATAGCATGATTTTTTTACTAACATATTGAATGAGTAGAGTTCATCGATTTAGCAGGATGATGGTTCTAGGATGGTTCTAGGATGAGTAGATGGTTCTAGAATGAGTAATGTAATATAGATCCAAACCCCGTGTTCAGTTATCTTCTTGGATCCTGATGCTATAATCACTATATAATCACGCAGAATTATGTTACAATTGAGTGCCCTTGGAACTTAACCTCTAAGTTTAGGGGGAAAATGCTGTTGACACGTCTCAGAATGTATATTCTCTAAATAATGTTGCTCTGACTTAAACTTCTGGTTCAGAAATAATAAAAATAATATGGCAGCTGAATAAGCCAGAATATATTCAACACTTGCTTACATCGGTTCAGAACCAAAGTTTGAGATTCCATGGTCCAATTATGAAATTCTTCTTTGGAAAAGATCCAAAGTTCAGAAATGCAACCTATTAAATGCGAATCTCAGATATTCTAACTTTTCTTATTCTTCATTTCTTTCATTTCATTTTTGCGATTCAATGTTGGTAATATTATGTCTTTGAGCCTTTAAGCCATGCAAAACCATGTCTTAACCATCTATTTAATTTGACACATGAAAAGCATCTAAGTAATACACCTAAATTATCTAAAATCACAAAAAAAAAACAATAACAAAAATGTAGCAAATTTGACACAAAATTGATAGCAATGATAGGCGTTTAATCCACAAACACACACACACATTTGACACTTGCACTTTATTATTGTTTTTTTTTTTTTTGTATTATTTTTGACCCTCTATTATTCCATCAGCTAAACAAATACAATATGTAAAGACAACATGTCAATAATTCCATTCATACAATATGACACCATTACCATTCGATCCGTTACCATCATCAACACAATTCAACTTGTGCAAGTTGACAGTGAGGCCTATAAAGAAAAAAAAGAGAGAAAAACACGAGGTCTCCCCAAATTACAATTCGAGTTTTGTTTTGCTATTTTTTTTTTTTTG
Source organism: Megamerina dolium (assembly GCA_963854835.1). Lineage (NCBI taxonomy): Eukaryota > Metazoa > Arthropoda > Insecta > Diptera > Megamerinidae > Megamerina > Megamerina dolium. The sequence continues at coordinate 10,391,424 of OY978528.1, forward strand.
CAACAAAAACAACGAGTATAAAAAGGGCAAATTTTTTTTTTGGGGAGACCACATCAAAGCATATATTACACATAAAGCTGCTAAAGTACAAAACAATACAGTGGATATAGTAGATTTGATATTTTGAGCCTTTTTGGAAGCTGAGTTAATAACCAGCTACATAATGAAGAGGCATATAAAATCCCATTGCAAATTGATGGGGGGAGGGAGGAGGGAAAAGAAACAGAGGACTACCCTGAGCAGCATTAACAATAGGGAAGGAGGACAAGGGACGTTTGCATGTGTATGTAAGTAGGGGATAAAAATCATTGACAAACGATTTTCGTGTTTTTTTATTCTTTCCTTTTTACAGTTACACTTCATGCAACAACAAGGACAATGAACAAATTGTCAAACGACCTTGCATTTGTGTTATGTGCGTATGTATACACATATGTATCAACGTATAGTAGGTTTGCTGAAATCAAAATCCTCTCATAAAAACAAATATTGCTATACCATACGGTTGTGAATAAATAAGTTGAATTCAAGTACTAAAACTTCGTGTTTGCGCGGAAAATCTAGAAACATACAGAAGAAAAGAGCTCCCTTCAAGCTCCCTGGATCTGCCCCACTAAGGGCAATCATTGGTTAAAATATTTTACATTTTTAAAGGTCTTCTTGAAGACTTCTTTTGGATGCCTCCAAAGAATGGATGGGCCAACGTCCCGGAAGCTCTCGACCACAAGATCGACCAACATGATCCATTCACCTCATCAGAATACGGAAATGCTTTTTACGGGAACAAAACAAATCATTTTCGTATTATTGCTACAACAACAACAATAGCTTCTTTTGGATCTTTTGGAACTTTTGTGACAAAAAATATCTCGAAATAAGCTAGTTAGAGGATTATTGTGCTCTAAAATGTTTTTCTTGTAAAATTTTATTTATTCAATGTATGATAAATTCGGTCTGATGGATGTTATAAATGGCTTCCCAAGAATGGACGCGTCTGCGTCCAGGACCGCACCGTCACCTTCACTATTAGCGGTCACTGACCGATAGGGGACCATACAGTGAAAATAGGATGGCCCTACAACGATAGATGCTGAAGCTGCAAACAAGAGGGATCCAAGGAGACAATTTTCCACTATCTATGTGAGTGTCCAAGTCTGGGCGCTCTACGACATAGAACTCTAGGGAAATTCGTACTGGATGGACTAACTGAAATTGCTGGAAACAAAATAGACGACATTAGCAGGTTCATATTAACGGATCAAGATGGATCGTATAGGCTTCACTTTAGTGGTTCCAGGAGTGGTGTAGCAAAATGGCGTTTTTCTTTGTGCTAATTGAGTCTCGGTGTCTATCCAACCAACCAACGTCCCGGAAGCACTCGACCACATGGTCGACCAAGGTCTATTCATCTCATCAGAATATGGAAATGCTTTGTACGGGACTAAAACCAAGTATTTGCGTATACTTATCGAGATTTTGTAAAGTTCGTTCCCAGCCTTTTTTTGTGTACACGACTGTATATCCATATACAAGTAAGTATTATGTAAGCATGCGAGTATAAATGTGTAAGTCCCCCTTATAAACAAGAAATTTGCTCTTAGCCAAATTCTAAGCCTACAACGACAACAACAAAAACAAAACAAATACAACAACAACAACACAAGAAACAAAAACCAGCTAAATAGAGAAAATCACCTAAAAAAAAAAGATAATTTTTGCTAAACATGCTTTAGCTCCCAAAAAAACATACATAGAAAACAAAACAAAACGAAAAATTAACGTATTCTTACAATAATGAACTTTGTGTGCTCTCATGCCTTGTCAAAATACATATACACAATTCATAATCACGTGTATCCACACTGAAGGTTAACTTCATTCATGCACTTCTATCTATATAGATGTTGTTTTTATTATTGCCTACTGTTGCCTACTACATAGATGAAGCAACAGCAGCCTTCCGCCTGCTACTGAATGTGCTTGTCTATGTGTCTATGTGGCTCCAATAATGCTTTACCGCATTTTGAGATTGTAAATAAGTATATTATACGAGCATGTACTTTTACAAATACCCACACACACACACATTTTATTTCAATATTACACTTTGAAGAGCTAATTTTTCCCTTAGGGCATATTCTTATCGTTTATATAGTCCTTGTTGTTGTTGTTGGATTGTTTGTTTTTTTTTGTTTTACTTTATGTATTTTTATTTTTTGTATTTCTTCTTTACTATGCTCCACCACTTGTCATGGCATGCATACTCATCATTCACACATACAACATTTTATTTGCTGGCAATGCTGTCTTCCTTCGAACAAGATCATTGTGAAAGACAAGCATCTAAAGCAGAGGGGAGGAAGCCATATTGTATTGTATCTCTTTAAGAAAGTTGTTGTTGTGTTGTAGTATTTGTTTTATTTTTTTTTTCTGTTTCTTCTCCTATATATGTAGATATTCACATGATTATGAGTGTGTGTGTGTGTTTATAAAAAGATGTCTCTTTTGACATTTCAAGTTCATTTCGTTACATTGCCTTTGGTGTTTTTGTTCTTATTGTGTATACGCTCGATGTTGCTTTTATTGTTTTATTTCTATGCACGTAGTAAGTATGAGTAATTGTGGATTTTGCTTATGCCTACTGACAAATATCGTGTTGCCATATTGGAAAATTTTCTCCAAATTGAAATTATACAATTATGAGAGGAAATTTTTGGAATTCCTAAATAAGTTGCTACAATGCAAAATATGGAAAAATTGAAGCACTATGACTAAAGAAGAGAAAGTAGCTTTATTTTACCCTTAGTCCGAATTAGGAAGAAAGAAAATGAGGCGAAAATCGGATTTTTAAGGCAATATCTATTTGCATTATTGATTTTGCTACCGGAGAGATAGTGATTCCTTTGATTTTAGTTTCTTCACATTGGTACATGTTGAAAACTACAAACAAATACCGGTTTTATAAAAAAAAAGTACTCGTTTCCCAAGAAAATTCTGATTTTGACAACGAATTAAAGGCTTCCCCAAAGAAAGTAGTGGTTTTCCTGAGGAAAATAATGATTTTGTGCATCAAATACAAATTTTTTTTAAGTTTTCAAAGACTTCCAACCCCAAGAACTTCAACTTGAGTACCTTCCTGGCTGGAACGAGCCTGATTGAATAATGTTTTCGGCAAAAATTCGTCTTAAGCTTTCAATCAGCAACATTTATATTTTTTATTTTTTTAGAGAATAGACTTGATCCCACAGAATATAGTCAGAAACAGCAACTACTATCCTTAAGAATGCTAAAGCTAATTTAATATCAGACAGATTGTACATAGTCATGCTAAATAATTCAATTCTATTGCACTTCTAATGTGGACTAACGCTGGATAATGACCAATAATATGATGTGGACGTTTTGTCATCTTTTAAGTAGAGGAGACGATATGTCATCTCTTCAGATAGACCCATTTTATGAAGCCTGTACATGGTACTAGTGAAATACTATTAGAGTGACAATCCTAACAACTATTTTTTAATACAATACTTGGAATGAAAATCATAAAGCCACTCATTTTCCTTCAACTTCCTCTATAAGAACAAGGAGTCTCAAGAACAAAGTCTCAGATTGTTGTAACAGACAACGATTTCGAAATCACGAATAGTTATGTATGTCAACTCCAGGAAGACGGCAGCCTCCAATGGGTGCGTCTACAGTGCAGAGGGAGCCAAAGTGGTAGGCCTTCTGGGGCAGGCGAAAAGATGTCGTGCGGACTTTGTTGGCACCGCGGGCATCGGTCTGGAATTGTATCAGCCAGCCGGTGCATGTCGCAGTTCAGATAGACACTCCACCCAGATCTAAGCTGCGCCAAAGTGGCTCGAGCGAGATAGAACTAATAGAGGGTCATTGAGTTGAATTTTATTATCAGTCAGGAAATACAATTTAATTTTCGCTATCAACAGAATGTGGCAATACTGTAGAATCTGTGACGTTACTAATTTTTTTTTTAAATATATTGTCCATAGCACAAAAGCAAATATTTTAAGCTATTGTTGTTATTGTTGTTGTTGTTGCTGCTATTGTTACATTTTGGTAAGTTAATTATGTGTAGCTGTGGTGTAAGTGAATTTTGTCCTTTTTTTTTTGTTCTGCCTCTTAAAAAATATTTATTGTTTATAAACGCTTATTTAGAAAATCTACAAAAAAAAACTAGAAAAAGGAAATATCATGTCTGCAAGTTCATCATACGATATTTATTCATTCGTTCGTTTGTTTGTTCACAAAAACATATTTCATTTCCTTTCGTCAGTGGCAGCTTCCGTCGTTTGTTTCATGCAATTCGTTTTTTTTTTTTTGTTACTTCCTTTTGCCATTTCTCTGAATAGGTATCTTTTTTTTCGCTATGAAAATGATTTATATGAAAAATGTCAGCCAGTTGATGTAAATAATGTGTTTACGAGTATGTACCTACTATAATTTGTTACTAATGCTCATTGCATGTATTAAAACTGTGTAGCGTCGTACTTAAGCAAGACGAAAAGAACATTGTGTAAGGATTTTCTATAGGATTTGAGAAGCTATCTAAAAGTATTGTATTTGATAAATAACGTTAAGCTTTAAATGAGGGTATTTAGGTAATTTAGTAAAGTTGTTGTTGTTATTTTGGATAGTATTAGAAGGGATGTACTTATTTTAGCTGGTTCCGAATGGCAGAACCCTTGTAACATTACTTTTTCTGAGCTTTGTCACAGAGTTCTTTTAGAAGCTTTTCCCATAGCAAATTGTTACTGCCGAAAGAATTGCCAATTGCTTGCCGAGAGGTGGGTACAGTTCGAAAGAAATATCTTTTCGATATAAAATCTATGTTTCAGTCAGTGTTTGAACCCACGACCTACAACGCACTAACCACGGAGTTACAGCACTAATACTAATACTGTCTAATATTGTCTAAAATTTAACATGCACAACAGTACTGGAAGAGAAGCTCGGCCAAAGAGCTCTTCAAGAAGCTCTTCTAGTGCCACATAGTTATTTTGTTTATTTATTGTTTTTGTTGTTGTAGCAGCAATAATTCGTGAATGCTTTGTTTTGTGCCCGTACAAAGCATTTTCGTATTCTGCTTAGTTGAATGGAACTTGCTCGACAACATGCTCGAGTACTTCCTGTACATAGGCCCGTCCATTCTTGGGAAGCAATTTAGTAAAGTCATTGATATTTAAACCAAAAACCAATTTAAGCCAAAATTTAAATTCTAGCTACAAGTAATCAATGTAATTTATTTCATTTTTATTAAATCTAAAAGTGTCTAATACGATTTTCATTATCCAAATTAGATTAAACACATCTGATCAATAGGATCGATGCGATAATTTAAGTTTTCTCACGAGATCTTTGTAAGAAAATGTGGAAATTAGCAGATTAAGCGGGAACAATAACATGTTCTGGGCGTTTAGATTCTTTCTTTGCAAGTGCACAAGTATTTACAATGCCCTCGCAAACATTATTGCTCTATTTAATCAAAATATATTATTCCTAAAGTAATTACTTTAAACGTAGAATCACAAATGATATTTATAGTAAATATATTATATATATTATTTGTAAATTAATCACTTTAAAAATAGAGCGACAAAAGGATTTTATACTAAATAAAGAAAAAACCCCCATCACAAAATAAAAAAATAAATGAATGTTGGCAATGCCACTTATTGCAATAGCGACCATATGTTACACATGAGATTTTTATTTGTATTATGTGGTCACTCGCTTCAATTTAGTTCCCTTCTTTCCTTTTCTCTCCCCATCCTTCGCACCATGTGATTTTTATTAAAATAATGTTTTTTATTACCACACAATGATAATAATAAAAGCAATAACAGAAACAAACAAGAAGGAAATTTACAAATATTAAAACAAATAGAGTAATACCGACTCATTCTCATTCTCTCAAAATCAGTACACTTCATCAGGGTTGATATTTTAAGCGAATTTGTATTTACTCTCTAAGCTATTTATTTTAGGGACCACCGAAGCAAGTGTCATCGAGTTATGAATTATATTTGAATTCTGTAGTTATAGTGGAACCTAAAAACCTCGCTATAAATACGTAACAATTTTCAGCATTTTACTTTGGAATTATGTTACGATATATTATATACAAGTGAGTAATAATCTTCTTTCATTTCTCTAATATTCTGTGGTAGAAATAATAAAATTTGAGTGAGAATGCAATTGAAAGAATGAGTGGATATGAATGCTATTGAAATCAAACAACAATATGTCAACATATTGCAATTATGACCCGCAAATAGAGTGTATGATTTGCAGGTCAGTGAAGAGGGTTGAAAGATGAAATAAAAAATAACAATATCGGTATTGAAACAGCTTGTATAGTAGATGGTAACAAATTGATATGAGACCACGATTTTTTTTTGTGTAAACGAAACAATGCTGCATTCAAATAAAATGAAAGATGAGATTTTTTTTTTGCTATACTACATGGGCTGAAAAGTCATGAGATTTTTAATGAAAACAACCGTTTTTTGATCTAGTTGATACAAGCGATGATTTTTGGTTTGTTTTTTTTATTTTCTTTTGTAATATGTTGTAGCAATTCCTAACCCTTTTTTGGTACTTAGATATTTTTCGAAAGAATTTCTAGAATATATATTGAATTGAATAATATTCTGTTTTGTTTATAAAATGAACCCCGCCTAACGGAAGCTTAATACATTTGGCATAGCGAGTTTCCAATATTTCGATGCCCTTTCTGTAGTACGAAACATCCTCATTCGATATGAATTTTTTTCCTGGATCCACCACTTAAGGTTTGGGAACAGATAATAGTCGCTGGGAGCAACTAATTGGAATTATAATTGATTTGGCAAGTCTTGACCTGGAATGATCAGAACCGAAAACCCGATTGCCATGGGAACATGACAAAATATCATGAAACTTTGTACATAAACTAATGACTGATGAGCCTCTCGCAAAGAGTAATGATAATTTTTCTATTGGCGCCAAATATTACAAAATCTCGGGACAAGATCTTTGTCCGTTAAAATCAGCTTTTTTCCTGTCTTATAATGAATTGACTTTTTGACAAATTTTTTTTGTATGTGAAATATGTCAAATAAGTCGTTTCAAACTATAAAATGCTCTTTACTATAACTACAAGCCTATACTATATTCCTAAAAGTATCATTTTTCATAGTATTATAAAACCTTGTAATGCAAAAAAAAAAAAAAAAAGAACATCCAATAAATGAAATTCAACACTAAATTTGAAAACTGTTAAATGAATTTCATTTAATTTTAATGTAAACACAACAAAATGTTTCCCAACCAACGACTCTCTGCCACATATGCAAAGTCCTTTGTCCGATGTATGCCCCCAATGAACTTTGCACAATTACTTTTGTATGCATACATACGTGTAGTACATACAAAAATATATGGTAGTTCGTACGTACATATATGCCTATATGGAAGTGTTTTTAAAACAAAAGGAACTCATCAACAAAATGAAATTGGTCGAACATCAGGTGAACGTTTATTGTTATTAAAAATTTTCGTCCCATCGTATACCTAATTAAAATGGTGTACAAATGAAGTACTTTATAGGGATATTCACGCTTTGGTTTTAATAGCCCTATAATCTATGAATAATACTTAAATAGTTGTTGTTTTGTTTTAAAATATTCCATGGTATAATTATATGAATTAACGTAATCGTAAGTCCTTTCCCTTGGTTGTACAAGAAATGTAAAAAAAAATGTCAAATTCGTGAGTTCATTATTCTTTATTTTCGTCTATCTTCAGAGTAACCATGACTACTTTATGGGATTGCGTTACCTTGTGGAATTATACAATTGCAAAAATTGCATGGCATGCGGGGCGAATGGAAAAATGTTAAATTTCTATATGGACAAATTCGTAGAGAATTTATCAACAAAGTTCCGTAAAATAGGAGAGTGATATATATGAATTATAAGATTGTGCTCATCAGAGAGGATTTGTGAGCGCTGTAAAGTAACACTGGTCCAGTTGCGAGAGAAATGACAAAATGGCGAACAAATTGTAAAGAAAAATATTTTTTTATTTTATTTAATATATAATTGTATTCTATCTATAACTAAAAGATATTTTACAACTTTTTAACAAGTCGTGCCGCGTGAGTTCCCTTTGTAACAACGCTAGATAGTACAAAATAAAAAATTCAAGGTGTAGAAAGATCAAGTAGTGTTTTTCTGTTCAGTCTTGTAAATATTTGTGGGCGTGATACAAGATTTGGAGGTAGATAGTTGGATGAGATCAACGTATTTAGCAGCGGTGCTTTTGGCTTCTAATGTTAAGGTCCCGGTGAATATAAACAATGCGGAATGATTGAATAAAGCAACCATTGGACCAGTATGACGTCACATACACAGCTGATTCTATCAAAATTCACTGAGAACCGATTAGCGATAAAAGATGGGCGCAGCCTTAATACTCTGTCATGTGTGCCTAATATAGGATGAATACTCGTTCGGTCTACAGTTGCACTAACCAAATTGTTAATTTCAGTTACTTATAAATCACATTAGATAGAATACCCAGTACGATATTGGAACGGGAAAATTTCACAATTCCTTTTATGCCTTTTTTGACAAAGTGGCCTTCATTTAATATTGTATGAGTATGAGTATGAAAAAAGAAGAGGACATAGAATCATCTACAAAGATGAAACGTTTCGATTCCATTCAATGCAGTCTCTCATTCCATTTGTATCAAAGAAACAAGCGGACTAATTTTTATAATTATTATCTACTCTCTTTCATAATTTCAATATTTCGAAATGTTAATCCAACCAATTGAATATTCATATAACATAGTATGTATAAAAAATTATTTTTTCCATTAAAATCTCAAATAAAAATGTTGGGGGAAACAAAGATTTACAAAATAACAAAATAAATGCATAGACATATATACACTAACGCCCACAAAAGCAATAATACATACAAACTTAGCGTATACGCAATTTGTCACGTATCCGTTCTTATTGTTGTTGCTATGGCTGTTTTGTTTATTCTATATTGCTGTACTTGAATAGCCACAGTCACATAGTATATGTATGTAGCATATAAATATACATATATATACATATGTATGTACGTATAGCGTATAAGCAGTACATAATATCAGGCAGAACGTTGTCACATGGTATAGCATATGAAACATCTTTCGATGCAGGCAGACAAACAGATAGTCAGGCAAGCATAATAACACAATAAAACAACAACACAACAACACAATAAAATTAAAATCCAGAATTCTTACTTCCGAAAAACCAGTTCTTAGTACATAATACAATGTATACAAATACATAGAAGTAATGTGTATTACTATGATACATTTGTATGTGTACCTATACATATGCTTGGTCTTCTACATAGAATCGAAACATCCCAAATAGAAAAAGGAAAAGAATAAATGATCACAGGCATAGCCACATACACAAACACTGATGATGATGATGATGATGGGACAATGTCAATGTTATTTCATTTGAAGTTATGATGACCTTTTTAATACATATCGTTTTTCATATAATAAATCAACCCCCAATTTTGATATTATACATTGATATTGAAATTTACATTTAATAAATTGCAACCACCCTTTAAACCCCTTTCTGATAGTGGTTGTGCTTGCATATGCACCATTCTATAGCTGGTTGTATGTGGAATATAAACTAGCTGATCATATGAACAATAAACAGTCGCAAGGTTGCATTTCACAATTATAATGCGTGAGTTTAGAAGACTTATACATTGTAATACTGATGTGACTTATATAAATGGAAAAATAATTACAATTTATTTAAATTAAATAGAAATTGTTGCTTCGATTGTGTGTAAATGCATAATTATTATTATAAATATTAAACAAATTTCCAACATCTCCAAAAAGCAACCCTGTGTTTGTTTGTAACTACATGCAATCGTTCAATTCGTTGTGGATTCTGTTTTGAGTGAACATATGAAAGTGGAACATGTTGATTTTTTTGAGAAGAGTTGCGCGAGCACAATAACAAATCAGAAGAGTGTAAATGGTGCTGTGAATATGCGAAAATAAAAAAATAAAAGGAGAATATACAGAAACGAAACAACCGCATACAAAGAAACGAAGAAAACGACAAATACGATTGAGTGAAAAATTGGTTTGAAAGAGCAATAAAAATTGACAGACATCAGCTTCGTGTGGAAAAAAGCGGCGTCAGTGGATTTAATTTTATTTGAGAGTGTGTATTTGATGTACAATGTGAATAGCGCAAATAGAATTGGCTTATTATTTCAATTTTTTTTGTGTTTCTTTTTGCAAGCGAATACTAGAGATTTATTAGTTTACTTGAAATGTATGAAATTAAAATAAAATTATAAATAAATTGTGTATAAGTGGTGATAATAGTAGGTAGAAGGTAAAAAAAAAAAGATCAGAATATTTGAAATTAAAATATAAAGAATACAGAGAGATACAATACAAAGAAACTACAAACGAGGTAGGCTAGCAGCAAGCAGCAACAGTAGCAAAAGAAAAAAATACTATTGGTGCAGGCAGAAGGTAACCGAATAACCATTGCAGCAGTGCAGAGCAGAGGTAAGAAAATGATCAACACTTTGCTGGAACATGTTCCCATGAAAATGGAAATGTCGGAGGAAGTTGGTGAACGTAATGATGATGATGATGATGATGATGAAGAAGAAGAAGAAGGAAATAACTCCAAGGCATCGACAGTAGTAATGGTAGCATCAGCGACGACGATGTATGTACAGAATAAAAGCAGCACCATAAACAAAGACAACAATGAATCAATGCAGAAGAGAACAGGCATCAACGGTGACAAGGATAAAGCTATACGAGTGCAGAAGATGAATACAGATGACGACGACGACGATGATGATGAGGATGATGACGACGATGATGATGATGATGATGATGATGATGATGACGACGACGACGATGATCTTGAAGATGAAGATGTAGCTGCTGTCTTGAGTTCGGATGAAGAAGCTGAACTGGAAGCTCAACGTATACGTTTCCATGAGCTTCTTGAAGAGAAATTATTGCATGGAAGTTGTAATAACAGCAGTCGCAGAAGTAGTTCAAGTGCAGCAAGCAGTGTAGGGGTCATTAGCACGGTTTCAATTACAACAAAAGAGCAGTCAGAAATAAGGGTTGTACCAGCGACACAATTGATAGAGGAGAAGAAGGAGGAGCAGAAACATATAGAGGAGAAGGAAGCGCAGAAACAAATGGAAGAGGAAGCTAAGACAGAAGACAGACTTGTGGTATGTTCAGAGGAGGTAGAGGAACCTACACCGCAACAACAACAGCAACAAGAACAACTCGAAGAACGTCAGGCTGAAATTAATACAACACGTTTACTGCGCAAACGTAAAGCTTCACCTACGACGCCGCCACCCTCCTCACCACGTGTGGAGGACGATGTACCAGAGCAACAAGCAGACGAAGAACAGCAAGAACAACACCAGCAACAAGAAGAAGTAAAACCACAATCACCCTCACCGTCCATAAGTAGTAATAAGCGTCGACGATCATCTTCATGTACAATTGGTTCATCATTGGTGACACCGGCCAGTCAAACAGAATCATGTGGTAATGTGTTTGTGCAACAAGCTCAGCAAAAGTTGATCTTTCAATGTAGTTTCTGTGAGTTGATCTACGCAGAGGTGGAGGCACTCTCCGGGCATTTACATATTGTGCACAAATTATTCGAAAGTGATCAAATTGCAGTCAAACAAGAGACAGATGTGGCGATGGAGGACGCCCATAAGCAGAATGGTTTAGATGAACATTTGATTACGTTAGCACCTGGTATGCCACCATTGCAATCATGTGGCAATATATTTGTATTGAATCGTAAGAAACTGTTTTTCGTTTGTGGCTATTGTGAATGTAAATATGCTAAGACGGAGCTGTTTGACAAACATCTAAGACAACAGCATGATTGTTTTGTCGCTCCCAGTCACAATGAAATCGCCGTACAACCAATGCCTGTGGTAAAGCGTGAAGTCTTTATAATAACCGAATATTTGGATGCTGCCACAATGGTGACTGATGGCAATACGACAGCAACTGTTGCCGTAGAAGCTAAAGTTGAGCATGCGCAGCCCATAGCGATGGTAGAAGAGACAAAATGTGAAATTAAACCAACACCAACACCATCGCCATCACCATCACCACCATTACCACTAGCACAGCATTCACTGGAATCGCAATCATCAACATCGTCATCATCACCACCACCACCACCACTAATACCTCCTGTACTATCAGTGCCAATGGTTGCCATACCGGAAGGCATACATATGATGGTCGATAATAGAGCAGATGATGAACTGGTACATTCGTCATCAACACCGGACACACCACCACCCGAAGAAGAAGAAGAACAAGAAGAGCAAAAGAAAAGTGCGCTGGAGCATAATGATGTTGCTGTGCACAAACCAAAGCCAGAAGAAGTAGTAGCAGTCGAAGTAGTAGCAGTAGAAGAAGCACCAGCACCAGCACCAGTAGAAGAAGCACCTGTAGCATTAGAATCACCATCACCTCCACCACAAGCAGTAGCACCATCTTTACCGGTAGCAGAATTAGTAGTTCCAGCAGAAGTAGTACCAGCGGCAGTGGAAGAACAATCATCTGAAGCACCACCAACTGTGGAAGCAGCACCAACACCAACAGCAGAAGCACCACCGGTGGCAGCATCAGCAGATGTACCACCACCACCAGCAACAGAAGAACTACCGGCAGTAGCAGCAGAAGAACCAGCACCAATACCACCAGCTGCTGTGTTACGAAGAGGAAAACGTAAACGAGCCAAGGCACAGACTAAACGTAAAGTTGTGACGGTAAGAATGATGAATATTTTTTTACTTTCTTTGAGAAATACATTTTTCTTAAATTTGCAGAAATCCACCCGTGCTACCACTACCACCAAGAGCACGATCACAACTACATCTGCTACCTCCTCCGACACCACCACCGAATGCATCACCAACACAACCACAACTAAAGTAACCAAAAAGCGAACACCAAAAGCACCAGCTGCAGCTCAATCTTCACCGATCGAACAAGATTCGATTGCGACGACACGTTTACGGCGCACTTCATCGGCGCACAAATCCTATAAAGACTTTTTTGCTAACGATCAACTGCTACCATCATCGCCAGAATCGGCCGATTCCTACACAGAAGTCGAAAGCAGAACAGCTAAGGCCAAAATTGTAGAAGCTGTGACGCCAGAAACCACACCGACAACTGTAGCGCCAACTGCTGCTGGCAATGTTCTAAGTCCGATGCAAATTTTGTCACCAATGAATCTTGCATCCAAACCACCAACACAACAGCCAACAGCAAATGCTGCTGCTACAACAGCTGACTCGAATGTTGCTCAACAACAACAAGCACAGGGGATGCTACGTTTCCCATGCGACCAATGCAGCAAGTCATTTAACAAATCGTCACGTCTCAGCGAGCACAAACGTCTGCATACGGGCGAAAAACCATTCCATTGTGGTGAGTGTGGCAAACAGTTTCGCATTAAAATGCGTCTCACCGAACATCAGATGCGTCATCGCAAGGAGAAGGCGTTCAAATGTGATGTTTGTGGTCTGGCTGTTGCAACGCGACAGGATCTGACACTGCATCAGCGCCACCACAGCGGTGATCGACGCTACAAATGCACCGAATGCCCCAAAGCATTTGTCCGTAGCTCTGATCTGAAGATTCACATACGCGTGCATACGGGCGAAAAACCATTCACATGTGAGATATGCCAAAAAACATTCCGAGCCAATCAAAATCTGATCGTTCACCGGCGATCGCATCTGGGCGAAAAGAATTACAAGTGTGAGTACTGTGACAAGTGTTTTATGCGCAACATTGATCGCAAAGTCCATCATCGAACGCATACCGGTGAGAAGCCATACAAGTGTGAGATCTGTCAACGTGGCTATTCGTCACGAACGCATGTACGTTCGCATATTGAACGTGAACACGTGGCGAATGTGACTGGTGTGAAGCGAGAACGCAAAAAACCGGGTCCCAAGCCGAAGCATTTACGCGAGGAATTGGCCAAACAGAAGAAGCTAATTGAGGAATTGCAACAGCAAATAATGCGTCAAATGAAAACGGACGAAACTACTAATATACCGCTGCAGTACGATGTTGCCGCAGAAGACGATGTGGTCGTGGGAGCGGTGCTGGAAGAGGTGCTGCAACAGGAGGAGCAGCATACAGAGAGAAAGAAGCGGACTAATGGCAGACATGCGAAGGAGCAGCAAATTGCTACCAAAGCGGAACATGAGGGCGAGTTGAAAGAAGAACAAGAAGTCGTCGTCGATAAGCAGGCAATGCCAACATCGCCGACAGCATCATCTTCGGCGTTGGCGACAGCATCACCTCAACCCTTAAATGAAAATAAGCTAAATCGTGGTGTTGCAAAGCAACAACAATCACGACGAAGACAACAGCCGTCCACAACAATAGCGTCGTCATCGACACCGACACAGCCACCACCACCACCACCACCACGATTGGGTGTTGTGCAACAGGTCTCAGTGACGGTTTCTTCGCGTGTACAGCACCAGCAGCAGCACCGACAAGATTCTGACCATTGTATACCGGAGAAGGAGAATGATACTACGCTGCTGGCAGCGAATGCCATTGCTGTAAATTCAACGGCACAACAGTTGACTGCAACGACCGCAGGGGCGGCCACGACAGCAACAACAACGTCTCACGTTAAAAAGGAGCGTAAAATCACAAGCTATTTTACGACGATCGGACAAAAGGCCGAAATTTAAAGACTCAACTCGACAAGAAGACACATGAATTATATTATTAATTTATTTTGCTAAAAGTCTCAGCGCAATACAACTCTGCATGCTATGTTTTTGGCTTTCTATGACTGTTGTGTCATGGACAGATGGCATAAATTTCTGAGATTTTCTAAATTATCTATAATTATATAATTTTACATTTTTAATTTATTTTTATATAATTTCAAATTTAGAAGGTCTCATTGAGCATTATTCATATACCAATTATATGTCCTATTTCGAATACGAATGCTTTACAACAGGCATTCTTGTAAGAATTTATGACATGTTAAAAGACCTTGTCAATTTATAAATGTGTTTTCATTTATTATTTTTTTTTAATTGAATTTATTTTTATAATTTTCTATACACAAGATATTTTTGTTGCAACCTCGCAGAAATGCATTCTAGCGAAAGTCATAAGGAAATGAAGATTTAAACTAATATTCTAAGAAGAAGAGAGCGGCATGATGCTCTCTTCTATGAGCAGGGAAATGTAATAATAACATTACTGTTTAAAATAAGACTTTATGGTGGAATTTCGCAAACAAACAAATAAAACAAAAAAGGCAAATATTTCACGAACATAAATATTTTTTAGCATTACTTTCTCTCAATTTATCTTATAATAAAAAAAAAACAATAAATATATATTTAGTTGTAATTTATGTTAGTACTAGTATTACTTTCTCAATTAAAAAAAAACAAAAAAAGTCTATTTTTTATACTTATAAATATTTTATAAAAAGAAATGCAAAAAAAAAAAAAAAAAATTTCAATAATGAAATTTCTCTCAAAATAAACATGAACAAATTATATTGCATTAAGCAATTTATTATTTATACATTTTATTTATTAATTTTTATCTTTATAAACATGTAATTGCATATGATATATACTCATTTTATGTTACCAAGAGAAGAGAAAAAAAAATTCCATAATTAATTGATATTCTAAGTGGTTTAATTATCTAATTATTTGCATTACATTGAAATATATATTTTTTTTTTTTTTGCAATTAAGATTTTAATCATTTATATATTATAAAAAAATATTTATATAGATATTACACACTAAAAATTACAATTCAATTCAATCAAATTTTCTCATTTTTCATTTTCATATCACATACACACTAATACTTCAATACTTCCAATTTAATGATAATTTTAATTCAAATTATAGTTGTATAAGCAATTTTGTCATTTTATTTGATTTTTAAATTTAATGGAAGCGAAAAATCACAGTTAATAACCGTTAACAAATAACAAATAAGCAGTCTTCATATGAAGAGAAATTTAAAGAAAAAACAAAAAAGACATGAAATTTCATATAATTATTTTTTTTTTAGATATAAATGCATTTTAAAAGTATTGCTACTTTGGCATGCATATTTTACATATTGAACTCTGATTGGAATCATTTTTTTTTTTTTTTTTAATTTTCTTTTCTTTTCTTCCATTTCTTTTTTGACGATATTTATAGTCGTCATGTGTAATGAAATACAAACAGTTATAAATATAGTATAAGTATAGTAGATATATGAAAATGCATATAATAAATTTTTACAACAATAAAAAAAAAGCAAATTATTCGGTCCGTATTAGTACAGTCAAAATTAAAATCATCTGAAATTTTTATATGTGGAAATATCTCAACCATACCAAATTTCAGATGCAGCTTAATTTCGATTATAACTATGGACCATGATGTTTTTTGGTTTATAGTAAAAATTGAAAAATTAAAACAGTTTGTATAAAAATCGATTTTTTGCCTGGAGAAAGGTGTATATACAGTATTGTGCAAAACTTAAGCAACTGGCATAGTGCTCTCATTGATTTCAAATTTACTAAAAAATAAAAGCGCTTAGATTGAATGTTTTAATATTTATTTGTTCCTTCATTAAATACATAAAAAACAACAACAACAAAAGTTCGGTATTCTTACGAAATTAACTGTAAACAACAAAAAACAAATTATACTCATATTTCATCTGTGCAAAACTTAAGCAACTCAGAGTGCAAAGGTGTTCGAAATTTCTTTGTTCAGAAAATAAAGGATCTTTTTCGGAGTTTTTTCTGCTTTATGCATTAACATTGATCTAACTCAGTACAAAAAAGTCTTTCTTAGCGCACAGTTCTTTCAAACATATTGAAATCCAAAATGCAACGTGTCCGTTATAGTCATCAATTTAAGATGAAGGTTATATCGTTATTTAAGGAAGGAAAACCACAGAATGACATTGCAAAATCATTAAATATCAACAACTCTATGATATCAAGATGGATACGATTATTTGAAAAAACTGGTAGCGTTACAGATCGAAATTCAGGAGGAAGACCCCAAAAAATTTCTTATAGGGAAGCTATTCAAATTAAAAAATTGATTAAAAAAAACCGTTCATGTCTTCAAAAGATATAGTAAATACTCTTAATTTAAATGTCGATTCAAGCACAGTAAGAAGGCATTTGATTAAAGTTGGTTTAAAAAGCTACAAAGCGGTAAAGAAACCAATGCTTACACCAAAACATGTAAAAAAAAGGTATGTTTGGTTTAATGCGTTCAAAACAAAAACAACAACATATATTTTTTTTCCAGACTTGAATTTGCTAAGAAGTACGTGGGCTGGTCCATAAAAAAGTGGTTTGGCGTACTGTTCAGTGATGAAGTTAAAATAAATTTATTTAATTCAGACGGAATAATAAGAGTTCGACATGCGAAAGGTGAAGGCCTCAATCCGCGATACTGTAAAAAGACTGTAAAGCATGGAGGAGGGAACGTCATGGTGTGGGCGTGTTTTTCGGGGAGTGGACTTGGTCCGTTGCATAGGATTGACCACAAAATGGACAGATTTATGTATAAGGACATCTTAGAAACTGCAATGTTGCCTTTTGCGGAATGGAATATGCCACTTCGATGGGTGTTTCAGCACGACAATGATCCGAAACACACATCGAAGTTTGTGGAGGATTGGCTACAGTCAAATAAGATTCAAGTGCTTGATTGGCCGGCACAATCGCCCGACTTGAATCCTATTGAAAATTTGTTTTCCATTTTAAAACGAGGCTTGGGCTCAAAGCGCTTTAAAAATAAAGACGAACTATTTTTAGGCCTCAAAACTGAATGGGAAAATATAAATAAATCATATTTAACGAAATTAGTAGCTTCTATGCCCAAAAGGTGTGCTGCAGTAATTAAAAATAAGGGATACTACACAAAATATTAAAAGTTGCTTAAGTTTTGCACAGATGAAATATGAGTATAATTTGTTTTTTGTTGTTTACAGTTAATTTCGTAAGAATACCGAACTTTTGTTGTTTTTGTTTTTTATGTATTTAATGAAGGAACAAATAAATATTAAAACATTCAATCTAAGCGCTTTTATTTTTTAGTAAATTTGAAATCAATGAGAGCACTATGCCAGTTGCTTAAGTTTTGCACAATACTGTACTTTGTCCGATTAAATTGGCAATGGACATGGTACATTCTTTATTCTTTGACATCCTTCTGAGATACATAAAAAGGGTCAAAAGTGGATGCATAAGTACCACTGTAAAATATTTTTCACACGATTCACTACTTCCTAGCGGCCTTCTTAGATATTGAGGGTAGCTCTAACCAGGGGATTGGGGTATAAGATGTTCCTAAGGAATGGATAGTTATTATGGTCAAGTCAAGAGTGACTGAAATGGTGAAATGGCTAAAATCTAAATTTTAGGCTTCACTGTTCATCCGCTTAATACGTACAAAACAGTTAAATTTTTCAAAAAAAGTGTTGAGAAAGCCTATGTGGCTTTTTTTTTCTCGCAAAAATATATTTGGATAGATATGGCGGCTGAGTACCTGTATCACTCATTAGATACCATGCGGAAGTAATATTTTTTAAAAATAAATATGATTTACACATATACTGGTACGTATGAATTATAATCTTTAGTTTGCTTCTATTGAATATAACGTTTTTTTTTTTTACATTAAGGTGGATCAACACAATTCAATAGAATATTTTATAATTTATTTTAGACTAAACTATTGGTAATTGAATTGTAAAATTGTAGGCCGAACAGATACCCCAATGTTGTTGTTGTAGCAGCAAAAATACGGAAATGCTTTGTTTTGTTCTTGTACAAAGCATTTCCGTATTCTGATGAGGTGAAGAGACCTTGGTCGAGTGCTTCCGGAACCCCAATATACACCCCTTAGTGGATAACCTTCATAAAATTAATGATTGATGACCAATTTAACTTAAAATCACATGAAAATCGACAAATAAATGCATTGCTGCCCAAGAATCGCATTTAGGGTGCGTTATCTGACACCAACCACATTAGTTTTACCTCCCACAATATTTTATCGATATTTTGTTCGATTTTCTGAACAGAAAAACATCAAATTTAATAAATGACTCCATAGCCGCCCAGAAATGTTGTTATAGCAGCAAAAATACTAAAATTCTTTGTTTTGTTCCCGTACAAAGCATTTCCGTATTCTGGTGAGGTGAATGGTTCTTGGTTGATCACGTGGTTGAGTGCTGCTGCCGGGACGTTGACGCTTCCTTTCTTGGGAAGGTACCAGATACTCCAATATACACCCCTTAGTAGATAACCTTCATAAAATTAATGATTGATGAACAATTTAACTAAAAATCACATGTTATCTGACTCCAACCACATTAGTTTTACCTCCCACAATATTTTATCGGTATTTTCTTCGATTTTCTGAACAGAAAAACATATGAAATTTGATAAATGACTCCATAGCTATATGTTGTTGTTGTTGTTGTTGTTGTTGTTGTAGACCCGTCCATTCTTGGGAATGAAATGTAAATTGTGGGTGAAATGTAAATTGGACTATATTATACCATATTTACCTCTCCTATATTTTTCGTGAACATTCTTATCGCCCGTACAGCTTAAGACTGTCATAAAAATATATGGAAAAACATATAAAAAATTGATCAATAAATTTCATAGCTGCTCACTTACTACCTATATACCACCTCTTAAGGGGGTTGCCATACAAAATGATCTCAAAACCATTTCAAAATTGATCAATAACGCCATAGCTGCTTAGGGATCGCTTCTAGAGTAATTCATCTTAACGGCGATCCCTATTAATTTTTTCTCCCCAGTATTTTCCCTGAACATTCTTATCCCCTACCGGCATTCCTTAGCGCGGCTCCCATACAAAAATATGTTTTTTTCTAACATATCCAATATGTCTAGCCTATGAGAGCTAGAAGAAAAAAACCCCTTTCTAATTATCGACCATCCTAATGTATACATATAAAATATAAAACAGCTAATCAAAGTCTTAGAATTATCAATTGCTAAGTACACACATAATGTTGTTTCTCTGTACATATTTTACTTGTATATTTAGACAACAATAAGTAATAATAATAATAATAACCACAATATTAAAATCATAAAAATAACAAAAATCTACAAATTTTCTACTCATAGATGACATCATTTTGTTTTTGTTTTATTTTTTCTTTTCTTATGAATTTCTGTTGAATTTTGCCACTATGTATGTATGTGTGCATTTATGTATATTTTGTACAAAATCACAAAAATGAAAATAGAAAAAAAAAATTATATATTATATCTAAAATAAATATATAAATGTTACGCATACGTTTCGTTGTACTTGGAACGTAGTGCATAGTAAGCAAAAACAAAAAAATAAAAGAAATATGTAGCAATAAGGTATAATAATTATAATGACACAATTTCTTTGCTGCTATTAATGGTTTCTTTTTGTACTTTTTTAAGATTATGAATATAAATGTGAAATTTTAAATCAAATCAGACACAATAATAAGTATTGTATTTATTGAAAACGCAATTAATGCAAATTAAGCAAAAAAATACACACAGAGATAGAGACGCAATCAGACATAGTAAAAAGAAGAATTAAAAACAACAACAGCAACAAGTTGAAGCGATAACACGCAAGCATGAAATAAATGACAAGTATACGCCCAGTCGTTGATGGAACCATATTTATATTGAAAATATACTATATATAGTGTGTGTGTTTCTTTCTTTTTTCTTTTTTTTTTTGTATATTTAAATATGTATATTATTGCTGTTGTTGTTTTCAGATTTGTCATTCCCCGTTTTTATTTCTTGCTGATATTGCTATTGTTTGTTTATATAACTACAAAAAAAAGAAAAAACAAATATATATATATGAGTATCAACGATATGTATGTATATATATGTATGTGCTTTATTCAATTTTCTTACTTTCATACATTTATTCACTCATTCAACATTTTATAGAGATACCTATATGACGGCGATCAGTCTTGACTATATTTTTGCGGTCACTCATCTTACTCTCTCTAACATAATTCGCATTATATTCCTACATATATCTCTCTCTCTCTCTCTCTTATTGCTTTGTTTTGACATTTCGATTTATAATTTCAGTTATTTCAAAAAGAATAATAAAAACACATATCTGTTGCTCATTTGGTCTCTCTTCATATCTTCATTTCTTTATTTTTTTCTTATTTTACTACATTCTCACAAGTCACTATGAGTCGTAAGCCTAAAGAAATAAGCAAAACGAATGTCGTTAATAAACTCCGAACAACACACCATTAGTGAGAATGGAACAGAATATTATTGAGAGGAAATGTCTAGAATTGAAACAAACAACAACACCAACACCAACAACAACAACAACAACAACAAATACAATCAGAAGAATTTACATATACAAAAGTAACACCACCAACCGTCCATGGTATTCCATATGGCAGTCATATGTACAATTAATTATTCTCCACATACATTTATATGCTTACTATTCTCATTGTTCTGGTTGATATTATATTTTGTATGGTGTGTCGGTTCACATCGGTTTGGCTTCATCTTCAGTTTGAGTCTTATTTCAATGCATACTGTGGCGGTCGTTAACATTATTCTATTGTTGTTGTTGGTGTTGTTGTTGTTGTTGATATTATTTGCTATTGCTTTTATGATTATTCTTCTTTATAATCGTTTGTATTTTTAACTACTCCTTCTTCTTCTTGTTTTTCGTTTGAATTTTTAACCTTGCTCATCTTCATACAAATGTACTCATATGTGGAACGTATTTTTTTTTTTGTGAACATTGCTCTCTGCAAATATACGACGTATGTAGTGTATTTGTATTTACCTACGAGAATATGCGAGCATATGCACTTCATATGCTCTCGGTATTTTATGCTCAATTTATTGGTTGCGGTTTGTTGTTGTTGTTGTTCTTGTTGATATTATTGTTATTTATTTAGTCAGTTTTTGCTAATATTTGTTGTTGTTGTAATGCCGTTATGTATTGTTTTCGTTTTTGACAATGTCGACGGTTACGATTTTTATTGCAGTTGTTATTGTTGTTGTTATTGTTCTTATTATTCGGTCAAGCGCGTGATTTCTTTTGCTTTGCTGTACTATCATTCACATCGCGATTGTGTGTGTTTGTCTAT
The DNA here is from genome assembly GCA_963854835.1 of Megamerina dolium. Taxonomy (NCBI): domain Eukaryota; kingdom Metazoa; phylum Arthropoda; class Insecta; order Diptera; family Megamerinidae; genus Megamerina; species Megamerina dolium. Next base: position 10,413,774 of record OY978528.1, read on the forward strand.
TTCAAGCGGCACCGAATTTAGATTTGCTATTCTTGATTTCTTGGAAGGAAATTTGTAAATATTTTTTAATACATTATACTATTTATGATAGTACAATTCGTACAGTCTATTTACCTATATTTGCAGTTTCTTTGTTATTGTTCTTTTCTTTAAGGAATTTTTGTCTTTGACGATGACGTCTACTGAAAGTGTTTTAGGATATTTTTGTAAAGAACATTTGTATTTTTAGCGATGGTTTCTGATATTTCTGTTGTAGCTCAATTAATAAAATTCTTTTAAATATATTTTTAAGAATAAAAAAAAAAATATTGTAAAATGTAAAAGCAATGATATTTCATATTAATGGTTATTTTGATTGGTATATCTAAGCTACAGTCGAAAAACTATCAAAAATTAACTTTCTATAGGGGTAAAAACTGATTTTTGAAATCAAATTCCACTAAAAATTCATATTTTCTAGAAAAAAATATTTTAAAACATTCTGAATTTTCAGATTTTCACTGAGTAAGCGTTAAAAAAATTAAATCGCCTTATTAGAGATGCCTATTTTCTATTTTCGAACACTCAAAATAATTCTTTCAAATTGAAAATGATGGCTTCAAATGTTTTATCGAAAAATTCCTCCGATAATTATATTGTATTATAGAGATCCGATTGCAATGATCCAATTACAATGAAAAAAAAAGAAAGAGTTCGCCAAATTGAGGCAGAAATTCATGTACTGCACAGTATATTACCAAAATATTTTCATCAATAAAATTCTGAAACAAAATTTTGGAAATCGAACGCTTGTTAGATCAACAGGATACAAAAGTACTCATTTGTAGCCGATATTATATGTTTGATAATTGTCTCAATAGGATTTTGTTGTCTCATTCTTTTTAGAAGAATTTTGAAAATTGAAAACAAAGTTCAGAATTCCCGAAACTGTATAATTCATAATATTTATATATGGTTTAAGATATATGTATGTAGATTTATTAAAGAGCTGCAGGAATGTATTTAATTTTCGAATGATGCTCTTTACTCTCAAAATATGTACAATATTTGCAAAGCATATCTAAATATCATAGAATGAGAATGAATGAGAGTAAAATATTAGGCAAATAGAATACTCATTTAATCATACTCATACTCATACTTATTTCTTGTACAAGAAATATTCCATATATTCGTTTTTTCGCACTTCAAATAAACGAATATTTGAGAGTACTGTGAGTATTTGAGTGTACTACGATTATTTGAGAGTACTACGAGTATTTCAGTACTACGCGTATTACGACGTATGTATGTTGTACGTTATAATTGTTGTTGATATACATGACAGACACTAATGATAGGTATTACTGCGTCTTGCCGCGCATGTTGTCTTATCTGCTGTTTTTTTTTTGTTTTGCTCATATTTTTTTGTAATGTAACAGAAAAGCAAAATGTATTCTCAAATACTTTACTTCCATTTGTAAAATTTTCAGATTCTACTCATTCGATGAAAACGAAACATACAATCTATTCCATTCGATTTCTATTTCATTTATTTTAATTCGTATTTGCTTAGGCGGCTGTTATGTTGACGGTCTCGGTAACAATCAAGTCACGCGTTGTTTTTGTTTCCAATGTAAAATGAAAAATTGAGAGCGAGAGCAAGATCGTAAGATCACAGGAGATTTGATCACAGGAGATTTGACTGTCAACACCAAATTACGAGAAATACCAATTTATTTCCATATTTATTACATAGTTCAAGAATTTTCAAACATATCACCAAATCCACAAATGACGTACTGAAAGGTGGGAAAAAAAATCGTCTTTGTGATTGGAGATCGAAAATCCGTGAAGATAACATACTTTACTTGAACAGCAAGCGATTACAAATTAAAGAGCGTAATATTGTCGTGATTGGCACTCATATGATTCTCAACATAACAGTCGCCTAAGAGAGAATGAATGAGACATTCTATTCTAATATCAATGGAGTGTTTTGAAGATGTAAACAAATATATTCCTGCAGCACTTTAATATTTACATAAAAAAAAGTGTATATTTTTGAATTAAAATAAATAATAATATTATGTATGAAAGTATGCAAAGTAAATAAATATTGAAATAATAAAATTGAAATTGGAAATTGGAATTGGAAAATTGAAATGAGAACACATTTTTTTTCATTTCTTACTGTGTCACACAAATAATGAATAATAAAATGAAATTACGTTGAAAAAAGGGCAAATAATACAATTATGTTTATATTTATTTTTATTTGTCATCATAAATTATATTGTGTGAGTCAAAAAAAAATCATATACATTTGTACGACCATATGTATTGAGTTGTCGCAAAAGTCAAGACGTATTTTGCAATAGATGGCGTCACAATTATATTAGCTATCATGTGAGCACCGAGGTTCACGCATCCCATCAGAATGCAGAAATGCTTTGTTTTGTTCCCGTACAACAACAACAACCATATCATCCATGTCTGCGCTGGAAAAAAACCTGTCGTTAAAAAAAAAAATAACGCAGAACCAGGCAGCACTCCAAAATATGGAAAAGATCATATACTCAAATGGTGACGATATCAATGATTGAACTTTGTTCTATATATTAATAAATAAACTTTGACAATCGTCCTAAAAATGTCTCACAACTTTTCAGACAAGCCAATATAATAATAAATTTTAGTTAATTAATTCGTGATTGTTAATTCGTTTCATTATTTATGAAATCATGGTAATTAAAGCAAACAAACAAACAAATTAAATTGCATTTATTACAACTCTATTATGATTTATTATGTATTAATATTATTTTCATGGGAAAAAATAACGATATTATTGCTATATCAGAAAGGCTTACAATTGTAATAGTATCCATGATACATAAAAAAAAAGATTAATTCATGATATGTATTGATAAATCAATGTTATAAATCCAATAAAAAATTTTTTATTTAAAAATTGTAGTTTACCAATTAATTACAAAAGGTTAATAATAATTTTATTAATGCTTATGAAAAATATGCAATTTATTAATGTGTGTTAAATCCATCAGAATGTATTGAAAGCAATATGGCATTTGTTTTTTTTTTTTTTTTCCAATAAAGCTAATAAGAAAATATTTTTTGAGAGCAATATTCTGATATTAAGAGCCATTAAAGTGAGTTTTATGAAGCTATAGAGTAAATAATTGGTTTTTGTTAAATTGTAACTTTTAAAAAAAATTTCTACATCAAAAAACTTGAATGCTAAAAATGCGTGAGCACAACGAGCTACTTTCACAGCAATCTCTTCTATCTTGTCACCTAATATCAAACCCTTACAGCTACTTAATGCGGTTAACATCTACCCCACGTAATGCGCGCAGCAGATTGCGCTCGTTTGATGGGCATGTGAGTCACCTGCTCAATGATGTGAGCATTAATACCTACAAAGCGGCACTGAATGCATTACACCAATACGCAGTGGAAGGGGTCATACCCACAACATAATACTGGGCAGACGTCTACCGCCAATTGCAAACTGCAAACAACATCACCCCAGGTCTGCTCGAGTCGGGTTAGGTCGGATAGTTCTGGGACCGTCCTCGTAAATGCATCATTCTGAAAATGTCTGAATTTTTTTGATTTTTTTTTTGCCAAATTACTTATGCACACAAATGTTTAAGTTAGTCTCTTCATAAAATGTTTATTTCTTAAGCGAAAATCGAAAAAATTATGTGAAGAATCCAATTATTTTAATATATATGGTTTAATTTTTTTTTAGGCTTTTATTCCTTCACCACACAACATCCGAAACTAAAGGCTTCTTTAAAATAAATTATAAACCTGTTTTAAAAATAAAATAAAATTATGAGAGTCTCATGTATGAATTCAAATATTTATATTTTGCCTAAAGCTCTTGCTACTGCATAAAATACTCACTAAACATTTTGTACAACCTGTATGTGTGTGTAACATTTAATAAATGATAATTAACAAATCATACGCCATGTTGCATATCGGCTATAATCATCCATTTCATAGGTGTGTATTGTCAAATTAATTGATGAAATCAAGCGAATAGATGCTTATGAAAAACCAAAATCAATAATATATACAAACCTACTCATACACAAGCACATATACTTATACATAGGTACAAATGGTACATGTGATTAGAAATGTTTATAATTTTTTTTTTTTTGTGATAATTAACAACATTTTATTCAATTATGACTATGTGATTATTATTTGTATGCAAAAATTGGCACAAAACATTATTGTTGTTGTTGCGGTAATTAGTTATTGCTATACATTAAACTTTAAGCATTTTGATGCTGCTAATGTCCCGTAGCAATTTTTCAATTCAATTTGGGAAATTGTTGGTTTATTATTATTATGAAAAATAAAATAAACTATTTGATTTTTATTTTAAATGAAGTAAATTCTATTTTCATATTTTCACTAATCATCGTAGAATTAGAACCAGAACTAGTTTGTCTAAAGAATAGTTAAGGTCAATCACATTAAGCATATTATTGTGTAAGTACGATGAGCACTTTAATGAAATTTTATATGAAAAGTATTTATTTGTTGTTGCTGTTGTTGTTGTTATTGTTGTTGTTGTTATTATTATCGGTGGTGTTGTAAAGTTTTTAGCATATTTATGTGAAATTTCAGTTGAGTGAATATATACTATGCATTGTTTATAATTTTAATGAAGTTTTTTTTTTTGGGGTTCAACACACACCGCAATACATTAGCACACATACATCGTTACTATATACTCACATATGTTATTTACCTTAATACTGGGTGATTCAGCAACATCAGAATAGTACACTATTGATTCTAAGGTATAAGCGAATGATGGAATTGAGAAATTTACTTAAATATTGTATCAATATATTTCAGTATGAAATTCAAAAATTTGTGCCGATGATCCTTGGGCGAACTACTGTGCAAGTTTTTCGCCCCTCTGGCAAATATTTCAAAATTTTTAAAATTAACGACTTATAGATTTCCACCCTTGGTATCCTTTACATCATCATACCCCAACTGGTATTTGTAAATTGTAATGTTAGAGGAGGTAGTATCGTGGGAGGGTGGGTTTTGCAAATAGCAGCCCACCATTATTATTAAAATAACACTTAATTTGATTTTAACTAAATCTATGCAATTCGAGTTCGTTGATGTGTTTATTATTATTATTATTATTATTATTATTATTGACAAATTAGATTTAAATCAATTTTCATTTATGATTAGTTAAATTAAATGAAAATTTTCATGTGTGAACCTTCTGAGAGGTAATTCATTTATTCTATGGCTATGAATAATAGTTTTTATGAAAGGAATTTAATTTTTTGTGAATTATCGGTATGGAAAATTTTATGTATTTATTATTAAATTTAAAATTAGATTATTTTGTTTTTGAGGCAAAAACATCGAATTTTCCTTATCATCTAGAAAATGTGGTAATTTTTATATGCAGGCATGTATAGGAGAGGAGGAGAGAAAAATGTTGAAAAAGTTTTAAGATATTTTATACTGAGACTATACTCATTTATTAACGGAATTATTTAAAATTCTGCGTGATATATTATTTTGATAAAAAAAAAAACAATATATTGAAGGTTCTATAAGAATATGATGAAAAATAGTGATACCCGCCATATAAATTTTTCGATTTTCTTATTAAAAATCAAAATTTCATATGGAGACTTTATTAATTTCTGAATGAAAAAGCTCTATATTTTAATAAAAAAAAAAATACAATTTATGTAGTTACATAGTAATGCACTTAGAAATGATATCAAATCAGTGATTTTTATTTAAAAAAAAATCCACTTTTTATATGAAGACTATATTTATTTATAAATAAATTTACGTGAAATTTTATACAAATTATTATTGTTATTAGAAAAATAAAATTTACATAGTTTTGAGAATGTTATCTATAAATTTGCATTGAAATTTGTCAATTTACGTTTTAAAAAATTACACTTTTGTATGAAGACTATGTCTATTTATAAATAGAATGTCTTCAAATTTGGTACAATGTGTTATTAGGTTTGAAAAATATTTTTTTTTTTTTTTTTTTTTTTTTAGCTTATTTTTTTTTATTGAATCTTTCTTATACAAGAAACTAACAATAAGTATTAAAATCTTACAAACTAAATAAAACTATGTGATATCCCCTACGTTCCATCACAATTTGGTGAGTCGCGAGATGTAGCAATTTTACAGCATATTCAGTGTGTCTTTTCTTTTTAATCGACGATGCCCCTTGCTCAGCAACAATTGCCTAGCAAGGGGATTCGGATGATTGTGTAATTTTTGAATGTAGCTTCTGCAGGACATTGCAACTTCCTCAGAAATTGTGGATACATTTAAATCTCGATGGATGTTAACGTTCCTCATATACCAAGGCGCATTTACAATAATTCGCAGACACTTGGATTGTATTCGCTGCAATTTTTCGATATTAGAGGGAGATGCGGTGCCCCAAAACTGAATACCATAAGTCCAGATTGGTTTCAGGATTGCTTTATATAATAGCACTTTGTATTCAAGATTCAACTTTGATCTTTTGTGTAACAGCCACCATAACTGATTCATTTTAAGCTTGATCTGAGTTTTCTTTGCCTCTATGTGATTTTTCCATGTCAGCCTTCTGTCGAGGTGAATACCCAAGTACTTTGTTGAGGAACATTGTGGAACTGATTGGCCATTAATTTTAAGTGGGGGACATGTATCTAGCCTTAGCGTGAAGGTTACATGTACGCTCTTTGATTCATTGACTTTTATACGCCATTTTGCTAGCCAGATTTCGAGAGAATCGACATGAGTCTGCAGGAGTTTAGTAGCTTCTATGGGGTTAGAGCGAGAGCACAATATTGCCGTATCATCAGCAAAGGTCGATATGAATGTATAGTTATTGTTGGGCATATCTGAAGTGTATAAGAGATACAGTAAGGGACCCAAAACGCTTCCTTGAGGAACGCCAGCGTGAATATCCAATGGATTTGTTGTGTAATCCTTGTGATGTACGAGAAATTGTCTTTTCGTGAGGTAGCTACTAAGCAATGAGGAGACATTTGCAGGCAGTAATAGTTTGAGTTTGTAAATAAGGCCATCGTGCCATACTTTATCGAAAGCTTGAGTGATATCAAGAAAGACAGCTGAGCAATACTTTTTTTCTTCAAAAGTGTTCCTTATCAGAGTTACAATGCGGTGGACTTGTTCTATTGTGCCGTGCTGTTTTCTAAATCCAAACTGATGTTGAGGAATCAGTTGGTTGAGATTAATAAATGGAGTTATATTCATGACAAGTAGCTTTTCGAATACTTTAGAAAGTAGAGGCAGGAGGCTGATAGGTCTGTACGATGCAACTTTTGTAGGGTCTTTTCCTGGTTTTGCTATCATAATAATTTTTGAAGTTTTCCAGCATTTGGGATAGTGTTTAATACGAAGGATAGCATTGAAAATGTGCATCAGATGAATTACTGAAGCCGGAGGTAGCTCTTTTATCATTTTACCGGTAATTTTATCTGGACCAGGTGATTTTTTTGGGTTTAAATCTTTATAAATTGCTTTGAATATGTCCTTTTTTTAATTTTGAGCGTTATTGAGCAAGGTTGAGAAGTTAATATTGGTAATGAGGACTGTGAAGAGGGTGGATTGGGTGTAAACACACTTTTTAGGTGGTTTGCAAAAGCCAAACCCTTCTCACAGTTGCTTCTAGCCCAATTACCGTCACTCAAACGGATGGGGGAATCAGTGAGAATTGGCCGATTTGATTTTTTTGCTGATTTCCACAAGGAGTAGTCTGACGCTTCACCAGGTGTTAATTTCGCTATGTGCTCTTCTAACTCTTTGTTGTTTTTATTTTTTAAGGCTTGCTTTAACTTTCGAGTGCAGTGCTGTAGCTGTGTTTTCAGATTCGGTGATCTGAATTCTTGCCATTGTCTTCGGAGTCTTCTTTTTTGTCTTACTAGCAATTCAATATCGGCTGGTGTGTATGGGCTATAGTTTGATTGCTTGCATACCTTTGTGCAGGTGGCTGAGCTGAGAGCTAATGAGAGCAGCTGGTTGAATTTTTCGAGTGCTGAGTCTACATCGTGTCCATTTCTTAATACAGTACTCAGAGGAAGATGGGAATTTATATATTTCTTGAATTTTAACCAGTCTATTTTCTTTCTAACGCAATTGCTTTGGGGGCTTGGTGATTTTATAGATATTACCGTGGGTGAGTGGTCAGATGATAGATCATAATTACACTCTGTGGAGATATTTTCCATCTGCAAACCTTTGGCGACTCCAAAGTCTATGAGATCGGGTATTTTCCTCTTGTCCGTCGGCCAATATGTCGGTTGACCATTTGAAATAACATCGTAGCCGTGGTTAGTGATGATTGAACATAGTCTTTTGCCTTTTGGAGTTATTAATCGGGAGCCCCAGTGAGTGTGTTTGGCGTTGAAATCGCCAGCAACCAAGAATTTGCTACCAAGAGTTGAGAAAAATTCTTTATATTGCTGTTCGGTAATACTGTATCTTGGGGGACAGTATATCGCAGATATTACTAGCTTAGAGATGTATTCTTCCAGACATATGGATGTTGCTTGCAAGTAGACGCTACTAAAATCTTCAAGAACATGATGTTTTATTCTGCTTTTTATCAATATGGCAGTTCCTCCGCGTGCCTTACCATGCGGATGATTTGTGGTGTACAGTTTGTAATATGGTATTTGGTAGCAATTTTTGTCAGTGAAATGGGTCTCAGATATCATCATTATGTCGATTTGGCTGGATTCAAGGAATTGAATTAGCTCCAAACGGTGCTGACTTAAGCCGTTGGCGTTCCAGTGGCATAACTTGAGACAACTCATGGTCTGGATAGCAATGTTTGGAGTAACATCGATTGATTTTTCATCATTTCTTGCATCATTGTTTGCATTGAGTTCATGAATTGGTTCATATTCTGAATCAATGTTTGAAGCAAATGTTCAAGGGTACTTGGCTGTTGGGTGGGCAGTGAGTGTTTCTGCTCATTATTTACATTGCTTTGTTGGTGTGGGTTTTGTTTTAACACGCTAGCGTATGAATTGGTCTGATTCTTGTTTGGGATTGCAGAGAAGAATTGTGTTGCATCAATATTTTGTCTCTTACTTGAGTTGGCTATCTGAGTTTGCTCAACTGGTTTTAGAGGTTGATTGCTAGCGGAGAAATTTAGCTTTAGGGTTGTATATACTGGGCAACCTCTATAATTTGCGGTGTGATTACCTCCACAATTGCTGCATTTTTTCATGCTAGCATCGCCTTTAGATTTTGGGCATATGTTTGATTTATGGAGATCTCCACAAATCACACAAACAGCTGGCAGGGTACAATATGTCTTAGTATGTCCATATTCTTGGCAGTTGCTGCACTGAGGAGGTCCAGTTCTCTTATGGGGTTCTTCGATTGTGATTTTGCGATGCAATAAATATCGAATTTTATATATGGGGTGTACTTCACCTTTTTTTAGGGGTTTTGTTTCAGGCTGAAGCTCAATACGATATAACGGTTGAGGTATATTGCTCTTGTTGAGAATGTTGAACACTGTTTTGGCTTGAAACCCTTCTTCCTGAAGGGCAAGTTTGATTTCGTTAATATCAACGTTGGGTTCGACGCCTTTGAGTACAACGATTAAGCCCTTACTACTTTTTAGCTGATATGTGTAGTAATTCTTTTTTACAGCATCAAATTCCGCTATTACTTTGCGATAATGAGTTTCGCTGTAGATTTGCACTTTGGTTTCCTCAATTTGGCCTTTGCGAATAGGAACAACATGGAAATTCTTTGGTCCTATAAGACTTGTAATTCTAGAAATCAACTTATCTGAGTTGCGTTCTCTCAAGAAAATGGGTGGGGGTTTGAAATTTTTCTTGGAGATAATATTTTCGTCACTTTCATCACCTGAAAGCAGAGCGTATCTATTTTCCGAACTAATAGGGACAGTGTTCTGTTTTTGAATTTTTGTTGAATTCATTTGTTTTGAATTTTGCGGACTTCTCTTTCGCTTTACTACAGTAATGTAGCGATCAATACCAGTTTGAACAGCAACTGGTTCTTTATTAGTCATCGCACTAGTTGCTTTAACTACTGGGTCATGCACTTCAGTAGAAGTGCCGTTATTTGATTGCTTTGATGTTGTAGCTGTTGGTGTTACAGCAGGAGAAGCACATTGTACACTCCACGGTATAGAGGGAGATAGTATATCACGATAGAACAAATTATTTTTTTTGTCTGTATTTATTGTTGTTGCAAAATTTGATGAATTTTTAATATGTGCAGGCAAAAGATTTGCACTGTTACTTTCACTTGTGCAGTGTGTATCAACTGTTTTATTTGATAATGCACTTATCGGGGGGGTTTGCGCGGGTGATTGCAAATTATTGTTTACACACACATTAACAGGCGATTGCCGTTGCCGGAGAGGAGAGCGTTGAACACTCATATTATAATCAAAATGTTTGCAAATTATATTATTTTATTTGTTTTTTTTTTTTTTTCTAAAAATCGAAAGAAACACGTCCACTCTTATTGGTGACTTTCGCAAAATGAAAAATATGATTTCAGTTGTTTCAGGATATTACCAACAAAAATACTGTCATTTTCTATACAATTTAGTGGATTTTTATTTGAAAAAAAAATCCAAATTTTGTACGTTATATACATATGATATGTTATTCTCGTTATAAAATGTGATTTGTATGATTTTTGAATAATACATTTCAAAATAATAATAGCTTTCATACAAAAATTTGACACTTTTCACTTTTAAAGATCAGCATTTTGTATGGAGAGATTCTTTATTTCTGAAAGAAATAGCCTTAAATATATTCGATGAAGTACTATTGAAGCGAAAAAAATAAAATTCATGAATTTTGAGCATAATGCTCTAAGAAATAATGATAACTTATTGATTTTTGTCTTAAACAATCAAATTTTTGTATGAAGACTATATTGATTTATAAATAAATTTACTTCAAAATTGTCTACATATCATTATTTTGTTAGAAAAATTAAATTTACAAAGTTTTAGAATGTTCTCCATACAAATTTCATACAAATTGGTCGATTTTCTTGTTTAAAAATGCAACTTTTATATGGGAAATTTTATTTATTTATATGCGAAATAACTTCAAATTCTGTGTAGAGTATCATTTTGATACAGTAAATAATATAGAGCAATACAAAAACTGAGAAATAAACAAGAATGGACGAATCTATGTGGCTTAAGCACTCGACCACGTGGTCGACCAAGGTCCATTCACCTCATCAGAATACGGAAATGCTTTGTACGGGAACAAAACAAAGCATTTCCGTATTTTTGCTGTTACAACAACAACAACAACAACAAACAAAAAATACAGTTCGAAATTATAATACTCCTTTTTTATAATTTCAACTCCCTTGTAAATAGAGCAGATGGTTCCCTTCAGTAGTTTGGGAGATTTAAACTCAATTATTGAAAGTCTGGAACCATTAGTTCAATTCAAAAATAATTTATTTAAGCCTTCGGAATTTTTTATTATATCATCAGCACTTACTAGAATTTTCAGAACAATAATTTTGCAATTTTTTTTTTCCATTAGGGTGACTGAGAAGAAATTTATTTCATTGTTAAATTCTAATAAATATAAAATATATATATAGGGATTTGTTCATATTTATATGTATCATCAATTCAATATCATACATTTTTTATATCATGCAATAATTATTACGTCAATCATGTTATTGAATATGACATTTGATGATTACATATACAACAGCAGTCTAGGTATATATTTATTTAAAATATGAACTATTCAATACCTTCAACATTATATTTAAACATCCAATTTCGATGTATGAATGAATAATTGTATGTAAATATTGATTAAAATTCAAATTATATTTATTCAACGTGAATTTTGAAGGATGGCATTGGCTTATACAGAATTATTCTAGATGTAATCAATATAGAAATCATATAAATTTAGCTCAGAATATTGTTAAAGATCTATGTGATCATATTCTTTAATGTTGTAATTTTGTTGTTGTTAGTTAATAGAAATTATTCTTGAGTTAAAACTAAAAAAAAAAAAAAAAACATTTGAATAAGCCTGAGCTTCGTTTGAAATAATTTATAAAATTTTATAAATATTTAAATAGTAGTAAATCTGTTCCATTTTTTTCTCTCTTTAATAGATTCATCTTTAAATTTAACGAAAATGCAAGATTGAGATAATGAAGCAAGAATTTTAATTGTGCGCCGTTATTATGCGTTGGAGTCCGAAGTTTTCGTCCGAAGAGAATATAGGCACACATTTGGCGGCACTCCTCGTAGCAGATGGACTATAATGAGGCACGTGAATAATTTTGCCGAGTGTGGGACAATCACAAGAAGACCTTATCATCGCGAACCCTCAGTTCGGACGCAGAAAACAAAAGCTGCTGTAGCTGCTGCCATACAGGCCAGTCCTACAGTTTCGACAAGGAGCTCAACTGCTCAAATGAATATCATCAGACAGTCACTGCAGACGATTTTGCATAAAGATTTGAAGTTATTCCCGTAAAAAATTCAACTAACAAGCCAACTGAATACAGCAGACTTGCCAATTTGCTTGGAATTTGACAAGAAGTTCCTCCAAATGGCGGAAGAAGACAAAAACATATTGAACTGCATTTTTATATCTGATGAGACACATTTTGATTTGAAAGGCAGCACACAAAATTGTCGAATATGAAGTGATTCTAACCCACAGATACTCCATGAGATGTAATTCAAGGTGCATTTTCGGTGCATCAAGGTGCATTGTCAGACCTTATTTTTTCGAAAAAAACGACATTACTGTTACGGTCAATGGAGACCGTTACTTAAAGATGTTGAAAGAGCTTTTTTTTTTCCAGAACTACACCGCAAAAGAACACCTTTCAACTTTGTGTAGTTTCAAGAGTAATGACTGGCATTTCAATTTCTTTAGAGAATACCGTATCTATTTATGTGTATAATGTGCATTTACGATTCTATTCATTTGTATAAAAATCAACATATGATGTAACTTTTATCTATTGTATATACTTGTATAAACTTGTAATTATTTGTTTACACTCATATCATACTCATATTCATAAAATTATAAAATGTTTGTTTGTCAATAAGCTGATAAAAAAAAAAATTATTATTTTATTATCCAATAAAATTATAAGATTTGTTGTATGCATTTTTCTATGGTCTGACGATTAGTTGCAGTAGTGGATAATAAGCAGCCAACTTTTATATTTAATACTACATCATTGTATTTATAGTAATAATAATAATAAGAATAATAATTCGATGTTGAGAAAATCGTGTTTCGAAATATCCAATCTGGGGTAACAATCATGGTTTCGAACCCAGGAGATAATCCAGAGTCTGGAGAAGCCTTTATACTCTCACCTGAGAAGTCTAACGCAACTCTCATTACCATCTGGACTAAAGAGCTCAGGACTGTACTCTCAGAGGCTGTCGATGGCAGAATAAGACAAGAAAGACAAGGAGACACTGCTCATCACCTATAAGGGCATCGACAGGTCAATCATCAACTACGCGGCTCCAATCTGGACGCTACTCATTAGTGATATTCAATGGCGACATCTACAAACAACAACAGAATACTAGAATACTACGCACCATCACAGGATGCCATAAGATGACGCATGAAGACCACCTACATTAAGGAACGCGAATGCTAAAAGTGGCTTCCCAAGAATAGCCGGATCTACGTCCCGGAAGCACTCGAGCACGTGGTCGACCAAGGTCCATTCATCTCATCAGAATACGGAAATACTTTGTACGGGAACAAAACAAAACATTTCCGCAGTTTTGCTGCTACAACAACAACAACAATGTTAAAAGTGTGTGAGCACAACGAACTGCTTTCGCAGCAATTTCTTCTTTTCCTGTCACCTTCCATTACACCTCAAGAACAACTTAATACAGCTTGCCCCTCCACCGCGTAGCATCCGTGGTGGCCTACGCTAGCGGTGATGGGGATGTCAGTCACCTGCTCGATGATTTGAGCTCTAGTACGCATTGGGAGGCCCTGAATTCATTGCATCAATGCGCGGTGGAAGCGGCCATTAAGGGTCGAACTCATAATATCGTGCTGGGTGGTCACCCACCGCCAATTGCAGACTTCGAGAAACAGCTCCCTAGATCCGTTTGAGCCACTTTGGCGTAGCTAAGGTCTGGGTGGAGCACCTATCTGAATTTCTACATGCACCGGCTGGCTGCTGCCATTCCAGACCGATGCTCGCGGTGCCAACAAAATTCCACACGACACCCGCCGATCTTTTCGCCGGACTCAGAAGGCCTACCAGTTTGACTCCCAGGAAGCTGGAGCTTGTCGAAGTGAACAATAACAACTAAACAACTGACATATATACATATTCGAATTCGATTTCGAATTTCTTTTCTGTAACAACAACAACAACAACAACAACAACAACAATATTAATAATGATAATAATAATAATAACTAAAGCCATCATTAAATTCATTTGATTTTTTCCATGAATTCAATTTAAAAAGATATTGATTTCAAACGGTAAAAAAAAAAAATGAAAAATATTGATAAAAGAAATAATATAAGTACTTGGCGTGTACTTCACATTGATAGGAAGTGTAAAAACAAAAATTATTTAATTTTGATAGACATGTATTATCTTTAAAGTGCGTGTGTACTAAACAACAATAATAATAATAATTAAAGCAAAACAAATAAAACTTTGATTTTATCAATTTTCATATAAAATATTTACTATGAAAAATTCAATTAAATTGTGTTAACATTTAGATATTTTTTTTTTTTTTTAGATTTTTTGTGTTTTATTAAAAATATATATATACAAAAAAAAAACTTCATTTCCGTATGCTTATTTATTTAACGCGTAGAAAAAAATATACCCCACTGCTACAATTTCATTAAAAAAATTTCTAATAATATATTCAACTAGTTGCACCTGACGTATGAGTAATTTGTATAAATATATAAAGGGTTATCTATTTCGCGGTTTCAAAAGTATAGGGCTAGAATTCGACATCTGTCAAACTGAGTTGTTAAAACAATTTCTTTCTTTTGCAGTTCAAAGTCTGACATTTGCGAAAATGGATCGCTTAACTATCGCACAATGCATTAAAATTGTAAAAACCTACTACAAAAATGATGATTCTGCCACAGCCACATATCGTGCTTTAAGAGGAGATTATGGTTTACATAATCGTCCAACTACGCAAGCAATTGGCAATATGAAGAGACTGGATCGGTTACAGATATTGTAAGGCCTGTGCATCATCGTTGCGCTCGTACCACCGAAAATATCGCTGCTGTAAGTGAAAGTGTTGCCGAAGACCCGAATGTGTCGATTCCTCGTCGTTCTCAGGAATTAGGACTGTCTTACGGCACATTATGGCGTATTTTGCATTTGGATCTACACCAACATCCATATAAAATCCAGCTCACACAACAACTGAAGCCAGCTGTCGTAGATACGACGAATGGGTGCTTGAACAACAGGCGGTGGACGGTGATTTTTCGAACAAAATTTTCTTCAGCGACGAAGCACATTTCTCACTCGGTGGGTATGTTAACAAACAAAATTGTCGTATTTGGGGTTCTGAGAATCCTCAAGTAATTGAAGAGAGGCCACTACATCCACAAAAAGTCACTGCTTGGTGCGCTCTTTGGTCCGAAGGTGTGATTGGACCTTACTTCTTCGAAAACGACGATGGAACGACTGTCACCGTCAATTCGGAGCGTTATGGTCATATGATAACCGCCTGCTATTGAAGAATACGACTTAGAGAATATGTGGTTTCAACAAGACGGTGCCACATGCCACACAACTCGAGCGAATATGGCTTTATTGCAAGAGAAATTTTCTGGCCGCGTAATTTCTCGTCGTGGCGATATGAAGTGTCCACCAAGATCATGCGATTTGACACCGCTTGACTTTTTTTTGTGGGGCTACGCGAAAGATCGTGTTTATGCAGATAAACCTTTAACTCTTGAGCACCTAAAAACCAACATTCGTCACGGTATGGCTGAGATACCGCCCAATATGTGTAAAAAAGTGGTCGAAAATTACCTCAAAAGAATCGATGCTTGCAACAATTCGCGTGGTGGTCATTTAAATGATGTAGTATTTCACAAATAATGTCAACGTTCAAACTTTATAATAAAAAAGAAATATCATGATAAAAAATATTTTGTATGTGTTTTATTTACATTTACTTTTGAAACCGCAAAATGGATAACCCTTTATTATTGTATGTATTATGTCTATAAAATGAAATATATACGAGTATAGAAATACTGGACTTAAATGACCTATTTACAAATGTAAAGCACGTAGTACATTCAATTGTAGCTTGTCTACCTAACTGATTTATTGTGCCAATTAAATAACTTATTTACATGTTTACATATTGAGAATATGAAATTGACAAAAAAGTTACCTACTGTCGGTCGAGATCGACTTGTGAGCGTGGTACTCTTATTTGTCATCGACTATTTAAACTCTAAAGTAGGGAACAATGTGGCAATATGGGAGCTAACATATATGAAGCAAAGGGGTTATGATTCATTTAGTCTGCAAGGAAGGTGTACAAATTCATTTGAGACCTATATCCAATCATGTAGGTACTCTCCTACAATCGATGTTCTTGTAATTTCTTGAAGATAGCAGTGGGAGGTCCTCTGCAAAATTGTTGTTCTTTTAGTTTTGGGCAAAATATCAAGGGTAAGTGTATTTGAAGAAAAGGTTGGAAAGGATAGGGGCGATTCCTGAGCAATTGTGGAGGAGATATTTGTTCATTTCCTTTTGCTTTTAAGTCTATTTTGTAGGTAAGCTTCTCTAAGTAGCAAAGATAGGGGATAAGTTTAATAAAGAAAAAAATGTTCAGTGGTAAAAATTAAAGGGGGTTGGTTGTTGTTGTTGTTGTAGCAGCATTGTTGTAGTAATCCATTCTTGGGAAGCCATGGGAGCTCGTCATACATTTTACTTCTTTAGGGAGGAGTGATTTCTGGGCAATTGTGAATATATTTGACGATTTCTGGTGCTTTTTGAGTCCACTTTATAGGAAAGCCCCTTCAAGGAGCAAAGGTAGGGGGTAAGTATGTTCAGAAAAAATGTTCTGTGATAAAAATTTGTGGAAGTTGGACATACACTTCACTTCTTTAGTGGGGATTTCTGGGCAATTGTGAATATATTTGTCGATTTCTGGTGCTTTTTAAGTCCACTTTGTAGGGAAGCCCCTCTAAGGAGCAAAGATAGAGAGTAAGTATATTCCGAAAAAATGTTCAATGATCAAAAGTAATGGGGCTTGGTCACATATTATATACCTCTAAGTGTAGTATGCTATTGATAGGAGTAAAATGTATAAAATTATAAATTTTTGTGTGAAGAAAAAAAATTAATGTGGGTCTGTTATATATTTTACCTGTCTAGAGGCAATTTTGGCAATTGTGAATATATTTGTCGATTTTTTGTGCTTTTAAGTCCACTTTTTGTAAAGAAGCCCCTCTAAGGAGCAAAGATAGAGAGTAAGTATATTCCGAAAAAATGTTCAATGATAAAAAGTAATGGAACTTGGTCATATATTTTATACCTCTAGGTGTACTATGAGGGTCTGTCATACATTATACCTCTCTGGAGGCAATTTTGACAATTGTGAATATATTTGTCGATTTCTAGTGCTTTTAAGTTCACTTTTTGTAGAGAAGCCCCTCTAAGGAGCAAAGATAGAGAGTAAGTATATTCCGAAAAAATGTTCAATGATCAAAAGTAATGGAACTTGGTCATATATTTTATACCTCTAGGTGTACTATGAGGGTCTGTCATACATTATACCTCTCTGGAGGCAATTTTGACAATTGTGAATATATTTGTCGATTTCTGGTGCTTTTAAGTTCACTTTTTGTAGGGAAGCCCCTCTAAGGAGCAAAGATAGAGAGTAAGTATATTCCGAAAAAATGTTCAATGATAAAAAGTAATGGGGCTTGGTCATAGATTTTATGCCTCTAGGTCTGCTCTGCTAGTGATGGGAGCAAAATTTATAAATATATTAATGGTATGTGGGGAGAAAAAAATTATTGGGGGTCTGTCATATATTTTTCTTCTCTAGAGGCAAATCTATGTATTTTAATAAATATTCCATTGTTTGATTGTTTGGTTGTTTTTTTTTTTTTTTTTTTTTTTTTTTGGATCAAAAACGAAAATAATTTACGAAATGAATTATAATTATTAAGTAAATGCAAATACATGCTGTGACTTACATGAATTTTTCCACTGTTGGAATTTGTGATAGAGAAAACAGGAGCATATGAAAAATATAACCGATACGATGAGTAATGTCAATATGACACCGATCCATATATCGCTAACAAAATGTGAATATTCCATATCAACATTGTGTGCATATGAAGCACGTGGTGGTGGTGCACGACCGGCTGCAATCGGATCACTTAATATGTCTTCTAATAGATTAGTCGATTGAAAATCATCATTATCAACGGCAACAACAGATGGATTAATATCAATTTCGATTTCTTTGCGTTCGGCTGATAGATTTGTGAAAGCCGAATCCAAACCCAATGCCAAACGTTCCAATTTATTGATCAATATTGAATAGTTTTGTGGCAGATCAAATGTTGGTAAATCAAATTTATTAACAGACATTATGATGATGATGGTGACGATTGAACGAACTATTTGTTGTTGTTTGTTATTGTTTAAATATTTTTATTTTAAGCTTATTTTCTTAAAAAGAAAATATTAAATATTATATATTTTTTCACTTAATTTCGTATAGTCAATGTTTGTTAAGTTAGTTAGCTCTCTTCAATTGGGCCAGAATGAGACTTTAGCCGTGTAACAACATTTTGCAACTGAAAATATTTGAAAAATGCTTGAATATGCTTTGAATATCAAGTTGAGATTTTTTACTTTATTTGTTGTAATTTTTCTTCTCGCAATTAAACAATTTCTGTATTTTTTTTTTTTTTTGTAGATTTTATTAACACTCAAGTGTTAATCAATTTTTGGCAGAGTAATGTCAAATATCACAACAACAACAACGGTAATAACTACTTGTGGCTCGTGTAAATAATAAATGTTTTCAAATACAATAAAGTGAAAAGAACAAAAAAAAAAAAAATATTGTATACTGAAGATAATAATTGTTTTTAAGTAATTTTAAAATATCTCTCTACTACTTGCAGTTAGCGCAATTGCCGTAGATAGGTACATGTGTATACATATGGATACAAATTCTTAATATACAATTTATCTATAGATATATTTCTATTTGAAAAGTAGTACGTGCATATTCATCTAGGTACTAGTAAATAAATAGTTGCCACACAAATGATACATAAAGGAAAGTTCTGCGGTTGTTGGTGACACACTTTCGAAAACAAAATACTGGAGACAGTAGAAGTTTCAATCCTATTTTAACTATTTTAGAACTCTTCCAATATTAATGAAATATAATCGTATGTACGTAAAAGTTTTAGCTTGATAACTTAATATTTTCATGTGTAAATTGTGAAAACAATCATATTGAAGCATACATTTGTATGGGAGATAGTCGTGGTTTTAATTCGATTCATTATATTTTTAGATATGTATATCTCTGATCGAAAATATCATTATATACCAAGTTTCAGCTTGATAACTTTATATTTTTATGAGTAAAGTATAAAAACATCCATACGGAAGCATAAGTTTGTATGGGAGCTAAGTGTGATTTTTATACGATTTAGTCAAATTTTAGATATATATTTTCTTTACTAAATATAATCGTATATAACAAATTTTCAGCATGATAGCTTTATATATTCATGCGAAAAATGGGAAAAAACCGATATAGAGGCATAAATTTGTATTAGAGATAGGCATAGTTTTAATCCAATTTAACTCATTTTCTGTTATATATTGTTGTTAGTGAATATAATCGTATGTACCAAGTTTCAGCTTGATAACTTTAAATTTTCCGTTCAGCAAGTGTATAAATATACATATAGTAGTATACGTTTGTATGGAAGGGTAATGTAATTTGAGTCCAATTCATCTCATTTTTGGTTATATATATTTTTTACTAAATATAACTGCATATACTAAGTTTCAGCTTGATAGCTTTATAGTTTCGTGCGCAAAAGTCTGAAAACACACAAAAACAATCACATTTTTGTATGGGAGGTAGGCGCGGTATTCATTCGATTATGGATTTTTTATAAATATAATAATTCTGTGTTAAAATAAACTTCATGTGCTTAATTTTAGTTCGATAGCTTTATATTTTCGTTCACACAATATGAATAAACACACTTCAACAGCATATTTTTTTATGAGTGCTAAGCGTAGTTTTTATGCAATTTCGACGATTCATGAAAATTTTCATTTTTAGGTAAAAATAATTTTATGTAACTATAATCACAC
This sequence comes from Megamerina dolium, assembly GCA_963854835.1. Lineage (NCBI taxonomy): Eukaryota > Metazoa > Arthropoda > Insecta > Diptera > Megamerinidae > Megamerina > Megamerina dolium. Next base: position 10,434,261 of record OY978528.1, read on the forward strand.
ATGATTAAATCGACTTGGAATTTTTTAAGTACGAAATTAGGGTACGAAAAATCCCTGAAGTTGAAATACAGTTTCGAAAGTAATTTTGAATTCAGTGGTGTTTAAGGAAATCAATGAAAGTGTCATATATTCGCCTACACATTTATAAATCGACAAGTATCGACATCTTGTTGAGATATCTTGTTATCATTATCAGTTTATGAGTACACTTACATACACTTACAGTACTAACAGTCAATGATGTGCTACAACAACAACAAAAATGTATCATGAAAATATAAGATACTTTTTACTATATTTATTATAATTATCATAATTACTTTTGTACTTTTTATTATTTTCAAATGGAACAAAATATTTACAATGCAATTTAAATATACAATGGTTGCTATTTATATTTCGGGAATTTCAGAATATACTCCTTGAATAGAATCAATTCTATTCAGAATTAGTATTTGTACCATTCTAGCGATTAAGAAGGATTGCGGAGATGGTATTACGAAGTAAAATTAAGGCTATGTGGCAGCATGTTAAGCATATTAATTCCATATAAAGGGTGCTTAAATTGGTTTAAATCGTAATTTTTTGATATGACAATAAAGGATTGCTAAATCTCGAAATATAATTAGCAACCCTAGTAGTCACTAGGTACTCCAGATGCTTTTAGCATCTTTTGCTATCTGCATATGTACTATGTAGGAGTTCAAGTACATGCGTACTTCACAGATTTATATACTTTGCTATTTTTTGTTTTTTTTTTTTTTTGGTAGAGTTTATTGGGCTTGTCAGTGAATTAGTTAAAATCGATTTAAAAATTAACATATAAATATTAATATATAATTTTTTTCTAAGCCATTTAAATAAGCTTTAAACGTCACATGTACATATACAATATTTCAAAAGCTGTTGAAAAAAAAATCACCACAATTCGCTACAGTTTGAGTTTTGTTATTGTTATTTATTTGTTAAATTTGTTGTTGTATATTTCATTTGTGTCTCTGGCCATTATGATAATTTGACACATTTGCATTTTTATTTCGATCATAAGCTTTGTATTGTATGCATTTCAATTAAGATTCTCTTTGTTTATTTCTTTTATTTTTTTCTTTTTTGATTTTTAATAATATTGGATTTTTATTTATTTGTTCTTGTTCTTGTTGTTGTTGTTGTTTTGTTGTTGTTGTTGTGCATTTTAACACTTTTTCCTTATAGACTATTGTATTCGATAGTTATCGAAAAAGCAACAACACGGATGAATAATAATAAAACAAAAAAACACACAAATACCCAAAACGTTTCTTTTGTTTTTGGCTGATGTTTATGCGTTAATTGTAACTGGCTATAAACGGCTATATAAATATTATTATAATTTTTTTTTTTTCTTGCGCATTATTATGTTTTTGCTTTTTGTCATTAATGTCTTAATGTCACAAAAATGCTTTTAAATGTGATTGTTTATATACCACATATATTTTTTATAATTTTTTTTTTTTTTGGATTAATTTTTTTCCATTATAAATTGCAAATATCATAATTAAATTTATGGCGTTGGTTCAAAATAATATTTGTATTAATTTTCTGTGCACAAGAATTGTTAGTAAATATTAAAGAAATGCAAGAGAAACCAAGATATTTATTACTACTTAACCTTATGTAAGTGAATGAGATATCAAAGATTTTCGAAACGAAAACCATATATTATTGATCTTTAACATGGCACATATAAATATTTTTACCAAAAAATTATTTACTCTGAAAATAAGCCTGATCGGATGAACGACTTGATTATGTCCCATACAAAAGTATATTTTCGAACTTATCTTTATAAACATTTTACACGCAAATATACAGCTATTGAGTTTAAACTCGGCACATATGATTATTTTTTAAAGGCAAATAGACAAATTTGAAAATCTAAATACTCAAATAATTATTACGCCTACTTCCCATATAAAAGTACATGTTCGAATCTATGTTTTAAAGCTTTTCACACATAAATATGAAGCTATTAAGCTGAAACTCGGTACATGCACTTAATTTTATCAATAAAGGTGTAAACTTATGAATGTTATATATTGGGAAAAAATCACACCTACTTCCCATATAAAAATATTTTTTCGAACATATATTTTCACATTTGTGCACACAAATATGAAGCTATACCGCTGAAACTTTGTAATTATAATTATTTTCAACATTGAAATTACATATTTGAGAGTGGAAGCTATTAGGTAAAAATCAAACCTACTTCCCATAGAAAAATATATTTTCGAACATAGTTTTTTAAACTTTGTGCATTTAAATATAAAGCTATATAACTGAAACTTTGACACGATAATTATTTTTAACATCGAAATAACATATATAAAAATGGAAGCTATCGGTTAAAAATTATGTCTACCTCTCATACAAAACTTTGCTTTCGAACATATGTTTACACATTTTATGCACGTAATTATAAAGCTATCAGGCTGATATTTTGTAATTATGATTATTTTTAAAAGCAAACATATATGTTTGAGAATGGAGGTAATTGGATAAACAACACACCTACCTCTCATATAGAATTTTGTTTTGGAATAAATATTTTCAAATTTTGAGCACGTAAATAAAACGCTATCGAATTGAAATTTTGTATGTACAATTATTTTTTAACTGCAAATGAAATAGTTTCAGAATTCGCTTAATCGGATAAAAAACACGACTACCTCTCATACAAAAGAAAGTTTTCGAATATAAGTTTTCGCATTTGCACAAAAAAAAAATTAATAAAATCAAGAATGGGTGTAATAGGATGAATATTTTGCCCACGTCCCATATTTTTTATATATATTAATAATATGCTAATGGCGCTAATTTCTTACTGATTCAATTAAGAATTTTTTTTCTCGCTTAAGTATTTCAATCACATTATAATCTTTTTATTGTTTATAGTGCATTTTTGTTGTTGTATTCATTTATATTTATAATTGAAAAAAAAAGTTTTATTATTCATATCGAACACAAGTTTTAATTCTCATTTATATTTATGTGTATAGCATATTGAACAATGAGTTTTTGATTATAATTAAATTTATATATTAATGTTATTAATATTTTCATATTTTTTCAATATTTTTGTTCATATTTTGTGAGCACATTTTTCACTTTTAAAACCATTTGTAGCTATTAAGTTCGAGATAGTATTTTCTCCAAAAAAAAAAGAGTCTTCTAAAGTCAGCTTTTGTTGTTGTTGTTGTTCTAGCAGCAAAGTCATATTTTTATTTATTTCGCAAATTTTTGTATAGTTAATTAATTACAATACAATATAATTAATTATAATACAATTTTATAGTTATTCACTATTTCTGTAAAATTCCACAACAGAGTATTTTTTAATGTTGAATTACTTTTATTTCTTATCCACATTACTTATTGCGAAAAATCAGAATTTCAATGATAACTCACTTTATAAAAAACAAAAAAACACATAAATATATGTTCCACAGCATTCCACAATATCGAACAGCATCAAACACAAAAGCCGGCAAAATCGAATCAAATTTTGTTTATATATTTTCTACAAATTTGCCATCTTATATTGTTTTATACTTTTGTTGTCTTATTATACAAAATTTTTATTTGTGTCTAAGAACTATGAAGACTAAGATAAAAAAAAAAACGAACAAAAAAAAAGTAAACTTAACGCGAGCACATGTTTACAACAATTAACCGTGTTGTGGCTGTTGCCATATTATAACCAAGTTTATTTCGAACATAGAGTAGAGCAAATGAAAAAAAAGCAAAAAGCACAAACAAAAACAAAAATAAAAACAAACAACATCATTAACTTGATGACTGACTCTTGACGACTGCAAAATGACAACAGAGCAATAACAACAACAACAACAACAACAACGCCAAGATATTGGTAACACATGATTCTCTTTGCGAAATACATACACATACATATGAACACATATACACACAATGTCTTACTAGTCTTCTTCTTTATAAATTGATTTATCAGAGAAGAAGAAGAAGTAGAAGAAGAAAAAGAAAAATATAAAAATGATTATTAATTTGAACACGTTGAAATATACTACATAAACGAGCATGTACATACGTCTACATATGCTCACATCTTGAGACGACGTCATAAGTTTGCTTGTAGTACTACATACATATGAGTATATACGCTATTGCCTTCATATATATAAACATATATAGTAATGTTGATTTATATGATACATATATGAATATACGATATATATACTTTTGTCAACATCTCAGATACTAGTTTTTTTTTTTTTTTTGTTTTCATTGCTCATTTGCTCATGTGTTTATATAGTTGTGTGTTTTCTATATAAATTTGTTTGTATTTTCATTCATTTTGTTTGTTAAACAAATTGCCTTTATTAGTGTTTATTAATGAACTCTATTGAATATTTGAACTTGTAAGTAATCGCATACTTTCTCATTGAACCAATACACTAGAAAACAGAAAACTTTTACCATGAAAATTAACTGAAAAAATTATCAAATTAGTTTAAAAAAAATTTCTTTTAAAAATCTATGATCGAAGAGATAAGAAAAAATGAAACTAAGAGTGAATTAACTTTGAAAAGTCTAAAAACATATATTCGAAAACATACTTTTCTATGAGGAGCAGGCGTACTTTTTATTCTATTAAGTCAATTCTTTAACATATATATTTGATGGTAAAAATAATAGCATGCACCAAATTTCAAATCGATATCTTTATATTTATAAGCGAAAAATCAGTAAAACTATATTCGAAAATATACTTTTGTATGGGAGATGGTATTGATTTGCATTTTATCACCATAATTTTGAGATTTTCTTATTCACTATTGAAAAATAGTGATTTGCATAAAATTTCAGCTTGATAGCTTTCTATTTACATGCATAAAATCTAAAAAATATATGTTCGAAAATAGATTTTTATATTGGAGTTAAGTGTGATTTTCATTCGATAACTTCCAATTCTTCAATTTATACTTTTATTAATAAAAAATAAGTTTATGCAGTGGATTTTAATGCTTTAACTTTATAATTATCTGCTAAAAAGTTTGAAAATGCATATTAGAAAATATTATTTATATGGAAATTATGCATAATTTTTATCTGATAACTTTCATTTTGAAACTGACATCATTGTAGGTGAAAATAATTATAATTAATTGGTGCAAAAATTTTGAAAAAATTACATTAGAAAACATATTTTTGTATGGGAAGAAGAAGACGTAAGGTTTTATTCTATAACTTGCATTTTCAAATTGGTGTTTTTGTTGGTCAAAATAAATTCATGCATCGACTTTCAGTTCAAAATTTTTTAAAATACGCACGAAAAATTTGAAAACATACATTCGAAAACATACTTATGTATGGAAGGTAGGAATTATTTTTATATGATCATGCTGATTCCTTACTGTATTTTTGTTGTTGTTAAAAATAATTATATGTACAAAGTTTCACCTCGGTGGCTTTATATTTATGTGCGTAAAATCTAAAAACATATGTTCGAAAGCATATTTTTATATGAGAGGTAAGCGTAATATTCATTCGATAACTTTCATTTTCAACATTGCAACTTTGTAAGTGAAAATAAATTTATAAACGGAGTTTCAATTATTTTACTTCATATTTGCGTGCCCATAGTTTGAAAAAAATATCTAAGAAATCATTCTTTTGTATGAAAGGTGAGTGTGATTTTTATCCGATAACTTCCATTATCTAATTTTCAACTTTGCTGGTAAAAATAAATATGTATACCACATTTCAGTACATTCTGTTCATATTAACGTGCGTAAAGTTGAAAAAAAAAAAATATATTCGAAAATATTATTTTATATGTGAGGTAGGTTTGATTTTTATTCGATTAAGTTCATTTGTGACTTGTTTCATTAGTGGATGAAAATAATCTTCTGTACAAGTTTTCAGCTCGATAACTTTATATTTATGTGCTCTACGTCAGAAAATATATATTCGAAATGGTAGTACGGGAGAAAAACGTGATTTGAATTCATTTATTGGTAAAAATTTGTATCAAATTTAAGTTCAATAGCTATTTAATTCTATAATAAGCTATTAAAAATATATCATCTATTAATAAGTAAAATAAATTTTTATCGTGCTCCAATTTATGTGATCACAAGTGTATGAAGCATGTCTACAAGTATGATATTTACATATAAATGGGTATATATTATATACTATGAGATTTTATATTCTGTGTTTAATTTTGTTCTTTTCTTATGATTCTAATTAAAAAGAGATGATTTATGCAATTTATGTGGAGAAGCATCAATATGAATGCATGCCTACTGTTAAGTGAAAAATCTATTATCTTTAGTTTTTTTTTTTGTAATTTTTTTATTATTATTGTTTTTTTTTTTTTTGCTTTATCACATTTATTTATTATAAAATTTATTTCCTTATTCATATACAATTAATTATTTTATATTTATTACATAATTCATTTCCAATTGATTGCAGCATGCGAATAAAAGTGCATCTTACATACATATAAAGCTATTTATAATCGTATTATTACATCAGTATCAGAAATAGTATTTGTAAATGTCAGATTAATCATCACACTTCATAATGCCATGCACTTTAAATCTACTTGCCTACTTAAGGAATGATAAATATCTGGCAAGATTTATATAATTACACAGTGTATTTTTGCACAGACAGACAACAGACTTGATATACATACTTCCAATAGATGATGATGTACTACTCATTCTTAAATTCTAGCATGTATTTGCTGATTGTATGTGACACCCTAATAGGGATTAAATAACATCAATTAATTACTAATACATTTATTCTATATAATTGCAATATTAATTTTATTAATCTCGATTTTAATTGTTCCGCAAAGTTAATTTTAATATTTGCAATCATTTAAAAGCAATATTCACCACCTTAAATGATATACAATATAATACACACATACGTATAAGAGCCTCCTAATAAACTATAATAAAATATTTACATATATATAAATGCTTCATTTAAATATGTTGTATAAATTATTTAAAAGTTTCAATATGATTATATATAATTTCAATCACTTAACTAAAAACTTGCGTTACAATTTTTCAATATATCTACGTCATAATGCAATACTATTGCGCATTTTTCTATTTCTTACCTCATTTGCATTCGTTTGCCATTAATTAGATGTGAAAATTAATTAAAGCATTAAATTAGATTAAAGCGAAACAAGTGATGTTGAAATAGATTGCAATATTGTATAAGAGATTCTAACTAACGAACCAGTGCGTTTATAAATGGGCCAAATCGATTGAAACCACACCTACCTTCACACTTTCACACTTTTTGTGCAATGATATAAAGCTATTGTAATAAATAGCTGGTAAATAAAGTTCATTTTATCACAAAATTGATATATTAAATAGAAAATGGGCATATTCTGATGGGAAGCTTGCCAACCTCCCAGACAAAATTATGTTGTTCCTACACTTTTTACGCGAAAATATAAAGTTATTGAGCTGAAATTGCGTCAAATAGAATTATATTCAATTACTAATAAACATATTCGAAAATAAGCTGAAACGGATAAAATCCACACCTACTTCCCATACAAATTTATGCTTGCTAATGTACATTTTTACACTTTTCACACGAAAATATAAAGTGAGGAAGGTAGAAATCGGCATATGTCATTATATTTATATAAATATAGTTATATTCGAAAATCGGTCTAATCGGATAAAAACCACCCATATCTCCCATCCAAATTTATGCTTCCTAATGTATTTTTCCACACTTTGTGCTCGAAAATATAAAGTTGGGAAGCTAGAACTCGGCATATGTGATTATATTTACATAAATATAGTTATATTCGAAAATCGGTCTAATCGGATAAAAACCACCCATATCTCCCATCCAAATTTATGCTTCCTAATGTATTTTTCCACACTTTGTGCTCGAAAATATAAAGTTGGGAAGCTAGAACTCGGCATATGTGATTATATTTACATAATTATAGTTATATTCGAAAATGGGAAGAATCGGATAAAAACCACTCCTACCTCCCATACACATTTATCCTTCCTAATGTACATTTTTACACTTTGTGCCAGGAAATATAAAGTTAGGAAGCTAGAAATCGGCATATGTGATTATATTTATATACATATAGTTATATTCGAAAATCGGTCTAATCGGATAAAAACCACCCATATCTCCCATACAAATTTATGCTTCCTAATGTACATTTTTACATTTTGTGCACGAAAATATAAAGTTATGGAGCTAGAACTCGGCATATGTGATTATATTTTTATACATACAGTTATATTCGAAAATAGGTATAATCGGATAAAAACCACGCCTTAACCACGAAATTAAAAATCGAAACAAATCAGCGACTATGTTCGAAAATAAATGCTATCGAAATAAAACCACATGCAAATGTGTCTATCGGTTTATTATGATGTGACGTATTTATTTTAAAATTATATTTAGAGCCTCTTTGAATGCAATATTTTCTTGTCACTATGCAATAAAATTTCAATAATATTAATATAATCAAGATATTATAAAATATGCTAAAAAAAAATAACAGAGCACGCAGACATTTTTTTTTTTACACAAATAAGGCACATGAAAATCATTTGTTTACCTGTTTTTTTTTTTTTTTTTTGTAATTAGTTGCTAATTTGATTAGAATATTATGACCGGTATTGGTATACATATTAACTAATTGCTATATAAAATGACTACAAAATAAGATATAATAATTAAAAGAAGAAAAAACTGAATTTGAAAATTTCACAACACAACAAAAACGCATTATTAATGGTCACGTTTTCGCTAGTCATTGCGAAATTGTATTAATTTTTTTTTTATGGTGGCATATTGATTTTATCATATTCTTTCTATTGTTTTTAGTATACAAAAAAAAAACAAAAGAAGTATTAAAAATGTGACCAAAATGAATATGTATTAATTTTTATAAAATATTTATGTAGACAAGTACGAATATTAAACAAGTTTGGCTACTAAATGCTAACAAAAAGTATGAAGTAACGAAAAAGTGCTATAGAAATTATACAACAACCTACCTATTGTAATTATATAAATTGCTGATGGTTTGTGTCTGTACTATATAAGTTGTATGGGAATATTTATATCTTAAATTCTCCTCAAATTTGAGGAATAAATATTTTATATTTAATTTTGATAATTTCAGAGGCAAAAGTGCAAATTCATATCTTCATTCAAACAGTTATATATTCATATTGTTGTAAACATTTCAAAATCAAAAATGATAGATGTGACAGTATACATTTCTAGCAAGTTCTTATCTCTCTTAACTTATCACAAAGACGTGAGGCGTCGTCATGGCTCTAAATTTCACTTATAACGATTTTGATTTCATTTGATTATTATTTTATTTTTTTTCTCTCTCTTCATTTTGCTTTGTCGTCATAAATTTTAATGGTTTTTACCAATTATTTTCAAATATAATAAATTTTTTTTTATAGACCAGTTCTATAATAAAGTAATCGTTTTATAATTTGCGTTTATAATAAATCTTATTTCACTGTTATTATCAATAAAACTATATATTGTTTATATGGTTTCGTTTTTTTTAAAGAGGCACGTCACATAAATTTATCCACAACAAAAGGAACAAATTAGAAATATAATAAATAAATAAAGATTTATATTTAAGGTGACTTTGTTATTTTTATACAATACGCAACACAATTTCAATGCTATGTGATATCTAACTAATATTAACCCATTATGATCTGTTGGGGGTTTAAATACAATATTTCCAAAATATAAGGTTTAGCAAAAAGAAATCCATTATTTTTACATTAAATTAAAGGTTTTATTTAGCATAGTTAGAATGATCCGATTTAGATCAGATATACACCGTTTTGTTCGACAACTTGTTGCAATTCCTCTTCTATTGGCAAAAACTGGCCGTTTCTGGGCGATTGCTTCCTTCAGACGGTGCAATTGTTGACGGTACAGATCCGAATTAAGAGTTTGGCCGTAGGGGAGCAGCTCATAGTAGATGTTTCCATGCCAATCCCAACCAAACACATAGCAAAACCTTTCTGACCGTCAAACCTGGCTTGGCCACCGTTTGTGCCGGCTCACCGCGATTCAACAATGACCGTTTTCGCTTGACGTTGTCGTAAGTGACCCATTTTTCATCACCAGTAAGCATCCGCTTCAGAAATGGATCGATTTTGTAGCGATTCAGTAGCGATTCGCAGATGGAAATTTGGTCCATGAGGTTTTTTTCTTTTGCGTTAACTCGTGTGGCACCCATACATCGAGCTTCTTTTTGTATCCAGCCTTATTTAAACGGTTCCAAACGGTTTTTGTGCAATGCTTAGCTCCTGGGCAATATAGAAACAGTGCTTACATGACGGTCTCGGACTCGACGATTTCCATTTTTTTTTTATCGATATTTTCGACAATTCAATATCAAAATTACCGGAACGGAATCGACGAAACCAAAATTGCACGTGATTGGCTGTTACAGTATCAGGACCATAAACACTATACACATTTTCAGACATCTGGCTTACGTTTTCGCCTTTATCGAAGAAAACTGTGTCCATCTTTGACGCGTGCTCAAACAATACTGAGTCAAGCAATCACAAAACTGCCTGAAAAGTTTATTTAGTACGAAATCCTTTTCTAACGCCATCTACCATAACCCGATCGCATTTATACAACGTGAGATACAGATTACTAAAGCCATCTATTGGAAAAATAATGGTTTTCTTTTTACTACACGTAATATATCGATTTTCTAATATATTATTATTAATTGTAAAATTATTATAATTTAAATAATTTTATGTAAAAATTTCTACGTCAATCTCTATTTTATAGGTCATTTCGAAAAGGTTGTCAAATTTATTCAAAAATATATTTAATATTTAAAACTCCATTGACCGAACTTAGTTTTCTTTTACTCGTAATTTTATTATTTATTGCATATACCATACTTGAGTATGTAGGAGTACGAGTATCTATGAAAAAAATATGAAACTTTTTAACAAAGAGAAGATAAGCATTGGCAATATATATAGCATATAGCGTAATTATATCTATATTTATACTCTTACCTCATTGATGAATTGCCATGCATCATATGATGTGTATGGCAATAAAGACCCTTTTGTCACTGATACAATATTATCACACAGGTTAGTAACATTTGGGAAATTCTTGCAATTCTTTTGAATGATAATTAAATCAAAATATAGTATATACATACGATATGATACATATATGGTAAACATAGACGAATATGTGTTGCTGTACGCATTGGAATGTTATAAATTAAATATTTATTTTACTGTGTTCTTGCTATTTTTTTTTTTTTCGTGCTGCACTTTCTCTATTTTCGGAATGTGGTTCATTTTATTTACTCATCAAATAAGATAATCACGCTTGATTGGGGAGTACATATAAGTTGAAAAATTTATTAGGGAAAATATGAACGAAATAATAAAAAAACCTATAGATTGATGGGTGGTAAAATAAGTATGTTGGGGAAGATCTGCACCAGCAGGCTGCTCTAGTAAGTTGTGCGTTGAGGCATCCTTTCAACAATAAAGGCAATGTAGACCTCCGCATATTAGATATTCAACTCTTTAATAAAAAACATATGGCGCAGAAGCCTGGACAATTTCCACCACGGATGAAAGGATCTTGGAGTTTTCGAGAGAAAAGTTCTACGAAGGATCTTCAGACTTATTTGCGTTGATGGCAACTACCGAATGAGGTACAATGATGAGCTGTATTAGTTGTACGCTGACATTGACATAGTCAGGCGAATCAAAATGCAGCGGCTGCGCTGTGACTGGGTCATGTCGAGCAAATTGAACAAGGCGCTCCAGCGAAGAGGGTATTTAATTCGGCAACCGCTGGAGTACGCAGAAGAAGAGACAGACTAAACCTCCATTAGAAGGAACAAGTGTTGGGTATCCTGGCGGTGCTTGGAATATCCAATTGGCGCCAGCAAGCGTAAAACAGGGAAGACTGGGCGCCGCATTATATGTTCGGCCTAAATCGATCATCAGTACATAAGAAGAAGAAGAAGAAGATATCGTGAAGACGAGCATATATTCCATCCATTGGAGCTAATATTTGATAATTATGGCCTTTGAATTGGAAACGAAATTTTGAAGATTTTATATACAATACAGACAACTCGTCTTTGGGCAAGCGTTCTGTTTCAGCCATATTAATGGACAATAATAAACAAACAAATAAACATTTGAGTCCCAAAGTATGCTCAAATTACCCGATCCAGAGTACATATGACCGATCGCTCATTAATTATTGCATCTAACTTCGCTCCTAAGGGTCGCTTCTCTGGATATAAGCAGTTGAAAATCGACAAATACCCCCATAATTGCCCTAGAGTGGTGAAATGTACTGACTCCATTAATTCTTTTTCCGCACTATATTTTTCAAATTTATCTAACTCTTAAATTCAACTCTTAGAGATAGGGGCTCTCTGAAAAAATTTGTAATTTTATATAATTGAAAGATCAATTTCGTAGGGAAATTCTCTGAGGAGTACATATATGGGGTAAGTACATTGTACACACTTCTCGATTATCCGGTCAGTCATTTATCCTTAACAATGGCCTCGTCAAAGTTACTACCATTTATGGCTGCTAGAAATTTCATAAACTCATTAAATGGCCTGTGAATAATTGCGTTTTATTTCCTGTTTATTTTTTCTTACTTTACTACATGGCTAGAAATCGGTAATAATTTTTCTATGAAAAGAAAAAAATCAAATATGTAATCTTCTTAGAGTTACATGAAAGTATGAAAGAAATGTCACTAATAAAACCCCTAATATAATTCTCTTTTACGCGAACGATATGAATTATTTATTATATACATATTGTATATCCGCTTATGAATGATGAGTGATGCCTTATTATCATAAGCATCCATGAAATATTACATGACCAACAATTAAAGGTGAGAAAAGTAAAAAATATTGTTCCAAAAAAAAAAAAAAAAAAAAAAAAACAAATCATATTAGATGCACAGTTGCAATTAGTTATGGATTATTGAATGCCTTCACATATGTACTTTTGTATGCACAGATGAAATGATAGATAGCCTATAGTTTGTAAGAGCTAACTAATACCAACATCTAACAACAATAATAATAAAGACTGAAACGGAAATGAGCATCATCATCCATTTTTTTAGGTTACTTCGTAAAGTAAATGTGGGTATTTTTTCACCCTCAACTGTATGCTTATTAGGCAATATAAGTGACATTATATTCTACTACTTTTCCATATAGCGGTGACAGGTTACTATAATTGCTGTTCCATCTATTGTAACATTTTTACGCGTCATTGTCATTTTATTATTATTGTTATTTTTATACCCTGCATAATGCAATATGCATGGTATATTCATTTCGGTCAGATGTTTGTGTCCACTTGAAGGAATCTCCGGAGATATAGACATAGATATATATTCGTGATCAGCGTCGATTAAATTTTCGATTTAACGATGTCCGTCCGTCCGTCCGTCCGTCCGTCCGTCCGTCCGTCCGTCTGTCTGTCACCTGGCTGGTTCGCACGATAACTTGAGCAACTATTGAGCTATTTCGATGAAATTTGGCATAAGTAATCTATGATCCAAGGGTACGGAGGGGATTGATATTGGGCATGATCGGTCAATAACCACGCCCACACCAAGCATTCAAAGGGACTAACCTCGAAATTTTCAAAATCTTTAACTTGCTATAACTCACATAATATACCACTTTGGACAACAATATTTGGCACATAGACTTATATTATACTACTATATAACCTCGCCAAAAGTGGTTGAGCCACGCCTACTTTTTAGCGTAGCTCTCATACAAAGTGTCTGTACTTCTTTAAAATTGAAACTGCTGTAACTTCTACAATCTTCTCTCTAGAATAACCATAATTGACACTTAGATTAACATGGTAGTCGGAAATAATATGGGTGAAAATCAGTATGCCACGCCCACTCCTTTTTGGGTCTCCCATACAAAGTTGCGGAAATTAAAAAAAATGTTACCGGTTATAACTTGCAAACTATTCAGCGTAGAATAACGAGATTTAAGGTGTGGATTAGTATTGTACGAGCAACTAGGCTCACAGAAAATGGGCGCACCACGCCCACTGTTTATCGTAGCCCCCATACAAATTTTAAATTGAAACAGCTGTAACTTCGTCAATCTTCTGTCTAGAATAACCATAATTGACACTTAGATTAATATCGTAGTCGGAAATAATCTGGCAGAAAATCAAAGTGCCACGCCCACTCGTTCATGAGTCTCCCATACAAAGTCAAGGGAATTAAACTAAAATTTTAAGCTCCATAACTTACAAACCATTTAGCGTAGGGCAACGAGATTTAAGGTATGGATTAGTACTGTACGAGCAACTTGGCTCACAGATAATGGGCGCGCCACGACCACTGTTTATCGTAGCCCCCATACAAATTTTAAATTGAAACAGCTGTAACTTCGTCAATCTTCCGTCTAGAATAACCATAATTGACACTTAGATTAATATCGTAGTCGGAAATAATTTGGCAGAAAATCAGTGTGCCACGCCCACTCCTTCATAGGTCTCCCATACAAAGTCGAGGGAATTAAACTAAAACTTTTAAGCTCCATAACTTACAAACCATTTAGCGTAGGACAACCAAATTTAAGGTGTGGATTGATATTGAAAAATTAATTAGATATACCAGAAAGAGATACGTCACGCCCACTTTTTATATAGCTTCCGTACAAAGTCTCGGATTTATCTTAAACATTAAAACAACCATAACTTACTAATTAATACGTCTAGGTCAACCCATTGCAACCTATGTAGTTTAGTATTATAGTCAGAAACTGATCCTCCAAAATTGGTGAGGTACGCCTGCTTCTTAATGTAGGTCCTATACAAAGTAGTGGAAGAAAAGGATGGATATACGAGCAAACTTTTTATATATACCTCTACATATGCAGGGTATAATTTGGTCGGCCCCAGCCGACTGTAAGGAGATTTTTTTTTTTTGTTTTTGCTTTTCTCAAAGTCATCTTCATTGTATGTGCCGGTATTGCGTATGCACATAAAAGTAAGATTGTAGTAAAAAGAAATCCATTTTTTTTTTTCCAATAGTTGGCTTTAGCAATCTGCATCTTGTGTTGTATAAGTGCGATCGGGTTACGTTAGATGGCATTAGAAAGATAGGATTTTCTTTACTCGGTATTGTTTGAGCACGCGTCAAAGATGGACACCAGGAAAGGAAAAATTTGTACTGGATTGGGCCGTCTGAAGGAAGCAATCGTTCAGAAGTGGCCAGCTTTGGCCAATAGGAGAGGAATTGTGTTCCATCAGGACAACGCCAGATTACACACATCGATAGTGACTCGCCAAAAGTGACTTTGGGAGCTTGGTTGGGAGGTTCTTATGCATCCACCTTATAGTCCGGACCTGGCACCAAGAGATTAGTACCTGCTCCCGTCTATGGCAAATGTGTCCCAGTTTTTTTTTTGCCAATAGAGACGAGTGTTTCTATGAGAGTGGCATTATGAAATTACCTTCAAAATGGCAATAAGTTGTCGAACAAAACGGTGCATATCTGATCTAAATCGGATCATTCTAACTATGCTAAATAAAACCTTCAATTTAATGCAAAAATAATGGATTTCTTTTTACTAGACCTTATACAAATGATGATCACAGTTTTGCCCCTTTGTCTGTCAATTGTGCAGTGTGTAATGAAGCGACAAAGTGTGAAAGGCGAGTTCATGTGTGGAAATTTATTTACGCAGACAATGAAATATGTTTCGGAGCAAAATTCTTTTTCGATAAGTGGAAAAGTTCATTAAATGAGTGTTGGCGATGTTAAAGAAGAGAAAAATATATATATATATATATATATATTAGAAGATGGTATAGTGGAATATCCTAGAAATACCCTTGAGTGGGACTGACTTAATAGAAATATAATTTGATTATGTATGCCGTAGCTCAGTGGTTGTGGTTAGTGTGCTGGCCTTCTAATCTCTAGGTTGTGGGTTCAATCAACGGCTGAAGCATAAGAAATTTAATATCGAAAAAATTTTTCTTTCGAACGGTACCCAGCTGTCAGCAAGCAATTGGCAATTCTTACGTCAGTAACAATTTTCTATGGCAGAGCTTCTAAAAGAACTCTGTGACAAAGCTGTGACAGAAGAAGTGATGTCGCAAGAAGTTCTGCCGTTCGGAACCGGCTAAAAATAAGTAGGTCCCTTCTAATACTGTCCAAAATTTAACACGCACAACAGTAATGGAAGTGAAGCTCGGCCCTTTGGAGCTTTAAGTGCCACATATTTATTTATTTACTATATTTTATAATTTGATCAAATTTTTCTTCTCCATATTAAATAGATTTGAACTCGAACAAATTGAAACAACCTGAAAATAGGAGATCATGTCTTTTTTTTTTTTTTAAATTAATTTTATTCTTTTAGAAAGTCTAAAAATATGTCTCGAAACTTATCGAACGCATACATAATGCAAAGTATAACAATAAGTGTCTGCTCATAAATTAGACATTGTTTAGGAGAGTTTGTGTCCGGTACGGATGGCATTGTAACACTCTTGTTTTATTTCTTCTTGTTGTTGCTGCTGCTGTTGATATTATTGTTATTGTTAGAATTGTCACAATCATTGTAGTTGTTGTTGTTGTATATTTTTTTTTTTTTACCTGTACATATAATGCTACTGTTTTCACTGATCCTATGTGATTTGGTTTTAGGGGTGTCTTTCAATTCACTTCACTTTATTATTTATACTCAATAGAGGGTTTATAAAAGATCAATGAAAAATGAAAAATTCTAAAAATAGATATGATGAAAAACAAAAAAAAAAAAAAAAAAAAATTTAAAAATAAATGACCGTAGCTGTTAGTGTCCAGTAATTTTATGCATATTAAAATGTAGAGAATATAATAAGGAAGGTAACATACACACACACACACACACACACACACTTTAGTCTCTCTTTAGTAGAAGCAAAAGAAGGAAATGAATAAAATTATTATAGTTCAATATTTCCCACCACACAGGAAGAAGATCATTAGTTATGTGAGATAGTATGCATTTGAAAATATTCTATATGTAAGTGAATGTGTGTGTGTGTGTGTGTATCTTCATTGAAGAGCCGGCAATGATGATTACCTATGAAAGCAAAGGCGATGATATATGCAATGGGGGAATGAGTTGAAGATGGTATGTTAAATAATCATCTTATAATTTAAATGTCAAAAGGGTTAGGTTTTTTTTTTTTTTTGGACTGCCTGTTAAAGAATTCTCGAATTTGTTTGTTTTTTTTTATAAATGATCATAATTACCAATGCTTACTGTAGCGTCACTATTTTGGGTGTGTACGAGTAGCAGTAGTAGTAGTAGATATATTAACAAATTATGATGGGAATATATAGGGTTATCCATTTCGCGGTTTCAAAAGTATAGGGCTAGAATTCGACATCTGTCAAACTGAGTTGTTAAAACAATTTCTTTCTTTTTCAGTTCAAAGTCTGACATTTGCGAAAATGGATCGCTTAACTATCGCACAATGCATTAAAATTGTAAAAACCTACTACAAAAATGATGATTCTGCCACAGCCACATATCGTGCTTTAAGAGGAGATTATGATTTACATAATCGTCCAACTACGTAAGCAATTGGCAAAATTGTGAAGAAATATGAAGAGACTGGATCGGTTACAGATATTGTAAGGCCTGTGCATCATCGTTTCGCTCGTACCACCGAAAATATCGCTGCTGTAAGTGAAAGTGTTGCCGAAGACCGGAATGTGTCGATTCCTCGTCGTTCTCAGGAATTAGGACTGTCTTACGGCACATTATGGCGTATTTAGCATTTGGATCTACACCTACATCCATATAAAATCCAGCTCACACAACAACTGAAGCCAGCTGTCGTAGATACGTCGAATGGGTGCTTGAACAACAGGCGGTGGACGGCGATTTTTCGAACAAAATTTTCTTCAGCGACGAAGCACATTTCTCACTCGGTGGGTATGTTAACAAACAAAATTGTCGTATTTGGGGTTCTGAGAATCCTCAAGTAATTGAAGAGAGGCCACTACATCCACAAAAAGTCACTGCTTGGTGCGCTCTTTGGTTCGGAGGTATGATTGGACCTTACTTCTTCGAAAACGACGATGGAACGACTGTCATCGTCAATTCGGAGCGTTATGGTCATATGATAACCGACTTTTTTTTTGCCTGCTATTGAAGAATACGACTTAGAGAATATGTGGTTTCAACAAGACCGTGCCACATGCCACACAACTTGAGCGAATATGGCTTTATTGCAAGAGAAATTTTCTGGCCGCGTAATTTCTCGTCGTGGCGATATCAAGTGGCCACCAAGATCATGCGATTTGACACCGCTTGACTTTTTTTTGTGGGGCTACGCGAAAGACCGTGTTTATGCAGATAAACCTTTAACTCTTGAGCACCTAAAAACCAACATTCGTCACGTTATGGCTGAGATACCGCCCAATATGTGTCAAAAAGTGGTCGAAAATTATCTCAAAAGAATCGATGCTTGCAACAATTCGCGTGGTGGTCATTTAAATGATGTAGTATTTCGCACATAATGTCAACGTTCAAACTTTATAATAAAAAAGAAATATCATGATAAAAAATATCTTATATGTGTTTTGTTTACATTTACTTTTGAAACCGCAAAATGGACAACACTTTATATTGTTTAAAAGTACACATCACTTTTGATGAAAGAAATTTTTTTGGAATTTGTTTGGCATTTTTTAAGACTTTCGAGCTCTGAGATATTAGCTCAATGACGAGATATGCCTTATAAGGCTTCCATAATAAATAAATAAATAAACCAATTTTATAATAAAAGAATATATAAATGCAATGCGATCGCCTGGAATGAAGATGAAAGAACACTTTTTGGAATCTAGCTGGTTCAAAACGCAGTGTGTTTTTCTATTGCTATGAAAGTGGGAGTTAAAAGCAAAAAACTTTCAAAAGAATTACTGGTATGAAGTAAAGTTATATTGGCAAAAAAGATCGTCCAAAAACCTCATCCGACTATGATGGGACAAGTGGATGCTGTAGCTCAGGGGTTAGCGCGTTGGCCTTCTGAACTGTAGGTCGTGGGTTCAATTCCAGGTTGAAGCATAAAACAATTTAATATTGAAGATTTTTCTTGTTCCCGCGTCTTGGATAACATGTCATTGCTGCCAATTACACTTTCGAGGTGGTGAAGGACTGTAATGACTCAGCCTGGAGATCATGCGTAGGATAACTCTTGCTAACAGGTGTTATTTTGAGCTAAGTAAGCAATTGATTAGTCAAGCCCTGTCTCGAAGATCGAAAATCACACTCTACAAGTCCTTCATTATTCCTGTCCTAACATATGGCGCAGATGGCTGGACAGTTTCTTGGACAATGAGAGGATGCTTGGAGTTTTCGAGAGAAAAGTTCTGCGCAAAATCTTCGGAGCTGCTTGCATTGATGGCGAGTTTCGAATAAGGTACAACGATGAGCTGTATGAGCTGTACGCTGACATTGACATAGGTCATGTCGAGCAAATGGAAGAAGACGCTCCAACGAAGAGGATATTTAATTAGGCACCCACTGGAGGACGCAGAAGAAGAGTAAGACCAAACCTCCGTTGGAAGGACCAAGTGTTTGGGAAACCTTTCAGCGCTTGGAATATCTACTTGGCGCCAGCAAGCGAAGAACAGAGACGACTGGCGCCGCATTATATGTTCGGCCTAAACCGATCATTGGTTGTTATGGCCACATAAGAAGAAGAAGAAGAACACCCTGTGATGGGAAAATTAAGAAAAACAGCAAAATTAACCATATTCAATATCTGTCTGTCTGAGGTCTTGAAGACAGGCAGAGAAGTAATATATGTCTGCAAGAATAAACTCGTAAATTGTTTATGATCAAGCTTGACTCGGTCAGCTTTTCATCCTACATAAAAAATAAACCAAAATATTAAGAATAATTCATGAAAATACTTAGAACCAAGCACTACGTTTCTGAACACTCTATCCTTAACCCTTAAAGCGGCTTCGCTACAAAATTAACTCTTTTTATGAGTGTTGGTCCCACCGCTACCATACCTAGAAGCGACAATAGATGGATAAAGTGAATGACTGACAATCATTTCATTTGTTCTCCAATATTTTTTTTGGAATATATTTCCATCTATCTTCAACCATTAAAGGGTCTTCTCTACAAAATTAACTGTTTTTAAGAATTTTTTTTCCACCGCTACCAAAGCACCCACAAAGAGGTTAAATATAGACACAACCTACTATATATTTCATACTCAACAATTTTTGTAAACATGCTTCCTCTCCAGATGTACTCCTCAGAGAGGCTTTCACACCAAATTAACTTAAACAACTTGACAAATACCCAATAATTGTCCGGCAATCTCTTTTAGAC
Source organism: Megamerina dolium (assembly GCA_963854835.1). Lineage (NCBI taxonomy): Eukaryota > Metazoa > Arthropoda > Insecta > Diptera > Megamerinidae > Megamerina > Megamerina dolium. The sequence goes on from OY978528.1 coordinate 10,454,791, forward strand.
CGTGGAAAGGTATGATTTCTATGGATTTTTCTACTACAATATTTCCTCAAAATAAACTGACCAATTGTGTCCAACCTTTAGAGGGCTTCCCATCAAAATTTAGGGTTTTTTTTTTCTATAAAATTGTAAGAACATCAACTTTATATAGGAGCTGCCAAGTGGTGGAGAAAAGGGCTAAATGTAATTTGGAGATTTTTTTTCTTTCTTGTTCACTCCTCTTGGGAGCATAGGGCCTCATCAATACTATTCCATCGTACACAGTTCTGTTATTTTTGCGCCATCCCATGTTGTGTTGACATCAGTTAGCTCGGGGAAATTATGAGGCTCTTTGTTGATTTTCTGCTTATTTTGTTGGGGAGCCTATCGTAGAAGTAAAGTTAGGGTGGTTGCATATTCAAGATAAATGATGGGTAGGAAAAATGGAAGTTTGGAAGAACCTGTGTTAAAAAAAATGATCAGATTCTTTCTTGCTTGATATAAAAAAGACATCCATGGTTTTGGGGATTATTTCAATTTACCAGAAAGGATCTAGTTGGCATAACAGGCTTCGAAAGGCCTTGGCTAATCTTTTCTGCCAGTGCTTTTGTGCATGTCAAATTTTTCAAAATGAATCTACTGATATTATATGCATGAAAAAGCTTTTTCTAAATTTTCGCCAAAAAGAGCTTTTTCAGCAGCTTTTCATGGCAAACTGTTTTTTTTTTTGAAGGAACAAGCACTTCATGCAGCTGCTTCGGCGTTTTTCCATCACTAGAAAATAAAACATGCAAACTTTTGAAATTTTTGCTCAGCTCGCTGTCACACTAAAATAAAGGATTAAAGTTGGAAACAGTTGGTTACGTTGAATTATTTAGTCATCTTACAATTTCTCTACCATATTACAATCAATATATTTGATCTAAATGTTATAGCATTTTATCAATTTCCGTTCACACAACACACAAAAACTGCATGCGTATAAAACTTCAAAAGGATTTAAATCTTATGTTTGTGTCTATCTACCATATGTGATTGTTTTTATAGGTAAACTCTTCTTGACTCTATTTGGAGTGTAAACAATGGAGTTCGAATAGTAAGAGAGAAAGAAGGAAAGGATAATCCCTATCGGCATTCAATGTAATTATATACCTTCATATATATAGCATTTCGATACATAAGATGATGGAATAAATAAACCTTTAAACGGATGCCGCTCTTGAATGGGTAAACGTAAGTATTTTGCGGTAAAGACAGTTTATTTCCGTTTAGCAAAGAAAACATACCACCACCATGAGCAACATATTGTATCATGAAATGACAGCAAAGGAAAAGAGCATTTAACGCGATTTAATGGTCTACAAATTGGCTTAAATTGTAGCGGGAAAACGTATTGTATATACGTAGAGTACCTACAAACATAGTCGGCATACAACAACAACTAGTTTATTCAATGTTCAACAGGCTACAATGAAAGAATAGTTCATAGAAAATATATTGCTGCTTGCTTTCGTGTAGCTATAAGTATTTTAAGGAGGGTATGCGTACGATTTAAATGATATCAGTTGGTTGATGTTAAAGATGATGTTATGGTGATTAGTTAATTTGTTCGTTTCCGTTTTTTTTTTTTTTTTTTGTAATTTCAAATCGAACAATGAAAACGATTTAACGTTTGATGTATACGTTTTCGGATTAAATTGAAATTGTTTTTCTGCAAAGGATATATGCTTAAAAAAAGGATACATTTTAATGGAATTTATGATTCGCATATGAAATAAATCCATCTGATATTAAATTAAGGCTCTTAAAAGTATGCTAAGTTATTTCACAAAGACTGGATTTTCTCTTAGGACATTTATTCACTCTGAAGAACCTTGGCTCGGTTTCTTTTGGACTGTTGATGTTCTTATTAAGTTTCGCCAGTGTTGGTAGAGAGAACTACTCAATCATGAAAAATGATTGGGCCCAACTGAGAGAGTGCTACAGGGGTTAATCAGCTCCACTGTTTACGAGTAAAAATGAATGGGTATCGCTGATATATTTGCGACCTGTTAAGGCACCTAGGGAGCGATTAATGATAATTAAAAAAAAAAAAGATATTTTAATTTTATATTTTATTTGTGTTAATTTTTTTTTACTATTACAGTGGGCTAGATTTTTCGATATTTCGTACAGTGATGATGTTTTTCAGTGCTGATTCAAAATATTTAAATGATGATTCAAAATATTAAAAAAAAAAAATCTCCTTACAGTCGGCTGGGGCCGACCAAATTATACCCTGCATATGTAGAGGTATATATAAAAAGTTTGCTCGTATATCCATCCTTTTCTTCCACTACTTTGTATAGGACCTACATTAAGAAGCAGGCGTACCTCATCAATTTTGGAGGATCAATTTCTGCCTATAATACTAAACTACATAGGTTGCAATGGGTTGACCTAGGCGTATTATTTAGTAAGTTATGGATGTTTTAATGTTTAAGATAAATCCGAGACTTTGTACGGAAGCTATATAAAAAGTGGGCGTGACGTATCTCTTTCTGGTATATCTAATTAATTTTTCAATATCAATCCACACCTTAAATTTGGTTGTCCTACGCTAAATGGTTTGTAAGTTATGGAGCTTAAAAGTTTTAGTTTAATTCCCTTGACTTTGTATGGGAGACTCATGAAGGAGTGGGCGTGGCACACTGATTTTCTGCCAGATTTTTGCCGACTACGATATTAATTTAAGTGTCAATTATGGTTATTCTAGACAGAAGATTGCCGAAGTTACAGCTGTTTCAATTTAAAAATTGTATGGGGGCTACAATAAACAGTGGGCGTGGCGCGCCCATTTCAAGTGAGCCTAGTTGCTCGTACAATACTAATCCATACTTTAAATCTCGTTGTCCTACGCTAAATGCTTTGTAAGTTATGGAGCTTAAAAGTTTTAGTTTAATTTCCTTGACTTTGTATAGGAGACTCATGACGGACGGACATCGTTAAATCGAAAATTTAATCGACGCTGATCACGAATATATATCTATGTCTATATCTCCGGAGATTCCTTCAAGTGGACACAAACATCTGACCGAAATGAATATACCATGCATATTGTATTATGCAGGGTATAAAAAGTACTGCAAGTTAGCTCGACCAAGATATTCCGTAGCTTCAATTGCCAATTATTAAATATTGGAATATTCTACAATGTGTTTAGTGCCCAAAAACGTTCTAAGGCGTAGGTGTATGCCATTCACGAAACTGTCTCAAGGAAACATAAGACTGTGAGGAAAAATTAGAAAACAAAATTTTGATTCTGATCGGGATAAGCTTGGCAAAAATTCTAAACAAAAATCAAAATCCGCTAAGTAAACGCCAAGCGAAAATCAAAAAACGCTAAAACAACGTCAACCGGTGGTTTAAAACCACTAAATGTGAATTAAAACACGCTAAGCGTAAATCAAAAAAACGGAAACCGATAATCAAAATTCGCTAAGCGAAAATTAAAAAACACCAAACGAAAAATATTTAAAACCCCGAAAATCAAATAACAAATCGTTAAAACAAAAAAAAACCCTAAATGAAAAAACCAAATATCAAATAACAAATCGTTAAAACGAAAAAAACCCTAAATGAAAAAGTCGATCAATATTCGCTACGCGAAAATCGAAATTCGTTTCTTTGTTTTTGGATAACATTTTGGATTTGATTGATTTGCAATTTCTATGGTTGCGGTGAAATGCGTCGAATTGCGTGTACCTGCAACAATATGCGTCAAACCGCGGTAACATGCGTCGAACCGCGGTAACATGCGTCGAACTGCGGTGAAATGCGACGACATGCGCAAATCAAAAATCTAAATCGAAAATCAACATCCACTGAATAAACGCTAAGCGAAAATTAACAAACGCTAAGCGAATTTTAAAACCGCCAAGCATAAATCAAAATCCGCTAAGCGATAATTAATATTCGCCAGGCCAAAATCAATACTCGCTACCCGAAAACCAATATTCGCTATGCAAAAATCAATACTCGCTACCCGAAAACCAATATTCGCTATGCGAAAAGCAATATTCGCTACGCGAAAATCAATATTCGCTACGCGAGAGTCGATATTCTCTACGCATAACGACATGCGTCGAATTGCGGTGAAATGCGACGAGCTGCAACAAAGCGTAAATCAATATTCGCTACGCTACGTGAAAAGTTATATACGCTACGCTAAAAGTAAAATTCGCTAAACGAAAACTAAAAACGCTAAAATAACAAATATGAAAATTAAAATAGATCGCGAAGCGTTTTTTAATTTAATTTTTTAGCGGTTTTAAGTTTTCGCTTTCAATACTCGCTACGCGAAAGTCAATATTTGCTACACGAAAGTCGATATTCGCTACGCGAAAGTCAATATTCGCTACACGAAAAACGATATTCGCTATGCGAAAAGCAATATTCGATATGCGAAAATCATTATTCGCTATGCGAAAATCAATATTCGCTACCCGAAAATCGAAATTCGCTACCCGAAAATCGAAATTCGCTATGCGAAAATCAATATTCACTACGCAAGCGACATACATAAATTTAGCATATTTTTAGGTGCGAGTATTTGTTATAGAGGTTCCCATAAAATGTGCCAAAGATTTGTAAACGATCAAAATTTGTATGAAGGAAATGAGACGCGATAGTGTAAATTTTCCAAGTCAAATTCTAAACACTAACAGTATCGGTAGGCTCGAAACGAAATTTATTCCTTACACTACAATACTAAAATTCAATGCTATTTTTAAAGAATGGAATGTAGGATCTCAATTTTAATTTACTCTCTTCGTTAGTATAGGAATTGTGAAAGAATTGGATGACCTAGTGCATTATAACGGGTGTTTTTTAAAGGGCTTGACTACTTTAAACCAAAATAAAAGAAAGAAATATTATTGGAATGAGTTTTTTTGTTTGTTTTTGTTTTAATCTGTTCGATAATTTAATGCCACTTATTTTTATACCCTGCATAATGTAATATGCAAGGTACATTCATTTCGGTCAGATGTTCTGTAACTTCTGTTGTAAGTTCTGCAATCTTATATATATATATATATGTATCTACAATTCGGCGGTGCGGCGACATGCGTCGAAGTGTGGCGATATGCGTCGAAGTCTGGCGATATGCGTCGAACCGCGGTACCATGCTTCGACCTGGGACCCAGTGCGGCGAAGTGCGGCGATTTGCGTCGAACCGCGTTACCATGCGTCGACCTGCGACGAAGTGCGAAGTGCGCCGATATGCGTCGAACCGCGGTAACATGCGGCGAAGTGCGGCGTTATGCGTCGACCTGCGGCGTTGTGCGGCGACATCCGGCGAAGTTCGGCAATATGCGTCGAACCGCGGTACCATACGTCGACCTGCGACGTAGTGCGGCGATTTGCGTCGAACCGCGTCGACATGCGGCGGAGTGCGGCGATATGCGTCGAACAGCGTTACCATGCGGCGGAGTGCGGCGTTGTGCGGCGAAGTGCGGCGATATGCGTCGAAACGCGTTACCATACGTCGACCTGCGGCGTAGTTCGGCGAAGTGCGCCGATATGCGTCTAACCGCGGTTCCATGCGTCGAACTGCGGTACCATGGGTCGACCTGCGGCGTTGTGCGCCGCTTCATATACATGCGGCGACATGCGGCGAAGAGCGGCGACATGCGGCAAAGAGCGGCGAAGTGCGGCGGAGTGCGGCGGAATGTAGCGGCGTGCGGCGAAGTTTCACAACCTTTTAACTTGTGCAGTTATATTATACTGCTACATAATCTTGCCAGAAATAGGCGAGCCACACCTACTTTTTATAGTAGCTCCCATACAAAGTGTCTGTACTTTTTATCAATTGAAACGACTGTAACTTCTGCACAAAAGATCTTCAGGTCGCGGTGCTTCATAGCATAATAATAATTCATAATAATAAAACTTCTGCAATCTTCTGTCTAGAACACACAAAATTGACACAGATTAATATGGCAGTCGCAAATAATCTGGTAAAAAATCAATTTAATAGGATGATTGCATAAATATCGTTCAAATATGCCAAAATACTACTAAAACACATCTCAAAGCTATCGAAAATATTGCTTTTGCAAGCAATGTTCAAATAAGTAAAACAAAATCAAAAAAATCTCCTTACAGTCTGCTGGGGCCGACGAAATTATACCGTGCATATGTAGAGGCATATATAAAAAGTTTGCTCGTATATCCATCCTTTTCTTCCACTACTTTGTATAGGACCTACATTAAGAAGCAGGCGTACCTCATCAATTTTGGAGGATCAATTTCTGCCTATAATACTAAACTACATAGGTTGCAATGGGTTGACCTAGGCGTATTAATTAGTAAGTTATGGGTGTTTTAATGTTTAAGATAAATCCGAGACTTTGTACGGAAGCTATATAAAAAGTGGGCGTGACGTATCTCTTTCTGGTATATCTAATTATTTTCAATATCAATCCACACCTTAAATTTGGTTGTCCTACGCTAAATGGTTTGTAAGTTATGGAGCTTAAAAGTTTTAGTTTAATTCCCTCGACGTTGTATGGGAGACCCATGAAGGAGTGGGCGTGCCACACTGATTTTCTGCCAGATTTTTGCCGACTACGATATTAATTTAAGTGTCAATTATGGTTATTCTAGACAGAAGATTGCCGAAGTTACAGCTGTTTCAATTTAAAATTTGTATGGGGGCTACGATAAACAGTGGGCGTGGTGCGCCCATTTTCTGTGAGCCTAGTTGCTCGTACAATACTAATCCACACCTTAAATCTCGTTATTCTACGCTGAATAGTTTGCAAGTTATAACCGGTAACATTTTTTTTAATTTCCACAACTTTGTATGGGAGACCCAAAAAGGAGTGGGCGTGGCACATTGATTTTCTGCCATATTATTTCCGACTACCGTGTTAATCTAAGTGTCAATTATGGTTATTCTAGACAGAAGATTGTAGAGTTTACAGCAGTTTCAATTTAAAAGAAGTACAGACACTTTGTATGGGAGCTACGCTAGAAAGTAGGCGTGGCTCATCCACTTTTGGTGAGGTTATATAGTAGTATAATATAACTCTATGTGCAAAATATTGTTGTCCCAAGTGGTATATTGTGTGAGTTATAGCAAGTTAAAGATTTTGAAAATTTCGAGGTTAGTCGCTTTGAATGCTTGGTGTGGGCGTGGTTATTGACCGATCATGCCCAATATCAATCCCCTCCGTACTCTTGGATCATAGATTACTTATGCCAAATTTCATCGAAATAGCTCAATATTTACTCAAGTTATCGTGCGAACCAGCCAGGTGACAGACAGACGGACGGACGGACGGACGGACGGACGGACATCGTTAAATCGAAAATTTAATCGACGCTGATCACGAATATATATCTATGTCTATATCTCCGGAGATTCCTTCAAGTGGACACAAACATCTGACCGAAATGAATATACCATGCATATTGCATTATGCAGGGTATAAAAATAGTGGAAATTTCAAAATATTTTGAAAGCAAATGAGCGTGGCAAAACTTTGAAATATCGAAATTGCTTCTGGTAAAATCATGTTGTAAAAAATATTGAAACATAATATCTAAAAAAAAAAGGGAAATATAGAAAAAGGCTCTTTTTAAATGCTCGAAAAATCGATTTGGGGTACAAAATTGGTTATTTATTCTAAATTTGTACGAAATAAAAAATTGTGCAATATAGAATATGGTTTTTGGAAGCAATTGGGTGTGGCAAAACTTTGAAATATCGAATCTGTTTCTGGTAAAATCATGCTCTAAAAATTACTGAAGCATAATATCTAAAAAAAAAAGGGGAAATATTAAAAAAGGCTCTTTTTAAATGTTCGAAAAATCGATGTGGGGTAGAAAATCGATTAATTATTGCAGCCATTCTGAATTTGTACAAAAAATAAAAAATCTTGGAATTACAAAATGGAAATTTTGGAAGCAATTGGGTGTGTCAAAACTTTGAAATATCGAATCTGTTTCTGGTAAAATCATGCTCTAAAAATTACTGAAGCATAATATCTAAAAAAAAGGGGAAATATTAAAAAAGGCTCTTTTTATATGTTCGAAAAATCGATGTGGTGTGCAAAATCGATTAATTATTGCAGCCATTCTGAATTTATACAAAAATAAAAAATCGTGCAATTTAGAAAATGGTTTTTGGAAGCAAGTGGGCGTGGCAATACTCATGTTTTAAAAAATATTGAAACATAATATCTAGAAAAGAGGTAAATATTAAAAAAAAGGTAATTTTAAATGTTCGAAAAATCGAAGAGTGGTACAAAATTGCTAATAGGAGTTTTGAGGACAACTATATCAAAAAAGTAATTAGAGCATATAAAAGTATATGCAAAAATCAAAAGTATATCAAAATTAAATTCTTAAATACTGTGTTTTCAATGTTCATATTTAATACTGAGACCCTTTACATAGTGCCAACATGAATTAGATTTAATATGGCAATTGTTATTTTCAAAACACCTAAAATTATGCTATATTTTTTTATGATTATTTTTTATTTGCACTATAATTTCATTTATATATTTCTATTATCTCTATCTCTCTCGCTCTCTCTTTCTTTCATGCGGATTACGAATACGAGTATTATTTCTATGTGGAATCTATTATTTTTATGGAAATTTTCAACTCAATTTTCAAAGTCTGTGTATGGCTATCTATCTATATAACAATATATTGTTATTAAGTATATTTCTTTGCTTATTTTATTATTCTATTGTCATTCATACTTGTTATCCTTATCAGACAATTGGAAGCTCAATTATTGTCTGTTTGTTTGTCGCCATCATCTAACAAGTCGATGTATAATATTTGTGCAACTCATGACTACGTGTGAGACTCATGCAATATTCATATACAATGATGATAAGTAATATGAACAAGTAGCGAGTGTCAATCGATGTCATTTCAATATAAAGTTTTCTATGATATCAGTGCAATGTAAGAGAATCCTTTTGCGCTTCTTACAAATGAATAAATGAAAGTTGATTGTACTGCTTTCATAATAGTATTGTTGCCATAGTTGGATGATAACAAACACAAGGGGTGAGAGAGTACAAGGGACACATCCGCAAAATGAGAACTGTTGCTGTTGTTTACTTCATTATTTGCTGACTGCATTATGCATTACATCGAGCACGACATATACTTCGAATGACCTCATGTATATATAATAAGAATATTGTAGCATAGTTAGTTGTTAGTTGCTGGTTTTGTTTGCATTACTGACTGACTAGGGTGTTTGTACGATAAATTTCTAATCAAGGACACTAAAAATATTTTTTGGTAAACTAGCTTATCAGTATTCGTCCAATATCACAATAGCATTTTTCTATGCTCAGTCAACAATTGAATAGAAAAGAAGGAGAAAAAACTCTATAAAAAAAAATACTATCTTTCTTCTAGTTTGTTTTTGTCTGCTTGTTGAATTTGTTTATTTGAATTGTGCATATTGTCAAGCGACTATCGATAAGCTCTACTCGCATAGCATCACAAAATTTATTGCCAAACTTCAACCAAAAATGAATTACGTACTATTGTTGTGCATTTTTTTTTTTCTTTTTACTTTGCTGTTGGTTGCTATGATTGATTAGATTTTTTTTTTACATTTTGATTTGTTTTGCTGAAATGTTTTAAATCTTAAACTACTATATATGGATATGTTTGACAAGTTATGATTTAATACCCAAAGGAGTAACACAAATCTTTTACTTAATAGTGGGGAAAAACTATATAGCTTTTCCGATGAATTGCATACACTTTTCAGATGATAGAAAATCGCATTTTTTTATAGCAAATTGCATCATTTTATTTCAAAACAATAAGAAATTAGCTATGAGATTAATTAATTTGTATTTTTTTATTATTTTTCAGTGAGAAAAACTAAAAAACCTATGTTCGAAAACATATTTTTGTATGGGAGATAGCCGTGGTTTTCACTCGAGCATGACTATTCTCAGTGTGGTTGATTAATTTATGGAAAAAATCTTGTGTAGTGATTTTCAAATCATTAGCTTCATATTTGCGTGCGCAAAGTCTAAAATTATATATTTGAAAACATATTTTTGTATCGGAGGTAGGTATGATTTTAATTCCATTACAATGATTCTTCCAAATATTTGTTTGTATGTGAAAAACACGTCATATACAGAATTTGCGCTTAATAGCTTCATATTTACGTGGAGGAAGTGCAAAATTCTATATTCGAAAATATAATTTTGTATGGAAAGTAACTATGATTTTCACTCGATTATGTACATTCTCAAGCAATTTTATTAGTCAATAGAAATAACTTAATGTACCGTTTTTCAGTTTGATAGCTTTGCATTTACGTGTACAAAGTTGGAAATCTTTCATTCGTTAATCTTCTTTTGTATAGGAAACAAGTGTAATATTCATCCGGATATGATGATTCTGAAACTAATATGTTTTCGTAAGTGAAAATAACTTTAAATATTGAGAATCAACTAGATTGTGGTATATTTACCTGCATACAGTCGGAAAACTTACATTCGAAAATGTATTTTTGTATGGAAGGTATCTGAGATTTTCATTCGATTATATCCATTTTCAATAGGTATCGTTCATAGGTAAAAATAATCTTATCTGCTGAGTTTCATCTCGCTAGCTCTATATTAACATGCGAAAAGTTGAAAAGTATATGTTCGAAAACCTATTTTTATATGGGATATGGGTATAATTTTCTTTCAATCGCATTTATTTGTGACACTAGTCATTTGTGAAGATAGGATATAAGTAGATCTGCAGGAAATATTGGGGCAAAAGAATGAATTCGGGTTACTAATACATTATATTAGTCTAAAGTCGATTCCTCGGCAATTATGGCGTTATAAATATCAATTTGAAGGTAATTTTAATAAATTTTTGAGGTTAGAAACGAAATGTCACTTGACCTCGTCAAATAAATCCCACTTTCGACTTCAGCGACCCCCGATTTGCATAGAAATATATACCACATCTGCTGGATAAGTTTTTTTTATCGCGTGGCTGTGAATTGTAGTTACAATCACTTGAAGTAATCGATAAAAAGCAACATTGCTTTATATTTCTATTATAATGAACGCTCTATAGAATTAATCATTTCGAATGATCTAATATTTTTATTTATTTATATCAATTCAAATTAAATTTAATTTACAATTGTTTGCAGAGTCAAAGGACATGATGCACTATCAATAATCAAATGACTATTGTCATCATATAGAAATATCCTTGTAGTAAAGCTACTCAAGGCTATTCAAAAATTGATGAAACCTTTAAATTTACACACTCAAATCCACACACACACACACATACACAAATTCACGAACACGTACATATTCGAAATACTCATACTCTGAGAATAATAAATGAAAGACGGACAAGAATATTTTTGTTAGAATGGTGACAAGGAATATTGCCATTAATATCGACACATTAGTATAGGAGCAGTACTAAACATCAGTCATGGACATCAGTCAAGACAGCCGTTTGTAGAATAAAGCTATATCTGTTGTATGTGCGATCAAACGACGGCGCATATAAATATTTAAAATGGTTGTTCGATGTATGTTTTTGCATTAGTATGTATTAGCGACAACACAGCATGTCTATTTTGTTACTCAATACGCTTACAACATACGGTATGTAAGTCCTGCATGTAAAGCAATCAACGCGTCAAATTTAATGGTGTCGAAATACAACAACAGAACTACAGCATTAGAAGAGAGGAACATGCATTACAGCTACAATAAATAAAATACATAAACTTATATAACCGTTGAAGTGTCAAATGATGTTTGATGAACAACAGTACATACATGTGCATTAAGGTGGATCAAATTGTATGAAGCAAAATGTTGATTATCTGGCTCAGTGGTCAATCAACTGGAGAATTTTTTTTTAATGGAAGTAAACATATCGATTTTTGACTCGCCTGCATGTTAGCTTTAACAGCCATTACTAAAGTATCAATTGTATAGAGGAGCTCGCAAAAATTGGATGTAGGGACTAAGAATTCTCGAAGAATTTTTCAATTGTAATTACAAATTTGCATTTGGAGTAATCAAATTTATCACTAAACCACATTATTTTATGGTCCGCAATATTTAACCTGAAAAATTTGACTTTCTATCTTCGGCAATTTGTGGGATTCTCTTATAAAATGAACACAAGCAAATGGAAATTCGATAAAAAATCATATAATTGTCCAACAGTAATTTGTCTTTGTCAATATTTTTTTTTTCCTAACTTACTTGATCAATCACAATTAATTTCTACTCTAGAAAATTTCCTTCAACTGTTCTTACCACCTACATACGAGTATATCCATCAATTAGACGGGTTCCTCAACAAATTTTTTTTCCAATTTTTTTTTCCCCAAACATACTTCACCGATCACAATTAATTTGTACTCTACCAAAATTTCCTCCAACTGTGCTTACCACCTACATACAAGTATATCCATCAATTAGACGGGTTCCTCAACGAATTTTTTTTTCCAATTTTTTTCACCAAACATACTTTACCGATCACAATTAATTTGTACTCCACCAAAATTTCCTCCGACCGTGTTTACCACCTACATAGGAGTATATTCATCAATTAGACGGGTTCCTCAACAATGTTTTTTTTGTTTTTGAAAGTCCAAATCTAGAATTTTCTTTTACTTCCTTAAAAAAAAAATGCTTGAAATAATCAACATTTTATAATTTTCATTGAGCTAGGCCATTTAGAAATTGCACCCATCTTAATGTACATATGAATATGAAGATTAATTTAATGGAGCCACGAGCAACAGCAAGATGAAAACGGTAGCTAGGGATAAGAATGAAAAACTTTTTTGTTTTTTTTTATTGGTTTATTTAATGTTAAATGAAATATGAAAATACGAATTTATTATGAAATTTATGAGACTTATTTCAATGTCAATGTTGTGCATATTATTTATGCAATTTTTCAATTTTTCATTGACATTGAAATTCAATGAGATTTGTTTTATGAATTTTTCAATGTTATTGAAAATTATTGCGTAGTATACTGTCTGAAGAACAGATGAAGACATGGACTCTGTAATATTCATTGAGTTTGATGGAGTTTTGCGCCTTTTTTTGCCTTAATCACTATATTCCAGTAAGAAATTTAAAAATAAAATAGCTTTGATATGCCTTTAAGGTATTTCTTTCTATATTGTATATGTAGGTTTGAGCAATTTTAAAAACAGCCACAAAGTATGTAATAAAATTGATAATGATTAGAAAATATTTAGAAAGCATAGGGTACTAACTACACATGTATATACCAAATACAAGCTTTTGTATACATTGTTGGTTTTTGACATCATCTTGCAAAAACAAAAAAAAAATTGTATATTTTTATCTTTTATTCATATTTGCATACATATTTGCAATGTTCATGTTTTAAACAAAATTTAACAAATTCATATGGAAGATATAATTAATTTTTAATACATTTTGGAAATAACATTTTTTAATCAAATTTGTGCTCCAAACAAAATTTGAAAATCATTTTATTTGTGAATAACCACAATCACCATATGAAATGTGCATTTTTTAAATAAATTGTATGGAAGGTACCATTATTTTTTCATGCATCATTCTGAAACTTGAAAATTCTTAATTTTTTATGAAAATAATATTTCACACAAAATTTCAAGTCATTGCGTTCGCAAATACATATAGTCTCCATACAAAAATGTAATTTTCCAAAACAATATTTGACAAATTTATAGGGAAGATGTTATTATATTTTAATAAATCTTTTTGAAAGTTTGTTAATCTTATTTTTCAGCAATTTTCTGTTTGAAAATAAACATAATCTACATATAAAACATTAATTTTCTAAACAATATACCACAGATTTTTATGGGTGGCATCATTATTTTTCAATATATTAATTTGTAAATTTGGGAAATTTAATTTTTTCAAGAAAATTGTACTTTACATAAAATTTAAAGTCACTGTGTTTATTTACAAACAGGGTCTCCATACAAAAATATGATTTTTTAAAACAAAATTGGACAAATTTGTATGGAAGGTACCATTATTTTTTCATGCATCATTCTAAAACTTGGAAAATCATAGTTTTTTATCAAAATAATAATTCACACAAAATTTGAAGACATTGCGTTCGTAAATAAATATAGTCTCCATACAAAAATGTAATTTTCGAAACAATATTTGACAAATTTATGTGGAAAATATTATTATTTTTTAATCAATCTTTTTGAAAGTTTGATTGTCTTCTTTTTCAGCAACTTTTTGTTTATAAATAAATGTAATCTACATATAAAATATTAATTTTTGTAAACAACATACCACAGATTTGTATGGATGGCACCATTATTTTTTAATACAATAATTTGTAAATTTTGGGAATCTAAATTTATTCACCAAAATTATACTACACACGAAATTTGAAGTCACTGTACTCGTATATAAATAGGGTCTCCATACAAAAATATGACTTTTTAAACAAAATTCGACAAATTTGTATGGAAGGTACCATTATTTTTTCATGTATCATTCTGAAACTTGGAAAATCTTAGTTTTTTATCAAAATAATATTTCACACAAAATTTCAAGTCATTACGTTCATAAATACATATAGTCTCCATACAAAAATGTAATTTTGCAAAAAATATTCAACAAATTTAAGAAGCACTGAACACAGATTCTTATAATTTCATTTAAATACTTATTCTCTTCTTTCATATGCAGCTTCTATATACATAGATATTGTTATTGTTTACATTTAACTCAACTCTCGACTCACCCTCATTGTCGTTGTCGTCGTTGTTGTCGTCATTGTTGTTATCATTGTTGTTGCTCCATTTGTAGATGCTCTCAAAGTATTGCGCACAACAGCAGACTGTAAAGCCGACAATCAATAATGTCCACGCGCAAATCATTAATATGATTGTTGTTGTACGATATTCATATGCACTGTGAGAATGCTCTTCGAATAGAACTAATACGTGATCATCATCATTAGCAGTAGTAGTATCAATGATATTGTCCGAACTAAGATTGGCAAATAGTGATGTTGCTAATGTAGTTGTTGTTGCTGCTGCTGCTGATATACTGGTTAGATTCTCATTCAATAACATCGTGACGAGTGCTGGTGACGGTGATAGTGACTGTGGGTGCATTTGCTTAAAAGACACTAATGTTATATTTGGCATTTTTCACATTTACTCGATTATTGTTATTATTATATCACAAGAATTTTGTCCAGTTAAAAATTTTTGTTTTTTTTTTTTTTGTATTTTAAGATTTTCCAATAATAAAACGTGACTTGTCATTTAACATGCTCACACAGTACTAAATATTCCCAATTACGTTCTATATATTAGCCGTCTAAATACATATTCACATGTACACAGATACTACTTGCTTGCTTACTATTGTTTTTCTCACCAAATTCTCAACAAAATGATCATCATTCTAAGAATCAAACCACAAGTCAGCATCACTCACACTATAATCATATGTAGATATACATGCATGTATGTATGTGTAACATAAAGTTTGTTAACTGCTGCTGCTGCTGCTGCTGCTGGCTTCGTTTATGGGTAACACATGTCGCTATTGCAATTGCTAAAAAATAAACAAAATAGCTCAATTTTGTTAACCAATAATTACTGCAGTCTTGCAGTCCATTAGTCCATCCGATAGATAGATACTGTATCATATCAATATCATAAGCCAGCCAGCCAGCCAGTCAGTCAGTCAATTAATTTTACTTATTTATTTCTGTATATACTTGTATATGCAATATGAATAGGTAGTACGTATCTTTATGATCAAATTGCTTAAGAAATTAATTCTCTGCTCATATCAAAAGCAAAAAAAAAAAAAAAAACAAACACAACAACAACAACAATGTTACTGTAAGCAACACCTTTGTTTACATGTGAGCTTCAGGTGTTGTGTGCTGAGTCCAGAGAGTACCTACGAATAATAACAACAATAATGAACTTGATAAAAGCTTTTTTTTTTTTTGGATACATCAGAAATAGTGAGAGTACATAATTTGGTGAGAAAGAGAGAGAAATTGTAAAGTTAGCTAGTGTCAAAATAATAACTGAGTTGCCAGAGATTCTTTATTTATCGCCATATTACTTTCGCCACAATTGATGAACTGATGATGCAATTTATTAAATCGACTCTGTAGTCGATAATATAATATGTAATATGTATTTTTATTTTTATATTTCGATATTTTATAATTTTTCAACAAACCCTTAATTCCATCATCTGAGATTCGCTAAAGTGTTTGGTTTATTAATTCGGATATATATGCGCTTCGGTCGGAACTTTACAATTATATGCTCAAAAATTTTGACGGATTCTATTAAAAAAACGGCTTTTCTGTTGTTCCCTTTCCATACACATAATAGAGGGTGATTTTTTTAACAACTTTCTTTTTGGCAACACTGTTTTTGACAGCTCAGCTGTTTTCGTGTAACATGTTACTGTCAAACATCTTCAGTTTGGTCTATAATTTAACCATGAATCGACTTACAAACGAACATCGCTTGCAGATTATTGAATTTAATTATCAAAATTCATGCTTGGTTCATTCATTTATTCCTTTTATGATCATTTTGGGCGACCTTCTGAGACGGCTATTCGGAATCTTGTGTCTAAATTTCACACCAAATTCACATTATTGGACATTAAGCCACCAACACGAATATGTAGAGCATGGACAGAGGAAAATATCGCAGCTGTATCCTCCAGTGTTTTTGATGACCTTGAATTATCGATTTACTCATGAGGTACCGGCCGATAGGTTGGAGAGAGTATGCTAAAATTGGACCCAGCGTATGAAACATTTGAGGCTCAGCCACGGTCAACATTTTCATGAAATTATCTTTAAACATGGAATTATATAGATCGTTCCATGGAGCCAAATAAAGATTTCCTACATTTCTCTAAATTTTATGTGTTTTTTTTAAATCAAATTCGAAGGCTCTTAAAAAATCACCCTGTATATATAACGATTGGCCAGGCTGCCATAATTCTATTTTACAAGACTTTCCTTGATCAGTAATGGTCGTCGATTAAAAAATTTGACATTAAATTGCAGATATTTCCTCCTTCTTGCATTACAAAAATCGTCACACTTTCTATTTATCCTTTGAAGTGAAATTATTGAAAATCCTTAGAACTTCAATTCCATGTGAATTCTGGAAATAACTCATACCTGAAAAAAACAATCATATATTCATAACTAACGATTTCTAAATAATAAAAATATTGCCTGGATGGCAACCATGCTTTTGTGCGTATTTAAAAGAGATAGAAAAACAAGAGCAAAAAGTCCTAAGCGATCATAGCTTTTGTTTACATTTCAAGCCGGTTATTTGAAATTATTTTCACATTTTATCAGTTAGTCAATTGAATTTTTTAGAAAACATGACGATATATTCATACAAGGTGTTTCGTAAGTTGCTGAGAAATATTTCAACAATTTCTAGTATTTTCGGCCATATTAAATTTGAAGGGTACTAAAAGGAGATTTATTTTTATATGAATACTGCCTCTTGGAGATATAAAATATACTGAATTTTATCATAATGTGTGTTTTCAAAAGCTTACTTTTAACAATTTGCACTATCACAGTGTGACAATTGAAAATTCTTCCTTAGCGAGAGAGTACCGATTGTCTAATGGATATGTATAAACATTTCCTAGCATCAGATCCAGTACAAGAGACTAACCCCAGATTGGGGTATTGGACCCTTGTGAACCATCATCCGTAATATCAAGCACAAGTTGGCGCTAAAAAATGACAAAAGGACTACAACGCTATTTGACTTGAGTTGAAATTAAAAAGAACAAAGAAACTACTACGCTATATGTTTCTTGTTGGACCTGAAAGTGGCACACGGATCACTTGGATCTGAAAAGCTCAAACATGTTACTACATTATTTGTCCAAAGATCGATCTAAGTAAGATAAGAGAACTATAGCGCTATTCGGACTCAGTTGGAGCTAAAAAGGGCAATATATCAGGTCAGTCCATAAATTCGTGTATTATTTTTTCAATAGTTTCACAGTAGGCGTTGTTAAAAACTAAAATGGAATCTTCGAATGAGTATAAGAGGCATATTATGTATTTTTTTTTTATAAAAGTGGAAAAAATGCTGCTCCAGAAATAAACGCAACTCATGGGGAAGATATCCTAAGTGTAGGACTGCGCAAAAGTGGTTTTCCAAATTCCGAAGTGGTAATTGTGACGTTGAGAATGCCCCACGATGTGGTCGTCCTGAGGCCTTTAACTCTGACGCCTTGCTCGAACTCGTGGTGGAAGCTGATCCAAGTTGGACAGTCGATATGATGGCTGGAAGGTTAAATTCATCACATGAAACAGTTTACAGGCACCTGGTTCAAATGAGCAAGGTTCCAAAGCTGGGAAAATGTCGCAAACCTTCAGCAGGGAGTGAGTGTGTGTACTCAGCTTGAAAATGAGAGTTTTTTTGAACCGTATTGTTACTGGGGACAAAAAATGTTAGATAAAGAACCAACCCAGAGATGGCCTCATGTTGGTGAGATATGTCCGGTATCATTTAGTTTGATCTGCTGGAACCAAACCAGATGATCACAGCTGATTATTATTGCCATCAACTAACCAAACTGAATGAAACAATTGAAAAAAAAATCGTCCGTCTTTAGTCTAAGGCAAAGTTTTGTTTCACCACGACAACGCGAGACAGACCTTAGGCAAGCTGAAAGAGCTCGGATGGGAGCTAATGCCGCATCCACCATACTCTCCGGATATTGCACTTAGCGACTATTATATTTTCCGCGGACTTTAGTCCCATTTAAGTCATAAGAACTACACCTTCAAATATTTTATTGAAATGCTCAAGTACTGGAGCCTTTATCAAGGCGTAGTGTTCCCAATTGAAGTTATTTAATCTTTTTGAATTTGTTGAATTTGAATGTTTTTCTTTTATTTATATTTATTTTTAAATTTTTTTTTTTGTAGCAAAAAATATGTAATGTAAATGGACAAAAATCCTTCCAATGCCGTGTCACTTATGCTCTTGGTCCATTTCGAATTTTTCATAATGATGTAATAAAAATTTATAACATCACGTTTTTATTTTTATTTTCATTCTCATTAATTCTTGTTTTTTTTTTCTCTCTCTTTGTTTTCATTATGCTGTAAACAATAACAACCATTGTTGTATGTATTTATGTGGTGGTTGCCACGTCATTGTTTTGTGTGGTTATGTGTGTGTGTGTGTGTATCAAAGTCGTGTTGAATGCATGTAAATTGTGTGATACGTGCTAGGAATAAAAGAGCTTGTAATTATTTAAAAATGGAAGAATTTTACATTTTATTTACTTAACAAAACAAAAAAAAAAACAAAAAAAAAGAAATACAAAAATTAAATTATTTAATTTAAAAAAAGAAAAATAAATAGCATAGTAAATATATTTATTAGATACGATTTATTTGATTTGAAAATTTATCTTAAATGTCTTTCCAGATTCTCACAATTCCATGGTGCACATTTTATGGCATTCACTGTAAAAAACAAGAAGAAAAAAAAAACAGAAAAATATAATAAATTGTAATAGAAAATTAATTTGAAAAATGCACAATTCTTAGACTTACTTGCACAATTCACTCTAACATAATCACAACGTGTAGCATTGCGCCATGTTGACGAGCGCTCTCTAGTACAGTATGAATTAATTCTTTCTGTGGATTCATCCGAATTACCACGACGTGGTATACTAGCGATGCAACGCCGATTTATACGTTGACATAATTGAAGATTTGCTGCAGCATCTTGTGCATTAGCACATATTGTGGCATATGCTAAAAGAAGATTTATTACATTTTTGTATTTAATATGAAAATATAGCTTCAAATATATTTACCAATGAAACAGAAATATAGAAAAAATAATTTTAAAATCATTTTCATACTCAAAATGAACGTTCGATAATGTACTGAGGTTTCAGAAATTTTGTTTAAAGCCTTTTATAAACATATGTGCAATGTGTGCACATAAAAGTTGCACATTTCGCAATTGAATTACTTGAGAATATTGCATTGTTTTATATAAAATACAATACAATAAATATTTATTGTTAATTAAAAATTATATTTATGCGTATTATTAATGAAAGGCCTTTAGAATTACAGCTTTTTACTTTCTTTATCTTTGTTGTAATAAAAAATCAATATTTTATTTATTATCAGGCGGGCGATTAACCCTTGTTTCATCGCTAGCAAAATCAGTGAACAGATTTGCAAGTGCAATTGTTCTCTTTCAATGCTGTACAACAATCAACAACTCAAAGAAGACAAAGAAGAGCTCGACTGAGGACTAAGTAATCTAGTTAGTTTAATGTCCTCACGAACTATTTCCATGAAAAACTGTGAAAAACGGTCTAATTGCTATCAAGTTGTTAAATGGCTTTTATAGATTCACATGTAAATATTTTACAGTAAGTTAAGATATAGAGGCTGACTCCTTAAGGCGATTATACATAGACGGTCATGGGACCCTCTATATACTAGCAGAACTTGACGTCGCTATGAGTTGTAGAGATCTTTTAAAAGTACGTTTTTTTATCGCAAACTTCAATTGTGTTCTCTTACTCAAAGATGCTTTAGATTCGACCGGGTTGTTGAACCTCAATACTCCTAAGTGCTCGTAATTTAGATGCGCCCAATAGAGTGGTGGATAGCTATAGAGTAAATGCTTTAGAAGTTCTCTTACACCGGACCCCGAGCCTTTAAATACAGCTATTACCATTAGCATGAAATACTACTATCAAATGCTTTTCATGTCAATATTTTACAGTAAGTTAAGATATAGAGGCTGATCCTTTAAGGCGATTATACATAGACTGTCATGGGACCCTAATAATACCAGCAGAAATTGACGTCGCTATAAGTTGTAGAGATCATTCAAAATTACGTTTTTTTTCGCAATCTTCCGTTTTGTCCCCTTACTCAAAGCTGCTTTAGATTCGAACGGGTCGTTGAATCCCAACACTCCTAAGTACTCGTAGTTTAGATGCATTCTATAGGGTGGTGGATAGCTATAGAGTAAATGCTTTAGGAGTTCTCTTATACCTGACCCCAACGTCTTCAAATGGATCCATTTTCATTAGCATAAAATACTGCGAGTCAGTATCACCTGATTGTTTCAACACAGTTTTGTATCAGACAGACAAAATCATCTTAGAATAGAATACTATAGCGATGATTTCACACAGAGATTTAGTTCTCCACCACCTCTCTCAGCATGCTTGAGTTTAGAAGTAGGCGTTTTGGGTATAAAAAGACGACTTCTTTGACGTTTCTATTGGCAGTCTGATTTCTTTCAGTGCCCTTATATCGCGCTTTTCAATTGCCAATTGCCAATCGCCAGTTGACTATCATCTGTATTAAGATGTTTGTTTGATTCGGCAGCTCTATGCAGAGCTAGCCATTCTAGCGGCATAGATTTCTACTTGGAAGGCTAAGCAATATTCTCTTATATAACTAAGTTCTGGCTAATTTCGACCAATGAGCTCCAGTCCCAACCAGCCTCTACCATTTTCAAGCCATCTGTGATGAAATTGTACACGATCCACCTCAGTTCCAAACCAGTGCGCTAGCTATTTACTTCTATAGAGTGTCTTAGTTGTTTACCAAATTTTAGTCGTGAAATCGTATAGTCTTTTTCTGGCGCTGAGGGTTGATAGATGGAGTAGTGCTTAAGGAAAGGTTATGGCAGCAAACAAAAAGGGGCTTCTTATCAGAAAAAGCAAGCGAATTAAAAAAGATAAGTAAAATGGCGAAGAAGAAGCTTAATATTTCAAAAACAAACAAACTAAAAAAAAAAGAGCTTTTTGTATGAAGAAAAAGAGGCTGGTCTAAAGACTTTCAAGGTACAACGAAGCACTTCAGACAGGATTGTTGTGAAAAATGAGTTATAAAAATATTTGTTTTTTTTTTTTTTTATGGATATATTAAATTCCTACATTTCAAGGATTTTTGCAGTTTTAAAGCTAACTGAAATTGCGAACAGAAAGTTAAAACACTCCAATCAATCAATCAAAAGAGAGCGTGACGTTGGAATAAGGACATAATCCTTGTTCATCAAGTGGACCACGCGAAACCAGACCAAGGTCAGTTAGAGGATATGAGCCCTATAGCTGATACCTCTGGGGCCAACCACAAGTGTTATGGTTGGCCGTAACACTACAAAGTAAACAAAATTTCTCTCAAAATTATTGATAGGGAAAGTTATCTGCCGTTCTAGCGAATGAAGTTACCGACTCTCATTATTAAAACACTTACGAGAAGTGACTGATTCCACTTGTGGTTCAACCTTCGATTTCCACAAAGCCAATTGAAATGCGAACAGAAAGTTTAACGCTACAAAGTAAACGAAATTGCTGCCAGAATGATTGATAGAGAAAACTATCTGTCATTCTGGCAAATGTAGTTACCGATTCTCATATTTAAAACACTTACGAGAAGTGACTGAATCCACGTGTGGGTCAACCTTAGATTTCCACCTTTCCTTGGCCCAACCTGGCCTTACAGGCATTACAGTAAACCATCGGTATGACGCAAAAAATATTCTCTTTGTATTTTGAGAATTAAATTCTCCAAATTACCTAGAACTCAATATAAGAACCATCAGAGAGAGGAAACGTCATAATAGCTGTTTCGTTGAAGTATTATTTTTTGGGGTTTTGAAAAACAAATCATCCACCAAATTCAAATCAAGAACACAGAATAATTAAAATATCACCCCAAAAATGGTTATTGTCAAAAATTGTATATAATAATAGTATAATCGTAAAAATTGAAAGCATATAAAGAACTTCTGGTCGTTATCATAATTTAAAAAATACCTCTTTAGAAAAATGAATGAATAGGTTAAGTACATAATAGTACTACAATGCCTTATTCATATCATTGCGATATAAATAATACAATACGTTTCGAAATTATTATTTCATTTTTTGTGCTTAAGAAAATTATTTTCTTTTGTTTGAAATTTGACACGTGTTTGAATGTAGCTTCTTTGCTGACTAAAAAGCATATCATTTATAAAAGGTCCAATTTTCTAAATGGGCCGTTCATTTGAATATAGTCTGGCTTGAGCATAATTTTAAAATAAAATTATAAAATGTGGCTGATTAAAATATTGCCTATAATTTGCGGTAATTATTAAATAAAAAATCATTAATTTTTTAGAAATAAAAATTTTGAATTTACTTCTACAGTTATTGCGTATTATGTTGTTGCCCAAAATGCCCAGCAAGATTGTAAAACATTGCAGAGTCGTTGTGAACAATGCGTTCGTAATTCACCTCCTGAACAGAATCGTATGCTGAATTTCTATAATCGAATATGCCAGGAGAAACTATTGCGAAGTTATGTTTGGCGCAATTTAACCAAATGTGAAGTTACAACTTTACGTTGTCGAAGTAAGTGCTTTTGGGTTTGTAGATATTTTTTTCAAATTCAAATATTTCAAATATTGGATTTTCTTTTTAGGAGCAAGCAATAATTTAAGTTGTGCTGTTGCTGCAAGATTGAGTAATATGCCAAGAACAAGCAGAACATAAGATAAGAGTTAGTCAATTTCAATTGAATAAAATATATAAATTGGCTTAATCATTTTAAAGAGTGTGTGCGTGATTATTTGCATATGGGCGAACGGGTGTTGGATGGCGTAGAAAAATTGAATGGAGAAGAAAGATCCCTAGGACGGACCCCTAGCCTTTTGAGGTAGGATTAGTGGAGTGGAGTCTATTACTGAGAATATGTTTTGGGGATTTTTCGTTCGGTGTGATGTTTTTACAATCGAAAAGTCAACAATTTTGGAGTTTATTTCCTCGGTCTGACTTCTACAGCTCTACTTGGTCCAAGCCTTTTGATGGAGGGTTGATGAAGTCGGCTGCCGTGAATATATTTTAGAACCTTTTTTGTAGTAATTGTGATTTTGAAATGAAAGACTAAAGTTTCGGAGTTTATGCTTCCTCAAAACCTTTACTGTGCTAAGTTTCTTTTTGCAATTTTCGCTAAAATGCGATTGCTTAATGGGCCAACTTGTTGACAAAAAATCCAGACGTTAGGTATTTGTGAATATTTCCAGACGTTAGGTATTGTGAATATTTCCACAATTATTCGATTGCTGTCTAGCAATCGAATAATTTTCATCAAATCAAGCGATATTTTGTGGTGGGTATCGCAGCTCAGTGGTTAATGCGTTGGCCTTCTGTTCTGTAGGTACAATGGGTACAATTCCCGGCTGAAACATAAGAAAATTAAATATCGAAAAGATTTGAAAAGAATTGGCATTTTTTTCCGACAGTAACAATTTGCCAAAAATACTTCTTTAAAGAGCTCTGTGACCGAAACTAAGTTATAGTAAAATCAAAAGGGTTCTGCCGTTCGGAACCGGCTCATATATGTAAGTAGGTCCCTTCTAATGCTGTCCAAATTTAATACGCACAACAGTATTGGAAGAGAAGCTCGGTGGTATCACAATGGGTCTTTCTGGCTTAAATGTGTCCTCTCAGAGAGGGGGCAACGACATAACATAACCGAATCTAACCTAAGCGATATTTGAAAATGAAAATTTATAATTTACACGCAAGTAATATTGCCTACGGCATCCATTTGAAGCGAAAAATATGATCTAGAAAAGTATAAATGTATATTATCGAGTTGAAAATTCGGGCATAAGATTATTTTCATAAGCGAAGGGCAAAGTTTGTTTATGGACGAAATCGGATGAAAACTAGCTCACTAGCTCCCATACATAAATACATAAATATAAAGCTAAAGGACTAAAACTCAGTATTTAAGGTTCAATTTACTCGATAACAAATATATTGAAAAATAGGAGCAATCGGATAAGAACCACGGTTACATCTCATATAAAAAAAATCTCCTTACAGTCGGCTGGGGCCGACCAAACTATACCCTGCATATGTAGATTTGTATATAAAAAGTTTAATCGAATATCCAACTTTTCTTTTATTTCCACTTTTCGAGAAACAATTTTTGCATATACTACTAATTTATACCCGAAATATGGTTGACTTTGACGAAGTAAAAGGATTTTAAGATAATTCCGAGGCTTAGTATGGGAGCTATATAAAAAGTGGGCGTGGCTTACCACTTTCTAGTAAATCCAATTAATTTTTCAATGTTAATCCACACCTTAAATTTGGTGTCCTACGTTGAATAGTTTCTAAGTTATGGTGGTTAACATTTTTGTTTAATTTCCTCAACTTTGTATGGGAGCCCCAATAAGAAGTGGGCATGGTACGCAGATTTTTCGACAGATTATTTCCGACTACGATATTAATTTAAGTGTCAAATATGGTTATTGTAGACATAAGATTGCCTAAGTTACAGCTGTTTCAATTTAAAATTTGTATAAGGGCTACGATAAACACTGGGCGTGGTGCGCCCATTTTCTGTGAGCCTAGTTGCTCGTATAATACTAATCCATACCCTAAGTCTCGTTGTCCTAGGCTAAATGGTTTGTAAGCTATGGAGCTTAAAATTTTAGTTTAATTCACTCGACTTTGTATGGGAGACCCATGAAGGAGTGGGCGTGGCACACTGATTTTCTGCCAGATTTTTGCCGACTACGATATTAATTTAAGTGTCAATTATGGTTATTCTAGACAGAAGATTGCCGAAGTTACAGCTGTTTCAATTTAAAATTTGTATGGGAGCTACGATAAACACTGGGCGTGGTGCGCCCATTTTCTGTGAGCCTAGTTGCTCGTACAATACTAATCCACACCTTAAATCTCGTTATTCTACGCTGAATAGTTTGCAAGTTATAACCGGTAACATTTTTTTTAATTTCGGCAACTTTGTATGGGAGGCCCAAAAAGGAGTGGGCGTGGCATATTGATTTTCTGCCATATTATTTCTGACTAACGTGTTAATCTAAGTGTCAATTATGGTTATTCTAGACAGAAGATTGTAGAAGTTACAGCAGTTTCAATTTAAAAGAAGTACAGACACTTTGTATGGGAGCTACGCTAGAAAGTAGGCGTGGCACACCCACTTTTGGCGAGGTTATATAGTAGTATAATATAACTCTATGTGCAAAATATTGTTGTCCCAAGTGGTATATTGTGTGAGTTATAGCAAGTTAAAGATTTTGAAAATTTCGAGGTTAGTCGCTTTGAATGCTTGGTGTGGGCGTGGTTATTGACCGATCATGCCCAATATCAATCCCCTCCGTACCCTTGGATCATAGATTACTTATGCCAAATTTCATCGAAATAGCTCAATATTTACTCAAGTTATCGTGCGAACCAGCCAGGTGACAGACAGACGGACGGACGGACGGACGGACATCGTTAAATCGAAAATTTAATCGACGCTGATCACGAATATATATCCATGTCTATATCTCCGGAGATTCCTTCAAGTGGACACAAACATCTGACCGAAATGAATATACCATGCATATTGCATTATGCAGGGTATAATATGATTTCGTACATATGTTTTAATACTTTGTGCATGAAATTATAAAAATCGTAAGCTTAAATTTAGTAAATATGATAATATTTACTTAATAATTGATTTCGCTTGAGAATGTGCATACTCGCAATGAAACCATGACTACCCACCAAGAATGGATGGGTCTACCGGCATGGGTACCAGGAGTACTTGATCACGTGGTCGATCAAGCTCCATCATCAACTCATCAGAATACGAAAATACTTTGTACGGGAACAATACATAGCATTTCCGTATTTATGCTGCTACAACAAGGATAAAAATCAAGACCCACTCGACGTGACTCTTTTTCCATCTCTGAGAATGCTGCACTGACTGCTCGCGTGTTCATGCCGATTATATCGAATATCGTTTGTTGAAGCTAGTTTCATTATGTCGTAAATCTGCAGCTCGTATAATATTCTCCATTCTCCATCTTGTCTGAAAGCTCATTCGGTATTGAACGGAGGGGAGAGGTCCTTCCCAATATTCATTGCACAACGAGAGTCTTAAGCAATGCCATTCTGCAAAGTCGAATAAGTTTTGCTGGTATATCAAATTCAGACATACTTGTATAGAGGTAATCCCTTATCGGACTGTCGAAAGCGGCTTTATAATCGACGAATAGGTGATATGAGTCGATCTGAGTTTTTCTTCGGTCTTTTTCGGGGATTTGCTGTAGTGCGAAAATTTGATTGATTGTGGATTTATTCGATTTGAAGCCACACTGATAAAGTCCAATCAGGTTGCTAAGCATAGCGTTTAATCTTTCACACAATCCGCACGATAAGACCTTGTATACGATACTCAGAAGACTTACGTCACAGTAGTTGGCGCAAATTGTTGTGGTCTCCTTTATTATGTATGGGGCAGAGAACACTGAGCCTTCAATCATCGGGCATGCTTTCGCCCGACCATATTCTGCTTATGAGCTGGTGAATGCAGTTGAGCAGCTAGCTCATCGCCGCCGGTCTTAAACAACTCGGCAGGCAAGCCATCTGCTACTTTGTTGTTCTTCAGCCTCATTACGCTCGGGTGGTGAAACGTCAACACCATCACCAGTAATTGGAGAGCTCAGGCAATCTCCTCCGCTGGCAGAATTGTTTGTAGCATCGCCATTCAGTTACTTGGAGAAGTGTTCCCTCCATAGACTCAGTACGCTCTGGACATCCGTAACCAGATTCCCATTTCCGTCACTTCAGGAAGAGGATCCGGGATAATAAATGAAGCAGTTTAAGAAATTTTGTTGATATTTTAAATAAACAAAATCTAAGTATTACAAAAATGCATCGCTCCTACTGAAACTTTACTTATTTTTTAGAAATATTATCAGAAGCTTTGTAACAAACTATTTATAAACTATTTGCATTGCTTCTCTATTTTACATATTCCTTATAATCTCTTGAGTAGCTATGTAGCTCATGAACAAAATCTTTCTATTAGCAGCTTAACATTTATTACAACAAATGACCAAAATATGTTTAAATAGAGATTATGTGGAATGAATATTTAGTAGAAAGAAGAAAATGAACAAATATTGTAAACATTTTATGAAACTACACATATTTAAGAGTTTTATTTCTCATAGTATTTATTGAATTTTTGCTTTTGATGATACTCCACATTATTATTACATTCTCATTTCTGCAATCATCATCATTGTGGTTATTATGACGTACAAATAAAATTTCATACATGTCTCCGAACACATATACACATACACAAACAAATGCTGTGGAAGAATTTTAGAAAAAGGTTTCCCACTTGAGTTTACATACGAATACTACAACATCAACTCTTATGTTCACAACAAACTTTTGAAATATTTGTTTGTATGTACTACCAGTACTTGTGTGATAATACCATAGAAATGCATTCATGTGGTATACAAATGTGTGTGTGTGTGTGTGTGTGTGTTTTGTTTGAAAAGTGCATCTTTAGCACTTCAACGAGTATATGAAAAGCTATTCAAGTGCCATTTTTACCATTTTCGGAATTGTTCAACACTTGCACTTTACACATTTGTGTGTTGGTCAAGAATCATACACACGGACATACTCTTAGGTTCAAGTACGAGTTTATAAGCATGTGGAAGCATATGTATCGTATTGTAAAACAATCGCACTTGAATAGCACCTACATACAAATAATATTTTTAGCGCCATATCGGATGTACAGAATTTCAAGTTCATCTCTCTCTCTCTCTCTCTCTCTCTCTCCCTTCTATTTTTTGTGTATTATTTACTTATAAGTACTTGACATTTTAAGTGTTGCCAACGTTTTGTTGTTGTTGTTGTTGTTGTTGTTGTTCTTCTTCTTCTTCTTCTTCTTATGACCAATACTATTAGTTGTTTGAGTAAGTGTATACTTGACTCATAACATTTTTCAAATGATCATACTTAAGTGGCGATTACTGAGATTTTAATGTCCAATTCGAAATGATTAATTCAAAGTTTATTTTTAAATCAACAAAGGAGGAAATTATGAGTCGTAAATATGTTACAATAGTTCGAAGTGCGACAAAGGGCGGGGAAGAGCGGCGACATACGTCGAACTACGTCAATGACATACGTCATTTTTGTCTCTTGCTTTTCTTTTTATACCCTGCATAATAATAACCAGTGCGGTAAAGTGCGGTGGAGTGCGGCGGAGTGCGGCAGAGTGCGGCGACATGCGCCGAAAAGCGAAATTTTTTTTATTCCCTCGACAAAGTGCGGCAAAGTGCGGCGGAGTGCGGCAGAAATTAAATAAGGAAATAAAAAAATGGGAGTATGTATGGGAGTCACATAAAGGAGTGGGCGTGGCATATTGATTTTTTACCAGATTATTTCCGACTATCATATTAATCTAAGTGTCAATTATAAGTGTTCTACACAGAAGATTGCAGAAGTTACAGCCTTTTCAATTTCAACAAAAAGAAGTACAGACACTTTGTATGGGAGCTACTATAAAAAGTAGGCGTGGCTCGCTATTTCTGGCAAAGTTATGTAGCAGTATAATATAACTCCACTTGCCAAATATCCAGATGGTGCAGATGATATTAAGTGAGTTATGGCAAGTTAAAGGTTTTGAAAATTTCGAGGTTAGTCGCTTTGAATGTTTCGTGTGGGCGTGGTTATTATTCGATCATGTACAATATAAATACCCTCCGTACTCTTGGATCATAGATTACTTATGCCAAATTTCGTCAAAATAACTCAATATTTCCTCAAGTTATTGTGCGAACCATACAGGTGATGGACAGACAGACGGACGGACAGACGGACGGACGGATATCGTTAAATCGAAAATTTAAGCAATGCTGATCACGAATATATATATATAATTTTCTATATCTCCGGAGTGCGGCAAAGTGCGGCAAAGTTGTGAAGTGCGGTAAAGTGCGGCAAAGTGCGGCGAAATACGGCAGAGTGCGGCAGTGCGGCAAAGTGCGGTAGAGTGCGGCGAAGTGCGGATAAGTACGTCAGAGTGCGGCAAAGTGCGGCAGAGTGCGGTGAATTTCAGAGAGGTTTGCTGCACTGACTGCTTGCGTGTTTGTTTGTAATTTTGCAAATATCTTCGCAGAGTCCAAGAATTGACCCTCGACGTTCTTTCGTCCCATATTAAAATTTTATGAAATTTTTTGGAGTCACTTTTATGAGACAATAATAATTTCCTGTGTTTTCTTCAACAATGGCAGCAGCATCAATTTTAATAATTTTAATTAAACAAATCATCTCATTCCATTGGAATGCACAATCAAATAATTGCTTACAAAAGGCCATTACCATTAACCGCCAAGTGTTCTTTTGTTTTCGTTGGGTTGGCAGTTGGCAATTCAACCCTCCAGTCATATGTAAAATAACAATAAGTCAGCAAGAAATTCCAATAAAACAAAAACAAACTTTCAACAACCATATCAAATTTAGAAATTTAGAAAAAACCATTTTAAAATTATATACAAACTCATAATCGTATAGAGAAATTCTTCTTTTCAAACCAGATTCGTTCCGAAATTTCACGCAACCTTATGTGACAAAATGCAACAACCCCCCCCCTGTATGCGCAATGATATAATAGAATGCGATATGTAAACATCACCCACCCTCACACAAGGAATGCATAAAAATTACAATATGACTTGGCAGCAGGAGTATGAGTACTGCAATTCACCCATACGGGTGGTTGGGTTGTTGGGTGATGGTAATGGTGGTGGTGGGTGTTGGTGTTATGTATGAAAATGTTTTTCATTAAAAATTGTCTTTTTAGTATTTTTCAAAATTCCAAAACTTTTATTCGCATTGACATTGAGTTATGGACGAACAATATTCGAAAGCATTTTAGAAGAACAAAGGCCAAAGCCTCGAATATTACATGCGGATTAGCATAGGAACACTGCAGGTGGTGGATAATGGGTGGATGGTGGTTGGTGTTTGAATGGATGATGATGATGATGATGATGTTGCTCTTTTATTTTTTGAAAAATCATACTACAAATACTCATACCCATGGTGGTTTGTTGTGCATGTGCAGAGTGAGCTTGTAATCTTTTATGTAGCAATATGTGAATTGTGTTTTTTTTTTTTTGTGTGAAGACTCATGCATTATTTTTTGGGTGATTTAATTATACACTTCTGCATGTACTCTGTATTGTTGAAAATGTATTTGATGAAATTTGATAATATCTTTTTGTAAATATTTACTTAATTTTAATGAGATTTCAAAAAATATATTTTGTTTCATTTTTCAAAAGTAATTTACATACGTCTAATTAATTGAATTAATTTCAATGATGATAATGAAAATTTTTTGAGGAACAATGCAAATTGTCGACATCATTTAGCTAAAAATGGTTTAGATTATAACAAATCTGTTCGAACTCAGTTGAGAGTCAAACAGACTCATGCCAAAGTGGGACCAAATTCATCCTTCCGTACATAGTAGGTGATCTAGTCTTTTCACATAACTGAAGCCCCTGCGAAAGTCATACATTAGGTGGCCCATACCCAATATCATTACATACACATCATCCCTGAATGGCACTTAAAGTTTTTATCTCCAAATTGGGATTTATTCTAGTAGTTCATTTGTTCTGGTAGCACAACATCTGAGCCCTGCCCATTGCATCGAGGGATTTACGACAGTCAATCCCTCGATGCCCTATTTCAAGAGATATGAGATCAAGACAGTCAACTCTCAGAATGGTTGATTTAGAGTCAATGGAAGAGTCTGCTTTAGCCAAGAAGGTGTCTGATTCAGGGAAGGGTTATGAGCACCAAGAAAGAGGAAACCCAGAACTGCCTATAGTCAAGAATATGTCGAATGAGTAGAAGGATTTGTTCCCTCTGAGAAGATGCAAGGAACTCGGATGGAAGAATCAAATACTGAGAAAAAAATCCAAGTCAACTCATGCCAGAAATAGACTAGCGAAATAGTCTGCAAACGATTTCGTTTCTGACGCGAACAAACGTCAGTAAGTGAGAGCATGAGTACAGAAAAATGTTCTATATACTCGATCTCGAAGAACGCAAAACTACACTCTACAAGTCTCTCATCATGTCTGTCCTAACATATGGCGCTGAAGCCTGGACAATTTCCACCTCGGATGAGCGAATGCTTGGAGTTTCCGAGAGAGAAAAGTCCTACGCAAGATCTTTGGATCTATTTGTGTTGGTGGCGAGTATCGAATAAGGTACAACCATGAACTGTACGAGCTCATCAAAATCCAGCGGCTGCTCTGGCTAGATCATGTGGAGCGAATGGAAGAACACGCTCCAGCTCCGGAAGGTGCTATATTCGGAACCCGCTGGAGAACGACGCAGAAGAGGAAGACCTAACCTCCGGTGGAAAGACCAAGTACTGGAGAACCTGACTGCGTTGGGAATTTCTAACTAGCGCCAGCTAACGAAGAACTGAGATGGCTGGTGAAGCATGTTATATTCGGCCAAAATCGATATTCGGTTGTTATGGCCACATAAGTAAGTAAGTAAGTATATTCGCTTAGATTTAGGTTTAGGTTATTCTGTGACTGCCCTATCTCTGGGAGGCCAGAAAAGACCCATTGTGATACCACCGAGCTTCTCTTCCAATACTGTTGTTCGTATTAAATTTGGACAGCATTCGAAGGGAACTACTTATGTTAGCCGATTCCGAACGGCAGAACCCTTGTGACATCACTTTAACTTAGTTTCGGTCACAGAGCTCTTTTAAGAAGCATTTTTGGCAAATTCGTACTGCTGGAAAGATTGCGAATTACTTGCCTACAGGTGTGCAACGTTCAAAAGAAAAATCTTCGTTATTAAATTTTGTTATTCTTCGGGGTCGAGGATTGTAACCACGACCTACAGATCAGATGGCCAACCCACTAAGCACTGAACTACGGCAACTATCGCTTATGTATTAATTAAAATGTGCCAACAAAATTTTATTGATTTAACTAATCAAATATACGATTCCTTTTATAGATCCTTTTCCATATCCTTGCACACGTATGGTCGGTCATATTACGTATTGTATTCTCTTGATTAACTTTGAAGTTGTGTGCGCAAAGTTGAAATAAAATTAGCAATCTTACTTTTTAGCATCTTATGTCGATATAGTAATATATGTATGTATTTTGTTGTACCTCCATCCCTCTCAGATACACCAATTCCATATGTGAAACATGTTTGCCTTTAAAGACTTCATTTACATTTTCATACATCCTATCAAAATGTAACATCACATACGAGTACATACATATAGGTATGTTTTGTATACTTTTTATGTATAAAATGACATTTCTTTGACATTCGCGTGTTGACATTTCTTAAGTAAACTTTTTGCATGCCTACCTTTCTATCACTTTTGTTTGCTTTGCGCCATTTACGATGTCTGTCTTTCAAATGGTTTTACTGATTGATAAAGGTACATTGGAAGAATGCTATCAACATAATATTTGTTGTATTAAGAACGGCTATGAAATTTGATTAAAGAAGGGGCTACAGTTTAGGATTAGTTTGGAAATAATTTTTAGAGGTAAAATCGGAATAATTTTGAAAGTTGAGGCTTCAAACAAAGAATGAGAGAATATTCAGAAAATTCAGGGACTCCCATTAGGTCGCTCAAATACGTGTTATTTGGGAGCCGATAAGAGCCGGTCGTATTTATCTAAGGTTTAGAGAAGGAAGCAGTTATTAGAGAAGCCTTGGGTTTAAACGCTTCGATTTAAAATCGATCCTCACAACAAATCGCTTTTAATCGTCATGAATTCTATCTTCATCATATCTCATTTCCTCCCCAAATGTTGTGGCATAAAAATTGCAAAATCCCCTCCATAATATGGTCACCCATTTCATATAATTCAACACTTGACAAAGTGAGTAATCAAAGTAAATATATGCACATATGTTTGTAGCGAAATGGCAATATCGAATCGAGTCTGACTGTGTAAAGAAGACTTTATTAATGTCAACATGATTAAAAGTAACTTAAAATTCAAAAAGCACAACAAAAACAAAATCTAAATATACTAAAACCAAGAAAAAAAAAGGGGACTAATACAAATATTCATATGAAATTGACTTCATCGACAATCACACTCACCGCAGTCGCAACAACTGATAGCAACACCCTCTTTTAGTAAAAATACGAGATTTTTCTCCTTATCAAGATCACTGACACATGTCATTTTCATATTGATTATAATGATGGCAAGTACTGGTGACTTTATCCATAAAAAAAAAAAAAAAAAACAATATTGTATTTTAACAGCTTCCTTCTTAAAAGTCATTGTAACTCGTAATGATGATATTTACAATAGGACACATCATCAGACATCAGACATCATCTTAAAGATATAATAGTGTGGCAAATACTATCTCATAAGTACATTGTATGTACTTACTTGCATCATTCTTAGCTAATATTATATTTCCTTAACTGCTCTATTTTGGCACAATGCCTTCCTGAGTTCATCCTGAGTACTCCCTTCTCAGTGGAAGCAAGCAAGCTCTCTTCCACTTGTAATTTATATGGTTGTCATTGTGACACGTGTCGTCTTCTATACAATGTTGCTAGAAATTGAATTTTGATATCAACAAAAAAAAATTGTTTACCAAAATATGTATATAAACAAGCATCTATACATATGTATATTGTAGCTAGGGCCCCGTAGCAGTGTAACAAATCCTTTGAGTGTGTATATTGCACTTGTTAGGATGGATGGAGTAACGGTAGATAGTATTTAATGATGAAAAGCAATATGTGATAAATATATAAAAAATAATTATAAATATATTATTGATTAGAAATACGATCTGAGTCGGTTAGACTATAACTACCTGTCTGTAAGTAAAATAATTACCTTAATTCTAGGGCGATGGAGCTGAAAATTGGTATATACTATTATTTTCACCAACAAACAAATTAATTTATGTTTGAGCATAATTGGATGAAAATCACATCTAGTTGCCATACAAAAGTAGGTTGTTGAATGTATGTTTTTCAATGTTTTCAGAGAAAATATTAAGTTATGGCAATAAAATTCGTCTAATCAAGTTCATTTGACTGATTTGAATAGACATATTGGAAAATGGACGTAATTGGGTGAATTTTTCTTATACCAAAATATGCTTTTGAATGCATATTTTCACACTTTTCGCGAACATATAATAAACTATGGCATTAAAATCAATTTTATAAAACCGATATAATCACAGAATAGATACATATATTGGCAAATGGGCGTGAATTATGCTTACCTTTCATAGGAAAGTAAGTTCTAAAATATATTCCTACACACTTTTCCTAACAAAATATTATGATATCACGCTAAAATCAATTATCTTATCCATTGATTTCATCACTAAATAGCTATATTAGAAAATGAATGTAATCAGATGAAAACTACTCCTACCTACCATACAAAAGTATACGCGAAAATTGTTTTTTTTTTAACTTTTGAATATAAAAATATATAGTTATCACACTAAAATTTAGTATATAAAGTAATTTTAATCACATAATTATAATATATTAGAAAATTAATGTAATCAAATGAAAACTACTCCTACCTCTCATACAAAAGTATATTCGAAAATGTATTTTTTCAACGTTTGACCATGAAAATATATAGTTATTACACTAAAATTTAGTATGCAAAGTAATTTTAATCACAAAATTATAATATATTAAAAAATGGATGTAATAAGATGAAAACTACGACCATCTCCCATACAAAAGTATATTCAAAAATATATTTTTTTAAGGTTTAACCATGAAAATATATAATTATCACACTAAAATTTAGTATGTAAATTAATTTTAATCATATAATTATAATATATTAGAAAATTGATGTAATCATATGAAAACTACGACCACGTGCCATACAAAAGTATGTTCGAAAATGTATTTTGTGACATTTTGAGCATGAAAATATAAAGCAATGAATCTGAAACTTTGTATATATAAATTATATGATCTAAAATATATACATAATTGAAAATGGATAGAATTTGATAAAAGCTACACCTACCTTCCATATGAAATTATGTTCTAAAAGATATTTTTCTATATTTTGAACACGAAAATATATAGCTATTAAGCTGAAACTTGGTATATACGATTTTGTATACTAATTACCAGTCAAGTTTTAAAATGAACGAAATTGCATGAAAATGACGATTAGTTCTCATACAAAAGTATGTTTTTGAATATATGTATCTCTATAATCTAATGAGTATATTTGAAAAAGATCACTATCGAATGAAATGCATGACTACTTCCACTATAAAATTATGATTTTTTCAAAAGATTGTCTTAAGGACATTACATATTCAATATATTAAGCTCTATATACCATTTTGCTTCAGGTAAATATTTGCAATATTCGATGGTACATAAAATTCTGCGTATTTGAAATTGAAATACAAAGCATGCATGCGAAATTTGCATTTATATTAGAAAATCACTAGAAATTTATTCTATTTTTCTCTTTCCCAATTCCATGTCAATATAGCAATATGATACATTCGGCGGCTGTTTCATATAAAATATCATATTCAATGGCGGCATTGAAACAAGTGTAAAAATTCCAATAATAAAATTTTCATTCATTCATAAGAACATATTAATAATTTCCTTTAACATACAATACAACCCCCATTTGTATAATAATATGAACCCCAGCCCCCCATCCGATTAGATATACGTACACTCATAATATAAAAGATTAAACCGCAGCTTATTTGGGTTTAATTACGCCTCATATATCAATGCATCTTATACAAAAAGGCAATGCTAAGCTAACTAAATCAACCAACCCACGAACCAACCTAACAACCATCCACCCCCAAGCAACTTCCCCATACAATTCAGCTTCAGATTGTCATCGTCATCAGCATCATAGTTTTTTTTTTTTTTTTTTTTTTTGTTATTTCTTTTTCCTACAACACAACATATAAAATAATTGCTACACTTCATAACCAATATTATTACAAAATATAACCCTCATACTGAAAATGTCTGCTGATTGTTGCCTGACCTGTCTCCACATTCACGATTATACCCATACTTTCTAGCTGTTGGTAAACACAACGAACGCGGAAGCTTGCGTATAATTTCGTTTTGATTACAATTATGACACGACAGCCTCCCCAATAAATGAGACTCTGTCAATATTCATTCGTACTAAGGGTTGTCGCTTGACAAGTGTTGCCAATTGTACATATTTGTATGTGGTGGGGTTTAGTTATATTGCATTGCTGCACTTTTTATGATATTTTCTCCTCAAGCAGCCCATTTTTGATTATTTATGCGAGCAAGTTAAGCAAAATTATTAGATTTTATTTACACCAAAAATCGACTACAAAGGGAGTTAGAGGGGATAAAATTTTGTGTTTATTTTTTTTAATTTTGATCAAATATATCTATATTTTTTGTTTAACTGTTATTGGGCCAATAATAATGAAAAATCTGTTGTGCGGTTTTTATAGAGGGCAAATATATTTACGAAGGTGGTCCCAGAACTACCCGACCTAATAAAGAAAACACAACAAATTTGAGAAAATGTTTCTTTATTTCTCAACATAATCTCCTTTTAGCTCTATACACTTTTCCCAACGATATTCTATAGCTTCGATACCCTGTTTATAGTATATGAACTGTCTAGCTCATTAAAATAGCCATCTACCGCACACTCCACGTCTTCATTGTTTGCAAATCTTCCACCAACAAGCCATTTTTTCAAATTGGGAAATAGAAAATAATCCGAAGGAGCTAAATCTGGGACGAATAAGGTGCGTTCTGAAGCAATTCGAGCTTTAACTCATTGATTTTGGCCATCGCAATAGTAAATGTGTGAACTGGTGTATTGTCTTGATGAAACAACATCATTCTTTTTCGCCAAATGTGGCCTTTTTCCTTTAATTTCAACACTTAAACGCTGCAACAATAAAAATTATCCCATGTGCATTCCAAAAAAACAGACGCTATAACCTTGCCTGCAGATGGAACTGTTTTCGCCGTCTTTGGACACGATTCTCCCCTTTCAGTGCACTATTTTGACTGCTCCTTTTTCTCAGGTACGAAGTGGTGGACCCATGTTTCGCATCCATGATTACGAATCGATGCAAAAACTCGGCTTAATTACTGTGAAACATCGCCAAACACTCTATAGAAACATCTTCACGACATTGTTTTTGTTCTATTGTGAGGGAACGCGGCACCCATCTTGCACACAGCTTTTCACCTCCAAATTTTCCGTCAATCTGCGATGTATAGCACTTTTTGAAATGCCTGTAATTTCACTTAGCTCACACACCTTCAGCCGGCGATCATCTAATACCATTTTGTGGATTATCTTCCGTTTCTTAACCGTTTCTGACGTGGCCACCTCAATTGGTTGACCACTACGGTGTTTGTCTTGGCAGCTCGTATGATGGTCGTAAACGAAGGAGCAGACTCCCCCAGAGTAGAATCTAGTTCGGCGTTAATATTCGTTGGAGTGAGACCTTTCAAATGAAAGTATTGAATTACATAATGGTGACCAATTTTTTCCATGTTTACAAATTCACTGAGATCGTTAACTTTCGATGGCTCCAAAAAAGTACTAAACAACGTGCCGCCTTGAAACTTAAAACATATATTTTATAAGGTTGCCACTTTTCACCAAATTCATTTTTTCTAACTGTCGCCTATCTATATGTCAGGTCGGGTAGTTCTGGGACCGTCATCGTACCAAGCGCTTTTATACAATTCATATTGATATATGCTAATATTTGGAGTTGGAAATGAAAAGGGATTTCATATAATATACAAATGTTCGAATTCTTCCTTCTCATTTATACAAATTCATATCATATAATTTGTACTTAGATAGATTGCAAAAAAAAAGGGGGAAAAACGAAATAAATTATAAGAAAAGAACATCTTTCATTGAGTCAGTGAAGTGTGAATTTTTAGAAATTAGCTTGGGGATTTGAGATTTCAATGCATTTTCTCTTATCGATGGTGGTAAAGAGATGAGTGAATGGGTTTTTGTTTTACATTTTATTTAGTCTCAAATGAAATAAATATAACTTCGATATAACATATTTGTTCTCATCGATTCCCTCATCTCATTACGGACGATTTCATCAAGAACACTTTGGATAAATATAAAATACCTTTGATTTAATATAAGTCGGTCCAAATACAATATAAGAAATTCCTTATAAATATTTTAAACACAAAATAATTCAAATCAATCGAAAAACTGATCTTGTCAACTGATCTTCGAACAGCATACATATTTATTGCACTTGTAATATTTACAAGTATCACTCGTCCTAAAATTGTTATCTAACAAAGACACTCGTTCTATGTACTATATACAACAACAAGATAAACTCGACGTAAATCAAATGTAGTGTATGTAATTAACGTGTCTCGGCAGATAAGAGAGAATAACAAGATCATTCGATGATCATTAGATATTATGTTAAGTTGGTAGGCAGGTAGATCGGAATTGCCAAAAAGAAATAGAATAGAATACGTAAAATATTTCTATGTATTTGTTAGAAGGAAATAAAATGAACAATTTGTGTTGTTGTTCTCATCAGATGTGAATGATCGTGAATGATAGTAATGTGATCGCACCCTTGGTTCAGTAATTCAGCAACAATCATTGGAATATTAATACGAATTTTTCACATTTTTTTTTGTTACTTTTTGTCTTAGTAAATACCCCCAACTGAGCGCGTGTCCTTTTTGGTTGTTTTTTTTTCGATTTTTTGATTCGTTTGATCATTGTATAAGGACTAACATAACTGCCAACTACAAAGTCAAATAGCGCATGATATTCTTCTATTATGTTTCTTGATAAGCGTGACATTAATATGGCAGTAATATTTTATTTTATTTGTGGTTGATATTCTATCTCTTCTAACAAGTGCAACATTTGCTTGTTTTTTTTTTTTTGGTAGACGAAATATGTTTGAAGCGCATAAAATTCAAACTAGCCTCTTCTGCGTTTTTTTTAAAGCTAAAAACATGCAACATATTGTATCAATTTATATTGCGGTCAATATATATATATATATATATATATATATATATATATATATATATATATATATATATATATATATATATATATATATATATATATATATATATATATATATATATATATATATATATATATAACAGAAGTAATACAATACTTGAATTATATGCTCCTTGTATTGTTTTATATTCAAATAGAAATGGTCTTTTGATTTTGTATTAGAATTAAGGGTGTGTCCCATTGCCCATATGTCTTTTGTATGTAATTTATGGCATGTGCATGATTTGTTGCATATACAATGGAATTTCTAAATGAAAGTAAGAGCAAAAAAAAAAAGGATTCCATAGAGGCTATATATATATATATATATATATATATATATATATATATATATATATATATATATATATATATATATATATATTGTATATACAGTATGAAAATGAATTATGTGGGTGTGTTAGTAAATGTATTACAGTTAAATTCCATTTCTTCTATCATACTGTAGTTAATTTTGCGAACAAGACGCATTGAGAAAAATTACATATTTTCTATGGTTTTCTCAATTAACTACAAGACTCTGAATATCTTATTATAGCCACATATGGTTTAAAATTTCTTTGTGAGTGATCTATATGAGAATATAGTATACTGAATGATTTTGTTTCTTCATTTCAATTCTCACAGATGATGGAGAAATGATCTACGATTGAATTCTGAAGAAAACCACTGTTTCGAAGGATATACGATGTTGTATGTATCGATCAATTTATCAATTATAAAAAAAAAAAAAAAAAAGTAAGCAAAAATGGATTGATTTATCTATGAAAAAGCATTTTCAGAGGACATTTGTGCCATCAGTCCTTTATTACCAGCTTCAATAGAGCATTTAAACAAATACATTAGACACTTCTTGAATAGTGTCATTTGACTGGTCACATGACTGGTCTGTTCATCCAACAATTTTCTGGCACCAAGTATTGATCGTACATCGCTTCAAAAAATATGTGTCAGCGTTACGCAGTCCTCGATGTTAAGATGTGATATCGAAAATTCTTTATAACAGTAAGTATTGTATGTACCTGGTCAAATCATAAATATTGGTACACAGAATAATCGACGCTAAATGAAAACGAATTAATATTTTTTAAAAATTTTTTTTTTTTTCTTTTTATTGGGTTATTCCATGGCTATAAATCTGAAAACAACTAGAACAACTTATTCGAAATGACTTCCATTTGCCTTCCAGCACTATTTGCGACGATCTGGCCACTCATCGATCGCGAGACGAAGTTCATGCATGGGAAAATTATCCACTGCACTGACAAGGGCTCTCTTCAATGACTCAATATTTGGGTGTCAAGTAGAGCAAGCAACCACAACTTGTAATCCAACGGGTTGAGGTCTGGACTACCAGCTGGCCAATCATTCGTTGATATGAAGTCCGGAATGTCGTTTTTTAGCCACAGTTCAGTCGTTTTTGCCTTGTGAGTTGGACGCAGAGGCATCTTTAGATCCTCGAAATGAGTAGGGATGCTTCTCTGGATGACCGAGCATACACACGACCATTCTGTTTATTGAACGATTCTTCTACGATGAAGATTTTCTCGTCAGTAAACAGAATTTGTCTGTGAGCGTATCGGTTGCGTAACGCTTTCGATTTTCGCTTGCGTTTTCCCTCCAATGCGGCCATGACCAGGTGTCCAGTGTGTCGCTTGTACGCGCTGAGTCCCAAATCTTCATGGACATGGATTTTTATGAAATTTACATTTCTCGCGGCAAGATTTTCTGTTTTTTCACGGTTTTGATCGCTTTCGGAGTTCTCACGATACACAAAATAGCAAATGATTCCAAGCGATCGCAACGTCCGAAGTATATCGCCTTTTCCCATGTTGCATTTTAGTAGGCCAACTACCCCAATACCGTTTTCGATATCGCTCGATTCCATGATTGTAAACAATTGACGCCAAAAACTTTTTACATGACAATGAAGCATAAATGTCAACTGTCAAATTGCAGTCAAGATGAGATGGATGCGCCCAATACTGTATTCGTAAGGAATGCGTTTATTTGTGTACCAATATTTATGACTTGCCTAGGTAATATCACTGATGAAGATTAATTATATGCTCTTTGATTATGGATATCGATAAAGATCTAATAGATTTTGTAGGAATCTAGTAAATTATTCCTTATCCAATTCACTTCCTTCATAATTGCGAATTGTTTAACAAATCTGTACGCTGCGTTGGTGTAGTAAAGTTTCCCAATGCAAAATCATGCTTTGTGATTCTATGATCTGCTACCAGTTTACTGGCTGATCATTGGGGAAGTAATATTTAAACCACATGTAGGCACAACATCCCTCTACTCGCAGGCAAGCCAAAGAGCTCAGAAGACTAAGCACAGGTTTCAATCTGTTAGCGTGCAAATGTGATTAAATATTGTTCATAGACTACTTACAAGCCAACAAACAAACTACCAGATGTCGCCATCATAAGGCGGGTCTCTATGAATATGCCACTTTGTTTTGCAGATGACGAAACATTCAACTATATTTCGCATAGCCTTAGCTCGTAGTAGATGAAAAATAGTCATCACTGCCTTCGTCATTTCATAAGATATAAAATCAGCTTGAGTTTAAAAAAAAAAATAAGAGTGCTTGAGTTTTGGTTCAATCATTTTTTAAGTAATAATAATATGACAGTGGATTGCGTATAGAAACTACCATTACACCAGTGCACCAAGTATTCACCATCGCCCTCGTACGATCATATGTAATCTTATCGTAGACATATGCTAGTTCCATTTTGGACATATGTATCACATTACACTTATTATCTAATTTATTTAGTGTATCATTTTTGTCAACCACTAAATACCCGTCATACATACTGATAGTCACCATAGGTATGAAGAAATATTTAATCGAGTACATATGTACATAATTATTTGGGGTCACTAAAGACCACCAGGATTTAAATTTGGTAGAAAAAAAAAAATATAATAGAAACAAGATACAAGTTTCATTTGAAAATGATTTTATGAGTATACAGATCGTCATACAGATGTTCTTTTCTTGGTTTTTTTTTTTTTTTTTTTTTTTTTTTGTTCTTATGCAACTCCTTATACAATATTATTTCGACTATGTGTATTAACCCTTATCATGGTTATCGATAAATTCAAAACTTAAGCAGCAGCTTGTTAACAAAATACACATTTTAATTTCAATTACTAAATACCTGCCAATAGTGAAGATCAGTTGAAGATCAGTGTGTATATTTTCCTATTATTTTTTTATTTTCGAATTTTTTGGTTTTCCAAGAACAATCATCGATCCTTACGATCGAGATGATCAATCGAACGAGTAATAAACTAACAAAGAAATCAGGGAGAAAAAACCAAAGAGTTCTTATGCTCGCTTTATTTCGTAGAATTATATTGGGGATTATGTGAACACACATACATTCGAAATGCCAATTGATTTTTTTTTTGTTTTTCAGAAAATAAAAACTGATAACAATTCCAATGACTTATAATTATATAGACGATTTCTTCGATTGTCTTCGTTCGTTTAGCCGTCTGCATTGTTGAGCACTCAGCAGAGTACGTTGCATATGATAAAGATCTTGCTTGGTTAATGATGATCATGGTGATATAAATGATGAATATTATGAAAGTGATGGTATTACATAGTATGTATAAAGAGAAGAT
The DNA here is from genome assembly GCA_963854835.1 of Megamerina dolium. NCBI lineage: Eukaryota > Metazoa > Arthropoda > Insecta > Diptera > Megamerinidae > Megamerina > Megamerina dolium. The sequence continues at coordinate 10,498,553 of OY978528.1, forward strand.
GGGATAGAGAAGAAATTAAATTTAGTATCATCTTTCTGTATTTCATTTTGTGTGACCACAATAAGCACACGTTGCTCTTGAAATGATACAAAAAAAAAAAAAAGAAGGTGATCATACATATATAATTTTTTATTTAATATGAAACCATATAATTTTGAAAAATTCACATATTTCTAAATTATGAGAGAGTAAAGTAAAAATAAAAAAGAAAGCAAAGCAAAGAACAAAATCACCTGCCTTAGTCACACCATAACAATGCAACAGTGATCATCATATACAATATAAACATATGTATATGATCATTGATCATTAGTTATATGTTGGTCTGCCTGTCTACCTGCCTGCCTGTTTTTTCTCATTCATTGCCATAAATAAATCGACAGCTTACGCCTTCTGACCATTTCGTATTTCGTAAGTGGATTTACTTTCGAGATCACTCTTACACCGAACGACGATCACTTGGTCGATCGCCATATGACTTTTGACCAGCAAAACATCTGCTTTGTCTGTTGTGGTTCATTTGCTGTATTGTTTTGAGGGTATTTTTTCGATATTTTTTTTTTTTTTTAATTTATTTTTTATTTAAAGGTAGATTGATGACGACAGGTTGTGCAATGTGCAATAAACATTGTTATGCGATTTGATACTATTTTATTATGCTTAGTGTTGGAATATTTTTTTTTTTTTTTACTTTTCCCTTTCTTCTGTTTTATTTTAATTCATTTCAAAAATCATAAATATATGTTTGTATAAGCACTTGAGAAAGAATTAGACTTGACTTGAGGGCAATCTTTTTTTTTTGGTGTTTTTGTTTGATTGACGTTAATCGTTTTGAAGTATGTACATAAGTTGGCAGCTGACTTGTCTGGAGTTTGTTCGTTTTTCAAATATTTTTTTAATACAAAAAGGCTATGTTGGCTACATCAAGAGGATATACTGTTATATGCATAAGAAAGTATGTAAATCACTTCAACCATAAGAAGCTTAACTTTGTATTATTGTACATACAAGTAAAAGAGGATTTTTGTACACGGCTATAATGAAGTAATAGTTTATTTGAGCATAATGAAAACAAATAAAGATAACAACAGTAAGTAATTAGCTTCGGCAATATTGAAACTTAGTTGTTAAAAATTTTTTAAATAAATTAAATCATGCTATTATATTACCAAACTCTGAAAATCTATGTTCGAAAGTCTAATTTTGTATGGAAGATAGGTACAATTTTGATATGATTACATTTATTCTTAATGCAGTCTTTTTGTTCATTGAAAATGGTTACTTATGCCAAGTTTCAACTCTATAGTTTTATATTTACGTGTATAAAGCCAAAAAACATATGTTCGAAAGTCAAATTTTGTATGGAAGGTAGTCCTGATTTTTATTTGCTTTCGCCGATTTTTATACCAGTCTTTACAATTCTAAAAATAATTATACAAATTAAGTTTCAGCTCTATAGCAGTAAATTTGTGTACACAACGCTTAAAAACATATGTTCGAAAACAGATATTTGTATGGGAGATAGGCTAAATTTTTATTTGATTTGGTTGAGTATTACATATATATTTGTATTTCTAAAAATAATGTTAAAGACTGAATTTTAAGTCTGTAGCATTATATTTAGTTGAGTTAAGTCTAAAAACATATGTTCGAAAATAGAATTTTCTATGGAAGGCGAGTGTAGTTTTCATCTGATTACGATCTTTTTACTATCCATCTTTGCGCTTCTAAAAATGATCTTATATACCAAGTTTTAATACTGTAGCATCTTATTCACGTACTTAAAGTCTAAAAATATACGTTCGAAAACCAACTTTAATATGGGACATACGAATGATTTTCATTTGATCACTCTAATTGTTAAATTTATAAGTTTTTTGATAAAAAATAATCATAAGCACCCAGTTCTAGTGTAGTTTTTTTTATATTTACATACGTAAAATTTGAAAAAAAATCTTTCGAAAACTGACTTTTGTATGGGAAAAGTTGTGTTTATCATCTTATTTAGATTAGAGAATTAATTTTCTGATAAAAATAATCATAAAAATCAAATTTCAGCTTAATAGCTTTTTATTTGAGTGCTAAATGTGATGATAACATAAGTTCGAACGCATACTTTTGTATGGGAGCTAGGCGTGTTTTCTCTCTGATTACATCCATTCTTATTCTGGCATATTTGTTTGTAAAAATAGTGATATACACCAAATTTCAGCTTCATAGCTTAATTTTTTCATGCTCACACTCTGAAAAATACAATTAAAAAAAAGAAACTTCTTTGAAAAATGCCATAACTGAAAATACAATATTAAGTTTTGCTCTTGACCATTTATATGTATATAAAACGTAGATGTATGTATACAGAAATATGTTTACTTAAATTATAAGACTATTGCAAACAATTGTACGTTTATTAGCCTAAAAGTATGCAATTAAAAAAGTTTTATCTTCATTTACTAGCAACTGTTTGTTGTTAAAAATGTTCATAAACTTTTTTAATGAGTTCACTTGCTCACAAAACTTTATTTAAAGATAGTTTTTTTGTTCATTCTGACCAGTTCTAAACCATCCTTTGCTAGTTATGCTAGATTGTATATATGTCCATCACCATTCTCACCCACTCTCATCATCAACCATTACCATCAATTTATTACTCATTTTACAAAATTGTTTTGATTAATGATCATAGTTGTGCTACAATTATTATGTTGACGTTGTTGTTTTATGTTTCATCTAATTTTTTTTTTTTGTTAGTAGATATGCTCTAGCCTTGCCCTGTCTGGTTTCCGATTCATGTATCTCTGTGATTTTTCAGCTGCACTTTTTTTTTTTTTTTTGAAATATTTTTTAATGAAACATTTAGACATACAATGTTTCATTGATCGAAAGGAAACCAAACAAAAAGTGAAACATATATTTAAGTACTTAAGTGCTACTATAGGTACTACTCTTGTTTATTTCCTTTAAATATTCACTGTCTAGTCAAGTTGATAATTAGACTTGTTATCGCATACATAGTGTAATTAGGTACATGAAATTTGTTATTTAATTTGTTGAAAACTAGTACGTACACACACATTCACTTAGATTTTGTTCATCACCTAACTATGCGTTGATTTATATATATTTTTTAATTGTATACTCAAATTTCTTTCATACTATTAATTATCAGGTCTGTTGTCAGGTGGGTAAGTGTATATTTAGTATGTATATGATAAAAAGGCAGCTGAAAGTATTTGTGCTCAACTATTTAGGTGCGGAAATGGCAATATTTTCTTCTAAGATGAAGGTGTGTATAAAGGTTTCATTCTGTCGTTCTGTCGTTATTACAATTTTATTTCGTCACTACTCATTGCATGTAAGCTGCTTCCTCTAATAGACTGAATTTGTGGATCCTGGAATAATTCAGGCGTAGGTGACACAAGCAATCAATCAAAAGAGAGTGTAACGTTGGAGCAAGGACATAATTCTTGTTCATCATGTGGACCATGCGAAACCAGACCAAGGCCTGTTAGAGGATATGAGCCCTACGGCTAGGGTCAACCACAAGTGTTACGGACACTGCGAACAAACGAGATCTTTTGTACCCCAAAAACAACATACAACTAATTCTAAAGATTTTATTGCTTCAGCAAAAATATGTTTATTGTTGAATTCAATACAATCGCTGACCTCACTGAAACCATATGAAAGTATGAAATTTTCCAGAAATTTCGATACGTTTTTAGAGACGTTGAATTCAACAATTTTTGACTCGGTCACTACACATTCCAACCACATTTGCAACCACAAAAAATTAAGAAAGTTGAAGAAAAGATAACCACAACAGCCACTTTTTGCTCTTTAACATTTTTTCTGAACTAACTTACAACCCCCCCCCCCCCCCTATATCCACCTCTTATAGAAGTTTCCATACAAAATAGATGTTTTTATATGTTTGGCATCCATTGCACTCATACTATCCATTATTATTAATTTTTACTACTCAAATCTATCTTCTAAGTGTACTTATTCCCCTTAGCCATACTTCTAACGGAAGTTCTCCACAAAATGAATTCAAAGGTATCTAAAAATCTACAAATAATTATTTAACTGACCGGAAATCGTCTCTAGAGAAATGTACGTTCGATCCGCATTAATTTTTCTGCATCTACACTTGACATTTGTAATTGAGGAGAATGAAAAAGTGGACGCACTTGCCAAAGCTGTCCAAAGCCTGTCGGAAGTCAGCTCGTTACACATACATCCTCTTTTTTCCACATTGAAAATAAAGATTGACGTCACGTAATGATTCATGAAGCGGAGTCCTTGTGGCAGGGATTAACCTCTTGGAAGACTGCAAAAATCATGCTTCTCACACATGGCAGCAAATAAACCGACTACAGATTTATCACTCTCAAGAGAGGATTGTAAATTACTGGTTGGGGTTCTTATGGGACATTGCTTTACTCCGTCTTACGCTGGAAAAATTGGTCTGGTACAGAGCGACACATGTACAACATGCCACGAGGTCAATGCCAGGGGGACCTTAGCAACACCTACTTTGTCACTGTCCAGCCCTCTACAGATCGCGCTTCAACTACCTTGGATCTGCGTCTTTTTCAACCCTGGAAACCATTGCAGGTCACAAAGATAGTGATTTATTGAAGATCGCAAAAAAATATATTAAGTGAGATCTACGTGAGATCTTATAGATCAGCCAAGCACACCTAACCTAACCTACATTTGCCTCAAATATACTTACACTCTGTCTCCAGCCCTTAAAGGGGCTCTCCTCGAAAATTATTGCCCTTGTAGTTTTGCAAAAAAAAAAAACATCATCGATTTTCTAATATTTTAATATATTTTAATGGGACAAATTTTATGAGTTCCAATTCTCATAGTTCCGCACTGAGTCTCATCTGCTTTCCACACCACTTATAATCGAGCCGACAGCAACCATGAGTGTTCTGAGACTAAAGACGGCTGGACGATGAAACTAAATTGTGTTTATTGATTTGTGAAATCGATGTATCAACTGTAAGCTTCAGTAAAATCTGACAGTGCTTCTATTGTTCCAAAAAGAATGCAGTAATGGAGCTGTACTCAATAACTAACGAACCATCACAGTTTACATGGACAGCCCCAAAATGGATGGACGGAGTATGAGTTCATTCTGAAATGCTGTACATCACTAAATCGAGAATTCAGAAAATCTATTTCCTGCTTTCCTGAAATTATCTGCTTCAGAGCAAATGAAATCATCGAAATCAATTACACCATCCTGATCATATTTGATTCGGCCGCTCGCATTTTCATCTACAGCACAATGTTAGTGCCGAAAGATGGATGGAAAACAATAAATAGCAAGACCTAAAACGTATAATTTTAGGATGCCCTTCTGGCTTCCAAAAATGAATGAAATATATAGAAATATAGATGAAGTTTGCCTCATAACCAAATGGTTCCAAAATGGACTCTGGAGTTGGAGCAGGAATCTATTCGCAATTCTGCAAGCATGCGAATTGCTTCAGCAGAGGAACATAACTGGAAAGGCAATAATTCTCTCCGACAGCCAGGCAGCTATAAAGGCGCTAGCCGCACCAACTGTTAGCTCAAAGCTGATCGGAGAATGTAAACAAATAACAACCTCAATAACTGCCAACCTCGAAGTATCAGGTATCTGGGTTCCAGGACACAAAGAAATCACAGGCAACGAGAATGCTGATGAGCTAGCTCGTAGGGGCTCATCTGCAGACAATGAACGAACACCCTATGCCGATGTAGGTGTTCCCCTAGCCAAAACCAAGGGGATCATTCAAAAAGACTACCTAAACAAAGCGCAGAGGAAATGGACAAGCACCACAACCTGTGCAATTTCAAAAGCCATCTGGCCAGACAACAACGAGAAAAGGACAAGGAACCTTCTGAGTAGACCTAGGACCGTTATACACAAATTAATAGCAGTATTCACAGGGCACGAGGCCATTGGTACACATGCAGAGAAAATGGGTATACCGCACAACGACTATTGCAGAAGCTGTAACGATATAATCGCTAAGGAGACGGTAGAGCATTTCTTGTGCAAATGCCCAGCCTTAGCCAGAAACCGATTAACATCCTTAGGTAGCGCTTTCTTTGATAACCTGAGACAGTTATCTAAAATAGAGATCTCCCATATCGTTCAATTCATAAACAACTCCAGCTGGTTGTAACATATCCTTCAACACTCAGTAGGTCTTAGCGAGATTTGTCGGATCCGCAACAATATTTGGAAGTTGAAAGAGCTTGCCTTCTGTGCCTATACCTTCTTTGGCTGTGCCTTCCGAGAAAAGCAAAAAAAAAAGCGACGCATGGCATTCATTTTTCGAACTGCCTCTAAAAAAATCTACTTAAATCTCAAACACCCATAGTCAATGTTCTTTTAAAATGCTAAATATATACACAAATTTTATTTGCCACCCCTTCCAAATATGTAGTCATTAATTTCATATAAAATCCACTTAACTTTTTAAATGTGCAACTCAATAAATTCCACAACTTTGCGCCTCATCAAATGAAATTAATGCATTAATCAATAGGGCAATAGAGATAGATACATAGATAAAGGAATATCTATATACTACGCGAGAGAGAAAATAATGTGAGAGTTGTAAACAGATTTTGAAAGTGGCTACAACAAAATTTCAATTCAACAAAACATGTGGTGTTATGATCACCAAGTTTTATTCTGTTTGTGTACCTTTCTACCCCGAGGGAGCGTACAATAATAATGTAACGTTCCACTTACAATGGCGGAACTACTATTTGACAAAACGATATGCCATATGGGCAAATGTCGTGGGTGGTTGGGTGATGATAAAACAGCCCTCTTAGCGGAAATAAAACAAACCCTCAATGTAAATAAGGCAAGGAAAACAAAAAGGGGTTGGTGTCATTGTGACGCCATACCACCATACCATGCGATGCTATTCAAATATTCAAACAGTGAAATTTTCCAATGTAAAAAAATGCCCTAACATTATACGTGCCGCTAGATTTGAATGCAAAGTGCCATCATGTGCTTCGCACATCATGCCAATGCATTGCATTTATTATGGATTTTTGGCGCGTTCGCATACACACACACACACACACACACACAGACACAGTTAACATCAACATTGTGGGGGTTGCAAGAAAATTAGTTTTTCAAAGGAAACGCATGAAATGTGAAACTTTTGAAACAATTGCATAAGCTATGCGTTGTGTGCGTCATAGCCTTAATCCTCAATGGAATAAAGTTCTAAATGAAATTACGAATGAATGAATCAAAAGAAAAAAAAAATTTTCATTGCATACTACAAGGCGTTTATGTACCGTACAACATATACAAGGATGTTGCTCGAATGTTGTATTACCAAATAGACAAAATGTTAGTATGCTGCAAAACAAGTACATACCTTTTGTACCTTTTCTTTTCAAGGTTATTGCCAAATTTTGGGGCGGCTTAAGTGGTCACCCTCTTTTATGGTTTTTTATTTTTTTCCCCGTAGGTATAAATAGCGTAGGTAACACCAATTGAATATGGGAGACACCATTGCCACATTCCACAATGTCTATCACATTGACGATGATTTGAATTTTCTATTGTCTTCGGCACAAGGGTGTTGAACTATAAATTGAACTTTTTCTTTCTTCTCTTCTCTTTATACCAAAAAATGCTTTTTTCAATCATTTCGTAACATTTGGGGATTTAAGTGGTATTTCCTGCTCAGGAATACAATAATCGGGCAATTGTTCCCCTTTAATAAATGTCAGAACGATGAGGATGATGGTGGTGCTGGTGGTGATGGTGGTGGTGGTGGTGGTGGTGGTGGTGGTGGTGTTGGTGGAGTGTCATTGTTGAGGATTAAAAAGATTACCATTATAGAATGAGTAATGATGGATGTATAATTTTATTTTGTCTGAAATTTTTGCATTGAAGCTGGAGATATTATTATTATTATTATTATTTATTCTTGTGCAATTGTTCGAAAATTGTATTTCTTTGATTTTGATTATGATTGAGTTGATTGATAATATGAGTGACCATGTTTATAGATGTTTCTTTGTGTCAGAGTTATGGTCATGTTGGCGATTGTACTTCCATTTCAATTCAAAAGACATAAATTTGTGCCTTTCCAAACAATTAGCTCAAATCAGAGGTCTATGACAAAGTTCCGAAAAGAACTCAAGCATTAGAAGAGCACTAGCCGAAGAAGCTATGGCATCCAGTTCAAATGAATATTATCTTTTGAAATAGATAGTATGTCTCCCAATCGGAGAGCTACTTTACATTTCATTGCTCTACGATATCTTCCTGAACTCCCACTTCTTTGCTTGAACCCTGAACTCTCTTTCTTTCTTTCAGGAAGACAAGACAATTAAGTTTGATCATTTCGGCAATAGAGCATTGAGACTATTAGACACTTAAGTCTGCGGACAGTGCTCAATGTATCTTTTGCTAACACATGAATTTATAGATTCATCCATTTGTGCCTCAACATTACCCCAAATTTACTGAACTCCTTTCAATACACTTTATAGGGGATCACATACAAAATGTATGTTTCTTCAATTTAATGACGATATCAATTTTATATGGAAGCCCGCCTAAGAAGTGGGAAAATGGGGTGACTATATTTGAGAGAAAAATGCAAATGGAAGAATAAATATGGTCGGTCATACATTTTACCGCTCCAGGGGCGATTCTCAGGTAAGTACGGGGTATTTTAATAAATTTCAGATTTTTCTAAGTTCAAATTGTAGGGAAGTGTCGCTAATAAAATTTAATAGAAGTGAGTCATATATTTCACCTTCCTAGGAGCATGTTGTGTGTGATGGGAGCAAAATGCATAAAAACGTCAATTTAGTAAAGCAGTCTTCCTAAGGGTTAGTGATATAGAGTACGATACAATATTATTATTCAGGCTATTCTATGCACTATTGCCCAACTAAAACAATTCTAGACTGATTTATTAAACTTATAATTGCTGTGGGCTTGATTTTACCTATGTGGTTTGGAGTCAAGATTCCAGTACCTAGGTAACCAAGTCTACGTCTTGCCACCGCTGGGCAATTGCATAGAATATGTTCTAATATTTTCTGCTCCTCATGACAGAGTCGACAGGTATCGTGCTCTGCCACGCCTATTTTCTTCATATGGTAGTTGAGCAGCTCTGTGTAGAGTTTTATGTCATTTCTGCTGAGGTTAAGAACAGCATCCATCCTAAAATGTGCGGGATCAATAAGTCCCTTCGACTGCCGCACACCTGTTTAGGCTCTCCAGTAGTCGAGTAGATCCCGTTTCTCCCTTTCACATATCAAGTTGTTTATGAAACTGTTTGTACCCCCGCAGAAAGGCATTGGTCCAATGAAAGGAATGCTTGCGCCCTCCATTGCAAGGAAGTCGGCCATTTCGTTTCCCTTGTGTGCCTCATGTCCCGGCGTCCACATGAGGGTGGCAGGATTCTTTACATCCTGGTCATTGATAAGTTTAAAACATTCCCAAACCAGCTTTGATTGAAACGAGAATTTTGCCAGAAACTTTAGAGCCGCCTGGCTGTCCGAAAGAATGCATATTTCGGTATCACGGGTACCCCTACGTATGCATTCTCTCGCACATAACCCTCAGGCATGGACCTCCCTTTGAAAGATGGAAGCTGGAAGATGGAATACCCATTGTTATTGCTTTTCGAAATCTTGGTCCAACAATTACAGCCCCCGCACAGTCATCTTCCATCTTAGACCCATCAGTGTACAATAACTGTGAGTACCCTTTTGGTACCATATCGCTACTACTCCAAGCCGAACGGTCGTTGATGACCACTTCAAAGTGCTTGGAGAAGATTACCTTTCTATCCATATGGTCGAAGACCACAAGACATGGAGAGCCCCAAAGGCTCTCCATGTCTTGTATGTATGTAGAAAATGTTGGCATAAATTTATGTTCTTCAGTAATACATTTTACTGCTCTAGAGACGATTTTTGGACAATTTTGGGAATATTTATCAATTTTCAAGTGATTTTCAGTTTATTTTCTATGGACGTCACTCTAAAAAGCAATGATGCGTAGAAAGTCTATTCAGAAAAAATATTAAGTAGCAAAAATATCTAAGATTCAGTCTTATAATTGATCCCACTAGGGGCATTGCAAAAGCGGTTTTAGCGAAATTTATAAAATATTTCATTTTTATAAGGAACCCCCTTGAAGGAGATGAGATAGATAGATAGAGTGAGTGGCGTAGCCAGGATTTTGGCTAGGACGGGAGGGGGTTTGGAGGGGGGATAGGATGGAAAAAATGTGTAAGAAAAAAATGTTGATTAGTGTTTTTTAAACATCTATATATTATTATTTTTATTTTATCAAGTCCATCGATCGCAAGGAAGATCTATCCATCTGATTCACCCTAACTGCGCCACTGATTAGAGTTCAGTATGTGTGTTTTGAAGATATATTAAGCGAAAAAAATCCATGAAAGTCGATCGGTAATATATTTTAGTCTCCTAGGGACGATTCTCAGTATTTTAAACGAGTCAAAGCAACCCTGATACAAACTCAGGGACCCAAATTATATCTCGTCTACTGTCTAGCTGTGTAATCGATAAGCTAATCATCATTTTTTAATATAATTACAAGACCATCTGTAAATAAATTCATAAATTTTCTCAGCCAGCTGAAATCATTTCTGATTTTTGATACATTTTTTTTTTTTATGCCTCCAGAAATTCACTAAAAATTTTTCTTCACATACAGTAATTCCAATATATATTTTCAATAATAAAAGCAAATACTTTCACAAATGTGTTTTTGTTAAAAAGGCTTCAAATTCATTGTTATAAAAGCATACACTTTGAGAATTTGATGAATTTTATTTGCACAACACTCAAAGGAACTTTTCGCCAAAAAAAAAAAAAAAATATAGATTAAATTAAACAAGAAACGCGATATTCGTTTGCATTGACTACAAAAAAAAAATTTACAAATACGAGTATGAGTATGACTCCCCAATAAACTGTATGAAGCCAACCAACTATATATAACAGACCAACAATGAATCGAATCGTAAAAACAAACGAACAAGTTAAAAAATGTTTATTCAGAACAAAAAAAAAAAAAAAAAAAAAGCGTTGCCGTTGAGAAGGGAACACATTTTCTTTGTCAATATTCTTTTCGCAAATATTGGGAGGAAGGGGGTGGTATGAAAATAAATAAAATAGAAAATTTCATTTTAATGTATTTATTTTAAGGATTAAAAGCTCTTTTCAGAGAGAGAGAGAGAGAGAGAGAGTATTGAGTAGTTCATTGTATAGTGTGGTGCTGGAGAAGAGAAAAAAATATACAACACGCGTAGTAGATCCCTTAGAAGGGATGTTCCAAACAGCAAGTGCATAAATGTGTGATCCTTGTTAAGATAAGTGGTAATAATGATATCTTATCGTATCGCTATTTTAATGTTGATTTTTATTGATTGAGTACTGGGTAAATATAACAATTCCATCGTATCGTATCGTATTATTATTAAGTATTATTTTTACTTACTTATAATGTGATTTTGATTTGGATTTCTTCTAGCCACTTACTTAAAATCGATGTTATAAGGTCTAGTAAAAATAAATCCATTAATTTTGCATTAAATTGATGATTGTATTTAGCATAGTTCGAATGATCCGATTTATGTCAATTATACACCGTTTTGTTCGATAACTTGTTGTCATTTTTAAGGTAATTTCATAATGCCACTCTCCTAGAAACGTCATGTCCCTATTGGCAAAAAACTGCGACAGTCGATTTTCACAAGCTTCTCTTGAGGTGAATTTTTCACCAACAAAATCATTCGCCATAGACAGGAACAGGTAGTAATCACTTGGTGCCAGCTCCGGACTATAAGGTGGATGCATAAGAACCTCCCAAATAAGCTCCCGGAGCTTCTGGCGAGTCATTATCGATGTGTGTGGATTGGCGTTGTCCTGATGGAACACAATTCCTCTCCTATTGCCCAAAGCTGGCCGCTTCTGGGCGATTTCTTCCTTCAGACGGTTCAATTGTTGACAGTTGCAGATCCGAATTAAGAGTTTGGCCGTAGGAGGGAAGCAGCTCATAGTAGATGATTCCCTGCCAATACCACCAAACACATCGCAAAACCTACGTGACCGTCAATCCTGGCTTGGCCACCGTTTGCGCCTGCTCACCGCAATTCGACCACGACCGTTTTCGCTTGACGTTGTCGCAAGTGACCCACATTTCATCACCAGTAACCATCTGCTTCAGAAATGAATCGATTTTGTTGCGATTCAGCAGCGATTCGCAAATGGAAATTCGCCAAAACTGGCCGCTTCTGGGCAATTGCTTCCTTCAGACGGTTCAATTGTTGACAGTTGCAGATCCGAATTAAGAGTTTGGCCGTAGGAGGGAAGCAGCTCATAGTAGATGATTCCCTGCCAATCCCACCAAACACATCGCAAAACCTACGTGACCGTCAATCCTGGTTTGGCCAGCGTTTGCGTCGGCTCACCGCAATTCGACCACCACCGCTTGACGTTGTCGCAAGTGACCCACATTTCATCACCAGTAACCATCCGCTTCAGAAATGAATCGATTTTGTAGCGATTCAGCAGCGATTCGCAAATGGAAATTCGGTCCATGAGGGTTGTTTTTTTTTGCGTTAACTAGTGTGGCATCCATACATCGAGCTTCTTTTTGTAACCAGACTTATTTAAATGGTTCCAAATGATTTTTTATGCTTACATGATGGTCAGACTCGACGATTTCCATTATTTTATCGATATTTTCGACAATTGGCTTTCCAGAGCGTGATGCATCTTTGACATCAAAAACACCGGAACCGAATCGACGAAAGCAAAATTGCACGTGATTGGCTGTTACAGTATCAGGACCATAAACACTATTAACACATTTTCAGACGTCTGGCTTGCGTTTTCGTCTTTATCGAAGAAAATCTGTAAAATATGGCGTATTTTCTCTTTACTGGTGTCCATCTTTGACGCATGCTCAAACAATACTGAGTCAAGCAATCACAAAACTGAACGGTTTATTTAGTACGCAATCCTATCTTTCTAACGCCATCTACCGTAACCCGATCGGACTTACACAACGCGAGATATAGATTACTAAAGCCATATACTGGAAAAATAATGGATTTATTTTTACTATTTATATTATATTAAAGTAACAACTATGACAAGACAGTCATGTATTTTATTGCTAACTGTAACTAACATATGGTTTTGCACAATTTAGACAATCTCTTCGAAATTGCTCACATTAGTGTTGTTCTTAATCCAATTCAAATAAGACGTAACACGAGTATATAGTAGAGGATTTTCGTTTTCGAAATTGTTGTCTGGGTCTGTACCTCTAGATCCTATGCCAACAAGTATATCCTTCGTGCCACTTTTTATGACTAATGGTCCACCAGAATCGCCATAGCAAGGAGATCGTCTACCCATAGTACTGATGCAAATATTCGCATCGCTTACGTCGTCATCAAGAGCCTTACAATGACTATTGTCGATAATATCAATTTCGATATATCTAAGAACATCAGCCATGGCGCCATCTATGTAAGAAGAAAATAAATAAATAAAATTTTCATGTGTAAATAAAAATTATCTGTTATCATACGTTGAGATGTTCGTCCCCAACCGGCGGCATATGCTTTTCTTCCCACTAAGTCTAAACTAGTTGTGCTGTGCTTTGGTAATGCAATTGCCTGAACATATGCTGGAAATATATGAACAAAAATATACAAATCATAAAAAATATACAAGAGGGAAAAATTGCACGAATACAAACCAGTAAAGACAACGCTATATTTTAATTTGACTAAAGCAATATCGTTTTGTACAGTGTCACCATCATACTCTGGATGTATAAGTATACCATTTGCAGGTACTTCTTTATTTTGGTGAAATTCTTCTAGGGGCTCAGCACGGTTCCACATGCCCAAAAATACAAACCCTTCTTTTCTAAATGCACAAAAAAATCAAAATTATTTATATACCTATTATTTATATACCTATGTATAAAGTAAATACGGGCAGTCCCAGAACTACCCGACCTAACATATAGATGGTGACAGTAGTTTGAAAAAAATTATTTTGGTAAAAAGTGGCAATCTTCTAAATTATATGTTTTAAGACGTTTCAAGGCGCCACGTTGTTTAGTATTTTTTTGAAGCCATCGAAAGTTAACGATCTCAATTTATTTGTAAACATAAAAAAAATTGGTCACCATTATGTAATTCAATACTTTCATTTGAAAGGTCTCAGTCCAGCGGATATTAAAGCTGAACTAGATTCTCTTCTGACGGAGTCTGCTCCTTCGTTTACGACCATAAAATATTGGATGCTGCCAAGACGAACATCGTAGTGGTCAACCAATTGAGGTGGCCACGCAAGAAACGGTTACGAGAATCCACAAAATCGCCGGCTGAAGCCGGTGCGTGAGCTGGGTGAAATTACAAGCATTTCAAAAAGTGCTATACATCGCAGATTGACCGAAAATTTGGAGATGAAAAAGTTGTGTGCAAGATGGGTGCAGCGTTTGCTCACAATAGAACAAAATCAACGTCGTGAAAATGTTTCTATAGAGTATTTGGCGATGTTTCACAGTAATAAAGCCGAGTTTTTGCGTCGATCCGCAACCATACAGTTCCATCTGCAGGCAAGATTATGACGTCTGTTTTTTTTTGGGATGCACGTGGGATCATTTTGATTGATCATCGTTTATCGTACAGCGTTTAAGTCATGAAATTAAAGAAAAAAGGCCGCATTTGGCGAAAAAGAAAGTGATGCTTCATCAAGACAATGCACCAGTTCACACATTCGCTCTTGCGTTGGCCCAAAATCAATGAGTTAAAGCTCAAAGTGCTTCAGCACGCACCTTATTCGCACAGATTTAGCTCCTTCGGATTATTTTCTATTTCCCAATTTAGAAAAATGCCTTGGTGGCCTCATAAGCTTGTCCAAATTTACTTACACATTCAACATAGTATGCGCAGAGGTAAGAACATAATCGGATGATATTAGAACACCAGCACTCCAACTCCAACCCTTTCTAAGCCTTCTTATATATGCCATATATGGGAATTGAGTTCGTTCTGCAGGATTTCCATTGATAATACGTGCTCCCCTTTTCAGAAAACTACTTCTAGCTACAGCAGCTGGTTCTGCTAAAATGGCTACAAGGCCGCCCAAAAGAGTGATTAGACTGAAGACACTTGTTAATTTGAACATTATGTTTGAACTGAAGATCGCTGCAAATGAAATATACTCTTTTATATGCTTCTCTCGCGATAAACAATTATAACGCGTGTTGTTGCCAAATTTTTATTATTTACTTTTGAAAGGAAATTTTTTTTTTAATGTTCATAATTATTGAATTGAATATTCACAAATTTCTATTTAAACAGTTGGGCGTTTTTTAAAAGCTTAGAAAATATTTACTCGTACAATCAAAATATTGTTCGAATGTATTCGAATGGTTCATAACCATTACGAATTTCCATATTTACTTTTCATTTCATTATTTCAAATAACATATGTTAAAACTACACGAGCGAGTAGATTAACCATGCAGGGTGGACTGAATAGTCGCCGTGTGGGACCGTGAGGGACCGTGAGGGGGAACGGGAACTGGGAAGTGCTTGTAAATAGTTGTGTAGCAGAGATTCTGATTGACATTGCGACTAGTTAAGTCATAGCCATAATACCACAATTTCGAAATACATTAGAGCGGGTCAGTTTTTTTTTGCCACCAAATCATACAGCAAAAAAAATGTGTATATAATTTACTTTGCCCTACCCTATTTTGACAAGAAAATATTGCTAACCACACAAAAATTTGTAATATTTAATTTTTATAAATACGAGTTTGTTTGTATGCCAAATTATTAAAAGAATGTAGGTAATGGTGTGGGTGAAAAATCATATTCCTAGTGGCAATCCTAGTGAAACGTAGTGTTGCCAATCGTATTTTTTTCTTTCAGCTGGAAAAAGTACCAATTTATAGCTTTAATATAGTAATTTTTGAAATGTCTTATTTTTTTAAACTAATTTCTTCACAACATTTTTAGTTGACAGTCATGAATGAGCTCTCCAATGGACTATTAAATTCCTTTTTTTTTTTCTAGATTTTTAAAACGTATAGATCATAGGCAAAAATTAAGAAAGATGGAATAGATGGACACCAGTAAAGAGAAAATACTCCATATTTTACAGTTTTTCTTCGATAAAGGCGAAAACGCAAGCCAGACGTCTGAAAATGTGAATAGTGTTTATGGTTCTGATTATGTAACAGCAAATAACGTGAAATTTTGGTTTCGTCGATTCCGTTCCGGTAATTTTGATGTCAAAGATGCAAGGCCAATTGTCGAAAATATCGATAAAATAATGGAAATCGTCGAGTCCGAGACCGTCATGTAAGCACTGTTTCTATTGCCCAGGAGCTAAACATTGCCAAAAAAAAACCATTTGGAACCATTTAAATAATGCTGGCTACAAAAAGAAGCTCGATGTATGGATGCCACACGAGTTAACGCAAAAAAAAAAAAACCTCATGGACCGAATTTCCATCTGCGAATCGCTACTGAATCGCAACAAAATCGATCCATTTCTGAAGCAGATTATAAGTGAGTCACTTATGACAACGTCAAGCAAAAACGGTCATGGTCGAATCGCGGTGATCCAGCGCAAACGGTGTCCAAGCCAGGATTGACGGTCAGAAAGGTTTTGCGATGTGTTTGGTGGGATTGGCAGGGAATCATCTACTATGAGCTGCTTCCCTCCTACGGCCAAACTCTTAATTCGGATCTGCAACTGTCAACAATTGCACCATCTGAAGGAAGCAATGGCCCAGAAATGGCCAGCTTTGGCCAATAGGAGAGGAATTGTATTCCATTAGTACAACGCCAGGCCACACACATCGACGATAGTGACTCGCCAAAAGCTACGGGAGCTTGGTTGGGAGGTTCTTATGCATCCACACCTTATAGTCCGGACCTGGCATCAAGTGATTACTACCTGTCTATGGCGAATGATTTTACTGGTGAAAAATTCGCCTCAAGAGAAGCTTGTGAAAATCGACTGTCGCAGTTTTTTGACAATAGGGACGTGACATTTCTATGAGAGTGGCATTATGAAATTACCTTCAAAATGGCAAAAAGTTATTGAACATATACTGTTATACTGCTACTGTTATACTGTAATATTTTTTTTTCTGCGACTTTGAAAATTCCGAAATTTCTACTTAATATCTTAACTAAATATTGCTTGTAAAATATTGAATATTTTTTTTTTGTTCGAAATACTTCAATTCACGATTACGCGTGCGTAACACATGTTTCTCTCACTTTAAATAATGGCTCTTAAATAGATACAAAATTATTCAAACTCATGATTCTTAATTAAATATAAAAAATAGCCAAAAAAAAAAAAATATCATTAATGAAGAAACAATCTAATTAAGTGCAGACGACAAACAAATTCAAGTTCAACAATAAGTGATACAAAAAAAAAAAAAAAAAAAACAAGGAAAAATCTAAATCTTCTTCAACACTCAAACGAAAGTAGTCTGCTACTATACTCCGTAGCATTGATCATGATCTTAATGATCTCTTCATTCACATGCTGCACTATGTTGCATGTGATTACGTTGATTAATTGTTAAACATTACGCAACAATGACATTTATAAATATCAACCAAATGAGGCAAGCATATTTCTTTTTTATAAATTCTTTCAAGTTGAAATACTCTATATTCGAAATAATCTTCATATAAATGTATGTATTAGCTTCCTTGAGATACAGAGATTCCATTCAAAATTAAATGTGGAGCAATATACAGTAAGTTTTTGAATTGCCTTCTCATTTCTTTTTTTCTACTTCATCATACTATTGCCATTGCTTATCTTCGTGAGTACATGCTGTATCATGTCTTCATACAAACATGCAGGTGCCACTGTTACTATTAGTACGAGTAGCATGACGGTGTATGTGTCGCTTATCGATATGATGTGATCTGTGTCTGTGTATGCGTGGGGAATATTAATGTGTCGCTCGTAAATTATATTAAATGGTAACATGAGTGTATAAATAGATAGTCAGTTTGTGTAATTTGAGTGTCTAAATATATTTAAAATATTTGTTGGTTGATTGCTTGGGTTTGGTATGATCTGGATGCTGGCGCATGATGGTAAAAAAGACGGAAGTTATTATAGTAAATAATTAGTTGAGAGATGAAGCGGAAGATATAGAAAGAATGTTGAAATAATTTGGCAATACTTGTAGTTGTATTCAATAATAAATTTATTATTGTATAATTTATTATTATATTCCTATATAACGAGGCGGTCCCAGAACTAACCGACCTAACAAAGGAAACACAACAAATTTGGGAAAATGTTTCTTTCAAATCGTTCAAAGTCGATTACAGAATAAATCGTTTGATCTGCCAATACCAACAAATGATACCCAATTCTCTTCTAGATCTATTCCAACCACAGACCTTCGTCTTCAGCCGAATGTTTATCACAAACTGTGCAGTTTTATTTCTTGGTACTCCAACTACCACAGAGGTAAAAAAGCAATACAAGCGTGTGAAAAAATGTGATCAAATTTGGGGTTTATGAACAAAATGTTATAACGATAAATGTCGGTCGATATTGGTTTAAATGATTTCATTCTGAAGATTTCAATGTCAAAGATCCATTTCGATCCACTTTCTGTCCAATCACACAGCAAAAGTCGGCTAAAAATTATCAAAAAATCGGTGCAATCCGCTTGCATTCATTTATGACAGAAGAAGCTAAACATTGCTAAGAAAACGGTTTGAAACGATTTGCATGCGATTGGACTCGGCAAGAAGCTCGATATTATCATTATTAGAGGGTTGCATTGCACTGCGACCCTACGTATATTGTGTACCCCATCATGGACTAGAGTATTTCTCTAAGTCCAGCATGCATAAGGAAGTTTATTATAGTTCCTAGCCTAATGGACTTCAGAAGATTTTCCGGTATTATAAATTCCCCGAAGTTTTTCTTTCTTGTGTGCATAAGTGCTGGGCACGTTCCTAACATATGTTTTGCAGTTTCATTCTTCTCCCTGCAATGTCGGCAGGTGTCATCCGAGAAGATTCCCAGTTTCGTTAGGTGATAATTCAGCCTGCAGTATCCTTGTTTAAACTGCTACATTCCTCAAGTCGTTTTAGTTTATAGGTCCCTGATAGTGTCTTGCATTGTGACAATCCAGGTAGGTTTTCCAAGTATGATTGTCTTTTTGATTCTTTACTCCTTTTAATGAGCATGGATGAAGCTCCTTTCCCCAGACCACAGAAGGATTCTGCGCCTACAAAGGGTGTTGCTGCTTCCTTCCTGGCAAGCCTATCCGCCAGTTCGTTGCTTCCAACTCCAATATGTCCTGGAACCCAAAGAATACATAATTGGTTATTTTCACCAAGTTTATTCAGCTTGTCAAGACATTCCCACACGAGTTTTGATTATACTTGGTTAAAGCTCAGTGCGTTGATAGCAACCTGGCTGTCTGTCAGCCAGGTTGGCACCAGCCTAATTGATTCGGAACGGTAACGTATTCAATTAATGAATTGAGCTGAAGTAATCAAGCAAACACAACCAGAATTCACGAAAACAAGAGCTCTTGTTAATCAATCCTTTCAATGACTGTTAAATCAGCCCATAATAAAACTTCAAGGCCAAAGCACATGCAATTGAATGGTTTGATTTTCATTTATAAGCATGGGATGCCGCAAGAACAACAGTCCAGAATCGCGTGTGATGGAGAAGCCTTGTGGAAGCCCTATGCTCCAATTAGGAGTGACAAAGGAGAACAAAAACAAATGGCAGACACACACGAACTTCATACCAGAACAAATAAATCTACAGCATTGAATAAAGTACAACATCGTATGATATATCGAAAATGTTACATTAGCTAATTCAATGTGAAGAAGCAATCCTCAGTACAAAGACTCTCAATTTCGCAATCAAAAATTTTGTAAACGAAAATAAAAAAAAAAAATGATTTCTATTAGCCAAAGTACAAAATATACGTAATAGTAAATAGAAATAAAAATCACTCACTCACACATATCCACTTAATGTCACAAGATTTGTTTATTGAACACTTGATTCAAACAACAGACCCACCACCTCTACCCTGCATCATTGTTGCATTAGCATACGACTCTTGCGGGGACATCTTAAAGCAAACAGTGTGAGGAGTAAAATACAGTTTTGCCCCAACTCTTATATTGCTACTTGTCTTCTTTGTGTAATCATTAAATTTCCTTCCGTTTTGTTCACACTTTAATTTCCCGTCTTCATTGTCAACTACAGCTACATGTTGCTATATACATTTATTGCAATACCAATGATTATATAAATACTACTTTTACCTTATGGCCAAATCAACACTGGGTTGGGGGGATACATGCGCAAAAGAAGAGATGGAATCTTTTGTTTATATTTATTGTTGGTGAGTTTTTGAAAATTTTCACTTTCAAAATGAAAAAAAAATGTGTATTTATGCAAACGTATGTTGGCATACATACTCATTCATACTGCGGATATCAACACATAGTCAAATAAATTATACCCCAGGGGCCATTGTTATATATGAGCATGTTGCTTTGACTATTGTTCTTTTTTTTTTTTTGTATTGTGGCTGTATTGTCTGTCTGTCTAACAATATTTTATTCTATTGGGCAAGAAGTGGAGGTATCAGTGAGGTGTTATGTGTCATCGCTTGGGGGATGTCTCGTCTAAGGCTAAGGTATTTTTGGGACTTTAAATCGAAATGGCAACCATTAAGCAAAAGAAAAAAATTTTTAAAATAGAAAAGCTAACAAAGTAATTACTTAAAATGCAACATTTATTTGCATAATTTGAACATTTTTCAAATGTTAATTTCCTATGCATTTTTTCGGTATGAGAATATGTGATTCTCAACATCGGAAATATGTTGAAAACATTTTGAAATCCTTTGATTATATTTTTCCCTAAAAGGGTAACTGACAATCGTTTCCTAAACATTTGCAAAAAATAGTCAAACCACGGTTAAGTTAGATTATGTGGCTGCCCTCTCTCTCTGAGAGGCCATACTTAGGCCATACTGTTGTGTGTATTAAATTTAGACAGCATTAGAAGGGACCTACTTATATTAGTCGATTCCGAACGGCAGAACCCTTATGACATCATTTTAACTTGGTTTTGTCACAGAGCTCTCCTTTAAGAAGCATTTTTGGCAAATTGTTACTGCCGCAAAAATTGTCAATTCTTAGCGACAAGTGGGTACCGTTCGAAAGTAAAATCTTTTCGATATTAAATTTTGTTATACTTCAGCTGGGGATTGAACCCATGACCTACAGATCAGAAAGCCAACGCACTAACCACTGAGCTGCAACACACACCAGTTAAACCAATAATTTTAAAAATATATGCCGGAATGACCTATTCTTTGTGCGATGACATCAAAATTTGTTTGTGGAAAGTAGAATTTGTCCATAAAGCTTGTAGTCTTGGATTCAATACTTGTTGAATGCAAAAATTATTGAGGATTGGTCATAAATTCCATCACTTTAGAGTCTCTTCCAGATCATTTAATGGATTTTCAACTTATATTTTGGGATGTTAGAGACGCATCGCAACCTTGCTGAGTCAAACTTACCCCCAAATTCAAATTCGGCCACCATACCATCTATATATACATGAAATATTTATATTTCATCTGATGGACAGTCATCTTTTTTTTTTTTTTTGATACATTTTGGCCCGCTCAACAAATATAGGATGCAATCAATGGTCACTTGTCTTCAATTATTCACAAGATGGAAGCTGAAAGCATTTAGGTCAAACTCTTTTTTTTTTTGTGGCGCCTTCGGGGCTCTTTGGCCGAGAACTTCTCTTCCATTACTATTGTGGTGGTTTAATTTTTAAGACAATATTAGAAGGGACCTACTTATTTTAGCCGATTCTGAACGGAAGACCCCCTGTGACTTGACTTTTTTCTGAGCTTTGTCAACGAATTCTTTTAGAAGCTAGCTTTATTTTCAAAACCCTTTGCACGAAATTTTTCACAAATTGTCGGACACTTAGCGTAAGCAAAGCAACTGGCTTTAGTCTTTCTCATGTTTTAGCGGTCGTTCATTGCGCGAAGACAGCATGCATGGCGTTCAAGGACGGTTTGATTATTTTAATGATGAAATGATTTTTGAAAATAAAATAGCACACTTTATTGTATTAATATGAATATAAATGGCACTTGCTTTATCAGATTTGATTTATTTTTTGGACATTTAGTTTCGAATGGGAAAGTCCGGACACTATAAAAATGGAACAATCTCTCTTCATGAGAGCTTCAAAATATTCTCAAGAAAGTTCTTAGATGATTTTCTTTGAATAAAAATATAGTACAATAAAATATATACAATTACAAAGCCCCGGCCCGCTCCAACAATCATAAACACCACACCTTAATCCCAACCCAATCAATAATGCAACCCCAGTATTAGGACATATGTGGTTAAGGGTGCAACATTATCGAAAACATACACATGTGGCGTTAACTACAACAGTTTAACATAAATAATACCAACATACATAAAGAAATCTAATCAACTTTTACATACACGCATACCCTCATCTCTATAAAAAAAGCAAAAAAAAGGACGAAAGAAAGGTCGTACCAAAATTAAAACAGGAAACATCTTTAAGGCGTCTTGATGGATGTTGTACAAGTCAAGAGAAATGCATGTAATAAGCAGGGATGCACCATATGTGGTATGATAAAGCATATATCAAACATACATGAAGACATTGTAAATACTTGTATGCAAGCACATTGACCAAGGCAACAATTTTGTAGTATAAAGAAGAGAGTGGGGAGCACTGTGAGTTGACTCACACCAATCACATAGAAATCAGCTTAAAAGTCATCAGAAATCATCAACCTTATCATCATCATCATCATCATCATCACTATCATCATCATGAATATCATGATGTGAGAGAGACCCACATCAATTTAAGGATCAATGCAATCATTGCAATCAGCAAACGCATTGACAATGGCAGCCAATGGCATCAGTTGTAACTACTACTCGTAAATAAGAATCAAAATCAATGTGCTGCTAAATTGCAAGTCAAGTTGTAATGAACTTTTCAACGGATGGAGTTCTAGCTGCCTGCCTTTTGTATTGTGAATGCGTATGTGTAATTAAGGGATGATAATGTATTAGTTGTATATGATGTGCCCACGTGAAAAACAATTGGGGTCCTTTTGTTCAGTAGTACAGTACAGTACAGTAGCAAGTGGACGTGATGAGCGTACAAAACACAAAGTAAAATTTAATCATTTTCGAGGTGCGATGATTAATATTCTACAATGTGAATAATTGTACACGATTGATAGTGTGAGTTTATTGAGTATTGTCCACCATTTGTAAATATTTATATATGGAGTATTTTTATGAAATTTTTTCAATTAATTTTCCATCATTTACATACATGTTGGAATTTATCATTCATTCATAGGAAAATATTTTATCAAATAATGTCCTTTGTTGATTTAGTTGGTGAGACATTCCTTGTTAAGAAATTCAATTATCATGAATGTTTGTCTCTTTGTATAGTGATGCAAAAGCATATATTTCATAGCATTAGCAATTGATATTGTCGACACTCAAAATTATTCTCAGATATCATATCGATATTTACGAACTGTCAAATCTGACATCTGGCAAGTCAAGGTCAAGTTTTGTGACGTAATTGGACATAATTAGTTCTGGGCTTCCATCTGAAGAAAAGATGCCAGTGCTACATCGAATAAAGTGGATAAATATAGTAAAAGCTAAGCGAAAAAAATCATAAGTCTGCACCAGCCGATAGCTTAGTTCAGCCTCAAACCCAAGGCGCTTCGAAGAGAACCAAAATTCTCTGTGGTTTTTGGAAATGAGCATAGTATGATCTGGAATGACTTTAAAAAAAACAGATGAAGCTATTACTAGTCAACAATATCGACAACGATTGGTTGTCGGTTCCATGTGCCTTGCTTCAAAACAGACCACAATATTAAAAGAAGCAACACAAAACTGATTTTCCTTGATAACAATGCATCCTCACATCGAACAACACCATCCAAGAAAACCGTAGAGGTGCTCAGCTGGGAAGACCTAGATGTGGCTCCATCTGATTATCACTTCCTTCCATCAGATCAGATACGTATTTGCAGAGTCGAATCTCATTTATTTCGGAAATATATTTGAAAAAAAAAAGACTCAATGACCGGTTTGGTTATGAAATTAATCTAACTTATTTTTTATCGAGCTGAAAATTGATACAAAAGATTATTTGATACAACATAATTTCGTAACGGTTCATGTTCAGTTAAAAACCACAAATATTTTCCATACATAGTACGTTTTCGAATGCGCATTTTCCAACTTTATGCACGTAAAAATAAAGTTATCGTGCTGAAAATTTTTTGATACGATTTTTTTTTTATCAATAAAATAGATAAGTTCGAAAATGGGCATAATCGGGTGAAAACTACGTCTGACTTTCATACAAAATAATCTTTCTGGGCGTAAATTTTCAGATTTTAGGCACCTAATTCAAAGCTACTGAGCTGAAACTTGGCACATATTATTGCGAATGCGAGAATGGGCGTAATTGAATGAAAACTACGCTCACCTCCCATACAAAGACTTTGTACACTCAACTATAAAGCAACCGCGATAAAATATCGAGAGATTTTTCTTTTGAACGGCACCCATCTACCGGCAAGAATTGACAATTTTTTCGGCAGTAACAATTTGCCAAAAATTCTTCTTAAAATAGCTCTGTGATAAAACTAAAGTGATGTCATAAGGGTTTTGCCGTTCGGAACTGGCTAATATAAGTAAGTCCCTTCTACTGCTGGCCGAATTTAACACGCACAACAGTATTGGAAGAGAAGCTCGATGGTATCACCATGGGCATTTCTGGCCTAAGTGTGTCTTCTCAGAGAGAGGGCAGCCACATAACCTAACCTAACCTAACTTATCTCATAAAAAAAAATTTCGGGCACATTTTTTGAGATTTTGTGCCCGCAAATATTAAACTATGAATCTGAAAAATGGCTTATAAAGCAGACGAAAGCAATACGATGAAAGATCATAATCGGAAGCAAACTACGCTTATTGTGGGTGCCGTAGCTCAGTGTTTAGTTCGTTGGCCTTCTGATCGGAAGGTCGTGGGTTCAATCCCGGTCTAAGAGAACTTTAATATCGAAAATTTTTCTTTCGAACGGTGCCCACATGTCGCCAAGTACTTGGCAATTTTTGTGGCTGTAACAATTTGCCATAAAAAAATGCTTCTTAAGAAGCTCTTGGACAAAGCTCAGGAAACAGTGTTATCACAAGGGTTTTGCCGTTCAAATTCGGAACCGGAACTACGATAGAATGTAGGATATTAAAATTTTGTTTTTAGCGAAGTTAATTACCTATATTCCTAAATTTATAATAGTTGGTAATGTGCCCAGTAAACCGTAAGCAATATCTACTACAGTTTCTTTCTAACTGTAATCGTAACTGTAGTTAGATGAATTGATGCCTCTATGATTTTCATTGTTTTTCAGAGATAAAATATTAATTTTTTAAGACTTTTCGAAACAAGTCACTGACTTTATATGCTTAGTCTTGATTCATGCCTTATGTGAATTATTTAATAATTCCATTGATACAACTTGGATGAGAAATTTTTCAGGAATTTTATCTTTCTGCATGTTTAAAGAAATTCTTAAAATTTCCACCGCACATGTTGATTATTATCTTAACCTCTCGAGGGTAAGCATTTAAGCAGGCGTTACGCTATTAAATCAATATTAATTTTTTTTTTTTTTCTAATTTCACATTTTTCTTGTAAATTCATTGCGTAGCGAATTTTCTGAATAATTATAACTGTAAATTACATAATATTTCCAACATAATGAAATGAGCAACAGTGCAACAACAATAGAAGCAACAATAAGGAAAGCATTATAACAAAATTTTAATTAAACCGAATGGTAGGAGAGGAGAGGAAAAACCAACTTCTTGCTAAATCATTAAAAAAAAAAAACGGAATTCTTTTTCAATGTAGGTAGGTTTACTTCTTAAAGAATGAATAAAATAATCAAAAAAATTATATTCTACCTTTATGTTGCAGCAATTCGAATGTGTACCTTCCTATCTATAAAATACGCACACACACACGTAGTACTCGTACGACGTAAGTGCATCTCAATAAATTGCATACTCATTGCATGCATTCGAACACACCAAACATTTGGCGGATGGAGGGCGTAACTTAATTAATCACATTGGCAACACCATTCATTCTTGTTCTTACACTATCCGACTACTCGTATGCCGTCGTTGTTGCCGTTGCTATTTTCTCTGAGTGTCCCTGTCTGTGTGTGTGATTGTGTGTGTACAAGTGTATGTATGATTAATTAACAGTTGGTATGCATGTTGTTCTCTCACTTCGATATATTTTCCAACTTGAAAGTTAGAGATGAGTATGCGAATACGAACGAGTATCTACTATTTATCTATCTACCTGCAGTGATGCCACACCAACATGCCATAGAATATGGTACGTGATGTATCATGATCTAAATTAGCTTCGATGTGTTATGTGTGTGTAGTAGATTATTGTTTTGGAATTTGCTGTTGTTGTTGTTGTTGTTGTTGTTGTTGTTTTTTTGAAATACTACGAAACATGTTCCTAAACAGTGTGGAGCTAGTAGATGTCGATTACTACGTACATGTCTAATAAACATATAATGCAATACCACCTAGAAGATATTTTTATTGATTATGTTTCATAACAGAAGCCTTATATGGATATGGTTTTTTAAATTAATTTTTGTCTCTTTTGCAACAACAAAAAATATACTAAAACTGCTGTAAATAAGCAGATTTGTGATATGATATGGAGGACTGATGTTCGCGGCTGGACAACCGGAGTCTTTGTGAGCACAGAGCCGAGTTTTGCAAAAGGTCTCCTTGAGAGCGCTATGGGACCGAATGTTATTGTCTGAGTTCAGCCACCACTCGAAGAGGGTCAAGCTAAAAATGGATCCTTGGGGTTGGCTGCCGCCCTGACCCTTGGAGACAACATCATAAATGAGCCGGTGTCGAGCAAAATCCGTTCATATAGAACTTAGTTGCCCCCCTGGGTTGTAAAACGTATCCAATCACATAACATCCTGAATTGAGAGGGAGTCCTTATCCACACTTACAACTAGATTCGATCTTCAGAGTAGTAAAACTATGAAAATTATAGCAGTGTTATCTATAGTCCAATGGGCTCTACTCTACTCATTGACGATTTTAATTGCAACTTTGTCAAACCGTCTGCATTGCGAAAACTAGTCTGAGTAGAAAAATGTAGAAAACGTCATCACGAAGGTTTCATTGATAATCATAGTACAGCAAGTTTCGTAAAAAATAACTCAGATAGAGCCTTTAGAGGCATAAAAAAATTTAATTCTTAAAATTTTACATTTAAATTAATATTCAAATCGCAAACATATACGATAATTTAGTTTTTCAAACGAAACCCATCTGTCGAAAAGCAAATGACAATTCTCTGAGAGTAAAAATTTACGATAAAAAAGGCAAGCTCTGTGACGAAGATCAGAAATTGGGGACTCAGTAGTAGTAGTATTGTGTCGTTCGGGGTCGGCTAATAGAAGTAAATGTCCTATAATATTGATCTAAAATGAACATACTTAACAACACTTCATTGGCCTTCTAATATGTAGGTCGTGGGTTTAATACCCGGCTGAAGCATAGCAAAATTTTATATCGAAAAGATTTTTTTTTTTCTCTTCCGGCAGTAACAATTTGCCATGGAAAAGCTTTTAAAAGAGCTCTGTGACAGAGCGCAGAAAAAAAATGATGTTGCAAGGGTTCTGCCGTTCGGAACAGACTAAAATAAGTAGGTCCCTTCTAATTATTTTTCTTATGTGGCCCTAACAACCGATGATCGATTTAGGCCGAACATAGAATACGGTGCTAGTCTTCTCTGTTCTTCGCTTGCTAGCGCCAATTGGATATTCCAAGCGCCGCCAGGTGACCCAACACTTGATCCTTCCAACGGAGGTTTCGTCTTCCTTTTCTTCTGCGTCCTCCAGCAGGTGCCGAATTAAATACCCTCTTCGCTGGAGCGTCTTTTTCCATTCGCTCGACATGACCCAGCCAACACAGCCGCTGGATATTGATTCGCCTGACTATGTCAATGTCAGCACACAACTCATACAGCTCATCGTTGTACCTTATTCGATACTCGCCATAAACGCAAATAGGTCCGAAATTGGAAATTGGAAATTGGAAATTGTCCATGCTTCCACGCCATTTGTTAGTACAGGAATACCGAGGCACTTGTAGAGTGTGATTTTCGATTTTCGAGAGAGGACTCGACTACTCAATTGCTTACTCAGCCCAAAGTAACACTTGTTAGCAAGAGTTATCCTACGCATGATCTACAGGCTGACGTCATTACAGTTGTTGATGCTGGTTCCAAGATAGACAAAGTGACGTGTTGTCCAAGACGGCGGGACTCTTTGTTTGTAGACACTAGGTACTTCGTCTTGCCCTCGTTCACCGTAAGACCCATTCGACGTGATTCCAATTCAGAAGAAATCACTCGCAGTCAGCGAAGGGTTAAGTTGATGTACTCAATCTGCATTTGTAATGCTCTTATCTTAGATGTTGTTTATTGAAATTAAATCAAATATTTAGCAATTGTATTGTTCCAGTTGTGTACTCAATGATGTGCTGAGTGCTAAGAAGATAAGACGTATTACAAATTACAATATCATTCAATATTACGCTAAAATAAATTCCACTTTTTAAATACAAATTTAAGCAAAATTATTCCAACGACAAAATCAGTCCAAGAATTATAATGTATCAGTTTGGACGTCATGCAATCGATAAAGATGTGCAAAAATGTCAAAAATATGAGCTAATCAATATAACAGCGAATGGTGTGAATGTACCAATACGACGTAATTGGAATGATGATCGCTGGTGTGCGGTATCAAAAAATTTCGAACATTATTTCAAATCGATTTATGAATTTGATATTCGGCAAGATGATGTTTTCGTAGTGACCTATCCAAAATGTGGTACCACATGGATGCAAGAAGCTGCATGGTTGATGTTAAATAATTTCGATTTTGAACTTGCTCTAAGGGATAATTTAAAAAAGCGCAGCGTTTACCTTGAGTAAGTATTTTCATACATTTTGTTCGTTAATAATAATCATTGTATTAGTTTTACAGCCATTTATGGTGATCAACCTACGAAGAAATCCACTATTCAGTTGGCAGCACAATTGAAATCACCACGTCTCATCAAAACTCATCTGCCGTCACATTTAATACCAACACAAATATGGGAGAAAAATATTAAGGTAATCAAACGAATACATTTGAAAAATTACTGATTACTTCATTAATTAACTGCAGATAATCTATGTCGCACGAAATCCTAAAGATGTCGTTGTCTCCCACTATCATTTCCTAAAGGGTCTGGGCACTTGGTTTGGCAATTTGAGTCAGTTTGTCGACGCTTTCATTAATGATCACATTATGTATTCGCCATATTGGCCACATATTGTTGATTTCTGGCAAATGCGTCATCAATCGAATATATTCTTTGTCACCTATGAGGAAATGAAAACAAATTTGGCTGATGTCCTCAAACGTTTGTGTGAATTTCTCGAACGACCCGCACCAAGTGAAGAGGAAATGCAAAAACTATTAAAACACTTGTCATTCGAAAGTATGAAAGGTGATTTTGTTATTCGAAAAATTATTAGAAATATACATTCATTGTTGAAATATGATTTTTTTTTTTTTTTTTTTTATATTTTATGTAGCAAACAAATCAACTAATTTAAGTGATATTATAAAATCAGGTGATGGTAGTCCTTTTGTACTGCCCGAATTTGAGTTAGTATATATTTTTGTTTAAATTATTTTCTACGGTATATATTTAATAGCATAGCCCTTTATTTATGATTTTAGATTTATGCGACGCGGTATTGTTGGTTCTTATAAAGATGAATTAACAGCTGAAGAACAATTGAAATTGGAACAATGGACCGCTAAATGTTTGAGCCACTACGATGTGTCACAAGAAGATATATTTGGAAAAATTTAATACTAAAATATTCTTTATAATTTATGAATATTATATATTTAGAAAAATATTTCAGACATACCGTCACAAGAAGATATATTTTTACATTTTTAATAATAATATTCATCTACATTTCGTATAATTTCATATATTTATTTTTTAATAACTATGCATAATTGTAAATAAAAAATGTATATCAATTTTTTTTTCCACTACATTGTAAAGGAACTACATTAAGAAGTAGGTATGGCTCACCAATTTTTTGACGCATAATTTTAGCCTATAATACTAATCTACACCTGAAATAGGAGTATTATTTTAAGTTATGGATGCTTTAAAGTTTAAAATAATTCCAAAGTTTTGTATGGGAACTATATGAAAAGTGGGAGTGGCGTGCCTCTGTTTTTAAATCTAATTGTCTTTGTAATATTAATTCACACCTTCAATTTGATTGTCATACGCTGAATAGTTCGTAAGTTAAAGCGGTTTAAATTTTTTTAAATTTTCGCAAAAGTGGGCGTGGCATGTCTCCTTTATAAATTTAATTATTTTTGGTATATTAATCCACATCTTTCTAGTGTGTAAGTTATGGCCCTTAAAATTTTTAGTTTAATTTCCTCGACTTTGTATGGGAACCACACAAAATAGTGGGCGTGGCTTGCTGATTTTATGGCAACTGATTTCCGACTATAATAATAATCTAAATGCCAATTATTGCTGCTCTTGGCGGAAAACTGCCAAAGTTACAGCAGTTTAAATTTAAACGAAATTTGTTTATTTTGTATGGGAGCTACTATAAATAGTGGGCGTGGCTCTCCCATTTCTTGTAAATTTAGTTACCATTACAATACTAATTCACAACCTAAATATGGTTGTTCTAGGCTGAATAGTTTGCAAGTTATGGCGGTTGAAAATTTTGTTTAATATCCTCGACTCTGTATGGGAGTCACATGAAGAAGTGGGCGTGGCTTGCTGATTTTATGCCAGCTTATTTCCAACAATGATACTAATTTAAATGTCTATTATGGTTGTTCTAGACAGAAGATTGCCAAAGTTACAGCTGTTTCAATTTAAAAGAAGTACAGGCACTTTGTATGGAAGCTACTATAAAAAGTGAGCGTGGCTAAACCATTTTCTACACAATTATGTAACAGTATAACAGAATTCTATGTGCTAAATATTCTTGTCCTAGATGGTATATTAAGTGAGTTATAGCAAGTTACAGATTTGGGAAAATTCCGAGGTCAGTCGCTTTGAATGCTCGGTGTGGGCGTGGCAGTTGACCGATTATACCCAATATCACTTCCCTCCGTACTCTTGGATCATAGATTACTTATGGAAAATTTCATCGAAATAGCTTAATATTTGCACAAGTTTTCATGCGTTAAATCGAAAATTTAAGCGACCCTCTATTTCTATATCTCCGGAGATTCCTTCAAATGATTACAAACATCTGACCTTGTTTATATTTGTGCAGGGTATAAAAATACCAACCGACTGAAACGCATTTAATAGTACAATGACTCGAACCTAGTATGGAAAATTTTATTGATATTCGTAGACAGAAATCTAAATTGATTATCGGTTGTAATCTATAAGTGCCATCATAATTGTTTATGATTACATTAAATGAAGGTAATCAAATAAATGAATAGAAATATTATGGACAATGTTGCCAATATTGTATTTTATATTTTCACCTAAAATTTTCAATCTCAATGTAGGAGTGATTTCAATAAATCATTAACAACCACATGGATTGTACTCTTTCCCCAAATAAGTGTCATGAATAATATTGTTTTTGTAAACAAAATTATTTTCTCCATAATTTATTATTTTTTAAATTTTTTATTTATTTATATACAGTTATATCATTGATCGAATTAAGCTATTGATATGGCAGTAAATCAAAAACGTGAAACGTTTCTAATTAAAAATTATATTCTGGCAGCACTGGCAAGAGAGCGTTTGTTTGTCCCGTTACAAAAATAAACTCAAAATTAGTATGTATTACTTCAAATGAAGATAATTTTGTTATTTTAGCTTCTTATCGGAATATACAAACAAATATTTCAAAAAGGGTCTCGCGTCATTTTATTAACCACATCAGATCGTACAGAAGCATAAAAGTGTTAGAACGTGAAAGTAATGAATAACTATAAAATACGCAAATTCGAAACAACAACGATGAAGACACGTCAAACACGTGAAATGATTCAAATAGCTGGTGGTAATTCAGATATACCAAATATTGAGGCAGATTGGTCCGAACATTGGCGAACGTTGCCACACAATTATGCAAATGTCTATGAAGCTGTATTAAATTTCGAAATACGCAACGATGATGTTTTTGTGGTGTCATTTATCAAATCGGGCACAACTTGGATGCAAGAAATTGTTTGGCTATTACTAAATAATGTCGATATTGAGAGGGCAAATAATGTTCATCTAAAGCAGAGAACACGCTTTTTGGAGTAAGTACTCTTAATGGAATTGCATTACTTATACATTACTTACATTTGTTGTAATTTGTAAAATTGTAGCTTTTCTGGCTTATATGATATACCCAATTTCAACAGCATTGAATATTGTAACGAATGGCAATCGCAGCGATTAATAAAATCACATTTGCCAGCGAATATGTTACCCAAACAATTATGGCAGAAACAAATTAAGGTCAAATTAATATGTGAAATTACTATTTGAAAATTATTGTATTATTATTTGTGTGTCTATAGACAATTTATGTGGCACGCAATGTCAAAGATGTGATTATTTCTTCGTTTCATTTTCTCAAATCGTTGGGCACTTGGTCTGGCACCAAGGATGAGTATATTGAGGATTTTATCAATGATGAAATTATGTATACACCATATTGGAGCCATATTGTAGATTATTGGAAATTACGTCATGAGCCAAATATATTTTTTGTTACCTTCGAGGAGATGATTCATGATATGGCATTGGTTTTACAAGAATTGTGCACATTTCTCCAGAGACCCGCATTAAATGAGCAAGAGTTAAATGATATTATGAAACATGTCAAATTTGAAAATATGAAAGGTTTGTAAATATCATTGAGTAAACTCAATCGTAATTCAATTAAATTCATGTACATTTTTTTTTTGTAGCGAATAAATCTACAAATCCTACAGATGCAATGAAACTACATATGCCAATTAAGCTGAGTGATGATTTTGAGTAAGTTTCATTATCAAAATTAACGATGGCACAATTTATGCGAAAATCAATTCTTTAGATTTATGCGACGTGGTATATTTGGTTCCTATAAAGATGAATTATCGATCGAACAGCAACGTAAAATAGATGCTTGGTCAAATACATTTCTATCAAAGCATGGCCTGAAGCAAGAGGACATTTTTAGCTACATTTAAAAAAAAAACGCATCAAAAACTATTGTGAGATGTATGGAAAATCTTAGTATAATAATATTTGTCGTTCATGTAATAAAACTCGAAAATTATAAAGATAATAAATAAATGCAATTATGTGTTGAAAATTTCATATTATCCAAGTACAGGGTTAAGATTTAAAAAAAAAAAAAACACATAAAATTTAGAGAAATGTATGAAATCTTTATTTGATAGAACGATATATATTATTCAATGTTTAATGATATATAAATCCTATAGTTCCAAGGAGGAACAAAGGGCCACAACAAATATTCTCCATTCAGATCTATCTTATGACAGCTTCTTAACTTCACTCCAGCTAAGGTTCACATCGCGGGTTTCCGACTCCAGCAGTCTTCTCCACAGTCTATTCGCTGGCCTTCCTTGTCTTCGGGTGCCTTTTGGGTTCCAATCGATGGCGTTTCTTGTTAGGTCTTCGCTTTGTCTACGCAGAACGTGGCCGATCCAGTTCCATTTTCTCTTCCGAATTTCAATGAGTACTGGCGTTTGCTGCGTCTTGCTCCATATGTCTGCATTTGATATAGTGTTAGGTCAGAAAATTTTCAAAATCTTGCGTAAACAGCGGTTTATGAAGACTTGCAGTGCATTTACATCCGCCTCGAATGGTTCATAAGCTGAATCCAATTTTAGCATACTCTCTCCAACATATCGGCCGGTATCTTACGAATCAATTCTTCAATATTGGCTTCCAGTTCGTCAACCGTTGCTGACTTGTCGCTATGATAGACATGAGCCTTAACATAGCTCCACAAAAAAAAAAAAAATAGTCTAAAGGCGTTAAATCGCACGATCTAGGCGGCCAATTGACCAGCTCCAAACTGTTCACCGAACCCGTCTCTCAATTAAGCTATTGTTTCGCATGCTGTGTGGCATGTGGCATGTTAAGCTCTTCCATTTTGGGCAAAAAAATGTGTGTAATCATAGCACAGTAGCGCTAGCCATTCACAGTAACGTTCCTGCCTTCGTCGTCTTTGAAAAAGTACGATCCAATGATGCCATCGGCTCATAATCTACACCAAACAGTGCATTTTTCGGGGTGCATTGGCAATTCTGGCAATGCTTCTGGCCACTCTTCACACCGAATTCGGCAATTTTGATTGTTCACGCATCCATTCACCCAGAAATGAGCTTCGTCGCTGAATACAATTTTCCGATTTTCACACTTCTTAACCAAGCATTTTTTTTTTTTGTAAGTCGATTCATTTTTAAATTATAGACCAAACTGAACATGTTTGACAGTAACATGTTATACGAAAACAGCTGAGTTGCCAAAAACAGTGTTGCCAATTATCACTTACTAACAAATTGATGGTTAGTTCGTTGGTAATAAATCACATCATTCGCGCTTCATTTCCCTGTCGTCACTGTTTTTTTGTAGGAACTTGTATAGAGTATCGATGGTTGTTTATTCATCACTAATTGTGAATGGCACGAATATTGGCAGCATCGAAACGAATGTCAACAAAAAGAAATAGGCGTTAACCAGAACACGCCAACGAGATAGAAAGAGAAGAATCTCGACTACGATAAAGGAAGATTCTGGACTGTTGCCACAGTGTATAAATAGGGCCAGTTTTTGACAAATGAATCAATTGAATTCCGAAAGTGATCGCGCAAACATTGATACAGTATTAGAGGCAAAAGTTGCAAGTACATTAAAGAGTTATTTATTGTAAATAGTTGATTGCAAAGAGAGTTAATTAAATAAATTTTTGCTGTATATAGTTGTACAAATGAAGTGTTGCATTTATTATTGACAGAATCCAGTGATCGAACAAGGTTAATTCGAGTAGAATTAAACTTTCACAAAATAAAAACATAACAATATCTTTGTTGTATACTGATTGCGCTCATTTATATAGTATATCTACGAATTCAATTAATATAAAATGATTTAAATTAATAATTTCTTTTGCAACCCTAAAAATATGTATGGTTTAAAACATAAATGTCCGCATTACTTTTCTATTCTTAAAGCTCTTAGCTTAGATGTTGTCTATAACGTATAGCAAATTTATAATACGCATGCAAATACCGATTCATATCAGTTGTACGTGACTGGTGGTGGACAGGTGGTGACTGCTAAAAATATTATATTTAATATTACAATAACAAACAACAACAAAATCACAAAAAAAAGTCAGTAACACAATAAATAAATTATTAACAAAAAAAGAAAAATAATAATACCTATTACAAACGCATCCCAAAATGTATCGAATTCGTCGCCACTCAATCGATAGAGATGAGCAAAAACGTCAAAAACATGAATTAATCGATATAACAGCGAATGGTGTGCATATACCATTACAACGTAAATGGATCGATTATTGGTGTACATTGCCAAATAATTTCGAACATCATTTCAAATCGATATATGAATTTGATATTCGCCAAGATGATGTTTTTGTTGTAACCCATCCGAAATGCGGTACAACATGGATACAAGAAGCCACATGGTTGTTGCTAAATAATTTGGATTATGAGCTTGCCCAAAAAGAATTTCTAATAGATCGTAGCATTTTCATAGAGTAAATAAAATATTTGCTGTGATTTGTTCAGATAATTTTGCAAATTAATAATTCTTAATCAGTTTTACAGGCCTTTATGGTGATATACCTACGAAAATATCAACCGTTCAGAGTGCAGCCCAATTAAAGTCACCGCGTCTCATTAAAACCCATTTGCCCGCACATTTGATACCAATGCAAATATGGGAAAAAAATATTAAGGTTATATTATTAGAAATGTGCAATAATATAAATGCTGATAATTTTTTTTTTAATTTACTGCAGATAATCTATACCGCTCGTAATCCTAAAGATGTCGTTGTCTCCTATTATCACTTCCTAAAGGGGCTTGGCACTTGGTTTGGCAGTTTGCAGGAATTCGTGGATGCCTTTATTAATGATCACATCATGTATTCACCATATTGGCGACATGTTGTAGATTTCTGGCAAATGCGTCATCAATCGAATATTTTCTTTGTCACCTATGAAGAGATGAAAACCGATTTGGCTGGCGTACTGAAACGTTTGTGTGAATTTCTGGAAATACCGGCTCTAAATGATGAACAAATGCAAAAATTGCTAGAACACTTATCATTTGAAAATATGAAAGGTACAACTTTCATTGTATGACTTAGAATAATATTGCTGTTTAAATTTATGTTTATATTTTAGAAAACAAAGCAACTAATTTGAGTAACATTGGCAAAACTGATGGTCCTTTTGCTCTACCCGAATTTAAGTAAATACTCCTTGTTGGTATTATTTGAACAAGTTTTCGTTAAATATCATAGACCTTTGCTGACGATTTTAGATTTATGCGACGTGGTATAGATGGTTCCTATAAAGATGAATTAACCGCTAAGGATCAATTGAAATTGGAACAATGGACGGAAAAATGTTTGAACCAAACCGGTATATCACAGGAAGATATATTTGGAAAATTAAGATAATAATATCGATTTTGTTGTTGAAAATAAAAACCATAATTATATAATAATTTCTAACACTGAAGATGTATCGAAAAACATATCTAATTGTTGTATTCGAAAATATATGGCATATCGATAAATATATGGCATAAAATATAATCGATCGATAAATCGATAAATCGATAAATATATGGCATAATATAATTATAGACGTTAAATATACTTAGCATGTTCGCGAAGTTCAGTGCTATTTTTTGTTTAATTTCTTCTTTTACTGTACAGGGATGTTATTTAATATATATATTTTTATTTCAATGCCAAAAAATATTATAATTAATAAGAAGAAGAAGAAGAAATAAAGAAAAATTTTGCAAATTATTTATTTCAATAATTTTGAAAAATATTTTTTCAATTAAATAATCAAAATTAGTTCTATTTGAAATTTATATAGAAATTTAAAAAAAAATATATCAAATCAACTCTGTTTAGGAAATTGATCTATTTCGTTCTATTGGCACAAAAATAGCGAGTTGACGAATAAAACATTTCAATTGTAAAAAGAAGATCAATGTATATTTCAAGCAGTTATATGT
Source organism: Megamerina dolium (assembly GCA_963854835.1). NCBI lineage: Eukaryota > Metazoa > Arthropoda > Insecta > Diptera > Megamerinidae > Megamerina > Megamerina dolium. The sequence continues at coordinate 10,536,228 of OY978528.1, forward strand.
ATATGGTATTAAATCGATCAAAATGCCTCGTGGATGATGCGTTCAAGTGCTTACAAACCGATGGTGGCCGAAAGTTCACGGTAACTATGTGATAGGGCACGCACTTTGCATTTATTTTTTTACAGAAAATCTCCCATCCACCCGCGTTGAGAAAGAGTCATATTTAAGAAAAATTTCGGGAAGAACAAAAATGAATAGTAATCGATTTTACATTTAAGACATGAAGAAAGAGCGAACCTTAAGCAGCTCTGGAACTAAAGATGTGTGAAGATAGGGAATAAGAATGTGTGGGGAGAACATTTTTAGGGAAAAATTTGGGTAGAGATGATCATATATTTTACTACCTTATGGATATCCAGCTGTAAAATCGAAATTTTTTGAAAACCAATCAATCCAGAGTCATTGTAATTGTGACCTAAAAAATGCTGATGAGAAAAACTTAATGAAGGTGGATCACTTCCTGCTACTGCTCTAAGGGTGACTTCTGGGTAATAGAGGTTCTATTTGTCGATTTTAGAAGCATTTCACTTAATTTTGATTTCAAGTCGACAGTATAGAAGTTTTCACCTGCTACTTTTTGATAGATCATTTTAGTTCATTCTACAAAAAAATTTATGAATACCCTGACTATTAATTACATTCTCTTCATTTGTCAATTTAAATCAATTATTCTTTTTTTTTTTCAGCGCATAATTTAATTGAAATAAATTAAGTAAATTAAATGATTTTGTTGAACCCTAAAAATATGCAAAAAAAAAAATGTTCAAAATAAATTTGCTATTGACAAAGCTCTTATCTTAGATGAATGTTGTTTATTGAAATTTATAATTTTTTTTTTTTTTTCTATGAAGATTTTATGATTGCACTGCGAGTACATGGCTTGCATATGTCTATTGATATCAGTTGTGCGTTCATCAACCTGCTTGCACTACGTGACCGCTGTAAAAAAAAAAAAATAAATAAGCAAATTATAATATCGAGTTGATATTTATACATAAAATGCTACAATTGAAAAATTATAAACAAATAAATATTCCAAAACAAACGGAAAGATTTGAGAATCAAACAAACAAACAAATTATTTAAGTAAAGACTACACTTAAGTGAAACAAACGATAAAATCAGCAACTTACGTACGAGAATTAAAATGTATCAAATTCGTCGCCACTCAATCCATAGAGATGAGCAAAACCGTCAAAAACATGAATTAATCGATATAACAGCGAATGGTGTGCATATACCATTACAACGTAAATGGATGGATTATTGGTGTACAGTGCCAAATAATTTCGAATATTATTTCAAATCGATATATGAATTTGCAGTTCGTCAAGATGATGTTTTTGTAGTGACGTATCCAAAATGTGGCACAACATGGATACAAGAAGCAGCATGGTTACTGTTGAACAATTTGGATTTTGAGCTTGCGAAAAGAGAGATTTTAACAAATCGTAGCATTTTCATGGAGTAAGTTACAGAATGTTGAATGTTGTTTTTGTCTCTAAATTATATTATATTGCTGCCCATTTGACAGTTTGACAGCTCTGTATGGTGATTTACCATCGAAAAAGTCAACCATACAGATGGCAGCACAATTGAAATCACCGCGACTCATCAAAACACATCTGCCAGCTCATTTAATACCAACACAAATATGGGAGAAGAAAGTTAAAGTAAGCATTTGTTTGTCATAACTTTAAAATTTCACATATATTCCTGAATTTACTGCAGATAATCTATGTCGCACGTAACCCCAAAGATGTCGTTGTCTCCCACTATCATTTCCTAAAGGGTCTGGGCACTTGGTTTGGCAATTTGAGTCAGTTTGTCGACGCTTTCATTAATGATCACATTATGTATTCACCCTATTGGCCAAGTATTGTAGATTTTTGGCAAATGCGTCATGAATCGAATATTTTCTTTGTCACCTATGAAGAAATGAAAGTAAATTTGGCTGGTGTACTTAAACGATTGTGCGAATTTTTGGAAAGACCTGCACTAAGTGAAGAACAAATGCAAAAATTACTCAATCACTTATCGTTCGAAAATATGAAAGGTAATTCTGCTGGAAATAGAACTGCGCGATTAATCGTTTGTTAGAAAATTTTGATAAATCAAAATATTCGATTAATCATTTATTCGATTAATCAAAATCTGATTAGACAAAATTGAAATTATTCGATTAATCAGAATTTTGATTAATCAACATATTTTTTATTTATATTTTTTCTTTAAAATTAAATCGCATTCACATATCCGTAGTTACCTGTTTACTTTGTGTATTAAAAAATATTTTTAATATTTTATTAGAATAATTTTATTCTGTTTAATCAAAATTCTGAATAATCGATTAATTACAAATTTGTGATTATTCAAAATCATGATTGTTAGAATATTTTTAGAATCGATTAATCAAAATTTTAATAAATCGAATAATCGATTAATCGAATATTTTGATTAATCAACAATTTTGAACAAACAATTAATCGCACAGCCCTAGTTGTAAATCTACATTCATCATTCACAATATGATTTTTTTTTTAATTGATTTTTATATTTTAGAAAACAAATCCACTAATTTAACTTCAATTGTAAAATCAGGCGATGGCAGCCCTTTCATTTTGCCCGAATTTGAGTTAATCATTTTCTTATTATTACTTTACAAGTTTTTTTTTTTGTGTAATAGCACTATTCATCATTTATGATTTTAGATTTATGCGACGTGGTATAGTGGGTTCTTATAAAGATGAACTAACCGCTGAGGATCAATTGAAATTGGAACAATGGACGGAAAAATGTTTGAGCAGCTACTATGATGTATCACAAGAAGATATTTTTGGAAAATATTAAAAATAATACGATCCTATTTTGTAATTTATATTTTTATATAATATTTGTCTTTCATTCGACAATTCACAATTTTATATAAATATAAAATACAAATTTCAATAAATTCTGTTTATTTAATTGACAAAATGTATGAAAAATGGTGGAAAAAATTTTATTGCAACATTTTTACTTTGCTCCTATTCTTTCTAATTAATTATTTTGACGTTTCAATAAAAATTTATCGATAAGTAACATCCCTGTAATTGTCCGCACTGAACTAAACAAGTATTCTCAGTTTGTTGGCGTTTACAGTTATACGCATTAAAGTTTCGATAAAATATTCAGAAGAAAAGTATAATGGTGAGCGATCTTACATATGACCTTACTAGAGATGACCCCATTTCATAGGGGAACGCCTCTAGGGAATGAAGAGAGGGAATAAGTATGGTCGAGAAAAAATTTGTGGTTGAAAAAAAGTTTGACAGTTGGTCATATTTCTTATCCCTCCAAGGTTGCCTTGCGATCGATGTGAGTGAATGAGTGAGTTAAAATGTTAATTTTTATTGGACAGCACCCTTATGGCAATGCTACAGCAGTAAGAATGTTTTAAAAAAATATTGGAGTGGAAAAAATATCGCTCTAGAGGCGAGATCTTAGCAGTTATGTGGGTATTTATCGATTGATCTATCAATTTCTTGAACTTTTTCCTCTTCGAGTTTTGAAATGAAGCACCTTGATCAATTCTCCCCTTAAAATTACACTTTAAATTAAATAATAATCGATTAATCGATCTCGATTAATCGCAATATTATGCAGCGATAAAAACTTAATTCATATTTTAACTGCAAGCAGCAGAAAGTTAAAAAAAAAAACGAAACTTTGTTTTACCATTATTTAGTCATAACCTGAAAATATAGACTTCACAAGCGAACGCATAAGGTATTAATGACCATAAGCTTAGCTCAACTCAAGAGCATCTTACAAATAAATTCATAATCTCTTCTTGTTTATAAGCTTTTCAATAAACGCCAACGTATTAAGTTTGCCGACCATAACCAATTAAAGTGTATTGTTCGACACTATCATCATCATCATCATCATCTGCGTAAAAGCTCACCTTAATATTAAACTCAGATATATGCACACGTAGTATTCTCAGCACTTTCGTGATGCACGCATTGTTAATATTATCATTGCGATGTTTTCAAACTAAATTTTGTTTATTGTTTACGTTTATCATCTCAATATTAATGACAATAATCATATTGTCTTATTACAACGATTACTTGCATGAGAGTAATAAAATTGCTCAAATTAGTGCTATCAAAAAATCGCACTTGCTACGAAATTGGCATATTGATGACGACAATGATGATGACGATCATGATGATGATGATGATGATGACGATGTCGTCGGCAATTATATTTCACAAAGAAATGGGAAGCATGTGAAACGTAAAAGTCTGCTAGGCGAACATGGTGTAGCGGCTACGTTAAATTCAAGTTTTATTATCGCCGGTGAACGTTCAATCAATGAAACCGGTTTCAATGCGATCTTATCAGATCAGATATCATTGGAACGTTCATTGCCGGATGTCAGACACAAGAGGTGAGTATAGTGTGCTGCTTACAATTGTACGAGGGTAGATCAAAAAGTACTCGTGCTTGAAGATAGGTGTCGTTGCTGAGGGAAGTTGTGCCACACAACTGGCTGCTAAATAAAATCTCACCGGTGAATTAGTGTGAAATCAAATCTTAGTGCAATATTTACACAAACAACTTTTTAACGAAACAATAAAATTCTAACCCCAATATTATATTCCAGTTGCCGATCCTTGCTCTACTACAACGATCTGCCGAGTGTAAGCATCATCATTGTGTACCATAATGAACATGCCTCCATACTACTACGAACGCTTTACAGCCTACTAAATCGTACCCCCGATGAATTATTACACGAAATTATATTGGTCGATGATTTCAGTGATCTTGGTGGTGATCGTAAATCATTCGCTGAAGTTCTAAAACAACATCAGCGATTGCAAAAATCGAATAAAATCAAAATACTCCGCTTAGATGAACATTCTGGACTTATACGGGCTCGTATATTAGGTGCACGTAATGCAACGGCTCAAGTTTTGATCTTTTTGGATGCTCACATTGAAGCGACAAAAAATTGGTTGCCACCGCTACTACAACCGATCGTTGATAATCCAAAAACTTGTACGACCCCCATTATTGATACAATCCGATATGACAGTTTTGAATATGCACCGGGTGCAGCATCACGTGGTGGTTTCAATTGGCAATTTAATTATGTGGAATTGCCCTTATTATCAGCGGAGCAAATGGCGCTACCGGCACCCCATAATAATCCGGTAATGAATGGTGGTCTCTTTGCAATTGCGTCGAAATTCTTTTGGCACCTCGGTGCCTATGATGATGGTCTACTCGTCTGGGGTGTTGAACAATTTGAATTGAGTTTCAAAATTTGGATGTGTGGTGGTCGACTGTTGGAGGTTCCATGCTCTCGCATGGGCCATTTGTATAGAGATTCAAAATTTCGTGTCAAATATACAGATCGTAGAGATGATTTCATTACAAAGGTAAGCTGTTGTTGTTTATGTATGTAGAGTCGAAGGTTTTGAAAATTTCGAAAATTTTAAACAGAATTACAAACGTGTCGCCGAAGTTTGGATGGATGAGTATAAGGATGTACTGTACGAGCATGTGCCCAAATTGATGAGAACGAGGGCTGGTGATGTCAGCTCACGTAAGGCTTTGCGTCAACGTTTACAATGTAACACCTTTAAATGGTATCTTCATACGATTGCTCCGGATCTACTAGAGGCCTATCCAACCGTAGAGCCTACGGATTTTGCGTACGGTGCTATACAATCACTTGCGGCACCGCAGCTATGTCTCGACACATTAAACAAGGCACCACGCCATATAAGCGCTGCTTTAGAACCATGCTCGCCAGATTTACAACATCCATATGCCACGCAACGTTGGCATTTGGGATTTCGTCGCAATATACACCAGCAAGGCAATTGTTTGGAGGTACAGACATGGTCGCCCCATGCCCCTGTGTGGTTATGGCCTTGCCACAATCGTGGTGGCAATCAATTCTGGTATTATGATCGTCAGACTCAAATGATAGTGCATGGTGCTCGCGGTGAAATGGAACAACGTTGCCTGGAGGCTAATGTACGTGAGAGACGGGCATATGTTAATTTCTGTGATTTCACCAATCGTAATATGAAATGGCATTTCGGTTATGTCAACGAGACGGCATTGAATATTTTCTTCAAGGGACTCCGCAAGCTCTGAGATATGAGAGTAATCTTGAGAATATTAAGAGCGGGTTCTAGTAGCGATACTGAGAATAAACAAACTAAAGAAATATGAATTTAAATCATAGAAGGTCATGGCAATGATTACAAGGGTCCACGGAAATTAATACCAGAAACCAGATTGTACTTTTCCGAAGGTTTTGGATACGCTGAATTTCAATGCGAGCTCTCGCAATCCTGAACTCTAATCTTATATTTGGATTATAAGGCCAAAAGCCATCGGGTTGTACTACTATAGATTAAAACCATAGATTTTACCTGTATATTTATTATTTATTTAAGCATAAACTCTAATATAAGCAATTTGTACCTAAAACAAGAACTCATTTTGACCAAAAATTCGTAACTGATATATTAGATAATGCAGCGTATACATTGTATTCGGATAGACATGATTGAAGGCAATCACATGTGGTGTTAAACGGGTTGTCATCTATAAAATTGAAAAGACAATGAATATACAATCTCCTAATATATCAACTTACATTATCAATTTTATAAAATGCCTTCTCATAGTACCAACTATGCTCCACCGGATCAATACCCTTTATACATGCTCTGGGATCGAATGGCAAGAATGTATTATTACCATCGGCGGTACGGCTATCTCCAGCAATTACGCCGACATTCTCCAAACATCTACCCATTTCGAAATCCTCATAAGCACTTTCCGCTTGTGAACAAATCGTTTCGTTGTGTATCGCAATCGTAATGAAACGTCTCAATGCCTCCTTGCTGAGTACATAGCCGGTACTGCCAAGCATATAGGTCTAAATGTGTTTTGATAAATTGATATTTGGAGTACTAAAACAATGATTATTACTACGCATAGCTTACCTGATTAGATTCAATTTGTTTATGTCCAAAATAGATTGGTGTATCTTTGGAGTATTGAGAGAGTAGATGGCGTAAATTTTCTAAAATTACAAAACTAAAAAGAGAAAATAGATTAATATACAAATTTATCTATGCGAAATGCTAGTCTAGTTGATAGTACTTGATCGTCTTTTTATGGATTGAAGAAGTGATCAGTTTGAATTTTTATCTTGTTAACGAAATTTAACCGGTATTCGGCGATGACTCTGAAACCTAATCTAGTTTTCTAAACCGTCCGGCTTCAAGGTTCTCCTAACTGGCTTTGCTGGGACTGCAGCAAAGTAGATGTTGAAGAATTTCTATCACGATCCGTTTCTTACACTCCCTATAACTAAAGATTATCAGTAATTTCCTTTTTATAGCCATAGGCTTCCATTCATTACTATACAGGAACATATTCTGTTGAACCTGCCTGTCCACCTTTATAATGATTCCGTCGTCTAATCGATTTCTGATCACATATAGAGGAGTTCCTAAATGTTTCGGTTATTTTATCGTTTTGCCAAGAGGCTTCGCTACTGGGACTTCCCTTTTGAATCCGTCAGTAGAAGAGTCAGTTGAAAGTCTTGCTACCTGATTTCGATGGCTTCCGTCAGCTCCGTTTCTATAGTAATCAAGTAATGGCCGTTTTACACTGCGTCAGAAGGGTCTGCGATAAATATAAAAACTTGCCATTGTTCTGGCTTCGAACCTTCCAGGAAGACAATTCACAAATTGATCTAAATAAAAAAATAAATATGTGGCACTTAAAGCCCCAAAGAGCTTATTGGCCGAGCTTCTCTTCCATTACTGTTGTGCGTCTTAAATTTGGACAGTATTAGTAGGGACCTACTTATTTTAGCCGGTTCCGAACGGCAGAACACTTGTGACATCACTTTTTCTGAGCTTTGTCACAGAATTCTTTTAGAAGCTTTTTCAAATTGATCTATGGAGCGTAAATTGCGAATCACGATATGGAGTTGTTGATATCGCTCTCATCGAACATAACTCTACAAGTCGCTGAATCATTTTCATAGATGTGATATATGTGTTTGAACCACCGGCCACCGCACTAAGGTGCCATAGAGCCATTTTCATTTAGGATCAATGCCTAAGTGAGGGTAACAGGCCCTACGTGCATCCAAGCGAAATTAAATATAGATCGAAGGAAGACTTCTTCGTTTAAATTTGAATAACATGATACAACATCACTGACGGATAACCCAAAACGTAGATGAGAAACTAATTCAACTAGTTCGAATGGATTCATGGATCCATGGAAGAAAAAAGCTGAGTGAAACGATTTTGTAGTCAATCAAAAGGATATAGAAATTTAAAAGAAAATGTTTAGGAAAATCTAGAGAGTCCTCAGAATTTATAAAGCTGCGTGAAATCATTTTTTAGCCAATCAAAAAGTGTTAAAAAGTCGAAAGAATATGTCCTGGAAATTCTAAGCAGCTCGAAGAGATCCATAGCACAAATAAAGCTGGTTTGAATGAATTTTCAAGATGAGGTTCATAGAACAAAAAGACACAGGAAAACCGATGCTTCATTTAACCAAAAAGTTTTGAAAAATGTAGCACAAATAATAATTCCAGAAGATTCCTACGAATTCAAAGAGCTCTAAAGAATTAAAAGAATTGAAAATTGAAACGATTTTACATTTAACTTGGGAGTAAATAATCAATTACTACCACACTTTGAACATTAAAAATATATACAAAAGAGAACTTCCTATTCATACTTATCATCTTGTACTTTGAGAAACCAATCCGCCTCATCGTAATGATTATTGTAGACATATGTTAGTGCACTTTTAACTTTGGGCCATTTTTCAGTGCTGTTAATATAGAGTGGCTCCAAGACAACATGTTCATCATCGCTAACGAATAGTACACGATTACAATGGCGTGCCCATGTGTGATGTACTGGAAGTGCACATGAATCGTGACGTGATGCTGTTGTTAGTACAATACAAAATACACGAACACTCTCGTTAAGTTTTCGATTTAACAGATGAACATCATTGCGTGATTCATTGTTGTAATTAACATTTGTTACATTTAAATTGAGAATATATGCGAAAAATAACAAACTCACTAACGATTTGAAAATACAAAAAAGAAAACATTTCAATTTGTTAAATACTATTGTTGTAGTTTCACTTTTCTTACTATTATCATTAGCTAAGTAAAACATTGCGGTTGTGTGGTAAGACAACAGTCACGTTAGAATATTGAATCGAATGCAATAGGCACATCTGTCTGTTGTATGCTTGAAGACGAGTGAATTGCCATCTTTAATAAAGTAAATTGAATTGAATCGGGTGCTTGTAGTTGTTGATGTTTTAAGATATGATTTACACATGTTCAACATTGAAGGGCGGCATCATTGATTGTTACTCTACTGCCTAGAATGCAGTTATATTCGCTGGCGTATGCCGTTCACTTTAAAAATTTATATAAAAAGGTGACAATAGAAGCTCCAAAGTATCTTTTGTTCAGCAAAAGTTTAGGCATTTCAAGCGTCAATCTGTAGCGGGTCTTAAAAGAAAAATTTTGTTTGATGTAAAGTTGCAGCGATCTTTATCGTTTAAAGTCTGTACCTTTTGAATACCTAATAGTATAGACTTTATAGGACATTTCATTTCACTTTTAAATGGACATTTTAACCGATAGTCTGCACGGAATCACATAAGAATCTTAATATAAAGGCCTGCGGTTCACAACGTTGCGAATCAGACTTTGGACGGATTTTGGACAGAGAAGAATTTATATACGAGTGCACTTGATTAGAGAAAATTGTTCTCGAGTAACAAATCTCAAAATTTTCTTCTTTTTTGGTTGCGATTATTTAAATAAAAGCCTCGCGCAACTAACGAATTAAAGTTTTGTGTGTTTCTCATAGGTTGGCGATGAGAATTCTGTATGGCAACTATGTTTATTTATAAACAGAATGACTTAAAATTTTGTATGTAGTCATATTTTTATGGAGCATTATGATGCCCAAAGTTTCAGAAAGATATATTGAAATCTGATAGTACCTGACATACAAATTTGTCGATTTGTAGAGGAAATTTACCGGAATGGCTTTCAAATTAGTTTAAACTATTATTTTGTGAAAAAAAAAAACAAAATTCGCAAGGATGCATTGAAATTGAATGCTATCTTCCATACAAATTTATCGATATGTTAAGAAAAAATGAATGTTTCATATGAAGACTATGCTTATTTATAAACAGATTTAAGTCAAATTTTGTATAATGGACGATTTTTATGAAAAAATTAGATTTACCAAGTTTAAAAAAAAAATATATTGAAAATTAAATGTACCTTCCATAGAAATTTATGAAAAAAATTAATAGTTTCGTATAGTGACTATGTCTATTTATGATCCAAATATCTTCAAATTTCGTGGGTAATATTTTTTTTATGCGAAAACAAGATTCACAAAATTTCTGAAGAACACATTGAATAATAATCATTTTATCCATACCCAATGCGAAATTTCATATGATGACTATACTTATTTATTATTCGAATGACATTAAATTTTGCATGTGGTAATATTTTTGTGAAAAAATTAAATTACCCGAAATTTCAGAACATTAATTCAAGAAAAAACAAAACAAAAGAACCGGAACAATTTCCTTTTCAAAATGCATATTAAATGACAAACAAAAAAAAAAAAGAAACACCAATACAAGTAAGTGTTGAAATTATTAAAGAATATTACGATATCATATTAAAAATAGCTAGCTACTTAAAGAAGCCGATGCATATATGGAGCAGCTTGATATCAACACACGTCACCACCATCACCACCATCATCATCACCATCGCCAGCAGTGCCAATGCACTATTTATGGCTTAAATATCATTAACCAAAATCACGTACATATGCGTTATCATATGATATTATAAGAAACATGTGCATACTCATTTACATTTACACAATCAGCCACACCACACCACACTACACCCTTCAGGAGTACTTTTGTTTTGCTTCTTTTCTTTGTGTTCCTTTTTCTCTTTGGAACATTTGTGTACTATACATGAAAAAAAAAATGCATATGAAAAGAAGCAAAACAATAAGACGGTTATAACAACTTCCTTTAATGTCCTTTGTCATATGTACGATCAGCTACCTAACTACTTATATGCATAACCATATGCATTATATTGAATACTCATGCATATGTATACCAGTATTGTCAACAATATCAATAGCATTTGCTGCATTTCACATTTATTGTTAATGACAACAGAAGTGCCATTATTGCATCATGTATTATATTATAGTTATTACAATACTTCGTACGATACTCTTGCCATATATAAGGTAGCACATACTACTGCATCACATATGGTGCCACCCAGTAGGTAAAATATCTAAATTGATGTGCTCGATTCGATGCTTTTATTCTTTCAATTTAAACATTATTTAACAATTGTCCATTCAACTATATCCTCATCACTTACCTTAGCACCAGTCTGATTGTAATCAGTGTATGAATCGGTGTACTATACATGTATTTTACATTCAATATAAATGTATAGGTACATTGGATAAGTGTTTTGCAAATTGTATGCAATTTTTATACTACAACACTTGTTTCATTCATTCATTCACACATTCATGTTGCAATATTTTCTTGTAAACCTGCTTCTTAGAAAATAATTTGTACACACATGTCGTTTATATGCTTTTTGTGCATGCATATGAGAATGCATCCTTGCATCCTTTAGCCTTTATGTTATGTTCATCGTTTTGTATGTTCTTTTTCTTCTTTGGTAATTGTTGTATATGGAATTTTTTTATTACTTAAATGTAATTTGAGCACGTAAAATAAGATATTTGCAAATGTGCTATTGTATATTTAAATATATGGATACCAATATCCTTCCGGTATAATTTATTAAATTTTTTTTTTTTTTGTTTTGTTCAGTAAAACAAGTTGTCAGCTTATGTGTTGCTTTTGATCGATCACTATATTATTTTTGTGACGAAATTATGTATAAAAAAATGTATACGAGTACAATAAATAACGAGTATGTGATATATGTATGTATGTCTTCTATGTACATGTACCTATGCTACTACTTAATAGGTGTGACGCCACAACCACTTATCGGACAATTCACTTTAAAGATATTATTTCACTGATTTTGGAATGGTTTTGAGAAATAAAAAAAAAAACGAATCAATTCATCAAAATTTATGATATTTTTAAATATTAAAATGTATATGGATTAGAAACAACTGTATTGGGACAGTGAGACTATCCTGTGCAAAATGCCATCGCCTTAACCAACTGAGATACGAAATAAGTAGAAAATCTTAAGCAAAAAATAATCGTAATCTAAGCCTATTTTAAAAATTTTAATCTTTCCGATTGAAAGTTTCTAAATGAAAACTAAAATGTATTAAAAATTCAACCATTTCGTCGAGTTCCAAAGTATCGTTAGGTGATAGTCAAGAACCATCTAATATGAAAAATGTAATTTGGAGTCTTTTTTTCTAAAAATAAAATTGCACTTTCATTAAACAATTCATTTGTCAAGTTTTTTTTTTTTTTTTTTTTTAATTCAAATTTGTTGAAACTGTAAATTTATTTACTTGTTAAAATAATCACATGAAAAATATTTTATCTATACATACAATATTCTATGTTTCAAAAATATTTTTCACTTCAGAAAAACTTCTGTACATATATGTGTAGCAACTTTCAATTTCGTAAATAAAACTATTAACTCCTCTTGCAAGTTATAAAAAAATTTGCATGGGTCATAGGCTTTCATATTAGTAGGATTGAGTTGAGCCGTATTCCACATGTTACAATCAGAGTTGGAGTTAAGAGATGAGCGCAATATAAACTCTGAGCATTCGGTCAATAGACCATTGTGCCAAAAGGAAGGAAGAAGGTTATTAGAGCTAGAAAATAAGAAAGGAGAAAGGATAGGGAAGAGGAAAATACGCTATTCTACCTCGAAACTCTTAGTTCTCTGTATGAATTCCAGAAGTTCGCGTGAAGAAAGAGCTTAAATTCCACTCAATCATCAACCCAACAATCTCAACATTGTTCTCGCAAAAGTTAGACACTGCCATATACTGTACTGTAGTTTTCACATGTTCAAGGCAAGATCTGTAAATCAGATATGTAATGGCACTCACAATGATCATGAGGGATCATCATTACGGTCAGGTTCTTTCTCCAATCGGTTCGCCAATCTGAATGATTCGTGTTCAGACTATATCTCCTTATTCATGAAACCCATCGCATAGGAATCCTACAGAGTTTATGCGAAACTTTGGTTTTTGATCCATAGGTATATCAGCAGCGCCCTCATTCACCAAATGATCGTCTAATTCGATTTCTGCGTTGCCACCTAATCCTGTAACCCATATACGATGCAACCGATTTTGTTTCATCGTGATGCTTATCAACTTGACCTCAACACTCGCTGTTCATTTTTGAAGCACTGACAGTGTCCACAAGGGCCTTGACAACAGCTTGACTGTAGCTACAAAATGCCCAAGTGCCTCCACATCACACATTTCTCTATAGTACAGCAACCGCCTTGAGTATCTTTAAGATTTCTACCAAATAGGACTGCGGCCATGCCCCATATGGAAAATGCACACTTGGATTTATCATCTCAGTATCACACGTAAGCAGTATTATTAGACGTTTCGAAGACGTCAATGATCTCTGGACTTAATGTTTTATCTCGTTTAGTGGATTACCTCATATTAACGTCCGAAGCCTATAAAGGTTGCACGATCGTCCACTGGCATCTAAAGTAGTCTGCTCTAATTTTCTGTATTTGTTTCTTCGCGCACGAATCGACCAATTTTCAATCTGAAAGCCGCTGTCGTTACTTGCTTTCTTTCTAAAGCAATCAAATGACCGTACCAGCAACCTCAGGCATGTGTTTCTTTGTAGCCAGGAGAGGAAAGTGACTGGAAGTGACTAACACATGACTTCTACAGATGCTACTGATTTAATTGGTTTAAGGTCCTCTCTTTATAGACTTTCTCTATTGTATGCACTCATCGAAAACATCACATCATTCACTAGTCTTATTCATATCAAATCAAGTCACATCACACGAGTACTAATTCGCATCACAATACAACTAATCACATCATATGCATTCTCTGCACAACACATCGTCATTATCTCTTCGCTATATGGGTACAACATGCGTACGTAGTTAGTTACTCGCACATCTCATGACGAGTCGTATCAATTGGAATAACATCACATCGTACGAATTCAATGTCGTTAAAATAAACACTTCTCATTGATATGTGTGTGTACTCGTACGTGTATGTAATGTTTATTTGATTTTTGTGTTGAAATTTTGCATTTTACTTATAGTAGTTGTTTTGATTTTTTTTTTCTCGCCATAAATCTTTTTTTGTGTCAATTTATCTACATATTGTACAATATTTGCAAATTTACTTATTATTCTACTATTAGTTATTCTATTATTATTGTTTATTTTTCCTCTTTCTCTCTTTTTTTTTTTTTGTATTTTTTAAATACTTTGTTGAAGTACCTACATATACAATTTGCATTGTGTTGTTGTCTTCTGCAAATATTATACTTAAGTACACATGTTGGCATGGTGCACATTTTGAACTGCTTTAACGATGTGTCGATGAAGAAATCTCTAAGTAATCATGCCAGATCGTGTAGTTTTCCTCTGCATATGTATGTAGATGCTACACTAAAGATTAAGGCAAAATTAATAGAATCAAAATGAAATCATAACCAAAATTTCTGTTTTTAAACATGTTTTCGTAGAATTTTTATTAGAGTAATTGCCCCTCTGATGTCATAATATAATTTAGTACATTCGGTTTTACACATTCGATTTAATGTTACAAATTTGGAACAAAGGTAGCATATTGTGTCTACAAATAGACTTATATTATGGAAGTGATATATGAGTTCTTAAAGCGGGATTGTTATCAATTGTAGAATTGGAACCAGTGTTTGGTCTGTTGAGACCTTCGCTCTTACCTAAAATCAGGGATATTTTCCCGTAGCGTTTCCAAAGTTTTTTTTGCTCAGTCCTTTATAAGTGAATGAGTAGGGGGAAGGCCATGGAATCCTAAATCAAGTTATTAGGCCGACTATAGAACAATAATAAAAATTAAATTGAAGCCCAATTTTCTGATTTATTTCAACTATGATGACATTTCAGTCATTCAAATACCAGATTGACTCTAAAAGTCTCTCAGAAATATACATAAAAAGCAAAAATTTATATAAAAATCATTTTATTTTTATTCAAAATATGTGCTTTTATGTTTTTTTTTTTTTTTTTTGAGTTTGAAGAAAACTATTGCTGGAACATTTATTACAATCTGAAGCGAATATTTCTGAAATATACTTTCTGAATGCTTCATTGGTTTCATTGGTGAGAAAATAGTTGAACATACTTTTTAGTGATTAGGTGATTCACACAAGTGACTTTATTTCATCTTCTGTCATATTGCATGGAATTCAGCTGCCTCTTGTTTTCATCACTCTGGTTTACTTCTACGAGTACCCAAGAATGCTTCTTTTTCTCGATATATTACACCTTGATTCGATTTAAATATTTCTCTTACATCATAGATGTTTCCTGGAACAACAGCAATTACGGAAAGACCTTTACGGAATTCGACTCTAAAATCATTTCGTCCACCACACTTAAAATCTGTATATGAAATCGTATATGATGGTTTTGAGTGATGCTCCATTACACAGAAAAAAATAAATATGTGGTACTGATAAGCCACGAAGGGTTCTTTCTCCGAGCTTTTCTTCCATTACTGTTGTACGTGTTAAATTTTGGACAGTATTAGAAGGGCCCTACTTATTTTAACCGGTTCCGAACGGAAGAGCTCTTGCGACATCACTTTTTTTCTGAGCTTTGCCACAAAGCCCTTTTTTTAGAAGCTTTTCACATGGCAAATTGTTATTGCCGGAAGAATTGCCAATTGCTTGCCGACAGGAGGGTACCGTTTGTAAGAAAAATCTTTTCGATATTAAATTCATTATGCTTCAGCCGGGGATTGAAGCCACGACCTACAGATCAGAAGACCAGCACACTACGCACCCACTCATTATACAGTCTTTCCAAAAAATGAAAGTAGGGCAGACCATTGTAGTCTTCTATGTCATTTTTTTATGGATTTTGGGTATAGCTGAATCCGAATTCCACTACTGACAGACAAACAAAAACCACAGTAGGCAGGTTCGACACATTAGAATAGTCACATTTTGGCTCACTGAATTCGTATTTATGTTCGGATATACTCCAATACCCTCAGATTTTTTTCTAACCTTAAAAACATTGTGTTTTCGGCTTTTTTTTTGAAGATGGAAAGAAATATTGTATATGAATATTTTCAACACTTCAAAGAAAAAATATTTCATCTGGCAATACCGCACATTTTCTATTTATTCAAGTGTCATTATCGCAATCTCTGCTTTCTTTGCACTCAAACATGTACTTACGTACATACGTACATATGACAATAATTTGTGTAAGTATGTAAGTAAGTAATGTCCATAAATGCTCATAAATATGTACTTAATATTTATTTGTGAATATATTTACATACGTCAACAAATATATGCTGTGTTCATTAGTTTTTTTCTTTTTCTATGTTTTTGAGATTTGCAAACAAATAAAAAAAAACAGACATTACACATACAATCATCGGTTAAATTGTATGATTTCTTCATACATGTTCGAAAATATGGTAATTAAAAAATGTAATACATAATTAAAATAGAGATGAAAAAAAAAAAAAGAAAATCGACAAAAACTGTTGTTGCAATGTTAATGTGACGCTAATTGATTAGGTTTAAAGAAACAGTTTGATATTAAAAAAAAATAAATCAATTTAAATTTGATGAATTTTGCGATCATTTGAAAGAAAAAAAAAATAATAATAAATAGGCAAATTTCACAAAATGCGTAAAAGATTAATATCAATGAGATTTTGCAAATTTTTTAGCGCGTATATGTGATTTTCATAATTCATTTGGAGGACGGCCTTGCTTAGCTGATGTTTATTCACATGTACTTCGCATTTTGATTTACTTATGTGTACATTACCTACTTACATATAAATCTTAACATTAACATGTATTTTTTTTTGTAAACTTCACTTACGTCAAATTGATTGATGTTGATTTGTGTTTTGTTCTCTGCTACTTGTTTATATATACCTACCAACACACGTGGGAGATTTTAAATTTTTCATCCTCCCTTTTAATGTTATTTCATCATTTGCCTATAGCACAATACATAATTAATTAACAAAATAAAGAATGCCAAAAAATTTTTGTCTTCATCAGATACCTACCCATTTGTTATTTCGTCATTGCTACATAATACCTAATTAATGATTTAAATAATTATAAATTATTTAATGAATATGAGCACCTACATATATAACGATATTATTATTTAGAACAAAATATGTACATTGCAATAAATGTATTGAAGCACATAAAATTTGTATCAGTTGTTAGTAAATATTCCTAGTTTT
This sequence comes from Megamerina dolium, assembly GCA_963854835.1. Lineage (NCBI taxonomy): Eukaryota > Metazoa > Arthropoda > Insecta > Diptera > Megamerinidae > Megamerina > Megamerina dolium. The sequence goes on from OY978528.1 coordinate 10,553,828, forward strand.
CTACTGGTTAAATTTGACGAATTCGTTGAATTTGTAACGAGAAAGAAAATGAACGAGTTTTACTATAAAGTGACAATTCGTTGTTGAAAAATATACATGATTTAGTGTATAAATTTTTAATTGTATAAATGTGCAAGCAATAAAAAAATACTTGATTGTATTTACGAAGTGGATCAATAAGTTCATGAAAATATTAAAAAATATGTTGCTTGTCATCTTAGCATCATAAAAATCGATTGATGTGACGGACAACCATTTGAAGTAGACGATTACGAGCCTTTCATAAAAATGATAAAAAGTAAATTCCGTGTGCTCATTAAAGACAATTTTTGAGCTACAATGGGAACACTTGATCGCCCAATTGCGGTCACCCCAGCAGAAATGGTTAATGAAATTGATATTGAACGATTGAAGGTACGCGAACTTATCACACGAATCAATGATTTCAGTTTTGCATACAACTGTCTCAAAATTAACAACCAACGCAATTGCTTAGTAACTGCAATGGAATATTTGGAGATATTCAATCGCAAGCAGAACGAGTTTGAAGCATGAAATGTGTGTGGTGGTCCAAGTGGTGAATCCAAAGCAAAGAAAGCCAAGGTGATTTTGTCAGCCAACAAGGTCATAACGCCAGGTTTTTTTTTTTTTTTTTTTTTTTGTTAAACGCGATGTGCCTTACTTCGAATACACCCTTGAATATTAATCACAGCTGTTGGAACGATTTTTTGTCGATTTAAAGCAAAACCGTTCGTATCGGAAAAAGTTTATCTTCCATTAGAACCACTCACCGGCGCATGAGAGCGCAACAGAAATGGTAAAAATTCATGAATTAGATTACGAATCACTCCCTCAATCAACTTTTTTTCCAGATTTAGCCGTCTGCGAATATTTCCTGTTTCCAGACATAAAGAAATATATTAATGGTAAAAAATTTGTGTCGAACGAAGAGTTCATAGATGAAACAAGCGTCTATTTTGATGGCCTCGAGAAATCGTTTTATTTGAAGGACATAAAAAAATTGAAAAAAATGTTGAACGAATTATATCGAGCTAAAAGAAGACTGCGTTGAAAAATAAAATAATTTTTTACACAAATATTGTGGTAAGAATATTATTAATTTATTAATTGAACATTACAAATTGTACTAAGAGGCAAAATTCCATTACGCAATTCAGAAATGAGTATAATAAATATTATTTAGATGATGATGAATTTTAATCTATCGATTTGAAAGCATCACAATTGAAGCATAAATTTTCGTTAGGAATACACAAAATTTTATGATTTACGATGAGCCGGTTTGTTCAAATTTGGAGATCCACTTTTCTTTAGTTAAGTGGCTATGGACAATACCACACATAGAGCCCAAAATGAGCGCAGATCGTGATAATATAATAATTTTTTTTTTGGAACTAATCATTGTCCCATATTAAATTTTTTTCATATAGCACATGCATTTAATTTTAGCCCCTTCTTATGTAGTAATGATTTGTTGTTCACACCTAATTACGAATTAAATATATGTATAGGAGAAAAATAAACAAAAATCAGATAAATGAAAATAAATCATGTCACACGCAAACAGATTAAGTGTCAACATAAAAAAAAAATTTTTTTTTTGTGTTTCTACATAACATGTACTCGTATGTTGAGATCAAATTAACACTTCCAAATAGTATTTAACATATGTACATAGTACAAGTGCGAGACCATAAAATAAAATGTATAATAAATGTGCGAGTAAGTGCATTTTGAAATTAATTACATACACGATAATATATATACAATATTACAAAATTACATATTAAAACTAGTACTCGTACATATAATATACATATACGTATGTATGTACTGGATTTTAATGGTAAATTAGTTCGAACGGCTCATCAATGCAAATGGTCATCAGTTTAGGGGTCACAAACCATAAAATACTCATATGATGGCAATAAATTATAAATTTTATTAGTTTTGTAAAAAAAAAAAAAAAATTAAAACCACATTGTTATACTTGTACTCGAATTTACATATAATCTGCTATAACATCGAACTGTAAAGGCGATAAACACAAAGTAGTGTAATCAAATATTTGTCACATTATAAGTGATGTTGTTTATGTAAGCAATTACTAAGTAAGTACTTACACTCGTACTAGGGATGTTAAGACCATGGTCCCGAATGAAATGTTGACTTCAAGATATCAAGTTTATCCGTTCTGGTATTTTAAGGAATTATTAAAACGATCATTTATATGAAAAATTCCAATATATCTGAAATATTCAAAAATTTCACTTTTTGGACCAAAATTTTCATCAAAAATCAACATAAACAATCGGGAAAATAATAAAGTGTAAAAATCAATTCATATTTATATTTTTTCCATGGAATCAGTTCTTTTACAAAGAAAATCTGTGAATAAATATCAAAATTATGAGCAAATCCACAAATTACTCCATAGCTGCCTAGAACTCACCTCTCGAGAGGTCAAATCTTTGACCGACACCATTAAATTTCTACTCTCAATATTTTTTTTGGAACATACTTACAGCCTCTTAGGAGACTCTCCTATAACAGTGACATATTACGATAATTTTAAGACTAATTGTAAGATCCCAGTGTTGCTTTTGAAATTGTTTAAATCATCCGCCCGCTCTATCCGCAAAGTGTGAGTGAACATAATTGTCGAATGTCAACTTTACAATTTCATAATCAACTTTGCTTTATCTAGACGTCTAAAGGAATCAATTGTGCAGATGTAAAAATACCTGATCTGATCTGATCCGGTAGAGGTCATTTAAAGTGCCCCTTGTAATGCACAAATATGCCAATTTTTAGATCTTCTCCACGAAGTGTGGATGGTCTAATCGTTGATCCAAAAGCGACCCCATACAGTATTATTGGGCATTCCATCGCTGTATAGAGTCAGTATATGGCATTGGATCTCATTCTCCATTTTTTTCCCCTATTTCTCGTATTCATCCAAAAAATGCAACCAACCTAATGCTCAAGAACTTTACCACAGAAAACCATATCTTTTCTGAAAACTTGGGGAATCGAAGATTTTATATTTTTCGCCTGCAAAAGTCTGAGAACTTTTACAAGAGTTTGGAGATTTTTTCTACCAAGTCTTAGAAGAGTGTTAGTTCTTTCTAGGTTTATTTTGGGCGACATACTTCGAAATTTTCGAAAGCCAGTGGTTGAATTCTAACTTCTCTTTGCATATTCCTCTGCAGAAGTCTCAATTTGATATTGTATTTCCATTAATTGTATTAAAATGTCTATTTTTTTTTCCTCTAGTTATTCTGATCCAAGTTTAGCACATTCGTTGGTCTTTTTGTTTGTCGGTCTCGATGTCTCAATGTCCGGGGAACAAGAGGAGCTCAGTCGGATGTTGCCGGATTGAGCATAGTGTGGCTCCATAGTGCTTAATACGATTTGATTTTGTATTTGTGCGGATGAGAAAATCACAGAAATTTGTTTGTTAGAATCGTAGAAACATTCCTGAAGATGGTCAGTTCGCTAGCCATCACTAGCTTTCCAATCTTTCACTGATAACAAGCTAATATTATAGAGTGGATTAAAGTCAAGCACTGGTGCCCGGTAATCACTAAACTCTCGGTGTAGATCTCGCTACAATTTGTTTTTTTTTAAGATTGAAGCAGTGTGCAGCAAGTGCGTTGTATACTTCAAGTCCAAAAAAATATTTACATTATTTTCATGGTGCACAATAAATTTACATCTTAAGAATATGGAATGCATTTATGCGGATCAAAAATTCAATGAAATTTCGAATTTTTTTAAATAGTTCACTTTTCTTCTTAATTTACATTTTTTTTTTATTTAAAATACTCTAAATACATAAAAAATTTATTAATAAAAATTTTGTCATATCATAATTATTTGCACAAATAAAAGAAAAGAACAAATCACGAAAAACAATTGTGTCGCACTTTGCAATGAACTTGACAAATATTGACTAGTATATTTGGTATGTACGTATTTATATCTTATCAGCTATAATAATAATTTTTTGGAAAACAAATTCAAATATATTTGCATGTACGTAAATAATAATTTTTTTTTTTAATTTTAATTGGAAGTTGTCGGAAAATACATGACACATTTTTATGGTAATTGTCTATTAATTTTCGTAAGACCAATCCAATCAATACTATTGTGTGCGAAAATTATAAAAGTATGCATGATGAAAATAAGTAGTTTCGTTATCCATTTTGAGCTTATTAAAAATAACGAAAGACAAATACTGTTATTTGTCACAATCTTTACCCAATAGCAATGAAGATAATATAGAAAAAATACATGTGACACCAACTATTGCAAAATACGTCAGGAGTTTTCCGACAATGGAATATTTATTTTTAATAATAAAATTGTCAACATATTTATTTAGAAGATTAAAGTACAATTTAATATTATGAGTGATTTATTTTATTTTATTTTATATATTAATTTTTTTTTTTTTTTTTTTGCTTCAACTTACATATATGTTAATATGTTAATGTACGTTTATCAAAAAATGTTGTAGGTTGATTGAACTGTTTATTAGTATGTATTTTAGAAAAAAAAAAATTAAATTTGTAATAAAGATTTTTATATAAAGCTGAGCAAATATTTAGTAATTTGAAATGAGTAAAAAAGGGAAAATGAAATTGAATAAATATTATAACCATCTCGTTAGGAATGCATCAAGTAGATAGAGAAAAACGTATATGCATTCACGGAAAATTTTCTCTTTAAAGAAAACACTAGCTGCTTCTTGATTCGATTCCAAAACTATTATTACGGTATTTTTTGTTTACTCGACCATACCTTTACTAGATCGTTTGAAAAGTATGGTCAATTTAATTTTTTGTATCGCCTTGTATAATAATTATTTCATACAAGGTGAGTGTTGTCGCTAAATTTTTGATAGCTGCTGTTAATTATATAGAATATTCAGAGCCATTATGTACGAGAAAATTATCACTGTTAATTATCACTTACACGAATTTTGTTAGTCGGTTGCAAACAATATTAGGCAGTTATTGTGATTCATATACAATATTTACAAGCCAATTCATTACATCGACTAATGACAAGAAAGGTTATGATCCTCCAAAAAAGTGGATGTGAAAAGCTTTCTATATATAATTACCATATATATTTGACTATCATGAAAATGAAAAAATGTGTCATTGTCAGTTGGCACTCAGCTTTTAATGTAAGAAAACTCTATCGTTTTATTATTCTTTTCGATTCTTAACAAACTTACGACTCACAGTAATCTATAGAATAGGGCCGTATTAAATTACGTCTGTTTCATAGCTTTTTGTGTTATATACAATATTTTCTGCACAAAAGATCTTCAGGTCGCGGTGCATCATAGCCTTAAATATAATAATTACGTCTGCTTCATAGCTTTTTTGAGTTATATACAATATACGGGGCGGTCCCAGAACTACCCGACCTAACAAAGAAAACAACAAATTTGGGAAAATATTTCTTTATTTCTCAACGTAATCTCCTTTTTGCTCTATACACTTTTCCCAGCGATATTCTTTAGCTTCGATACCCTGTTTATGGTATGAAATGTTTTGCTTATTAAAATAGCCATCTACCACAGACTCCATGTCTTCATTGTTTGCAAATCTTCTACCACCAAGCCATTTTTTCAAATTTGGAAAGAGAAAATAATCCGAAGGAGCTAAATCTGGCGAATAAGGTGCATGCTGAAGCAATGCGAGCTTTAACTCATTGATTTTGGCCATCGCAATAGCTGTGTGTGTGAACTGGTGCATTGTCTTGATGAAACAACACTTTCTTTTTTGCCAAATGCGGCCTTTTGTATTTAATTTCATCACTTAGACGCTGCAACAATTTAGCATAATACTCTCCGTTGATTCTTTTTCCTTTTTGAAGATAATCAATCAAAATTATCCCACGTGCAAACCCAAAAAAAACATACGTTATAACCTTGCCTGCAGAAGGAACTGTCTTCGGCTTCTTTGGACACGATTCTCCCCTTTCACTGGAGTCCACTGTTTTGACTACTCCTTTGTCTCAGGTGTGAAGTGGTGGTGGACCATGTCTCATCCATGGTTACGAATCGACGCAAAAACTCGGCTTTATTACTGTGAAACATAGCCAAACCCTATATAGAAACATCTTCACTTTTTGAAATGCCTGAAATTTCACCTAGCAGCCGGCGATCATCCAATATCATTTTGTGGATTCTCTTAACCGTTTCTGGCATGGCCACCTCAATTGGTCGACCACTACGGTGTTGGTCTTGACAGCGCGTACGACCTCGTTTAAACTCTACCACCCAATATTTTATGGTCGTAAACAAAGGAGCAGAATCCCCCAGAGTAGAATCTAGTTTGGCCTTAATATTCATTGGACTGAGACCTTTCAAATGAAAGTATTGAATATAGTATTGACCAATTTTGTCCGTTTTTACTAATTCACTGAGGTCGTTAATTTTCGATGGCTCAAAAAAAAAAAATACTAAACAATATGACGCGTTGAAATTTAAAACATATGTTTTATAAGGTTGCCACTTTTCATCAAAAAAAAATTTTTTTTTTCAAACTACTGCCACCATCTATATGTCAGGTCGGGTAGTTCTGGGACCGCCCTCGTGCATCGTTACGGTGATAATAAATTTTTTTTTTTTTGATCAAATATGTAACATAATAATACTAATAATGATAAACAATAATAATAACAATAATAATAACTTTACAATTTTATTACTTGGTCAACTTTAACAGATAACTTTGATAAAAGACAATTCTCATACCACCAAACCAACCAAAAAATACTACAGATGAGATTTGTTCGAAATTTCTCACAAAAAAGAAACAAATTCAAAGAATTTCAACTTGATTTCAATAGTTATTTATATAAACACAATAAAATTTAAACAAAAGCATGCTTAGACACTCGTTTAAATAAGACCAAACAAAATAAAAGAATCAATTGTTGTCCTCAAATTCGATAACTTTATCAGCTTCACACGGCATTGAAGTAAAACGATGAAAACAAGAACTATTGTATATTTGTATGTTGTCAAAGAAAAGTTTGCCACAACAAACATTTACACATACAAAGTCGTAAGACATAACCCACTGAGCATATAACATATCAAAGTATAAAAAAAAATGAGACTGACCGATAAAGAAATTTAATTTTACAACCAAAACAAACTACAAAAAAAATACAGGCAATAACACAGTCATTGTATTAGTGAAATGATGAGAAAGCATATACTTATGTATTGTACGAGTACATATGCATTTGATGAGAAATTTTTATTTTATGAACGTTAAAATGAATGAACTCATAAAAAAGTGGGTTAATTGTGACACAGAAGCCTGCTCTATTATTTATACTATAGTTTTGTATTATTATTATTATTATTATTATTATTAAGTATTATTATTATTATTAGGGACCAAAATAGTAGGCAGACAACTGTGAGACCTTAAAACGAACGCAATTCTCAATCGAGTTCACTATGAATTTTCTGATAACAAGTGTTGTACTACGTATGTAATGTTATTGTGACAAATACAGAGGGTTAAGCCATCAATTTATTGATAATATTTTTTTTCATAATTTTTTATAGAATAATTTAAATTGGTTTGTTTAACCAACAAACTGTCATAATACGATTTACTTAGACCGATTCCATGATATACATAAAATTCATAATTTAAACGATTTCACAGCACTCCGATGAATTGGAGTGTCTTTGAAGCAAATGAAGATAAAAGTTTATACTTTGCCATGGTAACCGGTTATAGTGGCTTTGTTGTTGCTATTATTATTATTATTATTATTATTATTATTATTACTGAATTTTATGCATATCATCATCATTATGCTCATCGTCATCATCATCATCATCATCATCATCATCATTATCATCATATCGGTATTTTTTAGAGAAGACGAAACAAAAAAAAAAGCTGCCCCCTTCAACCTAGCATACGTGACGAGGTGAGTTAAACACATATGTATGTATACAATCATATATATTTGTTGGACGCTTTCAATTTTTGTATTGAAAATATTATTGCATGTTGTTGTAAACACACACAAACAAACATATTTTTGGTTTTGATGATGAAATATTATGATGAGGCACATTATGAAAAATTATGCTTGTGGTCAAATATGCATTTATTTAATTTATTACACTTTAATACGTGCCTCAATGTACTGAGTACATTGTTTAGATACATATGTATATGAAACATATTTACATACATGTATGTATTCATATCTCTAATAAACTGTCACTACTAATATCATATCTAAACGCGTGTTCACATTTTTACTGTTATCCATTAGTGTCCATTTAAATTCATGAAGAGAATATATATGTATGTGAATAAGTTGCTCATCCTCAGTAAATGTATTCAATATGACAATTAACGCTCTAAGCATATTCAAAACACATTCATCATTACTAGGCAATTTAAGATTTTTACTGATTTTTTTTATTGTCGAAGATTCAAACGGTTTGATTTGTTGATTTTTTTTTTGCTTTGAAATGTCGATTTGATACTCATCGTTATGTTCTTCAAGTTTGTGGTTGAAGTTCGTTATAATCTTTGGTTTTGTAATAGCACAGCATTTAATTTTAGATCTTTTAATCTGATCGTCGCATTTGTTATGAAGTTCATGCAAATAATGCTGATTGTCAGTCTTCAATCATTGTAGCTGTGATCTATTCGGAATCTCCTAGAAACCCACTTTGATTGACCAGAGTTAATATTAATTTAAAGTCACCAAATATCTTAGCATCAACTCATAGGACTCTCAGGTTGAAGTTTCCTATGACTTTAGATTTCTACAGATCTCAGTAATAACTTTTTTGTTTTATTCGATTTCATTGCGGGTTCTACAAGAAGTTTTCTGCTGTTTTAGAATTAAGTTTTTAGACTTTCTTGTCGTAGTTTCCTCTATAACTAGGCTCTCATGAGAGGCAGCATTGCTTTTGGCTCTCTTCATCTTATTGTCAGTCTTATACGGTCCTTAGAGTTAGCCATTAAACAGTCTCAAGCTTAACATCTTGTTTTATTCAACGTTAGACAACTTATGTGTCTTTAGATATTTTATCGTCAACTCTGGATGATCTACGATTAAAATTCCATCGACTTCTCAGATTCAGAGATTTCATAAGAAATTTTTCAAACTTATTAATTAGTTTTTCCAAGGTTTATGCTGTTTTGATGTATTCTATTTTTTTAATGTCAACTTTTTAGGGGTTTCATCTGACTTCAGGAGTCGGCCACTTCTCATGGTTGTTTTGTTTTATGACACTTCATACTCACTCAACACTTTCCACATTCTGTGCAAAATTAGCTCTGTACTGAAACATACTGCACAAAGCGCTAAGACTGCATTGATCTTACTGCATTATTCTGTTACAAATTGTAGATTTCACTAGTTTGTTTGAGCAGAGTTTCTATTGATTACAGGTCTTGTATTTTCATCAACTTTTCAGAGTTTTCTCTGATTTCATGCCTTCACGGATCTCTGTGAAAACTGTAAAACCCACTTAGTTCTATTGTTTTCATAATGATTTCAAGTTTTCTGTTATATCAGAATCAACTGTATAGTAGAATATCTGAATGTCTGTCGTCCCGGCTATCAATGACTCAGAGAATAGAATGAACTGTGTGTGGATCACATTTGATGTAGTTCACCTGCGATCTCATTCCATTGACTCATTTGTTACTCATAAATCAGAGTGATCGCATTTAGATCGGATAGAATCTGAAGTGCCTCAAAACATTCTTGCACAAGCTAAAGATAGAAGCTCTAAGAGCTTAAAGCCATACTCACACCTTAAATATATGGAAAATATAGTAATCACTGCACTTTATAGGCGTTTGTTGCAAATATTTGAGCTCACGTAACAACTGCAGGGTCTTCCATCTGAAAATCACTCGAACAACATTCAAGAGGGATAGAGAATCTGGTACTCAGGCTAAATACAACTGCACTAAAACCATCTAATACCCTAGATCTACATTTTATAGGGGACTTCGGCTATAGAGTGAAGATACGTGGTAAGTATATTTGAGAAAGATGTTGTAACAGAAGAACTAATGCAGTTCAGTCATACATTTTACCACTTTAATGGCGATTCCTTGGCAATTGTGGGATTATTTGACAATTTTTAGGTGAACTTTAGATCAATTTTGAAGCGAAGCATCCTTAAGGTGTAAAATCAATTCCTTTGAACCAAGACCTTCATGAAGCCCAGTATATTCGTTAATACTATCTTCATCTAACTCGCTCGTTTTGTTGAAATTGATCATATGTATATCTAATCTATTTTATTGTAACATCTATCATCTGTTATCCTAGCAATAATTCGTTATACTCATTAGTCGAAGTTCGCTTTTCTTTTTGGATTTTTTTGCAAAAGCTGCTGCAAAAAATTGTACTATACTTGTACAAAGTTCATTTTCAAGTTCGAAAACATATTTCTTTTTAAATGGATTATTGGATCTTTAAATAAATACTAAAACAGATTTCTTTGGAATTTTCATTAAAAGTTTACACGTTATTTAAATAAATAAATACGTAGATACACAATTCTTCAGAATAAAAAAGTATAATCAAAACCTGTGAGTATTACAAATACAAAAAGCATTAAAAAAAAAAAAACATGAAATACAATTTTCTTATCACCTCAATATCAGCAATAACAATATGTATCAAAACCACAATAAATTTGTACAATAAATTTATACAAAATATGCACCTCAAGGGCAACAGCCTAGACCGGCAAGTGTTGCATCGTAATCTTAACGGATTTGTTGTTATTTTTTTTATTTTTATTTTTTTTTTGTACACTTTATGAGATCTTCTACTTTTAGTCTTCTTATTTGTATATAATAACCCAGTAAACATGTTTGTGTATAGAACATTTCTTTTGTATATTTGAATGTTTTCAGCAACATGTTTATATTGTGATAAAGTTGCCTAGTACTTTCATGCATGTTGTTAGTTCTTTTAATGTCTTAATTTATTTATTTGGACACTCACAATTTTATTACTCTTTATTCGTCTGCATCGTGAAGCCGTTTACCGATTAATTTATGAGTAAATATGTACAAAAGTGTATTTCAAAATCTGCATATATTCATTGGACCGCATCATCAGCAACAATTCCCGGGTAAAAAAACAAACTTGATTTTTTTTATGAAGAACCCAAAAATACTTTACGATAACCATTTATGAGTTGTATCGTTCTCGAAAAAGCCTCTTAAAATCAAAATTAGTCTAGAAACATTTTTTCAGGGCATTACTTATGGCCAAAGAAGTTTAGTTGTGATTCTTTTCCTGTAAGTTTCTATTTAAAAATTAAATTAAATTACAAAAAAACTCAAATTGTTTTGGTAGATAATTTACGTGGTACGATTTCTTTCATTTGGATGCCTCAGCTTCCTTAGCGGTAGCGCATCCTTAGAATACAAATTTCAAAGCACTTTTTCATGATTTCTTGATCTATTTCACCAATGACTTGATCGATATTCGCCTTAAGGTCCTGGATTGTTTCGGTATTCTATATAATTATGGCTCTGTAGTGTTCACAGTTGACTCCAATTGCGTTTCCGACAAAAAATGGGCCTATGATGGCATCATTCCACACCAAGTCGGCATTTTCTGCTAACATATTGACTTCTCGATAATCATAAGGCAATTTTCCGATCCGCAGATGCGGCAAAGTTGAAAATACGCCTCTTCAGAAAATATGATTTTTTTTAAAGCCAACTTCCAACTGCTCCTCTGTGGTCCAATTGAGGTACTATAATGAAGAGGGTGGTCGTTTGCCATTATTGGCCGAGTCAATTGGTTCTTATAGGAGAATAATCTGAGTTTTTTGTGTAAAATTCACATCACATCGATGACGATTAGATAATCTTGAATTGAGTTACATAGTCTCGATCACAGCAGTCACATTTTCGTTGGCCGGCATCGTCCGATGACTGGGATTATAAGTATTGTTTACAAGCAAGGATATCAGTATACATATAAAATTAATATAAATAAATTATAGGATCAAAAATCATACATGAAACTAAGCAAAAGCGGACTATACACAACAATCATAGTTATTTATAGAATAAGTGCGATGTGGCATTTAAAGCTTCATGATTTTCTTATGAAATCGAATCTTCGCCAACCAACCTTCACTCTTATATAAGTATGTATGTATATTTATTAATAGGTCAAGTTATTTTATGACTATTTGAATGCTAACTAGTAATCCGTACTTGTAATGGCAGATATTTTATATACAAAATTATATCACTCCCGACAATCTCGTAATGTGATCATCATATTAATTCGTTAATAAAATCACTAATCTGCACCTTTATTTCAATTTGTATTACATAATTTTCCAAATACATAAAATGTTGAGATAGAAAAAAAAATGGAAAAAACACAACACAACACAATCAAGAACATTCGAATTCAATTAATATAAAACGTGCATAAACGATTATATACTGATGTGGGTCAACGACTTAATACCGATATGCCATTGGTAAACAATATATGATATGATGCTTTTTAATTCATCATATAACACAACAAATAGGTGTTTTTTTTTTTTATTATTTTATTTTATTTAACTTTTTTCTATTTTTGTTTTTTTTTGTCTTTTGTTTTTATCTCATATATGCGGGTACAGTGAAGGCTCAAAAGTATGATATTTTTTTAATTTTTCATCAATAAAGTGTTTTTTGTTTAGATTTTGGGCTATTGTGATATTGTCTGAAGAATTTAATATAAAAATTTATAAACCATTTCTAAAATTGAGACAATCTTGAAAAATTGCACAAAATTGCAATTTTTGTGACCTTTGACGACCAAGACACAATTAAAAACACTTTTTATAGCATTAAAATATTTCGATGGATATTTTACATTGTGTTAAGCTACATTTCGTTGAAAGAAAATATGAGAAATGACCAATCGTCTTTCAGATATTAGCTTTCTTATAATAATGCAATGTGGAAACAACTAAATATTTAAAACATGATCACTACGAGAGCAATAGATTCGAAAGCGTAAAAATTTAAGATTAAATCTTGAAAAATTGCAGAAAATTGCAATTTTTGTGACCTTTGACACCCAAGACACAATTAAAAACACTTTTTATAGCATTAAAATTTTTCGATGGATATTTTACATTGTGTTAAACTACATTTCATTAAAAGAAAATATGAGAAATGTCCAATTGTCTTCCAGATATTAGCTTGCTTATAATAATGCAATGTGAAAAAACTGGATATTTAGAACATGATCACTTACATGATCCCATAAATGAGAGCAACAGATTCGAAAACGTTTTTCATTAGTTTTCATTTTCCTGGAGATGAACTTAACGAACTTAACGAAATATTAATATACTCACCTATTGCGCTTGTTTACAATGTGAGTTTTCACTGTACTTACATATAAGTAAATACATACATACATTTCAGTGACTTTTATATAGCAGAATAGTTGACGACCTTGTCATAATTACATAAATAAATTTGTCTCTTTTATTTTTGGTTTTTTTTTTTTGGATTATTTTTGTCTTTTGATTCACAACTTCTTCTGACTCTGACATAATTTTGCTTCTAGAAATTTCATTTTATCACGGTAATATTGACATATTAAAATGCATATGTATATTGATGCATTGAAATTGAATTTACTTTATAAATAATAAATTCTTTATGGTTACTTCTTATAAGATGTAATTAAGAAAACTAGTTTTTCGTTGTTGTGCTTCCTCAACAATATTTTTAATTCGTATAATTAATTTAATGTGAACTATAGTTTGATCGCTTTGTAAAACTGGACCTAAACAGTAGCTTGAATTATTACGAATAATAGTAAAAGGGTATAAATGAAAGTTGATATAAATACTTGTATCGTTGTATGACGCACCGATCTAAAATACCAATTACTAAAATGAGAACAGACAAATGAGTATGTTATTTGTATGTAGTACAAGAAATCTCTGTTTAGAGAAATGTATGTACGTCAAAGAAATGTTTCTTTGAAGCTACCTAGTCATTTCCGCAGTGAATTGGTTCCACAGTCCTTAACAACGATTTCTTACAGATAAGTTCAAGTATATACATCAAGGTATCACAGCTGCAAGTATCATAATTTATAAAATGGGATATATGTATACGATTTATTGCTTCCACTTGGAAGACCACGAAACGTAGTATTTGCCATTTTTTGCCATATGGCATATTATTTACCATAGCCCAATAGACACAATAGACTTAGGGTCGCAATGCAATACAACCCTCTAATAATACCATAACCCAACGTTAGTTTGCACTAGAAAGAAAGTGTTCAGCACGGCCTTCCTCAGTCCACTTCATTTTAAATTAATTTCATCGAGAAGAATGGCAGTACTTCCATTAGGATAGGATGTAGTCTTCTATCTGAATGGGGCTCTCTGTTACTAGCAAAACATTTTTTAGGCTTCATTGCTTGACATTAGGCTCAACCCTTTTCTATTGATAAAAAATTCAACACCTATTCGTTATATTAAAGTGATACAATTATTTTTTATATTCTTACAAAGCTAATAGTTTAAATAAAAAAAATTTTTTAATCATAATTTTAAATCAATAATTTCATATTGAACCATTTCTGTAAGAAATATTTGAAGATAAATTTAGAACTTCTAAAAAAAAAATTGTATAAAATTTCCTATTCTGAGTGATATCAAAAACTATTTAAAATAATTTATTATCACCAAAAATATGTAAATGGATATATGTCCCTCCTGGATTACTCTTGCAAAAAGGTGCTACTTTGGGCTCAAAGAGTCGAGCTTCCTCTATCTATCTATCTCTCTGAGAGAGAAAAAGAGGCGCTGAAGGCAATTTCCATTGCAAATGAGAGGATGATTGGTATTTTCGAGAGTAAAGTCCTTCTCAGTGGCATCCTAACATTGAGCATACTCCAGCCAAGAAGGTGTTTGTATTTAATTCCTACTGGACGATAAGGACGACGATAAGGAAGATCTAGTCGGCTAAGGGGAGAAGTTGAAGAACAGAATTTGATACAGGCAGATATTTAACTATGCCAGACAGCAAAGAACTGAGACCATTGGCGAAGGCAGCATTCTATTGAGACTATTGATTAATTTTAAAAGATTTTCTTTTTGGCAAAAATTTCCCTTTATTTTAATAAGAAAATGTATGAAGACATTACTCAACGTATTGGCCATCGTTAGCTATGACTTTTTCCCCATCTTTCTGATAGCGTATGGATTCCGTCCCAATAGAAATGCTCATTTTTTAAGGCCAAAAATGAGTCAATCCAATTTCGGATACCCTGTATTGAAAGGAAGCGTATAGGAAACAAATGGTAGTCAGAGACCAATGTCTGCGACAATGTCTGGGCTTTAAGGCTGTTGAGATAAAACTTCCCAGCCGCTATTTTCTAAATAATTTTGAATCGGTCGAACAACATGAGACCGAGTGTTGTGATGATGGAATATATTATAGACTCGTGTCTAGTCGCATATCATGGTCATTTGACGGCAATTGCTCACTTCAAATGAATCAATTGTGTTCGGTACAGATCCCCTGTGATCATCTGATCCAATTTCAAGAGCTCACAATACAACAGACCCTTCTGATCCCACCATATGCAGAGCATTACCTTCACGCTATGAATATTCTATTTTGCCATTGATTTCGGTTGGTTGGCCGTGCTTCACATATGATTTCTTGCGCTTCGGGTTGTCATAGGGTTGTGGCCCTATGTTCCAGCTTGGAACCCTGGGAATATGGATGGATGGATTGTCATAATAAATCCATTTTTCATCACTACTAGAAATCGGATGCAAAAACGACTTCTTTTCGTATCGCCCGAGCAACATTTCTGACATGCAAAATCACCTTTCAACGTCTCTTGGTTTCTGTTCATATGGCCACCAAATTTGGTTGCTTTTAAATATTCAGAAATAATTGACTGAGTCACTTTCAATGATTCTGCAAGATCTTTTTGCATTTGACAACAATCTTAGTCGAGTAATGCTTCATTCAGTAAGTCTATATCTTCAAACATTCTTGGCTGATCCAGACATCTTTTTGTCTTCTGTGTCGTAATCGCCAGTTCTGAATATTTTAAAATACATCAAATTTCCTATAGATTCAAATTCAAAGTCAGGTATGTTAAAACTCACTCTAAAGACCCCGAATGTTTATGTATAATTTCTCATAGACTATACCTTATTTCTGAAATTATGTATGATTATGATTATACACGTATGTAAATTAAGTTTCTTTTTCAAGCCATAAACATCTGTCAATACAAACTTATATAATTATAATAAATTTCAATGATCAAACTTAATCATGAAAGATCACAATGTGATCGATAAGATAATTTGTGTTCGTATTATACAAGTGTATAATAGCTTAGGTGAAAGTTGATGAGATTTGCGTGCTGACACTGCTGGGTTTTCATTGGAATATTTTTTTTTTTATCCATATTACAACAACAATAATAATAATACCAATTTCAATATTGTATAAACGATATGTAATAAGCAAGAATCTCTGATCTGTTCGATCTCAAATTACCGATTAAATGACTCAACTGGCTTGATTTACACGTGACGTTCTATTACTAGTCTAATTAATTTTTTTCTTTTCTTTTTCGAATCATATGTAAATTAGAATATAGTGTTAGTAAATATTATAGAAGCAACTATTTTCTTAGCATTTTCATTATTATTATTATTATTATTATTATTTTTTGTTTATCAATAATTTATTCAATTTTAATTTATTCAAAATCTCACCAACATCTCACAGATTTTGTCGAATGAAAGTGAAACCAGTTTGAATTTTATATGAAATTTATGCGATTTTTTATTTGATATTGTATACAACTTAAGTGTATATGAGTATGTGTTTGGAATGATCATTACTATTGCTATTATTATTATTATTATTATTATATTAATTTATATTATATTTATTTTTTATTATATACGATACCGATTATAAAAAATGTTGACCTACATTTTTGCATGCAACCACAACAACAGTATATAGACAGATAACTAGTTGGACTTCTTCTGTTTCTGCTTGTATATAAAATAATAAAAATGATTTTGTTGCACGAAAAAAAAAAAAAGAAATGATTTTGAACATTCAAAAGAAAATAGTCATATATAAAATATCCCAGTATAAAGTAAAAATATATGTCTGGTAATTATTGTCTAATTATGGCATTCGTTAATGGGCGCACAATTCACAAATGAATTGCAACATAATATCATAATTGGATTAACAATATATTTAAAATTAATTATGATGGGAATGTGAATTTAATTTAATTTTAATCTGCTCTCTACCACAACTTCTATGGGAAATTTTAAGCAAGTTGATATAAATCAAATACTTTCGTCTAAGTCAGACACAAAAAAATGGCCGTAATATTAATTAATTTTTGAATATTTATTAAGATCTTGGAATCCCAGCGGGGCTCTGGTTTCATACACCACAATTTTGGTATTTTTTAACAAACTGTGGAAGTTGCATTGCGGGCCGAAACTTCTTTTCAATAAACGCACAATGTAGGCAATCCAGTACTTGTTAGGTTAGACTGTTGTGGCAGCCCTCTCTATGACAGGGCACACTTAGACCAAGAAGGCGTGTTGTGCTACTACGCGAATATTGCTCAGATTTATTAATAAATTTCAGAAAATTACCTACTAAAATCTCTGAAAGTAGGGGATTAGGTCCTCAAAGTATGTAGTAAGAACCCAAAAATTACGATCGTATTTTGCTTATCGTGCAGTTTCGAGCTCTTTCTCGTCTCTATTGCTTCTACAGAAGTCATGCATAATGATCATGAAAGTGGTTCAAACTCATTCCATCAACGTGTACTCCTATGAAGCAATGGCCCATGACTATTCCTACAATTGTGTATGTGTATTTCTTCCTAGAGTCAATAGGGTTTTGAAGTTTTGAGTGCAAAGCCACAACAATTTAACCGTTCTACAAATTGGAGCTTCTGTCCATCTTCTTCGGAAGGCAGCGAAATTAGTTTGTCATCTTTTCCCATGCTATACAAGCATAAAGAGATTCATTACGTTCCAAGGAGATATGAGACTCTTAGATAGTACAAATTTCGAGTGACAAAGAACTGTCAGTATCAAAACAGTTTATTAAAAAAGGCATCGCTAGATAGACCAACCGGTGGAAAGACCAAGTACTGGAGAGACTGTAAGCGCTTGGAATCTCTAACTGGCGCCAGCTAGCGAAGGAAAGACGGTTGGCTGGCGAAGCATGATAGATTCGGTCCAAATAGATTTTCAATTTTAATGGTCACATAAGTAAGTAAGTAAGTAAGTAGATGTACCATCCATAATATTTTTTACTCATCAGTAACTCGAGTTAAATATTCATCAAGTTTCGAACTTTCATCGTCGAGGTTGCAATTTGCAAACGCGTCAACTCAGTTATGAACTAGAGTCATATTTTATTTTAGGGTGAGTCATATTTGTTTATATTGTTGTTGTTGTTGTTTCGAAACACGAAAATTCAGCGCCCAGGGGGTGCGTCCACAGTGCAGAGGGGGGCACCGCTGGCATCTGTCTGGAATTGTATCGGCCAGCCGGTGCATATAGCAGTTCAGATAGACGCGAGCGGATTTAGGGAGCCGTTGTTCACAATCTGCTATTAGCGGTGGGTGACCCCTCAGCACGATTTTATGAGCATGACACTCGATGGCCGCCTCCACCGCGCGCTGATGCAGTGAATTCAGTGCCGTCATATGCATACTAGAGATTTTTTATCTTTATTATCTTTAAATCTATTTTTAATTGTTCCCCTCTTGTGAGTTATTAGTGTAATTGAGGGTTGTATTATTGATATATTCGGACCAGATTCGAAGGACCAGAGTAGTCACACTCTATGAATTTTGAATCCGAATCCGTGATCGAATTCTCGCTATGATCAGAATTGAACGTGAGTAAAATCGTGAACGAAAATCATTCCAGCGTCTATTTCGCGTTAGAGATTGTAACTCTGAATATAACTTGCAAATTTTGAATGTACCTAAATATTTTACTACTACTTTTTAAATACCAATGAAATATCAATTTGATTTGAATTTTCTACATTTCAAACAATTGCCAATTAAAAGACATCTATTTTTGTATTTGAATAAAAATTTATTGAGTTTTAAGTAGAATTTTTTTTAAAATTTCTTTTAATAAAGCCTATATGTTTAAATATGATACAGCATAAAATTTTTTAAAATTATTCTAGTAAAACATATTTTAATTTACATATGTAAATCATTTATAATACATAGAGAACACGATAATATGATTTTGAATCACAGCACAATAACATTAAGTTTTAAATGTTGGTTGCTTTTTTTCGCATCCAACTTTTTTTCATATTTCTTCTTGATTGAAAAATAAAATTAAAAAAAAAAAAAATTTAAGAAAAATTGTAGTAGTTACTATTTTTTTTTTTTTTATAAATTACTTAGGCTTAGCAGCATTATTAAGTTATAGATGAATACATGAAGTAGGATTAAATTAAATAAATACATACAAGTACACTAGTACCATTACTGGTCAATAGGTAAGTAGTTCGTAGCTATATATATGTATATATATCGTTTATAGGTAGGTGAGTAATTGTTTGAATAGTTAACAGTTAATCACAAATATCACAGTTATGAATAAGTATTTCGATTTTTCGAGTACCAATCCAATACTCTATAATCGCGTCTTTAGTTTTCTCTTCTCTCTTTCTCTCTCTCTCTCTCTCTCTGGACATTTTAGTTTTTGATATTTGCTGCTGCTGCTGCTGTTGCTATTTCCATTATGCAATTTTTGTTGCCACTCTCTTTTACTTCCTTTTCCACATCAGTACTATTATTGATTTCAGCATATGTTGGTAGTGTCAAGTACAATTTCGCATTGGTCTTATTCGTATCACTTGTTGCACTTGATGTTGTCTCCAATAATGGTATTGTAACATCCTCTTGTGATGTTGGCTGCTGTTGAGTGCGTTTTAATTGTTGCTCATCTAGTTCAGCATATTGTAATAGTGATGATGACGATGATGATGATGATGATGTTGGAATTTTCTCATTTTTATCGAAAACATTAAACACACTGGGCGGATAAACAAGTAAACATGATTTTGGTGTTTTCTGCATTAATGCCAATGCAGCCTCATAACTCGGTAGTCCAGAGACTAGTGTATATTCGGGTACTGGATCATCAATATCTCGTTGATATTTACGCGCTTCCACATCGTATGATTGAGCATCAGCGACAGTACTATGATCTGAACGAAATGGAATGGAAGATAGAAGAGAACACATATAGATTTAGTATAGTATTGAATGTAAGAATATTTATATTAAATTAAAATTAGTCTACTGAAACATATAATGATTTTATTTATTTAAGAATTTCTCACTTTAAATTCGCCTTTATGAAGAAATTGAATTCAATTTGAATTTGAAATCAAATTTAATTTACAAAAAAATATTATAATGGGAGCAATGAAACCGCTTTTTTTGCCGCGAAGAGTCAAAAGAGCCAAAAGAGCCAATTATGTACGCTTTAGTTGAGCAACACTGTTAAACTGTCATCAAAAATAACTTCAGACGAAGACTACTTCATAGTTCATTTTTATTGCAGCATTTTTTTAATTTCTACATTTATATGTTATGTATATAATTATTATGATTAGTAATATGAAAAGATAATCATCTTTATAGAATTTGAAAACAAAGTAAATAAGTAGTAGTACAATTCTAATAAAACTATAAGGAAGTAAAATGTGCTTTCCAAATGGCATTTATTGAACATTAAACCACCAATGTCAATACGTGTTTTGAATATCTGAATTTGAATGTGCTGGTGAATGTGTTATAAATTCCGTCAGATTTAAGTAATTTTCCATAAATCCGCATTTACATTCTTCTTACCAAAGTAATATATACATATATTCATATATATTAAGATGGGTTAAACTGGCTGGCCTGGCTTAATGAGAAAACTTAAAAATTTAAGTTCTTTTTTTCCAAAAACAACAATTTTGTAGGACAGCCCCTCTAGAAGGTGAGCATAGAGGCTAAGAATATTCAGAGGAAATGTTAGCAAAGAAAAATTAATGAAGCTCGATCATATATTTCACAGTTTTAGTGGCAATTTCTTGGATATTTATTCATTAATTGAAGCATTGCTGCATTTATTTTATATGAAAGCCTCCCTAGGTGGTGAAAATAGAGGTTAAATATGTTTAGAGGAAGTATTAGGGAGAAAAAATTGTGTCGGTTTTTCGGAGTTCCTGCTTTCATTCTTAATGGAAACCACGCTAAGGGCTGAAAATAGGCGGTAAGTACGTTTAGAAGAAATATTGCTCATATATTTCATCATTCTTGGGGTCATTCTTGGTAAACTATGTCGTTGTTTGTCGATTTTGGTGCATTGTTTTTGAGTTGATTTTCTAGGGGATGCCACCTATGGGGTGCAAATAAACAATAAGTAGGTTCAGGAAAAATGTTGAGAAAAAATTTTTAATGAAGGCCATTGATATATGTGATTTTCCATCTAGAAACGATTTTGTAATTGCATTTATGAAATGACCGATTTTTTGAAAGCTAAAAAACCGCCAATAATTTTTACTACCCAAAACGTTTTCTGAATTTGGTTAGAATGCAAAACCGCCTGAAACGGACAAATACCTCTATAAATGCTCAGCATTGGTTCATAAGAGTAGTAAAATGTATGACCGATTACTATTAATTTTACCCACCAATATTTTCTTCCAATACACCAACCTTTACTGTTTAAGGGGTTCCTATACAGAATTAACACCAAAAAGACATGAAAATCAACAAATAGTCCCATAGGTGCCTAGGAAACGCTACTAGAATATTCAGATCTATGACCAAGCATCATTAAATATTCCTTGTCAACTTTTTAGTGGTACTCCCCTACAAAATTAAAGCTTTTTCTAATGAATGTAAAAACTAAGATGTTGCAAATCGAGGATTACTATTTGTTCCTCTCAAAAAAAAAAAAAAAATAAATAAATAAAAAGTACATGAAATAATTCGAATTCTATATTTCGCACTGAGTAAATTAAATAGTCAACCTTGTGCATTATACAATTTGTGGCATATTAATATGCACATTTGCTTGCACTCTTGTACGTTGCGTACTCCTTTTGAATGCGACTAGAAGGGATCTATTGACTTATTGACTTATCAATAGGTCAATATATGGAATATGACCCAAATTTTTTCTGAAGTTTGTGTCAGAATTCTTGGCAATTTTTTTTTTTTGCGACAGATGTGCTGAAAAAATGTTTTGCATTGTTCGACTAACAATTTTCATCTTAAAATCCCTCTGAGTTTTTAAAGTACAACAACTCTACTTAGTAGCTTATCTATTATTCCTGATAACATCACGGCACATTGGCATGAGAAAAATTTCCAGAAAAAGAAATAAATTGATTAAATTTTATTACAAGTTTTTAAATTTTTTTTTCAATTAAATTACCAAATTATATCCATTAATTTGCGCAATATAATGTCTTTAGGAATTTTTCAAAAATTCTTCACCCGTTCTAAATGCGCTATTATCAGCGCATCAGACTTGAATTAATGGAATTTTTATATAAAATTCTACATAACGTATATGCATATTTTTATTTTATTATTTATATGTACAATATCTACATAAAACAACAAATACAAATAAAATTCAAAACAGAACAATAATAATAATAATAATAATAATAATAATAATAATAATAATGACAATATTGTAATAATAAATTCCTGTTTTATTTTTCTCTGACTTCACTACGAATATGACTTATCTAATATTGAGCACAGTCGCACTTGTAATATCAGAAGTCTTTAATCTTTCTCTCGAATTGAATTTTATTACCTTTGATAATAATAGCGATAATTTGTAATACACTAGGTATAATACAAAAAACATCTGTACATTAGTTGAAAACAACTTTATTGAAGTGTTTATAAACATACATTTTGATACATTTTTCCATAAATGTTTCTGTGTATATTGAGACACATGTTTATTGCACTGAAATTGTATCTAAAGTTCAATCAACTTGTTTACAAATCAAACTATTCTCATCGACATGTATACCAACCTTCAATGAGACTAACGACACAAATTATAAGATTATCAATGAACTATGAGTAACAGACATACATATATATATATAGACTCATCTGTAAATTATGCTTGGCAAACTTTTACATAGTAGATTAATCACTTAGATTTTAGGTTAATGACTCAAAAAATTTCCCACTTTTAGTATTAGATGAAGCATCATAATTAATTTCGACTGATTAATTTTAAATTTTATGCTTTTTTTTTTTCTTCAATGCTCTCTCAAACACAAACTTCACTTAATTATTAACGCTTGTATAATAAATTATTTGCAAATTTGTTCAGCATATAAAATGCAATAAATAGTTAATTATTATTATTATTGAAAATCAGTTGAAAAAAAAAAACTATACTTTACAATGATCTCACAATTGTTTAAACACTTTGTTTTGCCATTTCGAATATTTCATATTTGTTTTTTATGAAATTTTATTCGGGAAGCATTTAGTAATTATTGCCGAAATAGTTGCTATTTGAATTAAGCAATTATTAATGCTTATTAAATACAATTTTTAATTATGAATACGTGCTTATGAATACAAAGTTGAATACTGTAGTTTAAAATACATACAGTGGCTCACAGCTTATTTCGTACAGTGTATATATTTTTATGTACATGGCTGTAACATCGAAACTAAAAAACTTATCAATAAGTTTTGAATGTAGATGTCTATGTATGTGTTTAGTAAACCTAATAAGAAAACGGGGAACCCCAAAAATTGTTCTTTTTGTCATGCAAGAGAGAAAAACTATTGATCAGCTGATTTTCAGCTCACATCTTATTTCGTACACAAACTTCAATGTAAGTAAGTTTCATTCTGCCGCGCAGTTACAAAGTTTTTTTGAATTGTATGAGTTTTTGGACCTTTTTAACTATTATAACAATTTTTATTATTATTATTTTAAATAGTTAAAGTGCTGTAAATTAAACATTTAGCGTTATGGGTCGTCGTACAACGATGGAACAGCGTAAACTGGTAATTAACCATTTTAGGAAAGGTCAGAGTGTGCGAAAAATTGCTGAAATGACAAATTTAAGTGCCTCAACTGTCCAATACATCATTCAACGCTTCGTTCGCGAAAATCGGTTGGAGAACAAGGGCAGAGAAGCACCTAATAAGATTTTCAACGCTTCAGACGAGCGTTATATTGTACGAAAAATTAAGAAAAATCCAAAGTTATCCGCTCCGAAGTTGGCTGCAGAGGTTCAGCGTGAAATAGGAAAATCATCCAGTGCTGAAACTGTCCGACGTGTGCTGCGCAATCATGACTTGAACGGTCGAGTAGCCCGAAAGAAACCATTCATTTCGAAAATGAATATACAACGCCGACTTGACTTCGCCAAAGAGCATATTATTAATACTCCTGCGTTCTGGAATACCGTTATTTTCGCGGATGAGTCTAAGTTTAATATTTTTGGCTCGGACGGAATGTCATATGTTTGGCGTAAAGCGAATACCGAGCTAAACAAGGAGAACCTTAAGCCCACAGTGAAGCATGGTGGCGGTAGCGTGATGGTTTGGGCCTGTATGTCAGCAGCCGGAGTAGGTGAATTGGTTTTTATTGAGGAAACAATGGACAAAATGAAGTACCTCGAGATTCTGAAAAACAATTTACTTCAAAGTGCAGACAAACTGGGTTTGCGGGATGAATTTCGGTACTACCAAGATAATGACCCAAAACATAAATCTGGGATTGTGCAATCTTGGCTTATTTGGAACTGCCCACACTTGATGTCTCCACCACCACAGTCACCTGACATGAATGTGATTGAAAATCTTTAGTCTATTTTGGACAATAAAATAAGAACACACAAGATTTCTAATAAGCAAGACCTAAAGAAGGTACTGATGGAGGAATGGAAAAAAATCACACTAGACATCACTCAAAAATTGGTGGATTCAATGCCAAGTAGACTCCAGGCTGTCATTAACGCTAAGGGATGTCATACTAAATATTAAAATCAACTTACTTTGTTTTTAGTTTGAACTTAAAGAGACTGTACGAAATAAGCTGTGACATGAATTTTCCTATTTTATTCTTATTTTATTTTTTTATAGTGTCAAACACTAAAATTTTGAAAAAGTAAATTTTGGAAAATAAAAAACAAACCTTCCTTTCAAAAATGGCATTTATATTTTGTTCAAATTTTTGCTATATTAGGAATTACGACTGCAGCAATTTTTAAACTGTCACTGTACGAAATAAGCTGGGAGCCACTGTATTTCAAAGATATGTGCATCATATAATAATATAGGGTAATTCATTTAAAACTACATTTCGCAATAAAAATTATATGACAGCTAAAGTTGTCAAAGTGTCCAAGTATCATGGTATATTTGTTTAGTACCGTTTGACATTTCATCATATAAAGAAACCATGACATTATTGTTAGAACAATTCAGTGATCACTTCATTTTACCCTTGACACCGGTGAATTGTGTTCGCGGGAAAACGAAAAGCCGTATAACGAATCGTATTTTTTCTTCTTCTTCTTAATATTACTTAATATTTATGGAGATTTTCGACATAGCTCAAATTTTATATGTAAAACAACGATCTTCGAAATTTATAGTGTAAACAACGAAAAATACAACAATTATTTATATAATCCATATTCAATTAAGATAATGTTGCTTTTCTATTCGTCAACATTATTGATATAATCAATGTTTCCAATCCATGTTATTATACATTTTTCGTCAATATGAGTAGATAATAATTTATCAATCAATTTCAAAAAAAAATAATCATAATCATATAGTTTTCAAACTATTACAAGCCAATTTCAATTAACCCAAATTGATAATTCTATAAAATGAATCAATTTCTATAGAAGTATGACAAGTCAACAAATCTATCATAGCAACATTTTCAATGACAACTCTGTATACATGATGCATAAGAGCAATAAACTTTATGTAGCTATACATACATATATTATTTACACTGATTATATTCTATTTACATATATTTGTACATATTCATTACACGTGTCCAAACATTTTGATTTGGAACATCCTATTTTTATGCAAATATATTTAACACATGGACAATATCATATACATATACATACGAATACATATGTACATATATTGTACGTAATCTATACACAACACAAATGGCTGGTTAGACCTTTCCAATCAATTAAGAGCGAGACGAAAATTTTTGTTGTGACAAGCAATGTTATAATTAAGAGCATGTATTAAAGAAAAACTATGAAAAAAAAAAAATTGCTATGAACTGATCGTTAATACGATAGTAACATAATTTAAAATCATAATATTGTATGCACAAAATTAATATAAAATAAAGCAAAAACAAAAGAAAAAAAAATGGCATAATGAAAATAATGGCAACATATTGAAATGAGATTAAATTTTATAAATATTGTTAATAATTACTTGAACTAAATTGTTATCTGTAGTATTTTCTATATAATTAGGTGCATTTCCTTGACATTTTATTATTCATTACATATCAATTGTTTACTTATTAAAAAACGATTTTAGTATGTAATATTGTCTGTAACACAAGGAAATGAAATTATATAATATTGTCATCAGTAGTATAATATGTTCAATAATTGTTGATTTTGAATAATTTAACTCAATCACTCTAGCTAAAGTAATTTTGTCAAGACATCCCCCCAAAACTCTTCAATGTGTTGTATATGCCGGTATAAATAAATTAACAACATTTAATATTTTGCATGTTGCCTTATACATATGAAAATTTGTCTTTTCAAAAAACTCTAGTTCATTGGCGAAAAGAGAGTAACGAAACAGGGACAGATTTCTCCTAATACAAACAAAAATTTGCAAATATATCATCTTAACAAGCTCACAACGTAAAATAATTCCATAGAAGTAGTTAATAAAAGAAAAAATTAACTAAATAAATATAAAAATTCATATTAAATCTGTTGGATATAATAACAAAGCAACCTAGTTGCACTTAGTTCATGTGTCAAGTTATTGTTGTGAAATTTCAAAGTAATTGTTTGGGGTATTTTTTTTTTTTTGCATACTTTTCATTGGAGGCCATGCGAAATTGTCAATATTTAGTAAATACACGATGCATACACAATTGATGACAAAATTTGACAACCTAAAATTTGTTAAATCTTTCAAAAGCGCTGCAAATACTTCTATCTTCTCGAATTAAAGCAATTGATACAATTCTATTCATTCACTTTACTTTAAATCTTTCAAAATCGCTACAAATGCTTCTACCTCTTAAAATTAAAGAAATTGCTGCAATACTATTCATCCATTTTACGGGCAGACAATCACAATTTGCTTCCCAAGAATGTACGACTCTACGTCCCGGAAGCACTCAACCACGTGGGGTCGACCAAGGTCCATTCATCTCATCAGAATACGAAAATGTTTTGTACGGGAACAAAACAAAGCATTTTTGTATTTTTGCTGCTACAACAACAACAACAACAACAACAACAACAACAACAACAACAATCACAGTTTAGTTACAAATAATTGCAACAGACTACAAAATCACAAAAAATATTCTAATTCATGAAGTCAGTTTAATTTATACTATGCATTAGGAACTAGAAATAGGATTCAATGGATTTTGTGTTTTAAAAAAAATTTAATAATAACTTATATGCACTTTCTTGCTACAGTCATAAAAAGTTTTTGGGACCATTTAAAGTCTGAAAATAGTTCACTACTTCACGAAATCAGCTCCACTTGATGATTTCTTTCATCAAGAGAGTGTCATTTCAAGATAATTATAGTTCCAGGGGCACCTAAAGTGATCTAAAACTGCTTCATTGTAGCTTAGGGATAACTTCTTACTATTTGCTTAATTGCAGAAAAAGTTTCTACTTTCTGAATTTAGCTTAATTTCATTTTTTCACTAGGAATTAAATTTTAAATGTAATTTCAATGAATTTATAGCTCTCAATACATCTAAGAGGGGTTTTAAATATATCTTAAGCTCTTATGTGCAATTTTTTTTAGCATTTTTATTCATTTTTTTTTTTCATGTGGTACATGTACCATGGATTAGTACGTTGGTCTTCTGTGCATCGAATCACGTGAGCTCGCATCATGGGCGAGACAAATTAAAAAAAGTATAAATTCTTTCTCTCGGCAAACAATTAGCCGTAATAATTTGCCACGAAAAAGAGAACTTCGAAAAAAGCTCTATAACAAAGCTCAAGGCAAAGTAGGGCTACAGGGGTTCTTCCGTATGGAACCGGCCGGTATAAATAGGTCCCTTATAATATTGTCCAAATTTATCACGCTCCTATAAAAGTACTGGAAGAGAAAAGCTGGACCAAGAGGCTCTTCGGACTAAATGCCAATTATAAAAGCCATTTGTTCCAATACTCATAAAAATTTGGAAGCCATTAGAAATCATGGAAGTCGTTTCCAAAAGTTAACTACACTTGAATTTGTCTTTAGGATGGAACTATTTAAGGGATTAAGGGATTAAAAGAATAGTAACTCTTGTTAGTAGCTCATCCGCGTTTTTTCTTTTACAAATAATCGGTAAAGGCGGCTCAATCAGTTTTAGCTTCAAATAAATGTATTTCGTCAAAAGAGGAAAATACGTTGTTCGAAAAGTGTAATAAGATCTACGAAATATTCTCTACAATACTTACAATTTCTTTTCCACGTTCTAAATTGATGATATAAAAAGCAGGAACACACACAAAAGACCATTGAGATTAAAATTAGCATCAGGACAATACCCATCCAGACTTCATTCATGAATTTATCATATTCCAATTGTTTCTGTAATTCATCCATTGTACTAATTGGTGATGAATCGATAGCAACATGATTTGGTGCATAATCGATCATATCCAAATTTGAAGATGTATTCTCATCATTCTGTAGGGTCGCAGCAAAAGATGATGAACCGCCAAATGCTGATATGGGGCCGGCTCGATGAAATTGTTGTAATTGTATTGAATTTAATATAGATGCGCCGATCTTTTGTAAAAAATCACTTGTTGTCATCGCAGCATCGAATGTTGTAATTGTGGGCGTGGATGCTATAGCATTCGATGATGCTGTGATAATATCACCACCAGCACCACCAGCACCACCACCACCACCACCACCACCACCACCTCCAATAGCTGCTGCTGTTGTACTACTTAATGTTTTACTATTTTCAAGTATTTGTTGTGCGTATTTATCAAAATGCAATTCTTGCGGCAATTCATAATTTAATGAACGCGTAAGGCTTTCCATTTTATTAAATTTTTCTTTTGTTTTTTTTTGTTTAACACAATATGTGAATGCACTTTATTGGATTATTAAGAAATGTTTTCTTTAAAAAAGACTTTCACTGAATGCTTTTTATTTTCTTAATTTAAAAACAAAATTTACTCAAGCTTTTTTTTTTTTTTTTTGTTTTGCTTAATTATATATGGATCTCTTTAAGGCCGACACAAAACAGAATCCGTAATATAACGCAACACAATTAACCTTCTCACAATGGTACCTCCAAAGAAACTGTTTTATTTGACGTCTTTACATTGCTTTATCCGTACGTTACTTGTTTACAAATGAGCTCAACATAAATCGCAAGCGAGACACGATCATCGTTCGAAATGTGTGTGTGTGTGTGTGTGTGTGTTGTTGCTGTTTCGAGTGAACCAGTGATTGAACGAGTGATCTGAAGAACGATCCCTCTCACTTGAGATTGTTCTCTTCATTAAATAATTGTAATAGATTTGTTTTATACAAACTCAACTCAAACATTTTCATACTCTCTCTCTCTCTCTCTCTCTCGGTATCACGATCACTAACTTCTTTTTCTTCTTCTGAATAATCCATTACAATTAGCTTACCTGCTTTTCATCAACGTCATTTTAATGGTAGGTATAAAGAATAAATTTTAATTGTTTTGCATTGTCTCTTCTTTCCATATTTTGGTACTTATTGAAAAGACAAAAAGAAAAAAAAAAACTCAAATTTTCTATATAAAATATTCTCATAATTATGTTGGTAAAAATTTCACATTTCAATTTCTTGACTGATCGTTGCACGATCATCAGTAGTACATTTTATGTATACGAAAAGACTTAATTCTAATATGTGCGTGTATATTTGGTTTTGCTCATTTACCGCTCTGTTACGCATCAGCAATTATGAATTTGCCTTTTCTTTATTCTTCTACATTGTTTTTTTTTTTTTTTTGGTTACCCTAAGTATACCTTCATGACTTCTAGGATATACTTAAGAACGCCCTGATGGGAAAAAGTTGGGTGCGTTTGAAAAGGTTTTGTTTTTACATCAAAGGAAAAATTGTCAACTTGGTCTCAATTCCCGCCTCTCTAACCATATTGATTCTTTATGTATATTCTCCAATCTTAAAAAAAGAAGTTAAGTTCGATTTTTTTTAATGATTGACCCACAACCTATTTCTTAATAGCAAAACCACGATTTGAAACAAAATTTTAAGAGGAAACCAAAATTATAAGAGATTTACTTAGGGAGTTCATTTATTTAGGGGTATCATATTGGACCCGTTTTGACATGTGTGAAATATTGATTTAGTGTTGGAATTTCTAGTTTCCATTTTTATTATCCGTTTTAAAAAGTTGCCTAGAATTAGTCTGAATTTTGAATTTTGAATTTGAACTTACCGTAACAATGGCATCTGACATCAAGCAGGGGCTCATTTTAATAACTCAATTGTGAGTACTAAAGTAAATGCTTCTCAATTTTTTGATTCGACAGATTATTGTCAAGAATTTAGAGTTTAATTGGTCACAACAAGATGGCGCTATAGATTTCGCATTGTACACACCCATCATCATTTCAAGACCTTGCCATGAAGACCTTGCACCAAAATCATGAGAATTCACATCACATTTTGTTACGATACTCAAACTCAAGATACATTGGAATGCGATCACTTGAAGAAAAAAGTTTTATGAAAAAATAAAAATAAAAAATATTATCATCAGAGGAGCCTAAAAACAAGACCGTAACATTAATAGAACTTCTCTTCCAATTCCAGTATTGGAAGGAACTTATAAATATCATATATATTTATTAAATTAGGCGATTTTGAACGTCAAAATTCCGACGACATAACTATTTTAAACTTTGGTACAAAGCTCTTGTACAAGTATTTTTTTTTATCCAAAATTTTGAGTACAAGGTTTTCAATTTGTATTTTTTTAAAAAGTTTGAAAATGGTTATCATAAAAAATGGTTTTATTGTTTTTCAAAGTATTCTACATGAAGTTTTATCCAGTTTTGCATGCGCTCCAACCAATTGTCGAAGCACTTTTGCCACTTCGACTGAGACAACCCCAACATATAGTTTTTGTTGAGTTTGGCTCGTCATGAAAGATCCACACAGTCGAGTGCTGATTTGTTTCGGGCTCATACGCATATATCCATGATTCGTCATCTGTCACGTTCTCATAAACGTCTTTCGAAGCACCGCGATCAAAGTTCTTCATTATTTCTTTGCACCAATCGTCATGAGTCTTTTTCTGAGTGATTGTTAAATTATGAGGGGATCCAACGAGAACAAATCTTTCTGACAGCTAAGTGTTCATGCAATATCGAATGCACGGCGGTGGACCTAAGGCCCAAGGATGTCTCTATCTTACGATATGTCACATGACGAACTTTCATTATCATTTCACGCACCGCATCGATGGTTTCTGGCACAATGACCGATTTTGGAGGACCTTCATGAAATTCGTCCTGGAGCGAACGGCTTGAATTCGTTAAACCAGTTATAAATTGTCTTGAGGGTTCGTGTTTCATCGCCAAATACCGCATAACGACTATCGAAGCACTGTTGTTGAGATAATTCACTTCGAATCATAGCTCAAAAATGTTCACGAATTAAATCCATTTTTTTTTTGGCCGAGATGAATTTTTCAAGTCACTGCAAACAACACAAATAACGCTTGTACATCAAAACGTTCTGAGTACGTTTTTGCAAAAAAATGTCAAACTTTCCAATGGAAATGTCAGATTTGTTGAAAACGTACTAGATCATACTTTTTAAATGAATATAAAAGGTGACCTTCGTATCAGAAGAAATTCTATTAATTTTATAACAATTTTAGGACATCATTTCAAATAATATTGCACATATTTTTTTTTTTTTTTTTGTCTGGCAACCTCATTTTTATATTATTCGCTTCTTCTTATTATAGTACCTACATATGCAAATTGATCGACTGTAGCACTTACCTTACATTTACCTTACACTTAGTGTACATTCTAATTTCCTATTCGGCTACTATAACTCTGCAAAAGCATATTTCAGGTATCTGCATATCTGTATGTATGTATATATACATAAATATAGAACCTAAGTATCTAAGCATAGTATATTGTTTGTTGAAATGAGTGTCTAAAGAAACAATGCCTTCAAATTATAAGCAATAATTGGCGTTACAATGAAATGCGTATAGCGCAAAGTAGCACATGTTGCTCAAATTTATGTACGAGTACGAGTATATCTTTTTTATTCGATACTTTTTTCTCATTACTCATACAGAGTGTGTGTGTGTGTGTGTGTATATATGATACATGTGTGCGTATCTGTCTTTGCATAGATATCTTCATAAATGACATTTTATTCTTATTGTTGCGCTGTGATATAAGAACATATGTATATAGATTTTATAGCCTATTGGCAGACGACGGTATCAGAGTTTTGAATTTCAAACTAGGTAAGAAACATACATGCGAGCCTGTGAGTATCAATGCCTTTATATGCAATACACATATATATATCGTATTTCAATATCTTCATACAAGCATGAAGTATGTAGTTTTACAAAAAAAAAAGTATACAATAATAATAAAGGACAATATTTTCTAATTGTACTCATAGCAGAGGCACGCTAAATAGGTAAACTCTATGAATATGCGGTCGGTAGGCGTGTATGTCGTATATCTTTACGTTCGTGTAATTACACTAACATTGCCTTTGCCTCGCTTCACAGTTGAAATATAATGAAACATAAATATTAATACAATTTATGTAATACTGATACTGAATTTTCATACTTCTTTTTTCAATCTTCATATATGTATATACATGCGTACATATTTATAGTAATTTAATCAAAAAACTTAATTATGAATACTATTACTATAAAAGCCATATATCAGATAGATCAATCATAGATACATTTCAATACGATTTTTATAAGAGAGTATGAGCTTTATTATTTAAAAAAATACATACATATATCATGAAGCTAATAGGGTAGAGAAGGGATAAGAAACTTTATCTTACATGTATAGTTTTTGAAAAAATTTCTAGTAAAACTCCGGCTTTTAGGATGAAAGTACAAAAGCTTTGACCCTTGTGACATAGAGCTCTAATACACAGTTATTTTAGAAGCATTTTCATGGCAAATTGTTCAGCAAGAACTGCCAATGGCTTGCCGAAAGGAGGATGTTGTTCAAAAGAAAATAAGTCATTTCGATATTGAAGTTAATGTCGCAGCCGGGTATTGAATCCACGACAACAAGACCAAGACCAACAGCAGCTTAATCACTAAGCTACAGCACACCCACTTTGCTTTTATAAATATTGTATTGCCGGGCGAACTCTCACTCTCTAGCTATTTCTCTCTCCCCTCTCTTCCTCTCTAAAACGCCCCCAAACACCCAGATATTAGTCTATTATGCTGGTTTTTTTGATAATCAAAAGAAATATTCAACAAGTCTTCGATTATTAATAGACTTCAAGTTGTTGTTTGTTGTTTTTAAAAAAATTAACTCATTAAAAAAACGCCGAAAACTTCCGAAGCATGTCAGATCCACAAATCCATCTCTTGTCACCATCATCATCATCTGTGTTGGCTGGACAATCCAGGGCGGATCTTCGCCTGTTGCAGTATTATTCTCCAATTTTCACAGTGCCATGCCTGCGAAATCCACGTTCCTATATCCAGGGAGTTGGCGTCGTCATCGACTCCATCTATCCATCTCAGGTGTGGACGCCTCTTTCTTCTTTTCGTGTGGCATTTTCCAAATCAAATTTGTTGTGAATTTGTCAACTCTCAAGACGTGACCTGCCCTTCTGAGTTTGTTAATTTTTATAGTTGTAACGATCGAAGCGTGCGCATATAATTGCTCTAACTCATTGTTGTATCTCTTCCTCCAAACCCCGTTGTCATTTATTGCTTCGCAAATTCTCCGCAGAATTTTCCTCTCCAAAAACCAGCAACCTCTGCTTATCTGCTTCACTGACGACCTATGATACACTTCCATATACCAGACAGCGTATTATTAGCGTCCGGTATAGGAAAACTTTAGTGCTCCGGTCAAGGAGGCGACTCTTGAGGTGGATACATAGGGAGAAATAGCAGCGATTTGCTGACAGAATTCTTTGGTTGATTTCAGATGATAGGTTGTTGTTGATATTTTATATTTAAAGTCACTGACAACATCGAATTTATACGAACCTATTGAGAGATTGGCACACACCTTTTTCGTGATAGAGTCCGATATCGTTGAGAGGAGTACCTTAGTTTTAATTTCATGTGTCACTACGTTGTATAAATTTAAAGTGCGAAGTACAACTCAGTCCAAGAACATCAATTCGTCTCTGACCTCAAAAACTCAACATTTCACTCATCCAGTTTGACGAGAAATTTTCACAGTAAGCTTAACAATTGAAGATAAATTAGAAATCGTTTAATTATGGCTTCTCAGTTTGGTTCTTAGTACAACTCGATTTGCACAAAAAATCCTACGTTCTAAAGAGACGTATTTTGATTTCGGCGGTTTTTTTAACAAAAAAAAATGACCGGAAAACCCATATGTGATTGTCGGAAAGTTAATGCATCTACAAAGAGAGACAGTCTGGTGGGAATTTTGCAGTGACGGCTCATTCTTGCCTCATTTTTTATGAAAATTGTACTAGAAATACAATTTCGGTCAACGGTGATCACTTTGTGCCGATGATTACCGACTGTTGATTGGCTAGATGTAAAAACCTGGAGTCAGGCGCCTTTATTTTTTATGAGAATGCCGCGTCATGACATAAAAGTCATCAAACAATCGATCGTTTGCGTGATAAGTCTAAAAATTATGTTCTCAGGCTCCTTGACGATGCCAAGAAAACACATGGAAGCTGCGTTTGGACACCGTTAGGGCTTCATTTATGGAGTTGCGTGAAAAATCGAACAAGTTAGGCTCTTGAGGTAACTTTGGGTTGCTTCCAAGAAGAATAATTTTCAACAAATACGGACGTATAAGCCCAATATGAAGGCGGCACTCCGACGGCCCAGCTACAGACTAATATAGCATCAAGTCTTACATACTGTGACATTAGAACCTCTTAAGGAAGCAAATATGTGTGCATTTCAATGAAAGTTATTGTACTCAAAATTAAATTTGTGGAAATCTCTAAACATTCCTAAGCTACATTTAATATATTTCTACGAATTGTTGTTATTGTGGTAAAATAAATCTTAGAAAATTTTCTGTTTTCAATCTAACGATATATTTATGGCAAAATGGATTGCTTAAAGGCGACATGATCAATAGATAAAATCAGCTATATTTATAATTCAGATTTAAAATTTTTGTCGATTTTGTCGATTTAGAACAAGAACAAGAAAAAGAATCTATTAAGAAAATAGAAAACCAAAAATCTTAGAGTATAATACAAAAAAAAAAAAAAAAAAAATATCCCCTACCCTGAAGGGTTACCTAAATGCATTCAGTACTATATCGTGAGTATCTGTTGAGTTGATCTTGTTTTGTGCATATTTTTTTTTTTTTCCTCAACCGTATAAGTAAAATAAATATTGTCCCTATATTTATAAGAGTAAATACTGTCGAGAAACCATAACAAAGCTACCCTTAATTGGCCATTATCATGAGTTACGCATATCTCGCATCTTTATCGTTTCGTCGACACTGACTGGTACTGACTGTGCCAATATCTCAAGGTAAATACGAACGAATGCATATTCAAAGTAAAATAAATTTTACATTGCATGAAAATTGATAAATAATGATTAGCTGACATTGACAATGGCAAGATTTCTTTTAGATCCAAAAAAAAAAAAAATATAAGAATAATTAAGAAAACCATTTTTTTTGCTTATTGACATTTAATGGCAATGGTAAGAGTAATTGCGGAAACCATAATTATAAAAAAAAAAAAAAAATCCCTATATGATGAGAGTGTTGGAATTATGAAGAATATTCTGAGTTCAGAGTAACAAACAGCCACACCAGGTAGTCGGAATGGAAATCACAACCAAATCTAATTTTCTACTTGCAGCTTCCAAACGAAATTTAACACAAAAGAAAAGGTGACAATTTAAACAAGAAATGTGAGGGCACACTTTTAGTAGCTTTTCTGCTGTTGTATTCATTTGCAGTCAATAAATAAAATACCCAGTAGCGTTAGACTTAAGTCACACCAATTAAGCCGCTTAAAGCTTTTTAGCTTCTTTTCTCGATAAGTTGCACCGACAAACACATAAGTTCTAGCCCAATACTATGTATTTACTGTATGACTACCATGACTATTATGTAGCACTCTAGTATACTAATTCATAGTATTATGACCGCCTAAAGTAGCTTATGGTCATTTTAATGTTTCTCCATAAATACGACTTAGACAGTCCATAGCATTTTTATTTATTTATTTATTTTTTTTTTTTTCCTTTCTTCTGATCATTGTTGTATGTAAACGCCTTCTACTTGGCAAAGCTAACGAAAATACCATTGGCACTTTTACCTACATTTGTGTGATACAAGTCATGGTCGTATTAAGGTACAATCTGGTCTACTTAGTGTCGTTTTAATGCTACTTTGTTATTATTGTATTTTTCTTTGATTTATCAAAGACTATCTACTATCATATATAATTAGCTGGCAGAGAGAGAGAGAGAGAGAGAGAGAGCGAAATGAAAATGTTTGTGAAATAAACGATGCGGGTGCGATTAATGATTTTTAAGCTTTCTTAAATATTATATATGTAGGAACCAATACATATGGAATAGGGAATACCGAACGAAACAAATTGACTTATGAAAAGATTTGTTTTCTCTTTTTCATTCATCCTCTATTTTAACTAAGTATTAAACTTTAAACACACACACACACACACACACACAGTAGATACCATCAAGATGAAACAATGAGCTAAACAAAACGAAAAAAGGTGTCAAATTACAAAAGAAAATTAATTTTTACAAATGATAAAATAATACAAGAATAGATTTTGAATTCTAAATAGAAGAATTTTCGTAAAATTATTTGTTATATTAATTATATACAAACTTATCTATAAATTATAGTTAAAAATTCCATAGAAAAGTCGAAAGAAATTAGATGAAAATCTATGTGGAATTTTGTTCTTTCAACTTCACCCAATTGTAGCTTTCAAAAGAGCTTTTTGTCGTCTTGAAAGCTTTTACAAAAATCTGATGATGGTTTTGATGCTAGGGTGAATGACGTAACCGAATTTTTAAGCCAGCTTCTCTAATTCATCAAAAGGATGATAGGTTTCTTAAACTATCATTCGTCAGGAGTCATCTAGAAAAAATTGAATCAAATCGCTGTACAACTTTAGCTTTAATGGTCATTTGCGGTCAAGCGGGCAACCTTCGAAATTTTGTATAAAATGGAGAAAACTGAATTTAGTATGCTAACTAAACATTGGGTTTTCCAAAAAATAAAAATGATGATGCCGAGACCGGTAG
This sequence comes from Megamerina dolium, assembly GCA_963854835.1. NCBI lineage: Eukaryota > Metazoa > Arthropoda > Insecta > Diptera > Megamerinidae > Megamerina > Megamerina dolium. Next base: position 10,591,786 of record OY978528.1, read on the forward strand.
AATTTGCTTCTGCATTTTCACTGATGGCCCCAGGACTGAAGAAGATTCTGGTTCTAGAGTATTTATGGAAACAGACGAAACTAAACTATTCTTTGCCCTTGGTATGTATGCATCTGTCTGTTCAGGCAGAGGTGTATGCAATACAGAAGGCAATGGATTCTATCGTGGACAAGAGGCTGAAAGGCTGAAAGTCTATTTGTGTCTGCAGTGACAGTCAGGCTGGACAACACTGTCACCACTTCCAAGATAGTGGAGTTCTGCAAATCAAAGCTAAATTATGCCAGAAGACATAATAGTTTATCGCTAATATGGGTCCCTGGCCACGTGGGAGCAAGAGAAGGTTCTGCGGCTTATTTAATCGGCCCTGAGCCTGCCTGCTGTCAACACCTGGGCTAATCTAGTCCATAAGTCGACCTGGAAGGCCGAGAGAGGCTGCAGATGGACGAAATCCATGTTATTGCAAAATGCTAGCCGGCTTGGTAACAGACCACTTTCTATGGAAAACACATGGAAAAGGTAGGATTCGGAGGCAGTGTACTTTTCTCAGCCTGTGAAGAAGAAGATGAGACGGCAGACTACTTTTTATGTGTCTGCTCTGCTTTCGCTTGAATCAGGTTTGAGGTCTTTGGCACTGACGTGCTGAGAGTGTAAACTCTTGGGTCTTTAGCACCACGGGATCTACTCCTATTTCTTCGGAGAACGGGTAGTCTTAAAACACAATAAAATGGAACTTCAGGCACAGTACAATGGACCAATAAATGTCTGAGTGCTGTGCTTGGTTTCTTATTGTTACAACAACAACAAAAATCGCTTATATGTTTGGGACTTGAAGCAGCTGGAATATTACAGACATTTTGTTGAAAAAATTATAATTTCACACAAAAAACAACATATCTATTCCGGCAGCTAGTCATAGAAAAACCAATAGAACGTAAGCATGAGAATATTGAAACTTATACAATATGATTTTGGAGCAGAAACGTTAGCTCAGCCTTCTCCGGAGATTTAGTGAACAATAATGTTACGTTACCGAAATGCACTATCAGAAAATTTTTTTTTTTTTTTGGAGGATTTAAAAAAATTTAATTTCATCGAGCTCTAATCCCAGCAGGATGACGGTATGTACAACACAATTCGACTAATACAGTATTTTTTACAAATTGATTTAAGTAAAAGTGCTTTTGAGATTTTAACTTTATAAGGACTTAATAAGAAGAATCATCAAGAATCATTGAATAAATAAAACTAATGGAAATAATAATTTTGAAAAATAAAGTCAAAATCGTTTCAAGAACTCCTTTTCATTGATCGCTTTGATTAAGTCACAGCAGCATTTCTTTCAACCCTCAAAGCATTCGACAGAGGTGATTGATAGGTAAGATTCTATGTGCGACCCATTATCACTGTACAGCATGGTTTTAATGAATTCAAGAGCCATCATACTGATTACTCAGTAGTAGCCTTTTTCATACGTTCGAATAAATCATGTGTATGCCAGTAATGAATGAAATATTGGAAGCACTTGCTACATACATCTAAGTAGATACTTAAATGCTTGCGGGATATATGGATAATGAAAGAAATAGAATTTACTTTGGAATCGTTTTAATTGAAATGTTCCAACATGTTCTTATATGAAATTAAAAAAACCTTGTATACATACTAAAAATTTAAGAACAATAAAAGTACATAGAAAACAGAAAAATCTAAACAAAATAATGAAATGAAGAGAAAAAAAAAAAACGAACTAAATTCAAGTTGAACTTATGTACTCGTATGCTATGGCACCAACTGCAGTGTATTAGAACGCCATGGGGTCGCTTTTACTTATAGGAATGAGCGTAGTAAATGAAAGAAGAAGAAATACATTTTATAAAAACACCACAGTTCACAGCTTATGTGAAGAAGTGAAATATACAATACATAGTAAAATAATAAGTAAAACATTGAGTCCGACATTGTGTCAGCAGCAGAAGCAACAGCAGGTAATTGAAGTCAAATGCATTGATGTGAAACATTTGTCATTGCCATGCATGTATATTCGTTTTCTGGCTTGCCTTTATCATGGGAAATGAGTATATGCTCTGCATGATTTCAATGATGAGTGTGCCTTCAGCATTGTCTAAAATAATAACATAGCAATAATAATAATAACAATAATATTAAATGTTAAAGAAGGAAGAGAAGGAAATACAGTGAAAGAAATTCATATCATTTCAAAATAATTTGCTATGAACAAATTCTATGAAATAACACAAACCCATAAAATAAAAATGTAGGCTGTTGATGGACTAGAGTAGTTACATTCTACAGATTCTACGGTCGCTGAAGCCCTAAAGCTTCTTTAAAATCGGAAAGGAAGAAAAAAAGTAATCTGAAAGTGACGACAAATTCGAATTCAACAACCTAAAATACATATACTGCAAAATCCATATACTGTGGGGCTGCTACAGTCATCCAAACATTTAAGATCATGTCACTCACTTATGATTTTTTTTTTTTGTATTTCCTAAGATAGCTACAATATACTTAAATTTTGCTATAACAAAAATTATATAGATTTTAAATACTAATTAATAGTTTCTTCAAATTTGGTGGTTTATTTAGAGCTACAACAACAACAATCATATTTAGAGCAAATCATTGAAAAACTTAAGCTGCCTTTTACCCGTCATAGAATAGAATAACATTTTTATGAATATAAAAATTTGGTTTTCTAGAATATAGACAAAATACCATCGAATAAAACAAAATATTTTCTATTGCCGAAAAAAATTTGAATTAAGCTTACTGTCAAAATATAATATCCAAAACCTAAGAGCATAATAAGCGACTGTTATGGGCTAGCTTTGCGACTGCTCGAAAAATGGAATTATCTTTGGTATTGCCTAAAATTGATTCAGATATCGACTTAGAGCTATGAGGACTTAATTTTCCATTATACAAATAATACCCCAATGAATACATGAGAAAAAATATAAGAGTTAGTCTTGAAGAAAATCATATGCCCACTATGAAAACAGGCAATATGACTACTTCATGTAATTTAGATTCGTCAAAACTCAATAAACTATGAATAATTTTCTAGAAATATGAATTTTCAAGTTTTCACTTTGTCCACCTAAATTCTTAACGATGAATTTATATGATTTTTCCACTTTAGTTTCATGTTTAGAAGAAAATTAAAAAATGCTCATTTGAATTCAAGATATAAATTCTATTTTTCATTTTACGTAAATTAATTAGTGAGATGACAATGCATACTCATTCGTAAATAATAAAAAATTTAAACAAAAAATTTGAGCTTATATGAATTTCCATCACTGTGCATGCTTATTTGCCATCAACAGCTCGATGGAATCCGTGACCGAGAAAGAAAGAAAGATATGCAACAGATATGGTACGGTCGATTGTTTGCTCTCGTTCTCGTTATTAGAATTTTGTTGTTGTTGTTTAACCTTTGATATGGGTCATGCAATACAACTCTACATGAAATGTAAATGCCTGCAATGGGAAGAACTGCATACAAATGTATGACGATAGTAGTCACATTCATTTATACCTTTAAGAAGATGAAATTGAGAGAAACAAGTGCATTCTTCAATAGGTAAAGGTATTCATAATTATGACATTCTTCTCTTCATTTTGTCTTTACGTGAAATTGAAAACGCGCTTATGCATTAATTTCAGAGAGAGAGCTCTTTCATTTATTCATTGCTTTGTACCATGGTTTTGTGCCATTTTATCGTCATCATTATTTTTTTTTTGCTGTCTTATTTACTGCCGCTGCACTCTAATGTACATATTTGTGTAGTTGAAGTTGTAATAAGTATTTGCTGTGTGGCGACAAAGTCATTGAACCACGTACGGTTTGAATACATCTTACATTTACTTTACCCTGAAGTTGTACTCGTTGGTACTACTCGTATTTGCGCCTATACGTATTTCTACTCGTTATTTATTCTATATTCTTATTTCTATTGTTTATTCAATATACTTTGTTGTGGAGATTCTTCTTCTTCTTCTTTTATTTTAATTTGTTCTTTTTTCTTTTACTTTTCTTTTCTTTTTTTTTTTTGTCATCATTAATAATTGACTCGTTTTTTAAGCAAACTCACCAATGTACTCGCCTATTTCTACCTTGATATTCTACATATGTACATGCTGTTATGCTGTTTATCTCGTTGCGCTTTCGTAGTCAATGATCAATAGTTGTCTAAAATAAGGAAATATGCATGATGAAGATAAATTGTGTTGATAGATGTTCTCTATTTTAAATATTATGCCATATGAATTAAGATGAGAAGATTATTTTCATATGCAATTTCGAAGCAATTGCTAGAGGTAAAGTAATTGCTTGGTTGTGTTCATGTGGCTGTGTGATGGAATTTAATTATATTGAATGGATGGAAGATCATTTATTTAAATTATTTTGTACGAGAGAAGTATTGAAGCATTGTACAAGTATTGTCTCTGATATTTTGGTAATATCTAGAAATCTAAGAATTAAAGTTGACTTACTCGTATGTAAGACAAATTCTAGTTAGAATTTAATAGGCTTCTTCTGCCCCTGTTTCTCATTGAATCACCCATATATGCCGAATGTAACACCTTTTAATTCTTGGTTTTCCCTATCCACCCATAAGCAACTGTTGAAATATCATTCTAATCGATATTAAAGCTGAAATCATACATTGCTTCGAACTTCAATAAACATTCTCTCCACTATTTTTTATTATTTATCAATATTTATTTACACAAGTATACGATCGATCCACAAAGAACGAGTCTGTGTGTGTATGGATTAATATCAACCGAAATATTCAAACCACAGAAAAAGTAAATAATTCAAAAGTAAATACTAAAAAACCATCGATTGATCAACAATTGACGATTGCTTAAGCCTATCAGTCATACAGTGTCAACAGATGTATGTATATGACTGCATACAAATAACTCAATAAGAGACAGACATAGAATAAAAAGACACTGTCTACAAGGTGTTTCATATGGATCAAATAAGTTAGACTGTCTGCCAGGCAGACAAAGAGCTCAAAGCTAAGAGCAAAAGAGCCAATTGTCGGTCGAAAATCGAATAAACATTCTGAAATTTTATGACAGCATTTGTTATTATTTACTTCAGTATAATTATGGTAAATAGAAATAATTAACATGTACATACCAGTCGACTGGTGATGATTTTGTTCAAGATCATTTTTGTATTAATAAACGAAGAAGGGCAGAATGTTGAATTGAATTTATGTTAAAGTGATCAATCTAATTTTAGAAAAACCAACATAATCTATATTTGATATCTTACTAAAATGAGTATTAAGTAGCAAATAGGTAGTTATCTACATATTGTTGTTATATCAACATGTGGAGTCTTGAAGTGGATCTGTTTTATTGGATCTCAAATATAATATTTGAAAATGAAAGTTTCTAATTTAGAACGTATTTACAAACAAAAAAAAAAAAACAAATAATGTACTCAATTTGATTGATTATACATAATATTCATGTAAACTGACTTATAGCTGCATTGCTATACAACGTTTAATTAAGTTAAACCATGAAAACACCTTGCCACGGTTTTTTTTTTGCAGAAATGTTTTATGAACAAAAGATGCACTTTATTTTATAAGAATTTATACATAAACGCTAAAGTGAATTCTGGGAACTCTTAGTAAAAGTAAGGAACTCATGCTCATTTTTATTAGGAGAGTAGTCCCAAAAGTTTATAGCCTATTAGTACAAGACGTTTTAGGTGTGTTGCATTTAGAAACTGCAAAAAAGTAATCGAAGAAGTACAATAATATTTAATATACTATTTTTTATTCGAAAGTATTTTATATGTCGCTGTTCACTGAGTCACTAATGTACTTCACAACTGGTTCTGTACACAGTTGTTTGAAAGTTGTGTTTTATTTCCCTAAATAGAATAGGTGAGTTAAAAAATATGGTGACGGGTAAATAGTGCCACATCGAGGTCAATTTTTTTTTAATTATGCTAGGAAAATCGACAAATATTGCCCCTGCTGCTCAGAATTCGCTTCTAGAGGGCTACAATGTATGAACAATCGTCATTAATTTTATTCCCTGTAAAATTTTTCCAGAACACACTTCTACTTTATTTCCACTCCTCCAGGGGTATTCCTACAAAATTGACATTTTTATAAAATTTACTCTCAACGCTACCATGATGAACTTGATTAGGTAAATGGCTGACGGAAAATCCAATCAACCAACCCAAACTACAATATCCACTCCTTAAGGGTGCGATCTTACAAAATTAAACTAAAAATTCATTAAATCGACAAATAACAACGTAGCTGCCCACAAATCACCCCAAGCGCAGTAAAATGTATGACCGACCCACTTAACTTATTTCACCTAAAGATTTCCTCTCAACAACATTGCCCTCCAACTTAACTCTATAAGAAGGTTTCCATAGAAATTCAACTCAAAATCACATGAAATACGACTCATGTCTCCATAGCTGCCCAATAATTACAATTAGAGGTATCAAATGAAAGGACGACTTCCAATACTTTTACCTCGCCAACATTTATGTTGAACTTACTTACCTTCTATCACCACCTCGTAAGAAGGTTGCCATATAAACTGAATGAAAAACATTCTACTACTTCTAATATACACATAGTTGCCTAAGAATCTAATCTGGACATTCTAATCTCCATTAATATTTCCTAAAAAAACATTTCTTATGGATCTGATCTTATGGATCAAGCTTCAGTTTTAAGATTTTAGTTATAAATAATATAAATAGTTATAGATAAAGTTATAAATAAATTAGTTATAAATAATAAAATATTCAAAACTATGGAAGAAATAATTGTTTTTTTTTTTTTGGAAAGCTGAAATCAATCTCTCATTGTAAGGACAGAAACTTTTGGGAACAATCTCATATATTTAATGCATTTTCTTTGTTATCAAAATAAAGGTATACATTAAAGATAAAATACCATGTTTATTGAACCATATTCGGGCAGCATAAAAAATTCTCTTAACACAGTCATCAATTACAATAACAGCAAAAAAAAAAAGTATCATAAAGTCTATATATGTACATAATATGTTGTTATCTAAGGTACATATGTTTATAGGATCTCTGCAATAAAATGCCTTCTCATAAATGAGCTGTCTCGCTAGCTAGGTATTAATGGACATTAAAAAAATTGATGTATTGCATTTGCTTATACATATTTTGTTCATTTATTTTAAATTTTCTATTAATTTATGATAGCACATTTCTGATGGAATACTGTGTTTGTTGTACCTGCCTATATACATAGTCTTGTTTTATTCCATCTATGTATGTGAAGTAATTTTTATATATTTGAGCTAAGATATTTTTTTTTTTCACTCATAATTATTTTAGTAAATAAAATGTAACATTTTAATTAAAAAAAAATAAATCTCCAAATACCTATAAATCAAGAAAAGTTCATTTAATAAAATGATATAATTAAATGAAATAAACTAATTTTTCATAATGGTTTTATGTGTTTGTACAAATTGTTATAGTATATTCATTTAATGATGACAATTCATTATCCTTTTGATAATAAAATAGTCATATTCATACACACACACACACACACACACGATTATCCAAACATACAAATATTGCCACTTGTCCATGAAAAAGTGAAATGTTCTATTTAATTAAAGTTCTTTGACATAAAAAGCTTGTCAAATGCATCCATATAATATACAAACACATATACATATATACATACGTATATATTGAAATATATAAGTACATAATGAAATAAAATCAGGAATATCACATAAAAATGTTGAAATTAAATAAAATGCACATCATCAACCCCAGAAACAAAAAAAAAAAAAAAACAAAAAAAACAAAACAAAAAGTTTAAATTGAATTTAGGAACTTTAACGCACAAGTGTGCCCAGGAGAAAATTATCATGTATGTTATACATATAACACTTTTCCACATTGGAGTACAATAAAAGTAGCAACATTCTGAAACATTCTGAGACTTGTGAGGGTTCAAAAAGGACTGTAGAAAGTTTTTTTTTTTTTTGTGACATTATATTTTCTTATTGATTAAAAATAAATATTTTGAAATAATAGTTGAATACATTAATATTAAATATAAACAAAAAAATATGGGTCAAATAACTACCACAACGTAGCTCGTAAGTCTCAATGAACACCTATGAAGTTTCGATGATGAAAATTCTCTAATTCCAGTATGGGCTCTTACTGCCTTATAATCATCATATTTACCAGATGTGACTCCGAGTGATTTTGTTCTCTAATTACCAAGTGTATCGGGGTAAAAATATTCCCATATTTAGAACACTTTATAATTTACACATTATTGGAAAAAAATTGAAATATTATAAAAAATATATGAGTGAAGATTTTCGACATTATTGCAAAAAATTTTTTTTCAATCAAAGTTCGGCCTAAATACGACCGGTCAACCACCCAATTTTGGCTTTATTAGAATAGCGTTTGCATAACAAAATCGACATTATTAGAAATATTTTTGCAGTACTGTTCACCTTTCACCTTTCGACATTATTGCGAAACTTTTCGAAATAATATCGTCACAAAATGTTTCCAAATAAATTTCGAATTAAATTCAAAATAAATATGTCGCCATTGATGCCAACAATTCTATACATTGCATTAATTTGTTATTAATTCAAATTTCTATCAGCAAAAGAAGCTTTAAATCTCAAAAATGTCTGCAAATTCAAGAAAGCGGATCACAGAGGGCACCTGAATACGCTGCAATATTTTATATATGTAAAGGATATGATCCAGTGTAGTAATCAAATAGATCCGACCGTTGTGACATATTCTATGAGGAAATTTTTGTCAGTAAAATGAACCGGAAATTAAACCCAGAGTGGCAAACATATTATGCACAAATATAGTATACTAATGGTCCCATGATGTGGGGACAGGATTGATAAAACCTAGTTACAATTTACATATGCCTATGGACATGGAGGCCCCACCATCTCAAAAATTGTGGAAAACAGTACGACGAAATTAAAAATCAATGTGCTATCAAACAGCCAAGTTGTGATAAAAGCATTAAATAAACGAATACTATATCAAAAATCCGATCTAGAAGGCGTTAAATACCTTAACCAAGATGTTAAGATGGAATATGGTAACATTTATTCGGGTGGCACCCAGCTTTGGAGTTTTAATTTCCACGTAAGGCCAGATGGAGAGAATGTGGGCTGAATAGTCCTTCTCAGGACCTGGTTGGCAAGCAAAGAAATCGAAAATGGGCAATGGATCTAACAAACGACTGGGGCTGAGAACTGCTAATGACACTCTATGCAAATATTGCCTAGAACAAGACAAAATAATGGAGCGTATACTCTATCAAATGCCACACTTTTCTAAGAGAAAGAAAGTAAAGACTTAGCAAACATGTGTTAGAGGAAGAATATTACCCAGGACCCAGTTGCGGGCGTAATTAAACCCCTTTACATAGTTTACAAGAAGGTGTTATAACATAGTCAAAATACTCGAGGGTGTAAAATTGACTTTAAGGATCTCAGATCACGAGGTGAATATCCTCAACACTTATATTGTAATCTCAATCGTCAGAAAATTATTAACTGAAATGATGTAATATTTTTTAGAAAGTAAACAATTTTCGTACTTATTACAAACAATTTGTCGACATTAATTTCATTTGATCTTAATTAATGTAACATTTGATTAGTAGCATGACATTGAGTTAGATTCAAAGCAAATAACCTTTTAATATCTAAACATAAGCAATTAAATATCCATACAAGATGTGAGCCGTATGAATGTATGAACGATTAATTCATATTATATTTCGCATTCTAGAATATTTTTGATATTTTTGCACTATTTAGTGTCAATTAGTTACACAAGCATATTTAATGGTTGTTCGTATGATAATTATCTCCATGTGCCTAAAATATGTACAGGGTGATTTTTGAAGAGCCTTCGGATTTGATTTAAAAAAAAAAAACACATAAAATTTAGAGAAATGTATGTAATCATTATTTCGTTCGATAGAACGATCTATATAATTCAATGTTTAAAGATGAGTTCATGCAAATGTTGATCGCGGCTGCGCCTCAAATGGTTCTTACGCTGAGTCCAATTGTGGCATACTCTCTCTCTCTCTCTCTCTCTAACATATCGGCCGGTATCTCACGAACATTGGCTTCCAATGCGTCAACTGTTGCGGGCTTGTCGCTATAGACATAAGCTTTAACTTAGCCCCACAAGATATAATCTTACTTACTTACTTACTTATGTGGCCATAACAACCGAATATCGATTTAGGCCGAATATAATATGCTTCGCCAGTCATCTCTGTTCTTCGCTAGCTGGCGCCAGTTAGAAATTCCATGCGCCGTCAGGTTCTCCAGTACTTGGTCTTTCCACCGGAGGTGAGGGCTTCTGCGTCGTCCTCCAGCGGGCTCCGAATATAACACCTTTTTTAGCTGGAGCGTGTTCTTCCATTCGCTCGACATGACCTAGCCAGCGCAGCCGCTGGATTTTGATGCGCTTTACTATGTCAATATCGACATACAGCTCGTACAGCTCATGGTTGTACCTTATTCGGTACTCGCCACCAACGCAAATTGGTCCAAAGATCTTATGTAGGACTTTTCTCTCGAAAACCCCAAGCATTCGCTCATCCGAGGTGGAAATTGTCCAGGCTTCAGTGCCATATGTTAGGACAGGCATGATGAGAGACTTATAGAGTGTAGTTTTAGTTCTTCGAGAGAGAGCTCGATTTCTCAATTGCTTACTTAGACCAAAGTAGCACTTGTTTGCAAGAGTGATCCTTCGTAATATCTCCAGGCTGACGTCATTACTGCTGTTAATGCTGGTTCCAAGATAGACAAAGTCCCTTAGTACTTCAAAAGCGTAGTTGTCAACAGTGACGTGCTGTCCAAGACGCCGGGACTCTTTGTTTGTTGACACTAGATACTTCGTCTTGCCCTCGTTCACCGTAAGACCCAACCGACGCGACTCTCTTTCTAACTCTGAGAATGCTGCACTGACTGCTCGCGTGTTCATGCCGATTATGTCAAAATCGTCGGCATACGCTAACAGCATGACACATTTTGGTTGAAGATAGTGCCATTATGTCGTAGATCAGCAGCTCGTATTATTTTCTCCATAATAAGATTGAAAGGTCGCACGATAACGAATCACCTTGTCTGAAACCCCGTTCGGTATTAAACGGTGCGGAGAGGTCCTTCCCAATTTTCACTGCACAACGGGAGTTATGCAGTGTCATTCTACAAAGTCGAATGAGCTTTTCAGGAATACCGAATCTAAAGGCGAATTAACCGGCCCCAAACGTGAAATAAACTGTTTACCGAAATCGCCTCTCAGTTGAGCAATTGTTTCGCGTGCTGCGTGGCACCATCTTGTTGAAACGACATGTCAGCTAAGTCCAGGTCTTCCATTTCGGACAAAAAAAGTTTGTAGATTTGTAAGTCGATCTTCATCCAACTTTGCCAGCGCCCATTCACCAAAAGTTAGCCGTTGTGGTAGGTCGTGTGACTTCAATTCTTGCACCAGCTGTATTTTAAAAGATTTTACACGTAGTGGAGTAACAGAGGTCCAATTGCTGCTAAGGGCGCCGAATCGATAATTCACGGTCATCAACAACACTGGCGGATACAGCTGAGATATTTTTCTCTCTCCGCACTCTACGTATGCGTGTTGGCGGTTTAATGGTCAATAATGTAAATTTGGTGCGAAATTTAGTCACAAGATTCCGAATAGTCGCCTCAGAAGGCCGCCCAAACTGACCATAAAATGGAAGAAGTGCATGATGCACTTTCTTAACCGAGCTGAGCTGCCAAGAGCAGTGTTGTCAAAAAGAAAGTTGCTAAAAAATCACCCTGTACTATACTAGTAAATGGCGACACCCTGCACTTTAGTCCATATTTAATATTGTATGTGTGATGTATGTGGCTTAAATCAGCACGTAAGCATAGCACGTAGGCATTGGAGTACATATTTTAGGTTCTTTTCACCTTAGATTTCACAGTCTTTTCACTTTATACACATATTATACACATATTTATGGGCACAAATTAAAAAAAAAGTCACTACTACTAAATGTTTTTTTTTCTCGTCACTGTAGCACTTACTAAGCTTCTTTTTTTTTTTCATTCTCTTTACTTTAAGCTGAATTGAAGACACCATTTGATGTGGCACAGTAATAATGAATTGAATACTGTTGACACACACACACATTCACACATAACATAACGTTGGACCACCGAAAGGGGCTAACTCGTTTACTAAGTGACTCTCATATGGTAAACGAGTACTCATTCGTACTCGAGTAGTACATACAGTTGTCATTGCTATGGCGATTATTGTATTTAATCTTGTGTTTATCGAATTATCATGTTTCGCTTTTGTTGTTGTTGTTGGAATTTTAAGCATTTGTTACTGGTGACCTAGTTCTCTGTTGGCGAGCATGTTTGGACTGTTGACCATATTATTGTAACACATTATTGTAATGTGAGTTGGTATGAGTGTTCTTGTTCGTTTTTATTTTTATTATTTTTTTTTTTGTTTTTTTTTTTTTTTGCAAAAAAATAAACGAATAACAATTCAAAACGTTAAAAATTGACAATGATGACAGCCGCTCCGCAGCAACAATAGCAACAAAAAAAAAAAAAAATGAGCATGTCAATGTTTATTTGGCTATAATCAACTTTTTGGAGGATGAAGCAATTGCTCGAGCAAACGATTTAGCCGCAAAGAAAGTCATAACAAAAGTCACAACAACAACAACAACAACAATGAGGAGAATGGCATGCAAAGAGTCATGACAGCAACAGCAGAAAGCGTAAATTTAATAGTTGCGATGATAGCAACAACGACGATTAATGAACATTGGCGATGGATTTTTTCACGTTTTCCTTTAAGTAGTTGTAATTGTTGTTGTTGTTGTTGTTATTATTATTATTATTATTATTATTGTTTATTCATTCATCGCCGTTGTTGTTGTTGGCTTATTGGCCCGACTGTCTGCGCTTACTCAAAGTAAGCGTAAATTCATTTAAGCAAGCATTCATATTTATTAGCACATTCGTGCGCAATAAATAATGCTTTTAAGAGTATGTTAAAAATCCTAGTAGAAAATGAACGGGGGTAACAGATGCTTCTTATGCCTTAGCCATTCGATACGTATATGAAACCCTGAGGCTGTTGAGACAGTTGAGGCTGAGATGGATTTAAAAAAAATAGTCCAGCAAAGGATTACATTTACACTACGATATCTGAGTTCGTTATTCCCGCAAAACTCATTCGAATGTGATTAAGCTTCATTGTAAGTAGATCGTGCACCCTCTTGCTAAGAATAAAATTCATACTCTCTCTCATCATGCCGCCAGCCCTTACATATGGCGTAGAAGCCTGGACATTTCCGTCACTAGCGTCATCAGTTCCAGAAAAAGCCAAATGTTCGTCTAATGAAGGTCAGTAGTTTGAAAAACCTCGGATCAGAGGCTTGCTTGAATTTTTCGAAAGAAAAGTTCGCAGTTGATAACAAATAAGGTACAATCGTGAGCTGTATGCTGATATTGTCATAGTTAAGAGTACCAAAATCTAGTAATAATACTGTCATTTATCGATTATTAATCCGCAAGTCTGGTGAAGGGTTACATCTATTCAAAAATACTCAAAAATATATCAGCAAAGAAACTGTTGCATTAGGAAACCGCTGGAGGACGATCAAAATCTAACAATCCAAATTTAACCAAAATCAAACAAATGGTTGTGGTCAGATAATTGAATTTGAATTTTAGATTTCCTAAAGAAAAACAATTTTCGCAGTTGAGTTAGTCGAGCCGAAACAGATAATTTATAAAATCCTAATATTTGCTTGTAGGCTCTTTCTTGGACAAAGCCAAACTATAACAGGCCTGGAAAAACCTATCGATAAATTAACGTTTTCGTCATCAGTTCCAAAACTAGAATCTTCATTTGTCGAAGTTCAGTTCAGTAAGTTCAGTCCGACAACCAATTTGGTGCTTGATACGCCAGAATAATAAAGAAACAGGGATGTTATAGACGAGATGGTTATAAGTCGACTACGTTTACACTTCAACTTTGAAACTTCTAAATTATGGGATCTAATATTATAAATATTTAATTTTTTTGAGAATAGAAGCGGAATCTATGGTCTCCCTTACTCAGGGTTCGACAAGGAACCTATGGGTTTTTATACCCTGCATAATGCAATATGCAAGGTATATTCATTTCCACTTGAAGGAATCTCCGGAGATATAGAAAAAAGTATATATATATTCGTGATCAGCGTCGCTTTAATTCTCGATTTAACGATGTCAGTCCGTCCGTCCGTTCATTCGTTCGTTCGTTCGTCTGTCCCTCACCTGGCTGGTTTGCACGAGCAAATATTAAACTATTTTGGCAGAGTGCGGCGAAATGCGGCCAAGTGCGGCGAACGATGTCCTTCTAGTCTCACCCTCGTATTGTTGGGTCCATCTTTTTCGAAATGCTGTCATTCGTAATTTTTATATTGCGGCTCTCTTATAGAAAAAATACCTTATAGCATAGACAGACGGCGGCCTAATTCCGGATTATCGGCGCACTTAATCCGAATAAAATATTAACCTGACAGACGGCAGTATTGCGGATTAACTAAACAGCTGATTTCTGTTTTATTAGGTCTGCTCACTTACATTACTATCACTATCAATTTCTGTCATCTATCACTCTCGATATGAGAAAATCTACATGAAGTACGTGAACTGAAAACTATCAGAAACTTGTAAATTGACATTCACCGTTCGTAATTGAAAGCTGGATTTATTTGTTCGCCAACACTTTTCATGTTGAAAACTGTTAACAATTGTTGAAAGTTTTTTGTTAGCGAACACACCTAATATTTTGTAAAATGGATGGAGAAAAATTCACAATAGACAATTTTCAACAGTGTTGCCATTACAAATTGCCCTAATCCTCTTTAATTTTGAGAATTAACTCATAGAGTTTATGCGGATTAGCTGCAGTTAATACCCGAGTTAATTCGAATTAACTCGGTAATCCGGAATTAGGCTGCCGTCTGTCTAGGCTATTAGACTTCATTGATTCCTTTAAGAGAATTTTAGAAGAGAGTTTAGTGGTCTGTCAAAATATGGTGTTGAAAGTTCTATCGTATGATAAAGTCCTCACATTTTCGCAAATTATATGTGGAATATGCTTGGTAGTTTCCCAAGACATGACACTTTATAAGTGTTTAGGTCTGATGAGCTGTTAACTCGCTATTTTGAGATCTAACAAAACATATTTCAATGAAAATGTGAAATGCAATTAATCTATTAGATTAATATAGATTAATATAGATTAATATAGATTAATATAGATTAATTATAGAATTACCTATAGATTAAAAACATTTCATAAGCCAATTTAGTTAACCCTCTCGATTAGAGGCCTTTTCCAATTGCCTACTGATCATACTCATACAAAATGCAAGCCCATGTAAATATTTTGTTGCAACACAAATTTCGTTGTTTTTTCTTTCTGCTCTTCTTAGCATTTAACTTTTATTTTATAAATTTTTTCATTTTTCTTTGGTGCTGCACACTATGGATACTCGAATCAATTTAATTCAACTGGTTTTGCTACTTCTTTTTATTTTTTTAAATTTTTTTTTTTTTTAGTTTTGCAATTGATTTTATTTTTTTTTTTATTTTTTTCAGTGGGTTTGTTATTTGTTGTTGTTGTTGTTGTTGTTGTTGTTGTTGTTGTTGTTGCCTTCAGATTTTATACAGTGAATTTGTATGGCATCCATCGTTGTTGTTGTTGTTGTTGTTGCTATTTTATTGAGTTCTTTTTTGGTGTTTGTGTTGTTTTTTTTTTTTTTTTCACTAAGTACAAATTGTTGTAAATTGTTTCTAGTGCGTTTTGTTTCATTTCATTTTATTGTGTCATTCTGTTGTTTGCCTTTTTTGTGATTGTTGTTGTTGTTGTTGTTGCTGTTGCTGCTGCTGCTGTGGTTTTTTGTAACTGTTGCCATTAATGGCTATTTCAGATAGCCATATTGGTTTATATGAGCATTTGTTTATAGCCCACATAATTACTCGTACATACATGTAGACCTATGCAGCTACATATGTATGCACATTTACATATGTGTATGTGTGTAGAGATGTGATTTATGGCAAAATAAAAATGATAAATCAGACAACAACAAAATGTATGCCTTTTTTCGCTTTAGCATTACATGAAATTTCTATTAAATTAGTAAAATTTTTGTAGTAAATAAAAGAAGAAGAAAAATAGAAAGTAACTAGTTTGTAGAATTGACTTTGAAACAAATTGGCCGAGTTTTTCCCCTAGTTTTTTTTTAAGCATTGCATATTATTGGATGTCAAGTATTGTCAATTACTTGCCTACAACTAGAATATTCATACAGAAACGATTATTGGAAAATTTATAAATTTTCTGTATTCTATAACTTTTTAACTTGGCCCATCTTGGACCTTTTTCAACAAGTACTGGTATACAATTATAGGCAAAAATGTATGTTTATTACTGTTTTCCGACAAAATTCTCACTTTCACATCTGTACTTTTATAATATTTTCACCAATAAAGGCTCATATGGATGTATTGAATGGTCACATTCTTTATTGTTGTTAGGAAATCCTGAAAAATCCTTCAAATACACTTAACACCCACTACAGATTATAATGCTATTTTCTTTTTTTTTTATTTATTTAGGATTTAAGATTATGTCCACGCCTTAACCACTTCAAAATAAAGAGTCTCTGAGAAGGAAAAAAAGAAATTGCACAATATTTATTTAAGTGGTTTCAAAGACACAATGTTAAATAGTATTTTATATTTGAACTAAACATGATCTTACTTCAATTCATGCATGCACTCTGGCAATATCCTTAAAATTATATATATATACACACACACACACACACACACACACACACAAAAGCAAAGAACTCTGGATGGTCGCAGAAATTTGATCTTATAATATATTAATACTAAGATTTGTTGTTACCTTTTTTTGTTGATGTCTTCTTAGTATGAAGATATAAGAATATTTCACAACAAAATTGCTCAAATTTCATACAATTATTCATTCGAAATTCATGCCAAGGGAAATACACATAAATGATCGTGCATAAGTACATGCATGCATATGTGATCTGAATAAGATCTTGTCGTAAAGATGATGCTACGATTCTTTTATTCTTTGTATAATTTCTGTTTTCCTTTCTTTTTGTTTTCTTCCTTTTTTATTTATTTTTATTTTATTTTTATTTTATTTTTTTTTTTATTTGTTTGGTTACGATCAACAAGAGGATCATCAGATGAAGTGTCTTTAAAGTGTATTTCACTGTAAAAAATTTGTCAAGTCGCATGATCCTTATACTTTAAGAATATACAAATTTCTTAATGTAATGAACATTTTGTTGAGTATCACTGTGGACAAATAGGAGCATGTTTTTTTTTTTTTTTTTTTGTTTTACGCAATTTGCTTCGATCATTAAGGAAGTTGTTACAATTTTTTTGTGAGATTTGTTCTAAAGTGCTTACATGAATCGGATATTCTTGTGTCTATGGCTATCATATCACTAAAGATGAACGATATATTGAATTTCGATAGTTATCGATAGTTGATAATTTTTCTTCGCTATTTAGTTTTTATAAAAAAAAAAAAAACAGCCTTGGGAAAAAAATGAATTGGAAATGAGAAATTATGAAAATTATATTTCTCTTCGAATGGCAAATGACAAATGTACGTGTGATGATCTTCATGTTAATTACCTTTTTCACATTAAATCTATCGTTTCTTGAAGCTCACTTATGCTTGCCAAGATGACACAGAAAATGTGTGTGCTTTGTTGGGAAGGAAGACAAAAAATGTGAGTAATTATCAACAAAAATAAGATAATTGATGACATTTTTAGAATGATGTCATTATTATGAAGAAAACCATTATTATCGATTTTGATGAAATTTTGAAAATATCGATATTTTTCAAAATTACACCCCTCTTTGTTTTTCAGGCATTACTATGTAAATATATACATATATATTTATTACATTATTCAATCATTATTACAAAATATTACTATTATTATCGATTTTGATGAAATTTTGAAAATATCGATATTTTTCAAAATTACACCCCTTTTTGTTTGTCAGGCATTACTATGTAAATATATACATATATGTTTATTACATTATTCAATAATTATTACAAAAATAACTATTATTATCGATTTCGAAGAAATTTAAAAAATATCGATATTTTTCAAAAACACGCCCCTTATATACATATAGGTTTAAGCACTTAATCACAGTACACTCGCGATAATACAAACTAATTAGAAGCCACAGTGATGACTGGCAAAATGCCATGCTAGCGGCCAAAATTTATTTTCGGCTGTCAAAAAGGTTAAAAATAAAAGACCAATTTTTTTTTTTTTTTGGAAATTCGATCCAGTTAAGTTTTAGTCTTGTAAAAACCTCTTTATATCAATAAGAGCATAAGAAAAATTCTACACAAAAATTAGGATTACCTAACAAAACTACTCAAATGGAAAACTAACATCATTTAACCCACATTGACAATTAATTGATAATTTTTTTAGCACCGCTCACACACTGGCACATCTGTCAAAATTAGAAGATTCCCAATAGTCATAGTCCCGTCAACTTTGAAAATAGTATCAAATTTTTGACAGATTTAGTTATGGGAAAAACGACATTGTTTTTTTTAACCCATAGTATTTTTGAAGTCTACTTTATTTTGGCTATGACTAAGCGCCATCGAATTCACCTATACACGATGCAACATATAGGGAATATCTAACGTGGTTCGCGATTTAAAATACTAGTGTTGACGTTTATGCTATGTTCACTTTATGCAGTGTCGATCACATGATCGTGAGTACACTGTATATGTAAATTTATTTGTAACAAATTTCATTAACAGATCATATTACTAAATATATACATACCTCATGATGCATTATTTTTTATAGCACCCTTTAGAGTAGTTTCCCTTAAATTTTATTGCCATTATTAAATAAATCATTCTATATTCTATGACGTATTCTACTCTACTTAACAATACTCAATTAGTCATTTTGCTTTTGTATACAATGATAATTATCTATTTGCCTATGTACGGATATGGTAAGAATTTGCACTTTCATTTTAATTTACTTATCAGTCATATGTACATTTAAAAATAATTACATATACTAACTAATTAAGTCTACGTACTTGATATACATGACTTGAATACAATTATTCACGAGTAGTATTTGCATTATCATGTTAGCACTCATCATATCTAGAAGTGTGGACAAGATTTATTTAATTAATTGAAAGTATTTGCATTGATAATTAACTAGTATGTACGTACGTATTTATTTTGTAAGAGGTTTATTCATCATTTAGATATTTAATCTAAGACTAATAATAAGGCATTTATCAAATGAGGAAATACATACTGTTAGTGAGTCATACAATTTATCATATATATGTAGATGGCATAGATAACAAATTAACGAAACAAAGGCATGCTCTTGATTTATTTGATTTGAAATTGATAGTGTACAACTTTTGCGAAAGTTCTAATGCGATCGAAATAAGTGATAGTCCGTTGATTTGAAGATCTAGACTATGTGGAGGATTCATTCAAACTTCACAACAAAAATCTCTCAATTTATAGGAGATCATCAACAATCTGCTGATCATAAATAAATGATACTCAAATATTTGCATACCTGTGAGTTAAAAATTTCACTTGCCAAAATTTAGTGGATATATTCAACAGCTTTATCACAATGACTTCATTTCACCACTAGCCATACTGCTTTTAGAATAAATGGGGGGGGAAAAAAAGGTTAAAATTCATATCGGAGCGAAATATGTTGTTTTTAATAATTTTGTAGAACATTTTAACCCGTTAGCTCTCTCACGAAAGGGTCATTTTTATCCCCTTTTTTTGGAGAGTCTGAGTGAAATAGCATTTGAGAGGTCGTTTGTGGGTTAATATGTATGTTCTAGAAAATTATTCAGTGGAAAATTTCACTAGAGCTATTCTCAGATAAAATTTTTATACAAAGAACGTAATGTCCATAGAAAATAAAATAGAAATATATCCCCCTTGAAATATGCAACTTTTTTATGCATTCTTTTATATTTTGTTCATAAATATAATTCGAGCTCTTTTTGAAAGATGATGGTTCGGCACTTGGGACATCATATCACAGTCATCGATATCATCAGATATTGAGTTGCACATGATGTCCACATGTGGCACCACTGTTGGCTTTTCACGTTCAAAAGTTCACTTTCGCTGTGCCGCGCATAAATTTCGCTCCGATATGAATTTTAACCCTTTTTTCCACCATTTATTCTAAAAGTAGTTAGGTAAAAAATTGCAAATTTAATATGGTCATAAAAAAAAAATTTTTTCTTGGCCTGAGAATGCAAAAAGTTTTGGATATTTTAGTATATGGATCTATGGTATTTCGTCCTGATGTGTAATTATTTCGCCCCCATACGATGATCCTCAAAATGTGTTTCACATTAAAAAATTGACAGGTATTTTTTAATAATAAAAAATCTCCTTACAGTCGGCTGGGGCCGACCAAACTATACCCTGCATATGTAGATTTATATATAAAAAGTTTACTCGAATATCCAACTTTTCTTTTATTTCCACTTTTCGAGAAACAATTTTTGCATATACTACTAATTTACACCCGAAATATGGTTGACTTTGACGAAGTAAAAGGATTTTAAGATAATTCCGAGGCTTAGTATGGGAGCTATATAAAAAGTGGGAGTGGCTTACCACTTTCTAGTAAATCCAATTAATTTTTCAATGTTAATCCACACCTTAAATTTGGTGTCCTACGTTGAATAGTTTCTAAGTTATGGTGGTTAACATTTTTGCTTAATTTCCTCAACTTTGTATGGGAGCCCGAATAAGAAGTGGGCGTGGTACGCTGATTTTTCGCCAGATTATTTCCGACTACGATATTAATTTAAGTGTCAATTATGGTTATTGTAGACATAATATTGCCTAAGTTACAGCTGTTTCAATTTAAAATTTGTATGGGGGCTACGATAAACACTGGGCGTGGTGCGCCCATTTTCTGTGAGCCTAGTTGCTCGTACAATACTAATCCATACCCTAAGTCTCGTTGTCCTAGGCTAAATGGTTTGTAAGCTATGGAGCTTAAAATTTTAGTTTAATTCACTCGACTTTGTATGGGAGACCCATGAAGGAGTGGGCGTGGCACACTGATTTTCTGCCAGATTTTTGCCGACTACGATATTAATTTAAGTGTCAATTATGGTTATTCTAGACAGAAGATTGCCGAAGTTACAGCTGTTTAAATTTAAAATTTGTATGGGGGCTACAATAAACAGTGGGCGTGGAGCGCCCATTTTCTGTGAGCCTAGTTGCTCGTACAATACTAATCCACACCTTAAATCTCGTTATTCTACGCTGAATAGTTTGCAAGTTATAACCGGTAACATCTTTTTTAATTTCCGCAACTTTGTATGGGAGACCCAAAAAGGAGTAGGCGTGGCACATTGATTTTCTGCCATATTATTTCCGACTACCGTGTTAATCTAAGTGTCAATTATGGTTATTCTAGACAGAAGATTGTAGAAGTTACAGCAGTTTCAATTTAAAAGAAGTACAGACACTTTGTATGGGAGCTACGCTAGAAAGTAGGCGTGGCTCATCCACTTTTGGTGAGGTTATATAGTAGTATAATATAAGTCTATGTCCCAAATATTGTTGTCCCAAGTGGTATATTGTGTGAGTTATAGCAAGTTAAAGATTTTGAAAATTTCGAGGTTAGTCGCTTTGAATGCTTGGTGTGGGCGTGGTTATTGACCGATCATGCCCAATATCAATCCCCTCCGTACCCTTGGATCATAGATTACTTATGCCAAATTTCATCGAAATAGCTCAATATTTACTCAAGTTATCGTGCGAACCAGCCAGGTGACAGACAGACGGACGGACGGACGGACGGACGGACGGACGGACGGACATCGTTAAATCGAAAATTTAATCGACGCTGATCACGAATATATATCCATGTCTATATCTCCGGAGATTCCTTCAAGTGGACACAAACATCTGACCGAAATGAATATACCATGCATATTGCATTATGCAGGGTATAAAAATTGTCGATTAACAATTTGTCTTAGGTTGCGCTTCTTCACTCCATATTCTACAGGGAGATTTTTAAAGAGCCTTCGGATTTGTTTTACAAAAAAGAAAACACATAAAATTTAAATGTTTAAAGATGATTTCATGTAAATGTTGACCGCAGCTGCGCCTCAAATGGTTCATACGCTGGGTCAAATTTTGATATACTCTCTCCAACATATCGGCCGGTATCTCACGAATAAATTTTTCAATATTGACTTCCAGTGCGTCAACCGTTGCGGGTTTCTCGCTGTAGACATGACGCTTAACGTAGCCGGAGAAAAAGTAGTCTGAAGGCGTTAAATCTTACGATCTAGGGCGGCCCCAAAAGCTAAATAAACTGTTCACCAAACTCACCTCTCAATTGGGCCATTGTTTGGCATGCTGTATAGCATGTGGCACCGTCTTGTTGAAACCAAGTCCAGCTCTTCCATTTTGGGCAAAAAAAAAAAAATACGTTTGTAATCATCACACGGTAGCGCTGACCATTCACAGTAACGTTCCTACCTTCGTCGTCTTTGAAAAAGTACGGTCCAATGATGCCACCGGCCCATAATCCACACCAAACAATGCATTTTTCGGGATGCATTCGCAGTTCTTGCGGTTTAATGTCTAATAATGTAAATTTGGTGCGAATTTTAGTCACAAGATTCCGAATAGCCGCATCAGAAGGTCGCTCAAACTGACCATAAAATGGAAGAAGTGCTGCACTTTTTGAACCGATCATGAATTTTGATAATAAAATTCAATAAACTGCAAGCGTTGTTCGTCTGTAAGTCGATTCATGGTTA
This sequence comes from Megamerina dolium, assembly GCA_963854835.1. Lineage (NCBI taxonomy): Eukaryota > Metazoa > Arthropoda > Insecta > Diptera > Megamerinidae > Megamerina > Megamerina dolium. The sequence continues at coordinate 10,614,865 of OY978528.1, forward strand.
AATCACAGACCAAACTGAACATGTTTGACAGTAACATGTTACACGAAAACAGCTGAGCTGTCAAAAACATTGTTGCGAAAAAGAAAGTTGCTAAAAAATCACACCCCGTACATGGGAATGATGAAGAAGGAATTCTCTGAGGTGGTTCATTAGTGTCGAATATCTTGAAAATTTTCCTGCATAATATTTAAAATCTGTCACCAATAGTTTAGCTTACTTACGATTTATTGAAAAAAATTTCATTCTTAAAGAGTATTTTGCCAACTTACAACAAAAATGAAATGTTTATCAATATTTAAAATAAAAATGCAATGCAATTTGATCCATAACTAATGATAAGTAATACAAAGAATTTATATTTAAATGATATTAATTAAGTGTAGTAGACATTGGCTTAAAACTAAATTCATTTAAAATATTTCAAAAATGTTCTCCTATAGAAAAATTTTATTTAAAATTTATGTATTCACGCCTATCAGTCGGTTAGCAGAAACAGAACAATAATATTGTACAATATATTGTCAATAAATCATTTATATCGTTATAAATTATACGGGTATGCATAAATATAATGTAGTACCCTTGAATTGTTGTATTTAATTTCTGTTTGTACTCACTTTAAATAAGAATATAATTTCAGATGTTCCTTTATTCATACTCGACTTTAGCTCAGCTACTCACATATGTATGATAGTATAGTATTTAAAGAAGAAGTGTGAATTACTTATGCATGTGATTTTTAGATAATGTGATTTTTATAGGCTCTTAAAAATTATGTATATAATTTTTGCTTAACAACATATGCCATATATGTGTATAGTATATATATTGTTCTAGAGCAGTATTTCTTAAATGATATTACGCAGTGGAAATGTTTATTAAAAATTTTCACATATATAAATTTTGAGTTAGAGAACCGAGTTAAAGAGTATTTTTGTAGAACATATCAACGAGAAAATATTGAGAATCGCTGCACAATAAACTACATGTACAAGTATCCTTAACAATACACACACACTTGCATGGCAGTTGTTATTACAAAAGCATAAAGACGAGTGTATACGTGTTTTACAATTTTTTTATGATTATTTTTTATTATTAGATTTTTTTTTTACTCAACAAAAATTAATTATACAATCATCATATTATAATTCCTTTCTCAAATATATTCAAATTGTCCTGTTCATTGGTTTTTGTGTTTTTATTAGTTGCTTTATCATTTTATTTATGATTTTCTACTGAAATATTTTTGATTTCAAGGAGTGATGATGAATTTTAAAGTGGCAATTTGAATGGAAATAATAAAATTACATGTCATTTCGGAATTATTATTTATTATCCAACATTTCTAAATGCAGTTATCATATAATCGTTTATTAGAAAACCATAATTATGTTTTTTTTTTTTCAAATAATTATAAAAAAAAAAAAAAATATGAAGAAGATTTTGTGCAAAACTCACTAAAAGAATTTTTTATTTTAACGTATGAGGGTGTGTAAAAACGTCATAGTAAGATTGTGATAAGTGTGAAAATGAGTAAGCAGAAACATATTTACAATACTCGGAAGGATCGATTGTGATAACAAAAGAAGTGAGAAAAAATTTTGCACCATGAAGGACACTGAAGTACACTCAGTTGGATATACAAAGATTTTCTATGTATTTCTATGCATGCGTTTGAGTTAAAAGTGGCTGTCACAATTCATACTGATCACTTCATTATGTACCATGAAATCAAAGTTGTTTTATTCTATTTAGAGAATTGGCAAAATATATAGAAGGAACACCCATCAAGCTGTGTGTGCGAGGTAGGTGATCATTATCATCATTATCATAGTCCTGCAGTTTTATATTTTTCTCGGTGATTATAAAATTCTATAAATCATACAACAAAACAAAAAAAAAAAAAAAGGACATTAGTACTTGAATGCACTTTGCAATATCACAGTGAAGATAAAAAAAAAATAACTTGACTTGGTTGTGCTACACTCTGCTGTGCAAACATTCATTCATAATTGTCTAATGGCTCAAGTTGAAGTTATGAATTGATTGCTGAATTGTTTTCCATATTTATATTTCTACAAGAAAATTGTATATAGTGTATATGAATTTTAAACCTACCTTTTCGATATTGCCATAGTTGTTAAATCAATATTAAAAAAAAACCCTTTCAGCTCTTATCCGTCTTCTTCATTATTTTTTTATTTTTATACGAGGCAATTGTTGTTTTATGAGCATATTTTGATTTCAATTGGATGAATAGATGGCTGATCTTGTCCAATCGGATTATTTTTCGACCTTCTCTGGTCTAGATCCATTATGTTCGGCTTAACAGGATCACCTCGAGTAGGATGTGGCTCTTCACCACGCATAATGGTCTTGCGTAGGAGGAAGCTCGGTGCCAAAAACACCTTTTAGATCACTTTTTAAAAAGATTTTGAAAGACTAAAAGAACATTTTTCTAAATGAAAATTGCAAGTGTGGCCGTAGAAGTATGAGACCCACAAATAAAATCGTCAAAAATCTACAAAAATAAAAAGTATTATCCTACACTTTTAAAATTATTGCCTACTTGTTGCTTTATATGCTTTTCAAAATGATTCGCAATGAACAATATATTCCATTATGTAGGATTCGTAAAGTCACTAAAACTTCTAAATGGCACCTAAGCTCTAATAGGGTTCGCGACAAGAAGCAAAAATTTATCCAATAACCCAACCATCATTGCTTAATTCGATATCAAAGTTGAATTGATTCGTGGTCTGATCGGATTTTCCGTTCCCAACCTCAAAAAAATAAAAAATATTATGTAACTTGAAACATTTTCTAAAATTCACAGAATCAACCCTGAAGGGGTAAGATGTATGTACGACAGAACCCTATTAATTTTGCCTCCCTAATATTTCTTCTAAACACACTTAATCCCAATACAAGCTCTTTAATGGGATTCACCTAGAAAATTGATATTTTTATAAATTTCACTTCAAAACCTTCCAGAGTGTCCCACGAAGGGTAAAATGTAAAACTAACTCAAATTTATTTTTTCTACTTAATAATTTTTACCATTACTCCCTGGGAAGCTTCCATTTAAAATGAGCTAAAAAGCATCTAGAAAAAAAATATCTCCATAATTTCTCAGGAATCGATTTTTAAGTATTGTACTTAGTTCTTCTGGCCTAAAATTATTCTAAAAAATAACTAACCGCTATCTCTACTCTTTGGGGACCCCCCCGTACAAAATTGAGGTTTTTATTAAAATGTAAAAAAAGTTTTCTTCATTTCTTCATTTTGGCTAACAATAAAAATCGCATCCCCTTCGAGCTTAAGATTTTTAAACTCTACACTCTATAAAGTTAAGATTTTTTTATAGGTCATATATAGGTCATTTAAGGCATAAGGCTTTTTAACTTCGGTTTAACAGAAACATATTCTTACTTTAAAGACATTTTATGCTATAGTAATATTTTAAGCTTGAATTAAAAATCAAAAAAAAATGTACAAAAATTGTGTAAACGCTAAAATGAATATGATTCATAATAAAGGTTTCTCACAACTCTCACAAAAAAACCCGTATACTTAAAATAAAACCAAAAGCAAACTAAAGCACCGAACCAAACTACATATATTATAAAACTTTAGTATAGAATCATAATAATATGTACTTAAGATATCATAAAAAAGACGACAACAATTATGGTATCAACAACTAACCAAGAAGAAACCAAAAATATGATGACCAAAAAAAAAAAAAAAATTAAAATCCCGCATACCAAAGGATCGCAGCGGCATCATTTAAAGTTTCAAACAATAATAAGATCGTGTCTTGAATATAAAACGACAATGATCAATTAGCAAAAGTAAAATGTTAAGAAAAAGAAATGAAAAAAAAAAAAAATCAGCCCAAAGGAAGCCTAATTGAATTTACGTATATGCAACTAGAACACGTAGAATGTTAAATGCTTTAAGGTGGTCTCATCATTAGAACATCAAAAAAAAAAAAAAAAACATTTTTTCATTAATGTTTCTAATCACAAATATGTGACCCAGCACCAAAAGAATGACATAAAATTGAGATAAGAGAGCACAGTGCACTTATAACGATGCTACTCATTTGCTATGAGTCATGATTCACTCAAACGACTCATCTTGTGAGTATGATAATAATTACTTTGTAATCATCACAGTTTCCTTTAGGTGTAATCATACAAATTATCGCACACATTTTATTCATAAACTATGAGGATATAGAATTATTTGACCTGAAGAAATGATCAACTACAAATAGATTGAGCCGACTTAACCACAATGACTTCGACATCAAGAAAGTGTGTCTGGAGTGTTCGGCTTTGTTTGTAAAATCATCAAATTTGGATCCTAATTTTTCTTATCAGCATGATTATTATACATATAAGTGTACATAGATCCGGTAGAACTTTGCTTGTTCTTCCTTTTGTTTTGCATTACATTTACATTCATTCTTACAGACAGGAAGTTACAAGTATCGTCTAGAAAATGTGACTTAAGAGATATATTCGTTTTGGGACATGTGCTGCAAATTATTAATGATGTCTCGTTACTATATATTTTTGTATTAAGATTTTATCAAAGAAAATACCTGCAATTAATAGAAATGATATACATTTGATGTTGATAAATATATTGAATGCATGACATCGATGACAAGTAATTGCATAGCAAGTTAGATAGGCAAATACTATTTAGTATTTATAAATAATAAGTATTTAATTTAATTCAATTTCAAATGATATGCATGCACGTGTACTAAGAAAATTATATATTTCAAAGCTGTCAATCTCATTAATTATCTTATTGCTTTGTATTGCTTGTCTGAGCTCACGTGTTCAAGTACCTTACCTCAATAAACTCCATTTAGTAAAAAAATGTATAACTATTTACAGTAAGTGGTATTCAATATCACGTTGTTGTCATTTTAACTTTGTTACATTAATGTTTGATTTTTATAGTCTCACAGGCATATGTATCGAGTCTTATTATTATTATTATTGATTATTATTAATTTTGCAATTTTTTTTTTTTTTTTGCTCTTAATAATATGCAAAGTCCATAAATTTCTATTTAATATTGTAAGTAAATCTTACTAAGTCTACCAAGAAGTCTAGACATTTATTGTCTAATAAATAGATTATTTAATGCATTGAATAATATCATACAAGTAGTATTATTATGTTGTATAATAAACTATGAAGAAAGGAATTTATAAGATTACGGAGTCAATCGCTGAATTCTAATTCGATGTTAATTGAACTCGGTACCAGGTCACATTTTTTAATCTCAACATTCTTTCTGACATTCCTCCTATTCGTAACCCTTAAAGAGACTTCTCTTCAAAATTAATATTTTTATATATTTTTCATTATTTATTTATTTATTTTTATCCAAGGCAATTGGTGTTCTATCAGCTTATTTTGATTTCAATTGGATAGATTGTTGATCTTGTCCAATCGGATTATTTTTCGACCTCCTCTGGTCTCAATCCACTATGTTCGGCTTAACAGGATCACGTCGAGTAGGATGTGGCTCTTCACAACCACGCAGTCTATGGCAACAGTATAGAACAGGTAATGGATTTTAACTATCTCGGCGTCAAGATAACATCATCAAAAGACCGCAGCTTTGAAGTCATCAGGCAAGCGAATAAGGCTGCACGATTATCTGGATGCTTGAAAGATACCATATGACGGAATAAACACATCAGCATCAAAGGAAAAGTTCGGATTTACGATATAAGACATGTATTATGCCTATGCTGCAATAAGCTATTGAGATGAGAGCCGATACAAAAACTACCGAACAAGCAATGACTACAACTGAAATGCAAACGCTGCGCTCGATATCGGGCTTCACGCGATGGGACCTGATGCGAAATGACGATATTCGCATAAGATGTGATGTCCAAGATATCATCAAGTGGGGCAGGAGAAGGAGAAAGGAAAATTGCAGCAATGGTCGAAAAACCAAGGAGTGCACACCCACCTGGTCGACCCCCTAAAAGATGGCGAGAACGTTGGACGTCCAGCTCTACTGATGATACATAATTATTTTAGAAAAGTTATTTAACGGTATTTAATTTAAACTGTAAATGTTATTTTAAAGAATATATCAATCGATTTATTGTTGTATGGACAGGATATTATCCTAAAACAAAGATGAAGAAGAAGAAGATATAGTTTTCGATCCCACTTCTTGCAGAGTATAGCAAGAAAGATAAAATATATGACTGATAACCCAATAATTTTTACTATTCAACACTTTTTCTAAAAATACTTACTCGCTATCTTCACTCCTTAGGGCGGCTCCGCTACAAAATGGTGATGAAATTGCCTAAAAATTTAAAATTTCTCCCATAAATGCCCAGATATTGCACCTAGAGTGGTGAACCGACCCCCTCAGAGTCACTGCCCCAATATTTAACCCAAAAATCGCAGTCAAAATCAAAATCATTGAATATATAAGAAGTGCAGAATTTGTAGATAAAGGTTTCCCTCCAATACCATCAAAGACTTAACCTTTGGCTCCATCAACGTTGAGTCTTCACCATCAGCGCTAGTTCAGATCCACTATATATCCTGCTTTCTGCTCTACCCACGATATTTTTCACATTCTGTTCACATACACGATTTCGTTTGTATGAACTTCAAAAGCAACTTGATTTCATTTAATTAAATTAAATTTTTGAACAGTCCATTCATTAATCAAGGAATATTTTCGTGGATGTCTTCGATGACAGCTCCGTTAAAACGATTTACATATGGACTTGATGTCAAAATCTGACGCTCAAAACGACTAAATAATACCTTGGCTATTCTTGTTCATGCTTGAGGGTCTGCGATATAATTTTGTTATCGTAGCTAATAAATTACAAAATTTTGCGATTTTTTTCAAAAATTTTACTCACAAACAATGCTCATTAATGCCAAAAATATTTTGGGAACGGTAACTGCAGTTTCTTTGTTCTGAGTCCTTAAGCGTCCACATGTAGGAAGCCCTTACATTTTTTATTAATATTCAGATGAAGTCTAAAAATTCGAATTTTTCAATGTTAATACTGACAGTCCAATCTGGCAGCTTTATTTCAGAGTAATGGGTAATGGTTCCTTAATGTAGGAAATCCGGAAATTTCTTAAAATATCCTAATGAAATCTAAAAATTCGAAAAAGCCTCTACTTCTGAGTGAATATTCGGTGTGGATCCTAATGGACCTACATGTACGATATTTTAAGATTTTGATTTAATATCTAGATCAAATCTGAAAATGTGAATTTTTTAATGTCAATGCAAAGCGAAATTTGACAGCTTAATTTCTGAGGAATGGGTTTCGTTTAAAATTCCCACCATTGTGGAATGAACACACCTATTTATATCACTAATATTATTCAATACGTGAGAATACCTCAGTCGAGATCGAGCTCGGTTCACGTCTTACTATGTTATTGGAAGGCTGTGAGGCAGAATGGAAAAATTTTCTCAGTTTTTCAACGAAAAGTTCAAGTTCAAATAAGAAGAAAAGAAAAATGAAAATGCTGAATAAAAATTCAATATATTGTAATTTGAAATGGATTCATTTTGGTTTTCGCTTATATTGTAAAGGATAATTCTCAACTGTTGGCATTAGTTGAACATTTTATAAATTACAACAATTTAATGGCCATCAGTTAGAAAATTTCTATAAATAATTTACATACAAAAATTCTTTACGATGATTATGTAATGCAAACAACTGACTACACACTGTTTCTTCACCTTGAAAGGGTATGCCTTCTTTCATTTCCCTAAACATATATTGAAGACACATTTTTATGCGTTTCACATCGACCTTCATCTTCTTAAATATACAATATACGCTATATTTATTTAATTGGTATCCTTGAAATGCACACACAACACACGCACACACACACACACACATACACATAGCTCTCTAATTAATTAGAGTTCCAAGTAAACAGGTACGAAATGACTATGTCACGCAACTAAAAAGAAAAAAAAAAAACAAAAAATAAGTACTCGTATTAACTTGTAGAAACTACAAATGCAATAAATGTTTGCTTGGAAAATACATGCTGTTAAATTTTATTACACACACATTTCACAATTTTTTTTTTTTTTATACACATACACATGTTAAACTCCATATATTCCTTGTCTTGTTCCACATTGCAAATTCGCAAAGAGACCACATGTCCTTGGTAAGAAAAAACAAACAAACAAAACAAAAATAAAGGAATAGAAAATGACATGGACATGAACATAGATGTGAATAAACACGCACACACATGAGACATTTTGATTTTAATGAAATTTTCTTATGTATCATACAATATGATTCTAAGAAATATTTGAATGCTTACAAATAACTAGGTGAGCATTAAGTAAATGTGACTAGATGTTTGAATAAGAAATTAAATGAATAAATTATGAATGTCCTGTACCATGGAAGAGTTGTACATTTTAGTGAAAGACAAAACATCACATAAAATTATCATTGGGAGAATTGTATATGTAATGGACAGCTAAAATGGATTTATCATGACAAAAAAAAAAAAAATTTTTTTTATTTAAAAATTTTCGCTTGAATATCATCTATTGTAAATTTTTAAACAATTTAAATATTTAACATGTATTATGATGATGATGAGGAAGATTCCCTCATTAAAAAAAATCTTTACTGATTATTTAAGGGCTTCTAATATTGTTCGCTTAATGATTATTATTATTTTGAGTAAAATTGCTTTATATAGGGAATGTATTCATAAATACTTTTTCAAAAATTAATTGTAAAATGGTTGCGCAATTCATTCAATTGTTAAGATTGTAATTATTGATGTTGTTGTTGTTGTTGTTGTTGTTAAAAATATTGTTTAACATTCTAAATGAGTTGCTATTCTAATAACATTTGAATACAATACAAACAAAAGCTCATAAGTATATTTTACTATGACTATACATTAATATTAAAATGGAAAAAAAAGAGAAAATATTAAACACAACAATAACTTTTGTTTACAGACGGTTGCCTTTTTTTTTTTTTTTTTTTTTTTTTTTCTTCCATGTGTACATAAAAACAATTGCCTATTACTATTACTAATGGATACTTATTATATTTACATATGCTGGAACCTATTCGTACGTATTCGTACTTTGCTCTCCCATCTCTCGCAACATACATACGACTCGTATGTGTCTTATGACGAGTAGTCTGCTAGTTTGTATGCATTTTGCATACAAAATGTTGTGAAACAAATACTCGTACGTAAATGTCTATGCAACATTTACTCGGTATCTAATTATTTCACTTGTCTATGCATACAAGTGATTGACCTTCACATGGAAAGTTGTTGGTTTACTTGATGTGGTGTGTTTCGATAAATTTTCTTTGTTTGACATGCGTTTTTGCGTCATTTGCCATCGTTGTTAGCATTTGCGTCAGTTGGCATACGCATGCAATAAAAGCACGTTGATACTTACATGTAATAGACTACTGCACGAGCATACTTTGTTCGATGATGGCATTACTGTTTGGTTTATTTGTTACGGATATTCGTAGAATGTCAAAGAACAAACGAAAGAAATCATCATTTGTTGTTATTTAGTAATAATAATGCTGTATTTGATACATTACGATATTTACTCGTACCGATGACTACGACGATTTTCTTCTTTCGATTGCAAAAAGAAGGCTATTCCTTTTCTAAAAAATGGCTTCAGTAATCTGTATCTGTATAAATCCGAAAATCCAATTAACAAACTTTTGAAGCGAAGGTTGACTGGTGATGAAAAGTGGATCAAGTGGACAATAACGTCAAGCAAAACCCGGCTGGTGAGCCGTCGCAAATAGACAAAGATTGACGATCAGGAAGGTTTTGCTGTGTATTTGGTGGAATTGACAGAAAATCATTTACTATAACCTGCTCGCCTAAAGCCAAATTCTTAAGTCGGACCTGTTAATAGTTGGACCATTAGTTAGTAGCAATTACCCAGAAGTGGCCAACTTTGACCAATGGGAATGCCAACTGTGCTCCATCAGGACAATACCAAGCCACACACACATCGATAGTGATTCACCAGAAGCTTCAGGAGTTTGGTTTCACCTTATAGTTCGTATCTGACACTAAGCGATTACCATCGGTTTCTGTCTATGTCAGGCGAATGATTTTGCTGGTAAAAACTTGGCTCTGAAGAGAAGCTTGTGAAAATTGACAGTACCAGTTTGTTGCCAATACACGAACAAGGATTGACATGAGAGAGATATGATGGAATAATATGGAATCAAAATGGCAACAAATTATCGAATAAAACAGTGCATTTTCGACCTAAATCTGACTAAGTATGTTAAATAAAGTTTTCACTTTACTACACATTCTATATGATGGGTGGGTGAACATGCGAAAAGGCGTATTCGTATAAAATCCTAATATTTACATTTTTATACTAATTGATAAATAAATAATTAATTAATTGAATACAAACACTCGTGTGTGTGTGTTCACAAACTAGATTGTGAAACATTTCTACTAATATGAACGAGTTTTACATTAGACTCTGCTCGATAAAGATATACCTACTTACATGAGATTTACATATGCAATGCATAGGCAAAAACACATATTCCATTTCAACTGAATTGTATTATTTTCCAAGATTAGTAAAAAATATTTATTATATGTTTTAAGGTGTTGCGCTTAAGCTTGAAAAGTCGAGACCCAGTACCGGATCGCATGCCGTCGAACTCATATAATTTTAAATATAAATTTTCTGCTGCATAACAAAAAATATTTACATAAGTAAAATCAAAATTACTCCTTTGGGATTTTTAATTATCTGTTGATGAATTCCAAAAACTAAGATTTTCAAATTATTTTCTTCTTCTTCTTCTTCTTCTTCTTCTTATGTAGCCGTAACAACTGATGATCAATTTAGTCCGATATAATGCGGCGCCAGTCTTTTCTGTTCTTCTTCGCTTGCTGTCACCAATTGGATATTCCAAGCGCCGCCAGGTTACCCAACATTTGGTCCTTCCAACGGTGGTTTAGTCTTCAAATTATGTTACCAACTTAAAATAACGGTTAAAAAAGGTTTAAGACTAAAAAAAAAAACAAACAAAAAAATACAAAGACTCTTTCTTAAAACGATCACAATTTTGTAACTCTAGATCTCCTAAGAGATGATGTTTCTAATTAAGGTGCCTCACTGCAGTTAAAAATTGTAATAGTCACCAGAGAAGAAAAAATATTTCTCAATATGATTTTGCATAAATTTATTTATAATTCATTTTGCTTATAAATTTTTTTTAGAAATATTTATAAATACGACTTTTAATCTGTTTTTTTTTTTTTTTTCATTTTTCGCAGATTTTTGAAGGTGTATCGCTATCGATTTTCAATATTTCGTATATTTTTTTAAAATACTATTATTTTTTTTTTTTTTAATCGTATAATTAACAGTATAGTTATATAACATTTATATTATTGTAAATAAATTAAATTTTCGAATATTAATAAAAAATAAAAAAAAAAAAAAAAAATTCGTATAAGCATTTCGTATGATTCGTATATGTATGTAAATGTATAAGTGCAAGATTTTAAACGTAATACATACAATTTATAATTAGTATGCAATTTTTAAGGATACATCAAACAGTCATAGACATAATTTGTTATGCAGAGTGAGTGCCCCTAATATATGTTTAATCTACCGTTTATATACATTTAATATATATTGTTTGTAATTACTTAAATTCAATTCTTATTATCATACAAATATTTTCTTTGAATAATTTTACATATTATTTGATATTATTATTGGTTTTTCTATGTTAATTTCTTTGTTCATATTTATGTTTACCCATCGTATATAGTGAAGCATCTCATTACGTTTAATAGTTATAGTTAAAAATTTTAATTTTCATCCCAGACGATTATAACTTTTATTATCTACACATTTTTTTATAACCCACATTTACTTGTTTGATTTATTGATCCATTTGCTGTTTTGATGATATTTAACTTATACAGTGGCGCCATCTGTTGATATATGGCTTGGTAATGCCTCAAAAAGAACTAAATATTCGTGCATGGTTAGGAAATTTTAAAAATTAAAAATCTACATAAATTTGTGTCCTGATACTGAAAAATAAAATTTTATTAAAAACTTTTCCTCATGCTGATTTATTGCCTCGAACACGATTTGTTTTGGAAACAGACTTAACAGCCAAATACTTCCATATATTTTTAATTAAATTACAAAATTTTTGAATGATAATGTTGAAGCCTGAAAGGATTTCATCGAAACGTTCTCATCGACATTGGCACGCATTGATCGATATAGTATCATATGTATACGAGGGTGGTCCCAAAACAACCCGACCTGACATATAGATGGCGGCAGTTGCTTGAAAAAAATTACTTTGGTGAAAAGTGGCAACCTTATAAAGCATATGTTTTAAGTTTCAAGGTGCCACCGTGTTCAGTATTTTTTTTTTTTTTTTTTTTTTTTGCAGCCATCGAAAGTTGACGACCTCAGTGAATTTGTAAACATGGAAAAAATTGGTCACCGTTTAGTAATTCAATACTTTCATTTTGAAAGGTCTCAGCCCAATGAATATTGAAACCGAACTAGATTCTACTCTGGGGGGAGACTGCTGCTTCGGCAGAGTTTAAACGTGGTCATATGAGCTGTCAATACGTACACCGTAGTGGTCAACCAATTGAGGTGGCCACGCCAGAAACGGTTAAGAAAATCCACAAAATTATATTGGATGATCTCCGACTGAAGGTGCGTGAGCTAAGTGAAATTACAGGCATTTCAAAAAGTACTATACATTGCAGATTGACCGAAAATTTGGAGATGAAAAAGTTGTGTTCAAGATGGGTGCCGCGTTTGTTCACAATAGAACAAAAACAACGTCATGAATATGTTTCTATAAAATGTTTGGCGATGTGTCATAGTAATAAAGCTGAGTTTTTGCGTCGATTCGCAACCATACAGTTCCATCTGCAGGCAAGGTTATGACGTTTGTTTTTTTTTTTTTTTTTTGGCATGCACGTGGGATCATTTTGATTGATTATCGTTTATCGTGCAGCGTATAAGTAATGAAATTAAAGAAAAAAGTCCACATTTGATGAAAAAGAAAGTGTTTTTTCATCAAGACAATACACCAGTTCACACATCCGCTATTCCGATGGCCAAAATTAATGGGTCGAAGCTCGAATTGCTTCAGCACACACCTTATTCGCCAGATTTAGCTCCTTCGGATTTAAAAAAAAATACCTTAGTGGTAGAAGATTTGCAAACAATGATGAGGTGGTGTCCCATTACCAGGCCTCATAAATTTGTCCAAATTTACTTACACATTTAACATAGTATACGCACAGGTGAGAACATAATCGGATGATATTAGAACACCAGCACCAGCACCAACCCCAACCAACTCTAAGCCTTCTTATATATGCCATATATGGGAATTGAGCTCGTTCTGCAGGATTTCCATTAATAATACGTGCTCCCTTTTTCAGAAAACTACTTCTAGCTACAGCAGCTGATTCTGCTAAAATGGCTACAAGGCAGCCCAAAATAGTGCATTAGCTATATAGAATATCGCTGGGAATAGTGTATAGAGCTAAATGGTAATTATGTCTCACAAATTTGTTGATTTCTTTGTTAGGTCGGGTAGTTCTGGAACCACCCTCGTACATATCATTTATTTGAATACTCACATTAACTAGAGAAAATATTTATTTCAATCATTTCAATGCATTTATATACGAATCAAATTGATCAATCAATTTTATTAATATAACTATGATCAATGAACTCACATTATTAATGAATATTCAAGTTAAATAATTAATTGAAAATAACTAAAAGTATTGACGTTAGTAATATCATATTTATAATTAACTTTAATCGTTTATTATTTTGTGAAAAAATAATCATAATTTAATCAAGTCACATTATTATAATAAATATAATTTGCTCATGTTTTTGTTTCGCAGATTATTGTCGAGTAATAAATATTAGTATAAATTAACTATGAACATGAGCATGTTAATGGTTGAGTGCTGCCTGCATTTAATTAACAAATGCTAAACATTCATAGAATTTTACTATATTAGTATATTTTTTATTATTATTATTTTCAATACTTTTGTAATAGTTACATTCATTTTATTGTTTTCAATTTAAACAGTCATTTGTGTGCATTAATAAAACTCACATATAATCGATTTTAAAATTAAAATAAAATATATTAAAAATTTACAGAAATATAATTTTTTTAAAACCAGTTTTGTGACAAATCAGACACCTATGCTGATTGAATTCGTGTAACCAAGTCCTTCTATGAGTCCCGCCAGTATCCGGTTTTTATTTGTATAAAGTAGGCTATCAACCAAATATGGGGCATATCTAAGCAGCAAGACTTCCCATTGAAGTAGCAGCACTAAACTCGTATGGGGTCTCTGACTGTTTTAGCGAAAGACTTACCACAGCTTTGTAATTGATTAATTCTGTCGATTTTTTCGCAATGATGATAATATACATCCACATCAATAGTCTGGTGCCGCCAGAGAAGCCCGAAAAACACAACACGCTTGTAATCATATCAAACAGAAACCATAACCCTACTTTGGTGAATTTCGGCTTTGTAAGTCCTTAGACAAGCATCATGATCATTTATATTGAATATTTTTGTAAGCAATCAATTTTTGAATGCTGATCAAAATGAGTTTAAAGGCGATTTTTGTTGCGTCTCATGAATATGGTGGACTTCTTTGAGCTCATGAGGGACCCAAAATTCGAGCTTACGGATGAACCCCAACTTATTGAGATATTAGTTGTGAATAATCGAGTGAACGGTAAAAGACGTTGTGATGTCACAAGTTGTCGCATGAAACCCGGTTGGCATCAAAATAACCACCAGCAAGAAATTCGGTACTCGGACTCTGACTGTGTATATTTTGTAGACCATTGTTACGTAATTTTTCACAGGCTTGCATATATAATATAATCTTACAAATTTCAATAAATTGGAATCGTTAATCCGTTTTCTAGCCCTAATATCCAATATATTCAATAAATTTTTTTTTTTCAAGAATTAATGGTCATTTTATTCCATAAAAAGTCATAATTCAGAAATGGAGAGCAGTTGAACTGGATATTTAAGATTTTACAAGAACTGTGCAACAATAGTGGTTCCATAATTTCAAAAAAAAAAAAAAAAAAAACATGTCATTGTGTAGCCTCTTTTCTTGCACATCGCTCGAATCGCCCAAGTCTTCAGGGAAAAAATCGATATGGGAGCATATGGATATTGATATTATTTACTTGAGATCGTGGGTATCATATCTCAGTGGTTAGTGCATTGGCCTACTGATCGATAGGTCGTGGGTTCAATCCCCGGCTGCAGCATAACAAAATTTAATATCGAAAAGATTTTTTTTCGAACGCTACCCACCTGCGGGTAAGAATTAGCAATTTTTTCTAAAAAAAAAATGCTTCTTAGAAGAGCTCTATGACAAAACTAAATTAAAGTGATGTCACAAGGGTTCTGCCGTTCGGAAGAAGAAGAAAGGGCAGCCACATAACCTAACCTAACCTAACCTACTTGATCCAAATATTTGTGATTACTCCAAAAGTTGTCCACAATAAGTTTCCTCTGCACGGCTTATGAATCCACTGGACTGGCTCTTAAGTAGGTACTTTCGATATTGGGGAAAACATATTGTTCGTAGCTTCCTTGGTAAACGTAAAACGCCAGATTTCAAAGGTAATGCATGGCCAATGTTTTCAATTTGAATACTCATTTTCAAATTGATATAAATTTCGAAGAGTACAATCAAATTACAGTGTTTTGAAATGAGTACCATCTGTCATCAGTTCATCTGTTCAACACTTCAGCCATTTAAAAATCAAACAAAAAATGTTGAAATCCATTGCATTTTCTAATAGCAAAAGATCAAGTATAGATCATCAAAATATTTACTCCTTGATTATCTGATTATTATCTGTCAATTAACTATTGCGAGTGCTCTCTGAGAAGAGCTTACAACTGTCATATTCATGACAATTAACTGTTATGTTAAATTAGCTTCAAATCAAAAATGAATATTAAAATAAAAGAAAAAGTAAAATTATTTTCAATAATTTTTTTCATTTTAATTAATGTAATTAATTTTGCTTTACATTTTTTTTACAATCATTTTAATTATTTTTTTTTTATAAAATAATTTATACACACAAATAAATAATATATACAATAAATTATATTTTAATTAAAATAGAAAATAATACATAAAATGAAAAGAAAAAAAAAAAACAAATAATAATATTCAGTCTTGCTTACTAAAATCATATTGTATATTACAAAGTAAATAGTATTCACAATAGGGAATAATATTTGTGGCAAAAAAAAAAAAAAATTACAAACAAAATTCTATACACTTAATGCTTCTTTAAGTGATTTAGATGATTCCCATTTAAACGATTCACAAGTCATCATATGAATGTCATACAAAAGAAATTCGTTAACAATGCAACTCTGAATGCAATATTTGTGATTAGTTGAAACTGTTGTGTATTGAGAGAGCACAATTATAAGTGTGTCATATTTTCTCATGACCTTATAGGATCTTGTGAATCATCTAATAATGCTATAAAATCACATATGTTCCTGTTTTAATTGCAAATCGAACAATACAAGTGAACATACTCTCATAATTGCTTGTGCTACAACAAGTCAGAAACATAGAATACAGAGTTGTATTATGCATTAGAACTTTATGACACGATAATTTATTAAGACAACTTGTGAATCCCCTTAAAATATTTTACTTATACATATAATATGTTTAATACATATATTAGATATGTACAAAAATTTACAAAAAATTCAAACTAAAATCTTATTCATTTTTTATTATTTAATTTTCAGTACCCTACTAATTACGATTATTATTATACACATATGGTTTACTTTTTTTTTTTTGCAATTAGTTTTTTTAGTAATTCCTTCAAACTATTACTGGCAATCACGTAATAACAACACTGTAGCAAATGTCATCGCCCTTATCGTTGTGCTCTGGCTCTTGCTCTTGTCTCACCTCATATTGATCTGTTGAGGTTTCTTCTTGCATACAAATACTAATTGCTGGTTTTTCATCGTGTGTTGCTAATAATGCAACACTTGCACCCAACGTCGCATCATCATATAGCGGTGGCGATGATAATGTATCAAAGGTTTTTGCTATTTTCATCAGGTTTGCCGTTTTCGACTTCTCCTCATTGTTTGAGTGTTGTTGCTCTTTGTATTTGAATGTTAGATCTTCTTTCTCCCAGTTCGTTATAGAGGCAACACCTGTCGTCGTCGTCGTCATCATCGTTGCTGGATGATGATGATGATGATGTATTGCCGCCGTAATTTTGGGATAAACAAATTTCATATCATATCCATAGAGTGGCTGTTGCTGTAATTGTTGTTGTTGTTGTTGTTGTTGATAATAATGCTGATGATAGAGCGCTTCATCGTATGTTGGTAAACCGGTTGCTATTGTATAGCATGGTGGTGATTCCATTTGATAATATGCTGCAGCATCGATCGCTTGTCCAGCAGCAGCCATAAGACTGTCACATTGTATTAAAGTGCCACCGGGATACATGTCATTATTTAAGTGTGATCGTATGTCCTTATCTATAGAAGAAGATGAAGAAGGAGAAGAGAGAAAATAATGAGATGACATTAATATCAGCTAAATGATAAATGTACAAAGTAAAGTGTAAATATAATTCATTTTATAGACCATTCATATTTAATATCTGCAAAAAAAAAATAAAAAATTATGATAACTGCCCATGAATCACTTCAAGAGTGATGAAATATAAGAGCGACCTCTATTAAATTATCATCTATAACATTTCTCTCCAACTTACATATCACCTATCACTGCTCCCAAGGAGAGCTTCCATATAAAATTGGGGTTTTTATAAAATTTACTTCCACCGCTCACATAGTGCTCCCAAAAAGGGTAAAATATATGACCGACTCCTATTCATTTTTACCAGTGAATAATTTTTTTTCTTACATTCTTCCCCTCTATTTTTACTGCCTAGGTGAACTCACATACAATATGAACCTAAAATCTTCTGAAAATTAACAAATAATCCCAAAGAAAGTGTAAAATATAAGAAAAATCCCTTAAGTGAGTTCTCCTACAAAATGTAGCTAAAACGGCCTGAAAATCGACAAATAGTCATATAGTCGCTCAGGAACCGTCTCAATAGGGATAACATCCAAGACCGAATCTATTTAAATTTGTCTTCGCGCTCATTTCTCTAGAGCATAATCAACCCCCATCTTTACCCTTCAACTATAAAAAATTCCCATTTTGGGGGAATTTTATATTGAAATTGGCGGTAAACAAAACACAATGCCCTAAACAACAAGAAAGTGTAAAATGTAAGAAAAATTCACTTTGACTATTCCTCTCCATGTTTTTCGCCAAACATAATTATCCTTTATCTTCATCCCTTAAATGAGTTCTCCTACAAAATGTAGCTAAAACCGCCTGAAAATCAACAAATAGCCATATAGTCGCTCAGGAACCGTCTCTATAGGGATAACATCCAAGACCGATTCCATTTAAATTTGTCTTTGCCATCAGTTTTCTAGAGCATAATCAACCCCCATCTTTACCCTTCACCCATAAAAAATTCCCTTTTTGGGGGAATTTTATATTGAAATTACCGGTAAGTAAAACACAATGCCCAGAACAACAAGAATTTTCCTCCCGACTGAAGAATATTTCTCACATTTTTAAATATCCCATCCATTCAGTATTTAGAGTGAATAACTCGTTAGTAAAAATTTTTTATATTAAAAACATCATTGTTTTTACATCACTCATAGCTAATCATAAATAAAAAATTATTGTATTTCCGCGCTGTCCATTGAAAATTTCGACATTTTATCATCAACAGACATACATGTCAAATTGATTTTGAGACAAAAAATATATTCCATATCCTTTTTGAGATAAGAAACCTTTACTATCTTAGTAGTAAGTAATATACTGTCAGTCAATATTTGAATAAGCGCTACTGCTGAAGTTATATCCCTTTTTTGATATCACAATGCTTCATATAGCCATTCACATATAAACGATAAGATGTCTATATGTGTGTGTGTGTGTGTAATGTGTGACAATAACCACTAACAATACATATTCTTATTCTTTAAATATAGATTTACGATAGAGAAGTAACAGCCAGCAGAAAATGTCAATCAAAAATTGTATAATATATACGCATGTATTTGAACAAGGAGACACCCTTGTCGTCCTTTGTCATACAAATTCATACACACACACACACACACACAAGTATTAATTGATAAGCAATATGAAGTGAAGAGAATGTGAATGTTGGTGAAAGGACACCAGAGAAAATGTTTGAAATATATTCACACTTTTTCTATAAAGAAATATTATACATTTGGGTCCAACAATAGATACAAAGTTCTCTTACCTCTAACAGTAGTAGTAGTAGTACGAGAGTAGTTACATAGTATGAGAAATGTCGCAATTCAATACATTACATTAACTATGAAGCTGTCAAGAAAGAGTGACATACCAGGTTTATGTGTGATATGAGAACAGCAAGACAGCTTATTCAAAAGGCAGGAAATTGCCTATTGTCAATTCTTCGTGGCTAGCTCTCAATCAAGTTGCTCTTGTAAGACATAAGACACTTGTTATCTTGGTGAGATTTTATTTTGTTCGATTTGATGCTGCTTTTTTTCTTCAAAATCGATAAGCTTAATAATGTATTTGTGGGTGTTAATATATTTCTTGAATATTTTTGTTGTTGTTATTTTTTTTTCTCCCTACTCTTTTCATAATTTAATGCATAGTCTTATGTCAATACAATGAAATCAACCATTTGATTATTATTAAATAGTTTTCACAATTTTAAATAGCATTACAGCTCATAGCATGTGTGTGTGTGTGTGTGTGTGGGTGCAAAGATAATATGGAAATATATTGAAATGTTGTTGGAAATTATTATTCAATTTAAATGAAATTTATATATAATAAAATACTGCCTACAAAAATTGTGTGATTAACTGAAGAAATTATTATGCAACTACGAAATCTCGAGGTAGTAGAGCTTTATCAATAAATTTGTATTAATTCTCATAGTTACACAATGTAAAAATATTTTTAAACATTCAAATTATTAAATGAGCTGTGTATGAAGACAATGAAATATAAATATCATCCTAAAAGTATGCAATGTGAATTTCAATGTGAAGCAGATTTTTTGAATCCGCTTTCAAATCACTTGTGCACTCAGAAATAGCTTTAAGATGGTTGAATATTTTTGAAATTCGGAAAGATTAATGCTTTATCAGACAACAACAACAACAACAACAAGTACAATAACATCAACAACAACAAAATTAGTGCTATGAACATTTTTTATTGCTCTGCGACTAAAATCGAAATCTTTATTATTGAAATAATCTGTTATTTGATTAATCAAAACTAGATTTAATCGAATAATTGACCTATGCAAATTTTGATTAATCAGGTTATTTGAATAAATGATTATTTACATAACCCTAACTAACCTAATACTAAGAACCATCAACAATGAATCGATCTACAGCGATTACTGCGAATTTCATACTACTATCCACCCTAGCTTAAGCTGCGAAGTCAACTGTTTTCAATATTTTACAATATTACTTCATAATCAACATTGAATCAAGAGTATATAAAAAATCTATTAAATCTTCATTTAAGAATCAAATTCGAAAGTCTTGCAACGATACAGTAAACAAATAACAAATAAGCTTATAATACCGCAGAAATGAAAGAAAGAAAGAAAGAAAGAAAGAATGCAAAAATAGAAACTGCAAAAAAATAATAAATAGTGACATCAGTGACAGCAAAAATTATTACTCTTATAGCCCAATGGTAAATGTAAGCATTGTGGAAGTAATGTGGAAATAGTTCAATTATCATTTGTGTAGACATAAAATTAGAATTTAGCGTAGTTGAAAGTACAGTAAATACCTAAAGTCGTAGAATATCGAAAGCAAAAATTATTGTACTAATATTTCAATGGAAAATGCAACTGGTTTGGAAGTAGTTCTTTTAACATTTGTTTAGAAATACAGATGGAATTTAGTGTGAATGAAAGGGCAGCAAATGTCACCAGTTTGGAAGTAGTTCTGTTGTTATTTGTGTGCGTGTTAATAAAAAGGAAATTTTATATGGATGAAAGGACTAGAAATATAACCCAATAATATTGACAATTGAAGCACTCTATACTTTCCGACATTAGAAAAGGGACTTTGTGGATATCCAATAGAACTTTAATTGCAACCGATGGGCAGTAAAAAGAGGCTCGGTTTCTTATAATTTCTATAAAGATTTTAACTTGCGATTTTATCTTCTACTATTATTTAGATCTAGGAATTCTAATTACCTAAATAAGTCTGGTTAATCAGAATTTCCTTTTAGCTTTTTCTATTCCATAAAGGTCTAATGGAAGTCATTTTGGCTGAGAAATTATTTACCACTGCTGTGGTTGCATCGATAAAAGTGTTATATGTCTCCATTACATTGCTTTGCCGTACACACAGCATACAACCAACACTCTAAGGACCAAAAGAGGTACATCTGGTATCAGTTTGTGCCTGTAGCACTTTTAATATTGCCTGCTTGGAATACAATTGTACTATCATAACACAACTAGTGACTCAATGGCATTTGGGGATATACTTGTACATGCTGAATACCATAATTTAAGAATGTCACATGCAAAATGCATGCTTATAATGTGGTGCACTTAGATCCTGAGAATGAGAGAGATACATACATTCCAATATACTCGTATGTATGAAGTACAAATTTAATAGCGTAAAAATGCGAATAAATTGCAATTTAATGCAGCACAAAAAAGTATGCAATAAATTTTTCTTTTTTGCAACAGTAAAAATAAACAATTATGTATGGGATACTTTTGACATGGACTAGGTCAACTGTGGTACAATAATAATGGCAGCAACAGAAACAACAATATGTTAGTGCTAGTGTTTGTAGATTTATGAACATGGATATTAATTTAAAATTGCTACTTTTTCACATTACATACTATGTATACTATTGTGATTATTATTATTGTTGTTACTGCCTAAAAGTGTGCTATATTAAATTGCATACAATAAAAACGATGAAACGATTCATTATGCAGTAGCTATTTTTTTTACAAAATTTTAACTTTTTTTTTTTCACGACAGGACAGCACGTTATTTGGGTGAAACAAAAAAAAATTATTTTACTAAAAAAAAAAATTTTTTTTTGTTGCTTACCACATATTCATGCGATGTTACGAAATGAACAATAGGATATTTAAAATATAAAACATAAATTCTATACAAAAAACAAACAGGAGCTATCACATTTTATATAGAAAGGCATACCATAAGTATAATATTTTACGCTATATGCATAAATGTATGCAACAATTTTGAAATTCATTGCACGTCTAGCTATTCGTACGTGTTCGTCTTCCATTTTTTATTGCTGAAAAATGTGTACAAACATTTTTACTGTATCCATTCATGTATTACATACATTTTTTATATTTACAAATTGTTTCATTTTATTTATATATTTTTTTATTGGTTGAAATATGAAAAAGTATGCAGCATTTTATTATTTTTTTTTTCGCTATGAGTTTATATTGATAATATTTGAATAATAAAAATTGAAAAAAAAAAACCACTTCATATTTTGTATGAAATGAAAGTATAAAAAATGATATGAAACGCCTAAATGTAGGCAACATATTTTGCTATATTGATTGAAATTATAAAGCTGCCATAAATGATAATATTGTATATTCATTATTAATTGCAATAAATGTATCCATTTAGTCATAGAAGGCAATTCAATGTGACATCAATGCTATTTGTAATCATTTCTTATTGCCCCTAATAGCACACTAAATTAAATTTCGCATAAAATATAACCGTTTTTAATTACATTTGCAATAAAATCTGGATATTTTAATTCATTTATTAAGCTGCCAAATACCATTTGATATCGTTTTAGGCACTCTTAATGAATTTGCTCCTAAAATCGTGCTACAAATAAACATAAACTCATAATAAACATGAAGTTTATTCTATAAAGTATAATTTAGAATTTTATTTCATTTCAAAAAGTTATTTTCATACTCCTCACTTATTGTATCATACTTAGCGCCTAAATTTATGTTATATGTAATTAGTTAGAAACAATCTCAAACATAATAAAATAAACTTAAACTTTCTGTGAAAATTAATTTCAAATTTTATTTCAATTGTTATAAAGTAGGAACTCTCATATATTACTAGTAGCAGCAGCAGCAGCTGATTTTTTTTCAACGCCTATAAGTATGCAATAAACAATAAAAAAAAGCTTTGATTTCAATAAAACTTTGTAGAAAAACCTACACATACAAATCATTTCGACTTATTACAGCTTCTTTTAATTAATTTTACTTTTGGTTTGCAATTATTACTTTTATTGCTTCTTCTCTTTTTCTTGTTCTTTTGTATTATTCTAATGTAATTATGAGCTCACACTGTGATATGAATATACGCATACATACAAGTTGCTAATTTACAATATTAATCGAATTGTTTTGCCATTTATATTTATACTGATGAAGTACCTTCTTTTGAGGAGAGAGGGAGATTTGAAGGTTTTTCTATTTGGTCTCTAATCAATTATACATTAGCAACATTTTAGTGTATTAAAATTTATGGAAAAACACTAATGTGCTTTCAAATTCAAACGCAAATAATACATAATTAACTACAAGCGATATGGCGGTGATGTTAAATTTTTTTCGATATAAATGATATAATGGAAGCTTCGATTTCTACTGTAAAACGGAACTATTTTACATAACATAAGGCATTCAAACTTTTTAATATGCAACTATTGTATATTTAAAAGAAATATAGAAAAAGCTTTAAAAGATATCACCATAAGCGACTTTGGTTTCTATTAAAAGCTTCATTTTTTATTAGGTCTCATTTCTTATTTGCACGATATCCGCCGTAATTATTAATCAATTTTGCTGAAATTTAGTATATAATATTATTTCGACCAATGTATGCATGAGTTCATTAATGGGTGAGATTTGGCGAAAATAGCCCCTACCTCCCATACAAAAGTATTGTTTTAAATGTATTTTTTTCACAATTTATTCGCAAAAAATAACGGTACTAAGCTGAAATTCAGCAGATACAATTATATTTATTGATGTATGGGCTGCTTCAAAAATGGCAGTAATCGGATGAAAACCACGCCTACTTCCCATACAAAAGAAGGTTTTGAAATGTATGTTTTTACACTTTGCACATGAAAATCGAAAGTTATCAAGCTGAAACTCAGTATATATAATAACATTGATCTATGTATAGGTTGATTTGAAAATGAATGAAATCAAGTGAAAATCACATCTACTTCCCATATAAGAGTAGGTTGTTGGATGGGTTTTTTTACACTTTAAGCAGGAAAATATAAAGATATCAGACTGCAATTCGGTATGTATTATTATATTTACTAATTACTAAAAATATTTGAAAATGTGCTTAATCGAATGAAAATCACATCTACCTCCCATATAAAATTTGGTTGTTAGATAGGTTTTTTCACACTTTGTGCATGAAAAGATAAAGATATCAAACTGCAATTCGGTATGTATTATTATATTTACCAATTACTAAAAATATTTGAAAATGAGCTTAATCGAATAAAAATCAAGCCTACCTGCCATACAAATTTATGCTTTCGTATGCATGAATTCATATTTTTCGCATGTAAATATCAAGATATCAAGTTGAAATCGAGTTTCTATTATATTCATTAATTAATATATATATATATAATGGATAATGGATTAGATCACTTGACTACCAAATTTTCCAAATGAATTTTTTATCGAACGATTCGAAATTGTCTCCTCACATATTTAAACTTCTAATAAGAAATAATTCGACAAAAAATTCATTAGCCATGACTCATTGCCTCAAAAAAGTCAAATATTCAATATGAAAATATGATAAGTTCACTAATTGATTTTCTAACAATTCAAGGAAACAAATTATAAGCAATCATTATTTTTTTTTTTTTTTTTTCATTTCTCATTATTAATTATTTTAAAGACAACACCATCAAAATTACTTATATTCGTCAGAGAATATAGTATGTATAAATTTCTTAAACTTTTCCCCTTATACCTTTCATTAATATTTGAGTGAATATTTCATTACTTCTATGTGTAGTATGAATGTGCCTTCTTTTGTGTTAATTTTCTAGTGACAACTTAATAAATGTTACTAATTTTGTTTGTTAATGTACCTACTGTTCCATTTACCAGTTCTTCTATTTCTCACATACACATTCATCGAAAAACACACGAAAGCAAATATATATATTTCAAGCTCTTTAAGTATTTATGAGCCAGTAGGTTCTATATATTCTATGTGAAAAAAGAATAAAAGAAGTAGATATGAAAAGGAATAGGATGAAGTAAAAAATTACCCATCACATAGTACAAGTACATATAGCATACTTTACGGCATGGCTCTAAATAACACTACGTAATATACTAAATTATAAATGACACATGTAGCTGCTGTGAGTAGCTAAAATAAAAGAAAGAAAATGGAAGACTATGGGAAAAAAAATTGGTAATTTAAGCCTATGTATACGTAGAACATAAGCTACAACTTACTTCGAACTAATTAAGCACTTTATTGGCTTAAGCATAGTAGCTTAACGTAGTTATATCATATATAATACGCCTAAATGTATGCTATTCAAAGAAGCATTGATATAAGTTTTTGTTCTTAATTTTTTGGATTTGCGTGTAACCAATGAAGAAAAAGTAGCAAATAACACACACACACACACACACTCCTATATATTAAAGAGTAACAACAATTAAATTGATATATTGGTAAGTTTTCATTACCCACTTTTGTTGTTGTTGTTGTTGTTGTTTCTTTATGTATTTATTTATTTATTTAAGAACATCTACCAAACCTACCTCATTTTGAACAGATAAATGTGCACACGTTTAAAGAGAATTGACAGTTTGACAGTTTTGTTTTTCTTTAGACTACGGTTCTTTTCGCGAACGAACAACTTTTTTGGAGAGCTTACTTAATACCATATCATTCAGCTGAGAAAAGGTAAAAGGTAAAACAAATAATACTTTAGCGTATCATAAATAATTCATTTAAGCTATTTTAGTTTGACAATGTATGCATGTGGCAAAAAAGTTCACTTTCAACTTGGGGAGAGAGAGAGTGAACGAGAGAGAGTGTTTAAATACAGTGTGTTTCATTGGAAAAGGATAAACGGCTGATGATTTATTGCTTGGGTTAACTATTAGTTTTAATTGAAATATTTATCATAATTTTAAATTAAATTAATGCTTAAATTCTGAATTTATTGCTGAGTGCCTAAATTTATCTTTTTATGATCCAAATTTTAAGAGAATATTATTCTAATTAAATCTTATTATTCAATCAAATATTTGTCGTTGATGAGAATTTTTTATGAAAAATATATTATATAGCAAATGATCTGATAAATACTAGGGCGTAATTTGGATAAATTCTGAAATTAATAACATTTTTATTTATCGGGGACGTATTTTTTAATTTTTATTCAAACATACCTCAGCGCATGGAAGACAAAAATAGTAGAACCAAATGCCTTTAAGAACCTAAAATCCTCACTTAATATTTTTACTGGTTATTTTATGAAAAATATCAAAGAATAAGAACTAAATATTTCCTATTTTCGATACGTTTTTACATCATCAAAAATGTCAACATGCTTCAAAAATATACATATGCATTAAGTCCAACTCATCATTTCTTAATTTCGATCTGAAAATTAAAACAAACATTGTTTTATAGTTTCTTTATAGTTTAGTTTTCAAAATATTTTTTGAAAAATAATAATTATATGTGTAGTAAAAAAAATGACTACCTTTTAAACGGCTTCCCATGAAGCCCAAAAAAAAATTTCAAAAAATAATTGATATACAGTTTTGAAGCCAATAAATATGAGATTCATCTGCCACTTTTACTTTTTCAATATCTGTTATAGCTGATTTTTGACAATTTTTCAAACTTTGGGTCATTATAAAATATTGAAAATGATTAACGAAACAAAATTCGAATGCAAAAAGTAGTAAATGCTTTTGTTTAGCTCTCACATGGTTCCAAAGAAGGAGAAAAATATTTAAAAATTCAATTAAATTGTAAAATTTGCAAAAATTTTCAAAGGCATCAGCAACTATTAGAATAATATTTAGCTAATATCAAAATATGTCATTTTTCTTCTTTCTTTCTATTCAAAGAAAATATGGCTTGATTGTCTTTTGATTCAACGCGATTTCGATATTCGACTTTAACAAAAATTTTATACAATCTGTATTCAAATATTTATTATATAAAATGGCTCAAAACCCATTTAATACTTAACTTGATTTAGGCGTTTATTGATTATTTTTAAACAGCTCTTCAAGGAAAAATGTTTCATAATTAAATTATAATTTTTAACTCTCAACCAATTGTCTCTTTACCCCATAGGTAATTGTAAATACCCTGTATTTTCTATACATATGCATACATACCATATAGAAACTCAACCATAAAATAAAAAGGATGCTCATTAAGAAAAGTACATAAGCATTAAAGTGGCTGTCTGTCTTTTTGTTTGCTAACAAAAACAAAAAAAAAAAAAAACAAAAAAAAAAAACAAATTGTTATTTCATAAGGCATTCTAATGTATTAACCTAATTCATATTTATTTATGTACAGTATACAATACTGAGTATGGGTATAAACAAGTACGTACGTATACGTGTACTTTTATTATGCGTTGATATTATAATTTATACAAATTTAAGTATAGCCTATTTTTGTGGCATCATCATCATCAACAGCATCATCATTATCAACAACAACAACATCATAATCATCATATTCATGTACTGTAAATAAATTGTTCAACTTTATTACCATAACCCTCTATACTCCATACAAACAAAGCATTCCATTCAATATGCATAGAACCTACAAAGCAAACAGGCAACAGGTGTAAATTCTGTTGTATATGCGTCTACGCATATATATATACATTTGTATATATCATAGAAACAAAATATGTATCTATACTATAATATAACATTTGTGTATACATTTTGCATGTGCAAAAACATGTTGATCAGCATGGTTGTGTTTTTGGGTAAAGGAGAACCTACTTATGTAGATAATAATATTGACATCTGGGAAATATTTGAGACTGTTTATGATATGAATATGGTTCGTATGGAAGGAATCTTTCTAAGATTATTTGTGATTAGTTGTGATTTTGATGGAATAACACATTTTTAGAAATATCTACTATACTAGAAATCTGATAAATATAAGTGATATTCCCTAGCTTCTATTAGCTTTAGATTTACAAAAGTTGGAAGAGACAAAAAAAGGGAGCGCTTAGCTTCTAATTTATTTCAATTTTCCGAGAACTATTTGTTCACATTAAACACAATATATTTAAAAATCGCTACTCAAATTGATGCATTCCTTTTCAATCGGATTTCCTACATGGTAAGTGTTAAAAGAGGCTTGCGTGTGCATGTTCTATGTTTATTTTTGTGGTAAAATATATTATTTTTTTTTCTATTTTTTTTTATTATTATTATTTTTTATTTATTTATTTTTTAAATTTTTTTTTTTTTTGTATTCTTTGTTTTGAATAATTAAACAATTTAATTATATAAGACTGCAATTAGTGCATGTAAATATGTTGTGTGAATTTTTTATTAATTACATACCAAAATTAATTAAAATCAATCTAATGTAAATGAGAATAATTTAATTTGTGAAAATAATATATTTTTTTTTTTTGTTTTGTTTATTTGCTCATATTAAATTTTAGTCAATTTAATTAAATAATAAAAAAGACAAAAAAAAAAAAAAATAAATAAATACGCTAATTGAATAATGAAAACTAAATTGAATAAATCTCAAATTTATATTGATTTTAATGAAAATAATTTTTTTTATAGCACAGAGTTAGGGAAATCGTATCAATTAGATTAGATGAATGTCGCAAATTCAAAAAAATTATTCTCTAAAAAAAGACATATTACAGTGATACAATACATTTAGTGATTACTTCAAGAAATATGTCTTAGGTAAAATTTTAAGATAACAAAGGAGCAAAAAAAAAAAAAATCAGAAAAATTCTTCTCGTGATTACGATCCCTGGTGGAAAACAAATTTAGGAACTAAATTATTGTAAAGAAGATATTAAATACATTTTAAGATTATTTGCACACTTAATTTTTAATATATAGGAGTAGATATTAAAATTTACAAATTTTATTATGCGCCTAAAAATATGCTAAACAACAAAATACAAAATTGCCAACAATTGCACAATATATTTATGAGCACCATAACATTTTTTTTTTTTACTCATTTATTTATAGAATAAATTGCCTATGATAAGAAAAATAAAAGCATAAAATTTTTTAACAACGATTTATAATAATAATAGCAATGCAGTCAGTACGTCAGTACCTATGTTACGTACTACTACCACAACAAGTGTTACAATCTACACAAAATAAAAGCAATATAAAAGTACTTGTATCACACAAAACGTTCGAAGTACTAATATATTGTATTTGTGATGATGGTGCACTTTGTCGGGCTGATTACAATACATAAGAGATTGTGGTGTCCCCATAAACCATACTAAAGGGATATTGAGAGCAGTTTTGCTTGCATATGAACGTGAATGTGCTAAAAGAAGTTTTAGCTTATAAAAAAAAATAGATATGTGGCACTTATAAGCCCTGAAGTGCTCGCTTACAGTACTGTTGTGCGCGTGTTAAATTTTTGGACAGTATTACAAGGGACTTACATAGCCGGTTCCGAATGACAGAACTCTTGTGACTTCTGAGCTTTGTCACAGAGTTCTTTTAGAAGAATTGCCAATTGTTTGCTGAGAGATCGAAAGAAAAATCTTTTCAATGTCAAACGTATGTGCTTCAGCCAGAGCACAAACCCATGACCTACAGATCAGAAGCCCCCAAAGTACTAACCACTGAGTTACGGCACCCATAACTCATAAAGAAAAATATTTTTGATATCAAACGTATATGCTTCAGTCGAAGCACGAACCCACTACGTACAGATCATCATGAACCGAAAGTACTAACCCCTGAGCTACGGCAGCCATAACTCATAGCCCATCAAAATAACTTTGTGATATGAAAAATTTAAATATTTCTTAGAAAAGCAAATTTTTTCATCACCTAAAATAAGTATTGAATATTTTTGATCTAATCAAAATTTTTGCGAACTTGGCAGCTTAACAAGAATGGGCTCTTCTCTTTGTTACTCTAAATCTGATTCGATAGTTGGATGGATTACTATATGCTGCCACTAAGATTATCATTTGTAATTTTCGTGTCGTGGAGTCGTGGAGGTCTCTTCATGTCCTTCGCCTAGACTGTCTAAAGTCTCAAAGCGTTTCTTTGATTTCTCTAAGGCGAAATGATTACCGGAGGCTAGTGGAATTTTATACCAGCTTTAACTTAACAATATTAATTTTAATTAATTTATTTATTTATTTCAAAAAATGTTTAATTATTTTTTTTTTTTTAATTTTGTTTTTATTATTTTTTTATTTTTTATTAAAAATTTTTTTTTTGTTAAATTGCAGTACCTCAGTGCCTTCTAAGTAGAGTTTAATAACGAAATTGTGAAATTTGAAGAAGTACGATTGGTTAATGATTATTCTTGATTATTCTTAAGCATTCTTAAGCTTTCCAGCGAATATAATTTAAGAGCGTACGTGTGTCGTTTATTTTTTTTTTTTTTTTTTGCTTCTACATTTCTTATCATCATGCTGATTGCTATATATCAAAGCTCTTAAATGTCTTTTGGTGCAAAAATCATCTCCAAAAAAAGAGAATAATTCGTAAGCACAATTGCCTATAAAATTGTAGCTGCTGCTGCATGAGTATTTATTACAAAAATTTATGGTTGACTAGGTTTGGAATATATACGAGTACATATGTAGGCATATTATATTAAAATGTCCAGTAATAAAATACAATTTTATGCTATAAAATCACACAAATCCACACACACACACACACACACACACACACAGAGAGAAATGCAATAAAAGCATATAAGCTCTATAAATTCTCAACGCCTAAACATATGCTACAAATACTCTCATACTTACTGCATTTCTTCCATTCACGAAATTTCCGATAGAAATAGCATGAGAATATGATAAATATCACGGAGAGTATCACCAATGATGTGACCACACCAATCCATAAGTAATTAATTATTGAATGCATATCGGTGCCGGCAAAAAATGCATCAATACTATTTATTGATGATGTTGCTGTACTCTTCAAATCGGCCAAATCGAGTACAACACTTTTCGAAATTTGTTCATTGGTTATCGCCTGGCCGGCAGCATCATGAGCCAATGTTGCATTCGATCGAAGTACATGCTGATGCATATCGATAACATGATTAGTACTTGGAATGAGATGAATACCGTCACCATTGCCCATACCATCATGTGTAGTGGTATTTGGTGCATTGGCTATTGAATCATACGCGACATTACCAATACGTTGTAGTAGTGTATTAAATTTATGCAATGTATTGATATGCTCTAAATCATGATGTGATGGTATCTCGAATGTTATTTGATTATGTTGCTGTTTCTCGGCTGCGGCTTTTAGTATATCCGCTGCCGAGGACACAATATATGGAGCATATGGTGGATCTGTTGTTGTAATGTAGTCAGTTGTTGCTGTTGTAGTGGAGTCATCTCCATTACTGAATGTATAATCCATTGTGGTGGTTTCCATATTTTTATTTTTATTTTTATTTTTATAGGAAATTTAAATTTTTTTTTTTTTCTTCTTTTTTAATTTCTTTTGCAATTTCACTTGTAATTTGTAATAATCATATTCTCACATATACACACACATATATACTTATTCGTATATCATTCACTATACTCGATAATTTTTACGTATTTATGAGAGATATTTTGACGACAACGAAACGAAAATGGTTTCATATATTTGACTTTTTGCTTTCAACGTCAAACTTGTACGCGCAACTTATGTCTTATCGCGTTGACAGTCAGTGTTGAACTAAATTTTATAATCAAGTTTTGCCACACAGGATATCTATCTTCTGGTTCATATTGTATGGCATTGTATTGCTGCTACAACAAGCCACTATTGTTGGCGGCAATGATGGTGGCACACAGTTGGTGCTGGTGGTGGTGGTGGTTGAAACTCAAAATATCACTCACTCAATATGATTTGGGAAATTTCTTAGGTACGGTATGCTCAACACATTGTTGTTGTTGTTGTTTTTGGTTGAATTTTGCTTCTTCTTCTTCTTCTTCTTCTTGTTCGCCATACTATCGTATAATACTGTGTAGTTATGTGCCGCAGGTCAGAGTGCATTGTGCACAATTCCGGTAGAAATAGTCGCAGTTGTT
Source organism: Megamerina dolium (assembly GCA_963854835.1). NCBI lineage: Eukaryota > Metazoa > Arthropoda > Insecta > Diptera > Megamerinidae > Megamerina > Megamerina dolium. Next base: position 10,647,546 of record OY978528.1, read on the forward strand.
GTTGGTGTTGTTGTTGTTGTTGTTCTGGTATTATAATAATTTTTTTTTATTGTAGTACTTGCATATGCTTATAATTTCAACTCTCTCAACTTTGTAGGAGCTAAAAAAATGAGGAGTTGAAATTTTGTCTCTTTTTCCACCTTTTTGGTTGTCATTTTTTCATCACAGGATTTATTGCTACTGACCTCATTTTATGTGTTAAGCACAACTTTAAGCTATGAATATAGATAAATTGAATTCTGTTTTTGATAATTTTTAGTGAAAGATTTTTTTTTTTTTTTTAATTTCATTTTATTTTTTATTATTACTTTTATGTGCTTAATAAATGATAAATTTATCATTTAAATGGGTAAAAAGCACTTTTATATAAATGTTGCAATTATTTAATTATTTTAAATTTATTATAACTACAGGTACATAAAAGATTAATATGTGAATTGTGGCAAAAATACAATATATTCGGTTGTCGGTTATATCATGACGTATTTTACAATTGATGATGTTACACGTATTTTTGCACTACTCACGGCATCACAGTCGGTCAGATGTTATAAATTTTGACAGATGACAGTTCAAACTTTGTTTAGCGGAAGAAAAAAAAATGTTCAATTTGATCTTAACATTCAGATTTTACATCGAGATGAAGACGAATAACTAAATTGTCATAAACACTTTTGCTATATATTTGTATCGCTCTATTATTTCGACAATGTCGAGTATCAAAAACAGTTTTAAAGAAGTATATCAAATTTATGGCGGTTTAAAGAATTTCTTTCTTGGAATTTTGATATCAAACTCCTCGTTCACGAAGACCAACTCAGGTTGATGAGAACGAAATAAAGGCATAGATCGAAGCAAAGCCACATGCGACTCAACTGAGAACAAATGCAGAAACATAGATCATTTAACTTCCGTATGAAAAAAGGTAGGCTTTGGATGGGAAAAATAATACAAGGTCGAGGCTAAAGTTGCAAAAAAGTAGAAAAATAGCTTCCCAGCTATCACCCTCTAGAGAGATAGAATATAGAACTGACTCACGTTAGTTTTTGCTCTATGACTTTTTTCAAAATATATTTAATCCTTATTTTCCCCCCTTGGATCCCGGTCACAAGTCCGAAGCCAAATGGTGCTGAATATAGCAGTAGCTTCGGCTACGAGGTCTTATCAAAAGACTTTATATTTGGTACCACGAGTGATCAGGCTGGAATCTCTTTAACCTGATCGTTGGGAACGGCCCTTAGGGGAGATTTTCGTGGTGGTTGTGGTAACCGAAAGAGCATGCGGGTAGAGTATTCCACGTCAAAGGCGTGGGGTACTCGCTGTGGAGTTGCATTGCAACCAGAAGTTTTAGTTAGGCCTCGATCCCCACCAAAGAGGGTAATACGCCCATTCAACGTGCCCCAATTGGTACCTCAGGATCCTGGAGATTGGATTCGGGTGTTCCAATCCTACTGGACGCTTATCAATGCTTCAAATTGATGTATACGCTTCGAGCGTCGTGAGATTAGGTCATCAGGTAGATGCTCCCGATAAACACTGCTCAATTGTTTCCTCCCTTAGAGATGCTACCTTCAAAAACTGGCATTTTTCATAAAATTTCATTTCATTTCGACATTTCATTTAACAGATTTCATTTCAGTTTCATTTTGACAGATATTTGCATAGCAAACTTGTCAAAAGAAGTCGTTACTACCTTTCTGTTAGCAATAATAACCTATAAATTAATAAAACTATGATTTTTGATTGATGCATTGTTCAATTAAAAATTATTAATATGCAATTGCATTGCGACAAATATCCTCAGAAATGATAAATTGCTTAAATAAGAAATTAATTGCTCGAATCTGTAGGCAAATACTTTTTAGAATGATAATATTTTCCCCTAACTATAGCATAGATGCTTTTAAATCTCAATTGTATACAATCTATTACAATTTATTAATAATTTCACTCAGTTATAAAACTCATGTGTCTCATTCGAATGCAATAATTTCAAAAATTTTCACTCATTTGCTATAACCAATTGTGTTTCGTGAGAAATGAAATAAATGTACCACTAAACTTATACTCAACGAGAGCATAATTACTCTACAAATAATTGTATGTATGAGCATTTAGTGCAACGAGATATTTAACTCAAATATTTGGAGATATTTTACTCAAAACTACATAACATACTCAAAAGTATATTTGATGTTGCTCGAGTGAGTTCTTATAAACAACACAATTTTCTACCTGTCTGTTAGCTGGGGGATATTTTGTTTTTGAGTATACAAACCAAATGAGAGTAATTTGCTCTTGAAATATTTGAACACACAAATTCAAATGGGATATTTCTCTCTGTATACATAATGAGCCACCAGTAGCCTTTCAGTATTTAAAAGTGGAAGGTTAGAATTTTTTGTGGCATTGCTTGTATTAAATGCCGGCTAAATGAATACGTAATTTTTCGAATCATAAAGTAGTCGTCCATAAATATTTGTATTTTTAATTGATTTATTTAGATTTCTTTTTTTTTTAATTTTCTTCACCATGAAAATTTATATATTTTTATTCAACAATAAAATAAATATTCATATTACAATCCTTTCTTAATTTACAAATATTTTTTGCATCATATCAACTTCATTATTTCATTATCAAATGACAACCATGCAAATATAATATATAAGTATGTCAGTGTATGTGTGTGTGTGTGTGTGTGTGTGTGTGTGGTATGCAGTTAATTCACATATCATCTTTCACTTCACAACATCTCAGTTGAATTCAGTTTAAACACGGACACACCGAATTGACTACACTTCCATGTTACATTTACACATTTTCCACATGTCAACATGTCACATGAATGACATAGTAACTTATAGATATGTACATATATGTATGTATGTATGTATGTATGTATGTATGTACCATGACAAGAAGCAGAAGCAACAGCAGCAAAGCACTTACACATAGACATACATATTTGTATACAGTTAAAATATGCATGTCATGAGTAATTGCTGGTTTCTCTATATAGATGTTGCACAGTGTATTTTCCATAATATCATATTTGCCACTAGACTAGCAGTTAAATAATTTTAATAATATTCTAGATTGCATAAAATGTCATATCTAACTAATAATAATTATATTAAAGGCGAATTTATGAAGAACCAATAAAAGAAGCATACTTCAAGGGGACAATAGAATTTGCAATAGAATTAGTGTACGGAAGATAAAGAACTGCTTTAGTATATTATTTTATAAGAAAATAAATGTATTTTATTTAAAAAAAAAATAGTTAATCTTGTAAAGTATTGCTATTAGCACCAGTTCAGAACTAGTTATATGAGGCTTGAGGTTATATTTTGCAACCGTACATATGCTAGTACATATGACAATATAATTTTGTATATGCATGTATACACCGTGTAACATTACCACAGTTAAAAGTTATTTTTCTTCTTCTTCTTCTTGGTCTTCTTGATGTTGCAATTCTGTTTTGTTTTATCTATGTACTATGAATGACATCATAACTTTTGCTGTACGAACGTGTATATACATGCATATTCATATAACACATGACACATTTAAAGTTGCTGCCACCAAAATGAGAAAAAAAAAGAGGTTAATTTTGATTTCTGAACATGTTGTATGGTAAAAGACAGAAATGCCATCAAGTTAGGAATCTATACATGTTACATATACTTTAGTGCACTCATTTAGTTTTGCTCATATTAATTATAGTAAAATTTTATGGGCAATATTTGTGTAAAACATATTAACCCACGGTGGTGGCTGATGTTAATAAATTAAAAAGGTGTTTTCATTATTTAGCAAAAAGAGGCAAAGACACATGGCAGGAGGAAAGTAATTTATTAATACACATTCCACAAAATATGTTCCATGGAAAATTTTATGTTACTATAATATGCTGAACACATAAATTACTATTTTAGCCTTGATTTGATGTGTCTTTTGAGTTCACTTGTTTGTATTTGGTTGTAGTAAAGCGCACGCCAAGTTTTCATGTTGAGCAACTTAAAGTGAAATTTTGTAAACAATATTTTTTCTAAAATATATTAACCATAACGGCCACAACGAGCCTCAGATTAAGAGTGGCACATAAGTGGTTGCAACATCAAAGAGGTCATTCCTCGGTAATCATTCAAACAACCGATATTGGGAAACTGGATTACACCACTCCAACTTTTGAGTTGATTCACCATCCATATACCTGACAAAATTGAATGGGATGACTGCCTAACTAATACAGTGTCTTTCAAGAAGAAGTTAAGGAAATAGATGTAGCCCTATCTATCAGTCAGAGAAAACAAAATCTTCATGAGAAATAGTGGGATTATCTCTGACAGTCAGGCTGCTATAAAAGCACTTGGATCACATATTTTAACATCTGCAAGACCAGGATTCACTGTCGCATATCTGTCGATGAGATAGCTGTGAGCAGAGTAATCTACACCTAATGTGGGTGCCGGGTCATAGTAACGTTTCAGGCAATTGCAGGGTGGACAAACTAGCCAGAAATGGCACGACGCTAGACCTCTCCTCTAATTTTGCAAGCATGGGCACTCCATTGAGCACCTGTAAGCTAACAATAAAGGTGAGAATGACAGACAAGACAAATGACCACCAGCACACGCTCTATTACAACAGATCTGGCACGGCTAGACTGAAACCGCACAATAAGTGTCCTTAGTCTAGATAGAAGCGTGCTGAGGGTCACGATCGTAGTAATTACAGGCCACTTATTATTTAAAATTGCTTACCAAAGCAACAGTTCATTTCTTGTTATTTAATATAAATTGTAAGAAAAAAAATCGTCATATTTTTATCTGTTTAAAATTACACATATGAATTATGTGCAATTTTGCTCAGTCTAGATAGAAGCGTGCTGAGGGTCACGGCCGCAGTAATTACAGGCCACTTATTATTTAAAATTTCTAATAAAATCAACCAGTCATTTCTTGTTATTTAATACAAATTGTAAGAAAAGAAATCGTCACATTATTATCTGTTTAAAATTACACATATAAATAATGTGGTTTTAATCAGTACGCAGGTGCTGTTTAAAATTGCACACATTGATGATACGAATTTACATTTACATTTTATAAACAAGTGTAAATTAGAAGTCACTATATTTTAGCTTGTTTAAAATTACACACAGTAATGAATGATGGGAATTTAAACAAAAAGCTGGATTACATTTCTTAGTCTTAGTACAAAAAATTAAAAAAAGCGTCAGCATGAACTTACCAAATTTTGGACTTGTTCAAAATTACACATATTGATGATTCGAATGTACAGAATGTTTACTATTACTCAATATGTGATTATTATTACACTATTTTAAGCAAACGTTACCCGAAAGTCATAAATATGTAAAAAATGGTATAATTTCTGTATAATTATGAACAATAATTGTTGAAATATCACACATAATTATGATACAAAAATACAGCATGTGTTTAACATTACATAACATATGTTTATTTTTACATATTTTCATTTTATTTTTATTTTTACACATGATTGTAATGTAAATCTAAAGAGCACGGTTGTTATAATCGGGCATACCCCTTTGTACTAAAAATGAAACCAGTGTCACCAGAATGGACTTTTCAAATTTGCGACTTGTTTAAAATTGCACATATTGCTTATGCGAATGTACACCACGTGTGTTTACGATTACACAATATGTGTCTATTATTACAATTCCCTTTTTTCTTTATGAAAGCTTTAAAAAGTTAATTGCATGGAAATTTCTTACTTGCTTGCACTTATTGTTTATTTATTTACTTCTTGACATGTTCATGTTTCCATGAAATTAAGCTTGAAGTAATGATTCAATATCCTATTGTTATTCTTTTGACATCATATTAACTCTCGATGACCAGTATAAACAATTTTTAGAGGATGATCATCAACAGCAAACAATCATAAAGGAAGTGATAAAAATAATATGACGGAATATTATTAAGACAAGGAAATCACTTCAAATTGTTTTATAGCAAATAGAAGAGAAAACAAAAACAAAATATAACAATGAAGATAGAAAAAATCAATAGAAGCAACAAGAAAATCGCAAGCAATGAAACATTCAGGCTTGAGGCATTTTGTTTTTGTTATTTTTTCGGTTGTTTTTTTTTTTTTGTTCTTTTCATTATTTTTTCCTGTTGTCTTCCTTATTACAACACACTGCACAAAGGATAATCATACCTTTAGGCTGAGCAAACAAGCATGCAACCAAATCAAACCAAACTCAAAGAAAATAATCACAAAAAAATCACAAAAAAAAATAAATAAATAAACAAATAAATACAATTGCACAATCTTCAATATTATTATTGTATATTTGCCTACTTGCTTATTTATTTTCATTTCATTTCAATTTTTTTTTTTTTCAAAATAATAAGAATAATGCAACAACAAAGTACAACAAAGAATAAATTGCATAAATTCATATTGTAATTGAGCAATACCGAGCAAGTGTGAGTGTATGCAGCCGGTAGTTTTTTTTTTTTTTTTTTGTTCCCTATCTCTAGGAAATATTATTTATAGGATTGTTGATACAATGTTGTATGTTCAAGTATATAATTCTATGGAAGATAGCAAATAAAAAAAATATGCATATGCACGCAGAATGCTCATATGTGGACACAATTTGTCGATATGATATATCAATTGCTGTGTGTTTTTTAATATCTTCATTGATAAGTCAATTGCTTTTGGTGAAACTAATCAAAGGATTTTTTTTTTACAGATCCACATACTCTCATTCTACTTTGTATACGTAAATATAAAGCTATCGGATTGAAATTTGGCACATAGGATTATTTTCATCAACTAATGAGTTCACTAAAATATGAAGATAATCGAATGAAAATCACGTCTACTTCATATACAAAAGTATGATTTCGAATGTATTTTTTCAGACAAAGGGCATGTAAATATAGAGCTATCGTGCTGAAATTCACTATATACGATTATTTTTAGCAACTAATTCATATAAACGAAAATGAGCATGCTCACAAAAGAATCACTCCTACCTTCCATACAAAAGTACTTTTTCGAACGTGTAATCTCGGTCTTTGTACAAGTAAATATAAAGCTATCGAACTGAAATTCGGCTCATGTGATTATTTTGAACAGCTAATTAATGCAATTGAAGATAGACATAATTGAATGGAAACCACGCCTACTTCACATACAAAATTATGATTCCGAACGTATGTTTTCAGACAATGTGCATGTAAATATAGAGCTATCAAGCTGAAATTCATAATATATGATTATTTTTTGCACTTAATTTATATAGTCAAAAATAAGCATGCTCACAAAAGAATCACTCCTACCTTCCATACAAAAGTACGTTTTCGAACGTGTAATCTGGGTCTCCGTACAAGTAAATATAAAGCTATCGAACTGAAATTCAGCTCAAGTGATTATTTTGAATACCTAACTAAAACACTTGAAGATAGACATAATGGAACAAAAACAACGCCTATCTCCCATACAAAAGTTTGATTCTGAACATATATTTTCAGATATTGTGCACTTAAATATTGTTCTATCAATCTCAAAATCAGTATGTATCATTATTTTAAGCAATTCATTCATACTACCGAAAATAGTTGATATTGAAAGAAAATCGCATCTACCTTCCATATAAAAGATTGTTCGCAGAGGTATGTTTTAAGATACTTCGCACTTAATTATGAAGATATCACAATGAAAATATGCACATAACATTATTTTGTAATAGAAAAGCTAATCGTTGAGAAATGGACATAAGCAAATGTGAACCACATCTATCTGTCATATAAAGTTACATTTCATAATATATAATTTCGGATTTTTTGGCATGAAAATATAAAACAAAAAAGCTGAAACTCATTTTCACCTTTGTCTATATTTTCATTTAAAAATTCTATAACAAAAATTTAATATTAAAGTTAAATCAAAAATGAATTAATTCAAAATGTTAATCCTGGTGAGTTAATAAAGCAAAGTGTGAATGAGAGAAAAAAAAAAAAAAGAAACCAATTATTAATTATATTTATCCTTTTTTCAGTTACCTACTTCTCGTTTATTATTTTCTTTTTATATCCTCTTTCACATTTATAGTCGTACTCGTACAGAAGGATATATATTCTGTAAATTATATTTTCAAATGCAAACGTCAGCATATTTTGTCTCACTGGTGACATGGTGATTTTATAAATAAACCATAACTTTTATGTTGAACAATGTTGAAAACAGAGACATAATAACACAAGAAGCTCGGAAGCAAGCTAATACGCTAATACTCACATTTTTAATCTAATTTATACAATATAATTACAAAAGTTGGTGACTTTTTCCACAATAATTTCTTCTTTTACTTAATTACTTCTAACAGAATGTCTACACTTGAAATATGAAAGTAAAATATATACAATGGGTGCTACATATATAGTGTTGGTGTGTTGTAAGGAAAGCAATGGATAGCTAAAGAAGTCCTTTAATATTTATTTTGATTATGTTGATAATAATGGTCTCAATTATGATGATGATCCGATGTTATTGCAAATCTATGAATATTGGTTTGATTTATTTTCACTTTTACATTTAATTAATTCAATATTTTCGAAACAAAGCCAATATAGATTGGTTTTGAGCGAAACATCTTAGTAAATCGAGTTAACAGCATGACTGACTTCAAAACAAAAACCTTAATTCCCTTCCCAAAATATGTAGAAAGACTACTTGAAAGTTAAAGAACAATACAAAACAGAGAGAAATATAATATTTAATATATGAATATATAAGATGTCCTTACCATAAAATTATATTACTTACACTCTTGCAAACATACTACATATACAATACACAAAATGATAGCAGCAAGTTGCTAATAGCAAAGATGAGACTAGATGCTATTATAAAGCTACAATGACAGCAACAAAAAAATATGCGAACGTTTGCGCAACAAAATCGACCATAACTACGACAAAAATTACCAACGCTTATAATAATCCGTATTACCAGCCGCAAGCCAATACAGAAGGTATATGTATGTACGATATGGGCGAGTACTCCTATTCGTACTCGTGTATTCGTACATATAGCCATCAGCCATAGAATATGGTTTTATTTGTTGTGGTTGTTGTTTAATTTTTGCTAATTTTTTTTTTTTTTTTTTTTGGGTCGTCGTTGGTTTGCTCTTTAACTTATTAGCCTGATAATCATACTCTGTTATGGAATTATGAATTAATTTTACTCCAATGTATAACCAATATTCTAGCAAACAATATTATGTTATACAAATTTTTGAATAAAAAAAAATTCTCTTCAAACATCACATAAGCAATCACATTTAAGACTCATCATTATGAGCCATTTTCAAAATTATATAATTTCCTATAATGAAGGAGAACCTCTTCAACTTTTTCTACTCTTATTAATGCAACACAAAATATATTTCATTTCTCTATTTTCTTAGTCAACAAGTACCAAAAAGTACCGACTGATGAATGTGGAACGAGTGAAGAGAGTATGAGTCAGTGTATGATTTCAATTGATTTCAATTTGTAGCCGAGTCACTATAATGTTTGCTGGGCTATTTCCATTATACACATCCATATGGATATGGATACATTATGTTGGTATAGTATTGTGGCAGTTGCTGCTGCTGCTGAGCTATTGATGATTGTCAACAGACACTTTGCAAAATTAACCAAAAATTTCACAGATGGTAAATAAATATTTTAAGCATTTGAATGTATCACAATAAAACAAACATCGCACTTTAATTTAATTACTAGTTTTCAGTTTTTAGAATGATCAATTAGAAAATATTATAGAAAATAAATATTTTCTTTTATAAAAAAGTTTAGACAAAAAACTGAAGTAACGATTTTTTTTTTTTCATCATTTTTTATTAGAATTTAGCAATAATTTTGCTGAAAACAATACAAAAATTTAACAATGGCAATGCCTTGAACTATGACAGATAATCAGACAGAGTTGTATTTCGGTTTAATTTTTATGGTTTGTATGAAAATATATATTTTTATATGTAAGGTAGCCGTAATTTTTATTCATATGCGCCTATTCCAAAAGTAATCTGTTTTTTTTTTCTAGTAAAAATAATTACATATATATGCCAAGTTTCAGTTTTATATTTGCAGTCTCAGTGTCTGAAAACAAATGTTCGAAAATATAACTTTGTATGGTAAATAGGCGTGGTTTTTATCGAAATACGTCAATTCTGAAACCTATTCGATTGCTAGTAAAAATAATTTATATTTAGGGTCATTTTCACAGCAGCAAAGTTAACTCTTAGAACAGAGTTAACTAACAGTATTGCCACCATTATAAGGCACACAGGTCTGAGCACTCTTTAAGGAAAGACATTGGAGGAAAGCATATGTATTTGAAGAAAATTTTGAGCCAGAAGAAACAATGAGAACAAGTCATACATTTTATAACTGTACGATCTCGGGGTAATTATATTGATATTTTCAGATAATTTGAAATTAATTTTGTCCGGAAGCCTCCTCTGAGAAAAAAATCATTTCAGAAAAAATTTTGGGTAATAAAAGTAAGTAGGTATTGTGTTATATGTATTACCCTTTATAAGCACCCTGGGAGTGATGGTATGTAGAAGAACCCCCCAGGAGTGCATATAGGGGAGATTAATTTAAAGAAATCTGCTGCTGAGTCGCATCGAATGCTTGTGGAGACAGTGCGCTATCGGACTTGCAGAGACTTGTTTCGTCGGTTCAAAGAAGGCCATTTTGACTTGAGTGACAAGAACGTGAAAATAGACCCAAAAAAAGTTGAGGACCATGATTTGTAGGTTCTTTTGGATGAGGACGACACCCAATCGCAAAAAATGCTTGCCGAACAGTTAGTTGTTACTCAAAAAGTCATTTCCATACGTTTACGAGCCATGGGGAAGGTTAAAAAATTTGAAAAATGGGTATCCCATGAATTGAACGATAGGCAGATGGAGCGACACCAAAACACATGCGAAATCTTGTTTGCTAGACAAAAAAGAAAGTCGTTCCTGCATCTTGTGGTGACTTGTGATGAAAATTGGATATACTTTGAGAATCCTAACCGTAAAAAAAAATCGTGGGTCGATCCCGGCCAACCAGCAACTTCTTCTTCAAGACCAAATCGCTTTGGACGCAAGACGATGCTGTTCGTTTGGTGGGATCAGCAGGGTGTCATCTACTACGAGCTGTTCAAACCTGGTGAAACTGTCAATGCTCACCGCTACTACCAACAACTAGTGAAATTGTGCCGTGCTTTGGGTGAAAAAAATGCCTGGTTATGGACAAAGACATGAGAAGCTGATTTTTTGTCCACGACAACGCCCCATCGTACACGTCAAAACTACTTGGACACACTCAATTGGAAGGTGCTACCTCATCCCGCTTATTCATCAGACCTGGCTCCTTCTGACTATCACCTGTTTTCGTCGATGGGTCACGCGCTCGCCGAACAGCACGTCGATTTGTATGAAGACGTCGGAAAATGGCTTGACGAGTGGTTTGCCTCGAAAAATGAGGAATTCTTTTGCCATGGTAAATGTATTTTTAGCTTGTACATTTGGTATATACTAACGAACTGACCTGACCGAGTTCAATCTGCCGGAATTTGAATGAAGTGACCCCGAATACATACGAAAATGTCATCTGTGTTGCTAGATACAAATGCCTACTGGGGTAGAACTGATAAAACATTTATTATACCATTTTGAAGCAAACAACTATTTGTTTTTTAACTATAATGGAATTTAATCTCAAGAACCAACGATATTGGTTTTAGTCTTATCTCACCCACAGCACTCACCATAAGTCACTACTGAGTACTGCTTTCTTTTGCAGTCATAAAATTGTGCTGAAATCAAATTAAATGTATAAAAAAATGATCACTAGATTTCTGATGAAGAAATATACATATATGCAGTGTAGTATATAATAGTTGAAAGACAATGTGAGGCATAAACAGATGGCAATGCTGATGATGAGATATTCGTCTAAGAGTAAGTTCAACATGATGTCAGACAAAACGTGACTAATACAAAATCCATAGTTTTACGTATACGAAACGTATCACAGTGATTTGCAGAAATGTGATAGAAAAAGTGCAATAAAAGAAAATGAGCGAGATAGTGAGTACAAACAAAAAAATACAATAAAAGAATTGAAAATGTTTACGCGTTCATACCATACATACTCGTTGTATGCATGCATCTACTTATGTATTGGAGTATGTTAGTAGAAACAGTAGTTTTTATAATTCGTGACTTATTCAAGAAGCCACACACAATAGAGTCGAGGTAGTGTCTGAGCATATTATTTGTGGATATACATATGTGGCATTTTTGTGAACTTGACTTTATTTTATTGTAAATGCATGTGCATACTTGTATATATGATTTCGCACGAATGGGACTTTTTTGTTTTTTTTGTATTATAGTGTGTTCATCTTAAAGTAGGTGACAGATGTCAAGCATACAGACAGTTGATTTATGAAGATTGAGTTCAAATGTGGGAATTTTAAGTTCAATTTTCATATACACATTTATGTATAGAAATTCTTGAGAATATCTTTCTTAAAGAATTGTTCTGCTTCATATATTCTACTTACGTATACATTTTTTATTAAATTAAATGAAATTCATATGATACGGTTAAAAAGGCCACACGCCTATTTTCTGATGTGCACATCAGAAATTCAAGTATGAAGGTTTTTGATGCAAGCATATGTTAGTACAATGTAATAAGTGTGTTGTCCACAAGTTTGTGCCATGACAGTATACAGTTTACTGTAAGCTACAGCTGTCACATGTTTTTTTTTTGGTAATCGGTAATCAGATGCCAAAACAGTTTTGAGGTTTCTCTTTCTCAAAATATCACACTAAAAGTGAAAAAAGGGCCAGGGTGTAATTAAATATCCAACTATAGCATAGCAGCGTATGACAGCTATGAATGTCAGTTGTCAAAAATTCAATTAACATAATGATAATATCCTGTTTCTACCTAAGAGCGTATATATACACTACAGGTGAATCATACAAATACTGCCATCTCTATCAAAAATGATTCATAAAGCGGGGGAAAAAAAAATGGAAGCAATAAAAGTAGGTGATGAAAAATGCACACTAATTCGCCCTTCCTACGCTCCTAGTTCATGATCAATTCTAAATATGTGAAGCGAATTTCAGATATGTCTTCACTTCCACCTATACTTGGCAAGCAAAAATTATCTAAATAAGCTCTCCTAAGGGGGGAATAGGGATTTATTATTTTTTTTTTTTTCAAGTTTCAAGTCAATCGGAGCAGAATTGACGAAGTTATGACTATTTTTTTACCTGTCAGATCAACTGACTCCATGCGTATAGGCCGAGCAGAGCAGGAAGCTGAAAAACAAGCAAAAGAAGGCAGAATTCATCGTAGACAAAAGCAAAAAGATGCTTTAGACATCATGGATGATTGCAACATCCTTTATGGACCTGGCATCAATGACGATTCAATGTGAGGTAAGCCGATAAAACTCGCTTATGAACGTTTCATCTCAAATTGTTTAGTTTTCAAAACTTTAAAGCATTTTTCACACAATGCACGTTTTCAAAGTCGGTGTCCCGCATAACTTCAAAACTAATGCACCGATCGATTTATGACGGACACCGCGATTCAACTTTTTTCTGAGACGCTCCAGAATAATTGGTGCCATTGCCGTTAATATTTTAATTCTTTAAATGTCATACTATAATGTACCATTGGTTTTAATAAATAGATTTTAATTGTTTCATGGAAAAGAAATCACAACACCCCCCCCCTGAAGAACCACGCACATACCTCGATATACGGCCATAATAATGTGAAATTTGGGTGCAAATTCGAAAGCCGTATAACGAATCAATTAATAAATTTGAATCGCCTGTTTAATGACATTTTTTTCGAAGTGCTTTGTTAGAGTTTTTTATTAGTGAGTTTTACGGGTTCTTCGTTTTAGCGTAATGTGCTAATGAATTATGAGCCTTTTTAGATATGTGCGCTTATTGAGGTTTCTACGAGGGCACACTGAAAATTGTCATAAATTTGGAGTCACATTGTGTGTTTTGGGCAATTTTTAGATTTTTTATGAGTGTATTTCAAAATCTATCATATGTCATGTGTCATATGCGAGTACATTTTTGAATCTATTTATAGTTCAGAATCCTCAAATATGTGCTCTTTATGTATTTTCTTCAACAGCACACTGAAAATAATCATCAATATAACGGCAAAGATGGTTTATTACACACGAGCCGTGTGTTTTGTGACATTTCTTTTTCAGTGTACGATTGGGAGTCATTCTTATGAATTCTTATGAGCTAATTGACCAGTGTTATATGTGACTTGTGTAAGAGAATTTATGAACCTCTTTAGAGTAGGTATTTTATAAATGAATATATGAGTTATTGAAAATCACATGTGAGAGCATTTTTAGCAAAGATTTTTATACAAAATTTTTGAATCGAGTTTGAAGTCAAGAATATTTTAATAAAAATTTTCAAAATTATAACATTTTCAAAGTCATGTATAAAGAAAAATTATTTGAATAATATTTCTAATATTGTTTACTATGATAGCCTTAATCTCTGATTTTTTTTTAGGAGTAGACATCACCTTCGCTACTACTTTCTCGTTACACTATGACAACGAGTATTCTAATAAATGACTACACATTCCACATTCCACATTCCATATTAATATCATTTGAAGCAATTAAATAATGAATCCACAGCGTGGAATTAATTATAAAGAATTTCTTATATTTTTTTTTTTTTTTTTTTTTTTTATATGTGACATGTATAAATTGACACCATATCAGATTTTATTATTAACAATTTTCATGTGTCACACTTAAATCTTTATTATATCTTCTTTTTATTTTTATTTGATAACAGAAATGAGAAGAAAAGAAAAACAACAACAAAAACAATTTGCCAAAAACAGTGTAAATCTCTGTCAGATGCTAAAATTAGTAGCTTGACTTTATACGACAATAAAAAAAAAAGAGTTTGCAACATAAAATGCCACAGATTGAAATATAGAGAAAAGAAGAAGAAGAAGAAGTGGAGTGATTAAGTGTCTACTCTCCTATAAAGAATGAAACTTTTTTATGGTGTTAATTTGTAAAATTTTTGCAAAACGGTGTGGATCATAAAATTAATACTGGCGGGGCTGCATATCAACATTGTTCCGGCTGCGGCTGCTGCAGCTATTCTTCTAGATGCTGCATTTTTAATGTTAAATGTTTAATTTTTTTTTATTCTTTTGCAATGAATAAGGCATATTTTTTACGATCGTACATACAAATTTAAACGTAAAACCTGTAAAAGTTTCAAGTAGTTGCACTTGTGCAAAGTTTTGTGAAACAAAGTGCCTCAAAAAAAAAAAAAAAAAAAAAAATAGAAAACAATTTGGATGCACTAATATTACCATACTAGCTGAAAGCCTCTTGAAAACTTTTTTTTTTTTTAATGCTTTCAAATACTTTCACATAGCAGATAGAGTAGAATTCATTTTACACGCTGCACCAATACATTCCTGGAAAACTGCTGTCAATTATTTCAAATTAAAAACTTTCACCATTTTATTTTGTATTTGGTGTTTTTTTTTTTGTACTATATCAGCAACAATAAAAAGGATATACCACAACAATAAATGAAGGCAGCAAAATTTATAGTTTGTCACTAATTCACAAGCACAAGGAATAATCGTCTTTGTTTTTGTTTTTTTATTAAGCATTTTCCAAGTTTTGGCATATTAAGCGGCAAGAAAAACACTTTGGCTGCCAAGTATTGCCAAGCTACTTACTCAATTCTTGCCAACTGACATCTAAGTTTATTGTTGTAAAGCATTCGAGAGAAAAAGAACAGCAAAGGCATGTACAAGTGGCATAGAAAAAAAGTTAACTTTTTCTTTAGAAATGTTCTCATAGTTTGGTTATTTTTTTTAATTTTTATTTTATTTTGTGTAGGTATTCTGAAAATGAAAACCTACAAAAACAGGCAGCAATAAACTGCCAACTTTAAGCCAATTTGTAACAATGTTCATGAACGAAAAAAAAAAAAGAAATTAATTATAGCAACGTAATCATTTACACCACTTTATTACAAGCGCATTTTTTTTTTTTTTTTTTTTTTTTGAATATTTGGCTCAACTTTATGATACCACAAAAATGATAAGCCAAAAAGTGTTTTAACTATATTAGAATGAAGAAAGTGCAAGTTTATTAGCAAATATATATTTTTTTTAAATATTGCTACATTATATCTATGCTATAAGTCAAAACTGATGATTTTCGAGATATCTTGTTCTAAATTTCAAATCAAATTTCATCATCATATTGCTGCGAAAATTGTTTATAACTAATACCCGAATCTAAGAAAAATATAATAAACGAATAATAACAACAAAAACATAGGCAAGCTGTAGAGCCAAGAGTCGATGAGTCTCCGATCAGCAACAAATTGAAACAATTACCGATCAGCAGTAGAGTTGAAGTGCAGCAGTAGAGCCGAAGCGTTTCCGATTAGCTCGTCAAAGTGTTAGCGACAAGTAGAAGCAGTCGAGTGTGAAGTTGAAGTATTGCCGATAGTCGAAAAGTGGAAGTTTCCAATTAGTTACCAACCAGGAGTAGAGTAGAAGATTTACCGATCTACAAATCGAATTACTACCGATCAGCAGTAGAGTCGGAGAGTTACTAAGACTTTTCAAATTAGAAGAGACATTTCGACCTCACTATATAACAAACGGAGGATTTGGACTTCGTCGATGACATCTGCCTCCTCTCACAGAGACTTATCGACATGCAAGAGCAGGCGGACAGCTTAGTCGCGCTGGCACTTACTGTCGGACTGGAAGTCAACATCGCAAAGACCAACGCCATGAGAGTTAATCACAAAAATGCAAGCCATATAATGGTCGACGGATGCCCGGTGGAATTTGTTGAAAGCTTCTGTTTGGCTCGGCTGCATTATTACGGCAGACGGTGGAGCTAATGAAGATGTCAATTGCAGATTAAACAACGCAAGAGTGGCGTTAGGGCGACTGTATGCAGTGTGGGCGAGCTCGCTAATCAACAGGCGCACAAAACTGCAAGTATTCAGCTCATGTGTGCAGTCAGTATTGTTGTATGAAAGTGAAATATGGCTGATCTCTAACACCATCACACAAAAGTTACAAACTTTCGTCAACAGATGCCTCCGCATCATCTGTAGAATATTCTGACCGAACACCATCAGTAACGACGACGCGCTGTGGAGACTAACGAATGAAAAACCCGTCCTGTGCCAAATCAAAAATAGAAAGTGGCAATGGATAGATCACACGCTAAGTTAACCTTCGGATGTCATTACAAGAATGGCACTAGACTGCAACCAGCAAGGAAGCAGAGGTCGCGGTCGGCCAAAAAATACTTGGAGTATGTCGATATTGCGCGAGCTAGCTGATGGCAATACAACATGGGACGGTGCAAAAATAATAACACAGAACCGTGTACGATGGAAGAGTCTTGTTGAGGCCCTACGCTCCCGAGAGGAGTGAACAAGGAGAAGAAAATATATACGAAACGAGACTTGGCGACATTGGAGCATCATGCGACTTCATCTATCTTATATTGCAGTAAAACAATGCGAGCTGCTAAATTGGACCCTACTATATCATAGAAAGCAAAATGTAGACAACGTGACTCAGCGTAAAACAAAATTTATATTATTTTCAGCATTTTTGCTGAGGATAGCAGAATGAAATTTCAAATTTGGACCAGCCTTTTGCAGTTATTGAAATAGCTTCAATTTTTTATGGGAGACCCTCTGGTAGAAAATGTTAGAGGTAAGTATGTCTGAAGGAAATGTTGGCGAGAAAAATGAATAGCGTTGGTCATAGTTACGCTTTAACGATTATTTTCGGATACCCACATAGATTTTTGTCGATTTTTAAGTATTTGTGTTAATTTTTTTATGGAAACCCCCTTAAGGGTTTAGAGGGTAAGTATGTTTGTTGGAATAATTGAGGAATAATAAAAATGAATGGAGTTGATCAGGAACTCCTAAGCAGGTTTGGGAATGTTTGTTAATTTTCACATGATTTTATGTTGATTTATTATGGGAATCGATCGAGAAAAAATTAATGCTAATCAATCATACCTTTTACAATACTGCCGATGATTCTTGAGCAGCTATGGAGCTTTTTGTCGATTTTCGCACATTTTTCCATTCATTTTTTATGAAGTCTACTTAAGGGGTAGATATACATTCGCAGAAATCATTGTTGAGAAAATATGAATGGCGATCAGTCATGCATTTCACCACTCTAGGGGCGATTGCTATTTAATTTTGAGCTTTCTTATTTATCAGGGACTTTCAAAATCATTTTGCTGGGAAGGCTATCTGAAAAATAGAGATTGGTGGTAAGGTATATTCAGGTATATAATTGGTTGCAAAAACAAATAAGAGTGGGTTAAATATATTTAAGTAAAAAAAATCAACATGTGACACTTATAAACCCCGAAGGGCTCTTTGGACGAGCTTTAAGTACGTTTAGAAAAAATGTTGAGAAGAAAAATTTAATTGATGTCAATTTTGGTTATTTTAATGAATGTTAATTATATGTACAAGATTAACGTCGAAAATGGTCTGTTTATAATCAACGTGTAAATTTGACTTGACTCTCATAACTAATTAGAAGAATTATTTTTAGGTCAACTGATCATAAAATTATATACATTTATTAACTGAAACAATCACCTCAAAATGATCTAAACCATATTTTAGTTAAATTTATTTCATAATTTATACACACATACACATTGAATGCTTGCTTCACAGCATTTCTCTCAAAATGAAAATTTATTATTAATTCATTTCTTATACACTTGTCAATTTTTCCCCCCAAAAAAAAATTAATGTGATAATATTATCAACATTTTCTGGAAAAAAAAAAAAATATTTAATTTAAATATTTAATTAATTTTCTCGTTTGTCTATCAATTTATTGACAATAATAAATAAGGTCTTATCAAATGAAAGTTGTTGAGCATTCGTGATTTTTTCATATATCAAATAGGTGCCTGGTAGTTGTATTGCTGCTATTTTTATATTCGTTGCATAAATTACTAACAACAAAAGCAGCAACCTAAAATGCATGGTTGCATCAAAAAGAAGAAGTATTTTAAATGTAAATTAAATGATTTTTCTTGATTCTAAATTTTTATTTTTTTTTTTTTTTGTACCATGCGATATGATAAGATCAACGTTTTCCTACTTCAAAGGTGCTGCTGTACAATCGAATATAGCTCACCTATGCATGTCAATATACATAGGTGGGCTTCTCATACAATAAAATGTATTATGATTGTATTAGTAACAACAACAACAACAACAACAACAACTGAATATAAATATTATAATACATTGAAATGCTTTCCCAATATCGCAGTATGATGCATCGCGCAACATACCGCATTGCACGCAATATAAACTCTGTGGGATTGCTTAATGCCTAATTCGGAGTGGAAAAAAACTGTTACAACAGCAATGTTGGTGCATATAGCAGTAGCAGTAGCAGCAGCAGCAATACAATTAGTAATAACAATGTCATGTTTAATGATAGACATCGATCAAAGGCAATTAGCACAAAGAGTTGCACAGAAACCATTGCGCTACCAATGCATTCATATAACTATAATTATATATAAAGGGAGCGATAGCAACACTAGCAACAACAACAACAACAAAATAGAAAGTTTACAATTTCAACGGAATGTATTTTAATAAAAATATGCTTAAACTCATTCATGCATTTAGCAAAATGTACCTTCCATTCGAATCTAACCAAATACACTAACGATTTCCGTTAACAATTAAAATGTCATTTTCTTCGTACATATTGGACCAAGCCCATGGATATTTCACAATTAAATATGCAAGTAATACAGATGAAGGGAGAAATTTTATAATTTTTAAACTAAAAAAAACTTTAAATTACACTTAGACTATTCGTAAGAATTATTGAAAGATCCGGAATTCGTGCTCCATATGAAGTTCCATGCGCAGATCTAGAATGTTTTGTACGTAATGTTCCTTTACCCTATCAAAAGAACAAGAACATAATCCATGTTCATCAAGTGGACCATGTGAAACCAGACCAAGGTCTGTTAGAGGATATTATCCCTATAGCTGATACCTCTGAGGGCCAACCACAAGTGTTACGGGCACTACGACCAAACGAGATCTTTTGTTCTTTTACCCTATTCTCTTGTTACAAAATGCTTGAGACAAAGTGAGTAAGTAGTCTGTCTGATTTACAGATTTTTACAGAAAATTAGAGATCTTGGAATTGAAATTTGATGGATTTTATCTTTGATTATTTTTAGAAAAAGGTTCAACCCAAAAATGAAAATGGGGAACAAAAAAATCTTTTGTGTTCAAATATCATTTTTGAAACGAAAAACATTATTTCATGAAGTTATTTTGATGCCCGGCGGACTACAAAATGTCATGCTGGCTTACTTTGTTCTAGTACGAGCTGAAGCTGGTCAACGGCAAATAATATGCTGAAACGTTGTGTCATCTTCCAACCTAAGGCGATGGTTCGTCTCTTCAGATAGATCCATTCTATAAGTGCACGTACCTCAGGGTGCGAAATATAGTAGATTGTGAGCAATCTTAAATCAGGCTTGTTAAAATCATTCTGGGACTGAAAGCAATATATGGTCCGGTGAGCCCTTTGATTTGTCTGAGAGCAGGGATGTTATTTCAATAGCGATTTCAAAGGTTTGTTGTTGTTGTTGTTGTTTTATAAAGTTTATACCTGAAGGTATGATGATAATACTGAATGGTGAATGTGTGCAATCTTAATTTAGGTTTGTTAAAATATATTCCATTGGAAGCTATGTTTGGTCTGATGAACTCTTTGGCTAAAGTCAAGGATGTTTTAATTCAATAGGAGTTCTAGCCATTTTATGAAACTAGTAGGCGTACTAGTTTGATGAGACGACTACGAGAGATCTTAAATCAGATTAGTTCGAAAACCGTTTGGTCCATGGACGTTGCAGTGTCGTTGCCATTAAATAATTTTTATTGTATCCGAGGCTTTGTGTAGTACTTTGAGCATAACGAAATTACCATGTAGTAGATTGCTGGACTGGCTACTGGTTTGGTTTTTGATTAAGTTTAAGAATTGAGCCAGGAAGTGATGAGCAATCCCCTATCCGACACCTGGAGACAAGCCCTATGGAGGTTAAACCCCCCAAACGGATAATTAGAAAGTGTTGAACTAAAAGCTATGCTAAAAGCTATGAGACCAGAGAGAATTTTCTAATTGGAATTCCTTCAAACATGGAGGGCCATAGAATCCAAAATCATGATTCTGCATTGATAAATGGAATGCAGAGCCTTTTCTGACTAATTTGTCTGCAAACTGCATTTACATTTTATCCACGATGGCCTTGTTTAAAGCGAACAAACTTTGTAGTGCGTTAAATCATTCAGCTAAAAAAAAATTTAGAGGAAATTTTTCAAGAGCAGAGTGCCTTTATGGCTCTTGGAATATGCGAGAGTATAGTGATTTACAACTTTTATCAAACTTTTAGCCAAAAAAAGGCATTCGATTTAGAAATAAAAGAAATGAAGATGACGATGTTTGATCTAAACTGGGCACCAGAGCGATCCGATCTGAAATCGTAAATTCTTACGAATTAATAAGACAATTTCTAAATTGTTCCAGTGCTAATATAACAATATTTCACAGATCTTGTTGGGTGATTTGACCATTTAACTTTTGATTTAATAATTCTTTAAATTTTTAATTTCAAGGAGTTGAAGACTACTTCTAGCTCAGCAACTATTTCCTTCCATTTCTCAACCAAAAATTTAAATAGCAATGCCCAAATGATTATAATTTAAATTTATTTCTTCTAGAAGATTAATATGTTTTTCAATCAATTTAATTTCTTTTAACGACTTTCACAATAATTTTATGCTCAATTCCAAAGAAGCATAAAAAAAAACCTAAGGGAAAACAGAAAATAATGAAATGAAGAAATAAAAAAGAATAATTTAATGCAAATTTCACACACACATATATTATTCACTTCAATTTTCTGTAGTAAAGTACAACAATATTTATTTGATATTAACATTTCATAAGTTGACTTTATGGATCATAAAATTTATAAGCAATTTTTGCCTACGAAAGAAATGTCCTTAAAATGAAACAAATGAAATAAAAATGTAAAAACTACATAAATAGGTTACCTGACACATTATTTAGATCCTCTTTTCTGTCAAATACATATATATAACATAATTCGTAGTCATAAAAAGTACTTCATGCAAACACATAATTAAAGCGCATTAATTTCATATTATCAGATCGTTTGTAAAGGTATTAGAATTATGTTATGCAATGGGTAAGCACTACAAACAAACAAATAAAAAAAATGAACAAGGTTGGACATACGTATAACATATCCATTCACAGGCCCAATTAAAACCGAAATGGAAGCCTCAAACTGACCTTTACTACATACCACTGTCACATAGTCACATCAGCAGGAGTTTATACAAAGGTCCTGTATTTATGTTCATTTCCATTTCTTGTTTTTAGTAGAACATTCACGCATATACATATATGTACAATCCTTTTGTAACCCTTTACTTAAACCCCATTGTCATTAAACAATTACAATAAACTTTATTTTGATTACACACACACACACACACACACACACTGAAATGAATGAAAACATGGTAGTTAAGTAATAAAATTTACTACTCTATTTTTTATTGTATTTTATTCTTTTATATTACTACATGTCCAAATTGCGCATATAGTGGCATTAAAAGTAGTAGTAGTAGTAGTAGTTTCCCCCATTCGATTCCTTCAAGCAATTTGCTTGTATTTACATGCTATTTAGTAAAGAAAGAAAAATTTCTTCATACATATTATGAATGTATGTATGTAGTAATAAAATACAAAAAAAATAATGTACTAAAATAGCATAAACAAACTACAAACAAAATATACTTCCCACGTTTTAAGGAATTCTCACTCTCAAAATTTTTCTTTGGTATTATTACATAATCAAGATTTCGTATCGTATCAGAAAATATATTTATTTTTTTTTTTTCATGTACGAGTCCATTACAAGGTGAAAAAGCCAATTGATACAATAGATATTGTATATTATAATAATATGCATTTAATATGCATAATTAAATTGACCGAACTATGATACCCTGTAGACAATTTTTTTTTTAAATTAATTTAAATTTATGGACAAGTTTAAGGATATTATTTAGTCAATTTGATTTGCCTGGTCTCTTATTATCTAAAAAATTGAAAGTACAATATTTACAATATTTTTGAATGACTCTAAAGACAGCCAAGATAGTTTTTTCACTATAAATTTGACATTTGATAGCCCAATAGTAGTACAACTTGGAATATAATATTGATCAAATGTAGAATTATAGTTTATTAATTCAATAAAATACTGCAAAGACAAATATTTCAAGAATTTTTAAGGGCTTCAGTTCTAAGAAACAAAATGCACTGAGTACTGACTCAGTTGAAATATAATATTTGCCAATTGACCATCAAATGTCAAAACTATGATAAAAACTTCTTTGGACTATTTTTAAAGTGATGAATAAATTTTTCATGATGCCAGGATGCCATCAAGATAAATTTGCAGTAAAGGGTTTTGAATTTGAAACTTTTTTCTTTATAAAGTGTGTGTGTTTTTTTTTTCAAAAATATTAAACTTACGATAAAGATAGTATTTATCAAATCAGCTATCTAAATAATCCCATGTCTTTGGTGTTTTTATTTAGCATACCCTATAAAATTTACCATGCAAAAGCTTACACCGGAACAATTTTCATAAATTGAACTGTGCCAAGAAACAAACAATGCCAGGTTCTTAAAATATGACATAGGAATGTAAACAATTAATCAATTCCAGTGTAGGAATAGATGAATATAGCTGGTGGCACTTCTAGGTGTGACAGCTTCCTAATATTCTAAAGCATCACTGAAAAATAAGAATAAATCATGCTTTTTTGTTTTGCATGTACAGCACAAACTCGAAGGGAAAGTATTTTTCTTCGTAGTCTATAGTACTTAGCTATGGACCATCTCACTCGAAAGTATCAACTTCCTTCTAACTGAAGAGACGTTTTGTTGGCTTTGCTAAGAATTTAATAAAAATTTTTTACAGCAGCGTTGTTATTATACATTAGCGACAGTTCTCTATATAAATGAAACGAACTAGTTCCACACTAGTTACCGACTAGTCTCAAACTAGTTACCGACTAGTTTCTGACTAGTTATCAAAATTATTTGTTACATATGGAATGTTTAATTATGACATGCTTTATTATTACACAGTTTAAATGGATTAAATTTTACAACATACTTATATGATATTAATAGCTTATATGCAAGCTTATAGGTCTGACAATTTTTCACACAGGCATCTCTAGCGCATATCTCAATAAATAGTATTAAACCCTTTTATCTAATGATATCCAAGTCACAAGCAGAGTTTTTGTGTATATTTATTTGTTATTGTAATTGTTGTTGTTGTTGTTGTTGTTGTTATCATTGTTTGATTACATTGCATGGCGCTGAGCTCATTATTCACGCTTAGTTGACCACCTGTGAGTTGAACTGAGTGAGCCTCTCTGTACGTGTCCATATGTACATATATGCTTGTATGTTTATATTTATATAAATTTACATATACATAGGTACATGTGTGACCCCACATGTCATATGCATGCATATGCACATCGTATGCAATATAGATACATGCATGCATTTGTCTAAAGCAATAGGTCTACACGTATTGCGCTTGAGTAGCCGTGACTACCAAGTATACGATACTACAATACTAAGTAATGTATCAACGTTTGTTGTTGTTGTTCTTGTTGTTGTTGATGTTGATATTAATGTTGTTGTTGTGCTTGCTGTTGTTCATTTAATAGCTTTTCATTGTGCGTGAAAGGAAAAAACGAACGCGTTGACAGTCTTCCTTTCTATGCAACCACATTGTTTTTGTTGTTGTTGTTTTATTTTCGTTTAGCTAATGAATGCGCTTTTATCGTTAAGCAAAATTTGAAAATTTACATAATTTTTATTTTGTCTTGATAAAAATCAAAAAAAAAAACACACTATGTGGTAGGGAGGAGAGCGAGAGAGAGAGAGAGAGCGAGCTCAACACAACGACAATTTCAACGGGTTGCAGCAAAGTAGAAACATTTTTAATTAATCTTATTGTAATCTACAAAATTTATATTAAAGAATTAATATCAAAGATTGCTTTTTTTTTGTTTAAAGAAATTTTTAAGTTAAACTAACCCATTTTACTTTGAATCTGATCAATAAGAAGTCATAGTTTAGGAATTCATTGATATAGGATGTAAAGTGAATGTGTAGGAGGTATATTTGTGGTAGATATTTTAGTAAAAATATTAACAAAATATAATCATTCTAAATAAATGAGCGCTAAAGCATTCCGCCACCAATCTACCGATACTTCCATCTCTATCGGTATCATATATACATTGTCATTTCTTTGACTTAACAAACCGAAGGCCAATAATTCTAAAATAACTAGTCGAACTACTATAGCAGTTTTCTTTATAAGAGGTCTTCATCTTAGGGAATTATATGGGAATCATATGGGAATTACTTTCAAATCATTTTCAATAGAGCACTATGAATGCTATGGATTATATGAATCTCCTCAAAACCCTTTGATTAACACTATGAATTATACTAGCGTCCTCAAATACCTTTGATGAACACATTCATCCAAACTTTTTTTTTTTAGTTACTTGCTATAAAAATTTGCTTAATTTCTTCGTAAAATGCAATGTCAATAAACTTCTCTAACTCTCTTAACTTAAAGTGGAATGAATATCTTTGTTTTACCATACAATAGTTCATAAAAAAATATGAAAAATGTATATACTGTCAACAATAATTACCATAATAGGTAAATGACAAATATGTAAATAAAAATGATTAATAAAGTTCATCTACCATGAAATGTTAACCCTTTTTGTTTGACGTTGAAAATACGAATATATTTTTTTGTGTTTTAGACTGATAAAATTAAACTTGTGAATTTCTTCGGGTTGCCATCCATCTGAACTTTTCAAAGTTCTAGTACATGCTAACATTGGGAAACTGCCCTGTGTGCGATCGACTTCATGCTTTAAAGATTGCCACTTTGAATGATAAATAGTCCATAAAAAATTCTTTTAAATCCATAAAAATGTATGTAAATTATTAAGAAATAATTTTCCTAAATTCGGCAGTTGGAGTCGCAATTCAGGTAACTAAACAACAATTTCAAAAGTAAAAAATATAGACAAAACTCTTACAATATTCATAATAATAAGAAATAAACCACCAAGTTGCCTTGTGACATTGATATTAATTAAAACAAAAATTACCACACTTAAGTCAATTCCGAAAAGATCCACAACTTGCATGTGAGTTTGCATTTTTGGATGAGACCCTTCGAAACCATTCCGAAGCTATCAGTTTTACACACTTTTGCTGAAATTGATAAAGTTGGCACGTTGTTATCGTCCAAAAGAATTCCTCCTCATACTATTATGGAAATTAATCAGGTTATTGAAAAGAATCAGTCTATGAAGCCTTTTCATTTACCGACAAATCGACGCTTTTGATTTTTTTGTTTAATTTTCTTTCGGAGGCTCGCAATACCAGTGATGCTCTAAGATGCAATTTTATTGTCGGATGAAATTTTAAGCAATTCGATTCTCCACTATTTTAATAGGCTTAAGAGTGCTCAAATATCGCTGACTAGTAGATCCTGAATAGTCTATCACTATCGAAAAATGCTATCAACATACTATCGATACTTACTTCCGAGATGTCTCCAGTTCAATCTGCTTGACATTTTTTTTTAAGCCGTGCCTGAAGTTTTTCGGCTATCAAAAAACTTTTTCTGAACTTCGGCTGAAAAGCAGGATGACATATAATTGGCGCCACTAATGAAAAATCCATATGAATTTTAGAAAGCACTTACTTTCAAACGATACCTGTCACAATTTGATGACAAGCCAATCATTAGTTCACAAGTTACAGTGATTAACGTTACTTTTGTGAATTTTGAAATGAATTTAAAGTAATTTCGGGTGCTGATTGCTTTTTCACAGGAAAAGCCACCGTTCAAATCAAAGTGATAAGTGTTATTCGGACTCTGCCCCATCGAGACAAATGGTAGGGAAGTGATTTTAAACGCGTCCGTACAAGCACGGGTCGTATAAAAAACGTGGTGACACCGGAAAACATCGAAAAGGTCCACAAAATCATTTTGTCCAACCGTAAAGTAAAGTTACAGGAGACAGTTGACATCTTGAAGATATCAAAAGAATGTGTCGGCTTCATTTTTCATCAACATTGGTCCAAGAGAAAGCTGTTTTCCAAATAAGTGCCGCTTTTGCTCACAGTGGACCAAAAATACAACATGTCGATGATTTTAAGCGCTGTTTAGAGCTATCTCGGTGCGATAGAAAGGAGTTTTTACATCGGTATATAACAATGGATGAAACATCCACCTCTAACTATAGTCCAGAGTAAAATCGACAGTCAACTGAGTGGACAGAAGTCGGAGTAGAAACAGTCAGCTGTCAAGGTTATGCCATTCATATTTTGTGATCCGAATGGAATTTTGTTCATCGATTACATTGAAAAAGGCCGAACTATCAGAGCAGTGATCTCTACATGGCCCGAATAATGCATTTGGAGGAGGAAATCGGAAAAAAAAGTACTATATGAAGAAAAAAAGTGTTTCGCATCCACCATATTTGTCAGAATTGGCTCTCAGTAGCTTTTACCTGTTCGCAGATCTAAAAAAAAAAATGCTTGCCAAAAAGAGATTTGACTCGAAAGAATATATGATCGCCGAAACAGAGGTCTATGTTGAGGTAAAAGATGAATTATTCTACAAGAACGGTATCCAAATGTTAAAGAAGCATTAGAATGATTGCGTGGCTCTTAAAAGAAACTATATTGATCTAATCAAGTCGAATATTGTTAAAAAATTGTTGTTTTATTAATTATCCTACGGTTTTCAGCCAAAAGTATTATATCCTCAATTAGATATTCCACTAAATACTCCCAACTTTAGTTGGGGACTATATAAAAAACATATGGCAACGCTTTATTTTACACCTCAACTCACATTTACTACTATTTTCATACAAAAAAAAAAAAAACCAACCTCTGAGCACTGACATCAAAATGATAATACTTAGCATCATGAGCCCGCCAGCTAATCTCTAAAACAATAATACAAATAACAACTACATATACAAGAGAACATGAATATATCTTCAAAGAACAGTAAAAATGCTAAACACTAGCATTACACTCGAACCCGAAAATTTCTAGTAATTAATTAAATTTAAAAAGACACAAAAAAAACACACACACTTCATAAGATAAATATTTTAAGGGTTAAAAGGGGTGAAATAAATGCAAATGCAACGTCAACAAAAATGTACACACCAAGCCAAGAAAAAGTTTCTCATTAAATATTTATGTAGTTTAGAAATGAGAATGCAAAAAAAAAAAACTAAATTCTAAGAAATTCTAATGATACGCCCATCATCATAGTCATCCATCTACTTGCATGTGTATGTGTTCATACAATAATAACAAGCAAGTAAACTTATGAGAGAACGTACACGAAGTACATGACGTTGACGTCATAATTTTAACCTACTTTCAGAATGCAACGCTGTCAACGCCATAACTTCAATTTCCTCTTTTTTTCCGGTACGAATATCAACGCTGAATTCATAATGAATAAGTAATGCGTAAAACAACAACAAGAAGAGAATTTTTACAATCAACTTTTCTTGCTATTTGAATAAAAAAAAAAAAAAGTTGTAATCTCATTACAGTAAAACACCTTCAACAACGTAAACATCAGTGAAAAACGATTAAAACGTTTTTTTCCTTCTTTGCATTCACTTTCAGGATGCTAAAGTTCCACTTATATATACTACATATCGTATATGTATGTGTACCTACACCACACAACCACTACGACCATTATTAATACGCATATGTACGTACAAATGACTAATCCTTTAAATACGTTTAATGTCACGTTCTCTACGTTACGTAAATATGTAGTCGTACATTGTTTTTTTTTTTTTTACAATTGCTGATATGTCTGGTTGCTTGTTAGTTGATTGTTTGTTTGCTTTTGGTCGCATTTACGTACCACTTATAGCTTAGGTCCATTATGCTGTGTATGACACGTGTTTTTAGATGTATTTTTGAGCTTGGTTTTTTTGGTTTTTTTTTTTTTTTTTTTGGTTTTTTTCTCTACGGCTTTATGCTATTCTCAATTGAAATAAGAAGGTGTTAAATGAATAAGTGCTGCAATGAGATGATATGCAGTTTGGAATGGGATACAGATGGAAATTAATAAAAGCTTTGAGAGAATATTTTCTGAAGTTCAAATAAATGCTTTGAGATTTCTGATAATAATGAAAATTTTCCAATGCAAATGAAAAATCGCGCAACTTTCTCAATTGCGTATTCTGTTGCGGGCCCCGGAGACCCGTCAATAAAAAACAAGAAATGGACATAATTTCGTTGGAAGTGAAATCCGACAAAGGTGCAGCCATATGCTGCATGAAACAGTAGCTCCATAAACAACTTAATATGTGAAGAGGAAAAAAGTAGTCTAACCGATTACTGGAGAGCCCAAACAGTCATGCGGCAGTCGAAAAGATTCATTAACCCTGAACACATTAAGGTAGATGCTATCTTGAACCTCAACAGAAGAGACATCAAGCTCTACACTGAACTATTAACAGGTTATTGTAAACTTAATTAGTGGGTGTGGTTAACAACGATCTCTGTCGACTGTGTGTTGAAGAGCAGGAAACAGCAGAACACGTTCTTTGCAATTGCCCAACTGTGGCTAGACGCAGACTAAACAACCTAGGCAAGGGATTCATAGTTCCCAGAGACCTAGTTAAAATCAATCCCACAGCAGTAACAAGAATTATAAATAGTCTTGAGATCTGCTAGTTAGGGAATAGGGCTGCACAAAAGATCTTCAGGTTGCGGTGCTTCATAGCCTTAATAATAATAAAAAAAAAACAAACAAAATTATGCTGCATGAGCTAATTAAGTATGATTCCAATTGAGTAGCTGAACAGCGTCGGCCATATTAAACTGCATAATATTCACGACAAATTCCCGATGTCATGATCCATCCGGCACTGTAAAAACTAAACATTTGTTCATTTTCAACGGTCATCACAGAGATTGGCATTCTGATCTGTAGGTCATGGGTTCAATTCCCGGCTGAAGCATAACAAATTTAATATCGAAAATATTTTTCTTCCGAACGATACCCACCTGTCGGCAAGCAATTCGCAATTCTTTCGGCAGTGACAAATTTGCCATAGAAAAGCTTCTAAAAGAACTATCTATGTGGCAAAGATCAGAAAAAGTTATGTCAGAAGGATTCTGCCGTTCGGAACCGGCTAATATAAGTAGGTCCCTTCTAATGCTGTCCGAATTTAATACGCACAACAGTATTGCAAGAGAATATTGATGCTATCACAATGGGCATTTCTGGCCTCTCAGACAGAGGGCAGCCATATAACCTAACCTAACCTAACCTAACACCCAGTGCTGCAGCCATTTATTATTCATCACCCATTAGCAAATGCGAATTGTTGTTGTTGTTGTTTCTCTTCAGCCGCCTAAATATAATGGAATTGGAATGGAGATCCGATATTAGTGGATTACAGTGGGTTTGAAGTCTTTGATTGTGTGAATTGGCATGCTTTTTGATTAATTCAACAACCCTTGGGGGGACTTTCAAGTCACAATGGATTTTGTTGTTTGTGACATAATATGGGGCGTTTGCAATCATACGTAGAGTTTGAGCTTGAAATCTTTGGAGAATTTCGACATTGAAGGTTGCCGCAGTATCCCACAGCTATATGTCATATGTCCATACTGGTTTTAGGACAGCTGAGTAGAGTAAGAGTTTACACTCGAGTGAGACTTGGAAGTTTCCATTTAGCAACCAATGCAAATTTCTGAGTTTGATGTTTAGCGCCTTACGTTTGGTGAAGCTATATGTTCTCCAAGTTAGTTTACTATCGAAGTGCCTAGGTGCCAAGGTATTTAGTTTAGTTACATTGCGGAATATATTTACATCATTGAGTTTTACAGATGGGCACCGTACTACGTTTAAGGGTGAATGTAACCTGGACAGAATTGGGGTTCATTTGACTTGATTCGCCCAATCTTTCAACCATTGTGTAATCTTATCTAACCCTTTTTGGAGCTTAGCCGAAGCTATTTGTGGAAGGGTATCCATTGCGAGTATAGCAGCAGGATGGATCCTTTAGAGGCTGGTAAATCGTATGTGTGAAGCAGGTATAGCTATGGGACCCATAATGCTGCATTTAGGTACACCGGCTGAACTTTCATAGAGTTCAGACTGTTCTTCACCATCGTGCTTGACGAAAAAGTATCGACTTTCGAGATAGGATTTGATAAATATGTAAAAGTTTATCGGACAGATATCCTTTATTTTATTGAGTAAACCTCTATAAACCTTTGAAAATCATATTTTACTTCATTAAAACTAGATGTTTAGTCAAAATTCGAATATCTACAAAATTCAAAGCTCTGTTACGCAGCAATGAAACTTACTGAATTAATACCCAGGCTTATTTATCTTATTTATTGTGGTAAAATTTCCAAAAAAAATCTAAAAAAGTTACTTTCAATCCGGCACTTCTGTGAAGTTCTGTGGATTAAACCTTGTGAAATGGACACGAGACAGCTCAGCCGGAAATTAGTTGTCTTTCGGTACATTAGCATTCTGGAACCAAAGGAAGTGATACCAACCTGAATGCAAAGAATTGCAACTTCTTCAACAGAACACATTTGTCATGACACTCGTAAAGCTTTAGGAAAAGCTCACAAAAGTTGTATCATTCTTTACCAATGCTTGACTACCGACGTTAAACCATTTTGTATTTCATTCATGTGGATTTCGTTGAACTCATTTTCAATCTATAAGAACCCGGAAATTTACAAAATGACTCCATCTTCAAGAACAGCAATTATAACCTTCGCCAACGTATACATGGAAATATTAAATTCATATTTAATTCCAAGAAATGATTGTCATCATCAATGCTACTTTAAATCAATCAGCCAAATGTTTATGATGCTTCCAATTCAACAGCCTCCTACCTACCTACACATAATTTATTTTATACACACATTCGGATATGTTATGCACGCAATCAAGTGCGTGAAACACGTGTGTCCAGCCGCCAGGCACGTGCAATTGTTTCACCAGCTCTTACATGAAATCACATACCCGGTAAGTACATACTCGTATCGTATATTCATATGCATAAGAAAAACATATAAACAATATCTGATATGAGATCAACATCGCCGTTGGCTTATCATATGTTCGATGTGCTTTTTGATTGAAATGGGCGGGTTTTTATTTTGTATCTCCATTTAGTCGTATATTGGGGGGCGTTTGCCAGTCAGTTTTTAACATGTCAGAGTTCATTTTATTTTAACGCCACACAATATTTGATACAACTTCATTTAGGTATATTATGAGCGTGGGGGGGAACCATGGGCGTAATGCGCAGACAGTAGCAACCTTATGTCATGTATGTCTACTGACAAACTGCTTGCTTCATGCTTTATATGCTGGTGAATTGATGGCCCTAAGTTCGTTGTGATTTTGTGCATTTAACTAAATTGAAAATTGAATTTTTGTAAAAAAAAAAAAGTAAAAAGAAAACCTTTTGTCTATTTGCTCTACTCCACAGCTACCTTTGATGCCTTTGGCTGTATTTAGTCGCAGTTCAACGGCGGCATCGATTTGAAAAGCTTGAAATGTGTTTACGCTTAACTGATTGATTGATTATTCATATGTATGTATGTGTATGTTGCTGCAAACTAATCGACGTGGTGTCAATTGGGGAAATGTTAGAAATGTTATGGTATGGAGCCGGAGGAGTATGGAAGCTTGAGGAGTATGCTATTTACATATACACCTAGTTATCTAATGATTTAAGCATCAATTCTTTATCTATAAAGTTTATCGATTCAAGTATCCAGATCCAACATGGTACCTCGTGATCTCGAACTTATACCCTCTACTGTCCGAAACAATTTGAGTCAAGTCCATGAGGCTGTTTGACCCGTACAACACTAAATGTATCTACAACAGAGAGCTACGCAGATGTACATATATTAAATGTAAGACCCGTAGAGATATAAGGCCACTCAAAATACTGTTCAGGCTTTTCGTGTACTTCCAGTATGGTGTGGACCAAATTTCTTACGCTGACTTACCAGGATTGGGCAGTATACAGAAGACGTTGGTTTTGTCAGTCATTTTTTTCTTTATTTCCAGTGAGTAGTCGGTCTGCACTAAAATTTACCGAAACATAATAGTGATCAGCAAACACCCAAGTCACAGGGTGCTGCCCATTGAAAGAGGCCCATTTACCATAGTCGATCCCGAATGGCAGAACTCTTACCGCATCACATTTTCTGAGCTTTCTGAGCACAGTGCTCCTTTAGGAGGCTTTTCCCTAGTAAATTTTTTTTTTTTTTTTTTTGCTAATCAATACTTTTTATTCACTTGTCGATATGTGAAATAAATCTTTCCGGTAATTTGTGAATCCCGAACTGGGAGCCCAACTGGCGAATTGAAGCAAGTCGCTTAATTCAGCATCTATTTTAAGAGTATATCGACACCATTCAAGATTTCTTTTTGATTTCATTAGAGATTTTCAGCTCTGACGTTTGACAACCGATTTCCCGGAATACTGGTTTTCCAAATAATTTGAACTATATTTTTAAGCTGCTGTAGTATTTTTGAATTATGAATATTTGAAATTACTTTGAAGTCAACGATTTTAAGCATTTCAATGTACTTTGTAGTTTGAAATAAAACAGTTCAAATTAAGGTGGATCAAATGTAATTTACTAAGTCGAATAACCAAACCTGACCTCAGAGGTTAATGATGTCTGAGAAAGAAATAATTTTCAATCTTGCACCTACAAGTCGACCATCAAAAATCAAACTTAATGAAAAGAAAATCATGTTGATTTTTTTTTGGTGGTCCAAAAAATTATTTATAATACTGAGATGCTCTTAAAATAGGCTTTCAATTGAGGTTGGACATTTTAAATCTTTTTAATCGACCCACCCTACATAAAAAAATATTTCTGCCAGCCTTCACCCTTCCACAAATTTCCTACGCTACATAGCACCCAAAAATCCAATGCCTTTAAATCATACCCAGATTTTTGGAATCTTTGAGCTTAGACCAATGAAGGTATTTAGGCTTTGAGCTTCTTTAAAATGTAGTCACTTTAAGGACTAATATTTGGTTTAGTTACTTTTGCTTCAATTTTCATATTACAACAATTCAATATGAATTCAATTCCACACCTTTTGGTTTCTTTCTTAATAAAATATGTACTAGCTTTTTGACAAACCAAAATCAATAACCGCCACTTATTTTCATACTAATATGAATATGCATAAGTATGAGTGCTCAGTCAACCGCTAAAACCACTGATGCCACAATACGTTAACTGTCACAGTCATCGGTGACACGTTAGCTGTTATCGTCATTACCGCTATCCATTGTCGGCGATCGTCAACATCTGACGCGCAACAATTTTCATAATCATTCCACTATCAACCACATACTCATATATACGAGTATGTAGATATGTACCTATTACATACTTACTTATCATCCTTCCAGCTATCACACATCACTGCCGCAATCATTACATTTGCTCGATGAATCGATTAATACGCTGTAATGCACATTCAAATGTTGACTGTGGACAGTTATCGTCATCGATTGACTGACGATTAAAATTTGTTGTTGTTTTTTTTTTTTTTTTTTGACTTTGATAATTTTGTATTTTATTTAAATTTTTTTTTTTTTTTTTTTTTGCAAAACGTTCATTGAACATTAAAGCATATGTACCTGCAACACACCCACAAAGAGTGCATACACACACAAACACACCCAGTATGATGTTTTTCTCTTAAAAAAAAAAATAACAAAAATATATACTTATTTTAATACTACTCATACACATTGAAAACGTGATTTTGAATGCGTGACTGAATTTTTAATGCAATTCGATGTGTAATGAAAATGGAATATATTGTAGTTAGGGTGTGTGTATGTATGTATATGACAAATATTGCGTGTAAAAGTACTACCTTCATTAAAGCTCATCGCCTCTTCCAGACCATAACAATTATATTAATGTCAATATTTAAATATTAATACGATAAATTACTGCCTACATATACTAATGAAATTAATTAAAAAAAAAAAATATAAAAATAAAAAGAAATATTTAAATATAGTACTATATTAATTATTAACAGGAAATAATATTCATGTATAAATTTTACAAAAAATATTTTTAAATATATTATATAAATAAATCGTAATGCTGAAATAATGAAATTATATGGTATTTTCATTTAAAGCCCCAACGAAAATATTCGCATTTGTAAAATATTTAAGTGTAGTACATATCAAACCATAAACATATGAAAATGTTTCTGGCAACATTGAATATATCACTGAAATGTATATACACTTCAAATGATTATAAACATCTGAATCAATATACTCTAACTAAAGAAAAAGCTATCTAGGATTTAATTAATGCTTCTTATTTACAGACAAATCGACTGTTTAAATAACACTACCTTTCAATTCCACTTTGGTATAAAGTTCAATGCGCTAAACACTAAGTTCGCTGAATATGTTATGACCAAATTTACTGCCGTTGGTGAAATCTTTAATTAACTACAGTTCTGACTAGAGCTTAACTAATGCAAAGTATTCACAGCTAAATGGATTCTTACTGACTGACTAACAGCACCTACTAATTCCACCATGGTTTGAAACATGAAATACAGATGGTAAACACACTAACCACTAAACTCTCTGAATCACTGAAGACCGAATTCACAGTAATTTGTTAAACTATTGACTAACCAAAAAACCGACCTGACCTTAACCAATGCTTTAGTTAACCACTTTGAAATTTATAGATTGCAAAATTACATTTTTCTTTACAAATTCTGAAACGATAAATCATCACGCATTTGCAGCCGATAAGAAATATGTATATGTTTGTGGAGTATCAGCCGTTTAATGGTTAACTAATGACATTCAGGAGTTTAACTAATGCTTCAATAATCACTCATAATTAAAAATTATTTATAAAACTATTAAGGAATAACCAATGAATGTAAATTCGAACATTTTTGAATTAACTATTGATTAACCAATAGTTAACTATGCACTAATACATCTACAAATACATTATAATTAAACAATGACTATAAATTCAAATTATCGCGAGCAGTAAACAGATATTTGTGCAGCAACTGTTGAGAAACTAATGGTTAATCAAACGACATACGAAGGCTTAACTAATGATTAACTAAATACTGAGAATAAACTATTTTTAGTTAAACTGTTGTCATTTGACATTGATTATTATTAAAATTCCAATATCAGTTGAATTCGAACATTCGTGAGCAGAAAATATACTGTTTTGGATTAACTATTGATTAACCAATAGTTAATTAATCATTGATACATATAGAAATATATAAAAATACATTGTAGTTAAACAATGACTATAAATTCAAACTACAGCGAGCAATAAACTGCTAATTGTACAGCAGCCGTTGACAAAGTAATGGTTAATCAAATGGCATGCGAAGAGTTAACTAACGATTAACTAATCACTGAGAATAAACTATTGTTAGTTAAACCGTTGTCCTTTGTTAACCAATAACTGTGATTTCGATACAGATTGTTATTAAAATTCCAATATCAGTTATAAAATTAGCCGCAGATTAACTATTAGTTAACCAGTGACACTAGAAGGTTTACCAAATGGTTTGGTTAAGGTGGTCGTCCCCGTCTGCAGGCTTACTTAACGAGTAATTTACGAAAAATTTATTTTAATTTAATTCGTATTTAGTATTACTCAACAAGCTCTTTGGAGCACGGTACTATAAATTGAATCACACTTAATTATTGAAGACGAATTATAAATTTGACATTCAAATAAACAATGAATGAACAACAAGTCAACTTACAATACTACAAATAATCCCACTTGTACCAAAATGTAATTGTACATAATAAATGCTACTAAGTATGGTACACAGACACAAGATACAAGAAATTTATAGATGATGTGTATCAATATCAAAGCAAGTTGGAGGTAGGAGTAGGTGATGACAGTTGAAATGAAACGCACCCACATAGAGTATACCCACTACACCACAGGAATATCAGAATTATTATAAAAACTAATTGCTTTTACCATCACTTTGTTGACTTTGATTGTTCTTTGTTTGGTTCGATTTTCAATAATATACGACTACACACACACACACACAAATATTGTAAAACAAAACAGATGCCATTTTCAACAATGATACACTACTAGTAGATATCATAATAACCTAACAGCAGGCAATTTCCTTGTATTTATATAAGAACCTATTGAAACAGAATACAAAAAAAATCAAAACAAAATAAGAAAAGTTTAAAGAAACAACTTTGGAAATGTTTAAAAAAAAAAATTAGCAAAAAAAAAATAATTATCATTACACTTGAGAAAGTTCAATGTTCAAGTTCATGAACTTTCATTTTGATTTGTTTTGCTTTGACCGCCATACTTATATTGTATTTACACGGTACCCATCTACACCAAATATTGTATTAATTGACACTGTGTCTGAAGTGCTACACTACAAGCATAAACAGTAGTAAGAGAAAATAAACCAAAACAATTGCTACTTGCAATGAATACACACTGTACAACAAATGTTTTAGAGACACAACTAAACCAGTGTAACCGATATATAGAAAATAATTTTTTTGTAGCTCTCAGAGATCCAAAATATTGGATTTGATATAAAACTACAACCAACTACTGTTGGCCTTCTGATTTGTATCGAAAAGATTTTTCTTTTGAATGGTGCCCACCTATCGGCAAGAATTTTCAATTTTTCCGGCAGTAACAATTTCCAAAAAATGTTTCTTAAAAGAGCTCTGTGACAAAAACTAAGTTAAAGTGATGTCACAGGGGTTCTGCCGTTCGGAACCGGCTAATGTAAGTAGGTCCCTTCTAATGCTGTCCAAATTTATCACGTACAACAGTATTGGAAGAGAAGCGCGGTGGTATCACAATGGGCCTTTATGGCCTAAGTGTGTTGTCCTTTCAGAGAGAAGGCAGCCACATAGTGCAGAAATTTTAGTCCCGATTTATACAAAAATTACTCTTTCAAACGATTTCCACCTTACCTATCGTGGAACAATTGGCAATTCTTCTGTCTGGAAAAAAATTATTTTTGGCGGCTGAGGAGCCTCAATCAATGAAACGTCAAACAGTCTAGCAGCGATGAAGTCCCCTCTTCGTTTCTCTAAATCTGATCCGATGATTTGAATACTATGCACTGCTATCAAGGCGAGCACGTGTGATTTTATGAAAAAAAAAAAAACGACATGTTCATGATTTCGGAACCTCACGACACTGCTGAGACGGCACTGACTTTCTTTTATTTGATAGGGTAATATACTGCATATGACTAATGAAACCTTATTATGGGCCACTTTTATTTTACGCAGTACCTAAAGGTGATTGACGTTTGTCATAGTATTGAATTATTCTTTTGCGGAACTGAAGCATTGGGCTGCTAACAACTGAACTTGAAACTTAGTGCTGCTATATTAACAACCTTTAAGACATCAAGAGCTTTGCGACATAGCTCATAATAAATATTAGGAAAACGGTACACGCCCATAATGTTGATATGTAAAACATTATTAAACCCTCAATGGCATCTCGGCACTACTTGGTGCTGTATTCGCAGTAGCTTTGTCTGCTCTTAAAGCCTCCTTGAAGGCTCCTAAATAGTGCTTCTTGCTGAGCACGCTATTTGTCGCTCATTTTTGATAAATCGTAGTGACTTCAATTCATACAGATCACATAAAATATCTCATCCAAATGCTTTGCATCACTAACTTTCCACAAAATAGGGCCTGTTAATACTACCGTCGATAAGGATACATGTTTTGAAGCCATCTTCATTGTTTATATTCCAAAATCTGCTCTTAAAAATAGTTATCCACGAAGTTTATTATATTTTATGAGATATTTTAGTGGTAAATATTTAATAACTATCACTATCACCCTCTCTCTCTCACACATTGTCACCCCATATCAAGCACATTGTTCTAAAGTCATTTGTAGTCTTATATAGCGTGACGTCATTTAGTTCTTTTTTTTTTTCCTGGTTATTTTAGTTATAGTCTAAAGTTAAATATTGTTCTTAGTATTGTTCTTTTTTATATTATTGTTTATATATTACTTTTATTCATTTGTTTGTTTTTCCTTTTTCTTTTATTTTTCTATTTTTTTTTATCTTTGTTTCGGTTTCTTTTCTTTCTTAAACAAATAATGACAAGTGGATATTGACATGCTCAAATTACCTATGAGTAAACAAGAGTAAGAACAACAACAACAACAACAATTTAATATAGCCTTAAATTATTCAGTCCTTGTGTGTTGTTTTTAAAGAAGTGCGAGAAAGAAGCCGTGCATTAAATCTTTTAAGTTAACAATTAGATAAAAAAAAAATATATATATATATATGATTTCTGTATTCGTTGCATTATCTGATAATAC
The DNA here is from genome assembly GCA_963854835.1 of Megamerina dolium. Classification (NCBI taxonomy): domain Eukaryota; kingdom Metazoa; phylum Arthropoda; class Insecta; order Diptera; family Megamerinidae; genus Megamerina; species Megamerina dolium. Next base: position 10,687,439 of record OY978528.1, read on the forward strand.
TGAAAAAACACAATGTTTTTGTTCTTTAGTTCTGCCCCAAACTCATATAGCTAACCACTAAAGAGATCTTCGGCAAATGTTTATACTATTATCATTTATTTATTTTAAGTTGACTTTTTATTTGACTGTATATACTCTGTTGTTTACATATTCAACTTCCAAGTAGCTTAAAGATGTATAGTATTTAGTACCTGCATATAGAAAGATTGGTGATAAATTTTAATATTGTATCAAGAAAGTACTAAGAAGTTAAAAATTTATGAGCCATATACCACCTTGATCAAAAAGTTCCCGGAATAACCACCGTGTAACGCTCCCATCGTTTCAATTTGAGTTCTTTTTAATAAAGATAATAAAAATAATGGAAAAATCGCAGGAAGCACTGAGATAGATACACTTTTGGCTACGTAACTTTTGCAAATGTCAAGCTATGACACTACGATTTAGAGTGAATATCAACAACAGATGTACCAACTTAAAAAAAAATCAGAACTGAAATTGGAACGATGGGAGTGCCACATGCCACGGTTATTCCGGGAACTTTTTGATCAAGGTGCTACACTAAATTTTTGTTTAAAAGCAGATTATATTATTATGACGTTAAATTTGTGTGTGCAATTGGATTGTTTGTAATTGCAAATGCGATGATATTTGATGAGAGACCTATACCAGAGGCATAAAAATTAACAAATCTATGAGGGAGATACGATTATTTTGAACATTACATTTTGAAATTTTGGAAATCATAATTTTTTTCATAAAAGGGTATTCCACACAAAACTTGAAGCCACTCTCTCCATACCAAATATTAATAATTTTATGAAAAAATCACAAAATTTGTATGGAAAATCCAATTATTTTTGAATTGATCATTCTGAAACTTCTAGAATCTTATTTCTTTCTTTATCAAAATCATATGATATGCACTGTTTGAAATTCAGACAGAGTCTCCATAAAAAATGTCCATATTCTTCAACTAAACCTTCCAAAATTATGTAAAGTACCATTATTTTTCAATACATCATTCTGAAACTTCTGGAATCTCATTTGTGTATCAAAATATCACTTCCTATAAAATGTGAAGCAATTTATATTCAAAAATAAATATAGTTGCCATATAAAATTTTATTTTTTTATACAAAATACACCAAATTTGCAGGAAAGGTAGCTTTAATGTTCGATGTACTTTACTGAAACTTTAAAAATCTTCCATTTTCATCGAAATAAAAAGATTTGAAAATATTTCGTACATAAATAAACATAGTCACCATACAAAATGTTCATAGTTTTTCACAAATTTATATGAAAGCTATCATTATTTTAAAAACCATTGCTTTGAAATTTTGCGAATATTGATTTTTCATCAAAATATTGCTCAAAACTAAATTTCAAGCAATTCTGTTGCAAAACAAATATGGTTGCCATATAAAATGTTCATGTTTTTATACAAAATTACATACATATAATTTTGAAACTTTAGAAATTGTATTTTTTCACAAAAATAATACCCTATACAAAATTTCAAACAATTCTGTTCATAAATAAATACAGTTCCCATATAAAATGTTCAATTTTTTAAAACAAAAATCGACAAATTTTTATCAAATGTAACATATTTCTGAAATGTATCATTCTGAAATTTTGCGAATCTCTATATAATGTTCATAACATTATACTAGCACAGCGTTTGCTTCCAAAAGTTCTTCAAATTATTTCTTAACCTCCACCACATTCATCTCATCATTGAATAAAATATGAAAAATGCCAAAAATATCATTATATTTTGCACAATTTGTATATACACATTTACCATTAATATCATACAATCACTAAGCCATAATATCGCCCAAATATGACACCTCATGTGAGTAAATCCAAGGAGGCAAACCGAAGTCCCCACACTTGACAAATACACTTGCTTATCATAATCATCATCAACAGCAAAAACAACAGTTTAATGAAAAACCATGACAAATTATATACGGAAGTGGTGGGTATAAGAAAATAACAACAAAAAAGCAAAAAGCAATCCACTTCAATAAGAAAATACTTCAGATGTTGCACTTGTCAAAAGGCTGTGTTTCATATTGCTCAGCCCTCATCTATAAGCTCAAATAATTACAATGCAAATACTACAAGGATACTTACACACCAATATGCCACCATATCAGTAATCATAATTTCTTATTGCATTGCTACCTTTTAAGTATTTGTTCAATTTGGTACATTCATATGCGAGACAACCACCACCATCACACCACAATCATCATCATCATCATCAAACCACCATACGAAAATATGTATGCAATATATTAATTTGATCCTTATTGATCCCTTTAAGCTGCTGAACTGAACGTATGCGTATGAAATTATGTATCATAAATGTGCAGTAAAAGCAATGTTTAAGTAATACCTTTTGCAAATTATAACTACCACCAATCATTACTATAATGTACCAACACATTTGCACATACGAGTATACAAATATGTACAAAGAATGAGCCGGAGAAAAGGCCATTATCCTTCAAGAATTACATTATAACAAATTATGACAGCAAATATGCAAGAAATTGCATTCAATATTATTTATTCTTTCAGATATTTTATTCTTTTACAAGCAAGAAAGTGCTACATATGAGGTTAAAGACATGCCCATATGTTGCAACTCTCACATGGTCATATATGTATGTAGAATTTTCTTCGGTGATTTATTTTTAGATTTTTTCCTTTATCCTACACTCACACATTTAACATTCACAAACATATATTGTCACTGTAAGCTAGCAATAAAAATGTAAATAATTGTCAATGAAGGCATTCAGGGCACTGTAGGTGTTCCAACGATTGCAAATGTTTAAAACAAAAAAAAGTCAATTATATGTACCATAATAGTTGTCCAACAGCTTCAACTAACCAAACGATCCAAGAAAACTATTTACAATATTATCTATGTTTTCTTTACTATAGAAGATTTTTATTTTATTTATATTCATTGACTTCAGGCGAATGCATTAAATGTAGCCTTGATGTTTATAACATCGTATGAGTCATTTCGAAAGATAATTCTCACGAATACTTAATTGTGAAACGTGCTTCATTATTCATAAATATTATCCTTGAGATTTATTACTCTGAAGATCGATCATATGACTAACTGAGCTGTGGCAAACTTATATATTTATACCTTTGCATTTGCCATTCTATATTCTATGTCTAAGACAATATTCTAATGTCAGGAAAATTATTCCATTGTCTAATATGAGTCAACTGAAAGCAAAACTTGAGCAATGTTCTGTGTGGCTGCTAGTGATAAAGTTGGGCTTCACTCATTTAATTCATTTAATGAATTAACCGATGTATAATAATTTTATATCTTACATACTGTCTTATATGTCCACTATAATTGAATTCGATCAAATTTTATCAAATGATCGAATCAAAAATATTCCATCAGTCATCGCTATTCCTTGCTTGCTGGAACCATTTAGAAACTCCAAAAGCCGACAAGTTTTACAGTGCTTGGTCTTTCCATTGATTAGGTTAGGTTTTGTGGCTGCCCCCTCTCTGAGAGAACACATTTAGATCAGAGAGAGATAGAGAGAGAGAGAGAGAGAGAGAGAGAGAGATCAGATTGTGATACCACTGAGCTTCGCCTTCAATACTGTTGTGCGTGTTAAATTTGGACAGCATTAGAAGGGACCTACTTATATTAGCCGATTCAGAACGGCAGAACTCTTGTGACACAGAGCTCTTTTAAGAAACATTTTTGGCAAATTGTTACTGCCGTACTTTCCATTGGTAGTTTCAAAGATTTTTCTCTCAAAACTTCATGCAACCTCTGATCCCAGATGTCCAAGCTTTTGCTTCTTCTAAAACTTCATTTTATTAAATTCCACTTTATGCTGCATACTTCAATTCACACTTTCATTAGAGACATGTACTAGACAAGGTGATACTTTTTACAGATCGGCCAGCATAGTTTCTCAGTACTCAGTTAATGTAAATGACCTCAGATGATTCATATTGAGCTCAAATTGATTTATGCTGAAGTGAATTGAGAATCAGAATCAGAATCGCATAGTGGCGAAATGGAAGTTTAGTGGCCTATACATATATTCCCTAAGAAGCGACCTAGTGGAGCTCCAACAAGTTTTTGATTGTATTTCGCATTCTCTATTTAAGCATTTAGTATATCTGAAAATACTTCTATGTAAATTCAAGGAAAATCTCAATCAACTGGCTAAAAATGAACTTTGATTTCTTCTCATGATAACACTCACATTTATTTGTGAATTCGACCATTTTCAAAAAAATCTCAAAAATATAGAATTTTATATAGAACATATTTTAGCGATTCTACTTTTGGTCACATTAATTGTCGTAAATCTAAATTTTTTCATTATATTGATTTATGTAGTTTCCTATGCAATTTCATGAAAATTTCATCAACATTCGCCAATTTTCATCCGACCTCTATAAAGGGTGGTTTTAAAAAGTTTTTGGTCAGTTCTATTTGACTAATTAGCCCATTCGCACGTGATGGATTTTATTTTTTGTAGGACATTGGTCTTGAAAACGTTAGAATGGTCAATTTTAAAGATACATGTCCTTGGTATTCCCTTTAACATATCGAATCTAGTATCAATATCAGAATCAACGTCGCCAAAAATATCCTGTGATGAATAACCAGTGTCAATATTTGAATTCATGAGGTTCATTAGGCAATTGTGACAATTTAATGATCCAATGGATAAAGAGATTCTACATACTACATAAATATATGAGTATTTCCAGTTATCCATTTCTCACATGTGGTACGATAACTTGGACATTGGACAACCTTGAGTAGAGCACATTTATAAAACCCATATTTCATTGAAAACCAAATTTATTTATATTATTATTGTACAATTTTCATTTGCTAGTAGAATGCTGACGTTAAATCTGATGCCAAACGTCCATTCTTTACATATGCAGCTATGAGGCTATTTAGTATGTATGTACGTCCATTTCTGTAGTAGCAAATCGATCATTATTCTTAATAATATTTGCAATTGCCATTTTTATTTCATTTGGCAATAATTTCTTCCTGTCTTCTTTCGTCTTGGCTTCCTTATTTGCTTTTACTATGTACGAGTATGTATATACGACTACAATATTTAATATGATATATAAATATTTCAACTCTTTCAATTGCAATTTCCTTGCCTTTAAGTACATATTTTTTTTTTTTTTTCTATGAATTCATTTTTCATTTTTCATTTTTTCATTTTTCATCATCATCATCATCATCATTATTATTATCATCAAGAACATTATCAACAAAACATCAACTCATATTTTGCTGCTTTTATGTGTGAGAGTTTTCGAATGCAATGTGGCATAAATGATTCGAACATTGCATCATGAATATTTCACTTACGCTGCATTGCATTTTATTTATTCTCTTATAAGTATTCCATTGATGTTGAGTTGGCTGCTGCTGCTGCTTGTTTGGCTGGTGTTCATGCATCATAATTTATTTATGTATTCTATCCAGTCTACTCAATAGCACCCTTGCCACTACGATATATATTGTTGCTGATGCCTTGACTATATGAGTGTGAAAATCATATAAATCTATTTTACTTTACCACACATCTTTTTGTGCCACAAAAGGAAATGCCTTTTTCTGAGAAGTTCTTTTCTCGATCTCTTCATGGCATGAAAAACGTATTGAACTCAATGTTGTTGTGTATGTGTGTGTGTGTGTGTGTGTGTTTCTTTTTTAATATAAATAAAAATATCAAAGTAATAATATTTTTGCAGCACACATATCAAATTATAAATACATAACTAAACAGATATTCCATACACAAAGCAATTCGATTCCTCTTAGGTTCCCCTTTGGGAGCAATTTAGAAATTAAACTTAAATTAAAATTTAAATATTTTTTTTTTCAGATAATTAATGGCTTACTGGGATTATTGAGGCTTAAATTATGCTTAATCCGATAATGGTTTCAGCAGAAATTGTTTGTATGTGTGTGAATTAGATCTCCAAGGTTTTCAATAAAATAATTTACTGAAAAATATTGGTCATTTTCATGCAAATTTATATGGATTTTTAAACAGAATGAAAATAATTAATACTCCCAAAAATTTGCGTGTAATTCATTGCGAAATAATACCATCATCTATACAAATATATCAATTTTTGTTTAAAAACATTCAGATTTTATATGAGGACTATGCTTATTTATCAACGGAATAACTTCAAATTTTCGTTGAAGTATTATTTTAGTGCCAAATTGGAATTTATGAAATTTTAACATGATACATTGACAATAAAGTGTAGCTCCTATACAATTTTGTAATTTTTTCTTCTTTAATATCAGTATTTTATATGAGGACTTTGTATATTTACAAATAGAATAACTTCAAATACCAGAGACGCAAGTTACTTAGTTAAAAATAGAATTCTTAAAAATAATACTTTGAAAAAAATGGCAACTCCTATTTAAATTTGTCAATTTTTGTTGAAAAACATTACGATTTTATATGAGAACATTGCTTATTTATCAACGGAATAACTTCAAATTTGGTAGATATGATTTTTTTTGTGAAATAATATGACTCACCAAGTTTTAGAAAAATCCATTAAAAACTAATGGTAGCGTCCATACAAAATCATCGATTTTTTGTTTGAAAAACTGAAAATTTTCGTTTAAAGTTACTATATTTATTTAGAATTAGATCAACTTCAAATTGTAAAGTATTGCTTTGCTTCAAAAATAAAAATGTTCAAAATATCACACTGATATATTGATGAATAATGTTACCTTCCATACATATTTTAAGCTTTTCGGTTAAATAAAATTATATTTTGTATGGGGACTATATGTGTTTTTAAATAGAATTGCTTTAAATTTTGTGTGTGATAATATTTTTTAGATAAAATGGGATTCCAAAAGTTTCAGAGTGATTTATTCAAAAATAATGTTAGCTCCCATACAAATTCATTGATTTTAAAAAATCAAAAATTTTTATTGATATTATATTTATTTATAAATGGAATATTTTTAAATTTTGCATTTAGCACTATTTTCATATATATATTTTTTTTTTTTCAAAAAATTATATAATTTAACTATCCAAAGTTCGTCCTGAGAAATACGAAATATTCGGCATCAAAATGGTTTAACTCGTTTGAACTAATTTAACTCTTCAGTGCTCAGAAATTAATTGATCAACCAAAGTTAAAGCAAAAATTAATTGGAATTACAATGTTTTCTTCAATCATTTTTTCGGAGCCAGCTCTTTGTAGTTTTGGTTGTTCAACCAAATTGAGTCAAAAATCATAGCTCCAAGATCTCTTCAAAAATTTCAACATTTTCCCCCTATCTTGTACAACATCAAAATGCATTCTCAACTATAAATAAGTAAAGGAAGCGAAAATATATACCAAAAAAAAAAAAATTTGAATTCAATAAAAAGAACATAAGTCGTAAAAAAATGTTAATGCAAACATATGTATGTCATACTTGTTGTCGTTTTTGCTGTCACATACCAACATACAGAATATGCATAGAAGCAGCATAACAACTATTGACAATTACATACAATATTTTGACAGACGAACTATAATATATTTGCCATAAATGATGAAGTTTGTTGTCAATTTAAAGTGCATTGAAAGCAAAACGAAAAAAATTTAAAGAAACAAACAAACCAAGAAGTAAAAGATGAACATAAAAATACAACAAGAATCATTGGCAGAAATAGTGGCAACAACAACAACATTGAAAATATGAAGAACAAATATGGGAGGAAGAAGTAGCAACATGTTGTTATTTAGTATTGCAACAAGTGCTCATCCATAGATGTTCACCATAAATGGCACATACACAAATACGTAGTAGTCACAAATGCAATGCGAGCAATATTAACACTTTCTGACGCTGACATGTGCATATACCGAGAATGAGAAAATATTCATATTGGATACATGTGAAAGGACAGTGTGTGTGTATAAATACTTGTACGAGTATAGTCTACCCAAGTAGTACACATGTAATATGACTTGTACATGGGCGCGAGACGATTTGTTCAACACTTCAGCTGGCTGTTGTTGATTCTAAGACTCGAGGCTTTTGAGCAATTGTTGTTGGTAATTCTGTCATATGTATATGCTATTTTGTCACTTTGGTCGAAGCGATAGCGATATAAAAAGAAAATAGCTAGAACAAGAACGATTATGCCAACCGATATTTTAACAGCAACTAAATTTATAATGCGAGCAATAGAAAATTCATAAAATGAACACCAAAATTAAATAGAATATACATACTTCAGCAACCATACTGTATTTGTAGATAAAAAACCACATATTGATTTCTTTGAAAAAATGCTATAAAATTAACACTGTTAAATTTCATACAAATTATTGCCATGGTTGGTGGTGTCAAATAAAGTTCTTAGCACATTTTTGATGTATTGTGGGAACCAATTTGTAAAATTCGACTAAACTATCGAAATAAGATCGATCTTGAGTGCCAAGCCACAGGAAAAAAAATTAGTGTGGTCAAACCGCAGCTCCCAGGAGGCCTGACGATGTCACCAAAATGACTGTTTGCCGAACTTAGTTCATAAAAGATCGATTGATCATATCATAAGCGGTACAAAGTGTCATTTTCCACAGCACCAAAGCACCACAAGTCTGGTATTCGGTACAAAGTGCCATTTTGCACAGCACCACAGCACCACAAGACCCGTATTCGGCATTTCTCAACCACACCTAGACAGAGTCTATATTCGGCACTTCAATGACCGACCGAAAGATCGAAAAAAAATATAAAAATGCGCCCAATAATGCTGCCACTTAGAATGTATTGGTTTCTATTCGACCTTGAGTGGATCTTGATCACCTCACCACTGAGATGGAAATGGATACTCTAAAAATACAATATTAGTTTGGAACAAATTCGCCATTATTGTGCAAGCTGCTCCAAATCAAATTTTTTCTTCCTAGCAAATGCAAAGATACTCTAAAAATATTTTCTAAAAATAAATATGTGACACTTAAAGCCCCGACGAGCTCTTTGGTCGAGCTTCTCTTTCATTATTGTAGTGCGTGTTAAATTTAGGACAGTATTAGAAGGTATCTACTTATTTTAGCCAGTTCCGAATGGCAGAACTCTTGCGACATCACTTTTTCTGAGCTTTATCACAGAGTTCTTTTTAAAAGCTTTTCCATGGCAAATTGTTACTGTCGAAAGAATTGACAATTGTTTGCCGACAAACGGGTACTGTTCGAAAGAACATTTTTTTGGATATAAAATTTGTTATGCTTCAGCCGAGGATTGAACCCACGACCTACAGTTCAGAAAGGCGAACACACTAACCACTGAGCTACGGCATCTAAAATTATTAGTTTTGAAAAAAATCGCCATCATTGTGCCAACTATTCCAGAGCCAAAACAGAGAAGTGGAACAATAAAGTGGATGGAAGACCTTGTAGGCACCTAATCCTAGGGTTAGTTATGTAAATATATCATCCGGCGAGTACATCTTAAGTTCGACTACTACAATCTGTGACACTTTTATTCGATATTCTCCGACTTAGGTACACTCATTTGCCATCTATGGGTTTATTTTGCAAAATATAGGTTGTACTGTGAAATTCAATGCCTTCTGATCTGTAGGTCGTGGGTTCGATCTCCGGCTGAAGTACAACTTTAATATCGAGAAGATTTTTCTTTCGAACAGTACTCAATTGTCGGCAAGCAATTTGCAATTCTTCCGACAGCAAAAATTTGCCATGAAAAAGCTTCTAAAAAAGCTATGTGACAAAGCTCAGAACATGTGATGTCACAAGGGTTCTTCCGTTCGGAACCGGCTTCATATACTATTATATATCAATTTTTTTAGCAAAATTACTTATTAATTAAGGCATTAACAGTTACGATATTCTGTTGAAAAGTAATTTCTGAAGCTTTTGTCTTGTAGAATCATATCTAAAAATAATTACCTTCAGACTTCAGCAAAAAAAGCTCATTAAAATGTAATTTACATAATGACACCTCCATTCCTTTTGGCTAAGAACATTAATATTTTCAATATTATTTTTTCTTTTCCTATGGACATTGCTAATGTGAATTTTTTAGTTAAAATCATAATCACAATATTACTTTGAATTGTATACAGGTTTTTAACTAACATAAGTTAAGCTCAGTTTCCATTGATCATTACGATAGTGTTGACACAAAAAGTTGTCGTTATGATTGTTGCTAGCTGTAGTCAATCGTAATCCTTTTTGCTTGCAGTTTTTATGTTTTATTTACAATGACTATATCGTAGTATATAATTATTGTTGTGACTTAATTTCTTCCTTGTCACATGAGAGTCTTATATTGGAATACCGATGCGACTGTTGCCCAAATAAAACATATCTGAAGCCAAAAGATGACAAACGACGATATGACAAATTCCAAATGAGTCAAATATAAAAAATCTCCTTACAGTCGGCTGGGGCCGACCAAACTATACCCTGCATATGTAGATTTATATATAAAAAGGTTACTCGAATATCCAACTTTTCTTTTATTTCCACTTTTCGAGAAACAATTTTTGCATATACTACTAATTTACACCCGAAATATGGTTGACTTTGACGAAGTAAAAGGATTTTAAGATAATTCCGAGGCTTAGTATGGGAGCTATATAAAAAGTGGGCGTGGCTTACCACTTTCTAGTAAATCCAATTAATTTTTCAATGTTAATCCACACCTTAAATTTGGTGTCCTACGTTGAATAGTTTCTAAGTTATGGTGGTTGTATGGGAGCCCCAATAAGAAGTGGGCGTGGTACGCTGATTTTTCGCCAGATTATTTCCGACTACGATATTAATTTAAGTGTCAATTATGGTTATTGTAGACAGAAGATTGCCGAAGTTACAGCTGTTTCAATTTAAAATTTGTATGGGGGCTACGATAAACACTGGGCGTGATGCGCCCATTTTCTGTGAGCCTAGTTGCTCGTACAATACTCATCCATACCCTAAGTCTCGTTGTCCTAGGCTAAATGGTTTGTAAGCTCTGGAGCTTAACATTTTAGTTTAATTCACTCGACTTTGTATGGGAGACCCATGAAGGAGTGGGCGTGGCACACTGATATTCTGCCAGATTTTTGCCGACTACGATATTAATTTAAGTGTCAATTATGGTTATTTTAGACAGAAGATTGCCGAAGTTACAGCTGTTTTAATTTAAAATTTGTATGGTGGCTACGATAAACACTGGGCGTGGTGCGCCCATTTTCTGTAAGCTTAGTTGCTCGTACAATACTAATCGACACCTTAAATCTCGTTATTCTACGCTGAATAGTTTGCAAGTTATAACCGGTAACATTTTTTTTAATTTCCGCAACTTTTTATGGCAGACCCAAAAAGGAGTGGGCGTGGCACATTGTTTTTCTATGCCATATTATTTCTGACTAGCGTGTTAATCTAAGTGTCAATTATGGTTATTTTAGACAGAAGATTGTAGAAGTTACAGCAGTTTAAATTTAAAAGAAGTACAGACACTTTGTATGGGAGCTACGCTAGAAAGTAGGCGTGGCTCATCCACTTTTGGTGAGGTTATATAGTAGTATAATATTACTCTATGTGCAAAATATTGTTGTCCCAGGTGGTATATTGTGTGAGTTATAGCAAGTTAAAAATTTTGAAAATTTCGAGGTTAGTCGCTTTGAATGCTTGGTGTGGGCGTGGTTATTGACCGATCATGACCAATATCAATCCCCTCCGTACCCTTGGATCATAGATTACTTATGCCAAATTTCATCGAAATAGCTCAATATTCAAGTTATCGTGCGAACCAGCCAGGTGACAGACAGACGGACGGACGGACGGACGGACGGACGGACGGACGGACATCGTTAAATCGAAAATTTAATCGACGCTGATCACGAATATATATCCATGTCTATATCTCCGGAGATTCCTTCAAGTGGACACAAACATCTGACCGAAATGAATATACCATGCATATTGCATTATGCAGGGTATAAAAATCATATTCAAAAAAGCCTAAAATTGTTATTAAATACCCATTTGGAATTCGTGTTTTTTTATAAAAAGCCAATGGCTCCAATTGAGCTTATAGTTGATCATCATTGCCATTCATAATTACTCTTATTACTTGAGGTGTTTGTGTTATTGCCATATTTATAATTATTGGTTTTTATTGTTTGGTATTTTTCCAAAAAAAAAAAAATGATTCGCTCCAGATCTGTTTTTAACTTAATTACTGAAACTTGCAAAAAAAAAAAAAAAAACAACACTTAATATTGTAGTAGCAAAAACAAATTACATTCACATGGATTTTCTCTCCTCCTCATTCTTATATTTTCACTCGTTCGTATGTTTTTCATCAATCGTATGGATATGACGGCAGCTCCAATTGTTCCAATTGTAATTGTTGTTATTACTTGATGTGCTCTGGCTATCAACAAGTATTAATGAATCAAAAATAAAAAAGTGCGAAACAGAAGAAATAAATCAAGATAATAAAAACAACAATATTTATAGGAAATCAGCAACATTCATCATTCATGTTGTTGGTTTCAATTTAATGTTTTTTCTCTCTTCTTCGCATTGTTTTCATCATTTTGTTCATTGTTGCTACGAGTATGTTATTTAGTTGTTGTTTTGCATTTTTTTTTTTTCATTTATCTAAAATAAAGTGCTCTGAAAGCAGCATTTTCTGTGTGTGTGCTGTTTTTGTTTATGAAGCTGCTGCAATCATAAGCATCAAAAGTGGCATGACCAACACATATATAGTATATACAGTACAGTGTCGAGTGAAATATTCGATAATAAGCTTAAAAATAAATTTCAGCAATTTCTCAGTGCTTAGTGCGTTGGCCTTCTGATCCATAGATTGAAGCCACCACTATGAAAACTTGGCTATTCAAAAAAATATTTTTTTTTTTCGAACATTACCTACCTGTCGACAAGCAATTGGCAATTTTTCCGGCAGTAACATTTTGCCATGAATTGCAATTTTGATATTGAAACGCCCAAAAAAGCCACTAAGCCGACAATTTTTCCATATAAGATGTTGTACTAAATTATTGTCGTATGAGTTAATGTCGAAATTTCTGTAAATGAGGAAAAATTTGTCAATTTCAAATCTATTCTTCAAAATTTTATTCTCGAAAATTTTCCATTTAGCCAACAAAAATGAAATATATTTTTCAAAACGCCTATTTTTCTTCATTTCTGTAGAAAAAAAAAAACGGATATTGGTTATAAGATGACTGACCCACTGTTAGTTAAATGACTCAAGCGACTGTAAAGGGGATTTTGTAGAAAATTGTTAATTTGAGGGTGTTAAAAACCATGTTTTAAGAAGCATGGTTGTGCATCGAACCTACAACCTCCATTAGGTCACTTGAAAAATTCATTAAATTTCTTGACTTTTTTAGCACTATGTAGTGAGTTCCGTAGCTCAGTGGTTAGCGTGGTCGTGGGTTCAATATTCGACTGAAGCATAATAAAATATGATATCGAAAAGGCAAGAATTTGCAATTTTCCGGCAGTAAAAATTCTTAAAAGAGCTCTGTGACAAAACTAAGTTAAAGCACTATGTAATATAAATAATTATACTTTCTTAATAGCACTAAAATATCTAATGTCAACCAAATGTACCGACACTACCAAATTAGTGGCCCAACAAACGGTAGTACTAGAGTAGGGGTAAATGAAGTCGCAAGAATTGGAGGAAAATTGACAGGAAACCCCATTTTAAAATATTCTTCAATTTTTTTTTTTAATGTATGTATACTATTTGGGAAACAAATCCCTAACGCAAACTACATTTACATCCGAACCCCTTAAATAATATCTGAATTAAGTGATTTTGAAAAGACTTGAATTTTTTTTGGAGTCTCACATTTCACCCGCCACTGTTAGCAGCAATGTAGTAAGTAATGATGGTGCTAGCATTAACATTAACTGTAATAACAAGATGTTATAATAATAATAATAATGTTATCAGCAACAGTTGTTTGTCAGCATCAATATTATTTAAAAGTAACATTTTAAAACAATGCTTGTCATAACACAATGCATAACGGTAACAATGATGAATAATAATTGCTCAAGTAAAGCAACAACAATTTTCTAAAGAAAGGCTTTTAGTTTTTCATCAGAAATGAGGCAATTCTCCTAAGACGATTTAAAAGTTTAAAGGAAATTTAATCTATAATCAAATTTTTAGTATAATTACAGAATAGTTTCGATAGATTTATGAGATAGTAAATTTGTATAAAGAATCACAATTGTAGCTTTATTTTTATAGAGCTATAGCACTTGCATATTAAAAAATACTCCAAATAGATATCATCTTGTACTTGTTCATCTTACTTGATATCATCTTGTTTTAACAGAAAATTGTATACAGGAAGACTGTAGCAGAATTGCTTCCATAGGAAAAGATAGGGGATAAAAATGTTTAGAGCAAGTTTTTGGGTAGTTGAAATGAGTGGTGTTGGATGATATGCTTGACCCACTCTAAGGGCTTTCGTGTCTAATTTTATAAAAAGGGTAAATTTTGTAGGCGAGCTTGCCGAAGTCGTGAAAATATATTTAAGAAAAATATTGGCGTATAAGAATTAAGGGGTGGGTGATCAAACATTTTACAGTCCTAAGGGCGATTACTAGGAATTTATGAAGTTATTGTTGAGCATTTTTAAGTTCTTTTTGTAGGACAGCCTTCCCCATAAGTGCAGAAAATAGTAACTATAATCACCAAATTTTATAAAAATCTACACCTTACATTTAAGCCCTTCTTAGGGATGAAGTTCGGTAATGTGTTGAGAACAAATGTTGTAGGATAAAAATTAATGGGGATCACTAATACATTTTAGGGGTTATCTTGAACATTTTGATGAATTTTGCAGCTTCCATAATTTTACATATATATTTTTTTTTTTTTTTTTTTTTTGTTATGTTGAAGTTATGTCGAAATGTGATTAGAACGAATCAAATATTCTTCTTTATTCCACATTCATCCATCGATAATAGAAGACATTTCTTTTAGATCAGCAAAAAGTGTATTCATTTCATCGCAAAATTTTCATCAATGTCGAGACAAAATTCTAAAGAATCTTGTTGAATTGGAGGAATGAGATTTCAAGCTAAAACCTCACATATAGGGGACCGGTACACTAGCAATTTTCAGATACATAAGTTTAACTCTCTGTTAAGCACATTTTCTTATATTTTATTTATACAATTTTTTTTATATTTTACTTTTAAACAAAATGGGTGCCGTAGCTCAGTGGTTAGAGTGTTGGCCTTCTGATTGTGTAGATTGTATGGATTCAATACCCGGCTGAAGCATAACAAATTTAATATCGAAAATATTTTTGTTTCGAACGTTACCCATCTGTCGGCAAACAATTGGCAATTCTTCCGGCAGTAATAATTTGCCATGGAAAAAAGCTTTTAAAAAGAACACTGTGACAAAGCTCAGAAAAAGTGATGTCACAGTAATGGAAGAGAAGCTCAGCCAAAGAGCCCTTTGGGGTTTTAAGTGCCACATATATTATTTTTTTTTTTTTTTTAACTTAAAAAATAATGGTTTGTAGACCAATTAGTTTGTTTGCCCACAAATTTTGAAGCAAATATTCAATATATTTACTTCTTGAATAGACTTTGATCGCGATCAGGTAAAAAAATAAAAATTTATCTAAATTTCAATGATTACTTAGTGAAAAAATAATGCCAATGACAATGACCTGGTCTTCGATCAATGTCCTTAGCCATTCATAATTTAACATGACATACGAGTATACGTAGTAACGTCACTTGTATCGGTTTCTTTGCTCACAAATGAAATGTCACATTCAATTAATTATCTAAAAAATATGAAATTTTTGTTGTTGTTGTTGTTGTTGTTTGACTTTATAAATCAAATGCGCTTCGGTGATGATATATGACTATGTATGTATGTATCTATACCAATCTAAATGTATGGACGTATTTACTTGTGTGCTTATGTGAGCCCAAAGCAATTGTTATATCACCGCATATTGAGCGCATAAAGAGGTACTCAAGTGTATAAGATCACCTCAATTTGCTACGATCCCCACAGTATACTCGTATTCCATATGAGTTGATAGATAATAGTACTACCGATCAAAATTATTTGTAGGCTTAATGAAATCAACGAAACGGAAGTGATCGACTTCACACAACAACGATGAACGATGAACATGCGATAGTTACACATCGTTTGAAAAGTGTATGTATGTACTCAACTCAACTTTTTACGACTCTATTTTGTGGTGAACATGTGGTGAACTATAAATATGTACATATGCACAGTAAATATCTGAAGAAAAAGAAAAAAAAATATAAGAACTCATCGCAGCCAATAAAAAAGATACCGACGTGAGATGTGATAACGATGCCTTCAATAGAAAATGTCAATCTTGATCATGTGTCAATTCAATGTTTGACACAATATGTCATGTTGACACATGTTAGTTTGCTTGATTTCAAGGTATAGTAATACATGGATATGCTGTTCACTGAGGTGAGACAAATCTGTCAAAGGTTCAACATAATTTTATCGATGTATGTTTTAATTAACTAAAACTGATGTCGGGGACGGAGCATACTTACAATGAAGCGTACTGAAACTGAAGATGACAATGGCGAATAGATATGTCAAAACTGATCATGCTGTAGGGTTCAATTTGAAACGAAGCTCTTGTACACGTTGTGGTTGAAAATGCATTCGAATGGAAATAAGACAATACTAGCACTTTAGATGGTTTTTAGTTTTATGGAATTTTAAGAATTTCAAGATTTTCTTGTCGATGATTGTCTTGACATTTTATTTCTCTCTGAGTTTCAAAAAGTACACCCGTATACATACTTTTGCATGGAAGGTAGGTGTGGTTTTCATCCGATTCTGTCCATTCTCAACCATAACATTTCATTCCAAAATTTAATCATATTTAGTATGTTTAGGCTTGATAGCTTTAAATTTTCTTGCTCAAATGTCGAAACTTGAACACAGAGAAACTTATTTTTGTATGAGAAATACGCGTAAATTTGATCAGATTTCATTTATTTTGCATTATTTACATTCATTAGTAAATATGATCATATGCATCACGTATCAGCTTGATAGGTTTAAATTTTCGCGCACAAAGTCCAAAAAAAATGGTTACGAAATCATAATTTTGTATGACAGTTAGGGGTGATTTATGCCCGATTTCATTAATTTTAAAATTATTTCATTTATTGGTAAATATAAGAATGTATGCCATGTTTCAGCCGAATAGCTTTACATTTTCGTGCACAAATTCCAAAAAAATGGTTACGAAAGCATAATTTTGTATGACAGCTAGCAGTGATTTCTGTCCGAATGCGCTAATTTTAAAATTAGTCCATTTATTTGTAAATATGAGTATGTATGCCACGTTTCACCCGGATAGCTTTACATTTTCGTGCGCAAAGTCCGAAATCATACTTACAGAAGCACACTTTTGTATGGGAGCTAGGCGTGAATTTCATTCGATTCTACCCATTCTCAATGCAATTTATTTTTTTAGTAAATATAAGAATTTTCACCATATTTGATCTTCATATCTTTGTATTTTCAGGTGCAAAATGTGAAAATATACCTGCAGAAGCATACTTTTGTATGGGAGGTATGTGAGTCTTTCATCTAATTCTTTTCATTTTCAAACTCGTTAATATATTAGTAAATATAATGATGATTATTAAGTTTCAACTTCGTAGCTTTGTATTTTCAGGTGCAAAATGTGAAAATATACCTGCAGAAGCATACTTTTGTATGGAAGGTAGGCGAATCTTTCATTTAATTCTTTTCATTTTCAAGCTCGTTAATATAGTAGTAAATATAATGGCAAGTACGAAGTTTCAGCTCCGTAGCTTTTTATTTTCATGTGCAAAGTGTCAAAATGTACTTACAAAGCATATATTTGTATGGGAGGTAGGTGTAGTTTTAATTTGATTACGACCATTTTTACGTATGTTTATTTATTAATAAAAATAACCTCATTCACTAAGTATCAGCTTAAAATCTTGTGCGTAGGCTAAGTTAGACCATTTTAGGCCGCAAATTAGGCATCCACATAATCCCACGAAATATCCCGAAAATCAAGAGAAGCGATATATAACACCTGGACTGACGATAAGACAGTTTGATGAGTTCGTTATTGAAATTAATAAAAGAGAACTCTGAACGGGAAAAGAAAGAAATATGTATAACAACCCTAGTAATAGGCAACACATGAAACTCGTAGTGCTTCTACAGGTCAATATAGAATTTAGAAATAATTTTATTGCAAATTCAAGCTAAATATTGTGGTTAGTTGCAACACTATACAACGAGCAATATTATGCACATAAATACAAATTTTGTTAGGCTTATTGAATAAATGCTAATAATCCATACAGATATATACAAAAGGGATCTCGAATGCAATGGACATACATATATAAACTATGAAAATAATAATGTGCGAAAACTCCTACACATAACTAGTTAAATAATAGGAAAGCAATACATACTCGTACGTACGTACATCTGCACTTTGTATGCAGGCACGCCCTATCAATTACCTAATTAAGCATAACATTATTATAAAATATGGCTTTGCAACTGTATAAAAGGTTAACATACTCGTGAGTACGAGTAAAACTTCCTCCCTAAACTATTCAAAAAAAAAAACAAAAAAAATCAATGAATAAATTTAATGCGCTTGAATAAATTCCAAACAATCTAACTACAAGGGGATCATCATTTTTGTGTGAAACATTGTTATTAAAATCTATTTATGGGTTTCTGTTTTGGTTTGAGCATTAATTTTCAATATTAAATCAATCAATATGAATTATAACTATAAAATAAAATTTATGGAATGTGATCGTCATGTTCGTATATTTTAAGGTAGTCATATATTTAGCTCACATTTTCTACTTACACAAAATTGTTTTTTCACACGATTGTTGGTATCAGTTTTCATATTCTATATTTTAGGGGTAATTTGGTAAATTTTGCGCAAAAGTTTATATGATGATGTGATCTTTGAAATGTTGCCTAATCACTTTCGCATTAAGATAAATCAGGCTCGACGAATTAGCATGTACATATGTGTTATTTGTGAAGATTTTACAGTGCACCGCTAGTAGACATCAAAAAGGTGATGAAAGTTGAAAGGTTTATTACTTAAAATCATGAGATTCCATAAATAGGTAATTTTTTCTCAAAATCCCCTATCCCATATGCCCTCTACCCACAAGAGGGGCTGCCCTACAAAATTAATCGTTTTATCTAAGAATGCTACTACTGTCAGTGAAATGTATTACCATCCTCATAAATTTTTATTATTCGACATTTTTTATGAACAAACTTACTCCATATTTTTATTTCTGAGAAAGCTATCCCTATAAAATGGACTTAAAATCATCTAAATATCGAAAAATAACCCCATTTTGTCTCAATATTGGTCCTAAATATGAAACTACCCCCTAACTCCCGGCTTATTGAGGATTCCCCACAAAGTTAGTATATTTTTTGAATGTCCAGATTAGTACTCTTGAAATGGGCTTCGTAAATAGCACAGCTCAGTGCTTACTCCGATGATCTGATATACTTCAGTACTTCAGTCACAAATTGTTCCATTTTCCATTTCGATAATATCAATAGAATTTTTTTAAAAAAGACAGAAGTTTTTCCTTTTATAGAATAGTGTGGCAAATTGTCAATATTTGCCATTTTGAAAGGGCTCTGTGCCAAAGTACAGACAACGTCTTGAATACGGCTAATAATGGTGAAGAAATGATTGGACATCTTGAAGTAAAATTCACGGAACTTTTGGAGTTAATTCTTCATCGTGGTAATCGCAAGTAACGAAAATGCTTATGAGCTAGCCCATAGAGGTTCATCTGCAGACAATAAACAAAGAGCCGATGCTGATGTGGATATTCCCTTAGCCGAAGCCAAAGGGATTATTCAAAAATACTACCTTAATAAAGCGCAGCGAAAATGGTCAAACATTACAACCTGCGCAATTTCAAAAGCCACTTGGCCAGACTACAATGAGAAGAGGACAAGGAGCCTTCTGAGTAGATCTAAAGCCGTCATATGCAAACTTATACCAGTCTACAGAGGTCACTGGGGCATTGGTACACATGCAGAGAAAATGGGTATTCCGCATAACGATCATTGCAGAAGCTGTAACGACATAGCATTTCTTGTGCCCTGCTTTAGCCAGAAACCGATTATCATCCTTAGGAAGACCCTTCTTTTATAACCTAGGACAGTTATCTAAAATAGAGATCTCCCATATCCTACAATTTATAAACAACTACGGCTGTTTATAACACATCCCTTAACACTCAGTAGATCTTAATGAGTTTTATGGCTCAAAAGGGCAATTTGTTTGCTACCGAATGGAGCTGAAACTGATAGTAGTTTCGGCTACGAGATCTTACCAAAAGACTTTAAATTTGGTATCACACGTGATTAGATTGGAATCCCTTCAACCTGATTGTTGGGAACGGCCCTTCTGGATGATTTTCGTGGTGGTTGTGGTAACCCCAAGAACACGCTGGTAGAGTATTCCATGTCAAAGGCATGGAGTACTCGATGTGGAGTTGCATTACAACCAGGCTGCTTACCCCTTCGATCAGAAGAGGTTTTAGTTAGACCTCGATCCCCTCCAAAGAGGGTAGTACGTCCATGCAACCAAGCCCCACTTGGTACCGCAGGAAGTTGGAGGTTGGTTTCCGATTTTCCAATCCGACGGGGCGGTTATCAACGCTTCAAATTGATACATACGCTTTGTGAGTCGTGAGATTAGGCCATCATGGCAGATGCTCACCAGAAACACTGCTTGATTGTTGTGCCGAATTGTAAGAACTGATCTATAAAGTGCTGTCGAGCCCCAATCTGCCTCCCTGTGATTTTTTTTTGTAAGAGGAGATTAGTAGTAGTAGTAGTAGTAGTAGTAGTAGTAGTAGTAGTAGTAGTAGTTGTAGTAGTAGTAGTAGTAGTAGTAGTAGTAGTAGTAGTAGTAGGGGTAGTAGTAGTAGTAGTAGTAGTAGTAGTAGTAGTAGTAGTAGTAGTAGTAGTAGTAGTTGTAGTAGTAGTTGTTGTAGTAGTAGTAGTAGTAGTAGTAGTAGTAGGCGTAGTAGTAGTAGTAGTAGTAGTAGTAGTAGTTGTAGTAGTAGTAGTAGTAGTAGTAGTAGTAGTAGTAGTAGTAGTAGTTGTTGTAGTAGTAGTAGTAGTAGTAGTAGTAGTAATAGTAGTAGTAGTAGTAGTAGTAGTAGTCAGAGGAGATTATTAAACTCAAATGACGATGTTATCTTTGAGTTCTTTTGCAGAGTTTGACAAATCGTATTATCCATAATGTTGAAAGAACTGGCAGAAATGTTGTGAAATCGACTGAATCGATCTGAATTATTAAAATCTTGCGTCATTATTTCTAATAAAAGTTCTTATTGAGATTTCCTCTCTTGATGAGAAGCACTTTGATTACAAATCGTGTGTCAAAGCTTTACTTTAAAGACTCATAAAGATACAAACTTATCTAATATGATCAGATTAAATGAAATTTCATAGAAAAGCCAAATTATTTATACTAAACGAAAGTAAATAATTATTTAGACAAATAAATATAGATTTGTCATTGTGACTCACACTCATAACATATTTTCTCACACTTGCTAACCATCACATCACTTGAATGAATTCACTTACATTTCGATTTAGACATGATTGCATGAACGCCTAAAATGACACAACATAAATTTCATATATGAAATACAATAAATATTTACTAGTATCTACTTGTAAGTATATTCATTAACATTACACAGCAAATATACAATAAATAGACAAAAAAAATGTGAAAATTTTTTGAAATATTTTACCACCAGTCGATGATGAAAAACATACGTTGTGAAGGGGAATATAAGTATTCATAATTTTCCCATGAAGCAGGATATAGTAAAGTGAGTAGGGTGAGTGCTTGCTTGTCTAAGTTGAAATCATGGAAACATTTATGAGTACAAAGGGATGTTATAGGCTTTGGATAATTTTTTTCTTTTATTTTCCACACATGTACAATACATTATTTTAAAATAACAGAACGATTTTAATATGTATGAATTAGTTAGGCGGCGTTAACCTGATTTTGTCATAGCAACACTAGCAACATTGTAGTTTGTTCAAAAATATATGCATAATAATATGGGGCATTTTGTTTTATTGTTTATACAAATATGCATGGAAATAAAATTGAAAATAATAAAAATGATATTTTATGTGTCATGGTTAATGAAATTTTATTATATCAAAATAGCCATAGCCTATATACGCACGCGTATATGCGTGTAACCTATGTGTGTGTGTGTGTGTGTAAGCAAATTTTTAATACACATATGAACAAGAGCAGGTATATTATATATACATATATTATGAGGATCATAGAAATTCTAACCTTTATCATAATTATCATTATTGTTGTTGTTATTTCAAAAACCCTCATAATTTTTATGACATGTACTAGTATGATACTACATAGTATATTGGTCTAGCGGAAGCCAAATAGCGGGCAGGTGTTTTTTTGTACATAATAAACATTTCAAACAATTTCACTAATTTCAAATATAACATTGTGTAATATATTTGTATGTTAAATTCATTCTATTACTCGTAAGAAATATTACCCAAAAAAATATTGTACAAGAAATGTACGAGCTATAATATTTACAAGCATTTAATTAAACGATATATGCGTGGTTGATTTAAATGGTAATGGAAATACTTCAAAAGTTACGGGGAATGTAAATACACCACCTTGATCAAAAAATTCCCGGAATAACCACCGTGTGACGCTCCCATTGTTCCAATTTGAGTACTGTTTTTTTGTTTGTCTTTTTTTTTTTTTTTGTTGAGTTGGTACAGCTGTTGTTGATATTCCCTCGAAATCTTAGCGTCGTCGTGTGTTGGCGATTTTTTACAATTTTCAATCAATTTCATGCAAAAAAAGAGACCGTCTTGATGTCTCAAAAGACATGATTTGCGAGGTTCAATCCGATCCCACATTCATCAAAAGGATAATTACTGGTGACGAGACGTGGGTTTATGAGTGCGACGGAAAGAGACCAAAATTGTGGGCAGAAAACTCGTGGATTTTGCACCATGATAACGCTCCGTCGCACAGTGCCATCATTATTCGAAATTTTTTTGACGAAAAATGCAACAAATACCATCTAACAGTCACCGAATTCACCTGATTTGGCTCCCTGTGACTTCTTTCTGTTCAATCGAGTTGAAAAAAAAACATTACGGGGAACGCAGTTTCAGCAGCCGACAGGAAATAATGGAAAAATCGCAGGAAGCACTCAGATAGATGTACTCTTAGCTACGTAAATTTTGCAATTGTCAAGCTATGACGCTAACATTTAGAGGGAATCACAGCAACAGATGTACCAACTTAACAAAAAAAAAACAGAACTCAAATTGGAACGATGGAAGCGCCACACGGTGGTTATTCCGGGAATTTTTTGATCAAGGTGATATGCTTTTGTAAATTGTTTACGCGAAAATATCGTGAGTAGATTCCTTATCAAGGCTGATTAGGTTAGGTTAGGTTAGGTTATGTGGCTGCCCTCTCTCTGAGAGAACACACTTAGGCCAGAAAGGCCCATTGTGATACCATCGAGTTTCTCTTCCAATGCTGTTGTGCGTGTTAAATTTGGACAGCATTAGAAGGGACCTACTTATATTAGCCGGTTCCGAACGGCAGAACTCTTGTGACATCACTTTAACTTAGTTTTTGTCACAGAACTCTTTTAAGAAGCACTTTTGGCAAATTGTTACTGCCGGAAAAATTGCGAATTTTTGGCCAGCAGGTGGGTACCGTTCGAAAGAAAAATCTTTTCGATATTTCATTTTGTTATGCTTCAGCCGGGGATTGAACCCACGACCTACAGATCGGGAGGCCAAAGCACTAACCACTGAGCTACGGCACCCACTCAAGGCTGATTATCCTTAACACAAAAATAATGCAATATTTTTCATCAATCCCCTACAAAATAAAATAAAAACTCAACCATAGAGGTCGTAATATTTCCCGAAACTTTATAAACATATGTAGAAAATCCTCCAAGGAAGCATATATGCTATACGGACACATAGTAATTCTTATTGTATTACATATTATCATGTTCTATGTGCTTGTAAACAAGCAATTTATCCTATTGTCCCTTAATAAGTAATATACACAGTCATACATCAATATAATGTATGTAGGTACGAGTACATGCTTGCGATACTACATACATACACGATTATGACTGTAATGATTATCATCTGTTGTTTTCATACTCATTCATTTCCTTTCAAATTATATATATTTGTTTTGATGTAACGATATATTTGTAAGAGAAAATGCAAGTAAATATAATATATGGCTCATTCATCAATTTGTGTGGCATATACATACATACATGCCATAAATGTGTGTATATATGATTACCCACTATCTGAATATTCATATGTGGGAGCATTCTTAATTATGATGAGTTTTATCAAATATAAAATATATATTTTTTTTTTTTTTTGAATTTTCTTATTAACACTGACTAACTGACTAACTGACTAGCATATGCAGTTCTTTGAGACTTCCTTTCCAATTACTTTATTCCTTTTCCCATATTAGTGAATATTTTTGAAGACGTCTTGCCGTTGGCTTTTTTTTTTTTTTATTTATCACCTAGTTTTAAACCTGTCTGTTGTTAATTAGTCTTACTTGAATTGCTATTTGAAATGAATGCTGTCAACAAAATATTTATGACATTTTGATTAATTTCATTCTGATGATTTCAATAGAAGTACAGTAATATGGGAGTGACGTAACAGCTGTTTTGTTTTTTTCGATTATCAATCGAATGCCCTTATCGATATATTCTGCTTATTCCAAATCTTCATCACTAATTATTTTATTGCGTAAATTTTTGATTCGCACTTGTATTTATCCCAGAAAAGCTTAAGGCCATAATGCGATAGATTCGAATTCAACATTTCCAAGTCTATGACTCACAATTTACTTGGAATTTTACTGGACAATCTTCATCAAAAGTGAATTCCTGATTACACTATCAATCAATCAAAAGAGAGTGTGACGTTGAAGCAAGGACAAAATCTATTTTTATCAAGTGGGGACCACTCGAAACCAGACTGAAGTCTGTTAGAGGATACGGAGCCCTACGGCTGATACCTCTGAGGTACAACCACAAGTGTTACGGGCGACACTGCGATGACACTAGAATCTCCTCTATCTTTTTGATATGTAGATCGATAGGATTGATCTTGTCGAACTTTTTGATGATTGAAGCTGGTGTTGGGAAACTCAGTTGAAAGTGTTTGAGGCGAAGAATGGCCAAAGCTGGGCATTCGCAAACCACAAGTGTTGCGGACGACACTGCGATGACACTAGAATCTCCTCTATCTTTTTGATAGATCGATAGGATTGATCTGGTCGAACTTTTTGATGATTGAAGCTGGTGTTGGGAAACTCAGTTGAAAGTGTTTGAGGCGAAGAATGGCCAAGGTTGGGCATTCGCAAAAGATGAGGATCAATGTTTCATCCTCCTATAGGCTACAGAGTCTACATTCCCTATCAGAGAATAATCCCATTTTGTGGAGGTGATACTTTAACCAGTTATGTCCTGAGAAATAGAAATACAAATAGTAGATTTGTTCTGCTGAGGCTAATTCTGTCAAAAAGCTTTATCAGAGCTGATGAGGGGTTTCGTTTGACGGTGACCTATCGAATTTGTCCATTGCATTTGGTATTTGTTGTGGTAATGTTTTTCTATTATAGCTTTGGCCGATGCCCAACTTATACCACAGAAAGATTCTGCGGCTGTCAGTGGAGAAGACGAACCAGCTCTCGCTAGATCATCTGCCACATCATTGCCATCAATTCCGTTGTGTTCCGACACCCAACATAATGTGCACTTCTTTTGCATAGAAAGTTTTTGTAGGATAAGCTAAACATTCGGTGACTAGTTTGGAAGAGAACTTCCATGAGGAGAGAGAGATTTGATGGCAGTTTGGCTGTCTGAGTCTGAGTCTGGAAGTAGAAATCGCCCTTGATAGAGCCAGATTGCCAAGGGAAACCTAGCTTAAAATAGAAAGGCGGCAGGTATTCTGAGTTCGCATATTAGGAACCGTGCAACCCCACGGCCATACATCTATCGACATATGCTGTTTCACCTTAGATTTGGGGCATTTTTTAGAGAGTTTGCATTTCAACGCCCGACTACCATTTGTCAGCATTCAAGCAAATTCCCCCCCTGTGTAACTATCATCTGACGGCCTGACTACACTATACTCTTTTCAGCAATTACCCTGTAGAGAGTCTAACAAAAAGCTGACGTCGTAATTAATCAATTTACCGAAAAGATTTACCACCGGAGATTTAACGTCAATGCTTCATGCTTTCCATACTTGAAAGTTCAGGTAAAGTATTTCAAAGCCTTCAGTGCCTGGTAAATATTTATTTATTTTTAGAATAGACTCAAGGATTCCACGAAAATTTTCTTCGTCAATGGTATCTGAGCCCCTGTTGGCATATGGTGTCGTTATTAATAACGATTCCATAACTTTCTCGATAAATTTGAATAAAAATTATATTTGATTTTTACATAGCAAAGAAACAAATAGATTCACTGATAATAATTACTTTAGTTACTTGACATTATCTTTAAATAACCAGATCTAAGCCACCATAGTCACTGTATATATCTATAATTGAGCATATGCTACTACAAGTGCTCTAGGCTATTTATAACAACAAGTCATTCTATTATATTTTACATCGAATATACAAAACCGAATCACTGTTGCATGCAACAGGACCCTTTAGAATGCAACACAGACCACAGACCTACCGCAAACAGCGGAAGTCTGTTCGACCGCAAAGTACAGACACGAAATAAATGATGACGAAGACACAAAATGATGATGAAGTTATTTTGAGGCTAGCTACTGGGCATATTTCCGGCATAGAATATATACTTGAACTGATTTTACTTCATTTTTTTCAATTACAATTTTTTTTTTTTTCAATTCATTTGTTTCTTAAACAAATAATTAGTCTATAGTCAGTCAGGTTACATTTTTCAAGTACCAAAGACCACACAAAACAGTTGATGAAAGAAAAGTACTATGCAAGGATCTACGGGCAATTTTATGCATATTTTGCTTATTCAGAGCGACATTTTTTTTTTCTATCAGTTTTATTTAATTTTATATTTTGTCAAGCATTTTAATGAAATCGTAAACAGTCTCTGTTTTGTCTATTCGAGTATGTCCATTTGTCAACTTTGACACTTGAAGTGTTGAAATAAAATAAAATATTGTTGACAATTTTAGCTGCTCGTTAGCTGATGGTATATTTCAACAGCTATCATTTCAATAGAGTGAGCTCATTATACTTTCTGTCAAATAAGTACCCGGAAATACTCATTTTTAATTTTCCCTCTGAGAATATTTCAAAAAAATGGATAAAAATATCGAACAAAGAGTTTGTTTGAAATTTTTTTTCGACATGGTTGAATCACCAAATGTTTTTTTCAACATTTCCAACGTTTTGGCACAAGAAATTTCGTTTGAAACACATAAAAATTTCACACAAACTCTTTGTTCGATATTTTTATCCATAGTAAAAATCACAACGCACACAAAAGGTTGATTTGTTCCTAATGACGCCGTAACCAAACTAAATGACACATAGCAATAAAAATTCACAGAATAGTAGCTGACAGTTGTGCCAACCTGGGAAAAAAATTTTTTTTAAATATTCTCAGAGGGAAAATTGAAAATGAGAATTTACGGTTTCCGGGTACTTATTTGACAGAATGTACAGCAGAGACAATACTACAGGTACTCACTTGTTGGTAGGTAATCTCATTAAGATTTTGCTTTTGCTACCATATTTTGCTATTTGTTTATTTCGTTTACAAGGGTTTTTCAAAAAAGAAACTGATGGTCGCAGCGTGTTAATTACAATTGCTATTGTATATATATATATATATAAATATATGTAAAAGATTTTTAGTGAAAAATATCAACAATATTGTACACAGTAATACAAGTGCTCTTGAAAAGGTTACTAATTTTCTCCTAGTTAATTTGCTATACTTCTCTGGTGCCGCCATACTTTTAGGGGGTAAAATAAACAAAACATCTTTATTATTGTCTGTATTTTTTCCAGATTTTCTAATTATTATTTGTAATAATTTTTGTTTTGTTTATTCATTATTATTTTTATATTTTTCCAAACGGAAGGCTATGATGCTATGATTCAGAATCCTATCTATACTTGAAGAATTAGAAAGAGATTCAGTATTCGATGTTATTATGAAATTGAAATATTATTTGAGTTTCATAGTACAAGCGGTAATAGAAGTAATATGACACTCACGAGATGCACCATTGCGAAGCTTAGAAGAGATCCATAGAATTGGGAAAGAAAACTATTAGCATTTGAATTTGATATTTTCATCCATGGCAGTCTGTCTTTATCTCCTTGTTCACTCCTCTCGGGAGCATAGGACCTCAACTAGACTCTTCCATTGTTCATGGAAGAGTCTGTTGTACTGTTATTTTTGCGCCGTCCCATGTTGTAATGGCATCAGCTAGCTCGCGCAATATCGACCTACTCCAAGTATTTTTTGGCCAACCGCGACCTCTGCTGTTAACTTTGTTGTACTTTTGTACATATTTGCTGAAATATTGCTCAAGTTCAAAAATCCATTCCAGTAATTTGTCTAAATTGAGAATGCGCTAAAATTTTCCCTGTATCGTAGACATATTTAGCCGTTAATCTTACCATTGTGAGATCCCCTATAATTTTGATGTGGTTTTTATTGTAGAAGGGTCTACTAAGAGGTAAATATTACTGGGTGATAAATCGTTTAGAATGGATTAAATATTACTGGGTGATCCAACCAAGGGAATACAAAGAGGCCCTCTAGTGATACCAGTACGACTAAACCAAGTTATGAGATGTATAATTCTAAGAAAATCTCGAAAATCATCACAAACTTCGGTATTGCTCTATTATACAAAGGATGAACTTCATGGCTCCTAAACACTTTAGGCGGATTCTATACAGTGCTGAACAGCTGCGGAGCAGATGCTTCATAGTCGTCTTCCACAAGACCAGCGATTGATCCCAGCATTTGCCTACATTATGTTCGGTTGAGACACAGAATCATCTCAAAAGGGCTTGGTGTGATGTGAGTTAGCTGTTTAGATTTTTATCGAGGAGCAATCATCCTTCTTTAACGGTTTTATAGACATTCTCATTACCCGGTATATTCTTGCGCCCAGGAATACAAGATATCCATAATCTTCCACCTCTGAATAATCAGCCAATCGTTCAATTGTTTTTTTTACGTAGCACTATATCTTTGGATTCAGCATAGTGTCAGACTATTGGATTAATATTTGATCCAACAGCTGTTGAAGTCAGAGTTAATTCTGCTGCCAGACGGTAAATATTTTTAGAGAAAATGTTGGAACAGAAGAATTATTAAGAGTCTATTATATATTTCACTGCATGAGTTACAATTTCCGCGCAATTATTACATTATGTGTCAAATTTTAGATGATTTTAAATTACTTCTATATGGGGAGCATTCCTAAGGTAAAGCTAAAGATCAAGTATGTTTAGAAAAAATGTATATTAAAAACTAATGGGGTTTGGTCATAACTGTCACACCACTACAAGTGCTGTGGAAATAGTGGGAGCGAAGTGTGTTCAGAAAAATATTGTGGAAAATAATTTAACGGCAATCATATATTTTATCGCTCTAGAGACGAACCAGCATTAACAGCAATAATGACGTCAGCCTGAAGATATTGCGAAGCATCACTCTTGCAAACAGATGCTACTTTGGGCTATGTAAGCAATTGAGAAGTCGAGCCCTCTCTCGAAGAACGAAAACTACACTCTACAAGTCTCTCATCATGCCTGTCCTAACATATGGCGCTGAAGCCTGCTTGGAGGTTTTCGAGAGAAAAGTCCTACGCAAGATCTTTGGACCTATTTGCGTTGGTGGCGAGTACCGAATAAGGTACAACCATGTGCTGTGCGAGCTGTATGCCGATATTGACATAGTAAAGCGCATCAAAATCCAGCGGCTGCACTGGCTAGGTCATGTCGAGCGAATGGAAGAACACGCTCCAGCTAAGAAGGTGTTATATTCGGAACCCGCTAGAGAACGACGCAGAAAAGAAAGACCTAGCCTCCGGTGGAAGGAACAAATACTGGAGAACCTGACGGCGCTTGGAATTTCTAACTGGCGCCAGCTAGCGAAGAACAGAAATGGCTGGCGAAGCATAATACATTCAGCCTAAATCGATATTCGATTGTTGGACGATACTATTTTGCCGTGTGAGTGTATAATTAATAAAAAATAGGAGTGCCATGTCTACTATTTCTTGTACCTCCCGTAGGAAATCTCTATTTTTATGAAGTATGAAATATGATTAAAGTATAAATATCCTCTAAAGTATATTAAATCTACAGAAGATGGGTGCAATCTGTCCACTTTTCAATATATTTCTGCGTTTAACTATTTTATGTTGATCAAGTGTGACTTTAGCTAACCAAATGATTCCTGTTTTAAAGAAAAGTTCTCATTATTGTCGATTATCATGCAATCATTCAATATTGCCTCTATTCTATTATGGTATCCTTTGATTAATTTCTTAATAATATCAAACATCTTTGTCCAATAGCTTTTAGTTTTACATTAACATTGACTATTATGATTATATGACCAATTATTCATTGCAGTGCATTATTCATAAATCGCAAAAACCATATTTCAAAAAAAAAAAAAAAACAACAGGAGATACATTTATGAATATTATATCATTTCAAATACAATGTCCATTAATTAAAAATGAATAACAATAAAAAATCATAAATGTTCATGTAACATGTACCAACACAATAACAACATATTCAAGTGTGCTTCTTCCATACAATTAAAACAGAATACTAACAATGATGATACCATCAAAAACACCGCAGGTGATTTTAGAAAGAACCAAAAAACGGCGAAAAATAGAAAAAAAAAAAACTAAAAGAAATCAAAACCAACGACACCATGAAACCATGAATATAACATAGTGTTACAAGTGTCAATAAATCAAACAAAAAAACAAAATACCAACGAACAACAAAATGCGTTTATACAAAACGCAGATGTTGCATCCAACCGATACAAGCATTATATACAAACATTAATATCATCAACTACCGTTGCTGCTGTTGCTGCTGCTGCTGCAACGGTGGAAATAAAACAGCCAGAATGGGGCAATTTTATTTATAAATTGTTTTGAGATCATCACCATCACCACCACCACCATCAGTGCATGCAAAGCACCACTCATAAAGTACATACACCTACCATTCCGCATACGCATATGTATCCACCACCTACCTACCTACAGGCAATCACATGCTCACTCGTTTGCATTCGTTCATTCATACGAATATATTTAAGCGCTTAATTCCACAACAAAATCCCGCAGTGATGTGTGAAATGAATGTAAATCATTTTAATTTAAAATCCAAAATGTATTTAAAAGAAGAAAAATCGCTCTTTTCTTCTTCTTCTTCGACTGCTAGTTACTTGAGCTTGTTGATAACTTAAATACCATATTTAGAGAGAATAAAAATCATATATAGACAGACAGACAGACAGACAGACAGACAGCGACAACGATGGCATATAAATCATGAGCACATTGTCACAGTTGGTGTATGAATATTGTCGGTTCATCTGACTGTTCATCTGTCCCTCAAAGCGACCGTGAGTCTTTGTATGCGTTGTATGATCGGAAGTGGCAAAAGATGATGGAAAGAACAAAGGGTGCTTGCATGATCATATTGTCATATGATCATGCTGTGATCTTCCCATAATGTCAGATCGCAAGTACATTCGCATATATATAATATATATATATATATATATATATATATATATATATATATATATATATATATATATATATATATATATATATATATATATATATATATATATATTGTTTTGTTCAAATTCTCTCCTGCAATACTCATTCGTATGCAATCAAAGCATCGTACAGTCAATGCACAGTGATTCATCTCTAAGACAAAGTTCCAAAAAAAAATATTGTAATATTCAGAATGAAAAACTTTAGTCTAATTTCAACTAAAATAATTCAAACGATTTTTAAAAACGATTTAAAAAATATTTTTGATAAAAAATAATTTTTTTTATGGGAATAAGCGATTTTGTACATTTTCGAATTGGTCAATTTTCTAGCAACTTTAATCGCATATATAGGTAAAAGTATTGAGTTTCAATTTGATAATTGTTTATTTTCATGCGCAAAATGTGAAAACATCCATACTGAAGCATACATTTGTATGGAAAGTAGGTGTGATTTTTATTCGATTTGGCCCATTTTCTAATGTGTCTATTAATTTGTAAATTTAATCGGATGTACTAAGTTTCAACCTGATAACTTTATATTTTCGCGCGAAAAGTGTGAAAAACCGCTTTCAACAGCATACTTTTGTATGGGAGGTAGATGTAGTTTTTATTCAATTACATATATATTTTTTAATATATCAATTTTGTGATCACATTTACTCTTCCAGCTAAGTTTTAAGTCAATAGCTTTATATTTTCGCACAAAAAATGTAAAAAAAACTACTTGCGGAAGCATACTTTTGTATGGGGAGTAGGTGTGATATTTATGTGACTGTGCCCATTTTCTAATATGTTACTTCTGTGTTCATAATAACTCTATGTACCAAGTTATGGCTCAATAGCTTTACATTTACGCACAAAAAATTGTAAAAACCCACATTCAAAAACAAACTTTGTATGGAAGGTAGGCGTGGTTTTTATCAAATATATTTAATTTTCTAATATGTTATTTCTCGGGTAAAAATAATGTTCTAAACCAAGTTTAAGTTTGATAGCTTCATATTTGATCACGAAATGTGTCAAAATATGCATTCAAAAATATAATTTTGTATAGGAAGTAGGAGTGGGATTTATATGATTTCACCCAATTTTCACAATTATCCACTGATTGATGAATAAATCATATATATGTACCAATTTTCAACTCGATCACTTTATAATTACCGCAGTTATCGTAAGAATAGACCGACAGTCAGACGATGATTACTTTTGGATCAAAATAATCATCGAAAAAGTAATTTAAAAATCGTGAAAAATTCAAATTTTCAAAATTGACATTTACAACGACGTATTGATGAAAAAATCTATACCGAAATTATAATTCTATCTTTACATATTCCTCAATCATAATTATCTCCTAGTGTATCCACCTTTTAGAAGAAATTTCCTACAAAATTGAGATTAATTAATTCCCACTAATTTTGTCTCAGCATTATATCAGATGAAATCACTGTGCCAACAAGACCAACCAACGCATAATAAGTACTTGTGTAATTTCCAAAAAATGAAAGGGGTTACTCAAAGAGGACGCCTTCACTTGAGTCTACTGCTGCTGCTGCTGCTGCTGCTGCTGATGTTGTATCCCACCAACAATGTGTATATGTGACATTGAAATGTGTCCCGTGCGTTTAATTATTGCTTATTGTTACGTATGCTCGTTTATCTTTAGCAACTTGTCATGAAATATTTAGTACTTATAAATATCAACTTTTTTTGGTATGTCTGGCATGAATTTATAGTTGGTATCGTATGTATTTCATTCATTTAACGTAATTTTTTTTTTATATACTTTATAAATATGAACATAAACATATACTCGTATGTAGGTAAAGTTGTGAAAAGTATTTTAAATACCCGCCGAAAAGGCCGACTCGACTCGATGCTCATTTCTGTATTCTAGCCTCCCCTCCTTAATATCCATATATCTGTCATCAGCATTATGACATGTGACAAAATTTGTATGAAAATATCGCATATAAAAATAATTTTTTGGTTTTTATGACTTCATTGAATATTCATATGAACGATCAAATTTCTTTGGATTCACAAATACAACTTTTAACTGCTTCATATTGCCTATCTCCCTCTTCTTATCATAAACCCCATTCTATTTCAATGGAATTGCCATCAATGTAATATTCATATAAAATATCACAATTTTCATATATTTTTGAAGAATGTCATCTTGTGTTTTTAATTATTTCTATATACAATATCGTTTCAAAATTTCATCCCTCTCTTTGTATAAAAATTTTAATACGACTAATACCAATGCGATCTCTTCATCTCCAAGGAGTCTTGGGATTTCATACAAAACAAATTATTTGAGAAATACTTCAAATCTTCCGAGGTAGAAAAGTTTTCACTTTGGTTGGGTGTTCCTCTCTTATGGCATCGAATTCCGAATATAGCCTCATTTTGGGGTTGGAGCTGGTTCTGATTTCTCGGAAGTAAAATTCGTTAAATGTTTCGCTGTTAACTCGGATAGCAAGCGCATGCAGTTCATTCTCAACCTTCCAAAACTGACATAAATCATGTTGACACTATTGTTTGGCCTCAGCCGTTTATCCAGAACTTCATTGAGTATTTGGTTTAAATTAGAGCTTTTAAATATTTTCAAAAATCCAGACGAATTTTTGCATCATGCCACAAAAACTTAAATTTATATTGTAAATCTTCTCTCCTCTTAATGAAAGTGTAAATATATTTTTATTTTGATGGGGTACGAGTTTTTTTGTATGTTTTTTTTTTCATAAAAAAAAATTCAAATTATTTAATGATTTGTTTATAAGTAACACATCATAAAATGAAATTCTTCCCCCTTTTCGAATTCATGTATGTATGTGGTTTGTTATTTTTGGAAATCAAATGAAATATGTTGGATGATATATGAGATTATTCGAAAATAGGGATAAGAAATTTTGGGGTTTTCAAATTTAAAATTTTAAGAAATATTCAAAATTATTAAAATTAAGAGGTAAAACAGAAATCAAATTAGAAAATGACAAATTTTTAAGTTAAAAAAAACATAATCTGTATATCAAAGTCTTAGAATGGTATAAGAAAAATCTAAAAGCTCTTCCTTTTACCATAAATGTATTAATAGTCATATTTTATTCAATAACTCGCTATCTTTGTACCTTTAAAATGACAGAGATGCTAAGTTTCCTAAACAGAGTTGATTTGATTTGATATTTGTCATCTAAAGAAATATTAAGCGCAGTTGTATGGTCTCTATGAGAACCCGCCACTATCTATGACAACCGTCAGATATTGGTTCAGGGAATTTAATCGTGTTCGTTTATCTGTTTCTAAAGAATAACAACCAGGCCATCCGACAATTTTGTCAACTGTGGAAATCATTGCAAAATTATACGAATGCTTCTTGGCGTTCACCAAATTAAAGTGTGGCACCCGGCAAAAACCAAAGATGTGCTATATGAAACGTCAATCAATATTTTACATATTTCTCTCAGTTAGCTACGAGAGAATACTAATACGACCGACAATGTTAAAAGTATGTTTCAGCATATTTAAGTGGAATTTTTAGCGATTTTTTTGCTGGGAGTCTTAGATGTTGTTGAAGTCTGAATACATTTTTATTCGTCAGAATTCAAGCAAGTGTCAAACTAATGGATTTTTCCAAGTCATACTACTCCAAAAATGACAAAGAAGAATATTCCCCATAGACTTTATATAACCATCACATTTATTCACAATTCTATTGGATCATCATGTTTATTCACAATTGTAATAATCGAATTGCGTGAACTGGGCTGCGAATTTGCTGGTGTCCCCACAGTACTCACCAGACTTGGTCCACTCTGATTTTCTGCAATGTGAAAAAGTCACAATGTGAAAATATGGCAGTGTATAAAGAAAAATTCTCTTTAACGAGGTGTTTATCGATGATACAGAGGTGTATTTTGCAGAGTTGAAATTGAGAGGTTAGAAAAATGAGGATCAGTAGATCATCTTTAATTTTTTTTAATTAAAAAATATTTACTATTTTTTTCTGAACACGGAAATTTATTGACTGAGCCACTTCACCACCATCGTAGAGTTTATATTATTTCAGATCGTTGGAAAAATTGGATAGATCGATTCGTAGGTTGGTTACTTGAGTTATGAGAAGAAACATCATTATTTATGGATAAAATTTAACTCAAATGCTATAGCAAGACAACAACAAGTCTTAAAGAAAGCAAATTTATTTTTCTTAGTATTAGAATTTCGTTAGGCCAACATTGCTAGGTTTCATATTTAAGTTGGAAAAATTTTCTTTAATAAAATATTGATGAACTCATTTCAGAGACTTCAGAACGTCCAAATGTGACACAGTGATCACAATCAGCCATGGTTAATTAAAAATAGGACAGTTCTAAAAGAGTTTTCTGTTCAATATTCGGCAAACATATTTCAACTCTTCTGTGCCTATTCATCTATTGAAAGAGGACATTTGATTAATAAAATTTTCCCCAATTAAGAGCTCCAAAATATTTTTAATCAACTTATACGAGTATAAATACTTTCAAAATTGATCAAATTTTACCACAAAGCACTTTTCACCATTCATTCCATTTCAGCTAAGAATGAAAATAGCTCTAAATTACACTGCAATTAACTGATAAATCAACCAAACTATACATAGAATGAAGAAAGAGAATACAACACATATTATTTTCTATTAACATCATCAACAGGAAACTCAAATTACGACAATACGAACAACAACAACAACAATAATAATAATAATAATAATAATAATAATAACAAATAATGATACGATCATTTGTTATACAAAAGATAAACACTACATAGATGTTTACATGATGGTTATCAGAAAGGTCCAAATGATAATGATTGCATACGGGTTTTTCGTACAAGCCTAGAACAAAACCACTGACTAAGATATGGATGATAAATATGAACAGCAGCTACTGATATACGTATGTAGGTGCTACTACCAACTATGTAGTATTATTATATGAGTAAATGAGGTTAATAAGTCATAAAGGGTAAACCTATAATTTTATAATTACTCAAAATGTCTACCAATTTTTGAAAACCATGTAACTTATAGACTCATACATTCACATACAAATTGAAAATTAGGGCTCAACACAACGAGCACAGCAACATAATGAGAAAAAGGTTCTTAAATGTTATTTTTCATCATTTGGAAAATGATGGAAATGAGCAATAATAAGCCATACTCACACAACATGAAACGCGCCTTACTAGACCATCATGGTGAGTGCGTTTGTGGTAAGCCACCAAAACGAAAGAGAAAAATTTAAGGTAATAACTCAAATTGATTTGTTTCTGTTGGCTGATATTTTTTGTGTTATTATTGTTGTTATTTTTTATATGTTTTTTTTTTTAATTTTTTTGCTATCTAATAAAAGATACCGATCAACATAATTACAACAATAACAATGAGTTGTAAAATTAGTCATCTAACATTCTTGGAGGGGATTAACGTAAAAGATTTTAACTTATTACACTGCTACATCGACTGCATAGAGACGTCATATTTATGATGTTGCCTGTTTTTTGAGTAAAGATTAATTTTTGTATTTTTTATTTTTTTATTTTTTTTTATTTTAGAGATCATTAAATAGCATTACAACAGCTGTATCACATTTGATGATGTCATTCTATGGCATCGATATTTAATTAGCCAAAAAGTGATCGGAATTTTTCAATGAAATAAAAATTTTATGTTTTACAAAAAAACCAGGAATGTCCAAGAAAAAAATACCGTCAGTTGAAAAAACTAAAATTCTTAAAGTTTAAAAATGTCATCTTCATACAAATTCTACAATTTCTCTTTCAAAATTGCAAATTTCGTACGGGGACTATGTTTATTTATCAACCGATTACCTTCAAATTTTGTATGTATTACTATTTTAATGAAAAAATAAGATAACTAAAATTTCAGAACGATCCATTGAGAAATAATGGTATCAACCATACAAATATATAAATTTTTGTTTAAAAAATGCAATTTTTATATAAGGACTATTTTTTCTTAATAAACTAAATGACTTCAAATTATGTGTACAGTAATATTTTGGTGAAAAAACTAAAATTCTTAAAGTTTAAAAATGTCATCTTCATACAAATTCTACAATTTCTCTTTCAAAGGTGCAAATTTCATAAGAGGCTATGCTTATTTATAAACCAAATAACTTCAAATTTTGTATGTGTTACTATTTTAATAAAAAAATAAGATAACTAAAATTTCAAAACGATCCGTTAAGAAATAATGGTATCATCCATACAAATTTATCGGTTTTTGATTTAAAAAATGCAATTTTCATATGGGAACTACATTTATTTATAAACGGAATAACTTGAAATTTTGCATGCCGCATTGTTTTCGTAACAAAATAAGATTTCTAAAGTTTAAGAATGATGCATTGATATATAATGATATCTTCCATATAAATTTGTCAAATTTTATTTTAAAAATGCAATTTTTATATGTGGACTATTTTTATTTGTAAATGAAATGGCTTGAAATTTAATGTAGAGAAAGTATTTTGATTAAAAAATTAAATTTATCCATGTTTGAGAATGATACATTGCAAAATATTGATATCTTCCATTCGAAAATTTCAATATTTGCCCGAATAAATGTAAATTTTGTATAGAGACTATTTTTATTTGTGAACACAATACTTTCAAATTTTATGTGAAGTCTAATTTTAATTAAAAAATGGTATTCTTGAAGTTTGGCAATTACCCATTCATATATGTACTTGTATATATTCAATCCAATATGTTTTGTTGTCAATTTTTTATATGAAATTATGACCACTGATAATTTTTTTCTAATAAAATACATTTTTTCGTACGACTAATTCTCAATAGATTCATAAATGGTAGAGTTAAAATATCCCATCTTGCTTGCCTCTGTCTAATTGAAAATAGCCCCTATGAGATAGGGAGATAGTCCCAGATTCTATGAATTCACGACGTAATAAAATGATAAAAACCATTAGGCAGATAATTTTTTTGATAATTGAAAACATATATTTGTTAACCATTATTCAAATGTATAGTTTTTCCATAAATGTAATCTTAGTTTACTCTCCTATGTAGACATAGGTTCTTGGGTCTATAATTTTTATGTTATATTTATTTAGCAGATACCCATTCCATTCTATATACTTCTCGCTTATTTATCTCATTTGTATGCTAATTGATGTATTGATGCATCATTTTTAACTACAAATAGATCCTGTGATCTCATCAATTATCAATCGCATCAACGTGCGAACCCTCAACTTCAAAAGGACCTTAGTTACTCTGTTCTGTGTATGCATAAATATCCCGCTATTGCATGTAAATATACTCATACTCTCATATATGTTTATTATTACATTTATGCATAAACCTTTGATGGTATCCGCTTACCTGCACGTGTATGGATATGTACCTAGACACACACACACACACACACACACACACACACAAAGGCATACGTGTGCGTATGTTTGCTCACGTGTCCATATGCGCATACATAAGAGTCCAAGTAAGAGTGTGTATGTGTGTGGCACTTCGTTTGTACAATTTCTAATTAATATTAACATTTAACGTTTGGATTTTGTTTTGTTTTTTTTTTTTGGTATGTTGTTTGTATGTTGTGGTTGATTATTCTGTATTTGACATTTGTTTTAAAAATATGACAATGTGATGGTGATGGTATATAAATAATTCTCTCATTCAAACGAATTCACCGCATTCAAATGTTATTTTTGTGGTTTTTTTTTGTAAATATCGTCTATATAGATATGATTGATGTTGTTGTTGTTGTTTATACTGTTGATAGATCGTTGATTTGGCTAGCACAAAAATACTCGTATTATTTCAATTCAATGCGGTTGAACATAATTTTGAAATATTCCATAATCAGTATTTTTAAGCTTCATCTATTGCTATGTTATTTACCAGAAAATCATTCCATATTAATGTCAGGTTTTTAGAATCATGGAATGCGGTTGTGGTGGAGCTTATGCTGAAGATGATACATAACAAATGTGGCATTGAAATGGATGAAGTCTTCTGATATCACACTCTTTGTGAAATTGTTGTGAAAAATTGGCCATACTATTTCAGTGGCTACCATTAAGCTTCTATTATGGTATGATAAAAAGTCGCCTATATTGGCATCATTGCGAAAAAGTGCAACATTCGAACATGAATTTCAATCTTAGTTCGAAATGGACCTTTTACCAACACTCCGATGCGGTTCGCCAAATTAAAAATGATTGAATGATACAGGGTGTTTTTTTCACAACATTCTTTTTGGCAACCCTATTTCTGGCTCATTTCTGCTTGAATGGATACGTGAACAATCAAAATTGGCGTATTGGGTGTGAACAGCAGCCAGAAGCATTGTAAAAACTGCCAATGCATTCCGAAAAATACACTGTTTGGTGTGGATTATGGGCCGGTGGCATCATTGGACCGTACTTTTTCAAAGACGACGGTGGCAGGAACGTTACTGTGAATTGCGAGCACTACCGTGCGATGATTACAAACTTTTTTTTGCCCAAAATGAAAGAGCGGAACTTGGCTGTCATGTGGTTTCAAAAAGACGGTCCCACATGCCACACAGCACGCGAAATGGTCCAGTTGAGAGGCGAGTTCGGTGAACAGTTTATTTCACGCGCGATTTAACGCCTTTAGACTATTTTTTGTGAGGCTATGTTAAGGCTTATGCCTATAGCGACAAGCCCGCAATGGTTAACGCACTGGAATATTGAATATTGAAGAATTTAGTCTTGAGATACCGGACGATATGTTGGAGAGGGTATGCCAAAATTGGACCCAGCGTGTAAAACATTTGAGGCGTAGCCGCGATCAACATTTACATGAAATCATCTCTAAACATTGAATTATATAGATCGTCGTATCTACTCAAAGATTTCTTTCATTTCTCTAAATTTTATGTGTTTTTTTTTTTTTAATCTTAAAAAATCACCCTGTAATTTAAACAAATTTTCGGAAACATTCGGAAATTATTAAACATTTGAACGTGTACCAATCCGTGCAGTGATTTATTACACTATTTCCGTACCATAATCGATAGCTGGTGAAATAGACTTTGCTCGAGCTATAGAGAAAATGATAGACTATTCGAGTAACCGATTAGCATATCTAGGAAATAAATAAATATCAGATAAAAATAATACGTTTCGTCCGAAAGTAGCAGCATTCCCCTCAAGCTACTGTATATTTCGCATTATAATCAATTCCGAGTTTTTATGGTTAAAGGAGCCTAAAGGCCCAATGAGATATAAATTTTGAAGTGGGCTGATCTCCATGACTCATCCGACAATCCAAACAGTTGAACAATAATGCTGTTGATGTCTAATAAATCGTTGTTGGACACTTGAAAATATCAAATGTAGAGATTTTTAAAAGCAATACCTCTTTTTGGAGTATTGAAGGGGTTTACTCGTACTCCTAAGAGACTTTCTTAAAGCGCTCTCTGAAATGTTGGGCCAAATATACAAAAAAGGGATACAAAAAGGGCAACAAGATTCATAGAATTGTCATAAGCAGTGTTTTACAAATCTCTAAGGGTTCATATTCTGCTTAGCTGACGGTTACTCTGATGTTAGAGGTAAAGAACTTACTTTGGAATGACTTACTTTGGAATGAAATACACTGTATATGAGCATTATTATTGACTTTATAAAATCGTACTTATTTGACTTGTCGTTTTTTATGTTCTTTTCTTACCTTTATAATATCGTTTATAAAATTGTTTATTTATTACATTTTGATACAAAGAAGCTTAAGTCAAATCTAACTATAAACAAACGTTTAATATAATATTTATGCTTAAATAAGGGCATCAGAAAATGCAGAAGCAGAAGCATAAGAATAAGAAGAAGTGCAAAAAGAAATAATACAAAATTGATAAATTGAAAAAAAAAAATCAATAAGAAGAAGCAAAAATAAAATGGAAGGAAGAGAAGCATTTCAATAAAAAAAAAAAGAACATTACTAAAATAAAAGCCCATAAAAAAAGTTAAGCACTAATTTTGACATATTTGACACCATATGACAAAGTGTATGTTGGGATTTAGAAAGACATATAAAGATAGAGAGCGGATGGAGAGTGGAGGGAGGATGGAGCTTAAGAGGTGGCAAAGTGAATTATTGAAGATAAACGATACAGTAAGTCAAACAGGATATATACTCATATATTTACTCATATGTACTCCACAATGTGCGAGTACCAAAAGGACTTCCTATTTTAACAACAATCTGAACAACGACAACAACTTTTAGCATAAAAATGCGTAAAAGCGTATTTATACAATTTTATGACATACATACTCCAAACAAGTAAAAATATATGTGTATATTGTATATACTCGTAAATGGAGTTAAAGGTTCAAGTTCCCAGTACGTAAAGAGCAAAAAAAAATAATGCTGTGAGTTTCTTCTTTTGTTTTGTCTCTGTATATGTAAGTT
Organism: Megamerina dolium; assembly: GCA_963854835.1. NCBI lineage: Eukaryota > Metazoa > Arthropoda > Insecta > Diptera > Megamerinidae > Megamerina > Megamerina dolium. The sequence goes on from OY978528.1 coordinate 10,730,036, forward strand.
GTGCTTGTTTATTTACACGTGTGTGCGTGTGTTTTTATTTTCTGTCAAGTTTTTGTGACATTTCATGATCCCTTAGTGTATTCTGAAGTATTTGAACTCATAGTGGCTTAAGTTGTAATTTCTTTTACTTAGTTATGCTGCATTCTGAAGCAAGAAATATACAAAGGAACAAATAGTACTATATATTAAATAAAAAAATATAAATTTCTGTGTTTAAAATTCGCTAAAAATTTTGGATTTAAATTACGTAGAAAAAAGAAATTAATAATATAGAATTATTCTAGACTTGAAGTCGTACGACTACGCTAGAAATGTTTGATTTAGTACAAATTCTCGCTTTACGACCTAATGCATGCCAAAGTTAATCCCTTAAATCTTTCATCAAGGTGATCATAGAAATCAATAATCAAATTATACTCTTCTTCCTTTGTTTATGCAGTAATGGGATTGATCGATCTTCACGTTCATTTGTATTAAAATGGACCAACCTGAATGTTTAGGCATTTTCAAGTCAGCCCCATCATCGATTGATGTCTAAAACTTTCATGAGATATGCAATTATAGTGTCAATTTTTAATGCGAAAATATTTCGACAAAGATTTGTTGGTGTTTTGAATTAATGAGAGCTCATTTTGATCATGGTAGATCGACCTGAGCTCGCATTAACTAAAGCTGGCATTCATCTTAGAGCCCAAAATGAAAATCTATGTCGTTCTTATACAATATATCATCACTCTAGAAATGATTCCTCGCTAATAAGAAGATTATTTGTCGATTTTCCTCCCTCTGGAGTAAAGTAAAAAAGTAATTAAATTAAGAAACAATATTGAGCATTAAAAAATTACGGAGACGTTCATATTATAAATTTAAAGAATATTTAATTTGCTCTTATTTTGGGGTTTGAGATAAAATTCGACCTAATCAAGTCAAACCTGTCGAAATTTAAAGTCAGAAAAGACCTTTTTTCGTGAGGATATATGATGATTGTTTGATTGATTAAAGTGATGACTCCAACGCCATGAGTCCAACTAGCTCTTACCCAACATTTTGTTATCACATCCTCATTTCCAACACTTCATTTATTTTATGTGCAAATAATTCGGTTTAATGCAATTTAAGATCCTCTAGAAGTCGTCAACACTTGATTCCCTAGCTCCTCATAATTTGTGAAGAACAGTTTGCTTAGGGTATCAATTCTGTGCTTTTAAAGAACAAAAAATGGAAAATAGCTTAATTTTCTTCTGTCTGATTACAGCTGGGATTGTAAATATTGTCAACTATTTCCATTTTGTGAGTGTGAGTGCCATAGCTTAGTGATTAGTGTGTTGGCCTTCTGATCTGTAGGTCGTGGGCTCAATCCCCGGCTGAAGTACAACAAATTTAATATCGAAAAGATATTTCTTTCGAAAGGTACCCAATTTTCAATTCTTCCGGCAATAACAATTTGCCATGGAAAAGCTTTTAAAAAGAACTCTCTGACAAAGCTCAGAAAAAGTGATGTCGCACGAATTCTGCCGTCCGGAACCGCCTGAAATAAGTAGATCCCTTCTATCTCGGAGGAGTTCGGCCAAAGAACCCTTCGGTGCTTATAAGTGTCACATATTTATTTTTTTTTTTTTTTCAATTTTTTATTTCCATTTTGGCTGTCTACTCTACAATGGACTAGAGAAAAGTCTAGAGAAGGTTGTATGCTGCACATAAGTACCCCGCTAGACCTGCATGTTGCAAAACTCTTCCATATACAATACGCCATTTTATCTTGATATCTCTTTATAGCACACTTAGTGGTGTGAACGACGGTTCTGCAAGACCTCGTCGCACAGCAGATCCCTTTCTGGCCAGATCATGGGCTTTTTCGTTCTCCTCTATCTTCCGGTGTCCTAGATCGCAGTGTTCGTTTGTTCCGTCAGGTTCTTACCTGGTGAAAGACCTGGGCCTAAATATCAGATTGACTATCTGTATGAATTATTGCTCATTTTCTAACATCTCTCCATACATAATATCCTTCTTAAATTGAAACTAAAAGCCGGCAACATAAAATAACATGATAATTAAGTAATTTCCTGCAAGCAATAAAAACACTCAGGAACAATACTCATAGTCAACAGAGGATGAAATAATCAAAAAATATAAAAATAAATGAAAATTAAGAAATAAGAACATATAAACAATAACAATAGACGCACCATTTAACGTTGACCGCATTTTTCTTTCTTTTTGTCCTCTACGAGCAGTGCCAACAATATTCACCCAATCAGTATAAATAAATACAACAACTTCATTAGTAGGTTTGTGTATACACTAAAATCGTGTACATAACATTGACGAACCCACAAAGTGAAACCATCTCAACCTCATCAACACAAGGATGTGTAGAGCCATAAAGCATAAAAGCCACTAGAAGAGAATAGGAAATTAACAACAACAACAACAACAACAACAACAACAAGAAGACCCCAAAAAGAAAAACAAATATATCGTACATATTTCGCATTCTTATTCATTGACTGACAAGTTGCGTGTCCTTAAATTTTTACCATAAAAATGTCATAAAAATGCATTCATTTATATTTTGTTCTTCTTCTTGTTGCTGTTATTCTCTACATACAATATTGTTTTGTTTCTTCTGCTTTACTATCAAGCTATTATCATTGCTGTCGTTATTGTTGTTGTTAGTGGTTTTTCATAGGAGTGCTCACTTATATACGTGTGTCCTTATGCTATTTCTAACATTTCTAATAGCAAGCAAAAAACCACAAACAAAAACAAACAACATTAATACGAACTATACAATTGTCTGCACTAATGTTGACAACAGTTAGAAAAACCACAAAAAACACATTAACATTTTCCTTTTTTTTATTTTCATTTTTTCCACAACACTCACTCAAAAACACATTCTCAGGTGTGTAGTGAAAAATGAAACATCATCTAAATAATTATTAGTCTAATTAAAGACTAGTCTTGTAAGTACTTCTGGGAATACATTCATGGGATGCGTATCAGGCAGAATCTATAAGAAAGTGAAAGTGAAAGTGAGAGTGTTCTAGGTTCTAGTAACCGAATGATTTCCTTCTATATTACTCACTTCATCACTTCATTTCACTTTTTAGTGAAGAAGAATTTTAATTTGCGAAATGAGTTAAATTGAAATATACTACGTGAAATATAGAACACCAAAAAAATGAAAATGATATTTCACTTAAAAGTGAAGTGTGAAAGGTGCCAGTAGATATATTCAGCTGAAATCAGAAAACTTAATAAATCAAAGTGGTTGCCGTAGCTCAGTGGTTAGCGGGTTGGCCTTCTGATCTGTAGGTCGTGGGTTCAATCCTCCCGGCTGAAGCAAACCAAAATTTAATATCGAAAAGATATTTCTTTCGAACGGCACCCACCTACCGGCAAGAATTGGCAATGTTTCCGGCAGTAATAATTTGCCAAAAATGCTTCTTAAAAGAGCTCTGTGACAAAACTAAGTTAAAAATGATGTCACAAGGGTTGCGCCATTCGGAACCGGCTAATATAAGTAGATCCCTTCTAATGCTGTCCAAATTTAACACGCACAACAGTATTGGAAGAGAAGCCCGGTGGTATCACAATGGGCCTTTCTGGCCTAAGTCTGTCCTCTCAGATGCCACAAGGGTTCCGCCGTTCGGAACCGGCTAATATAAGTAGATCCCTTCTAATGCTGTCCAAATTTAACACGCACAACAGTATTGGAAGAGAAGCTCGGTGGTATCACAATGGGCCTTTCTGGCCTAAGTGTATCCTCTCAGAGAGAGGTTAGCCACATAAGCTAACCAAACCTAAAAAAATCAAAGCTCTAACCACGATGCGGTCAACTCAACAGCAATTTGTTCTTCCAACGGGGGTCTAACTGTCAAAAAACAATTGGCAATTCTAAGGACAGTAAGAATTAACCATGAAAAACATATGCTTTCTCTGAAAAAGAAAATCTCAAAAGTGACATCACAAAAGTTTTGCCATTTGAAATGACAGTACTGAGAAAAAGCTCTGTCAACGTTCTTAGGAGCCTATAGCAAGTATGAACCCTATAATTTTAGTTAAATTTTTCCAATAAGACGGTAAATTCGAAAAACTTTTGTCAAAAGCATCGTTATCTTACATTATTTGGACATCATAAGTCTATGCAGTGTTAACGAAAGGATAGGGCTTCAACGATTTCACCTAGGGTGTATTTTTCCTATTCACATACTCCCACCATTGTAATTTTTTTTTTATTTACTTTAAGCTTTCGAACAAAAATAAATATGTTTAGGTATAAATAAATAATAATAATAAACATGTTGAAAATTGAGCTTATGTTATAAGAATAAATAAACATAAAACCTATATTATCAACCTAACCTAACCTATGTTATCATATGGTACTCGTACATATTAGTAAGAATATTTTTTTAGAAGATGAATAGTGGTAGCTATGCTCTAATAATCTTTTAAATGTAAATAATTTTTTTTTTTTTTTTTTGTACTAGAATATAGAGGTGTTATACGTAATGTGAAGAGATCCAGTAGAAAATAAAGCAAGCTGCTAAATGCAACTGGTTGAGTTTGGACCTTTCTGAACTCTGTCACAGGTTTAAAATTTCGAAATGAGGTTGATGCAGAAGAAATATATTTCTTCAAACTATTGAGGTATTTTCTACTAAGGTCAACTGTTAGGGAACTCTTTGTTTTCATACTCATTTGATTAAAAAACAATAAAATCATCGATGATGTTAAAATGTAGTATTTTTTATGATTGATTTGATTAAAGTTAAAGTTGGCAATATTTTTGTTTTTATTCAATTAAATTCGCTTATAATTTTCCTCCTTTAAACTCCTAATTGGAGCATAGGGCCTCCACAAGGCTTCTCCATCGCAAACGGTTTTGAGCAGTTGTTCTAGCGCCCTCCCATGTGATGCTGGCAGCAGCTAGTTCCCCTAGTGTTGATCTTCTCCAGGTGTTTCTTGGCCATCCGCGGCTTCTGTTCCCTTGCGGGTTCCACTCAAGCGACATTCGCGTGATACTATCTGGCTACTTTCTTAGCGTATGGCCAACCCGCGGCACTTTCTACGCTTAATCTGGATCAATATGGGCTCTTCGCTCGTCAGACGCCATAGTGCCTCGTTGGAAATAGTGTTAGGCTAGAAAATTCTACAAATGATCATCAAATACTTGTTGACGAAAGATTGAAGTCTCTGCGTGATGAAGTTCGAGATCAGCCATGTTTCACTTCCGTGCAGTAGTGTCGATTTCACACATGCGGAGAATATTCGCAATTTCATGCGTCTGGGAATTTGCCCATACTGATTTTAGCCGACCAAATGCTGTCTTTGTTTTGTTTAGCCTGCATTTAGCATCCTCTTCAGCTCCCCCGTCTGTTGCTATCGTGCAACAGAGGTAGCAGAAGCTTTCGACTTTCGAGGAATGATTGATTCCCATGGCTATGGTCGTCGCAAAATATATATCTCTAGTCCGACGGTGTGTGCCAGCGCGGCTATGTTGTTCGAATTCGCTTGCATATCGGAGAATTTGTGCAAGAGGAGACAAATGTCATCGGCAAAGTCCAAGTCCTCAAGTTGCCGTGCGAGATTTCACACAATGCCAGTTCTCTTGTGCTGAGTGAGGCTGATCATGACGTCATCCAGCACAATGGCGAAGAGGAGCGGGGATAGAGGGCAGCCCTGCCGTACTCCAGCGTTGGTGGTGAATGAATCGCTGATGTTGCCATTGTGCAGAACCGCCAGCTCAGAGTTCTCGTATAGCGCCATTATGAGGATTATAATATTCAACCAAAAGCATTTTTTTTATACAATAGAAAATTGCTATATATTAAAAAATAGATAACCGAAGAAAATATTGGATTTTAAGCTTCAATCTCGATTATACCTCGATTTGGAATTGGTGAACAATTTTCTTTCAGCTCCCATATATTTTTTTTTATGAGAACTACTTCCATATGAACGTAAGTACAAATAAGTATGAATATATTAGTGGATGTTGTTGCTATTCATATTTTATTCACACTAAAAGTGACTCAAGACATATTGGTAGTTCTCGCTATCATCATTGTTCAATGCTGCTCTTGTTTTTCTGCTCTTACCTGCAACAAAAATTTTCTGCTCCGACTTATTGTTATTGGTGCTATCGTACAATATGCTTTTCTTATGTTTTATGCTTTTAAGTGTATTTTAGTGGTATTTATAATATATAAGTAATATGCATATGTACTTCTATATATGAGTATATGTTCAGATTTACATTAATGAGAAATTCGCATGTTTTGTTGTTATTATGATTATGTCCCTCTTTCTACATGTTTTTGCACATATTGTTTGCTTTTTGTTCTTGTTGTTATGTTTTACATATTTTTCTTTCACATTTCTTGTTCAAAAAAATGCACACAGAACAAGAGCCAAATCCACGGGAGGGCCACATGCTATTGCATGTTAAAAACCTTTAAATGTTAACTTACATATGTAAATTTTGTTGTTGTTGTTGTTGTTGTTTGTTTGTTTTTAACAATGGAGATGATATTGTTTGGTTTCATTATGCTCTGTAAATTACAAATTACATTAAATATACCATCACAGTAGGCATTTAGGTGTTTGCTTATTTCAACCTCTATGCTTCATAGTTGGTATTATTATTATTGTTATTGTATTTTGACTCCTTTTACATAGTTAATTAGCGCAATTGGTTTTAATGATTTATTTGATATACAAAGGTGTTTTTCCAGTTGTTGTTGCTGTTGTTGTTGTTGCCGTTTCAGATGATGCCATCTGTGGCGTCATTAGGAAGGTACCCATTGACCTGCTAGCGCACGAAATGGAGTGACTGTACAATGCTATCGGGCATAGGTTGCGTACTATCGCCCAATGGCTCATCCCAAATATAGCGAAGTGGATGGACAGAAATCATGGAGATGTTGATTACCATCTTACGCAGCTGCTCCCTGGACATGGCTGCTTCAAAGGATACCTACAAATACAAATTTCACCGCGAAGACAACCCTTACTGTCCAACATGCCCAGAAGGAAAGCAAAAAGCGCCTTGCATGTTCCATTTCATTGCCCTCGCTTCACTAATGAGCGAACAGAGCTGGAGACAGCATACGGCGAAACACTGACGGAGACAAATCTTGTCTCAGATATGTGCGACGGTGAGGACAAGTGGAATGCGGCATGTGCGACAACGGCGCACATCATGAATACACTGCAATATGCAGAGTACGCACGTAGAACTCTTGAACGAGCTGAAGGAGTCTCGCGACATACAGTGAATCTAACTGCCCCCGGTCTCGGACAGAATGACCATAACTGACGATTGAGTATTAACATACTGACAACGGTCTACCGACGCGCTACGTAACGGCGATGTTCCGGGAGGACTAACCATCGGACATGGGCGGAGTTTAGATTGGGTTAAAGTCCAACAGTACGGCTTCGGCCATAGGGTTTCGATGCTTCCCCTCCTCTGCAAAAGAAAAAAAGTTGATGTTGCTGTTACAAGGCGAACACTTTGAAACTCATATGTAATATATATGTAACCAATTTCAAGTGTTACCGAAAATAGTATCATAAAACCAAACACTATAAAATCTTATAAATGAAATGCAAAAATGCATTTCCGTATTGTGATGAGGGAATGGACCTTGGTCGACCACGTGATCGAGTGCTTCCGGGATGTAGACTCGTCCATTCCTGTGAAGCCCTTATACCCTTATCTTTTATACCAGTTACGTTGTAGTGTTATATTCGATAATACTATCTCTGAAAGTTTAAAAAAAACCTTTAAAAAGTGGACTGCGTTTTCGAAAACACCAAAATTTTAATAAAGCAAAAGTCATGCCATTGTAATCTAATAAACACACTCCCTGGCAACCTTCTCATAAAAAAGTTCTGCCTAATGATCCACTGCTTAAAGATATATTAAAATCTCTAAAACCGCAACACGTTTGAGCATCCTCAATAGCTACATTTGCAGATCTCCATTCTAAAATCTATAGCACAGGTCGTCCTAAATAGTGTAGCTCACAAATCGCTTTGGCAAAAAAATGCCAAGTCATTTTTCCAACAAAACATAAATGACAAAATCCCCTATATTCCATAAGTGCCCTTAGTTTCAGTTGATAAATGGATGGACGATGATCCAAGATGATACAAGCCGAGATCGTTGCAATCATAGCTTCTCTAGCTTGTAGCTTGGCGTTATGGATCTCCAGTCTGTCAAAAATTGTCTAACAAAATTTAACTAGGGGAGCTGTAATTACAAGCTACCATTAAGGCTCTCTGCTCTTGGAGTTTTTCTTTTACTTTTTCTTCTTTTTCTAGCAAAGTACTTTCAAATATTACAGAGTCCATCCATTCAAAACAAATCCTTCTTGGCTTGGGTTACAAGTCGTCACAGAATCTATGTAAATGAGGTATAAACCAATTAGTTAGTATGGATTCTCTTTGTCTTTTCTCTGGACTTAAGAACAAGTTAAAGGGCTCAGCAGACCATATTCCGTAATTCCAAAAGTCTTAACAAAGCTGATTTAAAACTTCACACAGGTATCATAATTCACTCAGATGTCACCTTCAAGAAATTAGTCTATCTGAAGAGAAGATTTGTCGCTTCTGATTAGAAGACGTTGCAATGGCTCAACTCATGGATTACCAAAACCACAGCGCTCAGCGATAGCTCATACAAGTATTCGGCACGGCCATTCTAAATTCATCTGCCATCAAATCAAAATGGTTCAGCTCATAAATTACCAAAACTCAGCGCTCAGCGCTAGGTTCGGCATGGCCTTTCTAAGTCCATCTAATATCAAATCAGAATCGGCAAAGGGCAGCTCGAGTGTACTTAGCTTGTCAGACACTCTTGTACTTTAATAAGATTTCGATGTTCGAAAGGAGCGAAAAAAGAACACTTCAGATAGCCAACGATAATTTACTGTACACCTATCCTTTATGGAGTTCACTTTCATAAGAAATTTATAGAAATTAGAACAATCACCATTATTAACCCATTATATACTCTCCAAATGTGTATTCATTCTACTACATATTCATAAAACGAAATATTATACACCAGAAACGTCTACTTATTTCATTCGTAATAACGAATCAAATTATAACTAATGACTGGTATTTAGTTAGTTTGGAAAAAATCAAAAGGATAAGAAATAAGTATTCACCATTTACTGCCTTTGGTGTTTTAAATTTGAATTTATTGTAAGGATTTACCAACTTGTGGCTTCTGAATAGCAAAACAGATTTTAATTTATTTATGCAAGAAAGTATGTGTACGTACTGTATATAAAGAAAATATTTGTATACAAATTTTCATTGAAAAGGGGCTAAAAGCTACAACAGCAAATACATACAAATACGACAATAATAATATTTTGAATATATTTATGGGTATGAGTACTGTTTGTAGTTACTAGTTAAATGGCAGGTTTGTTGGCTGACTATGACTATTTATTATGCAAAGGAGTAGTAGAAGACAACAATGAATGCCAAGTGCTTTTTATACGTTATTCTCCTCTTTGTTATTTTGTCTTCAATTTTTCTCAACATCTTGCCATAATCCACAGGTATGTTAAATTATGATAAAGCATTTCTACAATTTTTCTTTTGCACAACATTGCTGTCACTAAGCACACCTTGTCTAATTTTGATTTTAAAAAAAAGAAGGCTCGTATTGCACTTATTATTCCATTTATATATACATATTTACTTCACCCCTCACTTAATAATTTTGTAGCATGCGGAAGCCATAAAAAATGTATTCTAAATGTTTATCAACATTATATTCTCTCTTTTGGTTTCCTAAGAAGCAGAACCAAGCAACATATTCATAGAAATTACTCATATGTTTATATACTTCATTGTTGAGAGAAAGAGAACAAAAATGTTTGGAGTATCATACATTTAGTATTTCAAGTCATTAATTAAGATTCCCATTTTTTTGGTTTCTTACTCTAAGCTTGTTATTTATATTGGTGCTTATGGAAAGTTTTTAGGACTCTTCTACTTATTTATAAAACGATATAGGCATGGAGTAAAAAAAAAAAAAGAAAAATGCGTAATATTCTCTACGTACTAATAATGTCTACTCTTTTGACAACGAAAAATTATAGAAACTTTTTCATAAGTGAGCTCTAAAATATAATATTTTACCAATGGAGGATGTTAAAGATGTTATGTGCGTTAAAGAAACAAATTACGCATGTGCTGGCAAAGAAATTCAGAATAAATAGCACAGAAAAATAACTAAGTAAGCACAAAAGGTAAATTCATTTTAAATTATGCGTGAAATATAAAAGTAAGTCGTTTTGAATATTGTACAAATTTAAAAGGCAGAACAATATTGGCAGAAAAATCCAGCCAAAGTTCCTCTTCCTATACTTTTGATTTTATATGTACTGTATAAATCGATTAAAGACTAGGAATCTACAGGGTGGCTGATGAAAGCTGCTACCAAAAGAAAACGTAATAACTTTTCTTTCCTATGTAACATATCTGTTCCATTATTGTTCTCTATTTAATAGATTCATCATCTTTACATTTAATGAAAATGGCAGACTTGGGATAATGAAACAAGAATTTGTATTGTGCGCCGCTATCACGCATTGTAGTCCGTAGTTTCCGTCCCAAGAGAATAGTGGTGCACGTTTGGCGGCACTCCTCCTAGCGAGTGGACTATAATGAGGCTTGTGAATAATTTTGCCGAGCGTGGGACAATCGCAAGAAGATCTTATAATCGAGAACCCTCAGTTCGGACGCAGGAAACAATAGCTGCTGTAGCTGCTGCCATACAAGCCACTTCTACAGTTTCGAGAAGGACAAATGAATATCAACAGACAGTCACTGCAGACCATTTTACATAAAAATTTGAAGTTATTCCCGCATTAAATTCAACTAACAGCCCAACTAAACACAGCAGACTTGCCAATTCGTTTGGAATTTTACGAGAAGTTCCTCCAAATGGCGGAAGAGGAGGAAAACATCTTGAACTGTATGTTTATGTGTGATGAGACACATTTTGATTTGAAATGCAACACACAAAATGTTCGAATATGGAGTGATTCTAACCCACAGATACTCCATGAGACGGAATTACAACCACTTCGCGTCACAGTGTGGTGTACAGTTTCATCAAGGTGCATTGTTGGACATTACTTTTTCGAAGAAAACGGTGTTACTGTTACGATCAATGGAGTTCGTTACTTAAAGATGTTGAAAGAGTTTTTCTTTCCAGAATTACGCCGAAATAGAATCTCCTTCAACTTTGTGTGGTGCAACTGCTCACATAGACAGGCCTGTTAAGACAGAATTCCACCGAAAATTTCCCAATAAGATGATTTCAAGAAATTCCACCTTCTGTTGGCCCCCAAGGTCTCCTGACCTTACTCCACCTGATGTTTTTTTTTGTGGTGATATTGCAAACAGGAAGTTTACAAAACCAAACCAACAAATTGGAATGATTTGAAGCAACTTTTTGATAGGATGTCGCATATGCGTCACTAAGCGTAGTATCTTTTAAACAGGAAGAAAAGGAAGAAAAAGTGAATTAAATGAATTTAAGAAAAAGTTATTTCAGTTTTTTTCGCGAAAGTCACCAATAAGAGTGGACGTGTTTCTTTCGATTTTTAGAAAAAAAAAAAAAAACAAATAAAATAATATAATTTGCAAACATTTTGATTATAATATGAGTGTTCAACGCTCTCCTCTCCGGCAACGGCAATCGCCTGTTAATGTGTGTGTAAACAATAATTTGCAATCACCCGCGCAAACCCCCCCGATAAGTGCATTATCAAATAAAACAGTTGATACACACTGCACAAGTGAAAGTAACAGTGCAAATCTTTTGCCTGCACATATTAAAAATTCATCAAATTTTGCAACAACAATAAATACAGACAAAAAAAATAATTTGTTCTATCGTGATATACTATCTCCCTCTATACCGTGGAGTGTACAATGTGCTTCTCCTGCTGTAACACCAACAGCTACAACATCAAAGCAATCAAATAACGGCACTTCTACTGAAGTGCATGACCCAGTAGTTAAAGCAACTAGTGCGATGACTAATAAAGAACCAGTTGCTGTTCAAACTGGTATTGATCGCTACATTACTGTAGTAAAGCGAAAGAGAAGTCCGCAAAATTCAAAACAAATGAATTCAACAAAAATTCAAAAACAGAACACTGTCCCTATTAGTTCGGAAAATAGATACGCTCTGCTTTCAGGTGATGAAAGTGACGAAAATATTATCTCCAAGAAAAATTTCAAACCCCCACCCATTTTCTTGAGAGAACGCAACTCAGATAAGTTGATTTCTAGAATTACAAGTCTTATAGGACCAAAGAATTTCCATGTTGTTCCTATTCGCAAAGGCCAAATTGAGGAAACCAAAGTGCAAATCTACAGCGAAACTCATTATCGCAAAGTAATAGCGGAATTTGATGCTGTAAAAAAGAATTACTACACATATCAGCTAAAAAGTAGTAAGGGCTTAATCGTTGTACTCAAAGGCGTCGAACCCAACGTTGATATTAACGAAATCAAACTTGCCCTTCAGGAAGAAGGGTTTCAAGCCAAAACAGTGTTCAACATTCTCAACAAGAGCAATATACCTCAACCGTTATATCGTATTGAGCTTCAGCCTGAAACAAAACCCCTAAAAAAAGGTGAAGTACACCCCATATATAAAATTCGATATTTATTGCATCGCAAAATCACAATCGAAGAACCCCATAAGAGAACTGGACCTCCTCAGTGCAGCAACTGCCAAGAATATGGACATACTAAGACATATTGTACCCTGCCAGCTGTTTGTGTGATTTGTGGAGATCTCCATAAATCAAACATATGCCCAAAATCTAAAGGCGATGCTAGCATAAAAAAATGCAGCAATTGTGGAGGTAATCACACCGCAAATTATAGAGGTTGCCCAGTATATACAACCCTAAAGCTAAATTTCTCCGCTAGCAATCAACCTCTAAAACCAGTTGAGCAAACTCAGATAGCCAACTCAAGTAAGAGACAAAATATTGATGCAACACAATTCTTCTCTGCAATTCCAAACAAGAATCAAACCAATTCATACGCTAGCGTGTTAAAACAAAACCCACACCAACAAAGCAATGTAAATAATGAGCAGAAACACTCACTGCCCACCCAACAGCCAAGTACCCTTGAACATTTGCTTCAAACATTGATTCAGAATATGAACCAATTCATGAACTCAATGCAAACAATGATGCAAGAAATGATGAAAAATCAATCGATGTTACTCCAAACATTGCTATCCAGACCATGAGTTGTCTCAAGATATGCCACTGGAACGCCAACGGCTTAAGCCAGCACCGTTTGGAGCTAATTCAATTCCTTGAATCCAGCCAAATCGACATAATGATGATATCTGAGACCCATTTCACTGACAAAAATTGCTACCAAATACCATATTACAAACTGTACACCACAAATCATCCGCATGGTAAGGCACGTGGAGGAACTGCCATATTGATAAAAAGCAGAATAAAACATCATGTTCTCGAAGATTTTAGTAGCGTCTACTTGCAAGCAACATCTATATGTCTGGAAGAATACATCTCTAACCTAGTAATATCTGCGATATACTGTCCCCCAAGATACAGTATTACCGAACAGCAATATAAAGAATTTTTCTCAACTCTTGGTAGCAAATTCTTGGTTGCTGGCGATTTCAACGCCAAACACACTCACTGGGGCTCCCGATTAATAACTCCAAAAGGCAAAAGACTATGTTCAATCATCACTAACCACGGCTACGATGTTATTTCAAATGGTCAACCGACATATTGGCCGACGGACAAGAGGAAAATACCCGATCTCATAGACTTTGGAGTCGCCAAAGGTTTGCAGATGGAAAATATCTCCACAGAGTGTAATTATGATCTATCATCTGACCACTCACCCACGGTAATATCTATAAAATCACCAAGCCCCCAAAGCAATTGCGTTAGAAAGAAAATAGACTGGTTAAAATTCAAGAAATATATAAATTCCCATCTTCCTCTGAGTACTGTATTAAGAAATGGACACGATGTAGACTCAGCACTCGAAAAATTCAACCAGCTGCTCTCATTAGCTCTCAGCTCAGCCACCTGCACAAAGGTATGCAAGCAATCAAACTATAGCTCATACACACCAGCCGATATTGAATTGCTAGTAAGACAGAAAAGAAGACTCCGAAGACAATGGCAAGAATTCAGATCACCGAATCTGAAAACACAGCTACAGCACTGCACTCGAAAGTTAAAGCAAGCCTTAAAAAATAAAAACAACAAAGAGTTAGAAGAGCACATAGCGAAATTAACACCTGGTGAAGCGTCAGACTACTCTTTGTGGAAATCAGCAAAAAAATCAAATCGGCCAATTCTCACTGATTCCCCCATCCGTTTGAGTGACGGTAATTGGGCTAGAAGCAACTGTGAGAAGGGTTTGGCTTTTGCAAACCACCTAAAAAGTGTGTTTACACCCAATCCACCCTCTTCACAGTCCTCATTACCAATATTAACCTCTCAACCTTGCTCAATAACGCTCAAAATTAAAAAAAAGGACATATTCAAAGCAATTTATAAAGATTTAAACCCAAAAAAATCACCTGGTCCAGATAAAATTACCGGTAAAATGATAAAAGAGCTACCTCCGGCTTCAGTAATTCATCTGATGCACATTTTCAATGCTATCCTTCGTATTAAACACTATCCCAAATGCTGGAAAACTTCAAAAATTATTATGATAGCAAAACCAGGAAAAGACCCTACAAAAGTTGCATCGTACAGACCTATCAGCCTCCTGCCTCTACTTTCTAAAGTATTCGAAAAGCTACTTGTCATGAATATAACTCCATTTATTAATCTCAACCAACTGATTCCTCAACATCAGTTTGGATTTAGAAAACAGCACGGCACAATAGAACAAGTCCACCGCATTGTAACTCTGATAAGGAACACTTTTGAAGAAAAAAAGTATTGCTCAGCTGTCTTTCTTGATATCACTCAAGCTTTCGATAAAGTATGGCACGATGGCCTTATTTACAAACTCAAACTATTACTGCCTGCAAATGTCTCCTCATTGCTTAGTAGCTACCTCACGAAAAGACAATTTCTCGTACATCACAAGGATTACACAACAAATCCATTGGATATTCACGCTGGCGTTCCTCAAGGAAGCGTTTTGGGTCCCTTACTGTATCTCTTATACACTTCAGATATGCCCAACAATAACTATACATTCATATCGACCTTTGCTGATGATACGGCAATATTGTGCTCTCGCTCTAACCCCATAGAAGCTACTAAACTCCTGCAGACTCACGTCGATTCTCTCGAAATCTGGCTAGCAAAATGGCGTATAAAAGTCAATGAATCAAAGAGCGTACATGTAACCTTCACGCTAAGGCTAGATACATGTCCCCCACTTAAAATTAATGGCCAATCAGTTCCACAATGTTCCTCAACAAAGTACTTGGGTATTCACCTCGACAGAAGGCTGACATGGAAATATCACATAGAGGCAAAGAAAACTCAGATCAAGCTTAAAATGAATCAGTTATGGTGGCTGTTACACAAAAGATCAAAGTTGAATCTTGAATACAAAGTGCTATTATATAAAGCAATCCTGAAACCAATCTGGACTTATGGTATTCAGTTTTGGGGCACCGCATCTCCCTCTAATATCGAAAAATTGCAGCGAATACAATCCAAGTGTCTGCGAATTATTGTAAACGCGCCTTGGTATATGAGGAACGTTAACATCCATCGAGATTTAAATGTATCCACAATTTCTGAGGAAGTTGCAATGTCCTGCAGAAGCTACATTCAAAAATTACACAGTCATCCGAATCCCCTTGCTAGGCAATTGTTGCTGAGCAAGGGGCATCGTCGATTAAAAAGAAAAGACACACTGAATATGCTGTAAAATTGCTACATCTCGCGACTCACCAAATTGTGATGGAACGTAGGGGATATCACATAGTTTTATTTAGCTTGTAAGATTTGAATAATTATTGTTAGTTTCTTATATTTAAGAAAGATTCAATAAAAAAAAAATAAGCTAACAAAAAAAAAAAAAAAGTTTTTTTCTTAATGTAGCAATATTCATTAGTCACCCTGTATATAAATGAAAATCAAATCATCAATTCGTTTTGCCCTGTGTGTGTTCTCAAAATATGTATTTCCATTATTTCAGCTTTAAAGAAAAACTACTTTTAACCGACTCTAAATCGAGCATACTCTTCAGCAAGAAATATCATTATAATATCAGTATGATATCAATTTTATAATTTTCAAAAATTCTAATTATTCATATCTATCCTTTATTATAAGGATGATTGATAGAAAATGAGATCTAAAACCATACGTTGAAGGAATCGCTGCCAGTAAGTTCGTAAGAAGCCAAATCAGTAGTCAATTAGACACAGTGTGTGGCTGGCTGCCTAGAATTGAAATCAAATCGTCAATCAAATATTTTGTTATTTTAATTTAGAAACTTAATTGTTTTCGTTTTTTTATTTTTTTTTTTTTTTTATTCAAAATTTTTTCATTTTATAGTAAATTGATAATAAATGAATTGTTAAATCCACCTTTTTCTTATTTTCAATGAACTACTTTTATGAACTTCTTTAAAAAACCACAATCAATTGAAAATTATGAACTGATATAACCACCATAAAATTGATTAATTGAAAAATTTTATTGATATATAATATTTGTAAGTTTTAATTTAATTAAATTATTTTTGAAAAATGCTCTATAAAAATCAATTAAGGAAATGAGGAGGAATTTGAAGCTCAACAAATATTCTACAAAAATTTGTGGCAATATTTAAGGAGCAGGAAATAATATTTTTTTTTATAAATGCAATAACTTTAGTAAATAATTTTCATATTAGGAACGTCTAGAAGTTCATCACCAAGTTCATATAATTATTTAGGTGCTATTTGCTTATAACGATCAACTCTAATAAATTTTAAAAAATGATAACTTATCAGGCAAATATGCATTTATCTAAAATCTATTTAAATTTTATATATATCACATGCATATGTGTTCCTATTTGCTTTGAAACAACAACACATAAAGGTATGTACTTGCATGTCATTCGTCGTTTTATTCATTTCCATAAAAAAAAAAGTCATTAAAACTTAATAAATTAATGAAAATAAAGCAATAAATTTTATAAAAACAAGCAATTAATAACACTTTGACTGTCAACATACTCTTCGTTTTTAATTTTTTTCTTTTTTTTTTTTTAATATAACTATTTGTTTCGCTTTGTTAAATTTTTGTTAGCAACCAACTCAATGACAATTGCTATTATCAAGTGACCACTTTTATGACCACAAATAAAAAATTATATTCAATGGTATCTACAATATATATTGTAACTACATATATGTAGCATATATATACCAAAATTGCCACCAAATGGTGGTGCAGTTGTATGAATGAACGAATGAGTGAACGAATGAATGAATGAGTAATTACCCTCGAAAGATTTTGTCACCCACAATATGTACGGAGTATTTAACTACTCATATTTAGTGTTGAAAATTTCTAAGAAAAAAAATAAATAACAAAAGTTGAAAGTGATAAATTTCATCATCAATGGACTAAACGAATTTGTTGCACTTCGTTGACTTTTGCAGCCGCTATCTTTGTAAACAAACCATTAGTAGTATTTTACTCCCTCTCATTAGAGTATTAATATGTGAGCTTGGAATGAAAGAAACCACTATGTTTCATTGTACTGAAATGAAGCGAGAAATAATTCAGTTTCAATGAAAAATTTTGCTGTGATATTATAAATTACGTAGGACGATTTTAAAATTATTGGAGAACCTAATCCTAGAGCCCCCGCTGAAATACAGGCACTCAGAGATGTAACAAAACTATGAATCGTGCATTCGAGATTACTAGAAGGATGGATCTCATAGTAGCGGTTGGAGGCTAACCACATAAAAATCGGTTCGATGCTAAATTACTTCTTCTTGTTCTTCTTCTTCTTATGTGGCTATAACAGGATGATCGACTTAG
The DNA here is from genome assembly GCA_963854835.1 of Megamerina dolium. Taxonomy (NCBI): domain Eukaryota; kingdom Metazoa; phylum Arthropoda; class Insecta; order Diptera; family Megamerinidae; genus Megamerina; species Megamerina dolium. Next base: position 10,748,119 of record OY978528.1, read on the forward strand.
GCCGGACATATAATGCGGCGCCAGTCTTCTCTGTTCTTCGCTTGCTGGCGTCAATTGGATATTCGAAGCGTCGCCAGGTTACCCAATACTTAGTCCTTCCAACGGAGGTTTGATGTTTCTCTTCTTCTGCGTCCTCCAGCGGGTGTCGAATTAAATACCCTCTTCGCTGGAGCGTCTTCTTCCATTCACTTGACATGACCTAGCCATCACAGCCGCCTGACTATATCAATGCCAGCGTACAGCTCATACAGCTCATCGTTGTACTTTATTCGATACTCGCCATCAACGCAAATAGGTCCGAAAATCCTGCGCAGAACTTTTCTCACGAAAACTCCAAGCATCCTCTGATCCGTGGTGGAAATTGTCCAGGCTTCTGCGCGATATGTTAGGACAGGAATAATGAGGCCTGTAGAGTGCGATTTTTGCTCTTCGAGTGAAGGCTCGACTACTCAATTGCTTACTCAACCCAAAGTAACACCTGTAAGAAGAGTTATCCTACGCATGATCTCCTGAATTTGTAAATAAACAAAGGCCGTTACATACAATGGCAAGGCCCAGGAGTAAATTTGCTTCAATTTGCAGAAAATTCTTCTCCGATACTTTTTAAGGATCGCTGAATTCAAATGCGGGATTCGATTAATTCAAACGGGTCCTACGGGATTGGTTTGACTCGATCAGGTCGTATTTCATTCCTAGCCTTAAAAAACATATGAAAGTGAAAATATTCATTAAGATACCCAGCATAGTTAACCCTATCAACGTCGGACACAAAATTGGAGTTTTTCATAAATGTTGCTCCCAATCATTCCCTAAGGGATGAAATGTATAACTGACTCTCATTAATTTTGAATGCTAAATATTGTTTCTAAATATATTTACTCCCCGTCTCTACTTCTTTGGGAGGCTTGTCCCAAAATGAACTGAAATTCATCGCTACCTAGACCGCTTAGAGATCATTAATTTTGCAGAAGACTCTCTTAAGGGGTCAAAATAAAGATAAAAATGTCCGGAGAATTTTTGTACTAGGTAAAAACAATAGGGACCAATTTTACATTGCAAACACCTAAAAACGATTCTGGATAACATAATAAACAATTCAACTTTCATGAGTGCTTTAAGTAAAAGCAACCCCCTGGATTTGAATTCAACAATCTCAAATATATTTAATATTTCTTATAACTCATATGGTAGAGAAAGCTTTCTTAAGGTAAAGAAAGGTTATAAGTATATTTCGAAAAAATGTTGGAATCGCAAAATTACCAGAATCATCCAGAATTACTGGTCACCCAGTTTAGTGCTCTAGGAGTAATTGTAGTGCTATTCCGGTGATATTTGTCGATTTTCGGGTGCTTTTAAATGCATTTTGTAAAGCAGCCTCCCTCATGGGATACCAGGGCCCCGGTATTTCAACAAACTTTTTTTCATTTCAAGTAAACTTTTGATTTTTTAAAAGTATTTGCAAGAGTTCTCTGAAAACCCTATATAAAATGCCAAAAAAAAAATATATTACCGATCTCTTAAGACCAACGAGGGCACACTACCTAATTCAATATTACTGGAAAATATTTATAAAAATTATATTTTTAGAGTTTATTTTTTGCTGGTTTGAATTATTTCAAAATCTCCATTTAGATTTCTCTGATTAAATTTATCGATTCCGTTTTGAAGGATGACAGAGTGAGGCCATAACAATGCTACTCACTGCCATTAGATCAACCTCAAGTGGGATCTCTGATTCCTACACTCTATACAGACAGACAGCTCCTTAATAATCCCTTTGTTAAACATTTTGTAATAACTTCAATTAATCTAATGATAGAAATTATGTTAAATTATATAAATAAATTTTAAATTCTCCCTCATCACCCACATAAATATCACACATACGATCTGAGTTGTTTCTTCGCTTCTCTTCAATCAACAGATAATAGACTTCCGTGTGTATGAAAAGAAAGAGGAGTGTAATTTTCAAAAAAAAAAAAAAAAAAATCAAAGCAAATGAATTGTTTAAAGTATAAATTAAACAAATTACTTTAATTTATGTTTTTATAGTTGAAAAATTTCAAATGAAATTTATACTCATTCATTAATTCGTTCGTCGCAGTCAAATGCAATGCGGGCGCCTTTTGTCTGCTAGTGAAGTGTGCCAGTTAAACTAGACAACTAGTCAGCTACCAGTTCGTTTATGATATATGTATGTATGTAAATATGCATATGTGTACCTAATTTTAATGTAGCCTTTATTAAGGCGTATGTAACTGTATTGGTACTTTGAGCTTATTGCCTCTATTGTTACACGTAATTATATTCACGCCATTTGCTACAACCAAATATTCTATTTTCCTAAATTGAAAAATCGTAAATTTGTTGCACAAAATTGTTTTCAAATTTTTGTGAATAAATTGTCTAATAGAAGTGTGTATAAATTTGTATTCTTTTCATTACTTAATTGAATTTTATTATCTTTCACTTTTGACTTTTATACCAGCCTCATTGATTCATATATGCCATAAATTGTTCTTTTTTTTCGGAATTTATTTATTTTTTTTAATTTTTCAATTGATTCCGGCATTTATGGCTCGTTTTGATTTTTATTTATTTGACTTACATTTTTTTTTCTTTGTTTTCTCAATTTTATAAATTTCGTCATAAAATTTGTTCGATGATTTAGTAAATGTTTATGGCTTTTTAATTTAACAAAATGTTGAAATTTTATTGATTTATTGACATCCCCATAATTTTTATAGGCTTTAGCTTATTTGATAGGATTTTTAAAGAAATTTCCAATGGGTATCATTTTGACAAAGGCAATTTAAATCGAGATTTGTTTCGGCAACAATGTTGCTAATAAGTTAAGACACTGTACGCAAAGTCACAAATTTAAAGGGCAATTCTTTTAGAAATTAATACAAAAAAATATGACTACAAATCGTGTCTTATCTGTCAGTATGTAAAATTTGAGACTCATGAATTTACATAGTTTCAGGAGAGAGTTCTCTTACAGCAGCCACCAACATGGGACTTTCCGAACGAAATCTCGAAGTAACCTTTATACCAAGATGGAAAATTTTCTGGCCTTTGCGACATATTCTAGAACATGAGGGATATGTATAGTGTGGTTTTTGTGGACTCAAAGGGCTCAAAGGACTCAACTTCGCAATGGCTTGCTTGCTCCAAAGTAGCACCTGTTTGTAAGAGCAATCCTTCGCATTATCCAGAGTGAGTTTTTTTTTTTGCCAATTCAGTTTAATCCGGAATTTAGATGGCTTCCTCTGATCTGAGAAGATACTAAGTATTATTCTTGACTACTCTTATTTTCTATTGGGAAACAATTTACAAGCATCATTATACTCCTTATGACAACAGCGGAAGAGAATGTATTCAGGATCGCCTTCTAGCAGCGACCAAAATGTACTATACCCACAAAAATCTGCTTAGGTCAAGACTACTCTCCAAAATCTGTAATGAAACCAGTGGCTACTTATGGCTCTGAACCACGGAGTATGATGGATGCAGAGGAAGAGACCCTGCGAATCTTTGAGAGAGGAAGATTCTGAGGAAAATATTTGGTCCAAAATGCATTGCTGATGGAGGATATGCAATCAGAAATAATGCAGAGCTACTACAAAATGATGCAAGGGGAAGACATAGTCAAATTTGTAAAATCACAGCGTCTTAGATGGATCGAGCATATCTTAAGAATGAAAAACACGAGAGCACTATAAGCCACTAGTACTAGGAAACGATTAGTTGACTGAAAAGAAGGGGATGCTATGGCGATTGGAGAGAGAAACTGGAGAGTCCTTCCGAAAAGCAAGGAAGAATGGAGGATTTTAATAGAGAAAACCAAAACCCACCCCGGGTTCTAGAGCTGAACGATGATGATGATGATGATTACACTCCCTTATTGAAATAAGTTAAATAGTTCGTAAAATTGAACATATAAACTCCTAATAATAATCATTCATCAAAGTTATAACTCTAGTCAAGTGGTTTTCAATAATAACTTTATTTTACCATTCACAACCTTTGAGAGTAAATTATTGAAAAATTAGAAAAATCATACAAACTAAACGAAAACCATTAAGCACATAAATAGGAGCGCACTTCAATGTATGAGATGTCGGAAATGCGTGCTTGAACACGTTGTCACACGTATATTTTTCTATATACATTCGTATTGGCAAACACACCCAATATCCATACTCAACTCTTCCACTCCCTTCACCGCTCTATTCGTATATTGTTCAGTTCAATCAAACCACTAGAAACAAAAGGGAAGTAGGTGGAGGGGGGAGGGTTGTATAAACGAAAAACCAAACCAAAACTTATCGACACGTTTGCCACATTTTCAAAAGTGGCAAACACGTATAAAAACACACGCCCACGTGACTTTGGTCACAATCAACTAACAAATAGTCACACACGTACTTACGTACATACACACTCATGCTCATGAAAGTTGTAAGGACTAAAGGCAGCAGTATATACAATAGATAAAATATAATTTCACACACACACACGCACACACACACATCTATGCTCAGCCATATACACGTGAGCTTTTAAAGGAAATTTCATATGTACCAAGGTATATGTGGTCAATAATAAGAACAACACCAATACATAGCAACATAGTGATACGAGTTTAGACTTTGTTGTCGAAATTAATGATCACAGGACATGCGATGTGAAAATTTTTTGATATGACAGTAGCACTTATGTGATAGTAATATGAGAAATATGTGAGAGCAATTTTTCTCCCCAAAAACGAAAATTTATAAAAGAAGAAATGTTTTGTTGCATTGGACGGATCGGTGTTCGAACTCTACGAGTGACATCATACAACTTGATGCGGAAAATCACTATAGGCAGGTAAATTGGAGCAACAATTATATGAAGTGCCGGTATTTCATAATTCCATACTTCTGATTTGAACACGAATAGAAGGGATGTATTGCGTTGGCAACTAAGAAATTGCCGTAGTACTTGCCAATGTTTTCATACAACAATGGACTACAAACCACCAGCTTTAAACAAAAATATATGCAATTTACTTCTTAGGCAATGAAAATGTGACATCTAACCAATGTTAGAAAGAAAAAATCATACGCATTGACAAAAGATATCAAAAATATGTGTATAATCAGAAACATCCATGTGTGAAATCGGCACTTTCTTAGTTGCCAACCCAAGAACTCTTGTCACAGAACTCAATTCAGAATTCAATTTTTACTAATAGAAGAATTGACTATTATCATCACTTTTGACAATTTTTTCTGCCTGATAAAAGGCTCACTGATTTGATTCCATATTCCATATTGCAGAGAAGCTTTTATTATAGCAAGCATTTACGGACAAACCTTAGGTCCAAAATATTTCGGAAGTACCTAGAGATCACCACAAAACTACTCGAATATAATAAATGTTGGGGAAACTTTCGGTATATTAGTAAATGAAATAGATGCTTAATAACACAACAACACGAAAAATCTAAGAGATATTATGTAGAGTGATAGAATACATGACCGATTCCATTCTTTTTTCTAATCAACATTTTTTTCTGAACATGCTCATCCCTATATCTTCCCCTTAGAAGACTCCCCTGCAAAATTTTAGATTTTCATAAATTTTACTCCCACTACAATGATAGAATGTATATCCCAATCCCATTTATTTTTACTACTTAATATTTTTTCTGAACATACTTACCCTCTATAAGTACTCCTTAAGGAGGCTCCCTAGAAAATAAACTTAAAAGACACTAAAAATCAATAAATACCACGATAATTGTCCAGAAATCATCCCTAGAGTAGTAAAATATATGACCAACCAACACCCATTAATGCTTCCACCCCAATATTTCCCCTAAATATGCTTAACCTCTATATGCATCCGTTAAGAGTCTCTCTGGAATCCAAATTAGACTATTCTCACTCTACATTTACTTAGCGGAAAGAGTTTAAGAGGTATCATATGCAGCTACTTATGTAGCTCACTGTCTATATATTAATGTGAGACCCATGCAGCCCCTAAGCACACAATTGTATGGTGTTGTTAATGACATTTACATGTAAAACATGTAGCTATATTGATATTATATATTGGTTTAAATTATAAGCAATATATTAATTGTTAATTATTTTTATTCTTTATTAAGTTAAACTTATGCACTCGACCGGATGTCTGTACAAACTCAAATGAATCCATAGGAAGCAAGTAGCACCGAAATATTTCTCAATAAATGGCACATGACAAAATAAAGCATATTTTTAATGTAGACATTAATTTTGAAATTATATTAAACGCATTAAAAATATAAGTATACAACTGCGAGCAATAATTCTTGTCAAAAGAAGCCGACAGCCAAACCCTTTTATGGCTTGCGCGACTTGCGACTGTTTCCTTTCTTTTGTTTTGTTTTTTTTTTTTTGTCTTGCGTGGCGTCTTCGCTTACCATGTGTCAGTTATATACAATTATTGTATGAAATACTTATAAGTAGCATATAAATTCATATGTGTCTCTATTCACATCCAATAATATCTTAAGTTGAATTTGAGCAGTTTTGGGTTTGGACCCTAATAAGGCTCGGTGTAAATTTGTGAAATTTTTAAATTAGATTAAACTATATTTTATTTATTTTGATAAGATTTTAAAACTTTTACAATTTTATAGCTTTGATACCATTTGAAGTTCAAATCCAAAACCAAATAATCAAAGATAATATATTATTGCTTGTTACGAGAGATATACGATCATGTCAACAGTTTGTAATGTTTATTTTTAGTGTTTAAGTTATTGTTACCTTTAATGATATAACATATAATATTATTAAGTTGTCAACATTTATGGTCAACATAAAATGCATAAGATGACGGATGAGTCGAAGCAATGAGCATGTTCACAAGCCCATTTATGGGAATTTCGTCCTTGATTGTTTTCAACTTCTTAGTGGGAATAGTTACAGAAATAACTTATGTACACCAATAAAACATTAATAAATGACTTTGACTTCATTTAATTTCTTCCTTAAAAACAATCGATGGTTTCATAAAGAGCATTCAATGTCTATAACTCTAAGTTGTTGTTAGTGACTACCACCTACTTACTGGCATCTGTACTTAATGCCCAAAGCATTTTTTATAAAGAAGAGTCAATGATATCAGTAAGAACAACAAAAGTTTGGCCAAATGATCGATAAAAATCACATAAACCTTTTGGGAGATGTCCTGCAAGACACAATGAGCGGTGAAATGTATAAACGACCTTCTCTAATTCGCCTACCTTAACATTTCTCTCAAACATACTTATATTACCACCATCCTTTAGAAGAATACACCTCAAAAATTAGGTTTTTATAAAATTTGATTCCAAAAATCCCAGCATGCTCAAACTAAGCATTGTCCTAAACTTACACTCTCCCAATCTTCAGTTTTTACGAAGACTTCCACACAAAATTCACATAAAACCACTGTAAAATCGACAAGTAACGCCATAACAGCTGCCAAATCGCTTCTAGGGCAATGAAATTTATGACCGATCTCCATTGATGCTTCTGCCTCAACCTTGCCCTGAAATATATTTACCCTTTATCTTCATCCCTTTAGAGGACGCACCTGAAAAGTTTACGTTTTCATTTAATTTGCTAACAAAACTGTCGTAGAGCCCCTAAAGAAGACAATCGTTGACTCCTATAATTTTTTTTCGCCAAAAATTTGTCCAAAACGTACTTGCTTCTAATCTATACTCCTTAAGAAGACTTTCCTACAAAATGAAATCTTGAAATCGCTTGAAAATCAGCAAAAATCCGCGCAATATCCCAGATAACATCCCAAAGCCCCATTAATTCTTCTGCTCCAAACATAAACTGTAATATATTTATCCCTCTATCTCCAATCCTTAAGAAGCTCTTCTATAAAATTGGTAGGGAGAAAATTTGTTCAGGACTCATTTGACCCATATATTGTCCTCTTAGGAACGTTGGAAGCCAATTTCATAAAAACATTAACAATGGACTGCAATAGAAATCATTCTTGGACATTTATAGGGTTATTTGTTAGCTCACAACCGCTTTATGCGTTTTGAAGGGGAATTTTTATGAAAAATCTTGAATCGCATTAAATTTAAAAGTTAATTTTCTAAGGAACTTCTCTAAGGGTCGAATATAGAGACTTAGAAGGAATGTTAAATAGGGAAAATTATTAAAGGCCGGACTTCAATTCCAACAATGCGATTCGGGTATTTAACTAAATATCTCAACTTTCACAGTTCGGAACAAAATCAACGATAATCGAACTTATATTTCCAACATTCGCAAAGGTTCTTTTTTGGACATTGCATTGATTATTTCAATTTTTATCGCTTTTCTTTTGAGGTTAGGAACAAAATGTAATTTGACGAAATCAAATCAATGCCCGATTCAATTTCAACGAGAGCTATTGAGGACAATTTTGAAGTATAGAATTATTGACTAGAGAAACATATTGAAATTAATGGTGATTTTGTAGCGACTTTGCTGGCTTGATCATGCTGGAACCCGCTGGAGAACGCAGACTCAAAAGAAAAGCCAACTTTCGATAGAAGGACCAACTATTGGAAAACCCCTCAGCACTACGAATTTCTAGCTGGCGCAAGCGGGAGAAAAACAAAAACGACTGGCATATTGTATTCGGCCAAAATCCATCATAATCGCCCAAATAAGTAAGGAAGGAAGTTGGTAATGCTGAAATTCAAAAACTGCAAAAGAACGATACAAAGAAACATGTGTCCTTATTTTTCTGAAGCAATTTAGCGAACTTATGTTAAGCGCCTTGAATAATTTTGACGTCATTATTTAGCTATCAATTACTAACCTTCTTACAATCTAATTATTATTATACATAGTTGGTTTTACGACTTCATTCATATTTCAATCAAATACTTTGGCCAATCAATTGATTATGAGAGTTTTTCTTTCATATTGACCAGCCTAATTAAATTATTATTGGTTAATTGATAATTTTATTTGATTTCTTATTTATCTATTGAACTTATTATTCACTGATCTGTAATTATATTCATATTCATAATACCTACTACTAATAAATAGGGGCAATTTTATGAGAATTTTCTTTCGTTTGCTTCCTTGTCGAGATTTTGATGTGCACTCAATCAATTCATATTGTTCTTATTATTTGTAGCCATCACCATAGTAATCAATTTTATTGATTTATGATGAAATCATGTAAATTTTTTCTTCTCCACACACGCAGGCCAGATACTGAGAAAAAACAAAAAGAGTAAAAGATTTCAATCAATAATTTGTAATGAATAGTTTCAAGCAAAAAGGCAGGCTGGCATAGTACGTACCTATATACAATTTGTCGATTGCGTGTTCATATTTCATAGTAGTTTATAGTATGTTGATTGTTAGGGATTTAATTTCGAATCCACTACCCCTATTTGAAGAATACAAGTACGAATATATACTCAATACCTCAATGAGCCACTCTGAGCTGACTGTCCAAAAACCGTTTATGATTTTGTTGTCTGCAATTAAATGAATTCAAATTGTAGAATAGAGTTCAGCTTTTTTTCATCCACGCACTGGGGTAATCTCTATCGATATTTCGATAATTTGTCATTTGATGATGATGATGATGATGACAATTATAATGATGATAACGACGACGATGACATGACGCCAATGAAGATTTATTATGACATTTTTATGCATATGAATATAATGGGAACTAAAAAAGAAATTAATTATTGCATATTAAAAATAAAAATATAATAAAATATAGTAGGCACGCATAGATTAATATATGTTTACGATATATACTTACTCATATACATACTTGTAATCAACATTTGTTTATTGGGATATGTATATACACATATGAACGAGTATAGAGACATGTATACACGTACTGCTTATAAACATATGATGATGACTTGCTTATAAACATATGATGTTGATGTTGATGTATTGTGCGACACGACTAAATGTTGATGTAAATGATGTTTATGATGTTGATGTTATTAATTATGACTAAGTAATTAATGAATCTAATAATAATATGATGTTGAGTATAATGCGATTCATTTTAGTACAAATAGTGTAGAATTAAAGAGATGAATGGATTGAATTAAATTTCTAGCCTAACAACATTCGTTATAAACAATTTTTAATTTAGGAAACAAATATATAACATTGAATATCTGCTAACCCAACCTTTTTGCGCTCTGCCTATTATTGAAATATGTTAGTAAGAATCTTAAAGGATCAAATCTATAAGAAAATTGAGGCATTTCTTTAGATCTTAGCTATTATAATGCTGGATCCGAGATCACAAACCTCAAAAATGCAATAGCTCCTCTTGTGGAGGCTTTCCCTTTAACTCCTAAGGACTCCTTTCCTACAAAATGGGCTTAAATTCACTTGCAAATTATCAAATTATTCTAGAATACCCAAGGAATCGTCCTTGGTACTTTGAGTTTGAATAAAACGCAAACTGTTCGAAATTTTTCCAAATATTTTCTTTCGCTCGAAAGGCCACACAATAGGATTATGTGTGGAAAATTATTTCGGGGATATTTTCACCGCGACTCTTCTGCGTAAATATCTCACTCTTTCGGCCATATTCTCGATGACATTTTGCAGTATGGCCACCGGAATGACCCGAATCACCGATGTAATATTGTTTTTCCAAGTCAGGATTCGTCTTCGAATCTATCACATAGACTTTATTCTTCGTCTAACCCCACACAAAAAATTCTGACGGCGTCAAATCGCATTTTTCACGATGTTGCTCACAGTTGTTTCACTAATGTAGTGATTGGACCACATTGGTCTTGGAATTTAAGATTCAAAAGTCGACGATTTTAATGCGTTCTTCTTTCATGTAGCGATCCATAAATAAAATCCTATACTGTCACGATGACAATAAAATTAAAATACTACGAGAAAGGGTCGATAATGCAGTTTATAATCGATATGGAAGAAACTGTATGACCGAATAGTACCGTTACTGCGTATTTCTTCTCAAGTGGATCCCTCTATAAAATGTGAGTCTAGAAAGTACGGTGGATCTCATGATGTTTTATTTCCATTATTTCCGTTATGTGCGGTCCTCTGCGTCGTTGATAACTGGACGAAAGACTTCCACATCTTCTTATATTATATCTTCTCCCCGTAAACTTTATTTAAGAACTTTATTATTACCGTAACTAATATTCCAGGGTAATTTGCTTCCTCCAAGACGTGTTTGCCAACTCTCCGCTTCCTTTCTCTGAGAAAAGCTGAGCATTTGGCAAGTATGAGCTCCATTGTTTCATCTTCCTCTAATCAGGATTTACATAGTGTGCCCTCGGCAAACCTAATCATGTATAAATGGCAGATGCAGGTGAAATCTCCTCTCAATACCTACCCACTAACCCAATTTCAATGCCATTTAGCATTATTACCAACTGTATGTATATATCCCTTGAGATGCTGTCTCGTCATCTAGTATTGCGCACACTTGACATTAAAATAAAGCAGACATTTGAAATTATGTAATTTTCTATGTTAAATGAAACTTCCCGGAAACTTGGCACTCAAAATAAAAACCAATAAAAACGAACTACTAATGTCTCAACTAATTTTGTATTAATTTCGAAATGGTCAAAATAGTCGGAATACTTGCATATGTTAAATACAAATCGTGTGTGCACAACACATTCCCCAGATCATCATCTATAACCTAAATACCAAAAACAAAAACACAACAACAAAACAACAAGCCCAAAATGTTAATCAAAGAAATGAGTTTTGCGTGTTTAATAGACTTTCTACCAATGCTTGTGTACGCTCTCTGTGAAATTGCGTCACACACGCTCATATTCCCCAAGCAATCATCAAAATGTGCTGTTGCGGTTACTGTTCGTCGTCGCTACTACTCGTCGAAGTGAGACGAAGGCAAGTCCTTGTTGGTCAAGTGAATTTATATGTGCGAGATAAGAGACTAATGGTGCCTACCCCACTTAGTAATAGTAGCAATAGTAGTAGGAGTAGTAGCTACTACTAGCACGAGTACATAGTAGTGGTAGTAGGGCAGTTATAGTAATAGTTTCATTACTTAAAGTACTTCAAAATCGCTGAGAGAGCGACAAATAAAATATAAACGTAAATGACTATTTTGCGACATGATAAGCCAAAACAAAAAAAAAAATGGGAACCAAAATGGTCAACATTTACTGACTACAGTCGTTAGTATTGTCACGCCGTATGACATTATCTTGCGACCCAGCATCATCAGTCAGCTACTAACAATAATAGTCACATCAGAACAGCATCATCCCATAATTGCGGTTAAAACAATATGATTGACAGTCGAGTGAGGGTTATTATCAACAATCAGCCATTGGACCATCAAATTTTCTACAATCAAATATATACACTAGTCGCAATTCCACTAAATTCACTTAATGGATATTGTAGAAAATGAAATTATGGAGATACAGGTGGGCTTTTAAGCTGATTTCTACCGTCATAACTTTATATTTTCGTTCACCAAATGGAAAATCAGTCATATGGCAGCATAAGTTTGTATGGGAGGTAAGAGTTATTTTTATCCGATATGATTCAGATTTGAATACGCCAATTAATGGATAAATAAAAGTCTTATGTATTGAGTTTCAGCTTCATAATTCTGTATTTTCTTTTACAAAAGGTGAAAACATATATATCTTAACATAAATTTGTAGGGGAAGTAGGTGTAATTTTCATCCGATTTATACAATTTTTGAATATGTCTATGAATTTATAAATATATTAGTATATACCGAGTTTCAGTTTTGTAACTTTATATTTTCATGCGCATAGTCTGATAATATACATACGTAAGCATAAATTTGTATGGGAGGTAGGTGTAATTTTTCTCCAATTTATCCCATTTTCGAATATGACTATATGTGGGTAAATATAAATATATGTGCCAAATTTCAGCTTCATAACTTTATATTTTCATGCTCAAATTGTGAGCACATACATATGGAGACATAATTTTGTATGAAAGGTAGACGTGTTTTCCATTCGATTGCTTCAATTTTCTAATGTTAAATTTTTTATTGCACAGAAATGAAGAAAACTGATTTAAAATGTTGAGTTTATCTAAATTGCCACTAGTGTACTACTCATATATATCCTTATTTAGGTTTTAGTGTAAAAGAACATTGCTTCAATGCTTTGCGTTGGTTAAATATTGTTATTGTTCTACAATAAATTGACCAGTGTTCCACACCAATGAATATATACATATGTTTATACATAATCGTAGTACATGTAGTTCACATTATATTATATAGTACCACATTCGATCAATCTTAATGGCTTTGTGCGGGTTGTGGTCATCTCCATTGACTGGACTGACTGACCATCATCAATGAGATAGTCTCATTCAATCGATAGTAATACATACATGTTGTTGTATTTTTATTACTCTCTTCGTATGTATGGTACATATATTCTTTGGTAGCTATTTGTCTCTTGTTTGATTTGTTATATGACCCTTTTTATGTTTGCTGTTTGTTCCACATTTAACTTCTTAATTTATTTTCAATTTGGTTCAACTAATTTCTTAATGTGCTGGTGATTTAATCTCTATGTTATTCTCTCATTCTTTCTCAACTTTTCCATATAATATTTCCTATACACTATGTATTTGTATATTATGTATGCGAATGTAGGCTTGAATAGGATGAATGGGGTGAATGGTGTGTCTACATATCCCAAGACGATCATAAAATACTAATTTTACTTAAGAGCCTTTATGAAGAATAATATACAATATATTCTATTTCTTCTTCTTCCTATTTACAACAATTATTCACAAATAATCGTTAGTTAATTCAATTTCATATGAATTTTTATTATAGCTAGCCTAGGGTATAGCCATACTCATAGCATTCGAATGTTCCATTCGCGAGTATTGTAATAATTTTTATGCGTATTTTATGACTTAATTGTTAAGATTTATTGAACTGAAGGCTTGAGTTAATGATTTTTACAAATTATTTGATGTTGGTAGCTGGAAAAAATTGGATGATGGTATCACAATGTGATTATTTTGCTAAAGAAAAGAAAAATAGCGAAACGAGGGCCTCTGAATTGGTTCAAAAAAGTGATGAAAGTTGTGATATTCATGGTCTGCAATATTCAAAAATGCCCCTAAAAGGGTAAAATGTATGACCAACCATCACTTATATTATTTCATGCGTATCGTTTCAGAAAATTCTTATCCCCTATCTTTGCTCTTTAGAAGGGCTATTCTACAAAGTTTCTAGATATTTGGCTACCATCGATTCCAAAACACCTTCACCTTGCTGTTTCCTTCACATACTTACTCTCTTTCTTCACTCCTTAGAGGGGCTTCTATATAAAATAAATGTTAAAGCACCCGAAAATTGACCTTTAACCCCCAAGTGTTCAACGAACACCCCTAGAGAGATCAAATGTAAGACCGACCCCCACTAATTTTTTCTTTTCGTTATTTTTTTTTTTTCATATTCATTGCTCCTATATCTCATTCACTTAGAGGTACTAACCTACAAAATTCACATTTCCATATATTTCGCTCCCATGGCTCCCGGAGCACACGTAGATATAAGTATATTTTAGGCATTATCCGAATCAGACCACTTCAACTGGGTCCCTTTTCGCCCCTCAAATCATATGTTAATTATTCATTTGGTTGCAGAATTCTTCTACTTCCTTCCTCATAATAACATTCAATAAATTGACGACCCAGAGTGGACACGCTCCTGCTTGCCAATGCAAGACACTGGCACACTATGTGCACCGCTGTTTCTGCCTCTTCCATACATAATCTGCAAATGTCAGCATCCTCCCTCTCAATAAGACCCATCTTGCCGAGGTGGTACCTGAAATTTCCATGCCCAGTTACTAGTGCAGTCAACCAGCTCAGAGTCAGCCATTCCAAACTGAGAGCCCTCCCCGATTCACTGCCCCTTAGTAGCCTCAACGAAGCCTTTGCCTGTCTATAAGTGGACAAACTCTCCCATCTTGTGAAAAGGAGTTTCTTTATCCACTCTGCGACCTTTCCAGCCCATAAAATTCGGTTTTAGATCCTTATCTATCCAAGGCGTCTGTAGTTTCATTTTGTCCTATACCAATGTGCCGCTTCACCCACATAGGAGCAATCGCATTACTACGAGCACACTCATTAAGCTTCTGAACACATTCGAACGCCAGCTTAGAAGATACCGTAGGTTGTTACAGTCGCCTGATCACCGCGCACACGTAGGTAAATATAATGTATGACCAACCTCCATTAATGTTTATCTTCTGTACAAACTTATACCCTATCTTAACTCCTTTGGAAAAGTCCCCTATAAAATTAACATGAAATTACCTGCAAATCGATAAATAACCCCATATATACTCAGAAATCGCCCATAGAGAAAAAAAAATATATGACCGACCTCCCTTGATTCATCTTCTCCAACGTACTTACCTCCTATCTCCACCTATTAGGGGGACTCCCCTATATAAGTGATGTATTTTTTATATCAAATTGATGTTGGCTTTCGAAATGCCACCAAAATATATAAAATAATTGAGAAAAACAAAGCACTACGAGAGGATAAATTCCATGTATTCATGGCAAATGTGAATTCTGAATTTGAAGCAAGTCAAATATGATCATATTGACGAGGTACGTAAATAAGCTATAGGGAAGAAATACAAGTCAGTAACCTATTGCAACACCATATGTATAGGTTATATATATAAAAATATACCTACCTGCCTACTATAGTAAAGCGCTTATATTTCACTAATCCGCTTACAAGACCCTAGCAGCAAATCTTGTTTGATTTCAACATACATATATGTACCATTAAGCATATGCTATTGAATCGAAACGGATTTATATAGGTACATATTTATTTATCATACTTTTTCTTTTTACCTTTTTTTTTTTTTTTGTTTTTTGTTTTGTTCCTTCACATTTAAGCTGTCAGTTGATAATTACAACAAAAATTATCATATGACTATATATACTATGAAAATGTCATAATTGCTAGCTGATTCTACTACGCTGCGCTACTACCATACCGATAACAACATGACATAAGATTTCTTTAAGCATTTTAATCCAATTAAACGAATTTCTTCTACTGGCTGACTACTTTAAATTTTGATTGAAAACAAAACAAAAAAAAAAAAAATCGTAATAATAATAACAATAATAATAAAAGGGTCCACAAGAAGAAGCATAGTGATGGGTAATAATTGATTCTTTGATTGACATATTGACATGCGGCTGTATTTGCGTGCGTCTATCCAATACATAGTCATTCACATTTAAGATATAATAAATTAGAGATGTCCACAAAATAATTGTTGGAGCCAAAAACCAACAAATGCTCATATACCCATTCTTTGAATGCTAAAATACGAAATTCTCTATTGATATATGTCACTAGCGAGAGCTGGCTCGTTTTCTTCACTGACGGGCCCGGAACCTTTCTGCGTTATAATCTGGGCCTCGGCCAAAGCTATGATAGAAAAACATTACGACGACAAATACCTACTACAATGAACAAATTCGACGGATCTTCGCCAAGCGAAAGCTCTTATCAGCTTCAATGAAGCTTTTGACAGAATAGTCTTAGCAGAACAAACCTACGCCTAATAATCGGCTATCTCTCAAGACATAACTCGTTAAAATATCACCTCCACAAAATGGGACTATCCTCTGACACGGAGTGTAGACTCTGTCTGGAGGAGGATGAAACATCAATCTACATACTTTGCGAATGTCAGGCCCTGGCCAAACTACGCCTAACACACTTTCAGCTGAGTTTCCCAACACCAGCTTCAATCATCAAAAACTCGACAAGATCAATTCTATCCTTCATTAAAAAGGTAGAGGAGATTTTAGTGTCGTAGACGGGCTTGCGTACAAAAGATCTCGGTTGGTCGCAGTGCCCGTAACACTTGAGGTTGGCACCCAGAGATATCAACTATAGGGCTCATATCTTCTAACAGACCTTGGTCTGGTTTCGCGTGGTCTACTTGATGAACTAGGATTATGTCCTTGTTCCAACGTCACGCTCTCTTTTGATTTGGATTTGATGTCACATCAGACGCGAAATCACAGACTCTATGCAAAATTAGCTCTGAAATGCGAAGAATGCTTAGAAAACTGGCAGAAATTGATTCAATTGGATTTATTTAAGAGCCAATGAATTTAAACAATATAATTTTCTTTAAAGAGCCAAAAGAGCCAATTCAATATCACGTTGTACATTGCTACAATAAATGATTAATTTCTTTTTATTCAATTTTTTTTTTTATTCATTCTCTTTCGAAATAATTTTATTAAATAAAAAGCAAAGAGATGAACAAATAAAAAAAAATTGTTGCTACTGCGACGGTGGCAACATTATGGCATCCCTGTTTACACAGCAGGATATTGAATATTTGACAATAATATGCGGGACATTCTTCATGCAACTCAATTCAATGCTTCAACAATTGAAATACAAACAAACAAAAATCATATTTTGATAACTTTATAGAGATACCTTCAATGCCAATGTACGTTTTTTATATAATATATATTTTCTTTTATCATTTTTATTGGTGACGTGTGCAGCAACATTGTTTTTCATATGGAATGAGTTATGGATGAAAAAAAAAAAATAAAATAGTGAAAAAGGTGGTGGTAGATATGCATATATTCAAAAGGTAGCATTCCTTCATTTCTATTTTAGATTTTTTTGTTTACATAAATGCATTCATTTATCATGATTAAGAGTTCCACATTCCACAGGGAAGTCGAATGGACGACCGAAATAATTTTTGTAAAATTGCACAGGGATGTTTGTTATAAATGGCAATTACCATTTGA
Organism: Megamerina dolium; assembly: GCA_963854835.1. NCBI lineage: Eukaryota > Metazoa > Arthropoda > Insecta > Diptera > Megamerinidae > Megamerina > Megamerina dolium. The sequence continues at coordinate 10,766,020 of OY978528.1, forward strand.
TTGAGGTGGGCTTATTTTCAAATCAATTTCAGTAACAACGGGATGTACGATGTACATAGTTAGCAAAAAGATGATTTAAATGCAAGTATTTAAATGGCTGACATTGACAAGAAAAAAAATCGCAAAGTGAAAAGTTAATCAAAAATATTTTTGGAAGCGCTTATGATTACTTTATGTCGAATGAGTTATTTCAAAAGATGCTAGAAAAACAAGGAATCTTTTTAAGCTTGATTAAATCAATCCCAAATACGCCTTTGGATACAAGTTTTAGCTAAGATCTCTCATTAGAAGAACTTCTTCTTCTTCTTCTGCAGACACAAATTTGAAATTTGTGAGAATATAAGATGTACATTCCGTCAAATAAGTACCCGGAAATTCTCATTTTTAATTTTCCCTCTGAGAATATTTCAAAAAAATTTTTTTCCCAGGTTGGCACAACTGTCAGCCACTATTCTGTGAATTTTTATTGCTGAAAAGTTAATCAAAAATATTTTTGGAAGCGCTTCTTCTCGCCCCTCCTTGAACGATTTATACCAATCGTAAACTTGAGTTTTCGACATGGTTGAATCACCAAATGTTTTTTTTTTTCAACATTTCCAACGTTTTGGCACAAGAAATTTCGTTTGAAACACACAAAAATTTCACACAAACTCTTTGTTCGATATTTTTATCCATAGTAAAAATCGCAACGCACACAAAAGGTTGACTTGTTCCTAATGACGCCGTAACCAAACTAAATGACACATAGCAATAAAAATTGACAGAATAGTGGCTGACAGTTGTGCCAACCTGGGAAAAATTTTTTTTCAAAATATTCTCAGAGCGAAAATTAAAAATGAGAATTTCCGATTTCCGGGTACTTATTTGACAGAATGTATTACGTCATTGTGATTGTGTTTATGCTCTGGGAGGAGACCCCTATGGCAATATCGCAAATCTATTTCCCTTTTTTTACTCTGTTATTTCTAATTTTATATAAAAAGGGCACAAATTTGTCCTTTTTTTAATAAAAACATTACATAGCCCACCATAAAAAAGAAATATGCTATGTCTATTAATTGGGTTGCTGAATTCGAATCAGTCGACTTTTGCCTCAGGCTTCTATTTAAACTCTAAAAAAACATTTTTCGATTTTTGAGTTTTTGTTTTTTTTTTGAGGTTTTTTTCGGCTATATTTGTATTCGGATTCTACGACCTAAAATCCGTAGAATGTGACTACTCTCTTTCATTGGACAACCTACTATTTTCATTGTGGTACTATTTACTTACTTACCGAATCTAGCATGCTTCGCCAGCCAGCTCTTTCCTTCACTAATTGGTGCCAGTTAGAAATTCCAAGCGCTGACAAGTTCTTCAGTACTGGATCTTTCCGCCGGAGGTTAGGTCTTCCTCTTCGGCGTCGTCCTCCAGCGGCTTGCGAATATAATACCTCCTTAGCCGGAGCGTGTTCTTCTATTCGCATCGACATGACCTAGCCAGCGCAGCAGCTGAATTATAATGCGCTTTACTATATCGGTGACGGCATACAGCTCACACAGTTCATGGTTGTACCTTATTCGATACTCGCCACCAACGCAAATAGATCCAAAGATCTTGCGTATGACTATGTTGTCATATATTTGAAATTCTGAGAATAGGGAAAATCAATCAGTAAACATGCTTTAAATTTATTTTGATTAAAAATATAGCGACAACATATTTTGCATAGTTCTCTCAGCCGATTTTGATTGAAAATCTTTCTAAACCGAGCGACTGAAAAGTGTTCTTTTTTTTGGGAATGTTCAAATCCAAAACCAAAATACATATATAATTTTTTAGATTTTTTTTTTTTTGCATATAATCGTTCCTGTTTTAAGAACCTCTACGGATCGACTATAAACATAGTCGCTTAGTGTAAAATGACTAAATGATAGACTCTCTCCTTCCATCTCTGTTTTGAAGCTACGAGGGCGGTCCCAGAACTAACCGACCCGACATATAGATGGCGGCAATAGTTTTAAAAAGTGTATAGAGCTAAAAGGAGATTATGTTGAGAAATTAAGAAACATTTTTCCAAATTCGTTGTGTTTTCTTTATTAAATGGGGTAGTTCTCGGACGGCCCTCATAATTAATAGCGGAAATCATTGAGAGAGTTTGGAACCCCGCGATTCCGAATAGAAGAACTCTTATGACTTCATTTTTTCTGACATTTATCACAGAACTCTTTTGGAAACTTTTTCTTTAAAAATTGTCAAAAGTTTTGTCTTCAGCCAATGAAGAGAAGAGCTTTGTTAACAGATGCCTGCGGCGTATTCTCAGGGTGTGGTGGCCGAATGTCATCAGCAATGTGCGACCTATATAAAAAATGCAAACTGGAACCTATGGCCAACAATATCAAACTACGACAAAAATGGAGATAGATAGGCCACACAATGCGAAAAGATGCCATAGAAGTTTGCCGACAAGCTTTTGATTAGAACCCCCAAGGTAGCCGTAAGAGGGGTCGCCCTAAGACCACGCTATCAAATTTTGTGCAATAAAATCTTTAATTTGAAAGAATGTTCATGTTACAAGTGCTAAGAAAATGTTCAGCATTGTCATAATATTCCAAAGTCAATTTCTTTCTGAAAATATCGTTACATCGGACAAAACATTCTATCCGTAATATATTCTCAAAAGATTAATCTCTTACAATTGACAATAATTCATTTTGTATGACTCTTTTTGCACACTCCACTCAAATTAAATTCAATCAATTGACACCAAACACTGAAATCTTTTCATTAAGGATAACATAGTATCCTTTTATTTTGAATTTTTTTTCCTTTTTTTTTTTTGTAGCACACAAATGTTAACATAGTATTACGGTGAAGAATATTATAGATTTTATATTCTTGTGCATTGAATTTTCTCTTTCTTCGTGTTTAATCGCCTTTGGCTAACCACAAAGTTAAATTGCACAGAAATACAAGCCTTTATCCTTGTGTACAAAATGATGATTGCAGAAATGTGGCGCCAACCCTGTGGTTTTTTTTTTCTTTTTTTTTTTTTTTTTTTGTTATCATTCCATTGGTTTCTCCACTTGCAATTAAATACAATAGAACTGCAGAAAAGTATTCTACGAGTACTTTGTGATTCAGATAGAAACCATAGCACAAAATGAATGAAAATAGTGTAAAAGTAGAATTGAAGGAAATTAAAAAGGAAATACTTACTTATACAATTGTATGAAAATAGTTTCCGAGGAAGAAAACTAAGAATTTCCTTAATTATTGGCAGCATTCAGTTGCAGATATATTTTTTCAAAAATTTTCTATTCTCTTTGTAGGTGCCCAACATACTTTGGTCATTATCACACAATTGCAATTTCTGTTTTGTTTCGATTTCAAGTTCGACAATTGCATTTTCTAATATTGCATTTTCTATCTTCATATTATTTGCTTTAGTTTGCAATTTCTATTTCATTGCATACTGCTTTGTGTTCGATACCACACAAATCCTCTTACCAAGAAGTGTGATTAAAATAATTGTAAATTTAATTAACATTGAAAATCAATGTTGAAATAAGCTAAAGCTTTCTACATTCATCATTAAGATGTTTCAGGTAATTCAAACTCAATATTTACTTCCATTATGGTGCTTTATCTTGTGTCAAATTGATAAAATCATTCAGACCATCTAAAGCCAATATCATTAGAGAGGCTCTGGTATTTAATTAATAGACAATTAAATACATATGATCAATTCAAGCCCGTATGCATACAAAATAAACATTTTAATATAAAATTTATTAAATTTAAATATATTTTAATGTACCTCATTATGCTCCTTATGGTATGAGTATGCATATTCCACCATTTATCATTCCCACGTTAATTATCATAAGAGAGATAGTTGAGTGCAATCAACAAGAACAACAACAACAAGTAAGCACAAATTCACTTATCGATTGCACAATCATCGACTCCGACTATACTTGGTATCGACGAGTGTGCGTGCATATTTCCGAGTAGAATGAATGAGCAACGCTAGATAACACAAAGTGGTTGTTTATTTGAATCATTACATTTCATTAATCCTTATCAAGAGATACATACTTTTTCTAATGCATACCACTATTAACTTTTCCTGATAAAATATTTGTGAAAATTTTCAATTTCAATTTTAAATGCTACCGTATGGGGTAGAAGAGGTGTGCCACCGTTGCAACCCTCACTTTGAGAATTTCCTGTGGGAATTAAAATTATATATTGTGAGGAAGGCCCAATTCTTTTTTGTGTTTACTTTTTGCGCTTCAATGTAATAATTTTATGAATGAATCCTTTCATTATAATCATTTTCATAAGGCTCAAGCATTTGTGTAGCACTAATACAAATACAAATACAAAGTTGTTAATACAGCTTGACTGATTTCAAGTGGACCCCTAGCATTTGCTCACATCATTGTTATCATATTTACTTTTATTTCAATATTGATTGTTATTATTTAGATATGTATTTTTCATGCTTTCCAATAGCGCATGGAAACGAATCAAGCTCAACAGTATTTATTGCAATTAGAAAAAAAAAAAGAGGCTGCTTACATCGCAAGGGGAAGAGGAGTACAGTAATTTAGGAGTACAATTTTTTAGAAATTTATATTTCATAAAATTAACTGTCAAGTATAAAAGACTACTGAAAACTTTAAAAATTTACAACAACCTATTAATTTTTTATTTATTATTTGTGGATTAACCGCATCAGGCCACCTATCTATGGCTCTTTTCGTCCCTCAGTTAGCATGCTATGTTTGTTGGTTTCACTTGCAAAATTGTTCCATCTCTTTCCTCAAATTAATATCATGCATTATATCAAATACAAACATATTTCGAGTTCGTCAATAAATTCTCGACCCCATATGGGCATCCGCCTATTTCACCAATGCAGCACACTATGTGTGCCGCTAGCCAAATTCCTGCCATACATGGTGTGGAAATATCAGCGTCCTCTGATATTTGTATATTTATTTCTTACTGTACTTCTTGTACAGATCGATTTAGCAGTGTTTATGGTGAGCACCTGCCAATATGACCTTATGTCACGACGCACAAAGCGTAATGTATCAAATTGAAGCGCCCCGCATGATTAGAAAATCAGAATCCAACCTCCAAGTTCCTACGGTACCAATTGGGGCACGTTGAATGGAGGTACTACCCTCCTTGGTAGGGATCGAGGCCTACCTAAAACCTCTTTTGATCTAAGGGGTCAACACCCTGGTTGTAATGCAACTCCACATTGAATACCCCACGCCTTATGACGTGAATACTCTACCCGCATGTTCTTTGGGTTACCTCAGCCACCACGAAAACCTCCCCGAAGGGCCGTTCCCAACGATCAGATTGGAGGGATTCCAACCTGACCACCCGTGGTACCAAATTTAAAGTCTTTTGGTAAGATCTCGTAGCCGAAGCTACTACCAGTTTCAGCCCCATTCGGCTCAGAACTAGTAGCTGGGACTACTTCCTGTACAGAAATGACGCTGTGTTTACCATGAGCACCTGCCAGTGATGGCCTTATCTCAGGACGCCCAAAGCGTGTGTATCAATTTGAAGCGTTGATAGGCGCCCCATAGGAGTGGAAAATCAGAAACCAACCTCCAGTATCCTACGGTACCAATTGGGGCACGTTGAATGGACGTACTACCCTCCTTGGTTTGGATCGAGGCCCATCTAAAACCTCTTCTGATCTAAGGGGTCAGCACCCTGGTTGCAATGCAACTCCACATCGAATACCCACGCCGTGTGACGTGGAATACTCTACCCGCGTATCTTTGGGTTACCTTAGCCACCACGAAAACCTCCCCGAAGGGCCGTTCCCAACGATCAGGTTGGAGGGAATCCAAAGCTGATCGCCAAAGCAAATATGCTAAAATTTTTTCAAAGATTTGTTCTTTCAATAATTGTACCATTTCTTCTTTAGAAACGGAAAATGTCTGAGTTTCTGTGCCATATATATAAGAGATTTGTAGAGTGTAGTTTTGATTTTTGAAACGGAGCTTTGTCGTCTTGTATACTTATTTCTGAGTTTAATTCTAATCGTTTCAGACAATTCTTCGATGTTTGTGAAAATGTACCCGGTTTCTTCCATATTGCTTAAAATTTACAAAGGTAGCGTGACTCCTTTTCATGGGGTTTGCTACTTGGTCAACAAATGTTTTGGACGATGTTCATTCTGGCTGGCTCTATAATAGTTCAGAAGACAATGTTGACTGTCTTCAGTTGCAGTAAAGAAAAACAACATTTTTGCTCGTGATTGATTTTAATGAAACCCAAAGAACATCTGTTTCCATTTTAGATTTGAAAAGATACAATAAATAAGATTTAAGAGTGGTACCCTGAAAAAAATTCAATACTCATTTCAAAATTTTCAAAAGATTTAAAATTAACCCAAAGGTTTGAACATTTTTTGGCTGGCCTCGAATCAACCAATTCAAAGCTTTTAATCAGACATAAAAGTAAGGACTTTTTTACTTGACAAAATCTTTTCCATTCACTGTCTAAATCATCCAGTGTGCTTGAAAACAAGTTTTGTACTCGTAGAGCTGTGAAATCATTCCGGAATCCGCAGCGGAGCTTTAAGCATACTTGAGTTTCTAAATAACATTCTTATATGAAATTTCAAGCACTTTTCTATGATACTCAAATAGATAGCTTCATTCACATTTACTGATGAGATGTTTTCTTATTTTCTTACTGCCATTGTATCGGAATTTTTCTGAAGTACCTACCTACCTTTTCAACACTTCGAACAACAGCTCCCCTTCATCCTTCATCAATTTTTCATATTTCCTTATGAAATGATGATGTGCTGTTATGTAAATACATATTGTATGACATCATCGCACTGCTGTCTGTCACTGATTTGACATTGTGCTCAAGTGCGCTCTCTCTCTCGAGAGAGACCCAATTGTTGGTGTTAACTTCTACTTAAAAAGTAAGTAAGAAAATATGAAAAAATAGAAACAAATTGAGTAACAATAACATCAGAATTATGCTCGTGTTTATTTTAATAACATACAGCATCTAGGGATATATGAATGTAGGTACTTGTACCTACATTGATGCAGATGTTTCTGCTTGAATGGGAATACATTTTTTCATTTGATGGGAATTTTAATTTTTCTATACTTTACTTTCATTCTCGTTACATTTTGCTTTCATTTTATTTCAAGAAGAAGCTATTGAAATATTAAATAAAAAATTGTGAGAAAATATGAAGGATACCTACTCTTGGTATGCTCTATATAAAGCCTAACGATTTATCTATTATTTGATTCCTTTACAACACATAAGATTACTGGCAGGAAGACGAAATTCCAAATGAAGCAAAAAATTCCAAGAAACGTGTAGATGATTCGCTTGATTATGTAGAAGCAATAAAGTGGAGATGTCAAGTAGAAGCTTTCTTCTAAAGGGAAAGAACCTTATGGGAAAAAATCACCATTCCAAGAAGTTACTATAGTCAGGAGAAATGTTGCAGAGCAAAAATGAATAAGTATCAGTAACAAATTTGATTCCTATCTACGAACCCAGAAGGTGCTGTGAGCAAATTTTGAATAGTACCATCACTTTTATAGGAGAGCTTTCCAAAAGGGTGGAGTTAGGGCTACGCATTTTCTTGAAAAATGTAGGGAAAGAAAACTTTAAGGTGGTCGACCGTATTTTTCATCTCTTCAGAGTCGATCCCTCGGCAACTATAGGGCTATCTGCCTATTTTCAGATGGTTTTAGCTTCATTTTATAGGGGAGCCCCCATAGGGAGTGCAAATAATGGATAAATATGTTCAAAAAGAAAGTGAAGCGGTGAAAAAATGAATGAGGGTTGGTTAAATATTTCACTCAATTAGGGACCACTCTAAGAGCATTGCGAGCGAATTTCATAAAAATATACATTTTGTAGAAGAGCTCCTCTAAAGGGTGTCAATATGGAGTAAGATGTTCCATCAAAATATTAAGAAGGGGAAAATCAATGAAAATCGGCCTTAGATTTGACGGCGATCTTAAAGGCGATGTGTGGGCAAAAACATGAGTATCTGCCGATTATCAAATGGTTTTGGTTTCATTTTGTAGGGGACCCCCCATAATGAGTGAAGATGAGGTATAAATACGTTCCGAGAAAATATTGCAATGATAAGCTGAACGAGGGTTGGACATATGTTTTACCCCTCTAGGGGAATTTTAGGAGCATTGAGGGGAAGCTATATGGATAAAATATGTTCCTCAAAAGTGTTGAGAAACAAAAATTAATGGCAGCCTTTCAAATATTTTACCCTTTAGGGACGACTCCTGATCAGCTTCGTGGTAATTTATCCAATATTCTTCAACTGTGACTCTTGATGATAATGTGAATCAGGGTTGGGCATACATTTTACCCCTCTAAGGGCATTTTAGGAGCATTGAAACCGAATTTCATAACAAAAATATGAATTTTGTAGGATAACCCACATAAGGTGAAGATATATGGGTTAAATATGTTCCGCAAAAGTGTTGAGAAACAAAAATTAATGGTAGTATGTCATACATTTTACCACCCCAGGGACGACTCCTAGTCAGCTGCGCTGTAATTTATCCAATATCATTCAAATGTTACCCTTGATGATAAGATGAATCAGGGTTGGGCATACATTTTACCCCTTTAGCGGCATTTTAGGAGCATTGGAACCGAATTTCATAACAAATATCAATTTTATTGGGTAGCCCACATAAGGGGAGGCTAAATGGGTTAAATATATTCCGCAAAAGTGTTGAGAAACAAAAATTAATGGCAGCCTTTCAAATATTTTACCCTTTAGGGACTACTCCTGCTCAGCTTCGTGGTAATTTATCCAATATTCTTCAACTGTGACTCTTGATGATAATATGAATCAGGGTTGGGCATACATTTTACCCCTCTAAGGGCATTTTAGGAGCATTGAAACCGAATTTCATAACAAAAATATCAATTTTGTTGGGTAGCCCACATAAGGGGAGGCTATATGGATTAAATATGTTCCTCAAAAGTGTTGAGAAACAAAAATTAATGGCAGCCTTTCAAATATTTTACCCTTTAGGGACGACTCCTGATCAGCTTCGTGGTAATTTATCCAATATTCTTCAACTGTGACTCTTGATGATAAGATGAATCACGGTTGGGCATACATTTTACCCCTTTAGCGGCATTTTAGGAGCATTGGAACCGAATTTCATAACAAATATCAATTTTGTTGGGTAGCCCACATAAGGGGAGGCTAAATGGGTTAAATATATTCCGCAAAAGTGTTGAGAAACAAAAATTAATGGCAGCCTGTCAAACATTTTACCCTTCAGGGACGACTCCTGAGCAGCTTCGTTGTAATTTCTCCAGCATTCTTCAACTGTGGCCATTGATGATAAGATGAATCAGGGTTGGGCATACATTTTACCCCTCTAAGGGCATTTTAGGAGCATTGGAACGGAATTTCATAAAAAATATAAATTTTGTAGGATAACCCACATAAGGTGAAGATATATGGGTTAAATATGTTCCCCAAAAGTGTTGAGAAACAAAAATTAATGGCAGCCCGTCAAACATGTTACCCTTCAGGGACGACTCCTGAGCAGCTTCGTTGTAATTTATCCAATATTCTTCAACTGTGACCCTTAGTAAGAACCATAGGACTGGCTTTTGGGCAGTTGTGAGTTTAATTTTTGAGGCTTACTTCCATTTTCTTGAACTTTCAGCTTCTCGAATTTTCAGCTTGTTGCCACTTGCTCAATTGGCACTAGAAAATCTTGATTAATTCTACAAAACATTTATTACTCCTTCAGACTCCTAATTGGAGCATAAAGCCTCCACAAGGCTTCTCAATCGCACACGGTATCGGGCAGTTGATCTAGCGCCCTCCCATGTGATGCTGGCAGCAGCTAGTTCTTCTACAAAACATACTCATAACAATGTTTATTAAGAAGTAAGTCAATAATCCAACTGAAATAAAATCATTACAGTTTCTCCTTAAGTAAATCAACATCTTCGCAAGGAGCAAATATTTTCAAACATTAAAAGGATAAATGTTGCAACTTCTTTATTTAAAATTCTATATAACAAGTAAGAAAATATTGCACAAAATTTCCATATGCAATATCTACAGCAGTAAGAGATTATATTCATGTTTTGCCAATAATCCTAAAAAAATATATGAAAGCTTGCTCTACTTATTGTGCATACCACTACTGGCTTATTGTTTTTTTTTTTTTTAATATGTATTTCTTTCTTTCACCCACAGTACGTAGAAGAAGTATATGCAGTAGTACATTATTGTTATTTCACTTAAATTTCATGTTTTTGCTATACTACATTTTCTTTTTTATTTGTTGCCACTAATACCCATAATGGCTTGTAGAATATTTTTGATATTCATGAAGAACATGCAAACACCGGATGTTGTATACAAAGAGTTGCACTTTGTATAATCGCTGCGCTGTGCAAATGTATATGCACGAGTACGTCTATATAATAGAGGATATGTTGTTTTTTTTTTTTTTTTTTTTTGTTGCTAGTTAGATTTTATACTATGCACGAGCAGTTCGCGTGCATAGATAACTTGATTGTTTCATGGTTGCATTACTGACTTTCGATAGCAAATAATTTTACCAATGAGATTACTTAGTAGAAAAGTTGAAGGGGAAAAAGTTCAAATGAGAAAAAGGAAAACAAAAGATTTTAATTTAAGTGTTAAATAAAGCATAGAGTCGCTTTGCTTTGTATTGCTGTGTTTATTCCTCCCACCACCTGAGAGTATTCTCATCAGAAAGGATATCACAAATCGAACCACTGTCCAATGAGCTAATCACTGAGTAGCGCTATCCCCAAAAATACATATAAAATAAATTATAAATATTTACAATTATTCCTAACAAGCATTGTACTTACGTTAGCATTACAAAAAACCTAAAAATATCTATCATCTATCTGTCCATCAATCATAAAAAATGACTCCCGCATGGACACACAGAAATATATGCTTATGGACATTTATTATAATAACAACATACTGGTATGTACATAGTTAACACACATGCAAATTCACCATGCCACGCCTATTTCACACTATACTTGAAACACGCAAACTGTCACTTATTGAAGGTAAGCCATGGTAAAGCTTTACTAACTGATTCGTGGCAATTTAACATGAATAATAGGTATGTGAATATGAATAATGAAAATTGCTTAAAACGCTAAATAAGTACCTACGAGTATGTACATAGAATCAATGTTCAACAAATTTTCCTCGAAGAGAAAATGAGAGCAACACCCTTTGCTTTTTCAACTAATAAAATTCGAACGCCTACATAATATAAATCCAATTAAATGCAACACTTTACTATTCCTGCTGCTGCTGATGATGATGATGATGATGATGATGATGATGATAATGGTGATAATGGTGAGTCTGAAATCAATATACTATGGCAAACTAAAAAATGTATACAACCTGGTAATAAAATATATGCAAAATGTACAAGTAGCATACTTAGCGAAAACATGAATATGATTTTTCCAATAAACTTCTCTTTGCATACGTGCAAATATAGTTTTTTGCTTTGCGTGCTTATTGTGATTCTAAGCTGACCGACAACATAGCATTTAAGCCGATTTTAATGCTCTGATTTGATGGATTATTATTTTATTGCTATTTTATTTGAAGTTATTAGAAAGAAGAAAAAAAAAAGAGTGGTCAACATATGCGGCGAGAGTATATTAAAAAGTTTTCGGAAAATAAGAAATAAATAAATAATGAGTGTTTTTTTTTGCAGCAAATCAAGACTATGATATTTTTATTATAGCAACTTAATATTTTGATTGTATTAAGTCCTTAGCTTTTGCTTTGTTTTTAGGTAGATATTTTTTTGTATATTTGATATGGGCGCACACTTTAGAGATCGAGATAGAAGGACAGGATATTAGGATCAAATCTTAAAGTTAAAAAAATTAATGGGAGTCGTTCATACAATTTTACTCCATTATAGGAATTCTGGGAGAGAAGAGAACTAATTTTATTATTATTTTTTTATTTTTATTAATGTCAAATTTGTAGGAGAGCTTCCTTAAAGGTTGAAGACAAGGGGTACATATGTTCCAGAAAAATATTTTGGATCAAAATTAATGAAGATCTGTTTTACATTTCATTTCTCTAATTGCAATTCCTTGCCAGCTTTAGGGTTATTTCGCCGTTTTTCACGTTCGCGCTCATTTTAAAGGGTTATCCATTTTGCGGTTTCAAAAGTCAATGTAAATAAAATACATATAAAATTTTTTTTATCATGATATTTCTTTTTTATTATAAAGTTTGAACGTTGACATTATGTGTGAAATACTACATCATTTAAATGACCACCACGCGAATTGTTGCAAGCATCGATTCTTTTGAGGTAATTTTCGACCACTTTTTGACACATATTGTATGGCGGTACCTCAGCCATAACGTGACGAATGTTGGTTTTTAGGTGCTCAAGAGTTAAAGGTTTATCTGCATAAACACGGTCTTTCGCGTAGCCCCACACAAAAAAAGTCAAGCGGTGTCAAATCGCATGATCTTGGTGGCCACTTTATATCGCCACGACGAGAAATTACGCGGCCAGAAAATTTCTCTTGCAATAAAGTCATATTCGCTCGAGTTGTGTGGCATGTGGCACCGTCTTGTTGAAACCACATATTCTCTAAGTCGTATTCTTCAATAGCAGGCAAAAAAAAGTCGGTTATCATATGACCATAACGCTCCGAATTGACGGTGACAGTCGTTCCATCGTCGTTTTCGAAGAAGTAAGGTCCAATCACACCTCCGGACCAAAGAGCGCACCAAGCAGTGACTTTTTGTGGATGTAGTGGCCTCTCTTCAATTACTTGAGTATTCTCAGAACCCCAAATACGACAATTTTGTTTGTTAACATACCCACCGAGTGAGAAATGTGCTTCGTCGCTGAAGAAAATTTTGTTCGAAAAATCGCCGTCCACCGCCTGTTGTTCAAGCATCCATTCGACGTATCTATGACGTTGTGAATGGTCAGCTGGCTTCAGTTGTTGTGTGAGCTGGATTTTATATGGATGTAGGTGTAGATCCAAATGCAAAATACGCCATAATGTGCCGTAAGACAGTCCTAATTCCTGAGAACGACGTGGAATCGACACATTCGGGTCTTCGGCACCGCTTTCACTTACAGCAGCGATATTTTCGGTGGTATGAGCGAAACGATGATGCACAGGCCTTACAATATCTGTAACCGATCCAGTCTCTTCATATTTCTTCACAATTTTGCCAATTGCTTGCGTAGTTGGACGATTATGTAAACCATAATCTCCTCTTAAAACACGATATGTGGCTGAGGCAGAATCACCATTTTTGTAGTAGGTTTTTACAATTTTAATGCGTTGTGTGACAGTTAAGCGATCCATTTTCGCAAATGTCAGACTTTGAACTGAAAAAGAAAGAAATTATTTTAACAACTCAGTTTGACAGATGTCGAATTCTAGCCCTATACTTTTGAAACCGCGAAATGGATAACCCTTTATATTGGTGCCCACCTAAGGGCTGGAGATATGGTGTCATTATGTACGACAATAATATTCGAATTGAACAATTCCTACTCAAGTATGGGGATATTTAACGTTTTTCTGGTATTTTTTTAATAATTTTGTAAGAGCGCTCCCTATGTGATGGAGATACGAGATAAAAATGTTTCGGGGGAAATTCCGGTGTGAAAAAAAATGAATAGTAGTCGGTCAGTGTGACAGAATGACACTGTAAAACTCCCATTGTGCAGTGAAAATTGTGCAGGACCTCTCCCCGCCGTGCGGTGTTAGCGTATGCCGGCATGAACACGAGAGCAGTCAGTGCATCAATATCAGGGATGAAAAGTGAGTCGCGTCAAAAGGGTCTTACGATGAACGAGAGTAAAAAGAAGTACCTAGCATCAACAAACAAAAAATCCCGTCGTCTTGGACAGCTCGTCACTGTTGACAACTATGCTTTTGAAGTAGTAAGGGACTTTGTCTATCTTGGAACCAACATTAACCCTAGTAATGATGCCAGCCTGGAGATATTGCGAAAGATGACTCTTGCTAACAGATGCTACTTTGGGCTAAGTAAGTAATTGAGAAGCCGGGCCCTCTCTCGAGCAACGCAAACCACACTCTACAAGTCTCTCATCATGCCTGCCCTTACATGTTGCACTTCCTAATGAACATATGTAATGGACAATTTCCACCTTAGATGAGAGAATGCTCGGAGTTTTCGAGAGAAAAGTCTTTGGACCTATTTGCGTTGGTGACGAGTATCGAATAAAGTACAACCATGAGCTCTATGAACTGTATACCGACACCGACAATGTAAAGTGCATTAAAATTCAGCCGTTGCGCTGGCAAGATCATGTAGAGCGAATGGAAGAATACGCTCCGACTAAGAAGTTGTTATATTAGGAACCAGCTGATGGACGACGCAGAAGAGACAGTCCAGACCTTCGGTGGAAAGACTGGAGAGCCTTTCAGCACTTGAAATCTCTAACTGACACCAGCTAGTGAAGGAAAGGATTGGCTGGCGAAGCATGCTAGATTCGGCCTAAATCGATTTTCGGTTGTAATGGCCACATAAGTAAGCAAGTAAGTCAGTCATATTTTTTATTCATCTGATTGGTGCAATAGCTCAGTAGTTAGACCGTTGGCCGTCTGTCCCATTGCTTATGGTACATGCCATCTCACAAGCCGTTTTTTTTTTTCGTTCTCTCCCTGACGCCAAATGGAAATCCCGAGTACGGGAAAGTTTTTTAGCACTTGGTCCTCAGCCTGTAAGCTGGAAATATACTTAATATCATATAGCTTATACGCTCATGTCGAAAACTTTTCAATCAGCTATCGTTTTTAATGGCAGTAACATAAATATTCGTTACTTAAAATATTCACAAGTTCATGTATTCATAAGTACTCCAAGTTCTTTGTAGTTTTCCTAATCTCTTGCAGTGATTTATGCACGAAAAATTAGTTCACATTGTACAGTCACTTCAGCTATGACATTTCTATTTACATATTATGATAAAATTGTGTTTTTTTCTTTTCGGGGGAGGGGGGACTTGCAACAAGCATTCCTTATACGCATGCCAACACATTTATGTTTGGTCGCTTATCATGAAGCTGTCTGTGTCGCCACTATGTTGTGAGTAATTCCTTTACATTTTTTTTTTTTTCATCATTTACCCACTTACATATTTATCGTTGAAAATGTACGTACAACATACATGTTATAACTATCGAGCTGGACTGATGTGTCCCGTGCTATGAGTTATTTTTCTTTTTCAATTCATTATACCTATAAGCTTCATGCAACATTTGCATTGAAAGGAGGACTCCTGTTGATTTTTCCATTAATGTTGTTTGGCTCTTGTTGTTATTTAGTACTTTATATTCGTACTTTGATAAGCAATCGAGAAATGTATGCAAATCCTTAATGCTCATGCATTTGACCCAAATTAACACTTAATACGTATTGGTCTAAGTTAGTACCTAAGTGGAGTGTAGACGGGCAAATACTCTAAATTATGTGCATTTCATATCCGGTATTAAAGCAAAATAGAAATAATGAAAAATAGAGTGAAGCTGACACACAAAGTAATTAGCGAAATGATAAATGTAGGAAAATAAATTAAATAAACTTGTTCAGTTCAATGGACTTTAATCTAGCAGCTCATTAGGTGAGCAACAGTGATTATTTTTCACTATTGCTTGCATTACTTAGATGATTATGGACGTGCGACATGTAATATCATCATATTTAAATTTTATATTGGGTAGTTTAAAAAGTCTCCGCGGTTTTTTGTTACTAAATGGTGTTGATACCCATATATCGGGCATAACTGACACTAAGGTGACACAAAGTTGACATTTCTATGACAGGTGTCATTTCTATGACAAGTTTCTCGTGTAAAAAATATATTAATTTGAAATTGAGTGAAATATCGAAAGAAATATGCCATGTGATGCTGTTTTACTATAAAAAAAAAAGGTAAAACCGCCGTATGTCGAAAATTTTGTGCAGTTTACGAAGAGAATGCTGTGAGTGAACGCCGGACCCATGAGTGGTTTGCTCGATTCCGTTCCGGAAATTTCGATGTCAAAGATGCACCTCGCCATGATCCGCCGACTAAAAAAGTCGATGAAATTTTGAAACTTGTGGAACAAGACCGACACGCAAGCACTACTTGACAGTTTTGAATCTTCTAAAAAGAGCAAAGACGGTCGATATTTCGAGAACACATGAATTAACGCAAAGAAATTTTATTAATCGAATTACCATCAGCGAAACGCTGCTGAAATGCAAAGAAATTGAAACATTTTTTAAGCGAATTATTACGGGCGATGAAAATGGATTATCCAATACAAGCGATCACGGTCAAAGTCCGGTGAACCTTCACAAACGACTTCAAAGCCCGAATTCCCTTTCAATCCCACCTTTGGGATTGTTTATGATGGTTAATTCTGATCTCTACTGCTCAGAACTCGGCAGCTTGAATGAAGCAATCAAGAAAAGCGACCAAAATTGGCCAACAGAAAAGTAGTTGTGTTCCAACATGACAATGCCAGGTCACACACATATTTGATGATTCGGAAAAAATTGACGAAACTTTGTTGGGAAGTTTTGATACCCTATAGCCCGGACCTTGCACCGTCTGACTACCATTTGTTTCAGTGTCTGCAAAACACTCTTAATGGTAAAAAAAAAATGGTCGACCAAAGAGACGCTGAAAATCTTGGACAAGTTATTCGCCGGTAAACCACAGCAGGAATTATGAAATTATCCCAAAAAAAATGGCAAAAAAATACCAAAGAACCTATAGATCAAGAGAATACTAAGTTGGGATCTTCGACACAACAAAAACAGTACATAAATTGTAAAGTTTTTCTCAAATATTAAGCAACGTACAGGCTCGATAACTATTTAAAATACAGGTCTAAGGCTACAGAAATTATTATAGGTTCAAGTCAAGGCTTGGCCAATTCTACAATATTCCCTTTCATTCGACAAAAACTTTTTTCTATTTATCCTAAAGAAAAGTATTTGTCAAAGATTGCGAAAATTCATATTTCACAAAAAAATATTTCTGAAAAAAAAACCTTGTGGAAAGTCTAGCAAGAAGTGATTTCCAAATCGGCTTCCCTTCTACAAAAGACTTCAGTAAAACGTATAGCAAAACTATAAAGAAGATCGAACAAAACTATGGACCTATCACCTAAAATTTCGTTTAAAATTGTCAAATAAATACATCAGAAATTTTTGAATTAATTGATTTAAATTTTTAAATCTACTCTGCTCTTATCTCAACGCGACCCTTCCTCTAACCTTTTTTTGAAGAGTTCTAACATATAGGATTTCGACGAGTCTACCCTACAGGCATGTCTTTCATCAATTTCAATTTCTCCGGTAATCAGTTTGATGTGGTAAATTCGATGGATGCAGAATAAAATCTAGTTTCAATTCAACAACTTAATTTTTTACAGCTGCACAGAGGTGCATATCGTCTTTTTGAAAGCGCATATATTTTCCTCAGCCAGTTGTAGACTCCACTGATCCAATAACTTGAAAAAGACTCAAAAATTTATTTATTCAATAAAATTGCCTAATAATTTTTAACAGTTATAAGGAGAGCAGACCGATAATCATTGCGATAGTGATAGTCGAATTGTGATTGGAATCAGTATTTATGGAAATTATATGCTTTTCAATACCTACCACCTTTTATTATTGAACTCACAATATGAAGCACAAACTTGATATATCACTCTACACTCTTTCAGTGTAGAACCTACTGATGTAAGTACTTTATAGCACAACTGCCTCCTAACATAATGCCTCTATTCGTACATTTTCTATACGCTGTTTTTAAAATATCATTAAATTTAATGAGATTTTATTTTCCTCTTACATGCAATGGATACCCCATCTATAGAATCTATATAACTTTATTTTAGAATTTGTGCGAGAAAAGCAAATGAAAATCGTAAGTGACTTTCCATCTAAAAATCTTCACCTAGTTTTTCAAACTCTAATAACTGTAGTACTTTTAAGAACTTCATGTTGCTTTTATATGATAGAAGAAAGTGTTACATTCAAACACATAGCATCCGTGTAGAAGTTTTCCGCCATCATCATCTTGCTGTCTCTCACTTTCATTCATTCATTTCAAACTCATCTATGTATGTGAAAGCAAATAAGCTTTAATAAAAGCAAAACTATTCAATGCAGTTTTAGTTGCACAACTTTTTTGAGGTTATAATGTTGCAATAGCAAAATGAGTGTTTTCCTTACAGCTTCACTTTAGCATCAAACTTTAGCATGTGGTGTGCCACTAGTATATGTACTCGCATGTATATATTGTATAATGTCATACCAGCATAACGTTTAGGAAATTATGAATTTTTTAACACAATTTATATGCGCCAATGTATTAGTATACTTTGTGTCAGCTTATGAGTATGAGTGTGGGTGTTTCAAGTGTGCAATTTCTGTGGTAAATATATGTAAGTGCAACCAACAACCACAAACTGATGGCAACACCATGTTAACCGACATACAAGCTACAAATGCAATGGGTAAAATAGAATAATAGCAACTCAAGAAATTTTCCATGAAAAGCATTTGTATGTATATTTGAGGTTAAGTACTTTTTAGTGTATATTTAAAGGATATTTTCTCATTTCCTATATACATCTATGTATTATCCTTACTCATATGGAGTGTTGGTGTTGGGGGTTACTGTTTCATAGGTACCTACATACATAATATTACCATTAAAATGCATTTTCAATGGGCCACGCAAAGAAGATGTTGATTAAGAAATAACAGCATAAAGTTGAATAAACTTTTAATCGAAATAAAATACAACTCTTCTTGAAATTTATTTAAACGATTTGTTGTTGTTGTTTATTGCTACAGAGAAGTTAACACAGCATTATCCGATATTGCTTCGTTGTAAGATTACTAAGTCTTTAAAAATTTTAACATAAATCTTTAAAAATTAATTTCGCACTTTAACATCTCTAGTTTTGGGTGTGCCTAATACCGACTGAATAAAATATTTCGTAGAAAAGTAAATACAATTTTTTGTTATGGAATTAGACTTCCTAAATTCTAGAAATAATTTTGTTTCAAACGATAGCTTACTATTAGAAGCATACCTCGAAGAAGAAACTGAGCTGAGAGAATGTTAGGGATATCATTTAATTTCATTGATCGACCATCCCATCATACGGACCTTTTCTCTATATATTCTTGCAGCTACGTATATGAAATTTCCCCGTAATACGAGTACCAGTATTGCCATTATCGCATCGAAGTTAAACCCCCCACAAAAAAACCACATTAAATTACTCAACATTATGTATATTCGTAATATGAGGACATATACCTGAGGACAAAAGAATAATAAAATATTATTATCATTTATTGTATTGTTTTTCTCTATTCATATGTATTTTTTGTTTGTTTTTCAATCTACATATCATACATAAAGCAATGACATTATGTAGCCTCCACCAGTGACATCTTCATATTGTATATTTTTTTGTTCTATGCTTCGCTAACGTACGACGTATTGTCTCTCTCTCATTGTACGAGTACTCTCGTATCACACCATTGTATTGTTACGATTGATATTCGTATTGATGATATTCGGTATTGTATTGCAATATGTATTGTGCGTGCTGTATCATACGTAATTATTAATATTTCTTTTTTTATTTCTATTTTAACTCCCTATTCCTTACATTTGTTTTGTAAAAAAAAAGAATAAATTTCTTATTTCAACATAATCACAGGTGAATTTTGTATTGTTCTATGTTGATATTTTTTTTATTTTTTTTTTTTGTTCCGTACCTCTATGAAATGCGTGAGAATTATTATTCTCATTGTTTGGTTCGTATATGCATGTTCGTGTTTATGCGTACAAAAACATTTACTTGTAGGGAGGTTTATTCGTTGGTTATTGAATTGTGATTTCTCTATTATTCTTTTGTAATTTAATGGTTTTGGAGGTTAGGTTATAATTTACTGTCAAGTTTTTTGTTGTTGATTTTTTTTTTTTTTTTTTTTTTTTTTGGTTTTGGAGAATTTTTAAAATTGTATACCTTATTCTTTTTGTATTATTTTGTATTTTATAATATTTTTGCCTTTTTTCCAATTTATTTCAAATACATTTTGTGGTTTTTATATAACATTTATCTTTGTTTTGACATTTTTATATTTTACACCTTTTCATTTATTTTCTTCGTAGTATTTTTTCCTCCTAAAATTAATAATAATTCAATAGAATAACATGAGCATATAGAGAAGATGTAATAAATGTAGTGTAATTAATTATTTGTGGCTAGTTTGCAGTTGCTTGAACAATTTTGGGCGTGCATAAGTCTTTAGAAAAAACAATTTTGAGATGATATTGGCGCCATTCTAGTTTACTATTACCAATTGTAATTTTTTTTTTTTTTTACAATTTCTAACAAATCGCAAATCAAAAAAAAAGATTGAGTACATTTGACGTATTCAATTTGTTTGTTTTATACCTGGTTTCAAATTCTTTTACATGATGACGTCATATGTCATGACGACATTGACATAATCGGCATGAAAAAGAGAGTCGCGTCGAATGGGTCTTACGGCGAATGAGGGCAAGATGAAGTAGTTAGTGTTAACAAACAAAGAGTCCCGGCGTCTTGGAAAACACGTCGCTGTAACTGATAACTTTTAAAGTATTGAAGTACACCAATAATGATATCAGCCTGGAGATATTGCGAAGGATCACTTTTGCTAACAGGTGCTACTTTCAGATATGTAAGTAATTGAGAAGTCGGGCTCTCTTGCGAGCAACGAAAACCACACTCAATGAGTCTCTCATCATTTCCGTCCTTACATATGGCGCCGAAGCTTGAACAAATTCCGCCTCAGATGAGAGAATGCTCAGAGTTTTCGATATAAAAGTCCTACGCAAGATCTTTGGACCTATTTGCATTGGTACCGAGTATCGCATAAGGTACAACCATGAGCTGTCTGAGCTGTATGCCGACACCGACATAATAAAGCGCATTATAATTCAGTGGCTACGCAGGCTAGGTCACGTCGAGCGAATGGAAGCATACACTCCCGCTAAGCAGGTGTTATCTTCGGAACCCGCTGGTGGACGACGCAGAAGAGGCAGACCTAACCGCTGGAGAACTTGTCAACTCTTGATATTTCTAACTGGCTCCAGCTGACGAAGGACAGAGTTGACTGACGAAGCATGCTAGATTCGGCCAGATCCATTTTCGGTTGTAATGGCCACATAAGTAAGTAAGTTCTACAATTTTCCATAATGCGAACTCTGACTTTTAGATCTGCAAATATTATTCAAAGTATTCTCTGTCTAAGGTGGGTGCCGTAGCTCAGTGGTTAGTGTGTTCGCCTTCTGATCTGTAGGTCGTGGTTCAATCCCCGGCTGATGCATAACAAATTTAATATCGATAAGATTTTTCTTTCGAACGGTACCCACCTGTTGGCAAGCAATTGGCAATTCTTCCGACAGTAACAACTTGCCATGAAAAAGCTTCTTAAAGAACTCTGTGACAAAGAAAAAGTGATGTCACAAGTGTTCTGCCGTTCGGAACCGGCTAAAATAAGTAGGTCCCTTCTAATATTGTCCAAAATTTAAGACGCACAACAGTAATGGAAGAGAAGCTCGGCCAATGAGCCCTTTGGGGCTTTATGTGCCACATATTTATTTTTTATTTTTTATTCTCTGTCTAAGAAAGCACTTGGTCTAACATATAATCCCTGATATAAGTTTTATTTCAAGAGCTCATTAAGATCAGTCTCCTCAGAGTCTTGATTTAAAGGCTTTTTTTAATAATAGCCAAAGCATCCTAAGTGCTTTCTTTCTGTGACATCATCTCATAATGGATCATTCACGAACGATTGAGGCCATATCGATGTAAATGATCGGATATTAAATCACACCCTCTATTACGCTGATACACAATTGTTTTCCTATTAAAGAAATTATTCTTAATCGCTCTTCAAAATGCAATAAAAATAAACATGCTGCTATTACGCATACACACTTCCCAACTAATTTGGCACAACTGTTCCTATTTGAATTCACCTAGTGAAACCCCTACAATTATACATAATATACCTATGTATGCCTCTTTTTTGGACATTCAGCTTATAAGTAATAGTTATTTTCAAAAATATATACATTTTACAAATACCGCTACCCTTATTCTCTTCCAGCACTCTTTGTAAATTTGTAATTAAAATTATTTCAAAGAAAAATAATCGAATGAATGACTCGATGGACCCTTTCCTATTTGTGTCCACAACTTCATACACACTCACCCACACATACACAACTCAATTAAGTCCTTACATAGCGGTGATTGCAACAATTTACAGCTGAAAATTTTAAATACAAAAACAAATATAGACCATTGGT
The DNA here is from genome assembly GCA_963854835.1 of Megamerina dolium. Taxonomy (NCBI): domain Eukaryota; kingdom Metazoa; phylum Arthropoda; class Insecta; order Diptera; family Megamerinidae; genus Megamerina; species Megamerina dolium. The sequence continues at coordinate 10,788,498 of OY978528.1, forward strand.
AAACATGCATTGACAAAGTATACCACGAGTGTACGTAAATCCTGTACGACGAGTATATAACAAGAATAACACATGTTACCATACTCGTATAACGACTGTGTGTGTGTGTGTGTGTGCGTGTATAGATTTTTGAGATTTGCGAAAATTCGCATTTTTGTCAGCATCAAAGGGATTTTAGTATCAACATGAAATGAGCATAATATCGAAAATCAGGTCAAATGCTAAATGGACACGTTCGCCTATGGCGGCATCAGTAAAAACCAACAACAACAGCAACCAACAAAATTGAACATATTTAGCTGAGGAGAAAAGTAAATAGTGTTTTATTGCTACATAAAAGGGCAACAAACTACATATGTATGTAGTACTGTTGATCCTATAGTTGTTGTTTGTACTGCTGTCGTTACTGTTAATGATACCTGCAGTAATAGAAGTAATGATGGCGATCGTGGTGCGGATAGTTAAAATGTATGGAATTAAAGTAAAAATGAAATTTTGCATGAAACTAAGCGATTACTATATTTTGGCAACAATTTGAGAGCATTGAAATGCTTTATTTCAAGATCTCAGTTAATTTATAGTGATCGCATGCCACAAAATGTAGAAACTCCTTATATTGGATAATATGTAAAAATCAAGTATTCCAAGCTGCCCAATTTTTCATCGAAATATAGTTGTCATTTAATGCAACAAATTAATCAAATTAATATCATTTGATTTATATTTTTTATAAACGAATGTCGAGTCCATAACTTACTTACTTACTTATGTGGCCATAACAACCGAATATCGATTTAGGCCGAAAATAACATGCTTCGCCAGCCATCTCTGTTCTTCGCTAGCTGGCGCCAGTTAGAAATTCCAAGCGCCGTCAGGTTCTCCAGTACTTGGTCTTTCCACCGGAGGTTTGGTCTTCCTCTTTTGCGTCGTCCTCCAGCGGGTTCCGAATATAACACCTTCTTAGCTGGAGCGTGTTCTTCCATTCGCTCGACATGACCTAGCCAGCGCAGCCGCTGGATTTTGATGCGCTTTACTATGTCAATATCGGCATACAGCTCGTACAGCTCATGGTTGTACCTTATTCGGTACTCGCCACCAACGCAAATAGGTCCAAAGATCTTTCGTAGGACTTTTCTCTCGAAAACTCCAAGTATTCGCTCATCCGAGGTGGAAATTGTCCAGGCTTCAGCGCCATATGTTAGGACATTCATGATGAGAGACTTGTAGAGTGTAGTTTTCGTTCTTCGAGAGAGGGCTCGACTTCTCAATTGCTTACTCAGCCCAAAGTAACACCTGTTAGCAAGATCTCCAAGCCGACGTCATTACTGCTGTTAATGCTGGTTCCAAGATAGACAAAGTCCCTTACTACTTCAAAAGCGTAGTTGTCAACAGTGACGTGCTGTCCAAGACGCCGGGACTCTTTGTTTGTTGACACTAGATACTTCGTCTTGCCCTCGTTCACCGTGAGACCCATCCGACGCGACTCTCTTTCCAACTCTGAGAATGCTGCACTGACTGCTCGCGTGTTCATGCCTATTATGTCAATATCGTCGGCATACGCTAACAGCATGACACTTTTGTTGAAGATAGTGCCATTATGTCGTAGATCAGCAGCTCGTATTATTTTCTCCATAATAAGATTGAAGAAGTCGCACGATAACGAATCACCTTGTCTGAAACCCCGTTCGGTATTAAACGGTGCGGAGAGGTCCTTCCCAATTTTCACTGCACAACGGGAGTTATGCAGTGTCATTCTACAAAGTCGAATGAGTCCATGGTCGAGTCCATAACACATATCAATATTTGGCAGTAATAGCTCCGAAGAGTTTTGCCTTATCGGAGTGGTTCCAATTTAATGAGCAGATTTCATATGCAATCATATCTTCAGAGCTCTGCAACAGTCGAAAATGAGGGCTTTGTTTATGGTAGGTATTTTTCTGTCGTTCGAAAACTTGGCACCTAAGTACTTGTTGCCACTTGGTATTCTCGTCTGCTGGTCTGCTGTTCTTAATAGAAGCTATGCATTCAAACGCATGGATAGCATACAAAGGATAGCTGGCCTATCCGTTAGCGGAGTTCTTAGAACAACCCCAACTGCAGCCTTGGATGTAATGCTGCACTTATTACCGATTGATCTGTATGGTAAACAACTAGCAGCTGAATCGGCCTTGAACTTAGTGAATGTTTATATTTGCATCTGTCCACAAAAACATTCATCCATTTTTAAAAATTTCCCAGAACCACCGATTACTGCAACTCGGTCATAATGCTCCTCAATGAACCCTTTACTACAAATTTTCCAACGATAGAAGATTGTGATATAGGCGTAATAAATTTGAGTCAACAAAATCAGAATTTTCGCTGACAGTTCTACTCACTGACGATTGAACTCACTAATTACTATAGCAGCCACCTGCTCTGGATTCCAGGCTGTAGAAATATTAAAGAAACTGTAAGATGAAGGAATTAGCCAGTCGTGGTAGAAGGTTAACACAACTCTTGGACTCATTGCATCTTATAAATTATTTATAGATTGGTTCACCATCGATACTGTTAATATGATCTGGAGACGTGCCGGTAATTGCTTAACTAATAGGCTAAGATGGTCGCAATGGAACTTAGTACGAAGTAAGTTACTTATGAAATAAAACATACAGGATATTAGAATATCAATTAGTGTTTTAATAGGTGAATAAATTAGGAACACCTTTTCACTATTACTGCAGAAGCTGTCAGGATATGATAGAAAAAGAAGCAGTTGAACATCTGCTGTGCTCATGCAAGACTCTGGACAGAAGAAGGTTCAATGAATTCGGAATAGCTTTCATTAGTTGAGTCTCAAAAGTAAAAAAGTGGATTAGATATGAATTTTACTAGACCTAGCTCCATTGATATGACAATGGGCCTTGAACAGGCATAAGTATGCCGTCAAACAATCACCACGCCTACCTACCTGCCTGTGGGTGCCGTTTCTCAGTGGTTAGTGCTTTGGCCTCCCGATCTGTAGGTCGTGGGTTCAATCCCAGGCTGAAGCATAACAAAATGAAATATCGAAAAGATTTTTCTTTCGAACGGTACCCACCTGCTGGCCAAAAATTCGCAATTTTTCCGGCAGCAACAATTTGGTAAAAATGCTTCTTAAAAGAGCTCTGTGAAAAAACTAAGATAAATTGATGTCACAAGGATTCTGCCGTTCGGAACCGGCTAATATAAGTAGGTCCCTTCTAATGCTGTTCAAATTTAACACGCACAAAAGTATTGGAAGAGAAGCTCGATGGTATCACAATGGGCCTTTCTGGCCTAAGTGTGTCCTCTCTCAGAGAGGGCAGCCAAATAACCTAACCTAACCTAACCTAACTATGTTACTTGGCGAAAGGTGGGCGCCGATAAATGTGCAACCTTTAATCTTTCCCCAGATATGGTCAGAGCGAAATATGAACCACTGGCCTAATGCTCAGGAGTCCAACACACTAATCGCTGTATTTTGATGGTTCTCACTTATATTTTCCTACATGGAAATTGTAGAAAAAATGAAATAATTTTAAACAGCCGGGTTTTAGGCTTTGTGGAAAATTGAATTTTATCGCAAAAAAAAAAAACGTACACAATCAATGAACCTAAATATAGGTTAAAATTTCAATTCAAATACAATATTTACTGACTCCAACACCTGCACAACTTCCAAACACTACATCATATCGTACTACATATGTTGGCATGTATTGTTCTGAGTTGAATGTCGAACAATAGACATCTTGTTGAAGGAATGTGTTCGTACATAAAGCAATTAAATAGTTTTTGTTCTCTCATCTTCCGAACCGCCAAAACCACCACCACCACCACCACCAACACCGCAACTATCCGAGTGTAAAGTGTGATTTTGCAAACAATCAATACAAAAACAAAGTGCAAACCAAAGGGAAGGGGAAACTGCATGCATAGATTGAATTGATGTCACGAATTTGCTCAAATAGTTCAATACATACATTAATTAAACATTCATGCAAACATATGCATTAAGAGCATCTCACCGAATATATGTATTTATGGGGGTGACATAATCATAGACGTAACTCTAATGGGTTGTCACAAATACCTATTGGGATGATGTGCGATGAGCTTAACACTTACGGATAAATGGATAGCAATCATTGAAAATTATTATTCTCATTGTTGTTGTTGCTGGTGGTACTTCTAGGATGACCTACATTAATTTATTGAAGTTAATATCCTGTATGTACGAATATGTATGTTAGTTGCTGTTATTAAGGATTTTGTATAACAACAATAGTTCATAATATGTAGCTGTCCGAGTGCATACGAATATACAATGTATATACGTATTTTATTGATTTTATGTCAAGTGCTGAGAGGCTGTTCAACATATGCACTTTAGTAGATGTATGAAGCATTGGTGGGTCAAGCAACAGAATATAAGTATAATCCCATGTGTAAGAGTAGCTACACTCTCACTATATTTAAACTGACACTAATTTAATTGATTGAGTTAAAAATTTTATTGCCATTATACACCATAGCATTATATAGACTTAACTGTACTTGCAAAATAATGATTAATTAGTTGAACATAAATCCCAATTATCTCCATACTATTCACAGGCTCTCCTACAAAATTTACGTTCTTATAAAATTCGTGTCCAGAGTACCCATATAACGCACCACATTTTCACCCTCAGACTTTTTTCAAGCTCATTTGTCTTCCAAATTCACTTCTCGATTGGACTTCTTTACAAAAATATCATTTTTATAAAATTTGTTCCCAACACTCTCAGAGTGGTTATAAAGAAATAAAATATTTGACCATATATTTATGCTACCCAACATTTTTCCTAAACATAAACCTCCTCTTTATTTGTACTCCTTGAGGTAATTTGCCTACAAAATTTTCTTAAAAACTCCTGAAAATCAACAAACACTCCTATAAATGCGCAGGAATCGCTTCTAGAACAGTAAAATGTATGACCCGCTCTAATAATATTGTTCTCCCCAACTTTTTTTAGAGCGTACCTTTACCCTATCTTTACCCCCTAGAGGGTTCCAGTAAAAAATTGAAATGTTTATACATACATTTCGTTTTCAGAGTGCTCTTAGAGAAATACGTTGTATCCGGACCGATCCCCATTAATTTATACTATTCAGCATCTTTTCTGAAAGGCTTATACACCATCTTTACGCCGTAAGGAGACTCCCTTATAATATGAATGACTTTCAATAATTTTCCAGTTCCAACATTTATCCCAAATATATACTTATCCCCTATTTCCATCTCTTAGGGGGATGCCATACAAAATTTATACTTACAAAGAATTTTTATATTCCCTTTAACAGCTAATGATTAAGTTGCAGAAACTATTCAGGAAAAAAAAGACAATATCCATATTATTTATGAATTACAAGCCATCGATATTTTATGTGACAGCTCGATAGTTAGTCCCAATAATTCGTTAGACTACTTACATTTTTCGTATGAGATCTAGGAAGAGTCGACCATAAACCCAGTGTTCGCTGAGAATGTAGTTTTAAAACTTATTATATCAGACACCACAGTCAACCAAATAAAACGTGTCGTATGGAATTATCTTTTAATACATTCGCAAAAATTACTCAGTTTTTCTTTGGTTTTTCAAAAACAATTTTTCAGCTTGACTCTCACCGTTTTGGGCCTGTCCGAATCTCGAAGAAGACGCTAATACATTGTTGTGGGATCGTTTGCTGAGCTCAAGGGACTACCGCATGTGAAAGTAACATTTATAAGGCAAATGGTTTGCAGAGAGAGGGCAAGCTACAGAGTTTAAGGGCATTCTCCTCTCTCTCTCTCAATATGTGTCTCAATGACACAACAGCCTTCCGAGTGTTTACTCAAGCTACAGTATTATATGATTATGATTAAATAAAAAGGAAATTTTAATTTTAATTTTAATATTATTGCAAAAATTTAATTGCCATACCTACGTCACAATATATGTCAAACAATAAAAACACCCCTATTTAACAGCATGTATATTACATGGACAGCCTAACGAATGAGAGAAATTTTCAAATTAATTTTGTTGCGTTAAATTTGTAATGCACATATGTAAACATTGTTAGCAACATATGTATATATGCAAACAACAAATATGAAAGGGTCCGTGTTGCTGAAACTCATGCAATTATGCATATGGACATACTCGTAAAATTTGTGTTCGTTCATAGCGAACGAACAATGTCGAATTGATTTTTGCACTCTCTGTTGTCCACTCGTTAAAATCGAAATCATTTATCAACATGCAAAACAAAAGGGGTTTTCTCAACTTAGGTAAATAAATGCTCTTTTATGATATGTTTGATATTGGTACATAATCAACTGTCAAATGGCATTAACAGCTGAACTCTTCTTTGTTCTTCTCACTTGTCATGTGTGTGTCACACACACCCTAAATTGTCAAAATATAATTGAAAGGTGCATGCATCACTTGTGCAAATGATTGTTGTCAGAGATTGCTGAGAAATTGTCATATAAATATGTACGAGTATATTCAAACAGTAAGTTAATATAGCAAAAGGATTAAAATTAAAAATGAAATCAACTCATCTATGAAATTTTATACTTCAGTGAGTACCTACAACTAATTTCTATTTCAATATAAAAAGAGAAACAAAAAAAATATCTGTCAAAATAAGAATAAATTTCTAATGAATAGCATTGAATAAATAATAATCCTTTAAATGAATTTAATTTGAAAGAAAATAAAATGGATTTTATAAATGTAACAAGATATATTTATGATTTTGATGAACAACGAGATTGTAGGGAAAAGTGTCAAAATATTAATAAAAGAAAAGTTTAAAATCTTAAAAGAGTAGAAAACAATTCTTTCATTTTGCAATAAATGCGATGAATATCAACAAACATATACTTCAAATCCTTCAGTTAAGTGAGGTACGAGTATGTAGTTATTTTCATCAGACTCTTATTCATAACATCCACACTCTTTGGCATATAATCCTTACAAATTGTCACAAATTATGAATAAGTTTGTTATAAGTAATTTACCATATTTCAACTCATACAAGCATATTCACATGCATATTTCATCTCTTTATATTTATACCACTTACTGTCGCTTCCATTCCAATCGACCAGTATTGTAATATTACAATTCATGCATTCAGTCATCACATCCGTTTGACATTTATTATTTCACCATAGCCAACAGGAAATATTATACTCTACAAGAGGACAATATGTTCACATAGTTTCACGATATATCAAGATTTTATAATTTACTTACTAAAGCAGAATTTACACTCTATCACTTTTAATGTAGGTACATACAAAGTGAATCACATGAAATGAAATCATTCGAAATATCTTACTATTTAAAAATTTTTATTCACTATACCTTCACTTTTGATGAATCATGGGTTCATTGACAGCAAATAATATGTTTCATTATTCATTTTTTAGTGTACACTTTAGATGAAGCAAATATGGAAAGAATTTGTTATTTATAATAATTCCCCCAATATGAATACTCAAATGTGTTAAATGTGAATGAGCCTTAAGTAATAATTTGTCTACTGGGCAATGTCGGTATAAAAAATATCGGTATCCATATATGTTTATTTGTGCGGTAATACGAGTAGCTATTTTATTTTTACGTACATGTACAATTTTTATACCCTACACTGAAAGAGCACATAGCATTTTGGGTTTGTACTTCCATTTAGTCAAGTCATAAATATGGGTACACAGAAAAATCGACGCCAAATGAAAACAAATTAATACTAAAAAAAAAAAAAATTTTTTTATTGGGTTTTATTGGCTACAAATCTTAGAACAACTTATTGCCTTCCAGCACGACTTCCATTTGCCTTCCAGCACGACTTGAGACAATCTGGCCACACATCGATCGCGAGACGCCCTTCATGCATGGGGAAATTGTCCACTGCACGGACAAAAATTAGAATCTATCATGCTGAAAGTCTGAAGATATAATTATTTTGACCAATAAATCTATAAGTTTTAAAATTGATATAATGCGACAAAAATTAAACCTACCTATCATACAAAAAAACTGTTTTCGAACTTATGTTTTCAAAATTTGTACATGCAAATATGAAGCTATCAAGCTGAAAGTCTGGAAATAAGTTTATTTTAAGAAATAAAAGTTTAATTTTGAAAATTAGCATAATCCAATAAAATCCACACAAAATGTTCTATACAATAGAACATTTTCGAAGATTTATTTTCAAACTTTGTGCACGTAATTATAAAGCTAGCCGACTGAGAATTGGTACGAAAGCTTAATTTTACCAACAAATTGACATGTATAATAACAAGCGTAATCGTATGAAAATTATAAACACTTTCCATACAAAAGTATGTTTCGAACATAGGTTTTCAGATTTTATTCACTCAAAAATTAGAATTTCAAACTGAAACTCGATTGACAAGATTATTTTGCGAAACTAACAAACATGTTTAAAATTAGGCATAATTGCATGATAACTATGCATACCTTCCATACAAAAAGTACATATTCGAACATCTATTTTCAGATTTTGTGCATGTAAATCTAAAGTTTTCATATTGAAAGTTGATAGATTGGATTATTTTAACAAACAAATGAATGGCATAAAATTTAGGCGTAATTGCATGAAAGCCATGCCTACCTCCTATACAAAAGTACACATTCGAACATCTGTTTCAAGAATTTCTGCTGTGTAAAACATATATAAAAGTAAAACCATCGATCAGAAACTATTTGTCTGTCTACATGTCAGTTTTTTCATAGTGTAGCGTATCGGTATTACTGAAGTTAATTCCATGTAAAGTTTTTTTTATTTGTTTTTTATTTTCCACTGTCATTGCAAATGAAGTGTAGTACGTTACTTGTATGGTCAATAATTCATATACTCGTACTTATGTACAGCATTGCATTTGATATGAATAAAAATACAATACGACCAATACAAAAGGTACCTACAGGAAACGGATACGGAAGTAAATTGAATAAAAATTTGCAAGCCTACAAAACAAGCAAGCGATGCTACAATTGTGCATGACTGCGATTAAATTTTTATTAACACTTTTTCTTTAACTGATATATATTGCATAAAATTTGGAATATTTTTTAAAAGGTTAACAATTTTAAGAAAATCACAAGAAAATTCTGTGAACGAGAACGATGAACAAAGAACTGGGTTTGAAATAAAAAATCCTGTTAATTAGACTACACTATGCCATGTAAAAGCAGTGGAAGGCGAAAATAATTAATTGGGAGCCTGAGCCATTGAGTTCTAGTACACTTGCGACAATTCTTTGAAAGTAATTTTGATTTGGAAAGGAAAAAATAGGTTAATACCCTATTAATATTTCTTCTTCTTCTTTCTCTTATGTGGCCATAACAAGCGATGATCGATTTAGGCCGAACATATAATGCGGCGCCAGTCTTCTCTGTTCTTCGCTTGCTGGCGCAAATTGGATATTGGATATTAAGCGCCGCCAGATTATCCAATTACCCTATTGCCGAATTAAATACCCTCTTCGCTGGAGCATCTTCTTCCATTCGCTCGATATGACCCAGCCAAAGCAGCCGCTGGATTTTGATTCCCCTGACTATGTCAATGTCAACGTACAGTTCATACCACTCATCGTTGTACCTTATTCGATACTCGCCATAAACGCAAATAGGTCCGAAGATCCTGCGCAGAACTTTTCTCTCGAAAACTCCAAGCATTCACTCATCCGAGGTGGAAATTGTGCAGCCTTCAGCATCATATGTTAGAACCGTAATAATGAGGGACTTGTAGACTGTGATTTTCGATCTTTGAGAGAGGGCTCGACTACTCAATTGCTTACTCAGCCCAAGGTAATACCTGTAGCAAGAGTTATCCTACGCATGATCTCCAGGCTGACGTCATTACATTTGCTGATGCTGGTTCCAAGATAGACGAAGTCCTTCACCACCTAGAAAGTGTAATTGTCAACAGTGATTTGTGGTTCAAGACGCTGGGACTCTTTGTTTGTTGATACTAGGTACTTCGTCTTGTCCTCGTTCACCGTAAGACCCATCGACGTGATTCTGGTTTCAATTCAGACAATGTTGCACTCACGGCACTGACGAGTTGATACCGATTATGTCAATATCGTCGGCATACGTCAGCAGCATGACACTTTTGTTGAAGATAGTGCCATTATGTCTTAAATCTGCAGCTCGTTTAATTTTTTCAATAATAGAAGGTTGAAGAAGTCGCACGATAACGAATCACCTTGTCTGAAACCTCGTTCCGTATTAAACAAAAGGCAAAACTCATTCTGCAAAGTCGAATGAGTTTTGCAGTTATACCAAATTCAGACATAGTTGTGTAGAGGTTAACCCTAATCGGACTGTCGGAAGCGGCTTTATAATCGACGAATAGATGATATGTGTCGATCTGAGTTTTTCTTGGGTCTTTTCCAGGATTTGGCGTAGTGTGAAAATTTGATCGATGGTGAATTTATTCGATCTGAATCCACACTGATAAGGTCCAATCAGGTCGCTGAGTATGGGCTTCAATCTTTCACACAATACGCACGATAAGACCTTGTATGCGATGCTCAGGAGATTTATGCCACAGTAGTTGGCGCAAATTGTGAGGTCTCCTTTCTTATGTATGGGGCAGAGACTCCAATCATCGGGCATGCTTTCGTCCGACGTCCGATTAATAATGGACGCCATGAAACTGGGTCATTAAAGTAATAATTTCTAATACTGAATGTATAACATAAATTCCAATTAAGGGCTATTCATACTCTATAATGACCATTTTCATAGCAGAAATTATAGCACACATGATCTAATAAATCAAATTAATAAAAACAATAATAATATGTAACCCAAATCTTAATGTCTTATTAGCATACCGTATAATTATGCATATAATCTAAAAGCTATAACATTACAAAACCGAAATAGACATTCAACAAAAACAAAAACAAAAAAAAAAGGATTAAATACAAAATCAAAAAGAAATCAAAACACATTTTCCACATGGACATAGTGATATTTTGTAAAATAATATTTAACACGCACATCATTATCCTTTACATTGAATAGTCCTATTTCGTAAGCGTCGCATCTTGTTATTTAACACTGTCTTTATGATACTACATATATAATATTATCCATTCACTTCAGCAATGTATGCGTCAAATCATATTTTACTGTTTCATCATAATTTTGTAGATAGACGGATATCCTTCTAAAAATGAAAATATACTCTGTTCTGTTCTAAGGCTTCTTCAGTTTTATGTTTTATGCGTTCATTACTCCCCTTTTTTTTTTTTTAGTCAAGAAAGAATATACTTATAAGCAATAAAAGAAGGAAGAACTAACAGAACACAGCCAAGTGGCAGACATAAGAATTTGTAATTTAAGTATTCACATGCAAATGTCCTTTTTGCGCTGGCATGATTGCATGTTTAATGCACATATGGAAATATTGTGGATTTTTTGTTTTTTTCTTTTAACAAACTATTCGTACAACGAAAATTTTTTTACAATGGCACGCCCACTAACCTATACAATATCTTCTTATTTTTAATGATTTGTTGGCCTTCTTTATACGTATGCCCTCCAACTCTGCATACTCGCCCTTGACATTACACTTATTACTTCATTAACATCATTAGTTGGGTGTTGACTTTTTTAATGTTTCTCTTAAATACGCATTTGGTAGTGGTCGTTTTTATGTTACTTTTGTTTTTCTAAATGGTTTATGATTCTCTGAATATTTTGATATTTCCTATGATGTGGTACATGTCCTTTCTGTATTTCACATTAAGCATTATGGCGATCCGCCATGCCAAAATAGTATCCACAGAGTCCTACTATAAACTGTGTTGCCTAAGAGTTGGAATCTTCATCATTCCTTATGTCAAATGTCGAAGTAATGCTTCAAAATTTTGATTAATTCGGTTTTTAGTTAATCAGATAATTTGATTAAATAATTAATCATGAGGTCCTACTTTAAAATTACTTCATATATAATAATTCAACTGTTGAGGACATAAAATATAATATTCTCCGTTAATATCTTGTTTGTAGACAGGCACTTATCTAGGAAGCCACTGTTGGTTTGATGACGGTCATTCTGGGGACTTCGCGCACTAAATTCGGCCATACTAAGCGAACATTAATTGTCTGCTCAAAAATATCTCTAACGAAATTTGCTATTTCAATAATGGCTTGATTAACTTCATCTAAGATTATCAAACGGTCTGGATTTATAGTATTGTATTAGAAGGGACCTCGTTTTATTAACTGGTTGCCATAGTTCAGTGGTTAGTGTGATGGCCTTCTGATCTGTAGGTCGCTGGTTAAATCCCCGACTGAAGCATAACAAATTTAATATCGGTACCCATCTGTCGGCAAACAATTGGCAATTCTTCCGGCAGTAATAACATGCCATGAAAAAGCTTCTAAAAGAATTCTGTGACAAAGCTCAGAAAAAGCGATGTCTCAAGAGTTCTGCCATTCGGAACCTGCTAAAAAAAAAAAGGTCCCTTCTAATACGGTCCAAAATTTAACACGCATAACAGTAATGGGAGAAAAGTTAGGCCAAAGATCCCTTCGGGGCTTTAAGTGCCACATATTTATTTATTTTTTTTTTTACTAAATCACAGAACTTTTTTTATACTTTGTCATAAAGCTCTTTCAAAAGCTTTTTCATGATAACTGTTTATTGTAGAAAGAATTGTCAATTACTTTGAGAGATATGGAGACCGTAGACGGAAAAAATTCCTATCGAATTTGATCAAATCGGGAAAGGAAACAAGAATTTGAGACACAGAAAGCCAATGCACACCCAATAAGCTACTTACGATACTAGAATATACCAAATTTCATTTTTCAGCATAACAGTATATATTTTTCTGGTGGTTTTTTTTTTTTTGTAAAGAAAAATCTCAATATTTTTCAAGGTCTCAAGGTGAAGACTGCGAAAGTTCGATATTTTTAAAGTTTCTTCTTTATTGACTTCTTTGTTAGTTACGCAAATGTTCGCTAGGATTGAATAATTCTCAACATCTATATTCGGCTAGGGAGGTTATCTATATAAATTTTCCTACAGAACTGGATGAATCGAGGAATGATGGTCAGACCCAACTTATGGCATCATTATGGATTAATTTTGATCAACCTAATCGAATTTGTATTAAGCTCATATTCACAAGCCCAATTTTTGGTTTGAAATAATATCCAGGTAGAAGATCGATTGTTTAATTTTTCCTCTATCCACACAATAGAGTTCATGTTATAATTTTTGTTTTTTTTTTATAAATATCTTCAAGTCGATTAAACTCACAAATGATGATTGGATGTCTTTTGAACTTGAAATCTTCTCTGTTTTTTTTTTCTATTTACTTAGGCTTCCAAGACCATATTAAGCCATCGCTTCATTATTATTAGAGGGTTATATTGCACTGGGACCCTAGGTCTATTGTGTACTCCTAATTTAAAAAAAAAAAAAAAAAATTTAATAAATTTCATTTTTCGATTAAATAGCTTCTTGGGGAATATATTTGCTGATACATCTCCACACATTATATGCACCATTTTCAAATTATACCCAGAGCTCTCGTTATTGTAACTCAAGTGCAAGTGTCATATTTGTACTTACATATCACCTTGATCAGAAAGTTCCCGGAATAACCACCGTATGGCGCTCTTGTCGTTCCAATTTGAGTTATTTTTTTGTTAAGTTGGTACATATCTTGTTGATATTCCCTCTAAATCGTAGCGTCATAGCTTGACATTTGCAAAAGTTACGTAGCCATCTATCTACATCTATCTCAGTGCTTCCTGCGACTTTTCCATTACTTCCTCTCGGCTGCTGAAACGTGTTCCCCGTAATGGTTTTTTAACTCTAACAAAAAAAAAAAAACAGAACTCAAATTGGAACGATGGGAGCGCCACACTTTGGTTATTCCGGGAACTTTTTGATCAAGATGGTATACTACTACATAGATATACTCAAATTTTATCATATTCATTTTCAGTCATTTATTTATTTATTTATTTATTTTTTCTTATTCTTGTCTTGTCTTGTCCCTCATTTATTAAGCGCTTTACTAATATCCTTTTGGTTTTAAATTTCTTTTTAAGATAATCCTTATAATTTCATTTTTCTCTTATTCTTATTTTCAACTTTTTTTTTCTATCTTTTTTTTTTTTTCTTCTTTACTAAGTATTCTCATACAATGTATGCATGAATTGCATAAGCATTACTCATTCAGTGACTGGCCCATATCAAATGTCATTGAATCGTTGATTGGATTGACATTTTTTAAGGATTTTTTTTTCTCTCTCTCTCTCTCTTTACCACACTTACTGTGGCTTCTTCATATTTAATACGTTTCAAATACTTACAACTGTCTTGTCATTACATATAATGACAGCTCTTTGCATTTGTTGTTGTTGTGGTAGTATTTATTCAAGTTATTATAGCTAAATACAATATCAGAAAAAAATATATTTTTAATGAATCCTTAAAAATATTCTACATAGTGTTCTTATTGAATTTATTGTCTTTTTTTTATGACATTTTACTTATTGAATGTGTTAAATATACTTTTTGAAAAATCCCATCATCAGCGTGTGGTAACATTCTGGTATTTGTGACACACTTGTCACTCAAACAAATATGAGTTTGCTCGTTTAATTGTCATGCTTAATTATAGTAAAGTAAAGTAAAGTGTTAAAATCTGTTTCATTAATTATTTTCGAGTTGTGTTTTTCTACTTTGTGTTGGTCATGTTTGAAGTAAAGTGAATTTGTCACACTTTGTGACAAATTTGACAATATGCTTGTTATACATCAACCTACATACGATATATATATACTCAAGGGAATTATTCATGTTATCTCAAAGGGTTCATATTAATAGCTATTTGATAGAGAATTGAACATCGATTTAAAAAAAAAAAAAACCGAATATTTTAGTTACAAAAATTAATATAAAATTATGTTTAATTAAAGCCAATAATTGGCAGAAAATCTATAAAAATTATCAATTTTAATGCTTTCAAATTTTTTATGGCTCATAAATACTCCCACTCATAAAATGTACAGCGATTAAATCGATTTAAAAATTTAAATTACGTTACACTTTTATGTATTTTCGAATCTATCACGTCAGAGAAGTACGTGCGAAAAATTATACAAATACGCTTGAATATATTTTCACAAATAAATTGCTATCTACTACGCTACTCATATCAGTTATACACCTTAATGGTCTTGTAAATTTTACCAAGCAACCTTGACGAGGGTAAGGTTAACAAACATTTCAAGAGGATTATGATGCCAGAAAAATGTCTAAATAAAAAAGGGTAATTTTCATTTATATTTTTTCCTTAAAAAAACAAAACAATTGAAAAAAATTTTTCCAAAACAATATTCAACATATTTATTGATGAGCAGAATGAAGAACATTATTTCTGAGAATGATGTTGATTATAATTGTGTCTCGAATTAATAAAATTTATTTTCCTATAAATTTAAACTTTATCAATAATTTACTGAGCAAATTAGATGATATGAAATGCGATACTTTGCTAAACAAAAGTTTAAAACTTCCCACGGCTTCGTTTGCAGAAGGCAATTGTGTCTTCTACAAAAATTGATTTGGGTTATTTTAAATATGAGGCTATTAAAATCTGAAAATACCCAGCACGAAAGAAATTAACAATATTTCTAAGCTCATCCCCTTAAAAAGACCTTATGGAAGTTATTTGAAAGGGAATTGTATTGAAATGTCTGTCTTAAAAAGAAATGAATGACACAAAATTATCTATTTCATCATCAACCGCATACAATTTAGCTCAAACCATCAGAATATACTATACGGTCCCCGAGGTAAACACGTTGAATCATTGAAATACAAACAACCCGAATATTTGAAAAACCTCTTTAACCTGCATAGGTACCTGTTAGCAAGAGTGATACTTTGTAAGTCTCTACAAGTCTCTCTACAAGTCTCTCATCATGCCTGTACTTATATATGGCGCCGAAGCTTGGACAATTTCCACCTTAGATGAGAGAATGCTCGAAGTTTTCGAGAGAAAAGTCATACGCAAGATCTTTGGACCCATTTGCGTTGGTGGCAAGTATCGAAAAAGGTGCAACTATGAGCTGTAAGAGCTGTATACCGAAGCCGACATAGTAAAGCGCAAAGCGTGACCTGCGCTGGTTAGGTTACGTCGAGCGAATGGAAGAATACGCTCCGGTTAAGAAGGTGGACGACGCAGAGGAGGCATATCACACCTCCGGCGGAAAGACCAAGCACTGGAGAACCTGTCAGTGCTTGGAATCTCTAACTAGCGCCAGCTATCGAAGGAAAGGGTTGGCCGGCGAAGCATGGTAGAATCGGCCTAAATCGATTTTCGGTTGTAATGACCATATAAGTAAGTAAAAAAGCAATAGTAGAGGCGAAGAATATAAATTTCTTCACCCGTGTTATGGTGATACGTATCAATTAAATTTGAATCCATTTTCAATTTGATTCGGTTCAATCATATTTCAGTCCTAATCTTAAAAATCGCCTGTAAGGTTTAAAATGTAAGGCCGATCTTTATTGGTTTTCCCTACCCAACATATTTCCCGTACATAATTACCCCTGTATTCAGACCGTTACAAAATTGGAGTAATATATAAGCCTATTTATTTTTGCTACCCAACCTTCGAAATAGCTCTAAAACAGATTTTTACTTCAGGTATGAGGTCTCATGAGTTCTCTCAGCCAACAAAACTGGGAATTTTCTCTGATGCTCTCTGCAGGTTCTGCGGGGAAAAGGATGAGACAGCACAACATGTGATAGGAACTTATTCCGCACTGATGCACAAGAGAAGGAAATACCTGGGAGATTTTATCATACCCGAGTATGAACTTAGACACTGTGAAGTAGGACCAACACTAAAATTCATCGAGGGAACTGGGCTAAGAGACACAGTCTAGCTCTGCGAAGGATCTTATAGGTCGCGATGCAACATCCCCCCAACGATAATTATAATGAGTTCGCATGTGAATAAAATAGGGATGCCAGCTTTGGAAACAAGTAGAAATTGCTGGGGACCAGCCATGGCGATCAGCGCCATCGGTGCATCGATCACAATATAAATCGAAAAACCACTTTTGAATCATCTTCATCGATGGTACAGAGTCCGGATAATTCTTATTTAGTTTGAGAGATGTCAAATGAAGAATTAACGCCATCCCTTAGGATTATTCCAAACTTGTTGATCCACCAAATCCAATAGTTATCCATAGATAACTATTTTGATTTATCTCGTCACAATTTGGAATTCATTGCGACTTCAAATGATCTAAATGCCAACCTTCTATTCGCAACGAAAACCCACTAGCTCAAAAATAAAGCGAAACATCAAATATTTTTCTGAGATCTTACATTTGAGTTTTAGTGTCTTTTATTGACTCTTTTGATATTCGACTTGGAGCTAGAACCATTGTACTGTCTTTACGTGAAATTTTCTATCTTCTCTTCTTAAGACTCTTCTATCTTCTTAAATTTTTGATAAAAATTTCTTACTAAAATATGGCAGTGCAGATAAAAGAACTAAAATTGATTCGCATAAGCCACTTTCTCATTTCCTTTTAATTCACATATGACGGCCCTTTACGGTTTTAACCAAAATTCCGCCCAACTTTAAAGACCTCTGGAAACTATACTTTTATATTCATTTAGGTGTTTCGAAAATTCTCACTCTACTTTTACGAATAAATACGAATATGTGAGCAACCTATTTGGTGAACCGAAAAAAATATCAAAATACCCAAGTAACCTTTATTATAATGTTTAATCAGTTGTAAAGCGATTACTTATTATTCTTTTCGGTATTCATATTCTGATTGTTATTGTTTTATGTAACATATTTGAAATACATACATGGATGTATGTATTTTATGTTTCTTCACCTCATTTCTGGATGATGCCCTACAATTTGCACTTCTCTCTTCCCTATAACTTTCTCCCACTCATCTCACCCACCTACGATTAGTTTTATTTTTCACATTATTTGCAGCATCTCTTCTTTACTATTCATGTTTTTGTATTCAATTCCATTATATGCATGCCATTGTTGGCAACCGGCTTTACTTTCTCATTACATTCTCGCTCCTAAAAGGATTCCTCCTGTTTGTACCATAAATAGTTGCTCTTTTACTCGTTCGTTCATTCATTCGTTATATGTACCTACTCGTAGAGGGAGGAATAATTTATATATATAATTTTTTCCACAACATTCGGTTGTCAACTGTTTTGCAGCTGATAAAAGAAATTAGCAACACTGTTTTCATTTTTTTTTTTTTTTTTTGCACAAGGATGCCTCCTAACTAGAATAAATGGGGCTAAAATAAATAGCGGTGTAAGCGGAAGAGAGAAATCTTCCTGCTTAAGTCTGCCTTGCTTGTCTGCGGGAAATTTTCAGTTTCAATTATACTTTGGCGTGTTTAATCGTCTGTATAATTGTTGTGTGAGAATGGGTGCCTTTGTTTGTGTATCCTTTTTTGATTTTTGCGGGTGTGTATATTTGTTGTATCCTTTTATAGGATATCCTTTCTTATCCTGCTTATTCGACATTTGATATTTATACCTACACACATTGACTGCCTATTAGGCGTCCTAGTTAAAAGTTTTAGTACTCAGTGTGTGTGTGTGTGTGTGTGTGTGTGCCAGTGCCATAAACTACAATATATATTTTTGCAGCTGCATCCATACAATCTGACACAATCTTTTCCCCTTACTCCAATTGTAAACTTATGTATGCGTAGATATTCTATTGTAATATAATCTAATTGTTTCATTTACCACTCATTCATTCTCAACCCTTTTCATTATTTGGTTAATTTGATTAATTATTTTGACACAACAATTTTGTGGGTTATAAATATTTTTAAAGGTCAAAAAGATTGTAGTGGTATGTACGCTACATGACTGGCTAAAAATGAATACATATTTAGTAGATTTTAATAAGGATGATGACAATGATTATAATCATATTCAGGGTAAACCAAATTAATTGACCAATGCGATTCATAGAATACTTGGCATTTTAAAATTTTTCTAATTTAATTTTTAATTTGTAATTTAAAATATTTCTAATTGTTCTAAAATCGATAATCGAAATGCGATGAACAGCGGCGACTTGCGGGGAATTGCGGTGATATGCGGTGAGTTGCAGTGAACTGCGGTGACATACGTCGAACTGCGGTGATATGCAATGTCCTGCGTCGATATGCGTCCAACTCCGGAGAATGGCGGTGAACTGCGTCGACTTGCGGTGATATGTGGTGAACTGCGGTGACTTGTGGCGAACTGCGCTGAATTCCAGTGATCTGCGTCAACTTGCGAATATATGCGGTGAACTGCAACGACATGCGGCGAATTGCGATGAACTGCAGTGATATGCGTCGACATGTGTCGAACTGCGGTGAACTGCGGTGATCAGTGTCGCTTAAATTTAACGATTTAACGATGTCCATCCGTCCGTTCGTCCATCCCTCTGTCCATCACTTGGCTAGTTCGCACGATAACTTGAGCAAATATTGAGCTATTTTGACGAAACTTGATATAAGTAACCTATGATCCAAGGGTACGTAGGGGATTGATATTGGGCATGTTCGGTCAATAACCACGCCCACACGAAGCATTCAAAGCGACTAACCTCGGAATTTTCAATCCATCTGGATTTTCATTCCATCTGGAGCAACTATATTTGGCGAGGGGAGTTATATTATACTGCTACATTACGTTGCCAGAAATGGGCGAGCCACGCCTACTTTTTATAGTAGCTCCCATACAAAGTGTCTGTATTTCTTTCAAATTGAAACAGTTGTAACTTCGGCAATCTTCTGTCTAGAACAACAAAAATTGACGCTTAGACTAATATGGTAGTCGGAAATAATCTGGCAAAAAATCAGCGTGCCACGCCCACTTCTTATTGGGGCTCCAATTCAAAATTGCTGCAATTAAAAAAAAGCTTTAACTTACGAACTATTTAGCGTAGGACAACCAAATTAAAGGTGTGGATTAATATTAATTAGATTTACAAGAAGGAGGTAAGCCACGCCCACTTTTTATATAGCTGCCATACTAAACCTCAGAGTGCGGTAGAGTGCGGTGAAGTGCGGCTGAGTCCGATAGAGTGCGGCGGAGTGCAGCAGAGTGCGGCGAAGAGCGGTGAAGTACGGCGAAATGCCTCGAAAAGCGATTATATAGCTCCCATACTAAGCCTCGGAATTATCTTAAAAACCTCCTTTAAATTATCCCCTTTAAAACCACCAGCACCACTACAAAATAATGGAAATAAACGAAAAATATGGATATTCAAGCAAACTTTTTAAATACAATATATATCTACATATGCAGGGTATAATTTGATCGTCCCCGGCCGATTGTAAGGTCATTTTTTTCTTGTCACTTTTGACAGAATTGTCAAGAAAGTAGCGAATGACAGCTCTCGCTTTTGTCGCTCTCACTGTTTATTCGAATACTTCTGCTAAAGTAATATGGAATATAATTGGTGTTTTTCTCAACTTAATAGAAAATATTACTTAGGTTCATAATATGATGTTATGATGTCATAAATGTCACATTATCAATGTAAAGGATGAACACATTCTATTGGGTCGAACTCTATATACGATACAAGGCAATAATGTAATACATATTCAAAGACTTCGTGTAGAGTACATTTCAACACAAAAATTGAGTTACTCCTGTAGTGCAGATGAACAGAGAGGAAATGGTCATAAATTGATTGTCTTTGATATGAGATTTTCATTATGTCAAAACTTCAATTTTAGCCTTTATTATTTTATAGAAATATAACTCAATTTAAAATGGGACAATAAACAGTGCAACAGTAATTTTATTCAATTACTTACTTTACAAAAATTGTAAAAGATTTTACCGTTCTTTAGTTTTTTTTTTTCATTTCATTTTACAAATCATTGTTGGTCATTTAAACGAATGTACCTAGTGCGTCATACGAGTACATGCACTATGTATGTATGAATGATGACAATAGAAATTTCAAACAATTGAATCTCACAAAAATGTCGTAAACACACATGAAAAGAGGAAGTACAAAATGAACAGTTTACAGTCAAAAGTTGAGAGAAGACAA
This sequence comes from Megamerina dolium, assembly GCA_963854835.1. Lineage (NCBI taxonomy): Eukaryota > Metazoa > Arthropoda > Insecta > Diptera > Megamerinidae > Megamerina > Megamerina dolium. The sequence continues at coordinate 10,809,692 of OY978528.1, forward strand.
AGAACAAATGTTACCATTTCTGGTAGCCGAACAGCACTAATTGAATTGTAGGAAAATTGCTTTATTGTATTTTTCAAAATGAAAATAATAAAATATATAGTATTAGAAAGAGAAAAACGTATAAAAGAATCATCTAATAAATGATTTTATTATTTTTATTACAAAAAAAAAAAAAAGAAAGGAAACATTTGAAAAGATGCTAAATGGTTTTAAATCTAAAATTCGACTTAATACTTCCGTTTGGTTTTTAAAGACAACAATTTTAATGAGAGCATTTTATATAAACTATAAAACGGAAAACGGAAATATTTTTTACAAGTGATTTATTGGATGTACAGTAGTGATTTCATTGACAAAGAATTGTTTCTTCGGACACATAATTCAATCATTTCTCGCATGAGTACCAATATATACAATTTTTTTGGTCCTTGAAGAAGCGATTACTCATCAAGAAAATCTTCAGAAGACTTTTTGCTTGAATTTGGCTTCATATTATCTGAAGAAGAATATTGTGAAAAATGTAATATTTTCAACCATTTCCGAAATATAAGATTGAATCTTGAAAAATTACAAAAATTCATTTTTATACGATATTTTACCCCGAAATGCAATTAAAATTAGTTTTTATTTATTTCACATTCATCTATATTTTTTTAGAAGGCAATATAGATAAAATCAAATCTATTTCCGAGATATTGACCTTCATTTTGAAGCACACACTCCAACCAAAAATTATGTTGTGTTTAGAACTTTGTCGGTAAGCAATTGAGAATTCTTCTGGCAATAAAAATTTGCCATGAATAGCTTCTCTGAAAAGAACTCTGTGAAAAACCTCAGAAAAATGTATGTCACAATGGTCCTGCCGTTCGGAACCGGCTAAAATAAGTGAGTACTGAAAGAGAAACTCGGCCAGAGAGCCCTTTGGGGCTAGTAAGTACCACATATTAATTTTTTTTTTTAGAACTCTATTGTGGTGCCGTGGCTCAGTGGTTAGTGTGTTCGCCTTCTGATCTGTAGGTCATAGTTCAATCCCCGGCTCATGCATAACAAATTTAATATCGAAAAGATTTTTTCTTTCGAACGGTACCCACCTGTCGGCAAGCAATTGGCAATTTTTCTGACAGTAACAACTTGCCATTAAAAAGCTTCTAAAAGAACTCTGTGACAAAGCTCAGAAAAACTGATGTCGCAAGGATTCTGCCATTCGGAACCGGCTAAAATAAGTAGGTCCCTTCTGATACTTTCCCAAATTTAACACGCACACCAGTATTGGAAGAGAAGCTCGGCCAAAGAGATATTCGGGACTTTAAGTGCCACATATTTATTTTTCTTTTTTATTGTAGACGACGATAATACGGACGGATAATACGTAGATTGAAGATGCCCTGTTCGATTTTAGAATTTTGAACAGGCGTCAGCGAGTTAGATGAACAAGGAGAAGCAGACTGGCAAAATAAAATAAGAAAAATATGGATTTCATATCTCATTATTCCCAACTTTTGCGTCTTCTTCAATCGAAATTAGCCTGATTTACATTTTCGATTATCTAAAATCATAAATAAAGAAAAATATTAATTCTAATCTGACTTTTAAACGTAGGAGCTGTGCACAAAACAGTCTTATCATTTTATTCAAAACGTGATTGAACATTTCGTCTTTGTGCATTGAAGTCGTAGGTAACGTACAGTCTGTGTTTTAGGCAGTCTATTCGAAGCCCGGTCATGATCAGAATCAGCTAATATATGATAAGTAGGTCTCCTCCAATACAATGCAAGTGTATTGGGTATTCGAAGTATTCGAAGCCCAGTCACGATCAATTCAACAACAAGAGTGAAAGAAATCAAAACTCATTGTCTCAAATTCTCATAGTAAAAATGCGCCGCTAAAAGGCCTCTAAAAGAGCTTTAAGTCAGAGTTTACAAAAAGCGAAGTATTCAGAACTCATTCATTCAGAATCTGCCAATATAAGTAGGTCTCTTCCAAATTTTCCAAGTTTAATACGTACTAAAAAAATTGCACAGTGCGATATCTTTGGAGATTTTAGTGCCTAATATTAGCTTTTAATTTTACTTAACGACGGGTTGGCAAAGAATCATAACTAAATTTTTTGGATTTGGGTCCTCTAGCTAGATAACTCAAGAGCTCGAAAACTCTTATTTTATGCTCAATACTTCCACCTTCTATTGTAGCTCTTCCTGAAAAAATCTGTGTTGAATTGGTTTAGCCGAAATTTGAATCGGAGACCTGAAGCGTAGGAAGCCAAATTACTAACCACTCTCAAAAACATTTACAGCTTTTATTTATATTTCTTAAAAACATTTTGTTTGGGCCACAGTAACAACTTCTGCTTAATACAGAATTTAATAATCAGCACAAATTAAGCGTTGTATTTTCTCACATAATTAAAAATTATACGCAGCTCATTAAAGCATTCGAAATATTCGAGAATTTTTATGCAAAAAAAAATAAAAATCATCATAAATTCTCCGCAAACCATATTGTTTCTCCCACTTTCACGCTATTCGCATAATCACTGCTCCAAATTGTTATCCCCCACCCCTTCCACTGGCAACGGAGTCTATGTAACCGCATAAAATTCAATAAAACCCACATTTGCTCCAATTCGCTGACATTTAGGTACCTAAGTACCTCCCCTTACTTGTATGGAGAAAGTGTGTACGTTTTTATGGAGGTTAAGTTGTAGATGTACGTATACTAAGCTTTCTACTCCAACTAAGGCATGCTATATCCATGCTTACTAAAGCAGAAAAATAAACAAATTTCTCTCTAAACTTTATGCCTTTGCACTTCTATTTTGAAATTTATTAACTCAAGTACTAGCGCAACTCCATAGCTCCACGTTATCCTTCCACTTTTTCCCATTTAGCGCAGACAAGGCAAACAACTCTGCTTGTTAGAGCATGGTGTAAGAGACGAGCAACGAAAAATGTGCTCTCCAAAAATTTTATGTTGATTTAGCATATTTTTGTTGTCGTTGTTGTTGTTGTTATTATTGTTATTATTGTGACTATTAGCATTGTTATTGCTGTTATTGTGTTACTCTAGTGCGCCGCTAGACATTTTTGGCGACACCTAATACACACCTTCAATTTGGTTCCTCTTTGTCATTGTTGTTGTTATTGTTTCCCTCCCTCTACAACACTTTCTTAAGTACACTTGAGAATGCAAAGTGGAAGCAGAAGGAGAAGAAAAACACTAATGAATAGGAGTGGGGAATATGGAAAGCATTTACAAAGTAGAAGAAAAAGAGTAACAACAACAACAACAACAGCTACACGAAGAATAAAAGTAAATAATTTGCTTTGCTAATGTTTATGCTAATATTATTACTGTTGTTGTTGTTGTTGTTGTTTGCATTCATATTGTATTTGTTGTAAGTAGGATATTTCACAAGATTCACAGGATACGAGAGTGCTTTTACGCATACAAGTAGGAGCTTTATATGAATAAAATTATTTGGGATATATTCTTACATTTATGATAGATACAAGTTTTTACTTCAACTCGTAGACTTCAAGTTTTCTTTCAGTGTTATTGTTCGCATTAGAATTTGATGGTATTCGAAAGGAACCACTTATATTTAAAGGTTCTGAAAAGATTTTCGTCACTGGGGGAGGGTTTTTATGTGGTGGGTCCCAAGCCCAGCGCACAACCTCGAATTGAAGGTTTTCGATACTCACTTTAACCGCCGCTCAGCGGGCGCTGGAACGATGTTGCCCGGTGGTCGCCGGGAGATTCCCCATTAAAATGAAAATGACACACTTTTATTTAAAGAGTCGGAAAATATTTTCTTCACTGGGGGAGAGTTTTTATGTGGTGGGTCCCAAGCCCAACGCACAACCTCGAATTGAAGGAAGTTTTCGACAAGAAGGACCCCCATTTAGAATGAAGACGTCATCACATAGTAACCAGGACAAGCTACATTATGGCGAGTGAGTTGACTTGCGATGAGTTCAACAAGGATTGCGCCAGCTTCGCCAGATTGAAGCAGATAGCCACATTGCCTTGCGAAAACATCACCAGACCACCTGATATCTTGAGACATCTTTTTTCCTGCACTTTGTGGTAAAACTTTTTCCAAAATCAAGTTTCTACTTTACATTTTATCGCAATAAATTCCATTTACTTACTGATAAGTGAGCACCATTAGAGAGAAGCTAATTTTGTCATTCCGGGAAAACCGAACTGAGAGACAAGCCGGTAATTGTTGTTGTTGTTGTTGTTGTTGTTGTAGCACCAAAAATACGGAAATGCTTTGATTTGTTCCCGTGCAAAGCATTTCCGTATTCTGATGAGATGAATGGATCTTGGTCGACCACATGGTCGACTGCTTCCGGGACGTAGACCCGTCCATTCTTTGAAAGCAAGACGGTAATTAGAACTTTGTTGGTCTAAGTGTACTACTGAAGAGGACAACCGCAAGGAAAAAAATCATATTCAGAACTTTTAAAGCAATATTCTTACTTGAAGTGAAGTGCAAGAGGTGGTCAGGACAAGAACCAGGGCACTCAGTCAAACAACCATTGTACTCAAACCCCGAAACGGAGGAGAAAATAGAAGGAGAGGGGAGATAAAAAGGAGAACAGAAAGAAGGGATAGTGTAGAGAATACTACTCTACCTCAAACTTCCTAGTGCTCTTAACGAATCTAAGAAGTTTGGGTAGAGGGAGAGACTGAACTATGTTCAGGCTGAAAGCATCTCCTCGCGACAATCTCAATCTTGTTCGTGCAAAGGTTGGCCAATGACAAAGGAAGTGTTCTGTAGTGTTCATATCCTCTAAACAAGAGTGGCATGGATTGGATTAATGATGACACATATAGTGATCATATGATATCCACAAGTGTTGTGCCCTGTAATGACCCTAATCAGCATCCTGAGGTCCTTCCTACTTAATCGTAGCAGAAAGTTTGCTCATCTGCTGTCATGTTCACTCACAAAGCCTTTGCCAGTCCTGCAAGTCTTCAAGTTGGACCACCAAGTGTTGTGGATCCATCGTTGGATCCACGCAGAGCTCACGCCAAATATAGGTTCGGAGCCCATGGGCGTACCACTTCTGTCACCATTACAACCGAAAATCGATTTAGTCCGATATAGTTTAGTATAAATAGCAATGTATTCACAGTAAAGTCGTAATAACAAGATTATAAAATAGAAAATTTTTTCGCTAAGTGTATTCAATAGATATTCACATCTACCTCTTATTACCGTAACATCGTTCTATGCAAATTTTGTTGCCAAAATATTTATATTTCGTGATTTTTCTTGTTTTCACATTGCTTTTTGCTTTTGGTGTCATATTTTTTGCCGAATGCTTTCAGCATTATGTCTACCTACCATGCAATGTACGACGTCTTAAGGACTCTGATTTTATGATGAGTATATAGTAAGGTGGGACTTATTGCAAATTATTCACAATACTAAATGTCGCATAATTGACATATAATACTATAATGCTTTGTTATTATTATATTTGGTGAAGTTTAACGTTTCATTTTTTTTTGCTTTGTTTTCGAAATACATTACTAAGTGGTGGAAAAGGTATGGAGAAAGGATATAAAGGATATTATTCGTTCTCACACGAAAGGAATTCTTTAAAATAAATATATTTTATACACATTTAACACTAATAACTCCATTCTATAGTTCCATATAATCCCTTGGGGTTACTTTTGTAATAATTTACAAGTTAAAAGTCACCATCTTGTAGTTAGTTAGTTAGTAATGAGACAAAAGGGGTTTAAATTGAACATTAAGTATCAAATGATAAATGATAATTGTTTTTGCTTCAATCTGGACTAAGATTTAATCTAGTATATATGTATATTTTTAGAAACTTCTTGCTTTCTAAGCACTGTCATTATGACCACTATAATAGAATATATCACCAATTTTACAAGCTCATAAAAATACCATAAAAGTTACTACGATTGAATAGTAGAATAGAATTTCTATGGAAAAAATAAACATCAAGTCGGGGAAAAATAACAAAACACTCAGTAGAAGAAGAGGAATGGGTGCCAAAAGCATTTATTACGCTTATATGCCTTCATTGTTAATAGATATTTGAATGTATTGGCATTTTTTGGCAGCATTTTTCTATAACTTGCGAATGAAAAAAATATTTGTACACCTACCAATATGAAAAACAAAAGCACGAATTCAAATAGATGGGAATTCTCCATTTATGATTTTTCATTCCATCAAAGCTTTTAGTATTGTTTGTTTACATTATTCTTTTGCCCTTAGCCACAACGAAAAAAAGAAGAATAAATCTCACAAAGTATTTAGGACACCACCACAATAAATTGTAATAACATCTTGCGTGTGTATATCAAGAAGCTTCAAATAACTCCCAAAAAAGAAATTCATTGTGAAGGGAATCACTTATGTCTACCAAAAAAAAAAACACCACACCACCCTTGCATTATTAAATTGGTCTCCAAAGTAGTACTATTATGATTTAAGAAAGAAATAATCAAGTGTTAAGCTTCCCACAGTGAAATCAATTGATTTTGTATTTTCGTTTTTTTCTTGCTATCGCAATAACAATAATAATCGTCAGTACTAAATACATTCTACTACACAAAACCATCCCCAAACACAGTTTTTAATTTCGCTTAGAGTAACTGCTACTATTTTTTTGTAGTCACTCAAGGTATTGTTATATTAAATTTCTGAATTCAGTGCAACTTAAATTCTATGATTCATTCATCAAATTTTTGAATTCATTAAAAAACCATAAACTTTCAAGGTCTTTCATGGCGCTTACTTCAATCCAAATGGCAGGACTTTTTTGGCATCATTTTTTCTGATCTCTTACACAGAGATCTTTCAGAAGCAGAAACAATTTCCAAATGCATACAGTTAGGTGGGCATCATTTGAAAGAATTAATCTTTTTTGCTATTAAATTTGTCTCGGCCGGATTTCGAACTTACGACCTACAACTTATGAAAAATGGACCAACGCACTAACCACTGAGCTATGGTAAATTAATTACAAATACACAAAAACACATTTTATTGAAAAATAATATAATAAAATAAAAATCAAATAATATTTAAAAAAGTAAACATTCAAGTGGTCCTTAACTCAATTAACAATTCCGAATGATTTCATTTAGGTTGACTCTATTATTGGTACCAGGACATGAAGACAATGAAATTGCAGACTTCATGAATGAGAAGGACTCAGTTACTCCTTTCATAGGTCCCTTCTGTGAAGTAAATAGCAACATCACACATAAATTAATACGCAAAAGAGAAAAACGAAACCTAATCGAATACCGCACAGCCCAAACGGGTATGTCGCAGTCGATATGACTTATTTAACCTCAGCGTGTTGAGGTAGATGCTGTTGTAAATTTTAGCAAAAATGACATCTGAAGATAAGTTTTATTTGATTTGGAATCACTTATATATATATTTTTTTAGTGATTAGCCGAATCAGACCACTTCATCTGGCTCCCTTTTCGTCCTTCAAATCGTATGTTATTATTCGTTTGGTTGCAGAATTCTTCTACTACATTTCGAGTTCATCAACAAACTGTCAACCCAGTATCGACATCTTCCTGCTTGCCAATGCAGGACACTGGCACACTATGTGCGCCGCTGTCTCTGGCTCTTCCATGCATAATCTGCAAATGTCAGCATCCTCTCCTTCAACAAGACCCATCTTGCCGAAGTAGTACCTGAAATTGCCATGCCTTAGAGTTCAGAGTCAGCCGTCCCAGACTGAGAGCCTTCTCCGATTCACTGCCCTTTGGTAGCCTCAACGAAGCCTTTGCCTCTATACAAATGGACAAACTCTCCCATCTAGTGAGATGGAATTTCTTTATCCAATCTTCGACCTTTGCCTTAAGAACAAATGAAAATCGATAGATCCTTTGCACCAGTATGGGATCTTCTTTGGAAGATCCCATAAGATTCTCAATATAATGTGGAGGTAATTATTGCCAAAAATTTGCAGTCTATGCGTGAAGTGGTCCGAAACTTGGTGATATGGTGGACTTGACTCATGTATGAAAGATTTTGACCTTCAATTTCCTGAAAATTTATTCAGCAAGGGCCACTCTAATAAATAGACTACAATCATACATCTGTCATACAATACAAACATATACCATATACATATTCATATAGCATCCATATGCATGAAAAAGAAGAAACCAAAAAGTGTCGCCAGTAATTTCCTATAAAATAATTTCCAAGAAAAATTTATATAACAACAAAAAAAAAAAAGATGAAAATTCACTCAATAAAATTATGAATAATTTAAAATGCATATTTTAACTGACAAATTGAAATTGTATTAATGAGACGACAATGTTGCAAGTAAATTAACAATGAAGAGTATAATATGAAGAAGCAACAAGGAATTTTGTATTAAAAACGAAATTGACTACATACTATCATATGGAAATATGTATAAATGTGACTTTGTAATAAAACTGTCATAACTAGTAAAATACATAGTTTCCTTTATGTAGTACGAGTATATACATTTTCCATACAAAACTCACAGAAAATAATTAAAAATGCAAAACAACAAGCAATTCACTTTCCCCAAACGCATATGACATTTCATATTGTTGTTGTTATATGTATATTGTATATTGGTTGTTATTGCGATGTAAATATACTCATTTTATTCAACGAGGGCGCCATAGCAACATGTTTGCATTTAAATATTTATTTCTATACATGTTGCTCATGTTGCTTTCTTGTATCTTGTTTTAATATGCATTAATTCTTATTTGATTTTATATTTTACAATATTCTTATTGGATTTGAAAAAAAAAAAAAAAACAACAACAAAAAAAGACATGTTTTTCATATTTTCCTTATGCTTCGTTCTCAATTAGTTGGAAAACATTATCATAAATAATCTTTATATTAATGTCATTAGGAATGTTTATATACATATTTCTCACACAAATATCCCCATACAATGGTTGAGAAACAAAGTAAGAGAATGCATGTGTGTGAGCAAACAGGTACAGTGTATTTTCTGGATTTTGTCAACGAATTACATATGCTAACCGTGTTGCATAACATTTAGACAATATGAGACCGATGAGAGTTCCCAAAAAAAAATGGGCGGAAAGGGGATCAAAAATTTACCCTTTCAATGCAATGTAAAATTATAGAAAAAGGATCGCACACTTTAAGCAATGGGGGGGCATATTTTTTCAGTTATGACAATTACCGATAAAAAAAAAAAAACATATGTAAATTTCCTTCGAAGAAAACTAAAAGAAGGGCGATCCTACTATCCCTATAAAGCGACTCGAAATTTGTCAGCGTTGCATTACACTTTTTACTATTCTAAATACTTGTGCAACGTAAACATTTCATAATTTCTATAGAATTATAGCACTATTGTGCTTCTTCTATTCAAGGTGCCCTATGAATATGCGTGCATCATATTTAATGTTGTCGTCTGGCGCCAATTAACATTACCTGCTGTGTTGTATGCATATGAAACTAAACATTAAATGCATTTTAGATTTAAATTGGATTTCAAAAAATAAAAAAAAAGGAGTAAAATTAAGAATAAAAACCAGAAACACGTGCGCATATTCACTTTGACAATTTTGTTTTTAATTTATTTCTATGTACTACATATTTACAGGAGAAAAAAGGGTAGTTAGTTAGCCTTTCAAAAGAGGAGGATCATCATCAGTTCAAAGAAATAAAAATATTTTAATTTCATATTTTTTTTTTATTAGCTTGTTTTATGCCTATACTGCCTATAGGGTAAAGTGAATAAAAATTAAACTGAAATTCCCTTTAATGTGAGCATATTTTTAAATCGTATTAACTGAAATTTTTTTATTCACGAGATTTCGAAATAAATATTGTATATTTTTGAAAGTTATTTTTACTATTTTGTCCAAGAGCAAGAAACTACCGATAATGGGCCAAAAAATTAAAACAATTTCGATTTTTTGGTCTAAAATGGTCATCGAAAATCTACTAAAAAACCGAAAAAAAATATAAATCGACAAAATAAAAATATATTAATTTTTTTTTTAACAAAATCGGAAACAAATTTCGTTTTTTTTGGACAAAAATTCTCATAAAAAATCTACTAAAAAAAATTGAAAAATATATAAACCAAAAAAAAAATTAAAACTAAATTATACCCTCTGAGTAGAGCTTGTTCATTTATAATGTAAATGAGATATCGACGAAGAAAATCTGTGGATAGATACTCAAGTGATGAACAATTACATATACCACCTTGATCAAAAAGTTCCCGGAATAACCACCGTCTGGCGCTCCCATCGTTCCAATTCATTAAAAGGATCATTACTGGAGACGAGACGTGGGTTTATAAGTACGACGGAAAGAGACCAGAATTGTGGGCAGGAAACTCGTGGATTTTGCACCATGATAACGCACCGTCGCACAGTACCATCATTATTCGTAATTATTTGACGAAAAATGCAACAAATACCATCCAACAGCCACCGAATTCACCTGATTTAGCTCCCTGTGACTTCTTTCTGTTCAATCGAGTTAACAAACCATTACGGGGAACGCATTTCAGCAGCCGAGAGGAAGTAATGGAAAAATCGCAGGAAGCACTGAGATAGATGTACTCTTGGCTACGTAACTTTTGCAACTGTCAAGCTAAGATTTAGAGGGAATATCAACAACAGATATACCAACTTAATAAAAAAAAACAGAACTCAAATTGGAACGATGGGAGCGCCATACAGTGTTTATTCCGGAAACTTTTTGATCAAGGTGGTATGTATGAAAGTACCAGAAATTTAAATCCACAACTATCTCCACAGCTAAGACTCGCATATCCGTGGCAATGGGTTCGTGACCAACTGTCTTCCAAACAGAAAAGAATTTGGTGCAAATCGTCTACATGCCAAAGGGCTCAGAGGGTGGCACGCATCCTTATTTACTCAGACAACCAAGCTGCCATCAAATCTCTCTCCTCATGGAAGTTCTCTTCCAAATTAGTCGCCGAATGCTTCCTTTTTCTACAAAAACTTTCTATGAAAAATAAGGTCACATTGTGTTGGGTACCAGGACTCAACAGAATTGAGGGCAATTAAATGGCGGACGAACTAGCGAGAGCTGGCTAGTCTTCTCCACTGACAGGCCCTGAGCCTTCCTGCGGTATAAGCTGGACATCGGCCAAAGCTATAATAGAAAAACATTACCACAACAAATACCAAATACAATGGACAAATTCGCCAGCGAAAACCCACATCAGCTTTGATACAGCTTTTGACAGAATTATGTTTAGCAGAAAAAATCTACGCTTAGTAACCGGCTATCTCTCAGGACATAACTGGTTAAAGTACCAACTCCACAAAATGAGGTTATCCTCTGACACGGAGTGTAGACAGACTCTGTCTGGAGGAGGTTGAAACATCGATCCATCGATCTTTTGCGAATGCCCGGACCAGGCCTCGCCTTAAACACTTTCAGCTGAGTTTCCCAACACCAGCTTCAATCATTAAAAGTTCGACAAGATCAATTCTATCTTTTATCAAAAAGGTCGAGGAGATTCTAGTGTCGTAGATGAGCTTGAGTACAAAAGACCTCGTATGGTCACAGTGCCCGTAACACTTGTGGTTGGCCCTAAGAAGTATAAGCCGTAGGGCTCATATTCTCTAACAGACTACAGTCTGGTTTGAGTCTGGTTTGAGTCTGGAAAAGATTGAATACATAAAAACAATGTTGGATGAGAAGCTCGAGTAACCCATTTGACGAAGATGTAATGCAATTACTAATTCTGTTTAAGTTTAAAGAATAAACATTGTTTGAAAAACAAGAAGTAGCTACAATAAAAATCTTCATCTTGATCTATAAAATTAAAGAAAAAGAGGAGGTGTATAACCTGTTGACAGGGGTGCGTGCACCTTTCAACTAATACTGGTTATTATCACACAATCACATGTGAACACAAAAGTACGCACATGAGTCAAGGTTATTAAAAGTTTTTTTGATTTAGTAGGTAGACAAAACCAAATCGAAATAAAGAACAAAAAGAATAAATTTAAAGATAAAAATCAGAACATCATAAAAAAAAGGTTAAAATAAAAAGAGTATATAAATTCGTACCTATTGCTGTTGTTTCATGGAATAATTTCATTATGGAGGCTGGAATAGAATAAAATTTATGAAAATTCAAACAACAAAAATTATTGAAATTTATGAAGAAAGGTCAAAAATATCATAAAAAAAAACATGTCACTAATGCATACATACAAATGTGATAGTAAATTCGAAAATCCATTATTTCTTTCTCATGTTTCGCTCATTTAACGATAAAAGGCATAAATCATTTTGAAAATGAAGTATGAAGAAATGGTAATTTACGAATTTCAATAATTTAAAGTGAAAGTGATGTCACGTATCTTTGATATATGAACTAATGCAATCGTCTCGAATCTACCTACCTCTGGATTTAGGTTCACTTTATAATATAGTTTATTTTCCTTAAGCTTATAGGAATTATACTTAATTTTTTGGGCATTTTTTGCTCACTGATGCCAGTGGACTATCTATCAAAAGCTGTTCAAAGACCTTGCAGAGGCCTTTTTTTCTCGAAAGCCCTTCAAACACCCTTTCATCAGAGATGGAAGTCACAGATTCTGTGTAGCTCTAGCGCCGTTAAAACTGGAGTCGATGTAAACGAAGTGCTTCCAAATTTCTGTTAACAACAGTGATGTTATATCTCGGACACTGAGGCTCTTTGTATTTTTTCTTTTTGTACGAACGCCAATTCATCTTCATCTCAATCAATGTAAGGCCGATTCGGCGCTGCTCTTTTTCCAGTTTAGAGAGGTCTGGCTTATTTATCCGGCACTCATTATCTGTTCTCCTCCGCCCGTTGTTCTGCCAACCGAATTGTGGCATTTAGGGACTTAATGAAGATCTTCCTCTATAAACTCAATATTGGTTGCTTGACTGGTTGCAAAGGCTGATCTGCTTTATCACATAATTAACATTAAATATAGTTTTAGCACTTTTAAATCCTTAAGATAGACAACAGTGTATATAACTAGATCAAGCCGATCAAGCTGTCGAGTTATTGTAACACTTAATAGCTTTCTTCGGCTAATTTCGAAATATTCAAACGGTTTGTCGATGAATTATTTTCCTGGAAACTTATTCCTACAGATTTCAAGAGTTAGAAACTCACAGAGAAAATGGGTGAACGCCTCCTTATGATCACATTTTCCACAATTTCTACACTGAATTAATATTTGATAAGCTGCATTGCTAGCGCTTAGTGCTTTCGAAATTAAATCGAAATTAGTGTGGGATTGTTTAATACTTCTAAAAAGACTAGCAGCATCTAATACCAGAGTTCATCTGATATGGGTGCCAGATTATAGTGGACATTTAAGAAACGAAAAGACAGATAAGCTTGCAAGAAAAGGGGCAGCCAGTAAACTTATTGGACCAGAACCATTCTGGGGGCTGCCTTGGAGCACCACCAAATATAAAATTAATACTTGAGTAGAAAGAACATCGCACCAATACTGGATGGAAACAATAGATATTAGAGTTGCAAAAACTTTTATGCCACACCGTTCTCACTAGAGAACTGCTGAAGTACTGAACTTGACTCGGACTGATATTCGCATTGTTACGAGATTCTTGACCGGACATTGCAGAGTAATAAAACACCTACAGAATATGAGGATAAGTCAAAAATATCTCTGTAGGTTATGTAAGGACGTCGTAGAAACAGGTGAACATCTACTTTGTCACTATAATGGTCTGATATGGATCAGGCTTCGTTACTTAGGTAGTTATTACCTAGAATCGTCAAACATAGCGGAAAGATGTCTTTGAATTCCTAGTGAATACTAGACTTAAGAAGTACTTGTAAGTTTTCAGAGTGTGTCACAATAGGTCTATCTTGGAACCAGATGACTGGTTCCCGCTCTACAATCAATCTAATCTAATATTTGATTTATAAAGAGATTCGGAGAATTTCAGCACAAGTATGTATGAAAACCAATGTCTTTAAATAATCATAGTGAGTCTAGCAGTATTGATTCGTTTCCATTTAATAAGTTCTAGTCTCCTAGTCTTGCTATTCAAGAGTAAAATCGAACTTTACGCTCTACACATTCTTAGTGACTTGCACGTCCTTAATATTTGCCTCCTATCCTATTTGGTGATAGCGCAAGGCAGCTTCACCAACCTCCAGGGAACCATGGACCTGTACCGCCTGAGCAATATCGTGTAAAGCGCCAATACGGGATAGTCCACCTGCCTTCTCATTTTAGTTTTCGATGTTCCTTTGACCCGGTAATATAATGGGAGTCATATCAGCAACTTTCCGGCAGTAACAATTTGCCAAAAATGCGTCTTCAAAGAGCTTTGTGACAAAAACTAAGTTAAAGTGATATCATAAGAGTTCTCCGTTCGGATCCCGCTAATATAAGTAGGTCCCTTCTAATGCTGTCCAAATTTAACATGCACAACAGTATTGAAAGAGAAGCGTGGTGGTATCACAATGTGCCTTTCTGGCCTAAGTGTGTCCTCTCAGAGAGAGAGAGCAGCCACATAACCTAAGCTAACAACCATATTAGGAAGGAGATATTTTTATTGTGAAGCGACCCTGATTTCTGCTTTAATCATGGTGGGAGTTTCCATTTTCACTATCCTCACTATCATTATGGTTTCATTTTGAAATGAAGTGTGAATAAATATTTGTATTGACCTTCGTCGGAAAAAAGAACTTTTACTCCCAGTGAAATGTAATCAAAATAAAAGGACAACAGAAATAATCAAAACTAGATAAAATAATCATGCCAAGAGCGAAATGAAAAAGAAAGAAAAGGATTGATTGAACACATACTCACACACACACTCTTACAACAATACATGTCCTATAAATGGAAGGATACAATTGACATTGAACAAACAAACCAAAATGAACAAAAATCAGAAATGTAGAAAATTATTACTCTGATGATGAGACCAACCGAGTTGTGAAGGGGGGATTTTGTGTGATTGAAATAATTGTGTGAATTCAAATATTTCGGTCTTATAAAAACAATATCATTTGATGATGTGCATACATATTTATAGTCTACATACAGTGGCTCCCAGCTTATTTCGTACAGTGACAGTTTAAAAATTGCTGCAGTCGTAATTCCTAATATAGCAAAAATTTGAACAAAATATAAATGCCATTTTAGAAAGGAAGGTTTGTTTTTTATTTTCCAAAATTTACTTTTTCAAAATTTTAGTGTTTGACACTATAAAAAAATAAAATAAGAAAAAAATAGGAAAATTCATGTCACAGCTTATTTCGTACAGTCTCTTTAAGTTCAAACTAAAAACAAAGTAAGTTGATTTTAATATTTAGTTGACATCCCTTAGCGTTAATGACAGCCTGGAGTCTATTTGGCATTGAATCCACCAATTTTTGAGTGATGTCTGGTGTGATTTTTTTCCATTCTTCCATCAGTACCTTCTTTAGGTCTTGCTTATTAGAAATCTTGTGTGTTCTTATTTTATTGTCCAAAATAGACTAAAGATTTTCAATCACATTCATGTCAGGTGACTGTGGTGGTGGAGACATCAAGTGTGGGCAGTTCCAAATAAGCCAAGATTGCACAATCCCAGATTTATGTTTTGGGTCATTATCTTGGTAGTACCGAAATTCTTCCCGCAAACCCAGTTTGTCTGCACTTTGAAGTAAATTGTTTTTCAGAATCTCGAGGTACTTCATTTTGTCCATTGTTTCCTCAATAAAAACCAATTCACCTACTCCGGCTGCTGACATACAGGCCCAAACCATCACGATACCGCCACCATGCTTCACTGTGGGCTTAAGGTTCTCCTTGTTTAGCTCGGTATTCGCTTTACGCCAAACATATGACATTCCGTCCGAGCCAAAAATATTAAACTTAGACTCATCCGCGAAAATAACGGTATTCCAGAACGCAGGAGTATTAATAATATGCTCTTTGGCGAAGTCAAGTCGGCGTTGTATATTCATTTTCGAAATGAATGGTTTCTTTCGGGCTACTCGACCGTTCAAGTCATGATTGCGCAGCACACGTCGGACAGTTTCAGCACTGGATGATTTTCCTATTTCACGCTGAACCTCTGCAGCCAACTTCGGAGCGGATAACTTTGGATTTTTCTTAATTTTTCGTACAATATAACGCTCGTCTGAAGCGTTGAAAATCTTATTAGGTGCTTCTCTGCCCTTGTTCTCCAACCGATTTTCGCGAACGAAGCGTTGAATGATGTATTGGACAGTTGAGGCACTTAAATTTGTCATTTCAGCAATTTTTCGCACACTCTGACCTTTCCTAAAATGGTTAATTACCAGTTTACGCTGTTCCATCGTTGTACGACGACCCATAACGCTAAATGTTTAATTTACAGCACTTTAACTATTTAAAATAATAATAATAAAAATTGTTATAATAGTTAAAAAGGTCCAAAAACTCATACAATTCAAAAAAACTTTGTAACTGCGCGGCAGAATGAAACTTACTTACATTGAAGTTTGTGTACGAAATAAGATGTGAGCTGAAAATCAGCTGATCAATAGTTTTTCTCTCTTGCATGACAAAAAGAACAATTTTTGGGGTTCCCCGTTTTCTTATTAGGTTTACTAAACACATACATAGACATCTACATTCAAAACTTATTGATAAGTTTTTTAGTTTCGATGTTACAGCCATGTACATAAAAATATATACACTGTACGAAATAAGCTGTGAGCCACTGTATATATAATTCATATTATCAGGCTGGAAGGCATTTCAAGAAGAATGTCAAAAAAGGATATCTCTTCTTCAAATGCATTGAGAATATATTTAAATAAACATTCACATTCAGTTACAGATTTATTTTGATTTCCAACATTGAAATAATGATGCAAGGCATGATGGATGCGGCATTCAACAATTTACTCTATCATATTTGGTTCTTTCTGTGTCAGTCCGGTTAACTAAATATTAGGCAGTTAACTATTTTGGTTGGGATTGAATTGATTTTGTGGTTAAACACAATTAATATGATGCCTGAGGTGTTCATATGAATTTATTCATCTACCATACGAGTGTACTTTGATTTTGCAAAAGGGTTATTTGTTGTTACTTGTTATTATTACTGGAAAACATTTGATAGATATACGAGGGTGGTCCCAGAACTACCCGACCTAACAAAGAAAACACAACAAATTTGGGGAAATTTTTCTTTATTTCTCAACATAATCTTCTTTTAGCTCTATACACTTTTCCCAGCGTTATTCTATAGCTTCGATACCCTGTTTATAGTATGAACTGTCTACCTCATTCAAATAGCCATCTACCGCAGACTCTACGTCTTCATTGTTTGCAAATCTTCCACCACCAAGGCATTTTTTTCAAATTTGGAAATATAAAATAATTCGAAGGAGCTAAATCTGACGAATAAGGTGCGTTCTGAAGCAATTCGAGCTTTAACTCATTAATTTTGGCCATCGCAATTGCATTGTCTTGAAGAAACAACACTTTCTTTTTCGCCAAATGTGGCTTTTTTTCTTTAATTTCATCACTTAAACGCCGGAACAGATTAGCATAATACTCGCTGCTAATTTTTTTTTTCCTTTTTGAAGATAATCAATAAAAATTATCCCACGAGCATCCCAAAAAACATACGCCATAACCTTGCCTACAGATAGAAGTGTCTTCGCCTTCTTTGGACACGATTCTCCCTTTTCAGTCCACCGTTTTGAGTGCTCCTTTGTCTCAGGTGTGAAGTGGTGGACCCATGTCTCAATCATGGTTACGAATCGATGCAAAAACTCAGCTTTATTACTGTGAAACATCACCAAACACTCTATAGAAACATCTTCACGACGTTGTTGTTGTTCTATTGTGAGCAAACGAGGCACCCATCTTGCACACAACTTTTTCATTTCCAAATTTTCGGTCAATATACGATTTATAGCACTTTTTTATAGTAATTTCACCTAGCTTACGCACCTTCAGCCAGCGATCATCCAATACCATTTTGTGGATTTTCTTAACCGTTTCTGGGGTGGCCACCTCAATTGGTTGACCACTACAGTGTTCGTCTTGGCAGCTCGTAAGACCTCGTTTAAACTCTGTCACCCAATATTTTATGGTCGTATGGAGTAGAATCCAGTTCGGCTTTAATATTCGTCGGACTGAGACTTTTCAATATGTTCCATGTTTACAAATTCACTGAGGTCGTTAACTTTCGATGGCTCCAAAAAAAAAAAAAAAATACTAAACAACGTGGCACCTTGAAACTTAAATCATATTTTTTATAAGGTTGCCATTTTTCACCAAAATAATTTTTTTCAAACTACTGCCGCCATCTATATGTCAGGTCGGGTAGTTCTGGGACCGTCCTCATAGTAAACACCATCGAAAAATAAAACGATTTAACCTTATCGCTTAACCTTGGAGAGCAAATTTAAATAGGTTAATTCAATATAAAATCAGGGTACAATTATGAGGTTTTTTTTATAGATTTTCAGGTGCTTCAAAATGTCCTCATAAGGGACAAAGCTTGATATTTGCTAGTTGAACTTAAGGATCTTACCTGTAAAGAATTTAACCTCAACTATCATTAATTTCAAAGCATTTTAAACTATAAATATCTTACCTAAACTTTGCAACACGTGGCTTTTCGGAATAAAACATCCCGAAATGTGTATGCCCAGCAATTAGACGTTAAAGGACAGAAGCAATTCTTAGAGAAAATAGCAAATGATCTAACTTTAACAATCTTTAAAAATGTATAATAATAATAATTTTCCTTTGATTATATTCCGAAAATGAGAGAAAAAATTTTTAATAGGCCTATCATCATGTGCAAAATTAAAATTTCATGCTGTTTTTTTTTTTTTCTTCAAAAGTTATTTCTATGAATTTTGAACACTGTTGACATTATCAGCTGCTCTTACTGCTGCTTACCGTTGACTAAGTTGAAACAATAGTCCATTGACCATTGGCTCTTTGTCGGCTTATATTTAGTATTGTTCATATTGTTAGTGTACAGTTGTTAATATGTTAAACAGCAGGTCACCTACTGATTTCAGGAGTGACCGACTGATTTCTATTTATAAAATCACAGTGTTAACATGATTTTTCAAAAATTATTGTAATTTTTGTTGTTTGTGTATATATTTTTATCGGATAAACTCCCTTTGATTTTGTTTTTTTTTTTTTTCTAGTCAAATATCCTGCTGTTTAACACTTTAACACTATTTGCAATTGAAATTAAGCCGTCAAAGATGAATTTGAGTTGGTTTTACCATATGCAGTTAAATAATGGTTTTTGGGAAATGCTTAATTTTTTTTTTTTACAGAACAACATGTGGGCTATTTTGGTAGAAAAACTACAGCTGAAAGTTGGGCTCATCCTCATCACAAATATTCGATGATTTCATATCTTATCTGTAAGCGAAAAATTAGGAGACGATTCATGTACTTGAGCCACCCTAGCGTGAAATTGCACAAGACTGTTCGGAATGCTTAAATTTCCCGTCACAAAAATTTTGTTGGACCAGGAGAAAGTTGCCGGGACTTTTGTGTATTCGGTTTTTAGAAAAATGTGTAATTTCTTTCATTTTTCAAGGAGAGTTTTGAATTTTCATGCATACCGAACCTTCGAAGTTGTGCTCTCTAGTCTTGAGGAAGAGTTAAGAGTCCAGTGTTTATTACAATTAAACGAAGGGATGAATATTCTGACTTATATATGTAACCGAAAAATAAGGAGACCATTCATGGACTTGAGCGTCCTAGCGTGATATAATGCAAGAATGTCCGAAATGTTAAAATATTCTATAACAAACTTTTGTTCAACCAGGAGAAAGTGACCGGACTTTCTGGGATTCGGTTTTTAGAAAAGGGTGTGATTTTTTTCAGCTTTTTCAGTTTTGAATTTTCATACATATATTAGTAAAACTTTGATGTTGTGCTCTCTAGTCTTGAGGAAGAGTTAAGAGCTCAGTGTTTATTACAATTAAACGAAAGCATGAATATTCTAACTCGGTATAACCGAAATCTACGCCAATACAAATAGTTCACAAAAAAGTTGCTCAAAATGTTTCACTCAAAAACTTCAAGCATGATTGTAGCAGCTGGATGTCAATCATTCTGTACCGAGCGAGTACCGGGTACTCACTCAGAAGATGATTTATAGACTTCGCTTCCTCCTCGTTACTGTAACTCCAGCAGAAGTTGAGTGTCACAATGCCTAGCCTAGCAGCGTGCCTCCCTATCGACCCATACTGTCCTTACTATCTCTGTGTCTGTTAAAGACTAGCACGTCTCTTGCCTCTTTTATGTCTACTATTGGGCAGATTGAGTGGATCCAGTTCCCATTTGACGATCGTTTTGTATATTGCATCCGAAGTCACTAGTAGTTTTGAACAGGTCGATATATGGATGATTTGTTAGGTCTAATATAGACAAACCACCGCATAGAATCCACACAGTAGGAGAAAGAAGTGATGTTCAGGAGCAAAATTCAATCTACCGGAAAATCTTTCAAGGGAATTAAAAACATCGCTAGTCAATGGAAACGTTTTGTGGAGATCTTATGTCCCGCAGTAGGAGAAAAAAGGGACGACTAGGAGCTCGTGAAAAGAAGATTAAATCTAGCTAGAAATCTTTCAAGAATATTTGTGTATTGCGACCGATGTCGCAAGTAGTTTTTAACAGGTCGATTTATGGATAATTTTTTAGGTCTAATATAGACAAACCCCCGCAAAGAATCCGTACAGTAGGAGAAAGAAGTGATGACTAGGAGCAAGTCAAAAGAAGATTCAATCTATTCGAAAATCTTTCAAGAGAATTAAAGACATCGCGAGGATTTGCAGTGAACTTAAACGTTTTTTGGAGGTCATATGTCCCGCAGTAGGAGATAAAAGCGACGACTAGCAGCTCGTGGAAAGAATATTAAATCTATCAAGAAATTTTTCAAAATAAAATTAAAAACATCGCAAAAATTGATCGTAACCGATTGTGGAGATCATATGTCCAACAAGGTGCGGCAGGAATCGAAAGAGAGAAAGAAAGACGACCCTCTCTGAGGATGAGCCACCACATAAACTCAACCCAAAAAAAAGCTATACAAAGACAATGTCCTATCAATACATAAATAGAGATCACACTGCAAAGAAATTAGCATTCAACAAACCCGAAATTAAGTTACAAAGTGAGGGCGATTCTGTCTAAAAGAGCAAAACTCTGTCCAAAGTATGATCAGAGTCGATTGTCAGTATAGTTTTCAAAAAGGAAAAAGTAGCAACATTACAATTATTACGTGACAATAAAGACCAGACCAACAAAAGATGCATTTCCAAGGAACATGAAATACAACAACAACAACAACAAAAATAAGAAACTCGTGTGCAGAAGGTGTACAAAAAAGATCATCGCAAAAGATCACAAAACAAATGAACAATAACGACATGATTATGGCAAATCTTTGGTGCTCGTCTTTATTCTTTCTTGGGTTCATTGTGGCAGGCATAATTGTACTTTTCATGGTCGATCAAATGTATGAAACAACATCTTTCATATCCAAAAGATCACAAAGCAGAAAGAAAGTGAAGAAATAGATAGAAAAAAAAAAAAAATACATACAACAAATCGTTTTTAGAAAAGTTAATCATGAGCCATAGAATATCTGAAGGGATGACATATCCCACTGTGTGTATACAATTCAATTAAAAAGCAGGACTATCATCTCAGCCATCCATAAGGATAAATGTCCATTCGAATAGAAGCATCAAAGATGAAGAAGAAGAAGAATAGACTAAGTATGATGTAGTGTAAAATGTTTGTAATGTCATGTTTTTAGCAAAGCAATTTTTATTTGTGCCCATTGTGTCCTGTACTGTGACGCAGCATGTGCTAATGTCTTTTATGTCATTTTGTTGCATTCATCTGGTATATTTGTTGAAATTGCTTTAAACGTAGGCAAGTTGCACAAATTAGGCAACAGTTTGCATCTTTTTTTTTTTTTCCAGCGGCATTTTTCATATCCAGAGGTGGTCCATACGAAGTTGCTATTGCTGCTGCTGTTTGCCATAATGCCTTCCTTTAGAATTGACATATTTATTGTTGCATCATGATCACGTATATTTTTGTGTATTTATATATTTACTAACAAATTACGTGAATATACTTACATACTTGCTCGTAAGATTTTTATTGAGTTCTTACATTTTCCATTGTATCGCTGATAACTCTAGCAGCTGCATTGTGATGATGAAAAATGTCCTGAATTTTATTTATTTATGTATTTAATAGAGAAACAGAAAAAAAAAAGGAATCTACAACAACTCAAATAAATCCTGTTTTTGATGTCTTATTTCAATCTTTAGCCAAACAAGGTGCCACTCTGACAGCGTTGATAGCTTCTTTGGTAGCATGTATGCACATGTTAAAGGTACATATCTCAAAATATAATTGGTGGATGGATTTTCTAATGTTTGCATTCAATATTATTTGTCTTTTACGAAATTACTTACTTATATTTTGTAGGTGATTACTAATTGGGTTATTGTCAACCTTTGATAAGATTAACAACGTGTCCATACGTTCGTGCAAATGCTCGTGTATCCATTGAGGGCTGAGTATGAGCAGCTGTATTTGATTTTTTTATTTTTCGGTAGATTACAATTTTGCTTTTGTATTTAGTATTTTGAAATTTGCTTGGATATTCAGAAATATTTTTATTTTTTATACACTGGCACAGTTAAGTTTAAAAAAGGGCTTTCAATTTATCCACCAAAAACAAAATTTTGCCATCGAAAAAAAATCCTACAAACAGCTCCGTTGAGCTAAAATTCTTCAAAATGTGATCTCGCAAGACTTCTGGCATTTGGAGTCTTCTAAAACAAGAGGACTTTGCGTTGTAGTCTGACTCCATTGAGACAAAACTTTTTAAAATGTAATTTAAAAGACTTCTGGCATTTGGGATCCTCTAAAACTAGAGCACTTTGTTTTGTAATCCAGCTCCATTGAGATAAAACTCTTTAAAACGTACAGACATAAGAATTTCGCCATTCCGAGTCCATATATGTGGTTCCTTTACAATCCTATGAGAAAGCCAAACGTTCGACAGGATTGAATGAAATGTCCAACTCAGATTCTGCAAAGTTTCTGGTGACATAATCATGCGTGGGGTCCGTAGTTCAGTAGTTAGTGCATTGGACTTCTGATCTGTAAGTCGTGGGTTCATTTCCCGGCTGTAGCTTGATTTTAATATCGAAAAGATTTTTCTTTCGAATAGTACCCAGCTGTCGGCAAGCAATTGGCAATTTTTCCGTAAGTAACAATTTGCCATGGAAAAACTTCTAAAAGAGCTCTGTGACACAACTCAGAAAAAGTGATGTCACAAGGGTTCTGCCGTTCGGAATCTGCTAAAATAAGTAGGTCCCTTCTAATAGTGTCCAAAATTTAACACGCACAACAGTACTGAAAGAGAAGCTAGGCCAAAGAGTCCTTTGGGGCTTATAAGTGTTACATATTTATTTTTTTTTACATATGCTTTAGGCTATTCAACCCAATCCCTGGAGCTCGAACGCAGAATCCTCAAATTTTCAGTCATAGTCGGATTGTTGCCGAATTTTTACGGATGACTCCCAAACGGTTGAATATTCGAGCTCCGGAGTTGTCGTCGAGTCTGATAGTATACATATCTGATAGTACATATGCTTTGTTCTAGTCAACTCATTCCCTGGAGCTCGAACGCAAGATCCTCAAACTTGCAGTCATGGTCGGATTGTTGCCGAATTTTTACGCATGACTCCCGAAGAGAAGAATGTTCGAGCTCCGGAGTTGTCGTGGAATCTGATATTATTATGCTCAATTTTCGTCCTAATAGATACACTTCAGTGATGCTAGTCGAACAATTTTTTATTAAATCATAGAAATGTAGGCAAATTTAACACTTCCATGAAAGCCAAGCCGCGCTCAAGTCGCATTGCAGCGCTTTAACAATTTCAGACTAGAACTTGAATGCAATCCTAAACCAAATTCTGTCAGTAGGTAGAATCGTTTATCCTTTTCAAGGGTTCCGGGTTATTGCTGTGATCTTGAATAATGCAACTTTAGACGTTTGAGCTATGATGGAATCTTTTTCATTACTCTGAATCTAATCTGAGTATTATATTTGATAGTTGAAATACTCAAATCAGCACACATTAACCTAACCATTTGTGATTTTGACAATTTTAAATATTGAGGCAAATGAACTCCCTGCCCTGAAGAGTATAATCTTTCCGATTTCTCAGAACTGGCTAGTCTATATAAAGAGCTAAGGTATATAGTATTCATCTAGTGGGTGCGGTAGCTCAAGTGGTTACTGCGTTGGCCTTCTGATCTGTTGGTCGTGGGTTCAATCCCCGGCTGAAACCTAACAAAATTTAATATCGAAAAGATTTTTCTTTCGAACGGTACCCATCTGCCGGCAAGAATTCGCAATTTTTTCGGCAATAACAATTTGCCAAAAATATAAGTAGGTCCCTTCTAATGCTGCCCAAATTTAACACGCACAGCAGTATTGGCAGAGAAGCTCTGTGGTATCACAATGGGCATTTCTGGTATAAGTGTGTCCTCTCAGAGAGAGGGCAGCCACATAACCTAACCTAACCTAACCTAGTATTCATCTAATAAGAACATCATATTTTTAATTTTACCTGCTCAAATTATTATTCTTGGAGACTATAATGCCAATTAAGTTCTAAGATAGGGGAGTACAATCTTTCTAGTGTCTCAGAGTTAGAATTAACTAGTGGATATAAAAGAGGAAAGATATCGAAACATTTTTTAGCATATTTATTGAAAAAGTCCAATTTGTAACAAAATTTTTTTAATAACACTTATTTATAATTATAATTATTTATTATAATTAAAGCAATTAGCATTAATGGATAATTTTTAAAAGAGTTTATCGCTCATTTATAATTAATTTTCACGAAACTGAAACGAATATTAATTATTGAGAACTGAAAAATGAGGAATAAAAATGCAATTTTTCATTAAACAGCTGCCATTAGTGTGGTATAGCTAAAAGGATTTTTTTTTTTTTTTAATATTTATCGCATATAAGAATGAGTAAAGTACTTGTTATCCTGCTTTAAATGTATATGCATGAAAGAGTCTATATTAAAAAAAAAAAAAAAAAGGCTAACAAGGTGCTGAAAAATGTATGGGATAATAAATGGAATGCAAAATGTTTTCATTTACTGCGGCTGATCGAATCATATGTTAAAAGGAGTATCAATAGGAACAAAATTAATCCAATTTCTCAAAAAATTTTACAGGTAAATGGGATTAAAATAATAATTTTTTTTTTTTTGCATTGTTCGTTGTTCTTTGCAAATATTGAATATAAACTTCAAAGGATCATTTATGAGTTAGATACCGACTAGAATCTCTTCGGCTTGCCACACAGCTAACCATAAGTGCTACAGCCGTCAAATGCCTTCAGTTTTTAAACATTCTCTCTCTCCCTCTTCAATTGCCCTTTTTGTATTTATTCCTTTCGTTTCTTGTTTTTCTTATCTTCGATCTTACACTCATGATCACTCAGCAAATGAATTTTATTTTTGCACACATCTGCTGTCTGTTCCTTTGTCGTTTGTGGTTGCAACAAAAGATTGCGCTGGCTTGTAGTACAAGAAAAAAAAAAAAAAAGAAATCCAAACCAACTGACTGACCATTTGACCGAAAGTAAGGATATTGCTTTTTTTTTTTTTTTGAGGGATTTTTATTTTCTTTTTCGCAATTTCTTATATAAAAGGCCCTGCTGTTCTTCATTTCATTGCAAGATTATGTTCCATAATTTGTTTTTTCTTTCAGTTATATGTTCTTTTTTTCGCTCATACACACTCGTCTATTTTCTTTTAAATCATGTGCCGCCACGCTACCATCGCCTGCTGTTGTTCCTCATCGTTTCAGCTTTAAAGCAATTGATCCTTTTTTCTACTTCTTTATTATCAGACTTTTTGTGTTGCAAATTTTTTTTCTAATCATTGTAAATTTTTTTTTATTAGAGCATGTTTGATTCTTTTGTACTACAGCTCGTGTAATTGTAATCTCAAGTTCCGTTTTGAAAAGCCGGAAGAATGGCTAAAAAGTATCATCTTACACTAAATTGAACTGACTAGATTCATAATTCGTCAAACTCAGCAACATTTGTTCCATAAAGCCAAAAATATGTACTTTGAAATGATATCCAGCTGTTGGTAAGCATGAAAAGGCGGTTGCCCTTAGAGACTTAACCCGAAACAGGCCCAGCTCATGATGTAACATGTGAAATCCCTGTTGGCAAACATTGACGATAGTTCATCTGATAAATCTGCCAAGAGTTTTGAGACAATGCCCAGAAAAAATCGCTTAGAGCACTTCTTCAATTCGAAATCAACTCACATAAGTCAACTCATCATTCCAATACAGTCGAAATTTAAATATGGAGTTGCCAGGTTCGAAGCACGGCTCATTTGTAACCACCAACTCCACACTGATTCTTTCTAACTTCGTGCGAAGAAATCCACTGCATTTACTGTACTTTGGCCTCTTGTCTGTTGTAATGGAGATGTCTACAGACAGCCAACGCGCTTATAGCCTAGACAGACGGCAGCCTAATTACGGATTACCGAGTTAATTCGAATTAACTTGGGCATTAACTGCAGCTAATCCGCATAAACTCTATGAGTTAATTGTCAAAATAAAAGAGGATTAGGTCTATTGTGAATTTTTCTCGATCCATTTTACAAAAAATTAGGTGTGTTCGCTAACAAAAAACTTTCAACAATTGTTAACAGTTTTCAACATAAAAGGCGTTGGCGAACAAATAAATCCAGCTGTCAATTAAGAACTGTGAATGTCAATTTACAAGTTTCTAATAGTTTTCAGTTCACGAACTTCTTGTAGATTTTCTCATATCGAGAGTGACAGATGACAGAAATTGATAGTGATAGTAATGTAAATGAGCAGACCTAATAAAACAGCAATCAGCCGTTTAGTTAATCCGCAATATTGCCGTCTGTCAGGTTATTATTTTATTCGGATTAAGTGCGCCGGTAATCCGGAATTAGGCTGCCGTCTGTCTAGGCTGTATTACATTTTCCACTCTTTCACCATTGAAGTTGATGGTACATAGTATTTATTAAGCCTTTTCTTGGTCTCGGTGATGGTTTTTTTACGCAAAAAAATAATGCTTGATGAGTACAAGATATACACTTTTTCATTTTCGTCCAAGTTCACAAAGTTATCTGCTTTCGATTGCTGTCAAACACAAACTAAATGACGCATCTTGCTCAAAATTTGACTGTAGTCGATTAAGAGATGGTAGTTGACAGGAACGGTATTGCATTTAAAATTTTAAAAATAAATAAAAATAAAAATGTGGCACTTATAAGGCCCGAAGGGCTCTTTAACCTAGCTTCTCTTCCATTACTGTTTTGTGCGTGTTAAATTTTTGGACAGTATTAAAAGGGAGGTCCCTTATTTTTATTTTATTTTAGCCGGTTCTGAACGTTCTTTTTATTACCAATTGCTTGCCGACAAGTGGGTACCTTTCGAAAGAAAAATCTTTTCGATATCAAATTTGTTATGCTTCAGCCATGGATTGAACCCACGACCTACCGATCAGATGGCCAAAACACTAACCTACAAATTTTTGATCTATTTACGTCAAAGGAGAGTAACGAATAAAGTGCAGCCATGAGTTGTATGAGCTGTATCCGAATATTTATGGTAAGTCCATTAAAATATTACCGCTCGATTATACCGAGCCAAAGGAAAAGTTTTGCTCTAACGGAGAATCCGTTCTAACATATTCGCAATACCATATTGGACGCCAACGAAGAGAATAATCGGTTGGTGCAAGGGAGCATCAGCTGAAGCAGCGTCAAAGTCATTTTGCGAAACGAATTAAAAAATGTTTTACTTCTCAAGAGGTTCTATTTTGAATCCAGCAATAGTAACCGTTGAAGATACAAACGAAACCACCAATTAAATGATGAAGTACTACAGCGTCTATCAACGTTTAGCATTTCCAACTGGCCTCAGTATACAAACACAAAAACTGGGTACAGATAAAGTGCTCACACGTAGTAAAAATCAGTGG
This sequence comes from Megamerina dolium, assembly GCA_963854835.1. NCBI lineage: Eukaryota > Metazoa > Arthropoda > Insecta > Diptera > Megamerinidae > Megamerina > Megamerina dolium. The sequence continues at coordinate 10,837,833 of OY978528.1, forward strand.
TAAAAAAAGCTAAGTCCAAATCGAATAGAATATTTGTGTTCCAGTCATGTTTTAAAACTTAAGAAATGCAATGTGACCTGAAATGTGTTCAACAAAAAGGCAATCAATGACGTTTAAAAACTCCTAAGACAATTTGTAATAACAAATGCTCCGAAGAGTTAGCACCGGAACTCTGATCAACCCTTCCTGGTGCGAGATAAGAACTTCGAAAGTAATTTGATCAAACTTTTTTTTAGCATAAGACCAAATTATCAATCAATCAATCAAGGACAGGACAAAATTTTAAAATTAAACAAATAAATATTGAATGAATCGAAACAGATTTCTATTCAAACCCATTATTAGGGATGGGACTTCACTGAAATAGTATAAGGTCCAGCAGCAGCAGCAGCAGACTGGTCAAAGTTTCGCCTTATATAGCTTCGGCTCATTAAATTATGATTGGCATACAATGTGTGTCTAAATGCATTTTGCATAAATATTTTCTAAACTAATCTTCTGCACAATAAAACAAAAAAATTACAAGTACCTACCGGTAATAATGAAATATTCAATGAAACTGTATTAAATTCATTAGACATGCTTTATTATGGTATTATTTGCAGTACTATAGGTATTTACATTTTGCTACTTGTAAGTAAGTACTTGTGCATAATAAATGACTACATCATATGAACTCATAGGACATAAGTACATTAGACAGTCGCTGAAGGACTTAATTTTCTTTTTTTTTTTTTGTATTACCTTTGAAGACGATTAATTTCAGCGCTTTCGTTTTTTTTTTTCTCAGCCATAAATAAACTGAACACAATCATAGGATAGGATACACGTTCCCATATTCAATATTTTTATAAAATCATTGATGCGATGAATTCCTTTTCTTTTGGCTACAAGTAACCCAAAAGTGAAATGATTTGGAAAATGATTGCATTGAGTATCCCAATTTCAAGAAGAAAGAAACCAAACAAAAACAAATGTTTACAATAGGTATGTAAACATATTGTTTGCATTGTTGTTGGTTATTTTTATTGTATTGTATAACATTTTATACTATACCAGTATGATTGTAAGTACTGAATAAAATATCAATTACAAGGATATGTGAATGATATGCTAACAAAAAATTCCACGATATTTATATTGATAAGGATATGTAATCGTATGGATGTATATGATATTCCAATGCTTAGTACATTTAAAAAGAATTAATTCATATTTCTCTTTCAGTTACGGCAGTTACATTGAAGATCAAGTGGCATTTAAAAGGAAAACAGCTGTTGGCGATGTATTTTTTTTGGGATATTCGAATCAAATTATTTTGAACAAATATTTAGAAATTTCTATATTTGACATGAAGTCCAAGAATGTGGAGCGCTATTGAAAATGAATTTAATCGGTCAATGGTTAAGCTCACACCGAGCAATCAGAAAGACTAGCCGACTTACCTCAGACAAATTTTTAAAAATGATTGTATATTCCTTGCCAGCAAGACCGTAAAATCATTTGTGGCTTCTCTTCATTTTCTCTCATTCATTTTTGCACACATGCCGCACTCCATCAGCTCTTGTTGAAACTTCTGCATCGACTTTTCTTCTGTTTCTTGCGCTAATAGCACAGCAAATGCTTTGAATGACAAATTTACGGTTGTCCAATAATCAGTTCTCCTTACAGTAGAACCCACCTGCTTAGGTCTTTTGTAACGAATAATCCCAATAGGACTATTTCTGGCAACGACCTTTGCAGGTGACCTCTTCTCTGCAAGAAACTCCGATTAATCATGCAACCCAACAAGTAGCCGTGCGGTGATGGGCACCATTTCATTTTTCGGCCCAATAGTCAATTCTCCTTACAGTAGAACCCACCTGCTTAGGTCTTTTGTAACGAATAATCCCAATAGGACTATTTCTGGCAACGACCTTTGCAGGTGACCTCTTCTCTGCAAGAAACTCCGATTAATCATGCAACCCAACAAGTAGCCGTGCGGTGAAACTGGTAGACGTCGATCCATAATTCGGCATATCCGCGGATATGTGAACAGTGTTACTGGCTACCAGTATATACTGCAGAACTTTCACCGACACTCTTTAGGTCCAGCTGTAGCAAACCGAAGCGGTAGCAGATTTCTACCAATGACCTAAATTAATTTCGTCATAGATAAATCGTCAATCATCATGACTAGATGCAATAATAAACCATATTTCCATGAAACACTGAGAATAGTCTGGAAAGTGGTGAGCAGAAGCCACCACGGCCTAATCGTGTCCCTATCAGCTGCCTCGTTCGTCACATCGATGATAGCATCCTTTGCCAGATGCTCTGATGCGAGGGCAAAATTTACCATGTTACTCTAGATGAAACCTAGTTTGACAGAACAAGCCGCCTGAAGGTTGCTAGGCTTTTCGGACTGAAGCTTTTCCAATTTAGGACTCTTGGGAACAGCAAATACTAAAGACTGCTCCATTAGGCAAATTCCTTTTACCTGGCACTGCGAGATGAATTTCGTAAAATCAGATTCCGCATTTGTCTTTAACTGGCCTACATCGTTACCAATCATTGCGAGTCCAGACTTATCCAACCACCCGCTTACAGTTTCCCCCACCAGAGTGACGCATAAAGAGTCGGTGTTTGAATTCTCAGACACGTGATACATCAACTGCCTTAAACATATGATTTGGAGTTAACGATCTAATTTGATCCCCTCTGGCATGCCCAATAACATTCTCAGAAGAGCTGATAGCCTGCAGCCCAGAGGCTGGAGCCCGGATGTGTGGTCAGTGGTGGACACATTTAGAGCTATATATGATTAAAAATTGTATATAATTGTATATCAATTAATAATTGAAATTTCATTTTGGATAGGGTTCGTCACATGGACAGAGCCCAAGATTCTCAAGAAAGCTCATTAAAACTGGGAGGCACCAGGTACCCAAAGTCCTCATACTAGTGATCCGTCAAAATCGTATTATTTGCAGAGCGTACCAATATTGGAGAAATGTTGGACGTGGTGTATCGAGAAAGGGAGATTACGTTGAAAAATAAAACGTTTTATTGCCAAATATGGTGTTTCTACATTCAATTTTCACACACCATCAAGAAGATAGTTATTAAAATCCTCATACCTATTGGTGAAAAACTAGTCCAGACGCAAAATCATTCGCCATAAGCAGGAACGTGTGGTAATCAATTAGTGGTAGGTTCGGACTATAAGGTGAATGCATATAAACTTCCCAACCAAACTCGCAGAGCTTCTGGCGAATCACTATCGATATATGTGGGCTGGCTTTGTCCTGATGGAACATAATTTCTCTCCTATTGGCCAAAGTTGGTCGATTTTGGGCGAGCGCTTCCTTCTTAGGGTCGAATTGTTGACAGTACAGGTTCGAAGTAAAAGTTTGGCCGCAGGGGCATAGCTCATAGTAAATGATTCCATGCCAATCCCACCAAATACACAGTAAAACCTTCCTTACTTCGTCAATACTGGCTTGGCCATTGTTTGTGCTGGCTCACTTTGAAGCGAGCACGACCGTTTTCACTTGACGGTGTCGCAGGTGACCCACTTTTCATCACCAGTCACCATCTGTTTCAGAAATAGGTCGATTTTGGTGGAATTCAGTAGCGAGCGCTTCAGTGATGGTAATTCGGTCAATCAAATTTTATTGCATTAACTCACGTGGCACGCAAACATCAAACTTCTTTGAGTAGCCAGCCTTTTTTATACCCTGCATAATGCAATATGCATGGTATATTCATTTCGGTCAGATGTTTGTGTCCACTTGAAGGAATCCCCGGAGATATAGACATAGATATATATTCGTGATCAGCGTCGATTAAATTTTCGATTTAACGATGTCCGTCCGTCCGTCCGTCCGTCCGTCCGTCCGTCCGTCCGTCCGTCCGTCCGTCCGTCCGTCCGTCCGTCCGTCCGTCCGTCCGTCTGTCTGTCACCTGGCTGGTTCGCACGATAACTTGAGTAAATATTGAGCTATTTCGATGAAATTTGGCATAAGTAATCTATGATCCAAGGGTACGGAGGGGATTGATATTGGGCATGATCGGCCAATAACCACGCCCACACCAAGCATTCAAAGCGACTAACCTCGAAATTTTCAAAATCTTTAACTTGCTATAACTCACATAATATACCACTTGGGACAACAATATTTGGCACATAGACTTATATTATACTACTATATAACCTCGCCAAAAGTGGTTGAGCCACGCCTACTTTTTAGCGTAGCTCTCATACAAAGTGTCTGTACTGCTTTTAAATTGAAACAGCTGTAACTTCTACAATCTTCCGTCCAGAATAACCGTAATTGACAATTAGATTAATATGGTAGTCGGAAATAATAAAAAAAAATCAGTGTGCCACGCCCACTGCTTTTTGGGTCTCCCATACAAAGTTGCGGATATTAAAAAAAATGTTACCGGTTATAACTTGCAAACTATTCAGCGTAGAATAACAAGATTTAAGGTATGGAATAGTATTGTACGAGCAACTAGACTCACTTGAAATGGGTGCGCCACGCCCACTGTTTATTGTAGCCCCCATACAAATTTTAAATTGAAACAGCTGTAACTTCGGCAATCTTCTGCCTAAAATAACCATAATTGACACTTAGATTAATATCGTAGTCGGCAAAAATCTGGCAGAAAATCAGTGTGCCATGCCCACTCCTTCATGAGTCTCCCATACAAAGTTAAGGGAATTAAACTGAAACTTTTAAACTTCATAACTTACAAACCATTTAGCGCAGGACAAGCGCAGATTTAAGGTATGGATTAGTATTGTACGAGCAACTAGGCTCACAGAAAATGGGCGCACCACGCCCACTGTTTACCGTAGCCCCCATACAAATTTTAAATTGAAACAGCTGTAACTTCGGCAGTCTTCTGTCTAGAATAACCATAATTGACACTTAAATTAATATCGTAGTCGGCAAAAATCTGGCAGAAAATCAGTGTGCCACGCCCACTCCTTCATGAGTCTCCCATACAAAGTCAAGGGAATTAAACTAAAACTTTTAAGCTCCATAACTTACAAACCATTTAGCGTAGGACAACGAGATTTAAGGTATGGATAAGTATTGTACGAGCAACTAGGGTCATAGGAAATGGACGCGTCATGCCCACTGTTGATAGTAGCCGCCATACAAAATGACCTAATTTCTTTTAAATTGAAATAGCTGTAACTTCTGTATGCTTCTGTCTAGAACAATCTTAATTAACACTTAGGTTAATATGGTAGTCGGAAATAATCTGCCGAAAAATCAGCGTACCATGCCCACTTCTTATTGGGGCTCCCATACAAAGTTGAGGAAATTAAACAAAAATGTTAACCACCATAACTAAGAAACTATTCAACGTAGGACACCAAATTTAAGGTGTGGATTAACGTTGAAAAATTAATTGGATTTACTAGAAAGTGGTAAGCCACGCCCACTTTTATATAGCTCCCATACTAAGCCTCGGAATTATCTTAAAATCCTTTTACTTCGTCAAAGTCAACCACATTTATATGCAAAATTGTTTCTCGAAAAGTGGAAATAAAAGAAAAGTTGGATATTCGAGTAAACTTTTTATATATAAATCTACATATGCAGGGTATAGTTTGGTCGGCCCCAGCCGACTGTAAGGAGATTTTTTAATTATTCAAAACTGTTATGTGGTTGTTGTTTAGTGCCTCTGCTATGTCCTAAAAATTTGCATACCGGTCTAGAGTGATGTTAACGAAACAAAAATTACGTGCGCTTGGCTATTAAGAGTTTCATAAACACTATTCACGGCTTATTTGCTCTTTACTGAGCCATGCAGTCACAAAAGTGTCTGCGATGTTTTCTTGCTAACGCCATCAAGCTTATACAATGCGAGATATACCAGGTGTACAAGCTTAAATTCGCTGTTTGCTCGTAGATGGCGTTAGTGAGCATATTGAGCTATTATCGACTGTGCATCCTTTTTTTTAGGAGTTCGACACCTGTTTACAACAACATACATTTTTCCTCGTATAATCATGTCTAGTTTCGTGCCAGAAAAAGCGCATATGCGGGAAGCTAACCTTTTTTACTTCAATTTGAAGAGTCGCATCGAATGCTTTTGACCTATGGTGACAGTGCGCTATCGGAAACCACTTGCAGAGACTGGTTTCGTCGGTTCAAAGAAGGCCATTTTGACTTGAGTGACAAGAAGCGTGAAAATAGACCCAGAAAAGTTGAGGACCATGATTTGCAGGCTCTTTTGGATGAGGAACAACACCCAATCGCAAAAAAATGCTTGCCGAACAGTTAGGTGTTACTCAACAAGCCATTTCCATAATTTTTGACTTTCTATGAAAAAAATTGTGTTTTTTTTTTGTTACCAAAAACAGCGGATTTAAGCTTGTACATCTGGTAGATTACTAAAACCAGCTATTGGAAAAAATAATGGATTTGATTTTACTACACTTGATACATTGCATATTGCATACTTTTAGGCTTACGTATATATATATATTTAGATTCACTGCAATTGTTATAAAAAAAAGAGAACTTCTTTCAGTAATTAAACATAATTTTAATATAATTTATTTATAATTTATATATGATATAATGATAATTAAATAATAATTGTCATCATCATCATCATTATCATTATCATTAACGCCATTATAATTATTATGAAGATGATAATTGATTAATAATATAATTAAGAATTAAGAATCAAGAATCATTTTACAATTTAAATAATAACTATGACTAAAATATATTATATATGTAGTATGTATTTATGTGTATATATAGTATATACATATATATATACTTAAATATTATATTAATTTATTTAATATTATTTGTTTGCTCTTTATTAGCTCATGTTAAATTTTTTAATTTATTTTATATTTCAATTTCTTTTTTGCTTGTTTTTTATTTTTTATACAATACATAATAGTTAATTGTATTAATTTCGCATGTCTATATTTTCAATTAAATAATTCAATAATTTGCCTTTTTTTTGTAATAGTTTAATTTTATTTTTTTTTTTAATGTATTACCTATGTATGTATATGAATAGTGTTTAGCTTGTGTATTTGAATTTTATTTTAACAAAATAATTGATGATATTTGCATTCATGTATGTTTTTATGCAATTTTTATTTCTTCTTATATTTTTATACAATTTATTTCCACTTTTTTTTTTGGAATTTTGCATAATTTGTATAAATGTGTATGTATATAACTTTTGTTTTAAACATAATGGAAGAAATAAAAAATTAAAAAAAAAAAAGAAACAAAATCCTAATATAAAAATATGAGACATCGTTTTAATGTAATTATATTTTCTGTAGACAATTTTGGAATGGCCAAAGTTATTTTTAAAACAAATAAATGAAAAAAAAGCTCTTTAATTAATTTACAATTATTTGCTTTTTGAATTAACATTTCTTCTCAATATATGAATAACAAATTATGATATTTTTTAAAATAAATTCCATTTATAAACGGCTGACTCTATGGGTATAACGTAAATTTATTAGAATATTTGTAAGGAGAAAGCGAAAGCGAAAAAACATAGAAAGTAAATGTTGCCCCAGAGATCGAATATCAATTTCACAACAATTACAAAATACAATAACAAAACAAAAAAGACCACTTATGCTAAAGAAAAACAGAAACCAAAATGAACAGAAGAAATATCAAACGCAAAGGAAATAATAGAAAATATTATTACTCATCATAGACTTACTAACAAATGTTAGAATTAGAAGAAATAATTTTATAAAATACAAAGAAAATTAAATATAATTTCAAAGAAATAAAAATCACACACAACTGTGAGTAAACTTTTCTTCTCTCTCTCTCTCTCTCTCTCTATTGCATAGATCTCTAACTCAGTGCAAATTTTTATTATTGATATTATTAATGTCTTTCTTTATGCCATTGAGCATTTTGCTTAAGTTTTATTTTGTTTTATAGTTGTGTTTAAAATTTTTTTTGCCATCGCAATGAATTACTCCGTGCTCACAGTGCTCATTTATTTCATTCATTCTCACACTATTGCAAGGATCCACTATGTATTTAATATGTGTGTGTGTGTGTCTATCGCTCTCATAGATTTATTATTGTTGTTGTTGTTGCAGTCATCATCATCATCATCATCATCATCATCATCATCATCATAATCATCATCACACATTACTATCAGTACCAACAGCACCAGTGAATGAAAATGGTTGAGCATTTTTAACGATACTTGCACGATCATTAACCGTTGGTGTTGCAAATCCTGATTGTACTGCAGCTTGACGCATTTCTGCAGCGGAAGCTCTATATGTATAAATTTATGTAATGTGTGTGTGTGTGTGTGGAGAGAGTAGGGAAACAAAAAATAAATATATTAAATTGTCAATAATCAATTTTAATTTATTATCATAAAAATTATTTTTAAATATAAATTAAGTATAAATAAAATATTTATTTATTTGAAAAAATAAACGAGACGATTTTCAAAAAAAAAAAATTGAACTTATTTTTTTTTTCAAAAAATACGTAGAATACATTTAAAAAAAAAAAATAACTAATTCCAATGGAACCTAACTATAATTTTTTTAAAATAAAAAGCACAATGCGACAAGATTTTCGAGATGAGATGAATTATGGTTCTTTGAAAAGTCGTTTAATAGCTACAGTCTGTCACAAAATCTACGGAGTTTGACGCGATGAAGGAAGAATTGGAGGTATCGAATCAGTGTCCGCTATATCTGATGCCAGTCGATGTTCCATGTGCCCACTCACTATACATTTCGAACGGAATTATGATATTATATTCCCAGTATGAGATCAATGCTTAAGTCTAGAGATCCTGCTTAGGGGGCTACCTCCAAAATATTCAATGGCACATCTTAGAGGTGGCACTTCGACAATAAGACCAAGTATTCTTCCTTCACAGAGAGCATGGTCAGTCTTCTTATCAAAATACTACTTGAGTTGCTCAATTATCTATATAAAGTGGTATAGGTTAGGTTTAGATTATGTGGCTGCCTTCTATCCGAGAGGACACACTTAGGCCAGAAAGGCCCATTGTGGTACCTCCGAACTTCTTTTGCAACACTGTTGTACGTGGACAGCATTAGAAGGGACGTACTTATATTAGCCGGTTCCGAACGGCAGAACCCTTATGACATCACTTTTTGGAGCTTTGTCACAGAGCTTTTGTTACTGCCGGAAAGTGGTATAGAAGTTCCATCGTCTTTTGAGATGGCAGTCAGGGTGTATCCAAGACCACCTTTGAATCGTGCCAGTTCTTCTAAAATGATCAGTGAGTGTAGATTAAATTTGAATAGCGTTGCGAAACAAAATAAACTGTATTTTAAATGGGTTCCAGAACAGTGCCGTATTGCAGGGAATGAATTGGTCACTAATCTGACCTATAAGGGCTCTTGTAGGACACCTATGGTGCTAGAACGAATTTTCGGTGTCAGCTCTGCGAGATTGCCGCAATGCGTCAACGATTTTGCATATTGCTGAAAAGCTTTGTGAAAGAACCTGACAAAAAACTGGCGAAATTATTCTTACAATGGAGAAGAAAGAGCCTCAGGGATTTAGGGGGTCACCACTGGGCACAACATTGGAGATTCAGATTATTGGGTGATGATGTTATGAGCATGGGTTCAAGAAAAATAGATTTCATACTTCCGAAAGTATTTGGCTATTCTTACAATTGAGGAGAAAGAATCTCAGGGGTTCAGGGGGTCACCAGAGGGTACAACATCGGAGGTTTAGATTATTGGGTGATGATGTTATGAGCATGGTTTCAAGAAAAATAAATTTCATACTTGCGAAAGTATATTTGACTACTTTCAAGTGCATTTGATGTTTTCTAAAGTATATTTGATTATTTGAGCAAGCAAAATCGCTTAAAATCGGATTTGAACTAGTTCCCGAGGCACCTCATTCACCAGACCTGTCCCTCAGCGACTTCTATCTGTTTCCCAAACTCAAGAGGTAGCTCCCTGGCAAGCGATTTTACTCAAATGAGCAACTCCTAGCTGAAACTGAGGTCTATTTTGGAGAGCTTTCGGGGAAATGCTTTTTGAACGGGATAAAATAATTAGAACATCGTAAGGACTTGAACACGCGAGCAGTCAGTGCAGCATTCTCAGAATTGGAAAGAAAGTCGAGTCGGATGGGTCTCACGGTGAACGAGGGCAAGACGAAGTATCTAGTGTCAACAAACAAAGAGTCCCGACGTCTTGGACAGCACGTCACTGTTGACAACTACGCTTTTGAAGTTGTAAGGGACTTTGTCTATCTTGGAACCAGCATTAACAGGAGTAATGACGGCAGCTTGGAGATCATGCATATCAAGATAGGATAACTCTTGCTAACAGGTATTACTTTGGGCTGAGTAAGCAATTGAGAAGTCGAGCCCTCTCTCGAAGAACGAAAACTACACTCTACAAGTCTCTCATCATGCCTGTCCTAACATATGGCGCTGAATCTTGGATAATTTCCACCTCGGATGAGCGAATGCTTGGAGTTTTCATGAGAAAAGTCCTACGCAAGATCTTTGGACCTATTTGCGTTGGTGGCGAGTACCGAATAAGGTACAACCATGAGCTGTACGAGCTGTATGCCGATATTGACATAGTAAAGCGCATCAAAATCCAGCGGCTGCGCTGGCTAGGTCATGTCGAGCGAATGGAAGAACACGCTCCAGCTAAGAAGGTGTTATATTCGGAACCCGCTGGACGCTGGACGGCGCAAAAGAATAAGACCAAACCTCCGGTGGAAAGACCAAGTACTGGAGAACCTGACGGCGCTTGGAATTTCTAACTGGCGCCAGCTAGCGAAGAACAGAGATGGCTGGCGAAGCATGTTATTTTCGGCCTAAATCGATATTCGGTTGTTATGGCCACATAAGTAAGTAAGTAAGTAAGGACTTGAAAGGAATGAATGTTTCTTATTTCACTTATTCCAAAACATTTGATTTACCTAGTATGTGATACATAACTTACATAATGTTCTTCGAAAATCATTATCTTTATAAATTTAAACAATTTGTGTTAAAATAGGAATTATAAAAGCAATATTTGTAATAAATGCCTTTGTAAATAAGAATAAATTTATATTAAATTTAAATAAATTATTATATAAATAAATATTTTAGTATATACTTGAAATTCTAATACGTACGTATTAAAAAAAAAAATTAAATTATAATTCCAAATTCAAGTTCTGAGTTTCATTTTAAATCGATTGAAAGCATTGTAATTATCATTAGAAATGACTTGATAAATTAAAACGAATAAACCAACACATTCGAGTTATATCGTTTTACTATTATATTGTCTTGACTCAAAGTGAAATTCAGAATATGCCGCTACTATTCATATAGTGCGAAAGATAAATTATGTTTATGAAGAAAAAAGAAAGTTGTACTACATAATATAAATGATAAAAACAAAGCACTTTAAAGCATTAGCAAAATATTATTAACAAAAATAAAAAGAATTTGAGAAAATTTTTATTATTTTGCCTTCTTTTTTTCACCCAAATGCTGCTGGAATATTAAAGTTGTTACGAGTATTGTGCACTTATTCAACTCTTAATCCAATTGGCAGTTTATAAGTTTGGCGTCATCGCTGATTGCAGATTTAATATGAAGTAAGCAATTGTTATTGTCCACAATGCGTATGTATATTTACGTGTGTGTGTGTGTGTGTGTGTGTGTGTATGGAAAGGAAAGCTAATGCAATTTATATAATTTTGGGCAACATCAGCTATTGCTTAAGAATTCCTTTTATGATATAGTTTCGATTAAAAGTTCGATACAAAAGAACACACTGCAAATTATACTATAAAGCACAAAATTAATAAATATAGCAATTAGTTTATAAAACTAGAGAACTTTTAAAAAGCGTGCTGCTTTATTATGATATTTTACATAAATATTTCGATAATTATAATAAATTTGAAGCCTACTCTTAGGTACAGTGTATTTTCATATAGTTTTATGTGTAATAAGTTTATTAGCAATTTTCTTATTCAATTAATTACATAATAGATATGTTTTTGAAGCTAAATACAATACAATGCAGAATAAAATAATTATAATTAAATACATAAATTCCATTAATAAGCGCATAAATATCAATTCTCTTCAATATTGATAGAATTTATATTCGAATTATTTGATTTTTATTAATAAAACACATTGAAAACACTTTTAACGAAGCGAGAGCAAAAACAAATAATAAATCTGAGCAAAATTTTACTAATTCAATTTATATATGTATATAGTAGGTATGTATATATAATTTATTTATTTTTATTCAATATTTTTTTCCTATATTCTATTTACTTTTAATACAATTAAAATTGCTTCAATTTTTCTCTTTCCAAAAAAAAAAAAATAAATAAATAAAATAATAATAATATTAAACATCTATTCATGTACCTATTTTTCTCTGGCATGTACATAGTTACTAATATGTATGACTAGTATGCAAATAACTCTGGCTGTTTATGTGTGTGTTTATATCTTTAGTTCTTTGGAAGCTATATATGTGTATTTAATATCCTTTATTTCTAGGTGAATAATTATACAAGATAAAGTATGGTATTTTCATTTTCATCACAACTTGCATTGATTGAAACATCAATTTCACATTTCATGAGTGCTCTTTTGCACTATAGAAGACACTGTCCTCTCTATTACATACATCGTTTTCTCTACAATTTCTATTTACATGATGAATAATCACAAGGAAAGAGTTCTCCCTAAGTGCTCGTAATTAAAGATGGCACTGAGTATTATACAGAAGTAGTGGAGCGTGTATAATAGTCGTGCCTTATCTCTGACCACCTCATATAGATAGCACTTCTTCTATTTTGAATTTTACTTTGCATCGAAATCGATTTGCAATGTTGCATCAACATGTTGCATCAGCATGTTGCTTAGATATGTTGCTTAGACATGTTTCATCAGCATGTTACTTAGTCATGTTTCATCAACATGTTGCTTCAATATATGAATTTTCAATTTTCAATTCTAAATCAATTTCGACTTAGAGTAAAATTCAAAACATGCCCAAAATCCTAACGCTTATTGCTCTTCACCGTACAGAAAGTCTGTTTGAAGAAAAAATTTAACTACCATCTTGGTTAATTGGTTTTATTATGTTAGACATTGTCATGAATAACGAATATATTTAGAGAATCGTGGAAAATTTGTGAAAAATCACATTTAATCGAAATGATATTTTTGGACTAGTTTTAGATGAAATAATTTAAAAAACAAGCGAATTATTTTGGGGTGGCCATTTTGAAACCACTAGATTCAAAGAAAAAATTACAACAACTAATTATTTCATTATTGCAAAAATTTCTAAATTTGTTTAAAGCAACATAAGGAGCGCATTACTTCAAAAAAATAATTAAATTTTTGAAATTAATAAAATAACATTTGAAATAAAGAAATTTCAAGTCCCATTAATTTAATTTCTAAATTCTAAAACAGTTCACAATTCGGATTCAAAAAAGTTAATTTCCACGATTCAAAAAATAGGTTGGGTTGTCGTAAAATACTATCCTGTCCTATCAAACAAATTCAGACTTTTACTTGCTGGGAAAGTGGCATTCTGTACTAAAAAAAAAAATCACTTTTTGATTGACCGATTCAGTTCGAAATTAGAGAATGGAAATTGAGAAAGATAAAATTTGGCATTTTTTACAGTTGAAATTGTTAATGGAGTTTATGGTACCGATAATGTTAGCGCCAATTACTGACAACCTTAAGTCCGTGGATTCCTTTCCAGCAGACCTAGTTAGGTCCATCATATATATTATCGAATTAGACCATCATTTTAACAGGTTATAGCATCGCCCAAAAGCTAAATAAAAACCATAAAATAATTTTAAACCATTTCCATAAAGTTGGATTCAAAAAAAATCTCGCTATTTGCATGTCACACGAATTGGCGCAAAAAATTATGGTTTCACGTTTCCCCAACTGCGAAAACTTAATCAAAAGAAACAATATCGATCTTAAACAAAGTGGTGATGAGAAATGGTTCACATATGACAATACTGTGCACAAACGATCGTAATCAAAGCGTGATGAAGCGGCTCAAACAATCGTCAAATAACCAGAACCCTAACGAACAGAAAGGTTTTACTGTACATTTGGCGGTGGAACTGAAAATGAATCATCTACTCTAAAGTGCAACCATATAGCCAAACATTAAATTCGGACCACTCTTATCAACAATTAAACCATTTGATCGACCAAAAATGCCCAAATTGGCGAAAAGGGGAAGTACTGTGTTCTATTAGGACATCGACAGCTCCGAGAGCTTGATGGGGGAAGTTGTCATAAATTCATCTTATAATCCAGCAATTACCATTATTTTTATCATCGCAAAACCTACGTAGTGCTAAGAAATTGGCATGAAGAAAAATTGGGTGAAAATCCCTTAGTCTAGTTTTTCACCAATCGAGAGAGACCAAGGCTTCTATGTGAAATAAACTCTTGAAATAAATGTAAAATTAATGAACATATTTTCCCCAGATCAATATTGGAGTATTAATTCTTTAATTATATGAATATATTGTATTTCAGTGTTAATTGAAAGCCAATCATTGCATATTGAAAAAAAATACAGGAAATACAATCAATTCTCAAGCCAAGTTGTGATGAAAAATTCCAAGATATAGTTGCTTCATCTTATAAATTACTTCACTGCTGCGGTTTTTTTTTTTTTATTCATTTATATTTTATTGTTTGTTATTATATTTCTATAATTTTTGCTGACGACTTGGTGAACTACATTTGTCATTGAGAATGTTATAATTTTGTTTGGTTTTATATGTGAAATCTGCAATCTTATTACTAGCTGCTAATTTTGTCTCTAGTTTAGCCAATTACATGAACACTTTGTGTCTGCATATTATTATTTTTTTTAATTTTTCACTAATTAACTGCATTTTACACATAACTACCTAAGTCTGAGATCAATTTGTGATGTGAATATTCATCAATTGATTTTATATTTTATATTTCGAATATTTATAATTTGTTAATTTATAAACACACACGCGCAAAATATGTTTAATTACAAGTTTTAACAATTTTTTTAAAATTTTTAATTACTGCTTTGCTATACTTTAATTTTTTGGTGGGGCTAGTATTATATGGTACACTTGAAATTGTTTGCTCTGCATTTTGGTTTTCTTTTTTTTTTTGTTTTTATTAAATTTAATTTATATATATATATTTATTTATAGCCTTTATGGTATTTATGTATATTTTATATTTTTAACTCTTATTTTTTTTTTTTTTTGTAATTTAATTGCAATTTTTTTTAAATAGTTTTTCAATCAACAAAAACACCGAAACTATGCGAAAAAACCAACACAACACTACGTACGTAGTATAGACGATATATATGCCAAAGTATGTATGTATATATATGTATATGAGAGAGTATTAACAATTCATTTGTTTTTGTTGCTATTGTTGTTGTTGTTGTTGTTGTTGTTGTTGTTGTTGCTGTATATGTGTTTAGTCTTATATTGTTGATATATTAATTAATTTGGTGTGTATGAAGAATTCATTTATGTTGGACGCCAAACATCTGGATCTTCCATTAATGTTATATGCTGATCGGTGCCCATTTGCATTTGCCCACCACCCTGTTGCATTTGTGTAGGTGATGTTGCTGCAGCAGCCATATCTTCACGTGATGCTCTGATATTTTAATTTTAATTTTTTTGGATTTGTTTATTTGTTTAGTGGATGAGTGATGATGAAATGAATAATGTGTATTTGGTTAGTATATTAATGATTTAGTGTGTGTGTGTGTGTGCGATAATGTATAAAGTATATGATTTATTTATTTATTATTATAATTAGTAGTAGTAGTAGTAGTAATAATAGTAGTCGCAAGGTGTTAAGCAGCAAGAATTAGATAGAAAGAAATTCATATATAAAATCACAATTATTTTCATTAGCTTTCAGTAGCTGTTAATAATAAGTTGATGTTATTCTGGGGTAGAGGAAATAACACATATTTATATAGGATCTATGGGTAACTACAAATTAAATAAATTGAGGTTCTTCTTTGGTAGGAAATTTTGGGGAGAAAAATATCATATAAGCACTTATTAACTAATCACAACTAATCATAAATTTTAACTAAGGATATATGGGTACTTAAAATACTTAGGGATACATAAATCTACTCTCATTTTAGCTTTAATTCATACAAAAATAAATACTCGAATCAATCAATACAAGTTGTAATAAGTCATACTATTGATATAGCATACTTTTAGGTGCTTGCAAAAATATATAATCACTTTCAATTGCTTATTACAACTTTAAAATATCATTTACTTATCATATTTATACTTATTTCTACATTTAAATTGATATTTATTTCTACATTGCTACTCACTTTTTGCCTAATCCCATCAAACCGTAAATAACACCAGTGCCAAAGACTAAACCACAACCAAAAAATGTACCCAAACCGGGACATATAGCAATTGGCGGTATGGCAATGCTGTAAGAAAGATAGCATATATGAAAGGTTAAAGATATTAACAAAAAATAATAATTAAAATTTACATACATGCAATAAAATGCAGCACGATAAAATAATGGACGTGCTTCAACTTTTTCCACCATCTCACTAACACCACTAATGCAGAAGAAACAGCATGGTGCCTCCAACATCATAACAATGAATCCAACAAGCATTTCCAGCATGCCACCAACGAGACACCGAACGCTCAAAAATAATATCGTAATCACATTGTAAAGGCCAAAGATTACGCAAACTGTAAATGGAAGATGTGGAGGAAAATGTCAATAATTATAAATTGATTTAAATATTTTGTATATTTGAAATGAATAAATTTAAAATTCTCCAGTTAATTGTCCTAGGATGTTTTTGGAATAAAATTATTCTAAAATCCCCAGCCCAGCAAGTTGGTACCCCACACCTGATAGATAAATAGAAATACTATCGAAAAAAAAAAATAAAAAATTAATTTTATGTTTAAAGTAGGCGTGGTTTTCGTCAGATAACGCCTATATTTACATTTTTATAAAAATAATCGTATGTGCCAAACTTCAATGTTATAAATTTATATGTTGATGCGCAATGTACAGCCGATGTAATGTAATTTCGAAACGAAATAGGTGTGGTTTTCAACCGAAATTAGCCCACGGTCTAATATATATATTTTGTGTTCACACTAACTTTACATACTAAATTTTAGTTCGATAGCTTTATATTTTCGTGCGTAAAATGTGAAATTAAAAACTCAACAATATATTTTTGTATGGCAGGTAGGCATTGTTCCATTCAATTACGCCCATATTTAAACGGTACAATTAATGAGTAAAACTAATTACATGTATCGAGTTTCAGGTTGATAAGTTTATATTTTCGAGCTCAAATTGTGAAATCATACGTACGGAAGCATAAGTTTGTATGGGAGGTAGGCGTGGTTTTAAACCGATTTCGCCCATTCACGAACTCATACATTCGTTTGTGAATATATTCTTATGCACCAATTTTCAGCTTTATCGCCTGATAATTATAACCGCTATCGTGAGAACAGATAGATAGGCAGACAGGCAGTCATGGCTAAATCGACTGAGATCGTGCTTCTGATCATTCACTATTTGAATTCAAAGTATAAGAATGGCATATACATATATAACTTTCCTGGACCAAACAAATTAGACCATAAAGGGTCTTCCTTTAAGAGAGTTTAAGACCGTCCTATCCCGAGAAAAAAGTGGATGTTTTTGAGGAAGAATTCGGACATTGGGGCAAATATAACTTTAGAACTTTGATTTCAGAGTCGGATTCAAACAACCAAAACCTGTAGAAATTGACAGTTCTCATTTATGAAACCAGCCTGTGTCCACGATGAATCCAAATTCACACTAAAAATTCCATAAATAGCTCGGGCTTTTTTATAAAAAATATTTTATCGTATTGTATGTCCTAAAACTACATTTAATTGAGGTTAGAAAAAAAAACAAGACTGGGTAGATAATTCAGATCTGAGTTTCGAATTTAGCGACCAAAAAATTGAGATTCTCGTTTTTGTTGCTCCGTTTTTTTTTTGTTTTTTTTTTTTGTGTAAGGGCAAAGGCACGTAGTTATAGTCAAAGTTAAAACCATCTTTTAGTTGGAATGGGTTTTTTGGCAGATTTTTGTATGGGAAATATGTCCAACAAGTCGATTGTAACTTTAAAATCATTCTAGGTTACGTTAGGTTATGTGGCTGCACTCTCTCTGAGGAGACACACCAGAGGCCAGAAAGGCCCATTGTGATACCACCGAGCTTCTCTTCCAACACTGTTGTACGTATTAAATTTGGACAGCATTAGAAGGGACCTACTTATATTAGCCGGTTCCGAACGGCAGAACCCTTGTGCCATCACTTTAACATAGTTTTGTCACAGAGCTCTTTTAAGAAGCATTTTTGGAAAATTGTTAATGCCGGAAAAATTGCCAATTCTTGCCGGCAGGTGAGTACCGTTCGAAAGAAAAATCTTTTCGAGCCCCGGGTCGATCAGCTCAACATTTATGTCATAAAGTTTGAAAAAAGACTCTTTGCTCTGTTCGTCTAATACGTAGGTTGCCTTTTTATCTTTTAAAGGATGATCTAGTACATTTTCGTCAAATCTGACATTTCCATTGGAAAGTTGGATATTTTTTAACATAAACGTACTCAGAACATTTTGATGTATAAGCGCTATTTGTGTTCTTTCCAGTAACTTGAAAAAATCATCTCGGTCAAAAAATGGATTTAACTCGTGAACATTTTCGAGCTATAATTTTTTACGATATTCGAGGTGAATTATCTCAACAACAGTTCTTCGATCATCGTCATGAAGCACGAACCCTCCAGACAATTTATAACTGGTTTAACGAATTCAAGCGTGGTCGCCGTTCGCTCCAAGACGAATTTTGTGAAGGTCGTCCAAGGTCGGTCATTATGCCAGAAACCATCGATGCTGTGCATGAACTGATAATGAAAGATCGTCATATGACATACCTTGAGATAGAGGCATCCTTCGGCATTAGTTCCACCACCGTGCATTCGATATTGCATGAACACTGAGCTGTCAGAAAGATTTGTTCTCGTTGGATCCCACATAATCATCGCTCAAAAAAAAAAAAAGGCTCGATCGCGGTGCTTCGAAAGACGTTTTTAAGATCGTAACAGGTGACAAATCATGGATATGTGCGTATGAGCCCGCAACAAAACAGCAATCGACCGTGTGGCCACCCAACAAAAACCATATTTTGGAGGTGTCTGAGTCGGAGGGGCAAAAGTGCTTCGACAATTCGTTTAAGCGTATGCAAAAGTATATAAACCTTCATGGTGAATACTTTGAAAAAGAATAAAACCATTTTTGCGGGTAACCAAAGGTAAAGGGCAACCCTCGTATAATCATATTCGACCATAGCTGAACGGAGCTACGAAAGAGATATCCTCCACATTGATTCCTCAGAGCTTTCTGAATGCAAAATATGAATGTATTTTTATATGAATGCATACGACTAACCTAATAAATGAGTTCATTTATTATCATTAGCCCTTGAGACAGTTCAAATGAATGCTTCTTTCACTTTTAATGCATTTCATTGTTCAATAATTAACAAATAACAGATAATAAATTGTCACTCAATTATTCCAATTCATGTAAATCATCTAATCAATCAAATAGATGATAAAAAGCACAAATACAAAGCCCAACGTATTCGAGCGTAGTGTATGACTCATTTGCTGTCAATGTGGCTAATTCAAAAAAATAAAATAAAATAAAAACTATAATACCAAAAGAAACAACAATAATTAATCAGAACACATTTTGCCATGCAAAAATAAAATCATTTCACAGCTACGCGCTCCATATGAGTACATTCAACCAATTCAAGTCAGCTCAGTTGTAGGTATTGTATTCGTTACATAGGTACCTACACATATACACGTATAAACTGGTTTCTTGTATAAGTATTTCTTGCGGTTATTATTGTTGTTGTTGTCGATATGATTTTGTACCCAATCTCAAATAACAAAAAAAAAAAAAAAATAACAAGAACAACAATAATACCAACTAATAGCAAAATGATGTAAACTACTAGTTACGACTACATTTTATATATTGTAGCGGTAGTAATACTAGTAATATAGTATTGGACATAAAGGGCCAGTGGGCAAAAGATAGGGGTTCAATAAATAAATTTATGCATTCTAAAAACGTTGGCCAATTTAATGTAAACATAAATTTTGTAGGGGAGCCCTCTTAAGGAGTGATGATAGAGGTCATATTATTTACCCCTCTAAGAGCACTTCGAGTAAAGTTAAGAGCGAAATTTATGAAAAACGTAAACTTTATAAAGAAAAACCTCTACGAGGTAAAGATAGATGGTAAGAATGTGTTAAAAATAGATGCAATTTCAGATATTTTTTTTATTTTTCTAAAGTTAGGGACGAAATTCGACCTAACCTGATCAAAGCTAACTCCGGGTTCGAAGTCAACAAACTCCAAAAACCCGTAGAATTGTTTATGTTTATTGATTCAATCCTCCAGACTTTGGATTCATATTAGATGTTGATCAGGCAAAGGGTTCCAGCATCTTGGACAACACATGACTAACCAAGTAACAATTTACACTTTCAGAAGGCTAAAATGGAAGTAATTGCTTCGATAAGGATTCGGTAATAATTCCGCAAGGTTGTTTGTATCAATCGTTATAAAAGAGGTTTCCAATTCGTCTTTAGGAAAAAAATCAACGAGTTTTATAGCAGTTTGAGAGGAAGAAATTCATTGAGCAGCCGCTGAGCTGCTGAATGAAAGTTATTTCGTGAAGCCACATCTATATAGCTTCTAATGGGTCTTTAGAAGGCAAATCCAAAAGTTTTCTAGCAGTTTGCTTATACAATTGAGAGCATCGTTCTAATTTTGTAGCCTCTTTTAACGACTCAGACACATCTTCTCAATATAATATCTCAGCCAAAATTGCTTCCATAAACGAAGTGGAAATAACTTCTATAAAGAACTTATCCAAGTTCAATATGTTACTTAGATATTCGGCTAAGTAAGCAACTAAGAGGTCAGACTCACTTTCGTAGATCGAAAACCAAACTCTGCAAGGCGTTCTCATCTTGCTTGCACTTACATATGGTACAAAAACCAAAAAAGTTGTCTCCTTGGACGAGACTTTACTTGAAGTTTTCGAGAGAAATTTTATTTGAACCTATTTCCGCTTGGAGGCGAGTAACGAAGAAGTCACAACTATGAGCTGTATACCGATATTGACTTAGTTAAACGCATCAACATCTAGAAGCTGCGCTGACTCGGTAATATCGAGCGAATTGAGGAATAAACTTAAGCCAACAAGTTATTATATTCGGAACCCACTGAAGACCCGGGCAAGATCTAACCTCCACTGAAAGGAAGGTCTAACTGACAACAGCGAGAGAATAACAGAGGCGACTGGCGAAGTATTCGTTCGACCAAAACCGAGTCAAATGGGTTGTATTGACCAGTAAAAAGTAAGTTAATAAGCAAGTAAATGTAAAACCCATTGCAATCTAATTACGTTTCTGCTAATTTACGTAAATATTCTGACGGAAGCCTTATTCAAATATCTACCGGGTATAATGGCGCGCGTGTCAATATGACTTTTAAATGACAAAATGTTTTATGCAAAGTGCAAAAGGGTTAAGACAGACAGTTATCTACTTGAATACCGTTATTTTACTTAGTTATTTACTACTTAAACTACTTAAAGCAAGTCTTTGTCCTACTTATGAGGAAATTGGGAAAGTCGACAACAAACAGAATGCATGGATGTAGGTATAATTAAATAGTTATATATGTCAAAATTTGCTACTTGAGAATGTCTACTGTTCTACTTATTCGTTTACATTGCGATTAACGATTACAAAGCACATTTAATGGTGTGCAATATGCACGACTTTTGTGTGAGGCAAATCAGATTTGCTTGCTGAATTCATTATGGCCGGAAGCAATAACTATTGATCTTGTTACAATTTGAGGTTAAGCGGCTCTTAACCCCAAAATCTTTCACACGCGCGCGCATTGTTTGAGGAAATTACAAATTGCAAAATTCGGCGCGAACAAATACTGGCTTAAACGGATGTAAATGTGGAGAGATATTGTAAAAACTGAGTGGGATTAATGTCTGAATTTTAAGAGAGTGTTATGGTATCTGCTCGAAACTCACAACATTTGTGAACCTTTGTGACCTTAGGGTTTTGCGGACTCGCTAGCTACAATCAACGTATAGACAGTATTAGTGCGACACCAGAAGAAATTCCTTTTATGGATTAAAGTAATAGTCATTTAAAATTATATTCTGTGCTAATTTTAATAGGAGCTCATTCCTGTCCCAGAACCCTTGTGCAATTCCCCTCCAAACTTTTATTCAAGTTTTCACAACAGTCGTACAGGAGCTTAGGAGCTGAATAATTTTTACGACTCGACCTTTCGGCACCAATCATTTCTTAGTGATTAACATTTCGTAAGCATGGGCATCTATTAAATAAATTGATAGTCCCGAGACTCTCAATCAAAATACCGTTTTTGTCAAAATTATCTTTTATTCTTCAACATAATCCCCTTTTAGGGCATTACACTTATTCCAGTGGTCTACCTTTAGAATGGTGCTTCTTATCTAACTCCTCATCGCATTTGTTTCGCATTTGACTTAATCATTAGAGCAAAACCGTTTTTTCTGCAGCCATCATTTCAAGTTTGGAAATAGTCAATAGTCGCTAGGGGTATGGGGCAGCAATTCATCCATGAAGATTATTCCATGCGCATCCTAAAAAACGCTGGGCACAATTTTACCGACAGACTGTAGGGATTTTCTACGCTTTGCAGGTGACTCATGCAATTCTCTCCACACAGTCGACTGCATATTGGACTCGGGAATGTTGTGTTAAGCCGATTTGTCATTCATTGTTATGAATCGACGCAAAAACTTCTCTGGATTACGCTTAAAGAGGGTCAAATTTTTATCTGAATCAACGACACGACGCTCTGTTGAATATTGTGTGAGAAAACGCGATACCCGTAGCAATCTCACCTAAATTCAATCGGTGATTATGCAACCCCTTATTTTTTCAATGATTTCTGGAGTTATCACCTCAATTGGATGTAGAGAGTGAGCAGCACCTTTGAAGCTTGTAAGGCAATATTTAAACTCAACAGATTGCTTTCGATAGAGCAGATGTAACACGTTTCAAACCATTCTTGGGTCCATACGGAATTTTTTCGAATCAAAAGGAAGTATTTAATGAGCACACGAAATTACATTTTTCATTCATTCATTCATTCGGTCAGCTGTAATTTTCACTTCCCAAGAATGGACAGGTTTACGTCCCGGAAGTATTCGACCACATGGTTGACCTAGGTCCATTCACCTCATCAGAATACGGAAATGCTTTGTACAGGAACAACAACAACAACAGCTGTAATTTATAAAGTAATGAATGAAATGTCATAAAATTTGACAGGTAGCTTTTTTTCTAACAGAAAAAGAACATGTTTTTGCAGTGTCATTTAGTAGAAAGTCTCAGGACTTAGCACTTTCATCGTACGCACTCTTTATTCAATGGTTTTATGTAATTTAATTTATACAGGGTGATTTTTTAGCAACTTTATATTTGGCACTGAAGACGTTACTGCTCATGTCTGGTTGAATGGATACGTGAACAATCAAAATAGGTGTGAAGAGCAGCCGACATTCAAGAACTGCCAATGCATCCCAAAAAATGCACTGTTTGGTGTGGATTATGTGCCGTTGGAATCATTGGACAGTACTTTTCAAAGACGACATTGAATTATATAGATCGTTCTATCGACTCAAATATAAATTTCATACATTTCTCTAAATTTGGTGTGTTTTTCTTTTAAATCAAATCCTCAAGGCTCTTAAAAAATCACCCTGAACAATAATATCGACAATCTGACAGTTTGACAGCTTGAACTGTCATAAAATCACTACTGGAAAAATCACCTTTAAATGAATCACCCTATATTATTATTCTCCATCGCTTCTGTTAACTCTTTTATACGT
Organism: Megamerina dolium; assembly: GCA_963854835.1. Lineage (NCBI taxonomy): Eukaryota > Metazoa > Arthropoda > Insecta > Diptera > Megamerinidae > Megamerina > Megamerina dolium. The sequence goes on from OY978528.1 coordinate 10,861,954, forward strand.
AGCTATGTGCCATGAATTGAGATACCATCATCAGATGACTAATAAATACTACAATATGTGTAGATATGTGTAGTACATATTTGTTCGTGTAGGGGTATTAATTAGATATGAGATAATATATAAATAGATATAATTTATTCTAATCGTATATTTATGTACATATATATTTTATTAAATGTAGATGTTTACTTTCTCTTTCAATTTTATTTTATTCAAATTTTTGAAATTTTATTTTGAAATTTTGATAAGATGTTTACATGGGGTGGGCTTGACCAAATTTCTTTGCAGTCTCTAGTGCCAAATATTAATTTGTTTCTCTATATAGCTACTTCTGTATATGGTTAATAAAATACTTTGGTGAATAGCTTTTTTAAACATGTTTGCATCACTAAGTGCTAGTCAATACGTGGTTATATAAAGGAAATGAAAATAATAAATAATTACAAAGAAATTCACCACAAGTTAAAACTATTAAATATATAAATCTAACTACCTGCTAAATACCAATTACAGGAAATAATAATAACAACCTATAAATTTTATGATAATGAGTACAGTAGTACTAAATTTAAATCCAATAAAGTAGATAATATATATTATTTGGGAATTAACCAACTCAGAGCACCTAACTGGGTGCTTTTTCGCTTATGTAAATAATAAATAAGAGAATAAGAAAAAATTGCAAAATAAAAAAATGTGAAACAAAATGATAAAATAAAACCAAAATAACAAAAATATGATTTTACATTGTGGTGATGTTTGAAAATTACTATTCTGATATTTTCATAGTTCAATGACATCCCAAATGAAAGTTTCAAACTGTCTGGTCTTATTTAATTGAATACAATCAAATACTATGGGATGTGATGGTCAAGGACAATCAAAAAATCATATTGATATAACACACACATACATGCATATATTATATAATGCACACAATGCTTATACACATACGTATTGTAATTTTCTTGATTACGCACGCGACAATCTTACGCATAAAATATGAAGAAACATCAACAACAACAAAATGTGAATGCCACAAATGTTTAATTTCAAGATAGCTAATTTAAAGTGATTTAAAAATAATGAAAATAAATATAGAAAAAAAAAGGGAAATGTACAAATTGAAATGTATCTTCATATATATACAGATTCTAGCTTCAAACTGAGTAGAATTAATTGAATTGAATAAAATTATAAAAAATGTCTTGTTTGCATTCAACACAATAACACAATTAGGTATATGAATATGTACATAATATAAAAATATACAATATAAAATATGAATAGAAATATATGTATATACATTTACATAGAGAATGAATCAATTGACTTTCACAAAAACTCGCAAAAAAACAATCCAATTAAAAATAAGTCAATTTTGGCAAGGTATATATTATTTTTTTTTATTAAAAACTGCTACTAAATTCTTAGTATTGGACCTAATAAGGCGTAACAATTTGGAAATTTGTTATTAGTGAGATCTAGAATGACTGGCTCGCATACTAGACAGAATTTTTTTTTTTTTAATATACATCATTTTCCTGCTAGGCACTAGCTAGACACAGCACCCTGTATATAAATACCTATATACGTTGCTCTTATCTAAAATAAATGTGTATATGTGTGCCGATATGAGCCATATGTATGAAATACAATATCTGTTAGACTAACTAAATACGTTTATATTAAAGTTAAGACACAACACAAACGCATTTCAATGATAAGAAGAACTCAAACGTAGTAAAAAAATAGAATTTCATAAAGAAATAATTTTTTAACGAAATATCTTTAATATAAAAGAGAAAAATACATTATCAATGAACCTACAACAGAACATTTTTATCTTCCATACCTAAACTTGACATAGATAGTCGCAATGAAAAAACAACAACAAAATAAGTACATATATTGTAGTAGGTACATACATATTACCATATGTAGGTACCTAAATATATGTTTTACTAAGATATTGTATTCCCTCTCCTATGCTTATCCTATCATCAATGTCAGTACAATACGTCTGTAGATAATGCCAAAGACAATAATACAGACAGAGACAGTCTACAGAGGGTTTATGTTCCAACAGTGAAAATTTCCATTTTAATTTTTCTTTGAATTCCTTGGCATAGACATCAATATCACATCATACTACCCCACCAGAGACAAAATCATTGCCACCCAGCATTATGTATACAGATAACGCATAAAGATACACACAAAAAATCGATCAAAACAGAGGTAGGATTGAAGGAGGGATTTTCTTTGGTTGTAATGTTCTGTACACACATATTGAATTTGAAGAAAATATTTCACTTCAAGCAGCTGTGTGGTGATAATTTTCCAAAAAGAATGTAATTATTATATTCACATATTGATTATGAATGAATATTACTTACAGAATGCACCAACTATGCCCAATAGACGTCCACCATATTTCATATGCCATGGCACCTCGGGACCACCAACTGAATCCGGTTGATTGGGACGTGCCATCAACCCTGTGATTTTTTCAGCAAAAGACTATAAATCAACAAAATTAACATTAAAAGTTTAATGATAAATGTTAAACATCAATAAAAATAAAAAAAGATGTAAGCAGCAATCCGCATTGATTGTATTTGAGTGGTACAAAAGAGGCTCCTGTCATTTTTCGTCAGCATAAAAAAATGTATTTCATTTTTTTTTTTTTTTTTCGTTTGTTCAACACACAATTACAATTCAATTAATTATTACATTCTACCATTATGTACATACCATTTTGTTTTTTTAATACTATTGAATATCACTATTTATTTAAAAGTTGATAATTCACTTCAATATTTCACTATTATCTTTTAGCGTAAATACAAATTTTTCTCACACGTAAAACTTTTTCCGCCTCCCTTTTCTTTTTAACAAACTACACATACAAACCAATTCGATTCTTTTCTTTATTCTTTCTTCTCTTCACTTTTCTTCTATTATATTACTTGTGATTTCGTTAAATTCTCTTCTTCTTCTTCTTGCTATTGAGTACTTATAGAACGAGCGTCAATTTTGACATTCATATGCATGAAAGCAACGAGTAGCGAGTGCAAGTCATATGCAAAGCAAATGAGTATGTTCGTTAAGGGAGATTGTATTTTATTACGAAGGTATAAACTAAGAGTTACCTTAATATTTGGGATCAAAACGTCATCCTGTTTTAAGAGATTTTGTTTCGTATTTGCATAATAATTATTCAAAAGAAATGTCTTCTTCGTACTTCGATACGATTATTTCAAGACGAAAATGATTTACGTCTTCCTTTAATAAATATCTGGGACTTTTTGTGTTTCCGGGGATGATTATTTTAAGAAGTACGTCTTCAATTAAAAATCACATAGTACTATCAGTTTTGTTCGTTTCGAAATGGAAAGACATGAAACAATTTTGTTGTTGTTGTAGCAGCAAGAATACGGAAATACTTTATTCAAAACACTACGGAACGTAGCCCCGTAAGTTCTTGTTCACATTTTTTTTTTTTTTTTTTTGTTCAAATGTCATTGCTTTGTTTTCAATGTGTTCTTCAGTATACAAAACAGTTGCAAAAATTAAAATAAATTACGGTCATTTATAGATTTCCTTAATAAAAAAACTGGCGATTATGTTTTTAAGCTGAGTTTCTTATTATAAAAATGAGCCGTTAGTGAAATTTCAAAAATATTTAAAAGTCTAAGTTGTGATTATTTAATTTTTGTTGCATACCAAATAAGGGTTGCTTAACGCTCACATTGCCCTCTATTGCTTTACGTTTACAATTATACCATGAATTCTGATTATATTCTAATTGGAAATGATAGAGCAATAAAAAAATCCTTTCCCTATCGTATGCATAATATTTGAACATATGTTCCTCCTAATAAGACGATCTTTTGATTTTTGCCATAGTATAATAGTGGGATTCATGCAATCGTATAACCATTTAAACCGTATAAGTTTATAAGGTTTACGCGTATTGTTGTATGAACGCACCAAAAATGTCATTGTGTAAAGGCCGTAAATCAATCAGCATATTATTGTTAACAACAACAAAATAAAAATGTCGAAAATTAGCATTATTGGTAAAAATACAAATTAATGATTGGGCTGTTTGAGAAAAATGAAAGTAATTATTCTTAATTTAATATCGAAGTTTTTTTCGAATGGTGTTCAGAAAAAGCTGGAGGACGACGCAAAAGAGGAAGACCAAACCTCCGGTGGAAAGACCAAGTACTGGAGAACCTGACGGCGCTTGGAATTTCTAACTGGCGCCAGCTATCGAAGAACAGAGATGGCTGGCGAAGCATGTTATTTTCGGCCTAAATCGATATTCGGTTGTTATGGCCACATAAGTAAGTCAAGTTCAGAAAAAGCGATGTCACAAGGGTTATGCCGTTCGGAACCGGATAAAATAAGTAGGTCCCTTCTAATATTGTCCAAAATTTAAAACGCACAACAGTAATGGAAGAGAAGCTCGGCCAAAGAGCGCCTCGGGACTTTAAATGGCACATATTTATTTTTTATTTTATTTATTTAATTTTCCTTAATATAAATTAAATGTATTTACCTATGATTTAACGTATTATAGAACAAAAGCGTGTACAACAGAGTTGTATTTCGAACCGTATAATTTTATCTGATTATTTACATGATGAAATTATCGCATAAACTTTTACTAGGCGCGTAAAATTCTTTTCATACAAATATATGACAGTTGATTCACATGCGTATAATTTTGTAAGGCTTACGTGACTTTTATACGATTACATGAATCCCACCAACAAAAAAAAGTGTGGTGATATTTACATCTTTTTCTTGAGAATTTCCCTTACAAAAATCATTAGATTTCCTTTACACATTATAACAATAAAAATAACAATGAAATAAATAAAAACAATTTCTATTGTTTACTATTGTTACTGTGACACGCTCAATTAGCTCAGCTGATATATTTCAAAGACCACACGTCAATTTCATTACCACCTTGTTATTTCATCATGACTTCTGCATTGTGTACGCAATTGTGTGTGCAATTTCATACCGGGCAATAAACGAATATTTGTTGATTTTCATAAAAATATATTTTCAAAAAGAGTCAGTGAAGGCAATGTCAAACGAATTACAATCAAATTACAATAACATATGTCGCCTTTGTGCAATGCAACATGAAAATGGTATTGAACTGTACAGTGATGGCAGTGAAAAATGGGATCAACTAGTGCATGTGATATGTAAATATTTACAATTGGATGTAAGCATATATAATTGTGTGTATTTACATAGTAATTTGCATATATATTATGTATGATTTTTAGCCAAAACAATATGAACAATATCCAAAATGGCTTTGTGTTGCTTGCCAATTCGAAGCCGAATCAACTGAGAATTTTCTGCAACTAGTTAGAGAAAGTCAATGTAAATTACAAGCAATATTTTGTAATTTACCAGCTACCAAAGAAATAGTAACACCACCAAAGGAAGATGTTATTCATCCCAAAAAGAGTACACGATTTGGTAGACGCCGAAGAAAAGCTGAGCGTACTGCAAAGATTACGCATGTAGAATCAATATTACCCACTAATACGGTTGGAGAGGAGCTCATAAATTCTAGAAAACGAATAAGACGTCCACCTAAACGGTTTGTTGAAGATTTTGAGCATATAACAACACAGAGGAGAAGATGCAAGGAAAAGTGCCGTAAGTTGTGTATAATTTCAAAAATTTACAAAAATTTCAAATTGATTCAAATTCACCAGCTTCCAACAGAAATACTACGCCGATATCAGAAAATAAATCACCAATAGCTGAATTACGTACTTCCGATGGTAGTACAATTGCCGAAATTGTGGAAGTCGAATTGACAAAGAGTTCACCAGCAACAAAATCCCACAATCCATATAAATCCAAGGTGCGCCTCATATGTGAGCATTGTAAAGAGGTTTGCACTTCACAGCCACAGTTTTTGAAACATTTGAAATTACATGAACAACCAGTTGAAACTGCAGCCAACAACAGATCGAATGAATTGGATGAGCCTAAAAATGATGCTATAAATATTGTGGTTGGTAGTAATGGACAAATAACATCAATCGATCCACAGCCAAGTAGTCTAAATGTGAAACATGAAACTGACCTTGTTGAAGAAGGCATTGCCAGTTCAAAAGTGATATCCGTGCCATCAACGTTTGCCTGTCTGTTTTGTGCTAAGACCTTTAAGAGTCATTATGCTGTGCGTAGACATCATAGACAGGTTCATATTGGATTGAGAAACTACAAATGTCACCAATGTGCAGCTAGTTTCAAGGTATGTAGATATTTAATGATTGCTTCCTTTAGCCAACACCCAAGAATGACATAAATTCTACTCTGGTACACTTTGGTTTGCAATCACTTGAATTGAATGCCGAAAAAGTTATACAGCATTATCTTTGAAAATGTGTCCGGCCGCCTATCGAATGTTATTTATAATTACTATGGTTGATTAAGTGTGGCGTTCACACGGGGTAATCAAAGGAAATGAACTCGAAATTCTTCGAACAGATCCCATAAATTCTTTAGTGTTTCTTTGGCATTTTTTATTTGAATCTGAGAAAATGTATCACATCTATTTTACGAATATATTGCTCATAGCTCAAGGCCTCGTAGGATCCCAGGCTAGGAATTTACAGTTGAAGAGTTCCACTACAGATATGCGTTGGCCGCGCTAAATCAGTATACAGAGCAGGTAGGGCAGGGTTGATTAGCTTATAGAGCTAAATTCGACTATGGAAGCTCCTTGGGGTACCGCAGGTAGGCTGCTCACGTTGAAAACTATTCCGAACTTGGGGATAAGCATTGTATGTTCCCTAGGTGGAATGAGTTAGCTCGGTGAGGTGATGTTTAAAGTGACTGCTCATGTGAATCATTCCACACGATTAAAAAGCCGGAGACTCACAGAAAAGCAGTTGTGGACCTCGGTTCCTGCTTATCCCCATAGTTCTGACAGTAGTCGGATGTTGTAATATCTAGCCCAGTTGCATGCCACCCTATCAGGCAATACCCAGTAATAATTTATAACAGTGCGCTAAGTTAGGTTAGTTATACTGGCAGACCTCCGCGAAGAGGTCATACACAGACCCTATATGGCTCCTTAGTAATACGAAAACGTCTAGACCTAATTACGAGCTGTAAAGATCTTTAAATATTTCGATTTTCATTGCGAATTTTAAGAGTGCTATTTTGCTTAAGGCCGTTGAATCAGTTATATCACGTATCTCTGGCGCTTCAACAGTGCACTAACTGCAAGTCTGTTAAACACTAGTAGATCCCTTCTTGTACATTTGATGTCTGTGCTCAGGCACCCAAAAATATATGTGATATAACGGTACACTGAAGCCACTTACTTCATTACTTCACGAATTTTAATATCTCTGCTGAAAAACACTGTGACAGTTCGGTAACATGAAACATATGCACGAACTTCAAGGAATTCGAATGAAGGGTAATGGGGCCTGATTTTACGTCGTCAGAAGAGGAGTGTTCCTGCACTATTTGCGTTGGGCTTCTGACCTGCAGATCCTGGATTCAATCCTCGACTGAAGCATAAATTTAATATCGAAAAGATTTTTCTGTATGCACTTTTCTTAGAAAATTATCAAAAGAATCACACCTTAGTGGATACAATTTTTCGAAAAATGGAGCTAATGGACCTATAACTCTCTCTATATAGCTCACACAAAAGTTCCTTCTTATCTTTTTCCTCCTATTTTTTATTTTCGTATAGAATAAATCCAATTATGACTACCATATGGCAAGGCATAACGGCAAGAAACCCTATGAATGCAACATATGCGGTCGATCATTTATTTTGAAGTACTCCTTAACAATACATATGCGTTTGCATACCGGCGAGAAGCCATTCAAATGTAAAGTAAGTTGTTGGCGAGTAGATATAACATAGAATTTTATTAAATGTGCTTTATTCTTCCATGTTTTAGCACTGTAATCTCTCATTTATTTGCCGTTCAAATCTGAAAACCCACCAGGGTATACACAGCGGACTGCGTCCCTACAAATGTACACTCTGCACGTTGACATTCCGTACAAATTCGCACCTTAACAAGCACAAAGAAGTGCATTTGAAGCATGTACAAAAGGACATAAGACAAAAACTCATCGAGAAAAGCATTCAATCGTATTTGGGAGATGAAAAATACACAATTGAACGAAATCCAATAATAGTGGATAATGATGCACTATTGTTTGAACCGAGAACTAAGCGAATCGAATCAACACAACATGAAATTGGTGTGGCTACAAGAAAACATAGATCATTGATCAAATGTAATACACAGGACACTACAATTGCACCACCCCTTAAAGATCAACCACAAATACTGCAAGTTAAAGAACTGCCTCCAATTACAATATCAGAGCAACCAACAGTAGACTCGATTGTGTCAGCACATTCAATCACCATAGGACCACAACGACGACAAATCAACTCAACGACAACATACAAATATCAATGTGAACATTGTCTGAAACGGTTCGATTTGAAATCAACATTCACCAAACATATGCGAACACATACCGGTGAGAAACCATATAAATGCCCGTTTTGTCCGAAATCATTTTCGGATCCATCCAATTTCAAAAAGCACAAAGATCTGCATAAGCAAGCCAGCAAAGATTTAAGGCTACCAACCATTTGGGATATGAATTACAAACGCAATAAGATACAAAGTATTACTACTACATCACCAATGATGCCATCTCCAATTGCTCCAGATCCCGATCCTGATGGTTTGGAAATTTCACAACGCATCGACCAGCAGCAGAAAAACATCGACACTAACAATGTACTAAATGAGTTGTTGAATGAAAATCGAATGTTAATGCAAACATTTGATGATCCATACACATCATCAGCACCACCATCATCAACCTCTGTGACTGCAACACATAGTAATCAAAAACAATTAGTTTATATCTCTTACCAAGATCCTACAAATCCAGTCGATAATAAAACAACGTTTTTTGTTGTCAATTGACACATGTATTCACACAAAACTTGTTTGGTTTTATTGTTGAAAGTTGACCAAATGATAAATATGATGTATAATTTATATACCATACCATATCTTGTCTATATCTCCATCTATCTCATCATTATAAATGGAAATGATAGGAATCATTTTTAGCCAATGAAGACCCAATGCGCTTCTTGTTTTTGCAATGCGATTACGTGAAAACACAGCTATGTTTTCTGCATAGTCGATTTCAACTTTCCAACAATACTGGTGGCATCATCCAATTAGTGCGTCATCTTTGTTATGGGATAGTTGATCTATTATCGTTAGGTAGTTGTTATCATCAGTGCCTTTATTCGGTTGTTGAAAATCTGTATAAAATACACAATTTTAAGACAAAACGTTTCAATTAGTATTACGTTTAATCATCATTGTTACGCAGTGGAATTTTTCCACTGGGTTTAATAGGAACTAAACTTTTTCAAATTGCAATATTCATATAAAAAATAATCTACCAACTACAATATTTAAATAAATGATAAAAAAAATATTCTAGAAGATAGAATTTTCCACATATGGCAGATCCGAGCACACTAAACGTAGTTCAAATTCAACATGGTGTCTTATTTAGACCAAAGCGAAACATTCGTTACTTCGGAACGAAATGTAGAAGTTTTTCGAATTCGAATCCGGATATTTTAGAATTTATAGATTTGTTTGTAGAATGTAGAACATGAAATTCAAATACTGATCATTTTCAATTTGAATTCGAATCTGGATATTTTAGAATTTAGATTTGTTGTAGAATTTGACCGCTTTCGAAATCGGATATGAATAAGAATGAAATTTCATTTATAAAATATGAAATTATTGCAAGTTTCACCTACGATTCGAACATAAAATCCAAATACTCATGATATTCTATTCGAATTCGAATCCAGATATTTTAGAATTTATAGATTTGCTGTAGAATTTGATCGCTCTCGAAATTCGATATGAATGAGAATGAAATTTCGTTTATGAAATATAAAATCGATTGCAAGTTACACCTACGATTCGAACATGAAATCCAAATACTAATCACGCTCTATTCGAATTCGAATCTGGATATTTTGGAATTTCCAGATTTGCTGTAGAATTTGATCGCTCTCGAAATCGGATGTGAATGAGAATGAAATTTCGCTTATAAAATATGAAATCGATTGCAAGTTACACCTACGATTCGAACATGAAATCCAAATACTTATCACATTCTATTCGAATTCGAATCCGGATTTTTTGGTATTTGTAGAATTTGATCGATCTCGAAATCGGATATGAAAGAATGAAATTTCATTTATAAAATATGTAATCGATTAATCAAAATACTCGTCATATTCTATTTGTATTCGAATTTTGAAATTTATAGATTTGCTCTAAAATTTGATCGCTCTCGAACACGGCTATGAACGAGAATGAAAATTCGTTTATAAAATATGAAACTGATTGTAAGTTTCACCTACGATTCGAACATGAAATCCAAACACTCATGATATTCTATTCGTATTCGAATCTAGATATTTTGGAATTTATAGATTTGCTCTGCAATTTGACCACTGTCGAAATCGGAATATGAATGAGAATGAAATTTCGTTTATAGAATATGAAATCGATTGTAAATTTTCACCTACGATTCGAACATGAAATGCAAATACTTATCGTACTATTGTCATTACCATTTTCGATCGAAATGGATATGGCAATAATGTTGAAAAAGATATTGTGAATTTGAATTTGTAAAACCCAACATTTTCAATTATACCTTTTCCAAATCGAGTTCGATCGAAAATGAAATGTCTAATTTTTTTTTACGAATTATTTCGAATAATTTATTGCCATTTCTCACAAAGAGTTAGTTTTTGACGACGTTGAGTAGACAAAATATATACTACAAGTTACGGAGTCCTTCTAATATTTTAAGTCCAGAAAACCTTTCAAAATTTTGATATAATCTAAAAAACGAATCTTGCATGTGATTCGAAAATATTTTAGATTTATTCACCAAGGACCTTGAAAAAAAGCTCTACAAAACGAAAAAAGAAAAACTCAAAAAATTGTCTAAACTCAGAAAATAAAATCTTCTTCGAGTCGTATTTAGAACTATTTTTCTGTTTTTCTAGAGATTTCCCTCGAAAATAAGAAGGGAAACCGTTTTTTAGAAGCATTTTAGTTTGAAGGATAGGGTTTTTAGGGCATAGTCATTAGGATGGGTCAAATTTTTTTTACCAAAATTATATTTATACCGACAATTACAAATATTTTAGCACAAGAACGATCAAGCTAGGTGTTTACAAAAATTAAGCTATCTTAACTTTTTGAATTTCTAATGATTTTACTTAATATTTTTACATTCTTAGTTGATTTTTCAATTAAATTGACATATATTAATTGACATTTGATTAAAACTTACCGAAGCGGTTTTGTGGATATCATTTGGATTTAGCTATTCCGGAAAATCGCTTGCTGCCAGGCTCTGTAGTCGGTTGTAGTTTCTTTTCCACCACCCTACCATAGCAGATCGGTGGTACGACGTTATTTATTAGATGACACACTGAAAGGGGGGCACCACGCAGACACACCAATTACTTGAAGACACAATTTTGCTGTTTGACGACTGCAAAAATGATCTTGAATGCTTTGTTTTCTTGACACTTCATTAAATCAAAAGGTTGATTATCATATGGAAGCAGCTGGTAAGGTAAGTAATTATTTATGAGGTTATTTAAATCACCAAAAAAAAAAAAAACAAAGCACGACAAGTTTTGTTGCCAATTGACGGGGATTTTCTTTGATAAAAGCTTGTTATAGGTTTTTTCTGTTGAAAGTTGATCCCTTGTCCATAATTCATATGCAAGTGGATTTGCAGCAATAAAATATCGTCGTTGTTGTTGTATCCCTAATACATGTGTTCTTTGTAGTAGAGAAATTTGTATTCTTCATTTGTTTGAGCGAAATGGTACGATATGAAATTTATGGATCAAGTATTCGTTTTCAACGCTCATTCGAACATGACCGGTGTCATCTATGAGGCTTTCATATTTTTGTTACCTCCTTTGTATGTTAAATTTTTGTGATTAGAAATCTTGGTATTTCTTTATTTGCCATTGCAAATCTCTAAAAATATATAGAAAAAAAAAGGTGTATTATTAAAATCAATTGAATAATTGAATTGAAAGTGGCGAAACTCCTCGTGACATACCTTAATGTGCCGTTTTAACGAGAGAAACTCCAGCTGATGGATGATATGTTGTCTCCTCTAGTGCTGATTTAAATACAGTTCGCAGCTGATATCTGCATCAATTTATTTCAATTTATAACGCTGAGTAATTTGATTAAGACGTCTCTTTAGATGACATGGCTCTTAGTGGGGCCATAGTGCAAAACACACCGGGACAGTTCCGTTGAGTTTTCAGATTCGAAATCTAAAAACTTTGATGATTGATGATGGTTAAACGACGTGTTTCGTTTGTTACCCATCATCCATCCAGTTGCTACACCCATTCCAAATGATCATAACATCGACTTGCGGAAAAGTTTATGTACCGACCATTATGGGAAGCAGGCAGTTGGTTACGTCGCAAAGTATCATCTGTGGATATTATTGACTTGTAGTAATTTGTCGAAATTCCTACTCGATATCTCCCATCAGTTGATGCTTTGGTGTATATACTTTGTCAGAATCCTCTTCGATGGAGTATTTCTCAGTACATTTGAAGAAATGTAGCCTAAAGTCTCGTTTCAGTCGATCCTTCTGGCTTATTCTCATTCGACTTGAACCCTCAAGTTCTGCTCATTTCATTATCTCAACTCTCAATTCCGGCTGGGATATGAGTTTCGATAATGCCTCGATTAGACTTACGACGATCCATGCACACAATTGGAGCCCGTTTACTGAGAACGAGTCAAACCGATTGCAAACATGTTTGGCGCTTCATCTAAAATGACCGCCAGCGCTCGGCATTGCCTCTTTCGTTCACTCGTCCGCAATCGTTCAATCTCAACCACCAGCAGCACCACATATATATAATCATTGGGTTGAGATGAGAATCATGCACAATTGAAGCTCATTCAATAATACAGCAGCAACAATATTGAACAAGTCAAAGCAATTGAAAGCATTTGTTCTAAACTCGTCGTCCCAATGACCGATGGATGGGCACAGCCTGGGAGAATGACAAAAGTTTGGAGGAAACCAAGAAGCACAGCTATTTTGGCATGACGATCACTCCATTGAGTATACCAGAGTTACGAAATATGTGCAGCAATTGAGGCCCGTTTGATGGTAGCAGCGGCAACGGTGGAATTATTACAACGGGCCATCATCAATTGCATTCATATTTTTGATCGTTGGCTCTGTATTTTGAAGCATGTTATTAGCTTTCTGGACTCATCATTTGCTCGCTTCGTTAATAAACAAAGTTTTCGAAATTATTTGCTCATTGAAATTGTTCATAATGTCATGTTCAATTGCAGCAGCCATCAATATCCATCACACATGTCCAATCAATTACAAACAAGTCGTTAAAGTTCGTTTTTGAACGAATGGCAGCAGTATAAGCAGCATAGCTACCCAGCTTCCTGTTTTACTCATTCGAATCGTGGACCATGCAATTGGCAGAAGACAATTGCAAAAGCACCTGGCGATCCGAATGGATGGTGGATTTTAGTCGCCTCTTACGACAGGCATACCTTACCGCGAGAATATTCTGTACACCCCTTACTCGCTGGGGGAAGAAGAAACCTACTTTATACTCTGTAATGCACTACGAAAGTCTAAAAATCAAAGTCCGACGTATTCAAAGTTATCTTTGAGAATTGATGATTGTCTAAAATAAAGTCAGCGGCAACTTGAAATCATTAATCATTTTAAAGCAATTGCTTTGATAAGAACAGAAGCAAATGCTATATGATGCGCCTTCATATTTTTCATATTATGAAGTACTGTAACGGTAAATTATATACACAATGAAGAGATATAACAAATGAAATTTCGAACAAATTGTATACAGGGTGATTTTTTAGCAACTTTCTTTTTGGCAACACTGTTTTTGGCAGCTCAGCTGTTTTCGTGTGACATGTTACTGTCAAACATGTTCAGTTTCGTCTATATTTTAACCATGAATCGACTTACAAACGTGCAACGCTTTCAGATTATTGAATTTTATTATCAAAATTCATGCTCGATTAAGAAAGTGCATCGTGCAATTCTTCCATTCAGCATCGAAGCTCATTTCTGGTTGAATGGATACGTGAACAATCAAAATTGCCGTATTTGGTGTGAAGAGCAGCCAGAAGCGTTGCAAGAACTGCCAATGCATCCCGAAAAATGCACTGTTTGGTGTGGATTATGGGCCAGTGGCATCATTGGACCGTACTTTTTCAAACACGACGAAGGCAGGAACGTTACTGTGAGATGATTACAAATTTTTGTGTTTTGCCCAAAATGGAAGGCTGACATGTGGTTTCAACAAGACGGCACCACATGCCATACAGCACGCGAAACAATGGCCCAATTGAGACGCGAGTTCGGTGAACAGTTTATTTCACATTTGGGGCCGGTCAATTGGCCGCCTAGATCGTGCGATTTAACGCCTTTATAGCCTAGACAGACGGCAGCGTTAATCCGGATTACCGGCGCACTTAATCCGAATAAAATATTAACCTGACAGACGGCAGTATTGCGGATTAACTAAACGGCCGATTGCTGTTTTATTAGGTCTGCTCACTTACATTACTATCACTAACAATTTCTGTCATCTGTCACTCTCGATATGAGAAAATCTACAAGAAGTACGTGAACTGAAAACTATCAGAAACTTGTAAATTGTCATTCACAGTTCGTAATTGACAGTTGGATTTATTTTTTCGCCAACGCTTTTCATGTTGAAAACTGTTAACAATTGTTGAAAGTTTTTTGTTAGCGAACACACCTAATATTTTGTAAAATGGATCGAGAAAAATACACAATAGAAAATTTTCATCAGTGTTGCCATCTCAAATAGCCCTAATCCACTTTTATTTTGAGAATTAACTCATAGAGTTAATGCGGATTAGCTCCAGTTAATGCCCGAGTTAATTCGAATTAACTCGGTAAACCCGAATTAGGCTGCCGTCTGTCTAGGCTATTAGACTATTATTGGTGGGACTATGTTAAGGCTCATTTCTATAGCGACAAGCCCGCAATTGTGGTTGACACACTTGAAGTCAATATTGAAGAGTTTATTCGTGAGATACCAGCCGATATGTTGGAGAGAGAGTATGACAAAATTGGAACCAGCGTATGAACCATTTGAGGCGCTGCCGCTATAAACATTTACATGAAATCATCTTTAAACATTGAATTATATAGATCGTTCTATCGATTCAAATCAAAATTAGATACATTTCTCTAAATTTTATGTGTTTTTCTTTAAAATCAAATCCGAACGCTCTTAAAAAATCATTTTTTTTTTTTCGTTGATTACTGATGTTTTTAAAATAAATAAGTAAAATTTAGCAAATGATATAAAACTGCAAGAGTTACGATTCCTTCCAATACCATTCGATCAATACCACTTCTTCGAGTTTCGAATTATTCGTGACAATTTCATGGCATGTCGGAATTAATAGTTGTAATAATTATAGTCGCATTCAGAGTATAACACGCCGGATATTAGATGGTTGCACCAAGTCTTTTCCAATAAAAAAAAATAAAATAATAACTACAGTATTTGTTGTTGTTGTGTGTTCTTTTTCGTCTTTTCTTCTATATTTCACCGCTCAAAAGTACAAAATCAAAAAGGGACTTAAGCTATTTAAAAAATGTCATTTAAAAATTTCTTCATATAAAACTGAATTTGGTTGCGTTTACATAATTTTAGTGAGGATGTAAAAACAAAAAAAAAAAAATATAAAATTAATGTTAATTTTGTAAAAATTTAGGCAATTTATAGTTTACCTCGAAAATAAAAATTCAAAGGCTTGTTGTTGTTAATGATTCTTTTAAAAAGAGAGAGACATAAATATTTTGATGTTAAAGCCATTTGGTTGCACCATACTCTGTACTTATTTCATTAAAATATATACATGTATAGATAAAACTCTACAAAACTAACATAATTCTATATATATATTATATATCTGTATATGTATATAGTAGTGGGATATGTACTTAAAACTTAATCAGAAAAGTAGAAGGGGTGGAAGTCGGGAGATAATAAAATAAAATAATAATTACAATATCAATTTGTTGTATTTTTTTTTTTTTAAATACAATATACATTACATCATATTATTATTATTAATAGGTAGGTACATGTAATTGTTAATGTGTATGTACCCAAATAAAAAGGAAAGTGAGCACTTCTCACTTTTTCATATATGATTCCCTGTATTTTAAACTTTGCGCCGGACCCAAATATTCTTGATAAACTTTTAAAACAATTTAATAGTTTCTTTTAGTCTTTTATCTAAGTTAAATTTCTATGGAAGAAGAAACAAATTGATTGAAATTTATATATATATTTTTTTCAAGTTCGAATTATGTCACTTTTATTTGCTCAAATTCGAAGTTGCTCATTGAGCAAGTTAATATATGATCAAATCGACTAGAAAATTTATTTTTCAAATAGAAAGTTGAGATTTTTCACTTCTTCATATTCAAATTTACATTTTTATTTATACGCGACTTTTGTGCTCACTCCTCCCCCCTCTTTGGGCATTTATGAATACTTGAACTAATTATATTTACAAAGGTTTTCGATGCCACATAATTGTAAAAGATATAATATGATAGATGGAAAAAAAAAAAAAGAAATATATATTACAACAAAAAATTCGAAAAATGCCTATATGAGAAATTCTTACAAATGTGCCGGATTATAAAAAAAAATTAGAAGAAGGAAAAAAAATGGAAATATGAAATTTATACAAATGACACTTCACAATTCTTCCAATAGTTTTCTAAACAATGATTAAAATTTTCCAAAAAAAAAGTTGCTTTAAAGAATAATCGACATTCGAAAAAAAAATATGCAGTATTATTCTGAATCTCACTTTCGATCGCAAATCATTCGATACTTTGTCATAAAATGCAAAGCAAGCATTATTAATATGCTTGTTGTTTATTGAAATGCAAAAGGTAAAAAAAAAAAACAAAAATGTTTATTTCACATTACAATAAATAGAGAATATACCCATACTTCGCTATACGGCTTCATTACCTTACGTAAAATGTTGGCTGTAAAGCGAAGTCTTATAAAGACTTGGATTTGTTTCAATATTTTTATTTAAAAAAAATATAGCTTTTAGTACATAAAATGTACTGTAATATAGCTGCCAAAAGACAGAAGCTGGAACTAAGGAACTAAACAAAAGGCCACCAAGTGCCTTGTTACACGGGCAGTCATTTAAGAGGCATTCATCATTTTTTTTTTTTACGCTCACATTTTATTAAGCAGATGGATATTTTGTGTGTCACATTCTTATTTGATTTTATACTACTAATGGGGAAAAAGTACTAGTTTCACTAGTAAACACCTATTATGATGACTTTGTATATGCCCTACTGAGCTTTCGTGACATGCTGCAGGAGATTTCGCTCTATTTTAAATACTCCCCAATTATTTTCTATTAAAAACAACGTAAATTCGTTGAAGTTATTGCCATCATCATAACAGATAATGAAATAATGTCGAAAAAAAAAATAATGCCCAAAATGAATGATGCGCTGCTTAATGTCAGAAAAATCTTTGCAATATCGAAACTATTTTTCTCATCACTTTTTCGACATTATTGAGAATTAAAATTGAAATAATGTCGAACAGAAAATCAAGGAACTAGGTTTTCGACATTATTGCAAATTAAAATTAAAATAATGTCGAACAATATACGTAAAAAATTAGACTCAACATTATTGCAAACAAAATTGATATAACACCGTACAAAATATTCAAGGAAATCAAATTTCGACAATATTGCAGAATAACATTAAAATTGTGTCGAACAAAACATCTAAAAAAAAAAATTAGATTTCCGAGATTTTCAAAAATCTTTGCAATATCGAAACTATTTTTCTCATCATTTTTTCGACATTATTGAGAAATAAAATTGAAATAATGTCGAACGAAAAAATCAAGGAACTAGGTTTTCGACATTATTGCAAATTGAAATTAAAATAATGCCGAAAATCAAGGAACTAGGTTTTCGACATTATTGGAGAATAAAATTAAAATAATATCGAACAAAATATCTAAAAAAAAAAAATTAGATTTCCGAGATTATTGCAAACAAAATTGAAATAGCGTCGTAACAAATAATTTTAGGAATTTCAAGATTTTCGACATTATTGCAAAAAAATTTTGAATGACGAACGAAAAAATTCAAGAATTCGATTTTCGACATTATTGCTAACAATATATACAAAAAGAAAGTTAAATTTGAAGGTCACACAAAAAATGTAAACAATTGGATTTTCGACATTATTGCGAAATAAAAGTGGAATAATGTCGAACGAAAAATATATGAAACTAGATATTTATATTGCGCAAAAAAAAATAGATGAAATAATGTCGAACAAAAATTTGACATATTAAATTTTCGTCATTATCGCAAAAATGTAAGCAAGTTGTGACAAATCGATTTCCACATATTTCGAAATTATTGTAAAATTTTTCAAAGTTAATTTTGGGCCAAATGAAGAAACATTGTGAGTCATAAAACGTAGGTGCCATAATTAAAAAAAAGGACGTTACAGCGAAATATCGTACAGAAAGCGTGCGGCCGTATAGTGAGGTATGGGTGCAAGTCGTTGTGATTACTTGTTAAATTCGATTTATTTCGAACAAAATTGAAATACAGAACATTAGTTAAATAACTACATATTTAATATTTAACTCATTAATCAAGATATTTAAAAAATTTGAACAAAGAAAAAATTGCTTCTTGGCGTTTTTCAAGCATCAGTCGATAATCGACTAAGGTCATTAACACAAGCAGCGTCGTTTAACAATCACTGGCATTGATAGAATCAATTTTTACTATTCGTCGGGCAACCAACGACCATGATCAATGGAAAAATGTGCATTTAATCGAACTATGTGTTCTTTAATTCAACTTGTGGGTGGCATAAAACAGAGAGTATTAATCATAAAGTTGTAACAACCTGATGAGTTTTATGATTTCTGTATTAGCAAAAAGAACTGATACTACTAGAAGACTGTAAGGATAATGAGAAAACAAAAAAAAAAAAAAAAAGAGACATAATAAACTATTGAATTAATAATAATGTTATAATAGGTTTTAAAAGCTAATCTCATCACGATATCAATTATCACACCAATTGTCACTTATACATCATATATATATATATATTACATACTACAACATATTATAAGCTGATAGTTGACACGTATTGTCCGAAAACCTTTGTTTACAATGTACATAAATACAACAAAAACAATCAGAATGGAAAACTTACAATAATACTTAACATACGTACAATAATTAATGTGTAGTTGTGGAATTTCATTTCATTATCATCTTTTTCTCCCAAAAATGATCCAACATCCACCCCCACCTCCCCCCAACCCCGTCTTAATGAATTAAATATGCACGGTAGTGTATTGTATATGGTATTGTTGTTGTTGTTATAGTCTATTGGCAACTGTGTTGTAAGTAATTATATTTTATGTGTACTAGGTACTTTAAAGTTATATAATAAATGATAACTGTTGGCAATTACCAACAGAAACTGCAGAAATTAAAACATAAAACCTGAAATGAAATGCATTACTTGTATCAAGTGCTTCTTTAATTCTGTACTTTGGCTAACAAACAACAAAAAAAAATGTTTTTTTTTTAATTTTCTTATTCTTCTTCTTTTTACCCAATTTTTTTTTTTTTTTTCTCATTCTTTTGATCATCACATTGTGTCGTCGTTCTATTGTATGTAGTATTTCAATACATGTTGTATGTATGTGTGTATGTATATATCGTTTTTTTTAAAATACATTGGATGTAATTATACTATTGTTGTTGTTTTTCTTGTTCAATCTTAAATTTCTCATAATTAAATGTTAAAATTTTTTTCTCTCCTCTAAAATATTGTTTGTATTTTGGATCAATTTCAATAAATTTTTTTTTTTTTCATTGTCCTGATGATATTGCTAATTTTCTGCCATCTTCTTTCTCACACCATAAATGTGGGTGTGGATTATTTTTCGAAATATATATGACAAGTCGCCGGCCAAAAAATTTTTCTTCAAGGCGATATGTTCATTGTTTATTTGTTTTCGTGAAATCAAATGTATTTGAATTTTTATTTCAAAAAAAAAAAAAAAAACAAAAACAAAATCAATTTTATGCAATAGTTTCGAAAATTTGATAACAAAATTTCATCATACATTTTGTCTAAAGAAATGATTATAAATAAAATTTCAAAATTAAAATACATTTGATTTCAAATTTGTTGGAATTTAATCAATAAATATTGATCTCATTTCCAAGTTAAAAAAAAAACATAAAAATTTTTAAAAGAAAATAGTAATTCTTTAAGCAAATCAAATAAAATGAAAAATTACAAAAATTCGAGTTTTTGAAAAATAAAAATCATTTTTAAAAAAAAGAAACTAAAATATATATATACAATAGTAAAAATTTAATTAAAATCCATATTTATACAAGTCTAAAGGCTCAATGATAGAAGCTCAACTTGACAGAAACTCATACTTTGAATTGATTTAAATTTGAGTAGTAAAATGCAACTCTGCGATCAAATGTGGGGGGAAATAAAAATTGAAAAAAATTGAATTTGTAAATATTTAATCAAAATTATTATTTTATCGACATTTTCGCCAATAATTACTCATTTTAATTTTTGTCTATCGAAATGCAACTCTGCAATCAGATGTGTGTAAAAAATAATTTAAAAATTTTTTTTTTAAACACAAAAATTATGCAATTACTCAAAAAGTGATTAGAATTGTGTATAAAATTTATTTAAACGCAGAAATATGTCATACAAAGGCAAAGAAAAATGATGTAATCATTAAAAAAGTTATCGAATCCAGAGATGATAAACATTTGGCAATATATTATTTCAAAGAAGAAACATGGGAACAAGTTTAAATCAAAATTTGTGCCAAAAATTACTCTTTCAAGTAAACTAAAGCAAAAACTTGATAAATCAATGAAAATTTTTTCAAATCTTGTAACATAGATTACAAGAAATTTCGGAAGCGTAGAAATTTTACATTTCAATGAAATTTTCTTCAAAAATTACTACTTCTAGTCAACGAAAATTAGCTGTTTTTGAAAAAAAAAAATTCACACAAGAGCCACTTGAGTTAATCTACTTCGTGAATACCCCTAATATGGTTATTTTAAGTCAAATTTCTATAATTGAGCCTTAAATAGATGAAAAATTAAAAAAAAAAAAAAAAAGAAATAAAACAAAGAAATTCAGAGCACAATATTTTAGAGAAATTGACTACAACATTTCTCATTTAAAAATGCCAATTGAATAATAAAAAAAAAAAAATTAAAAAAAAATTGCAAATTATTTTATAAAAAAATAATCATCTATAAATTTTTGACAATATACAAATACACTAAAAGCAACAAATTAAAAGAAAGAAATGCACATTCATTAAATTAAAATGATTTTTTTTTTGTTTTCTTAAATCATTCATTCATCATCTTCATCATTATAATCATCATCATCTTATCCTCCTCCATCAATATCCTACTTGTATCACATATAGGTATGTTGTGTTACGCACTAATAAAAAAAAAAAAAATACTATTCAATACAAAAATAAAATAAAAACCGAAAATCTAAATGTAGGACTGATTTGTTGTGTTGCGTTCTTGTCAACCATGAAACTTCCCCACTTATAAAGAATTATGTTTATAATTGGAAATTTATAAAATTTTACAAGTTAAATATCTTCTAAGTATTTAAGTATCATTCTTTTCATGCTTTTAAAGCTTCTATTCATAATTCTCTATTAGAGTAAAAATTCTTATGAAAAAAAAAAAATCAAAACGCATTCACGAAAAATGAATATTAAATACAAAACTCCTTACCATCCCACGCACCCGCCCGCCTTCAACCCTCTTCTATTCCATCCCCCAAGGATAATTTCCATTATCCCGCCCCCCAACTCGTTTGCTCTTTTGTGTGTATTATTGTCAAAAAAGTAATAGGTTCATGTTTCTTCTTTTTCTGCTATTAAAGTGGCATTTTTGCAAATAAAAAAAAAATACTCGAAAAAAAATTGAAAAAATTACATTTGAAAAAAAAAAAATCAAAGAGAAAAGAATAATTTGTGTTACTCTCTCACACACAAACACACACTCACACCCACACACACCCACAAATTGAAATTATGAAAAAGATTTTTTTAACAAAAAAATTTTTTATACAAAATTCAACTCATTTTGTAAAATATCGTCATCAAATTATTTACAAATTAAAAATAAAATAAATACAAGAAATAATAATGAGTAAAATAAAAGTAGTACAAGTGAGTGTGATGAGAGAGAGAGAGAGAGAGAGAGAAAAATATGCCCGCTTTTATAGTAGACACATTTCTCTATACAAATAATTCAAACTTGATTCATTCGTGTGATACAAACAAATCCAAAAAAAAAAAAAAAGAAAAAAAAAAAAGTAATCCTCCTCCTTCATCTCATTACACATGCTTAAAATTACAAATATGAATTTATGTTGTACTTGTGCAGACTCACACACACAGCCAACTGCCCAGGCTGTGCGCCATTCTTCTCTTTTGTTTTGTATCACACGCACTCTTTCGTCTGCTTTCCTCTTCTTCTTCTTCTTCTTCTTCGCATTCAAACAACCCCGTCCGTCGTCCTCCTTCTCATTCACAAAAAAACAAAAAAAAACAAAAAAAATTGTCCTCCCTCCTTCTTCTCTTTAGCAAAATACATTTGCTATAAAATTCTTGGTGAATGAGAAATTCGTCCATGAATTGAAACTTGGTCGAAATTGTTTCAGCTCTTGTTGTTCTTGCTGTTGTTGTTGTTGTACTCGTTGCTGATACTCCATCATGTGCGCTTCATATGCTTGCTTTTGTTGCTGTTGTGAATTGGTGGTGGTGGTGGTGCGCTTTAAAATGCGTAAATTTGTACCAGATGCCATGCGCTGCAATTGATGCATGGGATTCATAGCTGCTGCTCCACAGCCGCCCGCTTGTATTATTTGATGATCGAAATTTGTGAATGAAACCGATGAGGGGCGCGGCCTTTGTACACTATTTGGTGGTGCCAATTGCGTTCCGGCAGCGGTGGTGGCGGCGGCGACGGCGGCTCTGGCTTCTTCTACAACAACAATGCCATTGTTCTTGATGTTGCCATCATTACTATTGGTCGTTGATGGCTGAGTGGTTGTTGTAGTTGTTGTTGTTGTTGTTGCTATTGTTGATGGTTGTGGTGTTGATGCAGCAGCAGCAGCAGTAGCAGCAGCAGTAGCAGCAGCGGCAGCGGCAGCTAATGTTAATAATTCTGTGCCCGACATTGGCGGCGGTGTTACTACAACAACATCACGCTGCTGCTTCTTCATAATTTCAACATTGCTGTTGCTGTTGTTGTTGTTGTTGGTTTTATTCTTATTATTTGCATTCGCAACATTGTTGTTGCTGTTGTTCTTATTATTATTGTTATCAATACTATTACTTAGCTTACCATTATTATTACTGTTATTATTATTCACATTACCTTTCATCAAACCATTCGAATTGGTGGTATTGGTGGCAATCAACGATTGTTGTTTTTGTAAACGATGTCTTGCATTATTATTATTATTACTATTATTGGCGCTGTTGTTGTTGTTGTTGTTGTTGTTATATTTATTATCACTTTGCGATTTAGCACGTACTCTGCCATTGACATTGCCACCACTTGCGCCATTATTATTGTTACCAGTATTATTATTGCATCCAATCGTTTGCTGTTGCTGTTGTTGTTGTTGTTGTTGTTTTTGTGCTTTATTTGTTGCTATGCCAGCAGCAGCAGCAGCAGCTTGCTTTTCAGCCGATTTTAAATGCTGTTGTTGTTGTTGTTTCTCTTTACGTATCAAATCAAAGGAGCTAACCATCTATAAAATTGTGATTTTTTTGGGGGGGAAGAAAATGTAAAGAAAAAGAAAAAGAGAAAGTAAAAAAATACATTAGTAAAATAAAAATTAATACATTTGAAATATAGTAAACACGAAAATAATTATATGTATGCGACATGGGCGTGGTTTTCATACGATTACGCCCATTTTTTAAATCGTATATAATCGTATGTATTGAATTTTAGGTGGATAGTTTCATTTTCAAGCGCGTAAGGTGTGAAAAATTGCAAATGGAAGCGGAAATTCGTATGACAGGTAGGCGTGGTTTTCATGCGATTCCGCCCATTTTTCAACATGTCTATTGGTTAATAAATATAAGCGTAATTACCAAGTTTCAGCTTGATAACTTTATATTTACATGCGAAAAACGTGAAAATATGCATATGAAAGCTTAAGTTTGTATGGGAGGTAGGTGTGGTTTTTAGCCGACTCCGCCCATTTTTAAACATGGCTTTAAGTTAATAAATAAAAACGTAACTACCAAATTTCAGTTTGATAACTTTATATTAACATACGAAAAGTGTGAAAATATGCATACGGAAACTTAAGCTTGTAGGGGAGGTAGACGTGGTTTTCATCCGATTCCCCCCATTTTTGAACATGTCTATTGGTTAAAAAATATAAACGTAACTACCAAGTTTCGGTTTGATAACTTTATATTAACATGCGAAAAGTGTGAAAATTTGCATACTTAAGCTTAAGTTTGTATGGGACGTAGGTGTGGTTTTCATGCGATTCCAAACATTTTTCAACATGTCTATTGGTTAATAAATATAAGCGTAATTACCAAGTTTCAGCTTGATAACTTTATATTTACATGCGAAAAGTGTGAAAATATGCATACGGAAGCTTAAGTTTGTATGGGACGTAGGTGTGGTTTTTTGCCGACTCCGCCCATTTTTAAACATGGCTTTAAGTTAATAAATATAAACGTAACTACCGAGTTTCAGCTTGATAACTTTATATTTACGTTCACAAAATAGGAAAATATGCATTCGACAACATATTTTTGTAGGAAAGTTAAGCATGGTTTCAATCCAATTACATCCCTTCTCTACTAAATCAGTTTTGTGATCAGACAAAAATATTTTTTTTATCAAAATTTAATTTGATAGGCGTAGTTTCCATCGTATATCGCCCATTCGTGGACCCATCAGTTCAATTTTGAGCACTATCACTCTGCAAATGCGGTAACAATTGGTCAAACGGACGGACGAACAGACAGACTGACATGGCTAAATTGTCTCCGCTCCTGATTCACATCTACTAGGTGAAATGGTGATCATTTGACTTTCGATTAAAATATGTTTTTTTGTCAAAACTCTCTTTTATTCTTTAGAGGTCTTTCAATAATCTGATGCCGTTAAAATAGTGTTCCCTATGCTCCGCTTTTCCCGGAGGCCCATTTCTTCAAGTTTGGAAACAGCCAATATTCACTAGGGTAAAGTAGCCCAATTTGCAGCAATTTGTAGCCCAATTCATACAAAATTTGCAATAGATTTCGCACATTATCGTCCGTACCTTTTCTTTTAACTAAATGAGGCCATTTTTCCTCGATTTCATCATTTAAACGGTCCAATAATGCCATATGATAATTGCCGGTAATTGTTTTTCCACTTTCAAGGCAATCTATGGCATTGTGGTGGTGGACCTATGTTTTATTCATTGTTCTGGTAAATTGTTTTTGGAATCAGTGACATGATACTGTTTTTGTTTCTGAGATTTTTTCATACGCAAATGTTCATTTAAAATATTTAAAACATGTTCAGATGAAATGTTTATGGCTTTAGCAAGCTCACTTAATATCAATCAATGGTTATCCATCACAATACGAAGGATTTTCTGTAAGATTTCTGGAGTTCTCACCTCAACTGGAGCATCCTCGGTGCTTGTACAACCATATTTAACACTTACAACACTCTTCGAACACAAGAACTTCTTTTTTTTTTTTTTGATTTTTTTTTTTAACAAAACAAATGTAACTGTAAAGCGCCATAATGACAAATCTCGGGATTTATCAATTCACTTAAGATTACTATGATGACTTTCACTTTTTAAGAGTGAATTCTAGCAGGGTCTTACTACTGGAGCCTATGGGAGAAATTTGTTTAATCCGTTGGCCGGATTGATCCATAGATTCTTGAGGAAATAAACTTGGAATCAACGATAAATTCTAGTGTTATTTAACGATTTATAACTTTTCACTATGCACGCCCTAATATATAGGCTTTATATTTGTTTAATTTTAAAATAACGAAAAAGTAATACTTTTGCTACAAATTTAACTAGAAAAAATTCACCCCAGTTCAATTCGCGACTGTCTGCGAGACAAAAATTTGTGTCTTGTATTATTGAAAGCAAGAACCCAACCCTTTGACTGACTAAAGGCAACAATATCGCCCTTAGATTTCATCTCGTTCATATATGATTATAGCAGAATGATGCTAATTTTTGCAATTTAACCCTCATTTCAAATTGTTGCGAATTTGCAAATTCAACCCTCATTGCAAATTGATGCGTAAATTTAACAAGGGATGTTAATCAAAATTCAATTTTTAATAAAAAAAAAAAAGTGTATTCTTTTTATATCGAGAGGGTAGAAAATGATATGAAATTGCTTTTTTTTTCAATAATTTACCTTCTCTCCATGTTGTAATGTACTATTTTGACTTTGACTATGAAACAATTGTCGTTTGGATGACGATGTGGATGCTGTTGTGTTGGTAGACAATAATGATGTCGCCATTGATGATAAAGTCGATGTTGTTGATGCTACAACACTGGTATTATTATTATTATTATTATTGATAGTATTACCAGTATTATTATTGCCATTCTTGGCTGAATTGCGTTGTTTATGATTGCTGTTGTTGCCATTAGTAGCAATATTACTATTATTATTATTCTTTTGAGCTGTTGTTGTTGTTGCTAGGTTTGTCGGCAAAGAACTTGATAATGCACCTGATGTTGTTGCTGTTGTTCCATTAAAATTGTTATTTTTATTTTGTTGTGGTTGTTGTTGTTGATTATTATTATTATTATTACTTAAATTAGTTATTTTAATACCATCCAAATCACCCATAGATTTATGGCGTTGTCTTTTTGAACGATTTGATGCTGCTATAGCAGCAGCAGCAGTACAAGTTGCATCATCCTTATCACCATTAGTAGTATTATTATTATTATTATTACGCATGCATACACCAATAGATGCTCTTTCATGTCTTAAGGCATTTTTATCATCACTATTAAGTAATTGTTTATTCCTTCTGCAACTGTTGTTGTTGTTGTTGTTGTTCATTGAATGTTTTTGATTAGCATTATTATTATTGGCAGCAGCTGCAGCAGCGACATTGGTCAATATTGTTGGTGTGTTAGTTGCCATTGCCACAGAACTTCCTATTGTTGTTGGCGTTACAGTACCAGCTGCCAATGGTGATGTTGATTTTGGTGGTGATGAGCCCGCCTGACCACTACCGTTGACGCTATTATTATTGGAACATTTACGGCGCGTTTCAATGCCAACGCCAATACTGCTGCTGTTGCCTGCATTACCAGTACCACCATTACGTTTGTCATTCACCCACTTCTTAAGACGCTTTACAAATGGTATTATCATAAAAAATGAATTGGCATTTATGCCCAATTTGGCTTTTGATATGGCATCGTTTTTATTGATTGGCAACGAATCAATCGGAAACCAATCACAGCATTTAATCTCATTACGTGTGCGTGGTGAAAATTGCGTCTGCAGCGAAACGTTACGCACTATATACAATCGTGTGTATTGATAATTTATAACAGCCTCAACATAATCATTTGGTACAATTAGCTGTGTGATATCGTAACCAGTTTCTTCGTAAACCTGTAATTAACACAAATATATATTTGTAGAAACATAGATTTGATATGCTTTGTAAATAGTTACTCACCTCTCTTGTTGCACAATGCACTGGATCCTCGTTCTCATTGACTTTACCCTTTGGAAAGCCCCATGAACTTTTAGCAAAATACGACTGCACTAATAGGCAATAATTGAGATCTTCAGATATTAGTATTGCCCCAAAGGTGGGTACAGAGAGTTTATAATTTTTCCAATCTTCTAATATTTTATCGATTGACGATAAATGTTGTCGTAGAAATGGAATATGCTGTAATGCGAATATATACACAATGAATTTGCAATCAATAGTTCTCGATTTTATTATTTATTTACCTGAAATATTTGCAGTGCAAACTGTTTCATACCACACGTCGGTAACCTCTTTTCATCCTCCGATGAGCAAAAGAAATCCAAATAAAACCAATTGGCAAGCTCAATTTGAAAACAAATACGTATTAGATTGCTCAACTCCATATCGGGCACATTAATAATGAAACGACTAGCCAAATCGTCGAGAATATCGGACGGAATTTGAAAACTAGGCTTGATTACAATACCATCACAGGCAACTGCTCCGCCTCCTGTTACCTCTTGTAAATTGCCATTCGACGTTACAGATGCTCCGACTGCTGCTGCTGTTGCTGATGTTAACAAAGTCGATGTTGATGCTGATGACGATGACAATGTCGAAGTTGTTATTATTGTTGATGCAGCTAATGCAGCAGCATTGCTGGTTGGTGCTGATGATGACACTTTTGTGCTCGTATCTAGTAATGAAGACACCAATTGTGTTGTTGGTGACGATGATGATGGTAATAATGATGGCAATGATGTCGATGATGATGATGATGCATTTGAACTGGTGGTGTTGATATTTGTTGATAAAGCTGCTGCCGTGGTTTTTGTTGTTGTTATTAGCGTTGATGACGTTGCAGCAGCAGCGACGGCGGTGCCCGCGGCAGTGGCTGCAGTATCGGTTGGAATAGATGACGAAACATTTGTTTCTTGCCGCTGCCGTTTTGTTGTTGTTTTAAAACAATTAAGCGTTTGAAATTTAACATTATTATTATTATAGATACAACTATTATTATTATTGTTGTTGTTAACATTTAACATATTCTTAAGAGTAAGAGATGCTAGGAGCGCGAGCCCATTATTGGAGGCAATCACTGAAAAGACACAAATCAAATGTATAAATCTTTGATTATAGCAAACTACCTCATAACTTCACTCAATTTTCAATCACCTACCATTTTCATTTTTAAGACCTCCCGTCGTGTTGAAAAAACCCACAATGCCATTTTTGGTGGTACTTCTGCCACTACCAACATTGTTGTTGTTCTTGTTGTTGTACGAAGTCACTGCTCGTGCTGAAGTAGTTGTACGCGATGACGACGGCGACGCAACAATCGAATTTAGAGCAATTTCCATTATTTTTTAATTCCTCCTTTTATTTAAAAATTTTCACAGACTTTATGCTTTCAATTTTCTTAACACTATATGCTTCGTTTTCATAAATTCACACTTCTTTAAAATAAAAATGTTATTTAAATAAAAAAAATTGCAGCGTTTCCACGATTTTATTTAATTAAATGGTGGAGGAAAAATAAAAAGATGAAACGCAATTTTCTCGAATTAACGACTATAGGACAAAGTGTAGTGGAGAAATTTTCTGAGTGGACTCTGATTACGGGTGTGTAGGAACAAGACAAAGCTATATAACAATTGCAGCCAAATAGGGTTGCGTTACTCTTACTCACTCGTCTGCTGTTGCTTTCGTAGTTTTTATG
Source organism: Megamerina dolium (assembly GCA_963854835.1). Lineage (NCBI taxonomy): Eukaryota > Metazoa > Arthropoda > Insecta > Diptera > Megamerinidae > Megamerina > Megamerina dolium. The sequence goes on from OY978528.1 coordinate 10,891,798, forward strand.
TATGCTTTTTGTCACGTACTTTTATATATTTTCAAATATGGCTGACAAGTTCCGTAAGTTGATTTGATTTTCACAAATTTCAATGCTGTTATTATTCCTGCTACTATTGATTTTTTCTTGATGTTTTTTCTGTTCGTATTGTAAATATGTATACATTTGCTGTATTTATTTCTATTTCTATTGATATTTTCTAATGTTATTGTGATTAATTTAAGTTTTATGCTGCTATTGTTTGTTTTCAGTATCGTGAATGTGGAGAGAGCCATCCACAACAGTGCTACCAACCGTAAACTCTCCACAATACAAAATTATTGCTTCACCCTTGAATCACACCACTCAACACCAAAACAATTTTTCAACACACCACTCTTCGTAGTCTTTTTTAGATGTACTCACTGCTTTTCTCGCCTTGAATTGAGAACTTTCTACAAAATTTTACTTTTTCGTCTTTTCTATATTCAATGCACTCACACACACCTTGTTCTACAAGTTTTACTCTATTACTATTGTAATAATTCTACACGATTTCTAAAAATTCAGAACTTTTTTAAAAATATTTTTTCTGGTATTTGGAAAATTTCTTTTCCATGCACTTTGTCTATAGTCTTAACTGCTGCGTTGTCGAAGATTGACTGAAATTCAACACAAAACAGTGTTGCTATACCTTCCACTTTCAAGCCCAGATGGCGAGAAATATTGTAAAACAATATTTATAGTATCAATAAAATTTGACAAAAGAATTACTTATAACTAACCGGATTTATTACTATTGCACTAAATCATTATGACCATATCTAATTGCTAAATTGTTTTTATTCGTTTAGGTAGAAAAAATAGTTGTTTACACAGTGTTATATACTCTTCCGAGAGATAGTAATCCTCTGGATTTTATATTTTCATCCGACGACGAGACACACATTGTTCATTTCATAATAGCCTATACAGACGGCAGTTAATTCGAATTAACTAGGTAATCCGGAATTAGGCTGCAGTCTTTCTAGGCTATAAATCATTATGACCATATCTAATTGCTTAATTGCTTTTATTCGTTTAGGTAGAAAACATAGTTGTTTACACAGTGTTATATACTCTTCCGAGGGATAGTAATCCTCTGGATTTTATTGCTTCATCCGACGACGCGACACACATTGTTCATTTCATATTAGTATGTTGACATACGAGATTATCTTCATTTTTGAGATTATCACTCAAATCTAGTTTCAAACAAGCAGATTTCCCATATAAAATTACTAACACCATAATCTAGAATTTTCTGCAAATCCCAATAACGTTGTAAGATTTTTCTCTATGCAGTAGATAGATTTTAGTAATTTAGTTGCGGTAATCTCTATGTATATACATATTATAGCCTAGACAGACGGCAGCCTAATTCCGGATTACCGAGTTAATTCGAATTAACTCGGGCATTAACTGCAGCTAATCCGTATAAACTCTATGAGTTAATTCTCGAAATAAAAGAGGTTTAGGGCAATTTGTTATGGCAACACTGCTGAAAATTGTCTATTGTGAATTTTCTCGATCCATTTTACAAAATATTAGGTGTGTTCGCTTATAAAAAAACTTTCAACAATTGTTAACAGTTTTCAACATGAAAAGAGTTGGCGAATAAATAAATCCAGCTCTCAATTACGAACGGTGAATGTCAATTTACAAGTTTCTGATAGTTTTCAGTTCACGTACTTCTTGTAGATTTTCTCATATCGAGAGTGACAGATGACAGAAATTGATAGTGATAGTAATGTAAGTGAGCAGACCTAATAAAACAGCAATCAGCCGTTTAGTTAATCCGCAATACTGCCGTCTGTCAGGTTATTATTTTATTCGGATTAAGTGCGCCGGTAACCAGATTAACGCTGCCGTCTGTCTAGGCTATTATAACATAAACATAGTATAACTACTGTTAAATTTCATTGTAAAGGATGACAATATTTTAGTGTTGGGCTTTACAATGTTATGCTATCTACTAGGATTGTTCATATTTTCAAAAATATCGCTTTTCAATATAACGAAATGACGAATTGAAAAAATCGTAATCGATCAAATCATATTTAAAATCGATATACCGATATATGGGTGCCGTAGCTCAGTGGTTAGTGTTTTCGCTTTCTGATCTGTAGGTCGTGGTTCAATCCCCGGCTGATGCATAACAAATTTAATATCGATAAGATTTTTCTTTCGAATGGTACCCACCTGTCGGCAAGCAATTGGCAATTCTTCCGACAGTAACAACTTGCCATGAAAAAGCTTCTAAAAGAATTCTGTGACAAAGCTCAGAAAAAGTGATGTCACAAGTATTCTGCCGTTCGGAACCGGCTAAAATAAGTAGGTCTCTTCTAATACTGTCCAAATTTAAGACGCACAACAGTAATGGAAGAGAAGCTCGGCCAATGAGCCCTTTGGGGCTTTAAGTGCCACATATTTATTTTTTTTATACCGATATATTGCACAAAAAAAATTTGAAATTTCACAACAATATATAAGGAACCTTGTTCAATAATAGTTAAAAGAAAAGAAGAATAACTTACATAATTTTTACATTTTCCATATGTTTACATTTACTGTTTTTAAAAAATCCGCGTATTTTACATTGTCCTCCAGCAGCCTGTTTTTATTATTTATAATTCATTCACTGTCCATGGAACCCTTTCGGAGGTTGCGGAGCTGAATGGAACAACTAAATATTTAAGGGCTAATTTTGAAAAATGTAAAAATTTCGAAATAATGAATGAATAAGACAACTCTTTGAACTACTATGACGTCACAAACGGTTAAATTTACTGGGAACCGATTAGCGTTAAAAAATGGGCAATTCGCTTGAAAATGGCAATTGCAAGCAATCTTATACAATTACCCGTGAGGTAATATAAAGTAGCTTAATATTATATATCAGTGGAAAGTTATTAAAATACATTTCTTTTGATATCCATATCGTAAAACAAATTGCGGGATTATTAAGTAATTTCGGTCACAAATTTTAACGTTGACCTTGAGCCACGATTTATGAGGGCGTGGCCAGCAAAAATTTTCAAGAAAGCAACAAAAACATATATAATGACTAATCTTTTTAAAGTCATATTCCTTAACGCTCAGAATCTGATTTATTGGGTACAATACAACTATTTTCGTCGAATATAAAAAGGGGTGTCAATTTATTGTTTATAAAAATTTATCTTATGCTATGTCTTCACCAACCTTTCCAATCATGATTAACGAATTAAAGAATGGTTAGTCTTTGATAAACCAATGCTGGCTTTTTTCGACACCAACGAATATAATATACCAGGCACAAGCACGTATTTGAATTATATTCTATCAATGCAAGTCTCACGAATGAGACAGAAGTAAAGAAAAAACAACAATTAAGGCCAGTTTCTCAGTACAAGTTTAAACAAGGTTTAAACTAAGAGATGTACCAACAAGAGATGTAGTGGAGTACAAAAACAGACAGCTAAACAACTGCTAGGTTATTCTTAGTTCAACCAAGCTAAATTGAGCGTTTAAACTTAGTTTACTGAAAAACTGCAAATTGTATTTAAACTTAGTTTAAAAGACAAATAGAGGTAAACTCGCACTGAAAACCTAACCGTTAGTGAAGAGAAAACAATACAAAAAGGTTAGTTCACATCTAACTTCAGTGGGAAAAGTTTAATTTAGAGTTCAGAGTTCGTTTAATATGTATTTTTTCACATATTTTCTTTCCGAAATCTATATAAATTGAAGTAATCGGCTTTCTTACGGCGAAAGTTCATAAAAACAGGCATATTAATATTGTTACGTTCTTATTTTGTGAACGTTTAATTCAAATACGAATCAACCCTATTCGATCATTGGGACAGTTCTTTCAAAGCGAAACACAAAAGCTACTGGTTTCCAGAGTTATTACGAATGAGCCAAAAACCACTTGTTTTCGCTGTCGCACTCTAAAATCTTCTTTTATCGTATTGAATTCGTTCTGATTTATTTTATTGCTTTGCTATAATAATTGCATATAATCTAATTTAAACTCTCAATTTAGTAATATTATCTTAAATTACCTTTTTACTAACACGAACCATTGTTCAAATCAATGAAAAACACAAAAATCGAGGGGTAAAAATTGTGCCAAATCGAAAGAAGGTTATCAATTGAAAAACAACATTGAGCAATAAAATGTCATGAAAGAGAAAATTCAACGAAACTCTGAGAAGAACCAATAAAACAACAACAAAAAGTAGTTTTTATTTATCTCGCTCTCTCCATATATTGGGTATAAAAGTTCGGTAACAAATTGTTGGTATATGACTCTAAAATGTAACATCTCTGGTAATATTAATTGCATCTGGACATACTATGGCATGTTTGAAAGGTGACCTTCATTTTGTAGCGAAGTGGTTTTTTCGTTTTCGATCTGATAATTTTGATGTTAAAAATGCATCAAGTCACTTAAAACATGGAAAAAATTGAACAAGACCGGCACATAAGCAGCGTGAACGTTGCTAGGGAACTAGCCATTCATCACCAAACAGTTATTAACCAAGCTGGATACACAAAGAAGCTCAATGTTTGGATGCCACATGAGCAACATTTGAGCAATAAAATGTTGTGAAAGAAAATTTAACCAAGCACTAAGAATAACCAATAAAACAACAACAGAAAGTAGTTTTTTAATTCTCTCGCTCTCTTCATATATATATATTTCATTTATGCTCTCTCGTGTATATTGAATAAAAACAACCACTACCAACTAGTTTGTTATTATTGTATTATTGTTCGATGCAGTCTTTTCGCAGTCGTTGGGCTTTACTCTTCATTTACCTTGGGGAACATTCACGCGATACTTTTATTGATAAATTAATAAATAATATTTTTTTTTCTGTCAAAATTGTGTGTTACTTAATTCTTTAATACAAATAAGAGAGAATAAATGAAGACTAAATTAAACAAGTTTAAATAATAGACAAAAATTAATGAAGTGAAAACGAATGAAATAGTAAATATTAAAGTATATAGTACATACAAAATATTCTGTTAAAAAAAAAGCAATAAATACATACGGCAATGTCATAAAAAGAAGGCGTTTTTTTACATAAGCAGAAAATGAAAAGACATTTTATATACTATGCATGTACGAGCATATGTGTTTTTTGTGGATTTTGCATAAATTGAGAAAACCGAATACAGTTTATAAAAAAATGGAAAGAAGTGTGTGTATTTACTTATAAAAAAAAAAATTTAATAAATCTGTAGAAATTGATAATTGTATTAAATAAAAGCAAATGAGAAATTATATACGACTAGCATGCAGGCAGGTAGGCAAGCAGCAGCAGCAGCAGCAGCCAGGCAGAAGTAGAAAACCAGAAAAGTAACAACAACTAAACACAGTTCCTATTTTTGTTGACAATACCGAAAAATACACAAAAAAAAAAAAAAACGAACAACAAATAAACACATAAACACACACACTAAACTAAAGCAATAGATAGCAAGAACAACCAGTAATCCGCAACAATTAAATTAGCGTTTTTGTGTATTAATTAAATTTTGTATAAACAGAGATATACTCCTATAAATATATACAAATTTTGTAGGTAAAAATCAGATTAAATAATACTAACAAATGAATGCGATTATGTGTATGTATTTTACATTTCATAATAATACAATTTAATAATGATTTCTACTACCATTACTAGTGCGGATTTATTATTTGTATAATTTGTATAAAAAAATAGGCAGTACATATGTATGTACATACATATATGAGACTACAACCCAAATATAAAAAGAAAACAAAGTTACAAAAAAAAAAAACCCATAACTGAGATACAAATGTGTTAATTATTTTTTAACCATTTACTGGTTATTGTTGCTGCTGTCACTGTTGATGATGTTATCATTGCGCGATGTACATATACACTTACACCAGTTCCAAATTGCATGTGTATATAAGGCAGTGAGTTATACATATGTATGTGCATATAATATATGTCATATATATGTATGTACAGGTAACACTCATAAAACATGACATTTGTTTCAAGAAATCAATACATGTCCGTTTAACATCCCCGTCCATATTTACTTCATAATAGCTGTCATTATAGAACGATAATTAAATACAAGAAATAGATCTAATTTTGAGCATTGTCGTCAAATTTTGACTCTTGTTGATTTAATCTACATCAATTTTTGATCCAAGTTAATTGATGATAAATCCGTTTATTTCGAAATAAATCATTTATTTGACAAGTGAAATTATTTAACATAAATCCGTGTGCACGCTCACTTATTTGACGTATTTATTTTGACATTTCGGTAATAGTACTCATATTTTCTTTATTTCTATTGTATTTTGAGTAAGCGGTGGGACGAAACTCAATATTTTTGTTAATTCTATAATCTCTGGTAGTAAAATAAATCTCCATAAGATAATAATTCACAAAAATAATCTAAAAGCACACTTTTAAAAAATTTCATTTGAAGTGCATACTTTTTCGTGCTGCTGCATCTCTATTATTACCTCTTCGATTATGCAAATTCAGTATAAATCACTTCAATTTCAAGTAAATTATTTATTTCAAATCCTTTTAATGCGAATTTAATTAATTTGTACATTATTTATGCGAAAATCAAAAATAAGCCGCATATATATTAATACTAGGTCCGTTCGTACTTTACTAGTAAAATTTCTCTAACAACACGATTCAAGAGCGTAAGAAAAATTTTTTCTCAAAATGAGAACAAAGTGAAATAGTACGCGAACGGAAAATTTATAAGATTTACTAGTAGTTTTCAGTTCTGTCACTTGCCAGTAAGAACAGCTGTTTTTTCTATGTAACAAATTCTTACTAGTAGAAATATTACTAGTATAAATTTGCAAGAATTATCACAGAGAGGAAATAATTTGCTCTCTCAATTTCCTCTCTTTTACTGGTTTTTGGCGTACTCGAACACATTTCCAGTAAGAAATAGTAAAATTTGTAATAATTTATAAAAACTATTACGTACGCGAACGGACCTAATATTTGAGTTTTTGACAATACAAATCCAAATGTGACAACTAAAAAAATGCCTATATATCATGCCTTTGACACTCATAACAAGTGAAAGCGGGAGTTACCTGTATGCTACCTGTATTTGGAATTATTTCCATATTCACACATTAACCATGATGAATATTTAATGAAATGTATACATTTGTTCAATTGTATAGATTGTAACTGGTTTAGAATTAATATGAATACAATTATTATCATATTTTCATAAAGAAATGGAATAATGTGAACTTGTATACAAGTATTAAATATGGGTAATTTTCTCTTAATTATATGATTGATTATTAAATATGTAAATTCTATAATTTGTTGAGTCAATTGTGTACCAGTATAATTGCATCAACATGATATAATATATGTATAGGCATGGTTTATACTATACATGGCTTTGTATTGTCTATATTTGCGATGACTGTAAAGAGCTCTATCGAAGTAAAATAATCAATTGAATGCAAATTTGTAATATACTACATTACATATTCATGACGGCTAATTCCATAAGCGTAAAAATCATTTGAAATGCTCTCTATAACATCGTTGTCTGATTTGCGTCACTATAGGCCCAAAATGTAGCCCTTCGTTATTGTTGTGTTTTATTAGTAAATTTTTTTCATTTGTAAATCCAACTATCTATCTATCATCTTTAGAAAACCAGTTACTCTATACAGTATTTGCAACAAAGGCGTGTGTGCTTGTTTTAATTGTAGCAAAACAGTTTAAATGTCAAACTTAAAACGATTTAGATCCAAATTTGCATAAATTTGTGTTGGAAAGTTCCTTTAAGGAATCGTAGTGATTCGTAATGAAGTGAAAACAGCAACTTTTAAATCACACATCGTGTTGACGACTTGGCGAATTGTGTCGTTACCTCGATTTTCGACTTTATGGGATCTGCAGATAAGAATTTTATAAAAACGTAACTTTTGTAGAGTATCCTTTTCAAGAAATGGTGATAGGAGTTAGGTATGTTCCGAAAAAATGTTAGGGTGAAGAAATGAACAGCGGTCGGTTATACATTTTATACTTCCAGGGATGATATCATAATTTTTATGCGGTTAGGAATAAGAGCTGATATACGATCTGATCGAGTCAAAGCAATGCTGGATTTAGCGACCCCAATAGCAAGGAAAAAGAACGAATTCGATACGATAAATAAAGATTCCATAGTGTTGCCACAGAGTATAAATACCGCGAATTTGTTGAGGAATAACCAATTGAATTTCGAATTTCAAATAGCAAACATTGATAGATAAGTGCAGAGTTGCATGTTAAATTTGAAGTACATACATTTAGTACAAAATAAATTTTGCAATTATTACTAACATAATGTGGGTGCCGTAGCTCAGTGGTTACTGCTATGGCCTTCTGATCTGTAGGTCTCCGACTGAAGCATAATAAAATTTCATATCGAAAAGATTTTTCTTTCGAACGGTACTTACCTGCCGGCAAGAATTGGCAATTTTTCCGGCAGTAACAATTTGCCTTCTAAAATGCTTCTAAAAAGAGTTCTGTGACAAAACTAAGTTAAAGTGATGTCACCAGAGTTCTGCCGTTAGGAACCGGCTAATATAAATAGGTCCCTTCTAACGCTGTCCAAATTTAACACGCACAACACTATTGGAAGAGAAGCTCAGTGGTATCACAATGGGCCTTTCTGGCCTAAGTGTGTCCTCTCGGAGAGAAGGCAGCCACATAATCTAACCTAGCCTACTGATATAAGTCAGTGATTGAAAGAGGGTTGATTCATATTAGATTTAAACATTCTCATAATAAAAAAGTAACTATGATACTTCGCCAAATAGTTTCGCCAAAAATAGTTACGGTATTTTTAAACTTCAATTGTCATAAGGTGTGCAGTATTCCGTCTAGTATTACTCCACTTGACATGTAGATTAAAATTCAAATTAAAATTAAAAAATATAGATTTACATTTGCTGCATAAAAATGAGCGCGGTATGGTAAGCCCACTTTCTAAATATCACCGTGTGCGAAGGGTGGCTGATTCACGCCGATTGTAAGGTTATTTGTTATTATTTTTAAAAAATGAAATAATGAATTAATGAATTTCTATGAGTATTTGTAGGAGTGCGATAAATCCAGAAGCTTATTTAGTTACTAGAAGATTATGCCGAATAATAAAGTATAAATTTTATTGCTGTAATTGTTGGCGTTCATGATTATCTCGGTTATTTATGTATAAGTATTACACTGATATAATGAAAAGGGAGCCGGAAAGTGTATTTTATGAAAGCAAATGCTCTAAACAGAACTTCAAATAACTTTAATAAATTCACTAAGTAGAGGGACGAAATTAGATACGAATACTGATGGCTTGATTAGTAGGCTGGACGGCTATTCAGAAGGTCCTATTTAGAACCCAACAGCATCCTTTCCACAATGATAAGCATTTACTATTTCAAATGGTGTCCACCGCTTTTTAGGGATATCTGTGACAAAGCACTGAAAAAATTAGAAAAAGTTTGTGTTACAAATTCAACACTGACAAGGCTCCTCAGAGCCTTTAGTGTTAAGTATTTTTATGCGTTTTCTAATTTGATTGGATTTTTTTTTTTGAAGGGTCGATCATGCTCTAATTGAAAATACTATGTACATATATGCATGCCAACACTTATCAACTTTGCATTTATCACTGACTCAACAATTTATCATTGTAATTACACGTTTTTCTAGTTTAAATTTAATTATCACATATTATATTTTCTAATTATAGTTGAATAAATACAGTGTATGTACTAGCACAGAGATGACATATGGATACTACTGCTAATACAACAAAAATTTGAATCAAAGAAAATTGTACAAGAGAAAAAAAAGCAATAAATTAAAAATTGAATAAATTTGAAAATTCCATGCAAAATTAACAACAACAACAACGAACGAAAGAGTAGATGTTATGACCTTCGACCTTGTTTTTTTAATATTCATAGAGAAGTACCTACATGAGCGAATGAGAGATGTGAGAGTGAGACATAGAGAAGGCAATTCTAATCAATAACAAACGAATGAACAACAAGTAACGAGCGGAAGGAAACGAACGAATGAGTTCGTTTGCTATCCATTAGAACAGATGCGTGTTTGTGTTGCACGTACGTACGTAATTACGTGCATTTTTTATGTTTGTGCGTAAACAACATATGCTTCTTCTCCTTGTTCTCCTTCACCTTCGCCTTAGTAAGAGACACTACTTACTGTATGTTCTACATACGTCAATAGCTGTTGAGTGAGTACTTTAAGAAGCAACCGGTGTGATTGAGTAGTGTGTATTTTTATGGCACAGCGAGTGGGTGAAACAGCATGTCATAACGATATCATAATGTTTTATTGCAAATTTAGAATGTAAACAGAATAGACGGACATTCTAAGGACGTCCACCATCATTTTGTGGTTGTTCATCGTAAGGAAGGACAATAAGAACAGAAAAAGTTTTCAAATGAAAATCAATTGTGTATTGTAAGTACTATGCATTATAGTTCATGTAGAGCTCGACGACGATGTGTGTTTGAATGTGACTATATGACGCCAGTATCACATCAACTACACCAACATCAACAACACCACCACCACAAGCACCATCATCATCAACATTATGAATGACACATAAATACAAATACAATACTGCATATAAAATTACAACGTACAAATTAACCAACGAGATAATTGCAACAACAAATGTATAATATAATACGGTAATAAGTGCTATAATTAATTGAAGAAACTCGAAACTAGATAAATACCATAATTACTAAGTACATAGAGCAATTCACTAACGTCACGTCACGTAACGCAATAGCAAAATGTTCAAAATACGCCAACGCAGTTGTATCCTATTAACTACGGTGCTTGTGATAACACCCTGTATTGTGCTAATCATGATTATGGGCCCCGAATTAACCACCGAACAGTCATTGTCACAACGTTTGGCCGAATGTCATATGCGTGTCCAATATTTAGAGTCCATGTATCGTGCCCGAAGAGAGGATGTTGCCATATTGTCACAGTATTTAGGATTAAGTGGTCAACATAGTAATAATAATAATAACAATAATAATAATAATAATAACAGCACATCAGCAACGCCAATGGTCGCAACAGCTATGCTCCCACCACCACGACCGCCATCATCAAGTAGTAGCAAGATAACAGCCAGTAATAATAATGGTGATAACAACAACCACAACCACAACAACAACAACAATAGTGCATTGCATACAAAACAACAGAAAACATCCGTCGTCGCTGCTGCCGCCCATAAAACATCAATTGGTACACTGTTGGAATCGTTAAGTCCAGAAGCCCGTCAACTACTTAAGAATGCTACACATGCACATACCACACAACGTTTCTCATCGACTGCATCGATACGTCTACCAAGCGCTTATCATTTTCTGCCACATCTACTCGATGATCCCAACTCGTTGCGTCCAGCCTATTATCAATCGAAAGGTCGTACTGATGTTAGCATCGTTCTGGGTGTGCCAACAGTGAGACGTGAAAAGCAATCATATCTGCTCGGCACACTACAGAATTTCATCGAGAGCATGAGCGAAGAGGAACAAAACGAGACACTCATTACTGTGTTCATTGGTGAGACTGATTTTGATGCGGTCAAGTTGATTGCCCGTCAAATTGAATTATCTTTTGAGCAATATGTCGAGTGTGGTCTGATCGATATTATCGCCCCAGCACCGTCATATTATCCAAATTTTGAGAAATTATACTTGACGCTGAACGATTCGTTGGAGCGTGTTAAGTGGCGCAGCAAACAAAACTTAGATTATGCTTATCTAATGGCATACGCGCAATCGAAGGGTGAGTATATTTGTCCCGCCCGTCCTGCACACAACGCAATAAAGTACTACTTACATTAATTGATTAAATTGATTTTAATTTAATCTCATCTCACAAGAACATACAATATATACAAGCTGCTTGGTATTTATGTTGATTTAGCTTTAGTTAGTGTATATCGTCTGGCATTGATTATTTGCCTTTGTTTGGTTGGTGTAGTGACAAATTACTGAAGAAACTGTTTAAATTGTTAAGCTACTTTGGAATTTAGTACATCGAAAGATTAGCATTTGGTATTTTAATAACATTGTTGTTGTTGTTGCAAATGTCGCAAGTCGGGTGACATTTAATTTCTATCCAATTTGGATATGAGACAACGATTTTGCTAGATTATATATATGTATATATATGCGGCCGCCCTTGAAAGGGAGGGCGCACTTAGGCTAAAAATTGGCCCAATCTGTTACTGTGCATCATTGATGTTTTCTATCCTGCTCCCTCTGTTAAACGGAACCATTGGGATTTCCTAATGAATAGAGCAATGTCCCTGATATTCATGGATGCCAGCTCAGTGGTATCTGTAAAAAAAGGCCCTACCCAATAGGGTGTGCCTTCTGCATGCCAAGGTGGAGCATCTATAGAGGAAGTGGTAAGCAGTTTCCTCCTCTTCCTCGTCTTGGCAGCAACGACAAAAATCACTGGCAGGTAAACCAAGCCTGGTAGCATACCTACCCACAGTGGCCAGTGGTCCGTGTTCACGGCAACTACATTACTGATAGTTTTCCTACTCATTGACAACAATGAACGAGTTCTCCTATTGTCAAGATTTAGCTAGATTTTCCTAGTAGTAACACAAGAGCTCTCAAGCCGCCATCTTCTGTTGGCTATAGTGATGAAATGTTGTGTGACGAAAAGCTTGCGCGTTGCAAGCGGAATTCCTGCTTGATGAGATGGATAGATTTCTGGCAACTAGTGCCCGATCTGGTCAATTCTTCTGCCTCACAGTTCCCTGGAATATCCCTATGCCTCGGTACCCATACAATATATACATTGTAGTGCTTCGCTAGCTCGTTAAGAGCTGAGCGGTATTTAAGGGCAAGTGCCGATTTGGCGAACGTTTTTGCGAGAGATTTAATGGCGTCTTGACTGTTGGTGTAGATATAAATATCTTTGAAAGATATTGTATTACAGCGAAGCCATATTGCCGCCTTCTTTGTAGTCATAATCTCGGCTTGAAAAACGCTGCAAAAGTTGGGTAATCGAAACTTAAGTTTAACGCGTAAGGAATCAGAAAAGATGCCACCTCCCACCCTTCCCTCGAGTTTGGAGCCGTCTGTGTATAATTGTGCCGATTGAAATCCAGTTTCATTGACAATACCCCTATTCCATTCCTCCCTTGAGGGTATACGGGTTGAGAAATATTTACGTACATATTAGATTTTAGTACTTTCTTTCAAAGGCGGCCCTGTTTTTTATAAAAAGTTTTTTTCTTGTCTTCGAGTTCGCTACAGATTATTTCTATAGACTTTTGCTTTTAAAAAGATAGCCTTTAACTAAACTCTGAAGAAATTTGTTATTAAGGTCCTGAAAATCGCTATTTTGTTGGACTCCATAAGTAAGCACACCATGATTTCAGTTCTCAGTGCTCACTTGACAATTCTATGGGATATTTGTAGGAATATATTATATATCCTTTAGGAATTTGCTCGATCACAAACAGTTGTAGAGATATTTTCGAATAAAATGACAAATTTTTTGAAGTATTTGAGTCTGTAATTTAGTTTATGATTTTTGGGCGCACTTGAGGTCATACCCATGAGAGTTTTCCGTCTGGTCTCAAGTAAAAATTTCAGCATCTTCCTCCGTTATCTAAATTTCATATGCTTCTTTCTTTATTGCAGGAACTTTCTATGTTCAACTTGAGGACGACATCTTGGCCAAGCGTAATTTCATAACAACAATGAAGAAATATGCATTTACCAAGAGTGCTTTGGCCAAACCGGATCAGCCGTCGTGGTTTATATTGGATTTTTGTCAATTGGGTTTCATTGGGAAAATGTTTAAATCAGCCGAATTACCATATCTGATAACATTCTTTCAAATGTTCTACAATGATAAGCCAGTCGATTGGCTATTGGCATATTTTATCGAATCGAAAGTATGCCGAACCGATAAAGATCAGAAACATTGTAATTTGGAGAAGGCAAAATATTGGCTCCACTATCGTCCATCGTTGTTTCAACACATTGGCACAAGTTCGTCGCTGAAGGGTAAAGTGCAAAAACTAAAGGATAAGCAATTTGGTTGGAAAGTGCCATCGTATTATGCGCATCCGCATAATCCACCGGCCCAGGTGAAGACAAATATTGCGCCATATAAGAATTTCATACTGAAACGTGCCTATCATGGTGAAACCTATTTTTGGGGTTTGCTACCACAACCGGGAGATCTGGTTGAATTCATTTTCGATCGGCCCATCAAGCTGGGGCGCTATCTGATACGTAGCGGCAACTCGGAACATCCATCCGATCGTTTTTACAATACAACCGTTGAGGTGCTGCCCGATAATCTGGGCGAGAATTCATCCGTCTGGACTACGTACAACTCCACAACGGATGGCTATTTAATTGTGGGCTCATTCGATGCCATGGGTATTGCAGAAGGTGTGATGGATCCGAAAATTGGTGCTATAAAAGAGATGCGTTTGCATGTACGCGGCGATAGCGAAAATTGGGCATTGATCAGCGAAATCGATCTGCAGACGGTGGATCAGTTAAGTGGAAATATTGTGCCAGCACATCGCAGTAAGATATCAAGCTGATTGTTGCACCGGATATCAAGCAAACTAGTGTCGTAACCGCAGCAATAGTGCAGCAATATTGTAATTGGCGGCGCCTCGATGCCAAAATGCCAGGAGGATATTATGCGATCGAACGCTGATCAATTGAGCACAGTAATGTTGATGGTTCTGAGTATATGGTGCACATATGTACGTGATTTATGATGTAAATGCTCATCTCCAATCCAATGACCAATTGATGTTAACCTTAAGATTGCCGTCATCGCACATACAAAAACACTGACTAACATACTCATCGTATATGTAGAAGTAGTGGAGGAGCAGCAGCAAACATCTTAGCGCTAGCTGCTTTTGTCGTTTTCGTCCAAAATTTATATTGAGACGCCGTCTAGAGTGTGTATAGCTAAGTAGAGGCGGAGAAAATATTGCGAATAGAATAACAACGCGTATTTACTTAATGATGATGATGATGATGACGCGTTTAGCATATTGATGTAGTGGTATCAAGATAATATTGTATATGAGATAATACAGAAAAAAATTATTCTTATGTTTTTTATGTTTTTTATTGTTAAAAACAACAATATGATAAACATACATTTTTGTTTGCGCTTAATTGCTTTCGTATGCGAAGCACTAATTAATTATGTTTATTACTAAATCGATATTATAGAATGATATTTTATTTTGTGACACTTTAATATCGTTGTTGGTGCTATTCAAATGAATTTTAATCTAATGTTTTAGCACTAAGTTTGTAAAACTAAGCAAAGCAATATTTGGCATCTAGAAGAAGTGTCTTACCTCATTCACCGCACATTTGGGTTCTCTAATGATCTAAAAAAGCTTGAAATTTTGCGAGAGAATTGATGGACAATCCTTATGATTAACTATGGAGGCTGTTTGATGAAATTGGAATTGTAGAATTTTGACCTGACCTCAATTGTTTTTTATTTATTGCTTCTTAATTGTTTGAATTTGCGTAATTGTTTATTTATCTTCTATTCACTATTATTTATGATCCATGAGATTGAAAAAAAGATGGGTGTCTACTTTCAGAACTAAATTAAATGACTGCGTCTGTCTGCAATTCAAAATTTGACCTACTTCTTCTAAAAGATAACATTTCACAAAT
The DNA here is from genome assembly GCA_963854835.1 of Megamerina dolium. NCBI lineage: Eukaryota > Metazoa > Arthropoda > Insecta > Diptera > Megamerinidae > Megamerina > Megamerina dolium. Next base: position 10,907,597 of record OY978528.1, read on the forward strand.
GTCATATGTACTATAGTTTTGGCCCTTTTTGGAAGAATATTTAACAAAAAGTTATCGTATAGTTGCCGCAGATGATAGTGTAATAAATATTAAGGGGAGTTCTCACATTGTTCTCATGGTTCTTGCTAAAGCACAATATAATCCAAACCCTCTTTTGGCTCTTAATTCGTAATTATATTCTTAAAGTGCGAAAGATTTGTATAACAACAATAAAAATATACATTCTCATAAATATTGATACAATTTTTAATCCAATAATTATGAATTCACATAAATTTCCATGCGACTACTCATTTTGACGACACTTTACCGATAGAATTCCATGCGTACCTGACGAAAACCTTGCCCCGGGGATGAAAAATATCGAAGGAAGCGATAAATAACCAGTTGGCTTTCTGCTGAATAGCAATTTAGCGCTGAAGAATCGTACAACAAACAAAATAATCGAGTGAAAATAATTTGAGAAAATTCAGTGATGCCATCACTATGCTCCATCTGTTAAGATTTGATAAAAAAAGTGTCGTCTCTGAGATGGATTTTTAAGAAAAAGTACTAAAAACTTCAGTTAATGGTTAATATGCTCTAGAGAGAAATTAAATCCCCCAAATCACATCTAATTGAATACAAGGGGGAACAGCAGAGCAGATGAGCTTGTAAGACAAGGGATTCCACTTTCTATGCACAAACAGAGCATGAAGGTTAATATTTCCAATGCCGTCCAGAGAAGCTGGATTGAAAAACCTATCTGTAGAACATTAAAACTTGTGTGGCCCAATTATAGTTGGAAATGTGCAGCCATTCTTACTGACTTTAACAAGTAAATCATCTCAACTGTTGTAGGGTCGATCATTGGATACTGCTTTATTGGCATTCATTGCGCTGAGGTTGGGTCTAGATCACCTATGACATGAGTGACACGGGATGTGGAGGAACTAGAGGCCATCACTCATCAGTCCCGAATTGTCTATCACAGGCAAAGAGTAGCTGCGTCTTTATTTCATTGTCAGATATTACAATAAGTAACCTTCTCAACTACGTCAAGAGTATATGTCTACGAGAGCTCTCTCTCTCTCTCTCTCTCTCATCGGAAGAGGGAAAAGTTTATAAAATTTAGTATGAATTTGCAATTAAATGTATTTTTGAGCTTTAAATATTTTTTTTTCGAAAACTCATTAAGATTTGGTGAGTTACTTTCTTCAATATCAAATTATTACATTTCCATCAAATGTACTTCAAACTATATAGACTGCACTAGACTAGGGATTTACATCATTTCCAAAAAAAAGTTACCATCAACAAGGCTGTGTGTTGTCTACTGTAATTTACTATATAGAAAATTTGAGGCAGGTCTAATACTGATCTTACTTACTTACTTATGTGGCCATAACAACCGAATATCGATTTAGGCCGAAAATAACATGCTTCGCCAGCCATCTCTGTTCTTCGCTAGCTGGCGCCAGTTAGAAATTCCAAGCGCCGTCAGGTTCTCCAGTACTTGGTCTTTCCACCGGAGGTTTGGTCTTCCTCTTTTGCGTCGTCCTCCAGCGGGTTCCGAATATAACACCTTCTTAGCTGGAGCGTGTTCTTCCATTCGCTCGACATGACCTAGCCAGCGCAGCCGCTGGATTTTGATGCGCTTTACTATGTCAATATCGGCATACAGCTTGTACAACTCATGGTTGTACCTTATTCGGTACTCGCCACCAACGCAAATAGGTCCAAAGATCTTGCGTAGGACTTTTCTCTCGAAAACTCCAAGTATTCGCTTATCCGAGGTGGAAATTGTCCAGGCTTCAGCGCCATATGTTAGGACAGGCATGATGAGAGACTTGTACAGTGTAGTTTTCGTTCTTCGAGAGAGGGCTCGACTTCTCAATTGCTTACTCAGCCCAAAGTAACACCTGTTAGCAAGAGTTATCCTACGCATGATCTCCAAGCCGACGTCATTACTGCTGTTAATGCTGGTTCCAAGATAGACAAAGTCCCTTACTACTTCAAAAGCGTAGTTGTCAACAGTGACGTGCTGTCCAAGACGCCGGGACTCTTTGTTTGTTGACACTAGATACTTCGTCTTGCCCTCGTTCACCGTGAGACCCATCCGACGCGACTCTCTTTCCAACTCTGAGAATGCTGCACTGACTGCTCGCGTGTTCATGCCGATTATGTCAATATCGTCGGCATACGCTGATAATACTGATCTATTGCTGAATATATTTAAACTATATGAGAATTATACCTCCACAATACATATAAAATTACTCTCCCAATGAATGCGGTGAATGAAAAATATATGTGTGGCCATATGCAAATAAATGTCACTCGTTCTTACTCTTTCTCACTTTATTTTTTTTTTGTTTATCATGCTGAAAAACCATATGAGAATGATAATCGAATAGAAAAAATATTTTCTCAAGCGTTGAATGAAAAATGTATGATCATATTTGAATTGCATGTTGCATAGTAATTTTAAAGTAATGTTCCTTTTAACTAAAATCGTTACAAAACATAAAGTTAAAAAAAAAAAATAAAAATAAAAAAGCGAAACGATGTGTGCTTTCTCCAATTCTATGCCATTTTATCCTACATGGCATTAATGATTTAAAATGAATTAAAAATTCGTGGCGAAAAATCGATTATTTACATTTTAAACTAGTAAGTGTAATATATACATATATAGGCATAAAATATTTTGTAGTATATATGTATGTATTTAGTTTTTGTACTATCTACCTAATACGATTACCTAGTAACATACTACAATATATGGATTTACACCTACCTACATATGAATAGGTATCTAGTATAAAATATATGTATAATATAAAATCGAACAAATTAAAACTATGAATAAGAATTCAATGTTGTTATATATTTTGTTGTTTTTTTTTTCATTTAAATATATTTTACATTTGTACATACATACATATAAATTGTATGTATTACATTTTCGACAACTTCAAATATATATTTACATATTTTTGTAGATAATCGTATCGGTGTATTTGTAAAAAGTAAAAAAAAAAAATTTTGTAATTTTTTCTTGTTGTATAAATGATTAATTAACGAACAAATAACAAATAATATGTATGTATGATAATATAAATATAATTATACCAATGTATAGAATACTACTTTATCTGTGTTATATGCAACCTATGCCGCTTAAACATATTTTATGCAATACATACATTTATATTTTCTATTTATTTATTTATTTATTGTTTTTATTTCATTTTCGATTTATTGTATGATAACAATGTCCCTGCTAAAGTAAGTTTTGAAAAATTGCCATAATGGATTGTGGTACTGTTGAAATGATTAAGAGAACAACAAAAGTCTTTTCATTGGTTTATTATGTTTTTCATAATTTTAAGAATACCTACAATAATAATTATGGAATTGATTAAATGATACTTAAGTAAAAAAACACAAAAAATATTCATATTCGTATAGGGAAGTAGCTATAACGAAGTACTCAATTGAATTCAAAAAAAAAAAAAAAATTGAAGAAATTGTTGAAATGATAACAACAATATTAATGATAATGCAAAAACAAATAAGAAGAATCATATATTAAAGAATAGTAGGCATATATGAAATTAATGATTATTTGCAAATATTCACCTCTAAGAAGTACATATATCACATCATTTTAATTCATCATTTTAAGGGTAATTAAAGGCTAATAATTGTATTTGCCACATTTTATAGAATAACTGAAAAATGAATGTACATATATTAATTGATTTTTATATAGGCATATATATACAAGTATATAATATATTTGTGAGATTTTATAACTACAAAATGCAAGCTCATGCCATTTTAGATGCTAATAATTTTTATCGATTCGTGTTCTATTCTTAATGGATTTTGAATTAATACTAGAAAAACAATAGGCACTTATATAAATTCCAATATGTTTACATACTATATTTAAATGTATGTATATATATATAGGGTGATTTTTTAAGAACCTTCGGATTTGATTTGAAAAAAAAAAAACACATAAAATTTAGAAAAATGTTTGAAATCTTTATTTGATTCGATAGAACGATCTATATAATTTAATGTTTAAAGATGATTTCATGACCACGGCTGCGCCTCAAATGGTTCCATATGCAGGGTTCCAATTTTGGCATACTCTCTCCAACATAACGACCGATATCTCACGAAATGTTCATTTATAGAGCAAGTTTCTAGCCCTCACAAATCTGATCGCAAGAATAAATTCTTCAATATTGGTTTCCAATGCGTCAACCGTTGCTTGTAGCTTGTCGCTATAGACATGAACTTTAACATAGCCCCACCACAAGATATAGTATAAAGGCGTTAAATCGCACGATCTAGGCGGCCAATTGACCGGCCCCAAATGTGAAATCAACTGTTCGTCGAACTCGTCTCTCAATTGGCCCATTATTTCATGTGCTGTGTGGCATGTGGCAACGTCTTGTTGAAACCACATGCCAGCCAAGTCCAGCTCTTTCATTTTGAGCAAAAAAAAAAAAAAGTTTGTAATCATCGCACGTTACCACTTACCATTCACAGTAACATTCCTGCCGTTCGTCGTCTTTGAAAAAGTACGGTCCAATGATGCCACCGGCACCAGCTCATAATCCACACCAAACAGTGCATTTTTCGGGATGCATTTGGCAGTTCTTGCAATGCTTCAACCAAAAATGAGTTTCATCGCCGAACACAATTTTCCGATAAAAAAGTGGATCTTCATCTAACTTTGCCAGCGTCCATTCACAAAAGTTAGCCGTTGTGGTAGGTCGTGTGGCTTCAATTCTTGCACCAGCTGTATTTTAAAAAGGTTCTACACCCAAATCCTTTCGCAAAATTTAACACGTAGTGGTGAAGTAACAGAGACCCAATTGCTGCGAACGGCACCGAATCGATATTTCACGGTCATCAACAACACTGACGGATACAGCTGCGATATTTTCCTCTGTCCCCACTCTACGTATTCGTGTTGGTGGTTTAATGTCTAATAATGTAAATTTGGTGCGAAATTTAGTCACAAGATTCCGAATAGCCGCCTCAAGAAGGTCGCCCAAATTGACGTTGTTCGTTTCTAAGTCGATTCATGGTTAAATTATAGACCAAACTGAACATGTTTGACAGTAACATGTTACACGACAATAGCTGAGTTGCCAAAAACAGTCTTGCCAAAAAGAAAGTTGCTAAAAAATCACCCTGTATATATTGTATATACACAACATGTATATGTATATACATACGTATAATGACCGTCAAAAGGGTTGAATAGTTCAATCGCGATTTCTCTTTAGCATTAGCCTAGGTAAGTAATATGTACTTATTTATGAAGTGAATAGAACACGCGAGAATTTATTCATTTAATGCCGCAATTACTTTGATAAAACACCATGCAATGAGTCATTTTTATTTGTCTACGTTTTGTTGCCGTTATTTCGAAAATACAAAAGCAAAATGCAGACAAATCAAATTATTGAATTCGAACCATGATTTCCAATTTAAGTTAATATCAATTAATAAATGTCAGGGAAACAATTACACCAGTGGCATAGCCAGAATTTTGACAAGAGGGGGAAGATTCGGTGAAAAAAATGTATGATAAAAAAATTTTAATGAATGATTTTTTAATATCTATATATTATTAGTTTTCTTTTTTAACAAGTTCATCGGTCAAGTGGGGGTGGGGGATCTATCGCCTTGATCTTCTCCCCTGGTTACGCCACTGAATTACACATATTAATTGTGAGCCATCTAAAAAATTTTGAACTCATACTTTCTCACCTAAGCGTAATTTAATTTCAAATATCCTGTATGAAATTAATGGAAACTCTAATGGTAGAGGGTGTGTCATGGGCCAGTCTTTTTCCTAACACTAGGAAAGACGGATCTGAGATATATAATGGGGTTAATTATATGTATGTATGCTCAATAGGGAATTTATGTGGCAACTGTCGGAATTGTCGATAGTTCAATGTGTTTCTCTTGACTGGAGGAAGCCACAGTGTTTCAGCCTTTCCTAGAATGAAACGACTTGTCTTGAGGTCTGATGTATTTGGGAATGAACGGGTTACATTCGAATTACCCTCGAGTCAAAGAAGTTTCAAAACGCAGTATAATTTTTATTTTTCACTCTCTTTCCCTTTCCTTTCCTTTTCTTTTCAAAATGTTTCATTTCTCTTCTTTATTCTAATTTATTCCGTCAAGGTCTTTGATAAAACGTTGAGCGTGTTCAATTTTTTGAACCTATTTATGTTAGCTTTTCTGTCGCATGACAGAATCGAGCATTTTTACAAGCGTTTTCATGGCAAATTATTACTGCCGAAAGAATTGCAATTGCTGGTCGACAAATGGGTTCCGTTCGTTCTTGGATGGAACCCACGATCTACAAATCAAAAGGCCAACGCCTTAACCACTGAGCTATGGCAGCCACATCTATATACTATCTTATTAAAAAATGTTATAATTTTTTTTTGGTGGAGAGCTGTCAAAATTACATGTTCAAAAGCCGTTAGAGTTTTCATCGAAGATTGTGTGACCGCTCTTTTGAAAAATGTTGGCCTCTAAATGAGAAAAAGTGTAACATTTATACACTTTATTAAATAATTGGGTGAAAGTTTTGCTTAAAGATCAGTTAATTGCGACTAGGTGACATTTTTATCTATGTACTTCATTACACTGTACAACAACATGTTCGGAACATACCAAATAAATGTATATTTTGATGAGGAAATCATGCTCTAGTTCTTAAAATTTTCATTTGCAGTGTAGAAGTTTGTAACGATCTCTTTGGATTAGACGTATGTGCTAGTCTATAATTTTGTTACGAAAAATTTGTCTACACCACGTCTTCCGTCAGAAAATATCACATGAAATATGATGAAGTTATATCGGTGAGCTCAAAAACTTATGCAGAACGTTGAAATTTTTGAGTGTTCGTAAATTTTTTTGTAAAAAATTTCATAATGAAAACGTTCTTTCATTTAAAATACAATTTTTATAGATTTTTTTATATTGGTTCCACTTACGGAAATGTTCTCTCTATAGTCGAAATATTTCAGTTGTATTCATAAAATAAATCAAGCTTTATTTTTAATCGTCAATAATATTTTTTATTTTTCGGAAAGGTGGCTTAATGGACTGGACACACACAAAGAATACATTCTGTCAAATAAGTACCCGGAAATTCTCATTTTTAATTTTCCCTCTGAGAATATTTAAAAAAAAAAATTTTTCCCAGGTTGGCACAACTGTCAGCCACTATTCTGTGAATTTTTATTGCTATGTGTCATTTAGTTTGGTTACGGCGTCATTAGGAACAAGTCAACCTTTTGTGTGCGTTGCGATTTTTACTATGGATAAAAATATCGAACAAAGAGTTTGTGTGAAATTTTTTTTTCAACATTTCCAACGTTTTGGCACAAGAAATTCCGTTTGAAACACACAAAAATTTCACACAAATGAAATATTCTCAGAGGGAAAATTAAAAATGAGAATTTCCGGTTTCCGGGTACTTATTTGACAGAATGTATATCTTTGGGTAATTAAACAAAAGAATTTTGGCAACAATTCGTTGATTCAAGATCTCTAGAAATTGGTCATAAAATTAAGCAATTGTAAAATGGTTTTCCGAACCAGTGATTTGAATCATTTGTCCTTTTAGTTGTTTATTTTTTTCGGCGAAATTCTGGGGTTAGAATTGTCGATAGAAAAATTAGCAAACATTTTTTGTTTTAGTGAAAATTTTAATATTTTTTTATGGGTCATATCCATAGACTTCGTGGGTGCCGTAGCTCAGTGGTTAGTGTGTTCGCCTTCTGATCTGTAGGTCGTGGGTTCAATCCCCGGCTGATGCATAACAAATTTAATATCGAAAAGATTTTTCTTTCGAATGGTACCCACCTGTCGGCAAGCAATTGGCAATTCTTCCGACAGTAACAACTTGCCATGAAAAAGCTTCTTAAAGAACTCTGTGACAAAGCTTAGAAAAAGTGATGTCACAAGTGTTCTGCCGTTCGGAACCGGCTAAAATAAGTAGGTCCCTTCTAATACTGTCCAAATTTAAGACGCACAACAGTAATGGAAGAGAAGCTCGGCCAATGAGTCCTTTGGGGCTTTAAGTGCCACATATTTATTTTTTATTTTTTATCCATAGACTTCTTTTAAAAAATATGAAAAGAGACGTGCTCCCGTATACAGTTCTATTTATAACCCTGAATATGGATAATTGTAAATTATCATTGCGATGCAACAATTATTCACTTCACAGTTCATAGTCCAACAAAACATTGATTGCCCTGTATAATTTAATTGAGATTATATCGCGAACGTCTATTATTCGAATAAATATGATTAATTGCTTTTTATTTTTCTTTGTTATAATAATGTACGCTAGGATTATATGAAAATTAATTAATTCCTATACTAATTTTTTAACTAATAGCTTCTAAATATGTATATGAGTATTATATATTTTTATATGTATATTAATATTACTATTAATAATTTAATGAATATTAATAATTTTTAATAATACTATACGATATTATATGTATCGTGAATGCCTAACTCATCGCATCATTTACTTGTAACGCTTAAAAGTATGCTATGGAATTTTTGCAAATTATGTACTAAGAATTCATACATTTCTGGGAGTTTTTGTTCTGTCTACGCTTTGTATTATTTATTGTGTGCGAACTGTGATCGAATTATGAAAAAAAAAAAAAAATGCGAAAATTAATCTGAACTCAAAATTAAAAGCCAAATTACAATTAAAAAGAATATTATTTGCACAATTATTGATTAAGTAATGCTGACACAAGCAATTATATCAATCTGCAAAAGAAATCGAAGATCAAAATAATATGATATTAAGAGATATTTTTCCAGACGATTATTAAAAAAAATTTTTGTTTTTTTTTTAAGTCGAAAAAAAAAGACAAACGGTCAAATTATTGCATAGAAAAAAAAAATATGTAAATATTTGGATTATTTTTCTAATTTACTAAATTGCTCGGTAGTTGGTGGTAGGGGACCATAGAGAATAACAATATTAAATTTCAGCGTTTTCTCATTGTTTGTTTATTTTAATTAGGCGTAGCAAAGCTATTACTATTTGAGCAACTTAAATGCCAAGAGCTTTGTACAAGTAGGCGTAATTTTTTTCGTGTACGAGAAATACAATATTTTATGTACATACATATATACATTTCAATAATTACAAATAATAAAATACATACATACATTTATTTATATCTAAATGTGTAAGATTTGAATATATGCATATTTCAGTATGCAAGAAGTGTGTGTGTTAATGTGTGTGTCCATTGTATATCTTTTTAGCGAAATATTTTTAAACAAATTGCCTTTCATTTAAAAGCAAATACATAGATTATATACAAATTGTTAATTTGCGCGAATATTTCAAATGCGTGTATTGTATTGTATGTAAGTATCATACATACTTATAGTAAATGTATGTATTTTTTTCAAAATATTTATAAATTTTTTTTTTTTTTTTTTTGTATAAAATTTATCTGTTTTAATATACATATGTAGCAGAAGAAATAAATTTTAATAAAAATTGAAAAATCGTAATTCGAAATTTGTTTATAAAAAAAATTTTTTTTTTTTTACATATATCGATGTACGCTAAAATCATTTAGTAAGAAAATTGTGTGAAAAAAATAAATAAAAAATAAAAAATGTTATAACGAAAAATTTATGTTGTTTTCTCTTTAGCACGTTATGTTTTTTGTAGAAATTTGATGTATGTCAATGGCACTTTATGGCACTCTGTATTCAATGCTATTCAATTTCAACTTTTAGATTGCAATTGATTAACACACTTCTGAATGCATTCATTGAATAGAAATATTAGCTAAGTGACTAAGAATCATGAAAATGGATTAATTTTTTTTTGTGCCTTCATAATAATAAATACTTATTTATTTGCCTTCAATCGCTTCTGTTTTCAAATAAATAGTTAAATGATATACAAATTGAATCATTCTCTTGCAGCTCAATACCACTTTGATCAAAAAGATCCCGGAATAACCATAGTGTGGCGCTACGGTCATTCCAATTTGAGTTCTGTTTTTTTTGGTTATTCCGGGAACTTTTTGATCAAGGTGATATGCAGGTCAATAAATGATTCTAGAGTGATCAGAGATACAAACAAGTAAGTGAACTCAAGTCGATTGGGAGCGAAATTATACCTTGTACCCAAAAAAAAAGCGTATCGAATACAAAAATGATAAAAATTTAAGCCAATTTAACTCTAGTTTTATCAGCCCTTTGAAGGGTACGATCTTTGTAATTTTTTGTGAGATGAAAAAAAAAAAATAGGTCTTACGATCGGTGGGCCTGGCTGAGCGATTTATACCCTGCACATCTTACTTATTTACTTACATACAGTATTGTGCAAAACTTAAGCAACTGGCATAGTGCTCTCATTGATTTCAAATTTACTAAAAAATAAAAGCGCTTAGATTGAATGTTTTAATATTTAATTGTTCCTTCATTAAATACATAAAAAACAACAACAACAAAAGTTCGGTATTCTTACGAAATTAACTGTAAACAAAAAACAAATTATACTCATATTTCATCTGTGCAAAACTTAAGCAACTTTTAATATTTTGGGTAGTATCCCTTATTTTTAATTACTGCAGCACACCTTTTGGGCATAGAAGCTACTAATTTCGTTAAATATGATTTATTTATATTTTCCCATTTAGTTTTGAGGCCTAAAAATAGTTCGTCTTTATTTTTAAAGCGCTTTGAGCCCAAGCCTCGTTTTAAAATTGAAAACAAATTTTCAATAGGATTCAAGTCGGGCGATTGTGCCGGCCAATCAAGCACTTGAATCTTATTTGACTGTAGCCAATCCTTCACAAACTTTGATGTGTGTTTCGGATCATTGTCGTGCTGAAACACCCATCGAAGTGGCATATTCCATTCCGCAAAAGGCAACATTGCAGTTTCTAAAATGTCCTTATACATAAATCTGTCCATTTTGTGGTCAATCCTATGCAACGGACCAAGTCCACTCCCTGAAAAATACGCCCACACCATGACGTTCCCTCCTCCATGCTTTACAGTCTTCTTACAGTATCGCGGATTGATGCCTTCACCTTTCGCATGTCGAACTCTTATTATTCCGTCTGAATTAAATAAATTTATTTTAACTTCATCACTGAACAGTACGCCAAACCACTTTTTTATGGACCAGCCCACGTACTTCTTAGCAAATTCAAGTCTGGAAAAAAAATATATGTTGTTGTTTTTGTTTTGAAGGCATTAAACTAAACATACCTTTTTTTTACATGTTTTGGTGTAAGCATTGGTTTCTTTACCGCTTTGTAGCTTTTTAAACCAACTTTAATCAAATGCCTTCTTACTGTGCTTGAATCGACATTTAAATTAAGAGTATTTACTATATCTTTTGAAGACATGAACGGATTTTTTTTAATCAATTTTTTAATTTGAATTGCTTCCCTATAAGAAATTTTTTGGGGTCTTCCTCCTGAATTTCGATCTGTAACGCTACCAGTTTTTTCAAATAATCGTATCCATCTTGATATCATAGATTTGTTGATATTTAATGATTTTGCAATGTCATTCTGTGGTTTTCCTTCCTTAAATAACGATATAACCTTCATCTTAAATTGATGACTATAACGGACACGTTGCATTTTGGATTTCAATATGTTTGAAAGAACTGTGCGCTAAGAAAGACTTTTATGTACTGAGTTAGATCAATGTTAATGCACAAAGCAGAAAAAACTCCGAAAAAGATCCGTTATTTTCTGAACAAAGAAATATCGAACACCTTTGCACTCTGAGTTGCTTAAGTTTTGCACAGATGAAATATGAGTATAATTTGTTTTTTGTTGTTTACAGTTAATTTCGTAAGAATACCGAACTTTTGTTGTTGTTGTTTTTTATGTATTTAATGAAGGAACAAATAAATATTAAAACATTCAATCTAAGCGCTTTTATTTTTTAGTAAATTTGAAATCAATGAGAGCACTATGCCAGTTGCTTAAGTTTTGCACAATACTGTATGTGCCCATTACAATCGAAACGTCATCCGACTCTTCAGTACCTTCTCTATCCACCAGAGATTACATCTGCCTCTTCTGCGTCGTCCATCAGCGCGTTCTAAATATAACGCCCTCTTAGCTGGAACGTCTTCTTCCATTCGTTCGACACGACCTAGTCAGTACATTCGGTGAACTTTTATGCGATATATGATACTAATGTCAGTATACAGCTCATGGTTGTATTTTATTCGATTCTCGTCACTAACGCAAATAGGCTGAAAGATCTCGAAACCCCATGAACCCCATATAGATGGACTGTTATGAAGAGAGAAACTTGTAGGGTGTGGTTTTCGATTTTTGAGAAAGAAAGCTCGACTTCTCAATTGCTAACTTAGCCGAAAGTAGCACTTGTTTGCGGGAATAATCTTTCAGAATATCTCCATGCTGACGTCCAAAATAAACAAAATATTTCGATCTATTTTCTTGGGCTTGGTCTACTCCAGGATTTGGTGTATTGTGAAAATCTGGTCGATGGTGGATTTATTAGGTTCAATCCGGTTGCTGGCATAACCTTCAATCTTTCATACGGCACGCACGATAAGACCTAGTATACGATGTTCAGAAGATTTATACCATGGTAGTTGGCGCAAAATTGTGAGGTTTCCTTTCTTAAGTATGGGACAGAGGATATGAGGCTTTAAACATCGGGCTCACTTTCGTCCAACCATATTCTGCTTATGTATCCTGGTGCATGGAAGTGAGCAACTCATCGCTTCCAGATTTAAACAACTCGGCGTACAGGACATCAGTACCTGCAGCTTTGTTGCCATTCAGCTTGAAAATGTATCTTCTAACCTCGATACATTGGCGGAATAATCCGAAGCGTCGTCATGCAATAAAAACTTTTCCCTCCATGGATTCAGTGCACTCTGGACATCTGTAGGCAGATTCCAATTTTCATCATGAAAGAAAGTTGTCCGGGGCTTAAACCGCCAGCCAGTACATGATCTTCTCGAAGAATTCGAGTCTCATTCCTGTCTCTACTCATCTCAATATCCTCATACTCTCGTCTCCTTTTGCGCCTGAAAAACCGCTTTACAGCGACATCATGGTGCGGATTACAACAGCGATTTTATATTAGTGTCTACGCCAGAAGACGTGTGTCGCGCACTGCCCCGTATAAAGTTTGCATGGGTTAGCAATCCTAATTCCATTATATTTCGGCCCCCTATATTTCGCTCTTTCTCTTTCTCGCTCCCGTTCTCTTCAACTATTTCCTTTTACTTTATACTCTTCACTTTCCATTTTTATATATTTTTACATTGTTGATACTAACTCCTTCGATAGAACAAGTGCGTGTTTCTATAAATATAAAAATTAAAATTGCAAATAATAAAAACAGCCCCAATTTCTCGAGCAGTGCGCGATATTTTTCCCTCTCGATGTAATAACTCGATTCCCTTTAATTACATGAAATATATTTAATTTTAAACAAGAGTTAAAATTAAGTGCTCAACATTGTTTAAATATATACAAATGAACAAGAAGTGTTTTGTGTTGCCACAACAACGAGTCTCACAGTCACCGTCGCTAATAGCTGTACATCCAACTCAACCAGAAGGCAAGTGCACCACATTCGGCGAACCCACCGGCATACATTCGCTCCCCGCTGAAACAATTAGAATTATATGAAATAATGGATCTGGTCCACCCATTTCACTTAAAACTAAAATTACGCTCCAAAAAAAAAATGCACATTAAAGTATTTTTCCTATTAATTTCATTAAATAGCTTTTATTTGTATTTAAATTGTGAAAGATAATGTCCATTAAATATACTCGTATGATGGATAATAATTGGATACTAATACATAATAGAAATACATTGAAAATAGTAGTTTTAATATTTCTCGAATGCGATTTTTTTTGTAGTAGTAGATTTGTTGAATGTTTTTGCAAAAATTATTAAAATCAAATATATCGTATTGTATATTAAAAAAAAATAAGAAAACCAATTTCATAAAAAAAACAAAGAAAAAAAAAATAATAAAACGAAATTAACGATATTTGGAAAAAAAAACAAACTATAAATAAAATATAGGCTATCATAAAGTATATCATATAATCGTTCGTTTAGCTAATGTAAGATTTCTTAAATGTTATTATATTTCACAAATTTCCTCCTTATTTTAATTTCCACAATGGATCCAATTCATTAAGTGGATCTTTGATTTCTTCCTTCTCCTTAGATGCAACTTGTGGTGCAATTTTCATTTGATATGATGTCATAATGCCACCTAAAAGTCATACATTCATTATACATTATTCGTTTAATATGATTTCATTTGACTAACGTTTATTGAGTACATCATGAGCATGATTTAGAACGATTTGCATCGATTGTTCCAATATGACTGTATCACGTAAAGCATTTTGACGTGCCGAACATATGCGATACCAAACATCAACAACATCTGCAATAGGATGAAATTCATTTGTAATGAATTCAATATGATTAATTACGTAAATATTTTAGTTGGTTTATTGCAGTGGTTGTTCACTTGCGCAAACTAAGTTAGTTCGAGTTAGGTGGCTCGGGAGCTCGGGAGCCTCACTCACAATTCGAAAACTATACTGAGCGTCGGGATAGTAACCTAATAGTCTAGACAAACGGCAGCGTTAATCCGGATTAACAGCGCACTTAATCCGACAGACGGCAGTATTGCGGATTAACTAAACGGCTGATTGCTGTTTTATTAGGTTTGCTCACTTACATTACTATCACTAACAATTTCTGTCATCTGTCACTCTCGATATGAGAAAATCTACAAGAAGTACGTGAACTGAAAACTATCAGAAACTTGTAAATTGACATTCACCGTTCGTTATTGACAGCTGAATTTATTTGTTCGCCAACACTTTTCATGTTGAAAACTGTTAACAATTGTTGAAAGTTTTTTGTTAGCGAACACACCTAATATTTTGTAAAATGGATCGAGAAAAATTCACAATAGAAATTTTTCAGCAGTGTTGCCGTCGAAAATTGCCCTAATCCTCTTTAATTTTGAGAATGAACTCGTCGAGTTAATGCGGATTAGCTGCAGTTAATGCCCGAGTTAATTCGAATTAAATCGTTAATCCGGATTAACGCTGCCGGTTACCAGCATACTAATCTGTCTGTTAAATGCTAGAAGGTATTTTGTGTACGTGGTCTATTATAGGCCAGATAAATGGGGTACTGGCACACAGAAGTACCAATTCTCATCTGGCATTCGTGTTTTGTATTGCGTCCGAAGCAAAAAGTAATTTACACATCGACATTGGAATGCCAATACTATGTTTATCAGAAAGAGTTTGCAACGTTGCACCGTTCTTTGCTAGCTCATCCGCTGTGTTGTTTCTTGGTAAATATTGAACTGCTCCTGTTAAGTGATGCTCTGCAAATAGGAGCTACAGAGTTCTGGTAAACTGATTCTAAGAGCTTGGTTCCTGCTTAGTTTTCAGTAAAAAATTCAATATGATATAACGTTACACTAAAGCCCCTTCATTACTTCATTAATTGCCAACACCTCTGCCTGTGGAAACACTGCAGTTGTCCGGCAACCTGAAAGATAGGCAAACTCCAAGTGAACTAATTACAAATAGTATACTTACTTATCAAAACGGGACGTGTCGATTGTGTTGCCAGTATTGCACATATGGCTATGGCGATCAACTCAGAACGTTCGGAACCAGTTAAACAGTTCATTATTAAAGGCGATGTGGGCGTATTAAATTCTAAACAACGTTGCTGATGTGCTTGCAATGCATTACGTGCAATACCAATGATGTGTGAAGGTGAGCTGTTTCAATGAGAAATTAATGCAAGTGTATTGTATTGGTTGTGTATTGGCTTCATATGAAAACTCACCTCTTAGTCCATGCTTTAATTTGTAGCACTGATAAATCAATAATTGCATCAGCGCCATGCATTGATAATTTCAAATGATATTCCGTACAATGGCTGAGCGTATTGATTTTGACACAATCCACTGAGAAATCATCAAAATGTGCTTTAGCGTTGAGTTCTTGTGGCCAGAAGGGATCAAGCATCTGCAATGGGTGGATGGGAAATGAAAAGCACGAAGTATGAATGTAAATTCAGCCACTTTACCTCGTTTGGTGTATGCAAACAAAGTACGCTACGTGCTTTTTGGGACCAAATCATCGACCAAAAGTCATTAATCGTATTCTGTTGTGGTGTCTGAGCGATAATCACATTGGGGCAACCAGATCCAAGATTCTAAATGATATACGAATTGTTACGATTAAATCTCAAATTATATAAGTTCTCATTTGCACCTTAATATATGCAGCATTTATATAGTCATCGGTATCCTTGTCAAGTTTAACACGCGCATGATCATACGGTAGACAATCCAATGAACGATTTTTCTCGGGGAAAAGTTTTGCAATCGTTGTCGTACGCTTGACGCTCGACTCTTTGCCCAACAAATCTAGCAATTCCTTCCATTTGGCTGATAACTGTGTATTACCATTGAGCATTTTCACATTTAAACTCTCAATTAATTTCTCATAGCGTTCAACTTCTTTGTGGAAATATTTTAAAGTCTTATCATCAGCGAATGGATCTGGTGGTGACCGTAGCAAAAATGTTGTCGAATTTGTTATTGCTGTTGCCGTGGAATGCTTATCTGAGACGGAGACGGAATCCCAATTATTATCAAGTGAACTTAGATCGGAGCAGATGGAAATGTTGTCACAGCTGGATTTACGTGCTGCTGCTGTTCCAGCAGCTGCTGTAATTGATGCTACCGAATCAGTTACGGGCGATGACAATTGCAAAGGTATTGTTACTGTTGTTGTTGGTGCTGCTGCTGCTGATGGTGCTGGTGGTGGTGTTGGTCCAGTGGCTGCCTCTTCATCTTTTTTTTGTTGTGGTTCATTTCGTATTTCATTCGATTTTGGTTTTACTGTCGGCTCTGATGGTTTTGCTACTGGTGCTCCCCCAACTTGACTTGATGGTGGACTGGCAATAATTTGTGGCTGCAATACTGGTGTAGGCAATATTGGTGGTGGCACACCAACACCACCTCCAGCAGATATCTCGATATCAGTTAGCAAATCAATATTGGACGATTTCTTTGGCGCGGCTTTGTTGTTCGCTTCTGCAGCTGTTGGAGAAACTGCTGCCGCAGCCTTTGGTGTACATTGCTGTGATGAAGAGGCATACTCGGCGGCACTCTTCGTCGTTTGCGTTTTAGCAACTGAGGCACTGCCACTTTGCATATAAATGGAATGTCGCCGTTGTTCTAAGTGGTGCTCTTGTTGTTGCAGCTGTTGCTGGTGTTGTTGCTGCTGCTGCAACAGTGCATACGATTGTTGCAGCTGTTGCCCCTGTTGTTGTAGTTGCTGCTGTTGCTGCGAATTCAATTGCACTGCATTATTAAAGGCAGCAGAAATAGCATCAACATGTGGCATTTCCATTGTAGCACCATGTGATTGATATCCATAGGGTGGTATATAATAATTAAGGTTGCCTCCATTATTTGCGGTTGGTGCGCCTGAGGCAGCTGCAGCATTTACCTTTGAATGTGATATAATGGGTGACTACAATAAAATGAAAGTAGCAATTAATACGTAAGGATAATCGTGTGTGGCCATAGCGGAGTATGCTGAAAATGGATTCTCTCGATAGAATGTATTGCATTATAAGCAAACGAAGTTTAACAAAGTTTAGAAACCCTACATTCATGACAGTTAGATAGGCATACTTTAAAAAAACAGTTGGAGCGGAGGTAGGCGTCTTTGTGATTATGCTTATTACGTAGGTTAGGTTATGTGGCTGCCCTCTCTCTGAGGGGACACACTTAGGCCAGAAAGGCCGCTTGTGATACCACCGAGCCTCTCTTCCAATACTGTTGTGCGTGTTAAATTTTGGACAGTATTAGAAGGGACCTACTTATTTTAGCCGGTTCCGAACGGCAGAACTCTTGCGACATCACTTTAACTTAGTTTTGTCACAGAGCACTTTTAAGAAGCATTTTTGGTAAATTGTTACTGCCGGAAAAATTGCCAATTCTGGGTACCGTTCGAAAGAAAAATCTTTTCGATATTAAATTTTGTTATGTTTCAGCCGGGGAGGATTGAACCCCCACTGGTTCTTATCCGATTGCGCCCATTTTCTAATGTGCCCATGGTAAGAATAATTTTATATGTCAATTCTCTAATTCAACAACCTATTTTTGTATGGGAAGTAGGCGTGGTTTTAATTCGATTTCTCCTTTTTACGAACTAATCTCTTCGTTGGTCAAAATAAACGTATGTACGCTCGATCGTGCTATCGTTGTGGAGCAACTGGTCAGAAAGGCAGATATGGTGGGTCGGTAATGGCGAAGTAGCTCTCTTATTATACGAATTAGTATTATTATTATAGGGGAATGTACTGAAAGTTTGACGGGTCGCTTTCATAAACCTTCACAGACCTTTTCCATTTGTGGATGGAAATCACAAAGTCGTCATTGACCCTCGTGGGAATCCCGCAAAACTGGCTGACTTCCAAAATATCAATTACAAAGCAATCAACAACAATTGCATATCGTTAAATTAAGTATGTATTGCGTTAATGAATTGCAATTTGTTATTTCACTGAGTTTATTTTACTTGTAGAAGGCGTTCTGAAATATAATGCATTGTAAATATTTTGTAGTTTGGCGATATGCTTTGCAATTTAGGTTTTGGAAATCAGCCTCAATCTGTGAGTCCAACATGCAATAGGATTTTCAATATAGATCCTTCCGTAGTGGATTGGAAGCCATTAGCGGGTATTAAATTTTCACCGAGATTCTTTCTACTAGTGTACATAAGTGTTGGACATATTCCCAATACATGTTTCGCAGTTTTATCCTCCTTTCTGCAAGTTTAGTTAGGTGATAGTTCAATCTACAGTGTCTTGTCCTAGATGTACATACAAGTGGTTAGCTTGTTTGCGAACTTACATCGAAACCTGTGGCTACATTAATTTTATTTGCATTCTCCGAATCGGTGGTGCCAACCGTTGGCTCCGTATGCACTGTACCAGATGTATATTGTCCATAGAATTGATTATTTAATGATGCAGCCAGTTGATAGCCACTGCCATACTCATAGATACCTGTCTGAGGATTAAAACTATAGCCGGGATGTTTTGTTGTAGTCGAACCATATGCCATGTAAGACGTTGTTGTATTTGCGGCTGCATTTCCTATTGTATTTATTGCACCCAGTTGTTGTTGTTGTTGTTGTTGTTGCTGCTGTTGCTGAGGGAACATATTTGGTTGCATGGAGTGACTGATGGTTGCGTATGTTGGTATATTTTGTTGTTGTGCTGCATCGTAGCTCGATGTAACAATATACAAAGGCTGAGTCATAGCTGCAGTGCTTGGTGCAACGGAAAAGTTGGCTTGTGGTGCTTGCATTGATTGGACTGGTGCGGGGGTGTGGGTTGAAGCGGAAGGTGAGAATTGTTGTTGATTCTAAAATAAAGAAGAATAAAGAATTAATTTAAATCATTTTCAAATGCTAAAAGAGAAATTTACTTGTAGCATTTGTTGGGGAGTTGTCATTAAATTTGATTGCTGTGGATAATTGCTGCCTGCAGCAGCAGCAGCACTGGCATCATACATGTTGTTAGCATATTGCTGTTGGGTTGGTTGCAATAAAGTTGCTACAGAAGCTGTTGGTGTAGCAGATGATGTATTAAGTTGTTGTTGTTGTTGTGAGTGATTAGCTGCAATCGATGCATATGAAGCTTGTGGTTGAATATATGTGGATGATGCCTGTTGCGGCTGTGGTTGTTGTTGTTGTTGTTGCAATTGTTGCGGATTTGTGTTATAGTTATAATTAGCTGCGACAGCTTGTTGCTGTTGTTGTTGTGGCAACATATTTTGATAATTTCCCGTCTGTGGTAGTTGCTGTGGATATGGTGAATATTGTTGCTGTGTCGCAACGTTGCCATAATTGTTTTGCGTTGATAAATTCGACATGTTTTCATTCAAATTGGTAAACTGTGAATTTGGCGAGGCGTGCAACGTATAAGCAGGCGGTGCCATATTTTGTTGCTGTTGCTGCTGAAACTGTGAAGTAGTGTAACCACTTGCTGCATCGCAATAGGGATTCGGCTGCTGTTGAAGGCTATAGGGTGGTGGTGGTTCATTTGGAGCTTTCGATTGAACGCTCACACTCGTATAGGGACCTGCACCTGAGCATACGGCTTGTGTTGGATTCTCTGAACCTAGAGGATTTGGGCGCGGTATTGCCGGAATGTATTGTGAGGGCTGTGTGGAATTCAATGGCGTCATAGTCGGATCGGTGGATGAGTGTTGATTTGCTCCTACACCACCGATAGTGCCGCCAACGGCAGCAGCAGCAGCAATACTAGCCGCATTGGTATTTTTCGCTTTTAGATAATCGCGCAACTTTGGTGTATTTGATGATACCAATGCTGTTATTGGCATGGGGCTACTGGTGTTGACACTGCTATTGTTGTGATTTGTTTTTGTAACACTTTTTAAACGCTGCTGACGCTCTTCGGATTGCACATCACGTGCAGATTTCAAACGTGACAGCAATTTTTGAACGTTACCTGAAAACAGATACGACGATTCTTAGTAAAATGTATTTAAGAATAATTCAATTTGAAATTTTACCTGCCAACTTCTTATAGAATTCCAATCCCTTAGCGGATTTTGCAAGCAAATCCTCATACACATCGTATGAAGCGGCCAATGAGGCGAAGAAATTTTCACGTTTTTGTTTCAGATCTGCCAGTGTCTTCAGCACCGGTGCAGCCTTAGCATACGCTTCAGTCAATGCATGCAATATATTCTTTTGGGCTAACAAATTTTGATCAATCAACTGTGTGAGACGTTCATGTTTGCTCAATTCATGTTCGAATAGACCCTGTAAGCCCTCATCAGTGCCGTGAGCAATCACCTTAGACGTAATATCATCATCATTCACAGCAATACGTAGATCAGCATGAAATTGTGAACGTTGTGCTTTCATCTCGTTGGCTTTGTTCAAGATCAACTTGACATCCTTAAATATTTCAGCTGTATTCAGCTCGGAGCTCAACTTAGGCACCGATTGTTGTATTTCCTGCAGTGGTCGTGCCAAGATTTTCAAATTATTCACATGCAATTCCATTGCTTTGCGCAACGTATCGTTGGATTCGCCGGCGCGTGTATGTGCTTCATTGTACTTTTGAAATTCACGTGTCAATTCGGTAATATGTGCATTGGGTGTGCGCTTTACGCCGGTCAACATTTGAAATTCCTGCTCTTGATGTTCCTCTTCGGTAAGGATACTCGATATGTCCTTCAGATTCGTTTCGACATCGGCACAAATTTCCGCCAACTGTGACATTGCAGTTATAAGGTCAGGGATTGCGGTTTTATTCGAATTCAATGCCGCACAACGATCGACAATGCCTTGTGGTATTTTGTTGGCCTTCTCCTCATTGATATTGAGGTTATCCAGTGTTAGTGAACCCATAAAATTTGCCAACTCTGTGTCTTTCTCTTCAATATTTGCTCCATATTTACGCAGCAATTTTGCCTTCTCCTCACTATACATGGAGCTAGCTTCGTGTGCCTTCATCGGCACCAAACGTGCAAATATATCTTCGCCGGCTACTTCTGGATCTGTGACACTAAATGCTGTGCCATGCACTAAATTTGCACCCTGCACAGCACTGATATTGCAAATCTCTGGAACTGATTCGTGATAAATGAATTCGTTTTCGTTTTTGGAATTCTTTCGTTTCGCTTCCACAACGTCTGCTGTGAAAATGAGCGATTCGTTGATTTCTTTTTGATCTGGCAAACCTTTCGATTCTTTGCGAGCATCTTCCAGTTTCTCCCAAGCAGCCTGAAAAAAAAAAAATGATGAATAATAGACTTAAAAAACTATACTCAATTCCTTCATGTACCTGATATAAAGTGACACGTTCGCCCATTTTCTGTTGTTCTTCAGCTTGTTGACCCTGGTACAAATATAGAATGCACGTCAAGTAGGATATCTTGAAGCGAACATATTTCTTCCATAGCTTAAATACAGAGCTTTCGATTACTTGTGCAACAGGACCGTCATCACCACCGGTCAATAGGGCAGCCAATGCTGCACCATAATATAATACAATTTGGGCGGTTACTTTGGCGACAATATTCGGCTTGCGATTATCGATAAGCGATTTCTCCAAAATACATTCCTGTGCCTGAGCATATGATACTTGCTGCATAAATACCAACAGTGCAGTAGTCATGAAATCACCACCCGAGTTTATATTGGCATAACGTTCACGCAATTCGCCAAATGCCCAAGCGGCACATTGAAAATGTGTACACGCCAATTTCATGCCGTCAACATCACCACGCGTCACTGATGCTCCCACCTGGGTATGTGAAGCGGCAATATTGAAGAGCACGGCAGCCATTTCATAGCGTATGTCGGTAATTTCATGAACATTATTCTGATAGAGGTCCTTCCAGGTGAAGGTGAAAATGCCACGTTCCGCCAGTTGTGGGAAACGATTTTGCAACGAATGCAATTGGCAATAGTAACGCTTCATAATGGCACAGCCATCCTTAGTGGGATGCATTGCTTGATTACGTAGTGTCTCCAAGGCGAAAACATCTTTGGAATACGTTTCTGGATCCTCCTGATAGAATTCGGCAATATACTGTGAGAAAAGAGAAAATGATATAAATATTTTTCTTCGATGCATCGAACTAATTTAATTAGCTTTATGTTACATTGTGACTTGTCAGCAGTTGTATAAAATTACCTCCCCACAAATATAATATGGTTATTAGTTTAAATTGCATACAATAAACAAAAAATGACTCACTCACGTACAACAAAAAAAAAAAAAAAAAAGAGAAAGATAAAAACCTTTTATTCGTCTCTTAATTTGAAAACATACAAATTCACCCAATGGAGCCTCACAGCACAATTGAACAAAGAACGTACACGTACCTTTGATTTTATTTCTATTTACATTGTGCAATTATTAATTTTGCTATTTAATATAGTTTTTCAATATTTCTGCAATGCAATAATTATTAAATTTCATTATACACTTACTTTTTTCAGATTAGCAAATGATGTTCCTTCCGGGCTGGATTTTAGGGCGAACCAAAGCATATGCAGCCTTGGTACAGCCTCCATTTTGTTTTATGTTGTATTTATTCACTTTAATTCGAATAAGAATAGCACCAAATATTTTCTTAATTCAATTTAAATGGATTTGAATTAGAAAGAAAAATTATATATAATATTTTCTAGGGTAAAATTATAACAGACTGACGTGAAAATTTTTGCTCTGGAACTTTTGTTTTGTCTCTATTTTGTGATTGCATTCGTACGGTTTTCTTATTTGCTTTTCGTTCGAAATGACATATCATGGAGGAACTAATAAGATGATATTACAATGGCTGCAACTACACTACTGTATTAATCATAATGTTTGAATTGTGTTCGTAAATATTGAATGGCAATAATGAAAGTAAGTTTTTGCAAAGCAAAGAAAGCACACAAACACTTAGTAAATGTGAAAGAATATTTAAATTTAATAGCAAAAAATCTATGGAACTTCTCGAGAAACACCACCTTTTTAATGGCACGTCATTTGGTTTGTCATTGTTTCAGTGCGTCTCAAACTGTGTGTCGTTAAAAGTTTGAACAGCGGCTGATTTGGGTGCTGGTTGTGCAAAATATCATTACGATTATGATTTAAGTAAAATAACTTCTTTTTGAATAACTTTGTCGATATGCACAATTTTTTTTTGTCTATTTAAATACATGGTATTACAACATACGAATAATAGAACAGAAAAATTAGATCGGATCTTCAACTTTAATATGCGTGATATGATTTTTATGTGGAAACAATATATATCTTATTAGTAACTTTAGCAATGAAACTATTTTTAGAGCTTATTCTTCATTTTGGATAGCAAACAAAAAAATAACAAATAATAAAATTTTTTATTGCAGCAATAAAAAGAATGGTCTAATAATCACGTCATAACTGAAATTTGCTCCTTGAACTATCCAGTTGCTCTCTTGCAGGGAAAATATATTTTGATGTCTTTAAACGTTGTAGTATCATTTAATATTTTACGTATAAATTTTGTATATTTAAAGTACCTAAAATTGAAAACTATGTAATAGAACTAAGTAATTAAGTGTACATTAGAGTATTTTTCGAATATCTTGTATTTAATTTATTAGTTTTGTAATACTGCAGCTGATTTAACGCCTGTTGCTGCTGCTGCTGATCTTTATAACAATTAAAAACATATCTTTTGAAGATAAATTCGTTTTATTAAAAATATCTTGTTGGTCACAATAAAATTCCACTTTATTATGAGTATATTGAATAAATTAAAACAACAAAAATACAAACTGAATAAAAAGTGCAATAAGAGTAACAACCACAACAATAATGATATTCCAACCACTTTGAATCATAAAACTAATTTCAACAAAAGAGCTAAAGACAAAAAAAAAAAAAAAACAAATACGAGAGATAGAAAGAAATGGCAAACTAACTAACTTGGTAGCAGTGTGCAATTTAATTTACTAAACCGAATTACATCCTTTGTCCGGGTGCGATTGTACAATATATGCGTTCGTGTGAACTGTGACATCAGTGAGCGACCTGCCCACTGTCACTATGAATGCATTTGTTGTTGTTCTTGTTGTTTTTTGTTTTGTTATTATTGGTGGTAAAGGCGACAAAAACTTTGCATACAAATTGTAGTGACCTCAAAGCGACATGAACACTAAAAAGCACAAATATTCATACATATGTACACACACACACACACACACACATTTATATTTATAAGCTAAAAATCCAGTGAGCCTTTGTCATGGTAGTATTTTTTTTATTTTCACTTTATTGTTGTTTTTATTAGCATTTTTTTGTTGGTTTTGGCGGGTGTCCGCACCAAAAACTCGCTTGAAAAATATATGCATACAGTGGCTCACAGCTTATTTCGTACAGTGTATATATTTTTATGTAAATGGCTGTAACATCGAAACTAAAAAACTTATCGATAAGTTTTGAATGTAGATGTCTGTGTATGTGTTTAGTAAACCTAATAAGAAAACGGGGAACCCCAAAAATTTTTCTTTTTGTTATGCAAGAGAGAAAAACTATTGATCAGCTGATTTTCAGCTCACATCTTATTTCGTACACAAACTTCAATGTAGGTAAGTTTCATTCTGCCGCGCAGTTACAAAGTTTTTTTGAATTGTATGAGTTTTTGGACCTTTTTAACTATTATATCAATTTTTATTATTATTATTTTAAATAGTTAAAGTGCTGTAAATTAAACATTTAGCTTTATGGGTCATCGTACAACGATGGAACAGCGTAAACTGGTAATTAACCATTTTAGGAAAGGTCAGAGTGTGCAAAAAATTGCTGAAATGACAAATTTAAGTGCCTCAACTGTCCAATACATCATTCAACGCTTCGTTCGCGAAAATCGGTTGGAGAACAAGGGCAGAGAAGCACCTAATAAGATTTTCAACGCATCAGACGAGCGTTATATTGTACGAAAAATTAAGAAAAATCCAAAGTTATCCGCTCCGAAGTTGGCTGCAGAGGTTCAGCGTGAAATAGGAAAATCATCCAGTGCTGAAACTGTCCGACGTGTGCTGCGCAATCATGACTTGAACGGTCGAGTAGCCCGAAAGAAACCATTCATTTCGAAAATGAATATACAACGCCGACTTGACTTCGCCAAAGAGCATATTATTAATACTCCTGCGTTCTGGAATACCGTTATTTTCGCGGATGAGTCTAAGTTTAATATTTTTGGCTCGGACGGAATGTCATATGTTTGGCGTAAAGCTAATACCGAGCTAAACAAGGAGAACCTTAAGCCCACAGTGAAGCATGGTGGCGGTAGCGTGATGGTTTGGGCCTGTATGTCAGCAGCCGGAGTAGGTGAATTGGTTTTTATTGAGGGAACAATGGACAAAATGAAGTACCTCGAGATTCTGAAAAACAATTTACTTCAAAGTGCAGACAAACTGGGTTTGCGGGAAGAATTTCGGTACTACCAAGATAATGACCCAAAACATAAATCTGGGATTTGCAATCTTGGCTTATTTGGAACTGCCCACACTTGATGTCTCCACCACCACAGTCATCTGACATGAATGTGATTGAAAATCTTTGGTCTATTTTGGACAATAAAATAAGAACACACAAGATTTCTAATAAGCAAGACCTAAAGAAGGTACTAATGGAGGAATGGAAAAAAATCACACCAGACATCACTCAAAAATTGGTGGATTCAATGCCAAATAGACTCCAGGCTGTCATTAACGCTAAGGGATGTCATACTAAATATTAAAATCAACTTACTTTGTTTTTAGTTTGAACTTAAAGAGACTGTACGAAATAAGCTGTGACATGAATTTTCCTATTTTTTTCTTATTTTATTTTTTTATAGTGTCAAACACTAAAATTTTGAAAAAGTAAATTTTGGAAAATATAAAACAAACCTTCCTTTCAAAAATGGCATTTATATTTTGTTCAAATTTTTGCTATATTAGGAATTACGACTGCAGCAATTTTTAAACTGTCACTGTACGAAATAAGCTGGGAGCCACTGTACATGTATGCATATATCGTACGAGTATATTATTGCCATTGCTATTGCTCGCCATTTTGTTTACTTTAAAATGCATCGCTGCATTTTTTTTTTTCGACCAGCAAGAGATACGAATAACAATGTTCTATAATAGTTGATGGTGAATTCTGTTTTGGCGAGGGAAGGGTGAAAAATAAATAAAATATAGGAAGTTACGCAGAGGTTGTACTTTCTCTTTCGACAGGATGTGTCCATGTATTTAAATGAAGATTTGAATTCGTCATAACCTCAAACAGGGTCGAAAAATAGTTTCAGATTCTTTTCTGAAGTCCAAAGTCAAGTTTTAGCTGTTTTATTATACGCAGTGTATGGGTAGCATTTTAGCATAGTAAAATCTGCCATGAAAACGGTTTATGGTTGCCCGTAAATCGACAAAATGTAATAATTAAAACAAAGTCGATCTATAATGATCATATAGCGAGGTATGCATGTATTGGAAGTGACCTTATTATATTGGTCGGTTCCGAATAAAAGAACTCTTGTGGCATTACTTTTTCTGAGCTTTCTCACAGAGTTCTTTAAGAAGATTTTCCATGGGATGGGATTTCATGCTGTGTAAAGAAAGAATACATTTTTATTTATACTAAATTTGCCATGGCCTGAATTTTAAGTGATTATCTGTGACGAATGCACTAATAAACTAAGATACGGCACCCCTGGCTCTGTGAGAAAGATCGAGAAAGAAAGGGACTGGTGACATAATGGTTCTTCTGTTTGAAATTGGATTTGAAACCCAGAAATATTCGGACGGGTGCTACAAAAGAACATGTGGGAGCCATGTATTGGATCTATAACTTAATTCGTGCGATTTGCTAAGGGATGGCGTAACTTGATTATTATTCCATCGTTCCAATATTCCGAACATGCATTGGAAAGCTACCGTCATTGTGCGTCTTTCTCAGTATATGTCATTCATTTGAAGCGTAAACAATAATCATTTTTTTTCACTCAAATATGTCGAACTTTGTGCCTGAAAAAGTGTTTTTGCGGGGAGTTCTTCTTCATTACTTTAATATGAAGAAAGTCATCGTATTTCGGGGGAAGTTTATGGTGAACATGCTCTAGCTGAGCGAACGTGCCAAATGTGGTTTGCACGATTTAAAAGTGGTAATTTTGGCTTGGAAGACGAAGAACGTCCTAGGCAGCCAAAAAAGTTTGAAGATGAAGAACTGGATGCATTATTCGATGAAGATTGTTGCCAAACACAAGAAGAGTTCACAGAATCTTTGGGAGTCACTCAAGCAACCATTAAAAAAACGTTTAAAAGCAGCCGGATACATTCAAAAGCAAGGAAATTGGGTGCCATATGAACTGAAGCCGAGAGACGTGGAAAGGCGATTTTGCATGTCCGAAATGCTGCTGGAGCGCCACAAAAAGATGTCATTTTTGCATCTGATTGTTATTGGTGATGAAAAATGGATCCAGCCAAATCAACGACAAAGCAGAATATCCATGGCGCGAAGGTAATGCTCTATGTTTGGTGGGATCAGATGGGTGTGTTGTATTATGAGCTGCTAAAATCAAGTGAAACCATCAATGGAGAACGCTACCGAACACAATTAATCCGTTTGAAGAGAGCAATAATCGAAAAACGCCCGGATTATGCGACCAGACATGAGTCCATAATTTTCCATCATGACAACGCTCAGCCTCATGTTGCAACACCGGTCCAACACTATTTGGAAAAGAGCGGCTGGGAAGTTTTGGCTCACCCGCCTTATAGCCCAGACCTTGCCCCGTCCGACTACCATTTATTCCGAACGATGCAGAACGCCCTCACTGGAATAAGGTTCACATCAGAACAGTGTATTAAAAATTGGCCTAATTCATTCTTGGCCGCTAAGCCGGCGCAGTTCTTTTGGGATGGAATCCACAAATTTCCAAAAAGATGGGAAAAAGTCATAGCTTCAGATGGGCAATATTTGGAATAATACCTGTTTTTGTACATGTTTTTCTTAAATAAACATATCTTTGGAACAAGTTTTCTTCTAGTGAATCACAACGGTCTATTTTATATAACGTCAAATGAGGCGAAGATGAAAGATTCAGTATCAACAATCAAAGTATCCTGCTGTCTTGGGAGATTTTATTGTGGTCATTGAGGGTTTGACTGTTTTGGGACGCGATCTAAACATCAAAAACCATGTGCTCAGAATAAACCTTTTTAATAGGCTATTTAGCTCATTGAAAATTCAAGCCTACTCTCGAAAATTAGAATTTTTCTAGCGCACAGAATATTTTTCCGTATTTTTCATTTTTATAGATTTCTCTGCTCAGGTTCGGATAAGGCCATTGGAGCTGATGCTGCTATTTTTGCAGATATTTTTTGGCTAGAACGCTTGCCAATCATGAGATATTGTATAAGAGTTTGTATAACAGCTCTGATTTTTAATACAAACCGTGGAGCACTTTTTTTTTTGTATTATTATATTTGCTTAAAAATTTTGAAATTTGAAATTTGTTTATTTTATTTGCTTAAAAATTTGGAATTTTTTGAAATTCTTGTATTATATTTTATTCATGTGTCTGTAAATTTGTTCATGTTCCTTTTCATTAAATTTATTTACATTTTTCTGCGTGTACATGTGATGGCCCAATGGGGAAAATGTAAGCGATAGTGAGTTTGGAAGCCCAAACTAAAATTTCCTATAAAAAAGGCTTGCCTTTTCGATAAATTTTAACAATGCGATGTTTTAGGAAACAATTTTCTAATGTATAATGCCAATGATATACTGAAAACATAGAATTTTCCAAAAGATACCGTACACCTTTGATTTCGTATATAATGTGAAATTGCCTTTAATTTTTGAACTGTTATGACAGCTGTCAAAAAGGCTCAATATTCTATCCTTTATTAGATTCTTTATGAATGACATATTTTTACCAACTTGGTATGAGAATAAATGCTGTAAAAGTATGTGCTGTGTTTTCATGTGGAAATTTGCAATTATTTGTGTGCAGGAACGTTTCTCAAGTTGTTGTTGTTGTTGTTGTTTATGCGGGAGGAAATTTGCAATTTCTTTCAACACGTACATATATAAATATTGTACATATATGTTATATATACAGAAATCTACATGTATTCAGTGATATAATTTGCATTTTTTCACACGTATGCACATAATACGCATACATATACTCTTCAATATAATCTTTTACGCATATGCCAGAATGCGGTTACATTTATATTTGCATATTCCCAGCAAGCAATAATTGTTTTAAAATTACTTTAGCGATTAATCAATACAAAAAAACTCCGATGGTTACGTTTACTCCTCTGAAAATGCACTTAAACATATGCTTCGTTTGAGCTTTCTATTAATTTGCTAATAAAAAATAGTATTGGCGCAATGATCTAATTATCTGAAGCCTACATAAATCATATTATGCTCATATTTAGAATTTGCAATCATAGAAGCATCCATCATATATTAAATATGAAAATTTTAATACAATACTGAGCCCTTCGTCTTTGGTTTACTGGGTTGCAGGTTGCAGTAACAGTAGCGTATTCGTGTATAAAAAATTGCTTATTTTCATATTTGATTATTTTTGCACCATTTTTGTGGATTACATTTTGTTCTATTTTCGAAAAACTGCAATGTAATTGTAACATTGGTAGGACAATACGAACGTACGCATTTAAATATGTAAAGGCTGGGTTATGCTCCTGCGGCTCTGTGGTGATGTTAAAAATATTTTTCAAATATCTTGTCTACAAAAGATTCCTCTACTGCGATCTTAAATCGGTTCAAATTTATTACTTTAGATAGACAGTAAAAAATGGTTCATTGTCTAAAATTATGATTAAGTTAAAAATTAAAATTCTTGTATAATTCGATATGATTTCACTTTGATCAATGAATTTATGAGATACCCTTTAAGCTCTATGAGGCTCAACCTTTGGTGGAGGGACTGAGTACAGAAGAAAGTGGAACCAGTGACCTAATAATCAAAACGACTGACGAAATATTTTACATTCGGCTAAAATCAATCAAAATCAATTTTAAGGAACACATAAGAGACAAAGTAAGTTGCAAATACTTTTCTAGGACTACTTCAATTAATTTCCCCCAAAAATACCATATGTATTTATGAATATTTAGCTATATATTTGATGATCGTATCCACCAAATTGATACTACATACTTTAGTCAAAAGTATTGACATATTGATGCAACTACTTACTTACTGGTATTCAACAATTTTCTAATGGAAGGAATGCCAAAAAAAAAGAAGAAGCCCTTTGATATGTTCTTCTGTCAATTAACGCGTTGACGTTTCAACAATACACTTCAAAGGGAAATTAAAACAATGCACAAACAAACACATTCAATAAAAAGGAGATATTGAGAGAGAGAGAGCGAGAGAGAGAGAGAGAGTAAACCAACCAATAATGACTGACAGCAAAGGTATTCATCATCAACACCCAAATACTTGTAAGTGCCATACAAAAAGTGCTAAAAAACTATACAATACTTTCGTAGAGTGGCAAAAAAAAAAAAAAAAGTGAAGAGCAAAAGGATCAATTCCCAATAAGAATGAGCAGATTTGCTGACAGTAAAAAATCCTTTATCTCAAACATTGAGATAAATGTATGGAATTTTTGTTCTTTGTATTTCGAAATGCTTACAGACAATTTTGAAATTGGTACAAAAGAAGAATAACAATAGCAAAACGCAAATATAAATGAGAGAACACTCAAATATATGTATTAAGGTGGCTTCCAATGTATGGAAGAATATGAATTCTAGATCTCATAGTAAAAAATTTGTGAAAAACTAGAAAATTTTAAGTTTCTTGCCGTTTGCTGACATTTTAAAAGTGGCATGCAATGCTTAGAGTTGGGAAAAAGTAGGTATTACAATAATATCTTGTCTCTAGAGCTGTGACACCTTCAACGCTATATTTTTTCAAACCTACTTACTCCATAACGCAACCTTTTAATGGGATTCGAACAGAAAATGGAAACTTATGTAGATTTCACTTTCAGTAGCAGCTCTTAGAGCGGTTAAATTGATAATGAACTCCCATTAAATTTTTTGTCTTAAATATTTTTCAGAAACATATACATATGTACTTTCTTTCAATCTCCATCCCTAGGGGTCTCCCTTATAGAAATACGTTTTTTTTTATTAAGTACGCTTCCAGCATTCCCAAGCTGTTCCTAGTGAAGTAAAGCATATGACCATTTCTGATCAGCGGGGAGCTAGCGGGAATGCCGGTAGGCTTGCTGCGGTTTGATGGCAAAATTGACTGTGGATTGCGTAGCTGGTAGAGTTGATGACCTTTTTACACTTATATTTATCCTTGCAATTAGAGTAGTGCATTAAATTAAATGGTTTTCTTGGGTTTTAGTTTGTATTTATAGTTAGTTTGTATTTATAGTTTATTATTTTAATTTCACTAAGTATTTGTACAAAATTCACTTAAAACAAAACTTTATGATATTGTTGAATGCGGGAGGGAAAAATTATATGTATGCGCGCACTTGGCTAAATAGATTCTAAACACACAATAATAAACAATATCAATCACACAAACAAGAGGAGAAAACACATGGAGAGTGGGATAGAGAAAGTGGAGAATAGGAAAAAATAAACATGTGAGTTGAGAGCGAGAGAGTGGAGAAACGGGAAAAAGAAATATACGGAGAGAGAGAGGGAGAGAGTGGAGAAAAGAAAATAATATATGATAGGAATGGGAATAGGATAGGAATGGGAAGAGTTAGCAGCACCGGTGGTGCCAGATCACCACTCAACCCATTCCCTCATTTAAGGAGGGAAATACCCAAGTAGGCGCAAATTCAATCTGACGTAGACATTCCGCCCCCCTTGCAGGAATACTGCAAAAGAGACGGAACCCCCAGGCCAGACAAAGAAATTATAAAAAGAAAGAGAAAAAAAATCAGTATTACATTAATTCAAAATATACTTATAGTTAGGGAAATTGATTGAAATCTTAAAATTACCATTTAGAGAAACTTACAACTAGGGAATTTAATTCAAGGTTTTTTTTAAATTAAATTAAATAAAAATCTTATAATTAGAGAAAATTAAATTAAGGGTACTGGGTAGGAAATTCATGACTTAGAGATAAATAATATATAAAAAAAAGAGAGTGAGCCACGTTAGTGAAAGTTAACTAGGGAGACGGGAGGGGAAGCGCTACTAGCTTTACTATAGGCCTAGTTAGTATGCCCTTAGCAGTACGGACATCGGCCACTCTAACATGAAAATCGGGGCCGAGGTAGGTTTTGTAGACTCGACCTAGTTTCCATTCATTCGGGGGTAACTGCTCGTTGCGTATGACTACTAAGTCTCCTACGCAAATATCCTTTTCCGGGTACTTCCACTTGGTGCGTTTATGCAATTCTTTGAGATACTCTTCCTTCCACCGTAGGCAGAAGGATTGGTATATCACTTTAAGACGTTGCCACCTGTTAAGTTCACTTAATGAGTGGCCTGAGATATCAGCTTCAGCGGGGGACAATAACGGCGATCCGATCAAAAAGTGACCAGGTGTAAGCGGAGATAAGTCTGACGGGTTACCAGACATGGGGCTTAAAGGCCTTGAGTTAAGGCATGCTTCAATGCGTGAGAGTAGCGTGCTGAATTCCTCCAGGGTGTATTTTTGATTCGGGGGAAGCTTCTTTAGATGGGCTTTAAAACTTTTCACGCCTGCTTCCCACAGACCACCCATATGTGGAGCCCCAGCAGGAATAAATCGCCATTCGAGATTTTGATGACTCTGAGACGCCTCTACGCTATCACGTACATGACGCAAAAATTTGTCATGCTCAGCTCGTAGAGCACGAGATGCACCAACAAAAGATGTCCCATTATCAGAGTAAATGATTGCTGGGCAACCACGACGAGAGAAAAAACGCGAGAATGCTGCAAGAAATGTGGGCGTGGTCATATCACTTGTGGCCTCTAAGTGTATCGCCTTCGTTGCAAAGCATACGAATACGCAAACATACCCCTTAGTAATGCGACATGCTCGGCCGACATATGCCTTAATGTCAAAAGGGCCGGCGAAATCCACACCGGTCGTAGAAAAAGGCCTCGAGAGTGTTGTGCGTTCCGGAGGAAGCGCAGCCATTATTTGCGTATACTGTTTCCGTTTTTCAAGAACGCAGGTTTTGCATTTGTGAATGGTAGTCCTCACTAAATTCTTCAGCCTAGGGACCCAATATTCCATGCGAACTAAACGTAGAAGCAGTTGATTAGCACCATGCATAGAGATAAGGTGTACAAAATAAAGCAGTAATTGAGTGAATCGGCCGGAATATGGGAGAAGTATGGGAAATCTCTCTCTGTAAGAAAGAGACGGGGAATGAACCAAGCGGCCATTGATACGCATTATGCCACTTGAGTCCACAAACGGGTTAAGCGTAAGTATATCACTCTTACGGGGAATCGGGACCTTCTGCGCCAAATCAGCGTATTCCTGTGGAAAGTGACGTTTTTGACATAATATAATGAGTTTATTGCGCGTGGAAACGATTTCTGAAGATGTGATGCTAAAAGACGTAAAGTGAGTATCACTTCGTCCATCTATCTGAGAATTCCGGAAAAAACGAAATATGTACGATATAACGCGCAACGCACGAGAGAGAGATGAAAAACGGTCCAAAATATCATCTAATTCTTCAAGTCTTCCAAGATGAGACTTTATAACCCTGGTCTCGGGGATGCCAATCAACTCAGTATTCAAAGTTGTAGTCGGCCAACTAGTTCGTGACATTCTTAACCACGCTGGCCCCTGCCACCATAGCACATGGTAGGCCAACTCCGTAGCTGTAGTTCCGCGAGTTGCCAAATCAGCCGGATTGTCGGAAGAACTCACGTGTGACCAAATTGAATTTCCAATCTTTTCCAGTATAGACGAAACTCGATTTGCCACAAATGTTGCCCAGTGACATGGAGGTTTTTGTAGCCATGATAGAACAATAGTAGAATCAGTCCAGGCAAACATCGTATACGTTTGGATTCGAAGCTGCGGTATTAAGGAATCTAGCATGTTAGCCAGTAAATCCGCTCCGCATAGTTCTAAACGAGGAAGCGATAAGGATTTAACGGGGGCAACGCGTGTCTTGGCCGCGAGCAGATGTGTATAAATTTCACCTGTGGGAGTCTCCATACGCATATACACAGTGGCTGCGTAAGCTTTCTCAGAAGCATCGCAAAAACCGTGAAACTGTACGATGCAGTCGGGTGAGAATTGCACAAAACGGGGTATACGTATGGTAGTCAGATTCGGGTAATCTGACAGAAATTTCTGCCATTTGTGAAGTGTGAGTGGCTTAATCGCTTCATCCCAATCCGTATTATCCAGCCAAAGCTGTTGCATCAACATCTTCGCAACAACGATTTTCGGTGCCAACCATCCAGCAGGATCGAATAGCTTGGCAATCATTGAGAGAACCTCTCGTTTAGTAAACGAAGCCTTGTTCGGGAGGGGGCCTGGAGAAAAGAAGAAGCAATCGGAACCTGCATTCCATCTTAACCCTAGGGTTTTCGCAGTACTCGTGTCAGAGATATTAAGGAACTCGGAATCCAAAAGGTGATTCAAAGGGAGGCCATCAAGAACAGCTTGGTGGTTCGAGGTCCATTTCCTCAACGAGAATCCTGCTGTGTTTAACACAGAGGTCAGTTCATTCCGTGCCGTGATTGTGTCTTTCAATGTATGACCTCCAGCAAGTACATCATCTACGTACATAGATGTCTTCAAAATATCCGAAGCAATGGGATTAGCCTCTTCGTTCTCTTGCGCAAGTTGCAATAGAGTCCTTATGGCGAGATACGGAGCACAGTTAACTCCAAATGTTACCGTTTGCAACTCAAAACTTTCGAGGTCTTCGTCTTGGGATTTTCTAAACCAAATACGTTGGTATGGGGTATGTTCGGGATGTACGAGAATCTGTCGGTACATTTTCTCGATGTCGGCATTAAAGACGAAACGATAGAGTCTCCATCTCAGAATTAGAGTCATTAAATCGGATTGTAATATTGGCCCAGTACATAAAACGTCATTGAGACTGTTGCCATTAGAAGTCCGACAAGACGCATTAAAGACAACTCGGAGCTTAGTGGTGGTGCTATCTGGTTTCACCACGGCATGATGAGGCAGGTAGTATGATGAATCGGGTGTTGCGTTCGAATGATTAGCAAATCTCTTCATATGCCCTAAGTCGAGATACTCTGAGATCACTTGGTCGTATTCCTTCTTGAATTGAGGGGTCTTAAGTAACCGTGTTTCGTTACGAAAGAATTGAGCTCGCGCCGAATTGCGTGAATCTCCTATCGATAATTCTTCGGGAAAATTCTGCTTGAATGGTAGCGATACTACAAAACGTCCATCCTTGTTTCGAAAAGTTGTCTTCGTGAAAAGATTTTCGCAATATATGTCCTCAGGCGATTTTTTGGTAACCTTAGAGAACTCTTCGATCTCCCAGAATCGAGAAATTTGTTTATCGAGGCTGATTTCATTATAAAATGACAACACCTTTCCGTGTGACGATGCT
This sequence comes from Megamerina dolium, assembly GCA_963854835.1. Classification (NCBI taxonomy): domain Eukaryota; kingdom Metazoa; phylum Arthropoda; class Insecta; order Diptera; family Megamerinidae; genus Megamerina; species Megamerina dolium. The sequence continues at coordinate 10,943,883 of OY978528.1, forward strand.
TTCGCATATCGACTAGTAATTATCCATCCGAAAACGGTATTTTGCGCAATTAGAGATCCTAGAATTCCTTTTTTTATGCCATTCAGTATTAATGATGGGTAGATGTCACCACCCAATACCAAATCCACAGGCGAACTCCTGTGTAGATTTTCATCGGCCAACCGTAACCCAGAAAGTTCTTTACGTAAGTCGGCCGATATCGAGTGTGACGGCAGTTTTCCCGTAAGTTTCTGCAGAACAAAAGTATCTACTTGCAAAGAAAAACTCGGGTCAATAGGGGATGCAATCACCAAAGAACACATTTTTGTTGAATGGGCCGTTACTACCTCATTTAGACCAGTAACTTCCGTTTGAACGTCGCAAACAGGGAGGCGCAACCTGTTGCGTAAGCGTTCCGACATAAAGGTCGCTTCGGAGCCTGAGTCAATAAGGGCACGGGCTGTAAATGTCGTGTTGTGATGACGGATATGTACTACTGCCGTTCCGAGTAGCACTGTATGATTGACGGTCGAGGGGCTGGCATGATCCAGCACTGTATGATTGTTCTTTGTAGTGACTACTTGGAGCTGAGATGCGAATGACTGGCGAGATCGGTCAGATGATCCTCTAGCGGGAGTCGGTGCGGGCGGAACTTCATGATGATTGTCCGAGGACTTCTCCAGTCTGTGAAGAAGGGAATGATGCCTTTTCTTGCAAGATGAGCAGGTGAAGAGACTCTTGCAATTAATGCAGTTATGGGAATTGGCGAAGCAATTGGTGCACAGACCATTCTTCGTGACTACATTATAACGGTCACCCACCGATAACTTCAAAAAGTCGGGGCAATGGCGAAGAGGGTGTATCTCCCGGCACAATGGGCAAGCACCACCTGAAATTTTGGTGTGATATGCGCTTCTTTTTCGGGAGTTCGTTGGAGGACTGTTGGGTCGTTTGTAAGTGTCGAATCCACTAGGTTGTCGATTATGTGGCTGGCTGATTGGCCGAAAACCACCTCGGATATCTGAGACGGATTCGAGCGTCTGATACCGCTCAGTCAGGAAAGCGTCGAAATCACTCCACTTAGGAATCTCACGCTTGTTCTTTAACGATTGTTCCCACAGGCACAATGTACTATCTGGAAGCTTTGTGGAACATAAATATACAAAAATTGCGTCCCACTGGCATGTGTCAACGTTCAACAGCTTTAAATGAGTAATGCAGTCATTTATGGTGCGCTGTAAACGCTTCAGATTGGGACCGGTTTCGTCAGTTACCGACTGCAGATTGAAAAGCGCTTTTAACTGAATATTTACAAGAATCCTCTTGTTCTCGTATCGCTCTTCAAGATTGTACCAAGCGAGCGCGAAGCCATCATTAGTCAAGGGAGTTGACTTAATAATGCTATGCGCCTCTCCACGTGTTTTTTGGAGTAAATGGTACAATTTTTCGACTGGGGATAACCGGGGGTTGTTCCGATATAAGGCCGTAAACATGTCTCTAAAGCTCGGCCATGATACATAATCGCCAGAAAAACAGGCTGTATCGCATGGAGGCAATTGAATGGAGGGGAAGGCATGCTCAATATTGTGAATCGTGGAATTGTGAGTAGTTGGAGTATGAGCAGCGATCGGAGAAGGCACTATGACAGTCAGGTCATGAAGAATGGAGTTAATGCTAGAGAGGCACCGAGTATAAGCCACCTGGCACTCTCGGTATGCTTCCTTTACCTCTTCTATGCCGTCTACATCTTCCTCCGCAGAGATGATCGATTCCCATGCTGTCCTGCAACTATTCCACAGAGTCTCGAAATCCTTTCTCTGTATATCCAGTGTGAAAGTGCTGTGGGAATCTTCACTGAGGGTTTGGAAGTATCGGTCAAATGTGTGGATTTCCTCCACGACAGCTTTAAACCGCTTGAGGTTAGACGTCATTTTATTATTCGGGATGAATTCGGGTTAAAATCAGTGCGCGCTCTTTATTTCAATTCAAAAATCGTAATTAAACTTGAATATCAAGCGATAATATGTATTGTGTAACAATTATTTTATTTTATTTTTTTTCAAAATTCGTTTGAGAAAAATTTAAGGGATCAGCAGGCCTTTTTTCATTAGCGGGATTGTTTTACCTGATGCTGGATTTTATATACTTAATATTATAAAGTATATAAGCATAGACCCAAACCAAAGAAGACAAACGGCAAGTATTATGCACTGATTGTTGTTGGTGTTTTTATTAACAACAGGCAAATAGCATGTAACGCGTATATATATATGTATGTTATTTGTGTAGTCTCTCTTGAGATCACTTAGTGTATTTGCTAATTGGCTTTGATTAGTTTTAATGCAAATGGTATGTGTATGTAATATGGGTGAGATACGATCACGGTATTGTTATTGCACATATACCACTTAACTACACCTCCAATTATGAGGGAAAATTAGTAGGCAGGAACAAAACCAAATAGAGCAAACGAAAGTATGTTTTGCCGTCGGTAAAACAACATCAATGTCCGACAGTATATTGTGTTGTAAAATAAAATGGGTTTCTTTCTTTTCAATTCTCGTCTATATGAGAGAGTGTATTCAGGGAGTGATATGTAACTCAGCGAGAGATTCGCTGTAAGTTAGAGAGGGGGTATTGGTAGGAGAAAAATAAAATAAAACCAACAATAATATCGTTTTACCAATTTCTGATGTAAGTTTTATTGCTTTGAGCGGGATGTAGCGGGATGTAATCAACAACTTTGAAGAAGCAACAATATCAAACCTTATTTTTCATACATACGAGTACATGTATGAAAATATAAGTAGTATGTATATGTTGTATGTACTATATGTAATATAATGTACACCAATATGTACCATGCAACGTACCTTTATTGCCAATTTAGGCTTACCAAATGCTGCGAGCCAAATCCGGCTCGAAGGACCAATGATCAGCGGGGAGCTAGCGGGAATGCCGGTAGGCTTGCTGCGGTTTGATGGCAAAATTGACTGTGGATTGCGTAGCTGGTAGAGTTGATGACCTTTTTACACTTATATTTATCCTTGCAATTAGAGTAGTGCATTAAATTAAATGGTTTTCTTGGGTTTTAGTTAGTGTTTTGTATTTATAGTTTATTATTTTAATTTCACTAAGTATTTGTACAAAATTCACTTAAAACAAAACTTTATGATATTGTTGAATGCGGGAGGGAAAAATTATATGTATGCGCGCACTTGGCTAAATAGATTCTAAACACACAATAATAAACAATATCAATCACACAAACAAGAGGAGAAAACACATGGAGAGTGGGATAGAGAAAGTGGAGAATAGGAAAAAATAAACATGTGAGTTGAGAGCGAGAGAGTGGAGAAACGGGAAAAAGAAATATACGGAGAGAGAGAGGGAGAGAGTGGAGAAAAGAAAATAATATATGATAGGAATGGGAATAGGATAGGAATGGGAAGAGTTAGCAGCACCGGTGGTGCCAGATCACCACTCAACCCATTCCCTCATTTAAGGAGGGAAATACCCAAGTAGGCGCAAATTCAATCTGACGTAGACAATTTCTAAGTAATTTCTTTTCATAATATGTCTCCCAAATATATTTACTCTCCATTTCAGTGTCCTAAGTCGGCGTTCATACAAAATTAACTTAAAAACACCGCCCAACAGTTGCTCAGGAGTCGCCTCTAGGCGAATAAAATGTAACTCCGGCTCCGCTTAGTTTTAATCTACCCAATAATTTTACGGATAAAATATACTCGCGTTTTTCATCCATTAAGGGGCGTCCCGTGTTCAGTGTTCAGAGCATTAGTCTGGCTCTGTCAATTAAAAAAATTATTTTCCAATGTTGCTTTGTTGCCTGCAAGCAATTGGCAATTCTTTTGAAAAAAGAAAAAGCTGGAAAAAATAATGAAAGTCTGTTCAAAGTGTGTCTTACACCCGATTGAGATATAAATTGGTTGTAAAACTCAGACAAAATCAGATACACAAAAATCAGAAATTGATTCAAAATAGCTTGCTTTCATTAACAAAATTAAATGTAATAAAAATACAGGTTAGAATCCTGTGAATCGCCATATGTTAAAATGTTACATTCGTTACAAATGTTACACAAAAAAAAAAAAACACAAAAAACCACCCAGTTTCTATTATTAATTTTATTTTCTACAATTAACTATGACCAAACTTTATTGTAGCTAAATTGTAACACCTTGTTATGTCTGACAATTAAGGTAGAGGGGGATACAATATTCGAAATCAAATTCACCAAGAAAACTTATACCTTAAATTTAATTAAGTATCTTTGGTATAAAAAATAAAAAAAAAAGAATCATAAAGACAAACACTTGAAAAAAAAAAACAAAAACAAAATGTCATTTAAAAAAGTATTAAAGAACTACTAAATGCAATAGGAGAGCAGGTGTAGTAGTTTGTGGCCTTAAAACTTTCGTGTTGTTTTTTTTTTTTCTTCCTTTCATTTGTTTTCATAAAAGTTTACACAACACTGCGTGTATAAAATAATTAAGTACCTGCTCACTTCTACTACTTTTACCAAACAAATGCAATTTCACAACCTAAGGTGTATTCCTATATAGTCGTACATACCATGTGCGCATTTATGATAGTACTCGTAATTAGTGGAACAGTTCTATTTCAGCTGTATTTGTAAGCTAATATTTTGAATTTACCAGGAATGAGCAAAAAGACAAGTTACTGAAATAAAGCCTAAAATAAAAATATCAAATTTGTGTATCGTAAGTACCCTGGGCTCTCCAGGGAACATTGTTATAAAAACGTCAATTTTGGTAGTTCTTCACTGAGAGGCTCGGCCGGTCGAATATTTTACTTCTCTGGGGCACTTCTGGGTACTTAAATGAATGTTTTAACTTTAATCATCCATTTTTGAGGTTAAAGACGAAATGTTAACCAACCCTGGATTTGAATACAATAATCATACTGTCTCAGCAGTTTTTTGGCGAGAGGGTACATGCTCATTAGTCCTTCGTCATTGCATACTGTGACTTGTGTTGTGTAAATATATTGACGTTGTGTTATACTACATTTTTAGTTCAGAGAAGATGACATTTAAGTACTATTTCTATAACTTGTGGTGTAAATATTTACTTATTGGTCGGTTTCTAAGCTTTATATTAAATTAATATTGAAGTGAATGCATTCAAATGGGGGAAAATTAAAACTATTATAATAAAACAAGGACAAAACTCATAGAAAAGTTTTTGACATTCTGCCTGCTACAGAAATCTTCTATATATATATATTAACATGTATGTATGCGCCATATGTAAAGACATGTATGGTGAGAGCATCTTCATTTGATTACGAATAATCTCTAGACTGTCGCCATTCATTAGTATTATTGCTGGTTCCAAGATAGACCAAGATTTTTACTACATAGTCGGTCGATGAATTGATGGACAGTCTCTGATGATATGAATAAGACCTTCATTGATGAGGAGGAGAACTTACATATATAAGGTATAGTAATTAAGAAGATTATTACAATAGCCGACTTGTCCCTCTATTTAATTAAGTTGACAGCTATCTGCACAAAACCATGTTTCACTAGCCATGAACTCGCCTTGGGCAAAAGCAATTATGAGATGAGTTCAACAATTATTAAAACCCTACCAAAACAGCAAGTAAAAATTATTTTTATAATTTATTCGTTAACATTTATGAAATTATTGCTGTTGATGTGTTAAAATTTATTTTAAAATATTTAAATTGTATATTTAAAGTAATCCTTAGATCTATTCAAAATTGCGTGATTTCATTGAAAAGTCGGTGACGTAGAAGTCTTTTTGTACCATAGGTCATCTGTTGGATTTCCGTTTTCATTGGAAAAATATCATCTCAATATTTATCTGCTTGTCGCTAAATCTTCACAAGAGTTTTATCATTCGAAGTTGGTCAATGTACTTTACATAAGTAGGTCCCTTCTAGAACTGCCCAAATTTTATTCGCAGTCCAACATGGAAGAGAAACTCTGTCAAGATTCATCAAATCCAATAATATTGCCAACTATTTTTATACGTTCTTCCATTTTTTATTGGAAAATAAACTTTCAAAGCTAAGAGAAATTATATTTTACGATTTTGGAGAGATCTAATGTACATAATACTACACGTAATAATTTTTAATTTAAATAGTATCCATGCTAACAATCGAATATGAAGAAAAATAGTGTGTGAGAGAGAGAGAGACGAAGGACGAAGACGGCAAAGAGTAAGAGCGAGAGAGAGAGAGAGAGAGGGAGAGAGCGATAGGGAGTGAAGGAAAGAGAAAATACGACCAATTTTAGCTTGCGATTGTATATATTTGCTTTGTTTTATTATTTTTTTTTTACACTTTCAACCGCAGCAACGTTCACTTGCTGTGTTCATATGCCACAAATGTATTCATGCACATCCCTGTAGTTCAAATAACAGCCAATTGCACTTTGTTGTCAGCTTCTCTCGTGAGTTACAGAAGCAAAATTATAGTTTTTCTGACATTACTGAATCCAACTCATCTACGGGTGCGATTTTAATTCTATGGAACTAGTTCATGTCTAGCTAAAGGTAATGCAGAGGGTGTTAGTTAAAGGAATGCTTAAATGAAGGTTTTTTTTTCAAAATTCTTCGTCAATTATTCTTGTCTCTTTAGGTAGTAATGCAGATAGAGAGCGAGAGAGTGGGAGGAAGAAATAATGAGAGAGAGAAAGTGACCGAGAGAAAGAGAGAAAGAGTTATAGAGAAAGAAAAATAAAGTTTACGCTAAGAAGAGAAATAAAAATGAAAATTATTGAATGATAAATGCAGAGGGAACCAATCGCTCTAAACATACTCGTCCAGAACTAGATCAACTTCCATTGCATGACCAGTTGCATTATACACAATGATCTACACATTCATACATATACACAAACCAGCATATGTACACCTCTGCTATGCGGAAACGGTATTTTGTCATATTGTATTTCCCGTTATTTAAAAAAATATATCCCATACATAAATAAATAAAAATGCAAAAACAAAATAATATAAATTCCCATTCATTGTTATTATTGTTGTTGTTGTTGTTGTTGTTGTTGTTGTGGCACGTTTGCCGCATTTATTGCATATGTGCATATGCATCTATTTACGTGTGCATGTGTGCGTGTTTATGGCTGTGTGCATGTGTGTGTGAGTATGTCTGGTGTGGTCATATTGCCATACCATACATGCCAAAAACGGAAGCGTTTAATAGCCAACATAACAATACGCTACAACAATAACAACAACAAACATCATGTAAAAAAGTAGAGTAATAATGATAAAACCAACAACAACAATATAGCCAATACTAACACTAACTACTACTAGCTATTACCTGGATACTTGCAACATGTTGAAAAGAAAAAAAAAAACACCGCAAAAATAAAACACAAATACTAAGAATGATATAGAAAAAATAGGATAAAAATCACTCTTGGCAAATACACGTATTGGTCTAGAATATGTAACAGCTGTAGTACCTGACTGACCTAATTACTCGATAGTTACCTGCTGATGATCAATTATGTGAATTAGTACATAATAATACAGGGTATTGGAAGAGAATGGCAAATGAGATGTGTGAAACCAGAAGCTATTGCTTTTCAATGCAACTCTGCTTAATGGTTATTGTTTTTTTTTTTACTGTGATCCATAAATAAGGGTTACCCTGTAATGTCTCATGAAAGAAGTCTGTAGTTAAAACTGATAAATGCTTCGATTTGCTAGCGAATTAGCTGCATATGGCCGAGCACCTGCAACTGCTGGATTTTATTGCACTCATCTCAGTCAATACCATACCTGAGGTCAGCTTTTGATTGTTCCTCATTTGGTGTTGACTGCTGAAGATTTTCCTTATTAATTTTGCCTTTCAAAATCCTAAACATCTGCTCATGACACTCAAACACAAAATGCCCAACGAAATTACATAAATTCATATGATACCGGCTGCAAATGTTGGCATCGACCCGATCCATTATCAAATAGGCTCAGCATTACCTTTAGGGTTTTCGAGATTTGAATATTTGTTTTCGATTTCCAGTTTTTTTTAAGTTTTATAAATTGTAAGTATTTCGTGGCCACTGCACCATTGTTGGAAAATTCCACTAAGACTGCCAATGACACCGTCTGCTGCTCGCCTTTTCGGCACTTGGTTCGGTGAGATTAGATTAAATTATAATAGTTGTCGCCTGAGTAAAATCTCATTTAATTCCATACATTTGCAAATCAGCCAGAAGTTTAAAACATCCGAAGGAGAGAGAAATGATGTTTCATATCCCCTGAAAATGTCCGCCTCCATGAAGGGCTGGGTTGAGCATGCAGGCCAAACCAACCTTGGATAGCCTTGAAGAGCTGTGCAGCTGACGAATATGAATGACTGACGAATATGAAATACTTAAACCTGAAAAAATATAAATGGATCATTTAAATACATAGCAAATTTCACCAAAATTTAACTAAGAGATGATTACAAAACGGCGCTAATTGAGTTCATGGGTCGAACTATAATTTTAACCTATCAACAAACCAAAGTAAAGTTAAATAAGGTACAAGGACTTTGTGCTTTGTGGAGCTTTTCTATCACCCTTGCTTTTTTTTCTATTAATTTGCTCTAAATGCCATTATTTTTCATATATTATACAATTTGCACAGAGTTGCATTTATTACTGTCATTATTGTCGATGTCACGATGTCATTCGAAAAAAAGAAAGTCACCTTCATGAGCACGCGTTGCCAACAGTTTTAATTAAAAAGAAAAACAAAACAAAATTGTAATAAAACTAACTGAAATGGCATATTTAGCAAATAAAAACAAAGAAAAGAAATTTCTATAAAAGCAACTAGAATAAGTTAGAGAAGATATTTTCAATAATATTGCAAACATTTTTCACATATATGCACACCATTGTAAATTGTGTGATAGCTGGAATTCTGAATTTATAGTACATTTCTGGTTCAATAAAATAAGTAAATGCTACGACTTTTTTTTTTTTATTGATGCAAAATGTTTTCAATTCCTCCCATCACTGCTCTGCTCAATTCACTTCACTTCTACTATCACACAGTTATCAGTGTTTGCGTGTTAACTACTTGGCCATCCATTCAATCAAAGTTTTCACATTTAATGCGCACATTTCACAGTTCATTCAATTTATCCACTTAGAACATTGAATGTGTTACAATTTTCTTTATGGTTGATGTTGGTGAATTGATGGCCGTCAGTTGTTGTTATTATCGTTGTTGTTGTTGTTGTTGTTGTTGTTGTTGTTGTTCTTGTTACTATTACAACTTCAAGTAAAAGTTTTGAACAATTTTTAATTATGTTGATCAATACACAACAATACAATATGAAATTTGTGTGCAAAAGGAGCATCTCTATACATATTGTATATAGAGATACATACGAGTATGCAGGCATAGAACAGGGAGACTGGCAGAAAAATAACATACCACTGATGCTTTTAAAAGTTTTGATATTCAATTTAGAGTATTCACCATGGGATAACCATTGAATGCTTTCAACACTCAACATTTTGACAGCATTTTGACACGTCAAATTTATACCTCATTTGATTAATGTAAATTATCATGATTAACCTAAGAAAATGTGTCATAACATCTGCTTGCCATCGCTTGGTGCACTTTGTAATTTTCCGTAGAGAGCCAAGAAATGTTTTTTATGAGCTAAGAGAGAACTTCCAGAGCTTCATGTCAAAATTTGTCAATATATGTTCAAAAAGATGACTATATCTCTTTGGTTTCTAGTTCATGCATCTATGAAGATGTTTTGGAACTCTGAGTATGCAAATGTATACTCAACGGTGTTTTTTCTCATTCGAACACTCTTTTCTAAGGTTTTTTTTTTTTCTCCTTTAAACTCCTAATTGGAGCATAGGGCCTCCATCGGCTTCGCACACGGTTTTGGGCAGTTGATCTAGCGCCTTCCCATGTGATGCCGGCAGCAGCTAGCTCACCCAGTTTTGATCGTCTCCAGGTGTTTCTTGGTCGTCCGCGGCCTCTGCTCCCCTGCGGGTTCCACTCAAGCGACATTCGCGTGATGCTATCTGGCTGCTTTCTTAGCGTGTGGCCAATCCAACGCCACTTTCTACGCTTAATCTGGATCAGTATGGGCTCTTCGCTAGTCAGACGCCATAGTGCCTCGTTTGAAATAGTGTTAGGCCAGAAAATTCTACAAATGATCCTCAAACACTTGTTGACGAAAGCTTGCAGTCTCTGTGTGATGGAGTTCGAGATCAGCCATGTTTCATTTCCGTACAGTAGTGTCGATTTCACACATGCGGAGAATATTCGTAATTTCGTGCGTCTGGATAATTGGGAATTTGCCCATACAGATTTTAGCCGGCCAAATGCTGTCTTTGCTGCTTAGCCTGCAGCATCCTCCTCAGCTGCCCCGTCTGTTGCTTACTTTTCTAAGGTATTGGGAATATAATTAAGTTTGTGCGGGTTTGATAACAGATCTAGTAACAGCTATTAGTTTATTATTCCATTGTTTCGTCTGGCAATACCGTCATTTTGAAGTGTCATTATTAGGCTCTCTTTTTCAGTATCTGTCATTTTGCTGAAGTGTAAACAACAACGGTTACTGTGTGTTCCGAAAATGTCAACTTTTGTACCGAATAATGTGTTTTTGCGGAGAGTTTTACTTCATTACTTCAATATGAAGTGAAAGGCTGCCGAAAGTCATCGTATTTTAGTGGATGTTTACGGTGATCATGCTTTAGCTTTAGAACGAACGTGTCAGAAGTGTTTTCCACAATTTAAAAGTGGCAATTTTGATTTTAAAGACCAAGACCACTCGGAGCGCCTTTAAAGTTTGAGGATGATGAATTGGAGGTAAGGCTCGATAAAGATCCATCACAAACATCAGAAACATGAACACGCAAAAAACGATTAGGGTCACTCAGCCCATTATTTGTCACTATTTAAACGCAGGGGAATGATCCGAAAGGGAGCAAATTGGGTGATTCTCTATTTTTATTACAGCAGGAGCATTAAAATATAATTTATAGAAGACTATTTCGACAGATAATTATGTAATAAGCACTTGTAATCAACCCAATTTGAACTCTTAGGGCGCATACTCGCTCATTCAAAGTACTGTGGTGAGACAAAATTAGGCCAATTTTCGGAATTTCAAGAATCACTCCCATAGTCCGATAGTACACCTTAAGCATGAAAATTTTCCGAATTCCGAAGTTGTTTCTCTCTTTTAATTATTATTAAGCCAATTTCTCCAAAAATTTCACTTAAAAAAGGTTAAGAAACACGGAAAATAGTTAAAAATTTAAAGACCAATATATAATTTGTCATTCCTCATGATTTCAGGTATGCTATTGGCCCATATGAGTGGTTCCACGAATACTGGTGCGCATTGGATTTGGAATATTTTTGTCATTCGTCATTGTTTCCAGTATTCACCTATATGAGAGGTTCTTGGATTCCTGGAGGGAAGAAGCACCGTGTAATCTCTAGTCGTTATCATTTCACTGAAGAAAAAATGTTGTACCGGTATTTTTGGAAGTGTTCGTATTTAGTGAAATGGAAAGTCTAATAAGAGAGAGAGAGAGAGAGAGGGTGTGATGGAGAGAAAGAGAGCGATGGGAAAGGATACTCTTTTTTTATTTTTTTGGAAAGTGTTCTTTCCTTTTTATTTAATTTATTTTTTTTTTTTGTTATAAGTTTAAGAAAATTAATATCATGTAAATGGAATTCAAATTAGAATATTTTTACATTAAACTTTATTATTTTTCTTTATCTCTCTCTCTCTCTCTCTCTCTCTCTCTCTCTCTTATTGTTGTTGTTTATTTTGGTGCGGAAATTCATATTGAATTAATTTCAAATACTATTCACAATCCAAATTGATAGAAAGTGAGATGAAATGATGACGCACAGTGTGACTTGCCGGGTCAAAAATTAGAAAATATATGATAAATAAATTCTAGTTTTTACCAAATAAAGTAACATAACTTTATTGTTTGTCATTTATACGAAACGTCTAATTTTGTTGTGAAAATAATTTACATGGCCAAACAATTTCCCATAGCAGTTTTAAATATAATCGAAAAGGTTTTTTTTTTAAAGTTAAACAATTTTTTTTTAAAAATATTTTTTATATGTAGATGTTACACTGTGATGCATTGAATTCTGGGTACAAGTATTTATTTTGGTATGTTGAATACTTGAATACACCATATTATATATTGCAGAGTTGTATTATGAACGGAAATCATGTAATAATAGCAACAGTAAACAATAATGTTTGTATGCAATATGGTATCTTCCGTTATACGCATACGATGCAATTCACTCGTTATACGTACGTATTATGGCTATTTCTATGTTGGTATTGTGACAGTGTATATGAATATTCAAAGCTATGTGGATACACCATTTGCAACGTTCATGCTCAATGCATAATCTTTAGGATCAAATCAGTACCGTATCCTGTAGTTTCTTCAGTTAGTCGCTCCGTCTGCCGGTGTGACAGGCGGAGCCGGTTCAGTTGCACTATGGGGCCTCACCACATAAGTGGTTGCTCAAAATTAGTTTTTTGAAATATGAGGCAAATAAAAAAAAAAATTAATTAACTATAATTCACGACGCTGATTCTGATGATAATAATAATTATTATTATCGTCATAGCTACAAGTGGACAAATTGCCTGCTGGTAACATTTTTTGGAGACATTTTTCTTTTAATTTCGGGAAGTTTGAAGGAAATTATTTTGGGATAAGTCAGAAGATGGTCAAAAGGTGGTCTGAAGATTTTACTGTTTTTTTTTAGTTTTATCACTTTTGATTTTATATATATTTATTTTGTTAAAATAGCATAAATTCCATATTTGTTTGTAGTAAAAAAACTAGTCTTTTTTTTCCGAGGTAGAGAAATTGCTTTGGCGTATTTCAAGGTTATAAAAATATATTTTATTTGCAACTAAAAAAAAAAATGCGGAAAATATCAGAGGTCTTGAAGATTGAATAGCATCCATGGCAGTAGGCGGTTTTCATTCACACTGGTAGAAATATTTTGTCAAGAAAAATTGTAAATTTGTAAATGCTTTTTTGCTATTGTAAAAATAAAAGGGCACAGCAGACGTGGCAGTGGTCGTTTTTGGTCTTGATAGGCATATTTCATTTTCAGCTTCAATATCCATGAAACTTGAAAAGCTGAACATATTTTTATTATTTATAAGACAAAAAAGTTTGTGGTAGGCGTGACAGTGGGCAAATTTTGTCCATATTCATAATCATAGATATTTAATCTTCTAATTATTTGCCTAAAATCTCAAAAGACCAAACATTTTATTATTTTCAATATTGTTTAAAAAAATATGTGGCACATATAAGCCCCGAAGGGCTCTTTGCCGAGCTTCTTTTCCATTACTGTTTTGCGTGTTAAATTTTGGACAGTATTAGAAGGGACATACTTATTTTAGCCGGCTCCGAATGGCAGAACCACTGTGACATCACTTTTTCTGAGCTTTGTCACAAAGCTCTTTTAGAAGCTTTTCTATGGCAAATTATTACTGCTGAAGAATTGCCAATTGCTTGCCGAAAGGTGAGCACCGTTCGAAACAAAAAATCTTTTCGATATTAAAGATGTTACGGTCGGGGATTGAACCCACAACCTACGCATCAGAAGCCACGGCGCCCACTACTGTATAGTATTGTATAAATTGTATAGTAGGCGTGACACTGGGCGAGTTTTATCTATAAATATATTTTGCGTTCACATAAAATATATCGCTAAAAAAAAATTCACTTAAAAGATCTTTTACAAATGCCCAAAACTCCAAATATTAAATTTTTAAAATAAAATATTGCTAAATAAAAGGCGTGGCAGTGGGCGGGTTATATCAATAAACATATTTTGCCTTTATTTAAATGACATCTGTAGCATTCTTTCCAAGTCTGGCATAATTTTGACTATTTATGAAGCAAAAAATCTTACAGTAGGCGTGGCATTTTGTCGGCGAACTTTGTCTAGTTCAAAGAAGTCTCAAAGAAGTAACTTTTTCTTACTTAAGAAACATCATTCTGTTCTATTTCCGAACGATACAAAACATTTTCACCAATTATGAAATAAACATTTTCATGGAATCCGGGTGTGGCAATGGGCGGATTTTTTCTAACCTCAGAAAATGTTATCGGTTTTGATGACACATTTCTACGGTGCGGCCTCATAGTGCATTGTCTGTTTATGTCTGTGTGTGAGTGTGTGTGTTGCGTGTGCTCTTGGGCTATCACCACACCATAAAGATATAACGTGCATACTCGTTATATACATAGCATAGCTTAGATTTGCAGTTGCAGTTGCAATCGCGTATTCATTCATTTGCCATTCAAATTTACTTCCATTCCGCCATTTTAAATGGAAATGACAGCAGTTTTAATAGCTTTTTGATATGTTGTTGTTGTTGTTGTTGTTGTTGTTGCTGCTGTTGTTGTTGTTGTAGTAGTTCGAGTTGCTCATTGCATTTGCAAATCGATTTCATTCACAGCAGTATCAACTGTAGAATTTGCTGTTGGTGTTGTTGTTGTTGTTGTTGTTGTTGTTGTTAATTATGATGCTGATGGTGATGATGGCGATGATGTCGATGATAACAATAATGGTGTTTATTGATGTTGTTATTGTTATTGTTGTTGTTGTTAGAGATGGAGCAGCAGAACAACAAGAAGAATATATTTAAAAAAGCAAAAACAGAAGAAGTTTTCAGTTTGTTTTGTTGATTTGTTTGGAATTAACACTCAACATTCGCTCTCTTTTATTTTATTTTCTGTTCTTTTTATTTTTATTTTTTTTTATTTCTGCAACCAACTCATATTGAATTTATTTGATACCCTCTGTTGCTCCTTTACTGTGTTATTTGGTGAATGCACCCACTGGAGATTGTTAGTAAGTAAGTTTCATCTGAATAATTGTTAAATTTTAATTTACAATCTTTTTTTGCTGTTGTTGTTGCATTTTTGCTCTTGATGTATTCACAAATTGTATGTTGATGTTGTTTGCTATTGCATGTTACGTACTACTGGCTGGCTGATGCTGCTGTGAATGCTATGCTATTGCATCTGCTTGTTATTAAAGTTTTAATGAAGTGCCAAAGGGTGTTTGTATTTTCGTGATCTGGTTAAAACGGATAATATTAATATTAATACAAAAAAAAAAAGAAGGGCAAAATAAATAAATAAACTACTGTTTGTTCTGTATGTGCTGTGTATGGATGCAATTATTAATATCTATGGTAACCTACTGTAAAAATTTATCAACAATGGGGTATTTTAATTTTGATTGTATATTTTTCGTTTTCTACGATCTGCTATGAATAAAGTTTTAATGAAATTATTTAGTTTGTTATTATGCACCCTATTTGAGATGATATTGTTAGAAATGTGAAATTAAATTAGGTATGCACATATACTATTTATATTGTTGGATGGTAGGTAAAATTTGCAATATTATCGAGAATATTGCATTTCATACAAGGTCTAGTATTTTTGCATTAAATTGAAGGTTTTATTTAGCATAGTTAGAATAATCTGATTTAGGTCAAATATGTACCGTTTTGTTCGATAACTTGTTGCCATTTTGAAGGTAATTTCATAATACCACTCTCATAGAAACCCTCGTCTCTATTGGCAAAAAACTGGGACAGTTGATTTTCACAAGCCTCTTTTGAGGCGAATTTTACACCAGCAAAATCATTCACCATAGACAGGAACAGGTAGTAATCACTTGGTGTCAAGTCCAGACTATAAGGTGGATGCATAAGAACCTCCCAACCAAGCTCTCGGAGCTTCTGGCGAGTCACTATCGATGTGTGTGGTCTGGCGTTTTCCTGATGGAACACAATTCCTCTCCTATTGGCCAAAGATGGCCGCTTCTGGGCGATTGCTTCCTTCAGACGGTCCAATTGTTGACAGTACAGGTCCGAATTAAGAGTTTGGCCGTAGGGGAGCAGCTCATACTAGATGATTCCCTTCCAATCTCACCAAACACATAACAAAACCTTCCTGACCGTCAATCCTGGCTAGGCCACCGTTTGCGCCGACTCATCACGATCCGGCTACGACCGCTTTTGCTTGACGTTGTCGTAAGTGACCCACTTTTCATCACCAGTAGCTATCCGCTCCATCCATCGGCTAAAATAAGTAGGTTCCTTCTAATACTCTCCAGAATTTAACACGCACAAAAGCATTGGAAGAGAAGCTCGGCCAATGAGCCCTTTGGGGTTTCAATAACTACATATTTATTTATTTTTAACCATCCGCTTTAGAAATGGTCCATGAGGTTTTTTTTTGGTTAACTCGTATGGCAGCTATACATCGAGCTGCTTCTTGTATCCAGCCTTATTTAAATGGTTCCAAACGATTTTCTGTGCAATGTTTAGCTCTTGGGCAATAGAAACAGTGCTTACATGATGATCAGACTCGACGATTTACATTATTTTATCGATATTTTCGACAATTGGCCTTCCAGAGCGTGGTGCATCTTTGACATCAAAGTTACCGGAACGGAATCGACGAAACCAAAATTGCACGTGATTGGCTGTCGGGATTGAAGCTACGACTTAGATGTTAGAAGGTCAGTTAGAGTCCATAGTCCATATTCTCTAGGTTTAGCACGCTGCGACTATTTCATTGTTTCCAACGACGTATAGCACTTTTTGAAATGCCTGTAATTTCACCTAGCTCATGCACCTTCAACCGGCGATCATCCATTACCATTTTATGGATTTTCTTAACCGTTTCTGGCGTGGCCACCTCAATTGGTCGACCACTACGGTGTTCATCTTGGCAGCTCGTACGACCTCGTTTAAACTCTGCCACCCAATATTTTATGGTCGTAAACGAAGGAGCAGACTCCCCTAGAGTAGAATCTTGTTCGGCTTTAATATTCGTTGAGACCTTTCAAATGAAAGTATTGAATTACATAACGGTGACCAATTTTTTCCATGTTTACAAATTCACTGAGGTCGTTAACTTTCGATGGTTCAAAAAAAATTTTAAACAACGTGGCGCCTTGAAACTTAAAACATATATTTTATAAGGTTGCCACTTTTCACCAAAGTAATTTTTTTCAAGCTACTGGCGCCATCTATATGTCAGGTCGGGTAGTTCTGGGGCCGCCCTCTAAATTTTTAGAAATTAAACTCTTCTTTAGGTGTTTATGGACGATTATGATTATGATTTTCGACATAAATTTTTACAATTTCTAAACATTACTTCTGAAGCAAGCCGACTCTGTGCAAGTGTCACTTGAGAAAGTGATGCCAATTCAATAAACAAACTTTGAAATAAACTCGACGTATTAAGTTATGGCCTCTAAGAAGGCTGCATTTGGTATTGAATATTATTTTTATAAGTTAGTTCGGATATAAATGAAATATTCATACTACACTGAATATTGGGATAATCCAAAGAGGGTTGCATTTAATGTCATACCATACCATGAATGTCAAATCGACTGATATTAATTCGATTGACATTCTTAATTAATTTTGTTTTAATTTCAATTTATGAATGATTTATTTAATTGTTTTTGTTTTTATTATTAATTTCTCTTATGAATTGTATTTACATACATTATTAATTAATTCGATTCGTATATAAAATGTATACATAATATGTAATTGGTTATTAATTTGAATATTTATAGAATTCAGAGAAAAAACAAATTTAACAAATAAATAAATCATTTACACACATACATATGTATATAAATAGTAGATTTGCATTAATAAATAATATCAAATTAATTTAATAGTGAATTATTAAATAATAAAATGAGAATAAATAGTCAGAATATACATATTTACATATACATATGCATATGTATGTATATGTGTATGTAAATTAGTAAAAATGTACATGCAAAAAATATTAAAGAAAATACTAAAAAAAATAAATATAACTCAGAGTCAAAATCCTATTACATCGTCTCGGCGGTCATGTAATTTAAATTATATGAATATTATTATCATTTTATTTGTCGTTGTTGTTGTTTTTTTATTGCCACATTTCATACTAGAATAATATTATTATTATGGTTATTATACATAATTTTAATTATATTAAAGAACATACATACTTTTGTGCACTACACACACACTCACATACCCATTTATACATATAATTCTACGAGTACACAGTGTTGTTTCCCTAGCAACATGTATCCAATGCCAGTACTCGTTAAAAGTATCGGAAAAAAGTACTCGTTGTTTAGTCGTATTGTACTACAAAGAGATATTACAAATTAAAGCATCGAGTACAAAAAGTATTCAGTACTCGAAATGAGTATCGAATATATACTCGTAGTTAATGCAAACGGGAGCAACACTTATTATACATACATAAATGTACTTTTTTTATATGTTGTTCTTGTGGCTGTTGCCGATATATAATTGTGGTATAAAAGATATATAATTTAACAAAAAGACAAAAAAAATAAAAATAAAAATAAATAAAAAATAAAATAAACATTGCAAAAAAGATAATGAGTATAAATAAAAAAAAAAAAATTAAAGCACTTGTATGAAATATGTAAAATAAACATCGCTTAATGCTGATAATTACAACATTTACAACAAGTCATAGTAATAAAATATATGAAAAAAGTAAAATATATAAAAAAATCAAAAAAAAAAAAGGAAAAATAAAACAGAAAAAAAAAACATTTACTCATACTCATGCAAATACGATAAATCCCAACATGACAGCAAGCGTTAGGGAAATGTTATTCATCTTCATATATACATATAATGAAAGGTCAGTAGAAGTATTTAAATAAAGCGAAATGAACAATTACATATGTAACTCTATGTGGTCGCACATAAGAGTGGACCATCGGTTGATTTCTGTTTTAAAAATCATCTTACAAAGAGACTTTGCTAATTACGACACCTTACAAAAAAAAAAAAGCAAGTAGGATGTTTAACGGACCTGATTAGGCACAATATATGAATTTTGGGAATCGCCTTTACTGTCCGTTTTCTGTCTAGTCTCACCAAATTATACAAAAATAGTCGAAAATATTATTTTTTGAGATTGAAAAGCGGACAACGGATTCATAACAAAGAAAACGAAAATATACGACGACCTATAAACCAGAATAGTTAATATTCTATGGAATTTGGATCGATGAGCCTGTATTTGGCACCAGATTTCCCTCAATCACCTTCAGTTTTTTTTTCTAACCTCAAAAAATCTCCAAAAATAGCCGAAAATTGCTCTTTTTTGAGGTTAGAAAAAAACTTGAGGGTGATGTTGGAAATTCAAACTCGAATTCGGATTCAACGTTCCAAAATTCATATAATCTGACTACTGGTCTGGTCCGTGGAACATTAATACTTTTTGTCAGTGTTCAAATTTAAATTTAAAAAGAAATCAACCTATAAGACACTCTTTACCATACAAATATGTATGTATAACCATGGAACCAAAAATGTCTGCATAGCTTTGAAATTGTGGATTGAGTTTATGGTACTCACACTGGTTGAAAATAAATCTTCAGTAATTTTGATAAGCAATCGTAATATGGGAAAAATGATGAGTATAAAAAACTGAAAAGAAACACCATAACGGCATATCTATGAGAGCATTAAAATATTAAAAAATGTACATAGATAATAACATATTTAGCCCAAGCGTCCACAGAACACTTGTTGTTGTTGTTGTTGTAGCAGCAAAAATACGGAAATGTTTTGATTTGTTCCCGTACAAAGCATTTCTGTGTTCTATTGAGGTGAATGGACCTTGGTCGACCACGTAGCCGAGTACTTCCGGGACGGCTGGGTAGATGCACATTAAATGCATCTGTGTCTCCTCGTGCTTGTAGCTTCCAAAAATAAAGTGAACCGTGATTACTTTTCTCATGACTCTCCATTCTATCTAGAGTTAGCAAAATTTTAGTGTGTTTTCAGACTATTCGGATAGATCATGGTCTCAATTCGTTTGTTTTATGAGTCAATTTTTGATTTACTATTAGCTAACAGATGCTTAATGTAGTGCCAAAGCTTGCAAATTCAGAAAACAGGTCTTGAGTAAGACCTGTTTCTGAAAGACAATTTATCGGAATGTTAAGCTCTTATGTTACGCCCAGACTGTGTTGCTCAGACATAAAGTGAAGTGATGTGTGAGAGTGTATAATGGTCCTTGTTGCTAGAGTGTGGAGTGCCAAAGTCTGACCTCTGGAGAGTATCCTAAAATCTCTCATGGAATTACTCATGACTGGAAAACACTATAGTGGTTTCATAATTTGAATGGGTAATTACTTTCTAGCATGCCTGAGTAGATTTTCTCATCTATTGCCCTATTTTAAAACTGCAACTTTTGTTGGCTTACTTTTTAGTGCTCCTGTAAGCATTGTACATGTTGAATGTTGAGTTTTTAAAAGGGTAAACCGTGAACAGTTTCGTGTCTGAATCCCGAATCCCGAAATGGTGTGTTTATTTTTAATTTTGGTGCGATTATTATCGAGGATGGGGGGGGGAGGGAATATTTAACGAGTTGCATTTAAACTACGATTGGTTGCTCACCTTTTAAATCTATCTAGTAAGGTCTCCATGAGATCCCTAATAGTGTCCGAGAATTTTTTGGATAATGTGAGAGTTATACCATCTGCTTATGCTATCATTTAGCAAGCTCTTGCCCTATAAATTTTTCACTAGTTCATTTACTATGGGATTCCAAGGAGGGTGGGACAGTACCACACTCTTCAGGTGCTGAATAATATTTTCGAAAAAAAAATTTTCAATTATGCTCGAGTTTTTTTTCTATTCATATTTGCATGATTAACTTTGCAGATAACCAAAAAAAGCTTTATTGAATTATCTCATCCGCTATAATTTTTTATATTTGTACATTTGAAACAATTTGTTTTCTATTTTTTCAAACTGACAGACCCGGTATGCATATAAATAATTTACGAAGGACCTACAAAAAAATAAATAAATATTTTGTGTTGTATTAATTGCTCTTGAAAATGTCGACAAAAGCGTAATATATATTTCATAGTAATATGTGTAAGTATGTATGCGTGCAAATGTTTACAATGGTGGACCTATACCAAAACAACATTTACACATTTATGCAATATGCATAATTTTTGATATTTAAATTCAATATTTAAATACACATGTCACTTTGTAGATATATATCATAGGTACATATACACTTAAATGCATATGGTGTTAACACCATTTGCATGCCAAATGATTAATTTAAATTGCGTTTGTAAGCAGAAATTTTGTATTGTAAGTATTTGCGAATACATATATATATCGCATATATAATGTCTATGGTATATTCGTTTATATGCATATACTTGTATATATGTAATTATGTAGGTTTTTGGTATGCATATATGGCCAATTGGTAGTATTTCAGCTTCATTGACGATAGTCTGGTAAATGGCCTTGCCTTGATGATAGATAGTTAAAATAAAAAGTTTCAGAAGTTCATAAGGCGACAACTATATTCCACTCTTTCGAAATAAATTTACATTTACATGAATGGTTGTGCAACTTCAGGCAACAAATAGTGAATAGTGAATAAAGTAAAATATGATCTATTGCCAATATCACTCATAATCCATTTCCATTTGGGTATATTCTTATATGTAATCATGTAATTGTAATATTGTTTGTTGTTAATACGTATTTGTATTTAAGCTGCATTGACAAGAATTAGTTTAATTTACGGTAAATATCGCCTGAATACCGTCAACAACACCATGCCATGTCAGCGCATTAGTAGAAATTGTTAAAAATTATGTTGCCAATTAAAATATACGCTACGTTTCATACTACGTAACCACGTATGGATTTTATTTTGTTTTAGTAAAATAAATTGAAAATTGTGTTGCTGACTCATGTCTACATTTATAGGTGTATATATACATTTATGTATCCGTACTTATATACATAGATGCACACCTAAATGTATAGACACATATCAATGTGACTAGAAATCCCATCAACATTATGCTTCTGCCTAAAAAGGTGTAAATTAATTGTGTGTATTCAATTGTAAATATTTAATTTTTTTTTTTTTTGCATTCTATTTGAATACGCTCTGACATCAAGATTTTGTAAAATAGAATGATGCATATATGTTTTTTGAATAAATAAATCAATAGGCAACGTCATTTTGGAATTGTCAATGAAATGAACAATTGAACCTGAATCGATGAGCTTATTTAGCAAAGTAATACTATATTTGGTTATAATTAGGTGAAATGTGTATTCAGTGGAGCATAAGAGACCATCAAAATCAACACCTCTATGAGTGACCCATCTATTCCCTATATGACAATATGAATGGAATTGATAATGTCCTTCTACTAAACATAAAAATTATTCCCAAAAATTTGTTTTCTAAAAATTATGTTCTCATCATATTTATAGTCATAGTTATAGAAAATAAAATAAAATAAAATAAATTTGAAATATAAAGAATTTTTAATACAATGGCTCAATACAATCATTTCAAATGCAGATTTCTCATGTATGCAATAAATTTGATTACAAATTTGAACATATAAATATGTAAATCTGAGAAACATACAATATATTTCGGAACATTTTGTCCTTGTGTGTGTGAAAAATATTTTAAAATATCTAACATTGACACCTGTTTGAAAATGAAATCCAATTGAATTGTATTGAGTTCATATCAGAACATATAGACGAGTACCAGAATAAACGATTGTATTTACATAGACAAACAAAATATACTACGTACAATAAAATGCATGCATGCTGCGTACAAGAAACATTTGAATATCAATATTGATAACGATGATAATAACAAAAAGTAGTTAAGACTACTAACAAGTGGCGCTGGAATGAAAATATTGTATAATTGGCCTAAAACTCATAATGAAGCTATAATAGCAAATGCAATGTATATGCAAATACAAAAAAGGGGGGAAGGGGGGTTTGGTTCCTTATTTAGAAAATTCTTTCTTTTCTAGCACTAATAACAATAATGTTATGTATATGTATGTACATTAGGCTGATTCTTGAAATTAAGTGAACGATTTTTTTTCATCTCATCTCTTCCTCAATCGGTAATATCATGGTCAAAGTTGTCAAATATAAATTTTTGTTCCGATTTGGAAACGATTAAGGCGTGTCGCATAGAGATCAAAATTTACCCCTCGTTAATCTTATGTTTCTAATATTTTTCCCGAACATACTTAAGGGGGCAGCCAATCAAAATGATGGCGAAAATAAGTGAATATGGACAAATAACCACACACCTGCTTATGCATCGCTTCTAGGGGTATGGTATACTACTTCGACCGTCTTTAGATTTACCTTTGAAATATTTTTCTCAAACAGATCTCCACTCTTAAAGATAGCTGCCATACAAAATGAACGCAAGAATACCTGAAAATGGACAAACATCTACATAACTGCCTGAAAATCATATCTAGCGGTGTGAAGTGTAACTCAGCCTTCACTAGCGTTAGGTGAGGTTAGGTTTATGTGGCTGAACTCTCTTTGAGAGGACACACTTAGGCCAGAAAGGCCCATTGTGATACCACCGAGCTTCTCTTCCAATACTGTTGTGCGTGTTAAATTTGGACAACATTAGAAGGGACCTACTTATATTAGCCGGTTCCGAACGGCAGAACCCTTGTGTCATCACTTTAATTTAGTTTTGTCACAGAGCTCTTTTAAGAAGCATTTTTGGCAAATTGTTATTTGCCGGCAAGAAATTGCCATTTCTTGCCGGCAGATGAGTACCGTTCGAAAGAAAAATCTTTCCGATATTGAATTTGGTTATCCTTCAGCCGGGGATTGAACCCACGACCTACAGATCGGGAGGCCAAAGCACTAACCACTGAGCTACGGCACCCACTCACTGGAGTTAACTTTGCAATACCTTTTCACCAAACAAACTTATAACCTATCTTCAATTTTTAACAGGGCTGCCATACAAAATGAACGAAATACATAACTTCCTAGGAAGCGCCGCTAGTGATATAAAATGTAACTCCGAATAGCCGTAATTTTAACATGAAAATATTTTATTCACCCCTTAAGAGAGCTTGTCTTACAAATTTCAACGCAAAAGTACTTGAATTTGTCATTCGTTCATATAACTACCCAGGAATCGCCTCTAGAGGAATCAAATTCTTACCTTATAAGACTTTTTCAGAGACTTTTTAAAAATGCGATTTTGAAGATTTCTCGGACGATCCCTAGTGAAATTTATAGCATATGATAGGAAAAAAAATGACATCATTAAATGGAATGGGTTAGAAGGTTCACAAAAAAATTTTTAATAAAATGTCATTATAGACGAGCAAATATAAAATGAGGCTCAGAATTAAATTTGAACTAGCATTTTGATTTGTTTCATATAATTTTGTCTATAAATATAAATATTTTTTGAGGGCTAAATTTGTTGGGTCTTCTACTTTTTTTTTTTTTTTTTTTTTTTTTTTTTTCTTTAAACTCCTAGTTGGAGCATAGGGCCTCCACAAGGCTTCGCCATCGTACACGGTTTTGGGCAGTTGATCTAGCGCCTTCCCATGTGATGCCGGCAGCAGCTAGCTCACCCAGTATTGATCGTCTCCAGGTGTTTCTTGGTTGTCCGCGGCCTCTGCTCCCCTGCAGATTCCACTCAAGCGACATTCGCGTGATGCTATCTGGTTGCTTTCTTAGAGTGTGGCCAATCCAACGCCACTTTCTACGCTTAATCTGGATCAGTATGGGCTCTTCGCTCGACAGACGCCATAGTGACTCGTTTGAAATATCATCTTCTTCTACTATATCATCCTAATACTGTAAAATCCGTCCATAACGCCCATGAATTTGTATTACTCAATTTTCTCATATTTTAATAATAAAATTTTATTCTAAATTATGGAGTGTGACATACGAAATTGTTGGATTGTTTTGTTGTTTTTCTAAATAATCTAATTCTACCTCACAGGATTAAACAATTTAATTGCTTAATTTCTAAACACTACATAGATTTTGCATATATAAAAGGTATCCAACTGTCGAAATCAAATTGTTGAAGTGTAATACATAGTATATTGAAATTGATAAGGACATATTGTATTGTAGGCCTATAACAATAAGCAACAACAAGTAAGCAAAGACAGACAGTAACAACAACACTTGGCAGTATGTAGAGGTACTATGTATGTATATTCATAAACAATAGGAAATTGTATTAAACTAAAGGCAGCCAGTAGCAGGAATTTTCTGCAAATATTTATGAATGAATTTATGTGCATGTGAGTGTTTGTGTGGAAATAACTGCAACCACATACAATATGGCATGCTTGAAATTGCCGTAATAGTCACATAGTAATAGCAACCATAGCAATAGTGGCGTGAGCAACAGCAACAATAAACAGCAGCAGCAGCAGCAGTAACAACAGTGTTTCATCGAAAGGGTTGTGCAATAAAAAAAAAAAAAACTACTGGGCTACTATCACAATGATAATTACTCAATATTTGTGGTTATCAACACTGCATACTATTGATTAATGAAAACCTCAGTACGTAAAACGTTTGCTTCGAAAAGTCCATAAGAAAGATGTTCTTTAAAGGTTTTCATATTTATTTTAGATTTGATTATCACATTGTCATATTTCTTGTAGATTTTATTACCACAATCTAATATTGCAAGAGAAGCTCGGCCAAAGAGCTCTTCGGGGCTTATGCATAAGTGACACATATTTATTTTTATTTATTAATCTATACCAAATCAATCTCAAATAAGGTTGAAAAAAAATTGAAAAAAGTTCGAAAGTTTTCTTTCGGTAATACCTAGGCTTTGATATCGTACACCATGACAAATAGTCCGATATACTTTCCAACAAAAAGAAAAAAAAAAACATTTTATACTCAAAATTTTACATTCAATAAAAAATGTAAACCGATATTGAGTTTGAAAATCTCATCTCCCGAATCAGTCATTTATATAGGAGGTAGGCGTGGTTTTTATCCGATTTAGCCCATTCTGAAATATGTGTATTTGTTAATAAATCGAATGATGTGTATCTACTTTCAGCTAAATAAGTATATATTTTTGAAGTTCAGAGTGTGAAAACATGCATTCAACAACATACCTTTATATGGGAAGTAGGCGTAGTTTTCATCCGCTTACACCTATATTTTTTTAATATGTCGATTTCTTGATGAAAAACTTTAAAAACGAATATTTTAGAGATAATAAAATAAAATAAATATGTGGCACTTAAAGCTCTCCTGTCAATTTTGGACAGTATTAGAAGGGACCCACCTATTTTAGCCGGTTCCGAACGGCAGAACTCTTCCGATTTAGAGGTAGTTTTACATTTTATTGCGTAAATGGTGAAAAGGCACACTTGCAACGTGCTTTGTATGAGAGGTAGGAGTGTCAGGTGTGGGTGTGGGTGCCGTAGCTCAGTGGTTAGTGTGTTCGCCTTCTGATCTGTAGGTCGTGCTTCAATCCCCGGCTGATGCATAACAAATTTAATATCGATAAGATTTTTCTTTCGAACGGTACCCACCTGTCGGCAAGCTATTGGCAATTCTTCCGACAGTAACAACTTGCCATGAAAAAGCTTCTAAAAGAACTCTGTAACAAAGCTCAGAAAAAGTGATGTCACAAGTGTTCTGCCGTTCGGAACCGGCTAAAATAAGTAGGTCCCTTCTAATATTGTCCAAAATTTAAGACGCACAACAGTAATGGAGGAGAAGCTCGGCCAATGAGCCCTTTGGGGTTTTAAGTGCCACATATTTATTTTTTTATTTATTTAGGAGTGTTTTATTTTATATTTCTTTATTTAATAGAAGTTAGTCAACGAAATTATATACACCGTTATCTTTGTGTTCTAAATAAAAGAAAAATTTGTCACGTCCGTAATGTCACGTCTGCTATTTTAATTTAAATTGTATATATAAGAAAATAAAACGTTAGTTCCAAGTTAGTAGTTCAGGCTACTACCAGTTCGATCATGTTGGATCCTAGTTGTAATACGTTCGATGTTCCTTAAATTTCTTGTATTATATGAAGGCAAAATTACTATTCCCTCTATTCAAATAGATACTTTATTTATATAAGAAAATATATTTCAATATAATTTCAACAATATTCTACCCTATGCACACTATTTTATTGAGCCCAACTAGTTCAGCTTTATGTAAGTTAGATCATGCAAATGGAGTAGTTGCAACAAGTTCGATGCTCTTAATTTTATATAGAATTGTATTGAAACATAGGGAATTACTGAGTACTCGAATGGATCAATTGCGTAATAATTTCGCATAGGGTGATTACAATTAAATATATGTACGTGCATTTATTTCACAGAAATAAATATAAGTTCATAAATATGTAGGTACATATTCCTACTCTTGCGAGAAAAATCAGTTGGAGATCATGCTGCATTGGAGTTTACACTTTCATGTGTGCTTTTGTTAATAAATATTAAAATATATAAACTATATTTTAATATTTATTTCTGTGTTGTGTGCTTAGAATTTTGAACTTAAAAGTCAAATACAGATATGAAATATGTTCAGCAATGTGTAAACATTGCAAAGTGCACTTGTTTATCAGAGCTAATAGAATTTTGAAAATATCATAAATTTCAATTTTTATAAATTTCAATTGTCAGTTATCTACTCTGACCCACAGTAGGCGTACTCTATTGAGGAAAGTCTTTCACAAAAATATGGACATTTCTTAGGAATACAAATGTCTTATGAGTCTGTGAGTCGAACATTTGTGAAAGTGAAACAGAGATGTTAAGAAAAATTTGTTCCTACCGAGAGAAAAAAGAGAAAGAGTACGCCTCTAATCGAAAATGCCTTTGGAGAACCAGACATCTTTCTAAAGAGATTGATTGATTGCTTTTGAATTGATTTTTCTAGGAAATTAATAAAATTATACAAAGGTTACTTTGGACTATTACGACTCTATTGGCAAGGCAAATTATCAGGTCAGTCCATAAGTCCGTGCGTTATTTTTTCAATAGTTTCACAGTAGGCGCTTTTTGTGTACAAAAAATGATTCGTGGGAGACAACGGAACTATTTCTATTTTCTCTGATGTATTGTGCATTCAACAAATGATTTTAACCGTGATTTTTACGCGTTGTTAAAAACTAAAATGGAATCTTTGAACAAGTATAAGAGGCATATTTTGTATTTTTTTTTTATAAAAGTGGAAGAAATGCAACAACTGTTGCTGCAGAAATAAACGCAACGCATGGGGAGAATACAGTGAGTGTAAGTGGTGATTACCGTGACGTTGAGGATGCCTCACGCTCTGGTCGTCCTGAGGTCTTTAACTCCGACGCCTTGCTGGAACTCATGGAAGCTGAGCCAAGTTTGACGGTCGATATGATGGCTGGAAGGTTAAATTCATCACATGAAACAGTTTACAGCCACCTGGTGCAATTGGGCAAGGTTCTAAAACTGGGAAAATGGGTTTCGCATAAACTTTCCGTCGCCAACCTTTAGCAGAGAGTGAATGTGTGTTCTCTGCTGCTGCAGCGGCTTGAAAATGAGTGTTTTTTTGAAACCGTATTGTTGCTGGGGACAAAAAATGGGTCCTTCACAATAATCCTGTTCGCAAACGCCACCAGTGATTTAGATAAAGATGAAACACCAAAACTAACCCCCAGAGATGGCCTCCTATTGATGGGATATGGTCGATATCGTTTTTTTTGATCTGCTGGAACCAAACCAGACGATCACAGCTGATTATTATTGCCATCAACTATCCAAACTGAATGAAGCACTTTAGTTGAATGAAGCGTCTTTAGGTAATAGACGCAAGGTTTTGTTTCACCACGACAGCGCAAGACCACATACCATAAGACCGACCTTAGGCAAGCTGAACGAGCTCCGATGGGAGCTAATGCCATATCCACCATACTCTCCGGATATTGTACCTTGCAAATATCACCTTTTTCGCTGACTTCAGTCCCATTTAAGTAATAACTACACTTCAAAAGAAGCTATAAAAAGGGATATCGACGCGTATATTTTGGCTCCAAGGACAAACAATTTTTTGAGCAGGGAATGAAAAATTTGCCAAAACGTTGGGAAGACATTATAAATAATGCAAGAAAATATATTATTGATTAATAAATACTGAAAACTCTTTTTTTTAAATTTATTTTAAAACCACCTAAGAAAAACGCCCGAACTTATGGACTGACCAGATATATTAGAACGATTGCTTCGAACTTCCATGCAGAAGTGTTAGGCTTTCCATATCAAATTCGAAATTGATTGCAGAATATTCTAGATGTATTCTCAGTTTAGAAAATCTTTCAAATTCTGGTAAGTCGACAAAAAGTTAGCCCCATTATTTTACTCCAAATAGTGATTTTTCAAAAATAGCCCTAATATCCGCTTTAGCAACTCTAAGTATGATGATAGGACACTCTTTTGCTGCAACTAAATTTGTTTTGCAACTATTTGTTTACAATATCATTGATACATCACCGATGACACCGTCACTTAGGTACGATTTCCATTTGGGTGCATACAAGCATTTGTGGGAGCATCAGTATGCATGTGCGTTTGTATTTGTGTGTGTGTGTGTGTATGGGAGTGTAAACTAACGCAAATCCTATTAAGAAGAAATGTTACATGGCGTTAAATTTGATTTATTTAAACATATCTCATACGTACGTCCTGTTGCGCATAGAAATTTTGAAAGACGTTCGTTGCTGTTGTTGTTGATATTTCCTTATTTGTTTTTTTTTTTGTTTGTTTCTAGCTCTCTAAAGATTTTCGACTATTTTTCAGTAGTTGCAGTAGTTTTTGCACTTTCTGTTGATACTGATATACTATTTTGCAGCTTTTGTTGCTTTCTCTCTATCTCTTTCGTCCGTCCGGTGTGAATATTCTTTTATGTATGATTTACAGAGGAAGTACTATAAATGCTTATAAAAAGTAATTTTTGTTGTCGTTGTTGTTCTAGTTTTTTTTTCTTTTACTATTTTTTATGTCATTGCTTCTATAAGTATTTAGTTAATAATGTGCTTTAATATTTTATGGTTTTATTTTATGTAATAAGGATTTCACAATTCTTATCTTACATAAAATATAGAGTGATCGTTTTTATTATGGTTTAACGTTGAATGTGCAAACAAGTGGAAAAATAGTTTTGGTATTATCCTACTTATATGGCTCACATACATACGAGTCTCATCAGCTAACTGAATAGAGCATGCTTAATAATGGAATTTTAATGAAAAAGCAATCCATCAATTTCATAATCGTAGTTCACAAGTCAATGACCACAAGTAAACACCTTTTGTAATTAGAATAAACCAATTTCATTTATTTATCTTACTTACAATGGACAGTGGGTAGGTGGTGTGTATATTTAATCGTTTATTTATCTTTACGTGTAAATGTAATTATATTTGTTTATTTGCTTAAGAAAATATAATGTACTACAGCGTATGAAATGGTCAAGTAAACTCGTTGGTTTAATTTGAAATAGTACCAGTTTATTTGGTATTGTGTGAATCATGTGTGAAAACCACATATACATATATATAATATACATATTTACATTAGACACAATAGAATAACATTTGAAGGTGAACCATTCACTTGTATAAATATTAGTTCATTTTAATGTTACCCATATGTTATTGCATATCCAATTTGCTTAAGAATATTTTGAGGACTTTTTTAAGAGACTTATTTTGAATTGGTTGCAAAGAAGAGGGGTGGAGATAGGGGCTACTAATGTTCTATGAAAATATTGGGAAATATAAATTGATGAAAGACTTTCGTACATTTCACTCTTTTATTGACGATTCCCATTCATTTATGTGGTTATTTGTCGATATTTCGATTTTTTCCGGGTCAGTTTGGTATGGGGGTCCGCTTAAGAGGTAGTGATATGAAGTAAGCATGCCCAGAGAAAATGTTTAGTAAACATTTATAGATACCGGGAAGCAGGGAAGCTCATTTCAGGGAGAGAATAGGGATAGAAGGGATATTTACTCCGTAAATGGAAAAATTACTCGAGGTCGGTAATATATTTGACCCCACCAGGAGTGATTGTGCTCTATTTTAAAGAATATTTCAAATTTTATCAATTCTTTGGGGTTTAAATGAGTTTATCCCATCAGCTGGACAATACGTATTTTTATGCTCGTGAGGGTGTTTCATATGAAAAATTACATAAAAATAAATAATTTGCCTTGGAGGCTCTAATGAATCTTGGTCTAGAATCTTTATCAATGGTTGTGATTATAAAATCTGGACATTATAAGATAATTCCTATTTATATTAATCTATATCGAGTACGTATACAAATGTTTGTGATTAAAAATAATAGAAAAAAAAACTCACACTGGGAGCTCTAAAGAAATTTGCACGAGTACCTTGGACAGTGGGCAATGTTAGAGCTATGGTTAATTTATTTTTGCTTTCTTTTTTCTTTCCCGAGAGCTCTGTCAGCGTAAGATTTTATTAGCTAATTCATAAAAACATATTCTTATACTTAAGCTATATTAAACAGACGAGAGCATACATAAAAAATGATATTTTTTTTTTCGAAAACTTAAAGCATTCTCATATATGCGATGGAAGGATTCACTAGATAGTAATTTTATATAGTAAATCCATCATCCTAGGTCAAGTAAATATTTGCGTAAGGCACCAAGTGGCTATGAATGGTCTACGGACTGGTATATTGAGCCTATGAAAGATTTGGTTACTCCTATAAATAATGTAAGAGAACTGGAAACAAATACAATATTTTTATTTCCGATAACTTTTCAATCCATAAATGCAATAGTTTTTTATATTTTTATATAAACATATATAAGCAAATATCTGCTTGGAGTATTTGCGCCTGCATAAAATCGAGTACCTATAGACATGTGTGCATATCGACAAGAAAGTATACATTCATTCATCATCACCAGTATATAGAATTCATTTTGTCTGCAACTGCCAGCAAAATTTAAGTCCTTGCTTGTTCATGTGTGTGTGTGTGTGTGCATTTATGTTTTTTATGCTTGTGTAATTCCTCTAAAGAAATTTCCTTTATACCCTCTCTCACCTGGTACTCTTGATCCTCATTGTTTTGTAGACTTCAATGAATATGTGATCATTTTTTACTCATACTCGTATGTGGATTGAATTATCTCTTGGTTTTATTTGCAAATTACGTATGTATATACAAATGTGTGTATTATAGTAGATGCATACATAGCCTTATATTAATTTCATAATGCAATTTTTACAACTTTTTGTTGTACTAGTTGTTCGATTGTTCGTTGAAAGGAGCTACTCATATCTACCTACTATCGTTTATACATATTTTCAAGTAATAAAAAATAATAATTATGATGATTGTGATAATAATGATGCAGATGATGGTAATTATGTTGATGATGACGATGATGATGATGATAAGAATAATGATGTGAGTTATTTCAGTCGCCATCATTATGTGTCATAGATGGTGTAGTACATACAAGCGAGTCAATTGAGTATTTAAGAGAGCAGCGTTTGTGAATGATGGTATGGAAGAGCATACGTGTCAGTATTTTCCAATCTATGGGTCGCTTTCAAAATTAAATTTAATAATAGAAAAAATTCACAAAATGTAGAATTTATATTTAGCATAAACAAATATTTTTGCCAAAAAATGGTAAATTTTGAGATTTTGAGCACCAATGTTTTCAAAGCTTACACAAGTGAATATGAAGTTATTGCGTTAAAACTTGGCAGTTTAAAATATTTTCACCTATAAATGAACCAGTTCTAAAATTGTCGTAATCGGACGAAAATAACACCTACCTGTCGTACAAGAGTTATTTTCGAACTCATGTTTTCAATGCTGGGACACGTGAATATTAAGTTATTGAGCTAAAACTTAGCATTTCAATATATTATGACCTAAAACTGAACCAGTTCGAAAATTGTTGTAATCGCATGAAAACAACACTTACCTGTCATACAAAAGTTATTTTCGAACTCATGTTTTCAAAGCTTACACACGTGAATATGAAGTTATTGAGCTAAAACTTGCCATTTCAAAATATTTTTAGCAAAAAATTAACAAATTCCAAAATTGTCCTAATCGGATGAAAACAACACTTACCTATCATACAAAAGTTACTTTCGAACTCATATTTTTAATGCTGGAACACGTGAGTATAAAGTTATTGAGCTAAAACTTGGCGTTTTATATTGTTTTTAGCTGAGTATGAATAAGTTCGAAAATTGTCCTAATCGGATGAAAACAACACTTACCTATCATACAAAAGTTATTTTCGAGCTCATGCTTTCAATGCTAGCACACGTGAATATGAAGTTATTGAGCTAAAACTTGGCATTTCAAAATATTTTTAGCTGAAAACTAACTAGTTCGTAAATTGTCATAATCGGATGAAAAAAACAATTACCTGTCATACAAAAGTGAGTTTCGAACTACTGTTTTCAATGCTGGTACACGTGAATATGAAGTTATGACGGTGAAACTTGGCAATTTAAAATATTTTGACGTAAAAATAAACGAGTTCAAAAATTTTTGTAATCGGATGAAAACAACACTTAATTGTCATACAAAAGTTATTTTCGAACTCATATTTTTAATGCTGGAACACGTGAATATGAAGTTATTGAGTTAAAACTTGGTCCTTTAAAATATTTTGATGTATGTATGAACCAGTTCGAAAATTGTCGTAATCGGATGAAAAGAACACATACCTGTCATACAAAAGTTATTTTCGAACTTATGTTTTCAATGCTGGCATACGTGAATATGAAGTTATTGCGTTAAAATATTTTGACTAAAAAATGAATCAGTTCGAAAATTGTCGTAATCGGATGAATATAACACCTACCTGTCGCACAAAAGTTATTTTCGAATATATGATTTCGAAGCTTGCATACGTAAATATAAACATATGTTATTTTATTGAAACTCAGTGCTTGTAAATATTTTTCTTGAAAACTGAACTAGTATAAAAATGGGCATAATCACGGTAATCATCTAAAATTTCATCTAATTCTTATAATGTGGCAAAGCTATGACTAAGTTTGTACAATATAATATTTGAGAAACACTGTTTGAAAAAAAAAAGAATTCTTCAAATTCAATTTATTTATTTAAGTATGAACATAATTGTGTGTGTATGTGTGTGTGTAAATCTCATCAAGTGGCTACATATATGAATACACATGCATATGAACATGCATACATACATGCATGTTTTCATATTAAGTATATGCCATATATTGTGTATATGAATCTGAATGTGCATTTCATGGCGGTTGCTAATGTTTTTTGCCATTAAAAAAGAGTTGAGCGAATGCTGTTGGTTGTTATTATTATTATTATTATTATCATTATTATTGTGTTGCTGCTGTTGTTGCTGTTGTGTTGTTGTTGTTGTTGGTAATATTGTACCGTTTTCGTTACGTTTTTGCATTTACGCAATAGAATATATAGTCTCATTAACGAAATGTATCCATGTTTTATTTTATTTGCATTTTTTTTTTTTTGTTCATTTGAAACACACACACACTCACACGCTTCAATACACCCACTCACACACAAGTATTCGATGCAAGTATAATCAACAAAAGCTTTGAAAATATTGTTGTATTTGGTAGTCATTTTTATGTTTATTGAAATGCTTTTAGTCTGTATTTGATAAGCTTTAATGAGCACACACTTTTCAATATGTAT
Organism: Megamerina dolium; assembly: GCA_963854835.1. Classification (NCBI taxonomy): domain Eukaryota; kingdom Metazoa; phylum Arthropoda; class Insecta; order Diptera; family Megamerinidae; genus Megamerina; species Megamerina dolium. Next base: position 10,978,602 of record OY978528.1, read on the forward strand.
GAGTATATCGTATAGTATACTCACAAATACACACATACACACCTACATTTTGTGATAATAAAAATTGAAAGTAAAAAATAAGAATAAAAAAATTTAAATGGCATAGAATAAAAATACAACAACAACAAAAATGATAATAAAATTTTCTATTTGATCCTTTTGCTGTGCATGTGTGTGGTGAAAAATCAGTGCACATTATTTTTATGGAAAATTTATTAAAACAGAACCGACATTATAGTGTCTTTTTTTTTGCTATATATTTTTTTTTTCTCTCAGTTAGTGGTAATAAGCATGTACGTTATGTTAGATAGTGCTGTTCGTTGTTGTTGTTGTAGTATATGTGCTCATAAATAGATGTGTATCCACACACACACACACACACACACACACATAAATGCTTTTAAGTGCATGCAATATGCTTATGTATTTGTACATGTAGGTGTACATACAATAATTTCTTTGATGGATTGATGGATGTACTAATAGAATTTATTATTTGGTTTATTTAGAATATCATATACTCATACTACCACCACTCTTTCTATTCATACGTACGTATCCATGCATTCGTACCATATATATTTCATTTTTCGATTTAATGTTAAGATAATAAAAGCTAATGGCAATGTGCAAACAGAATTCTAGTTTATTAGCACAACTCGTCGACAATTGTATAAATTGAAATTGAAAACCACACCTAACTGCTGCTATATATCATACTTAATACTTTTTTTTGTTTTTTTGTTTTTATACATAAATAAATAGAGCTTGATGATTGCGATTATACATACGAGTATGTATATGATTTTCTCTGTGAAATGTTGTTCGAAATTATATTGAATTGTGTAATTATCCATTTTAATTTGTTGGTTGTGTGTGTGTGTGTGATATTGCTTGATTGTTTTTGTTGTGATAGATTTTTCAAATTAAATTTGATAAAATTATCTTTACTAATTAGCTGACTAAGGAATAACCAAAAAAATCCACCATGATCACCAAGCTAGTGACCTAAATTGCGACTGTGATCTGCTCGTAGTGTTTTTGCCCTTAGATCGTGATTGTGATCAATAATACAGGGTACTTATATATCACAAATACATATATAATTATCTGTTCCTTCTTTCTTGACTCTTTAAAGGCTGCACATAGACGCTGTTTCACCATATCCCCGTAAATTGAATTAAATTATAAAAAAAAAAAATTTAAATAAAATAAAATAAAAAGTAAAATAGTTTCAGGAAATATTGAAATATAATTTTATTTTGTAATAAATAAGTAAGTACATACCAACAAAAAAAGTATATCAACAATAGCAAAGAAGACAAACAAGCAATAAGTACAAATCCATGTATATAAAATGGTTAGTAAGAAAAGTGGGAAAACTCTAGAAAGAATTTGCCGAATTTACAAAAAAAAAAAAAAAAAAAATATTAATTCACAATATGAGAATGTTTCATGAGAAAAATTATTATCTTCATAATCTTCATGTACTGATGATATGTATGTATAAGGTATAGTAAAAAGAAATCCATTATTTGTGCATTAAATTGAAGGTTTCATTTAGCATAGTTAGAATAATCCGATTTAGGTCAAATATGTACCATTTTGTTCAATAATTTGTGCCATTTTGAAGATAATTTCATAATGTCACTCTCATAGAAACTCTCATCCCTATTGGCAAAAAACTGGGACAGTCGATTTTCATAAGCTTCTCTTGAGGCGAATTTTTCATCAGCAAAATCATTCGCTATAGACAGGAACAGGTAGTAATCACTTGGTACCAGGTCTATAAGGTCGACTATAAGGTGGATGCCTAAGAACCTCCCAATCAAGCTCCCGGAACTTCTGACGAGTCACTGTCGATGTGTGTGGCCTGGCGTTGTCCTGATGGAACACAATTCCTCTCTTATTATCCAAAGCTGGTCGCTTCTGGGCGATTGCTTCCTTCTTCGGGTCGAATTGTTGACAGTACAGGTCCGAATTAAGAGTTCGGCCGTAGGGGAGTAGCTCATAGTAGATGATGTCCTGCCAATCCCCACGAAACACATAGCAAAACCTTCCTGACCATCAATCCTGGCTTGGCCACCGTTAGCGCCAGCTCAACGTGATTCGACCACAACCGTTTTCGCTTGACGTTTCATCACAGTAACCATCCGTTTCAGAAATGGATCGATTTTGTTGCGATTCAGCAGCGATTCGCAGATGGAAATTCGGTCCATGAGGTTTTCTTTTGCGTTAACTCATGTGGCACCCATACATCGAGTTTCTTTTTGTATCCAGCCTTATTTAAATGGTTCCAAACGGTTTTTTGTGCAATGTTTAGCTCCTAGGCAATAGAAACAGTGCTTACATGGCGGTCAGACTCGACGATTTCCATTATTTTATCGATATTTTCGACAATTGGCCTTCCAGAGCGTGGTGCATCTTTGACATCAAAATTACCGGAACGGAATCGACGAAACCAAAAATTGCACGTGATTGGCTGTTACAGTATCAGGACTAAAAACACTATTCACACATTTTCAGCCGTCTGGCTTGCGATTTCGTCTTTATCGAAGAAAAACTGTAAAATATGGCGCATTTTCTCTTTACTGGTGTCCATCTTTGACGCGTGTTTAGACAATACTGAGTCAAGCAACCACAAAACTGCCTGAAAAGTTTAATTAGTACGAAATCCTATCTTTCTAACGCCGTCTAGCGTAACCGGATCGCACTTCGACAACGCGAGATACAGATTACTAAAGCCATCTATTGGAAAAATAATGGACTACTTTTTACTACACCTTATACTCACTGTATTGGTACTCATATGTAGTTATTGCTTCACCACGATGCAAAAACTAGCTAATATATCTAGGGTTGTTATGCCGAAATTTTCAAATTGAGTATGCCGAGCAAACAAATATTTTTTTATAGGGTGAAATTCAAAAAGTATTCCCACTGAAATTTTTTTTATATTCGATTGCTTTGAAATTTGGTATCAAAGGGTATCAAAAGATAATGTAGAATTGTAGAATATTTTATATTTTTTCCGAATGTCTGCTTTTGGAAAACACAACTTTTTTTTCAATTTTAATTTTGGAAAATGAAATGAAATTATATTCCAGTTCAGTTCTTTTCGCGAAAGTCACCAATAAGAGTGGACGTCTTTCTTTTGATTTTTAGAAAAAAAAAAAAAAAAAAAAACAAATAAAATAATATCGTTTGCAAACAATTTGTTTATAATATGAGTGTTCAGCGCTCTCCTCCCCGGCAACGGCAATCGCCTATTAATGTGTGTGTAAACAATAATTTGCAATCACCCGCGCAAACCCCCGCGATAAGTGCATTATCAAATAAAACAGTTGATACACACTACACAAGTGAAAGTAACAGTGCAAATCTTTTGCCTGCACATATTAAAAATTCATCAAATTTTGCAACAACAATAAATACAGACAAAAAAAATAATTTGTTCTATCGTGATATACTATCTCCCTCTATACCGTGGAGTGTACAATGTGCTTCTCCTGCTGTAACACCAACAGCTACAACATCAAAGCAATCAAATAACGGCACTTCTACTGAAGTGCATGACCCAGTAGTTAAAGCAACTAGTGCGATGACTAATAAAGAACCAGTTGCTGTTCAAACTGGTATTGATCGCTACATTACTGTAGTAAAGCGAAAGAGAAGTCCGCAAAATTCAAAACAAATGAATTCAACAAAAATTCAAAAACAGAACACTGTCCCTATTAGTTCGGAAAATAGATACGCTCTGCTTTCAGGTGATGAAAGTGACGAAAATATTATCTCCAAGAAAAATTTCAAACCCCCACCCATTTTCTTGAGAGAACGCAACTCAGATAAGTTGATTTCTAGAATTACAAGTCTTATAGGACCAAAGAATTTCCATGTTGTTCCTATTCGCAAAGGCCAAATTGAGGAAACCAAAGTGCAAATCTACAGCGAAACTCATTATCGCAAAGTAATAGCGGAATTTGATGCTGTAAAAAAGAATTACTACACATATCAGCTAAAAAGTAGTAAGGGCTTAATCGTTGTACTCAAAGGCGTCGAACCCAACGTTGATATTAACGAAATCAAACTTGCCCTTCAGGAAGAAGGGTTTCAAGCCAAAACAGTATTCAACATTCTCAACAAGAGCAATATACCTCAACCGTTATATCGTATTGAGCTTCAGCCTGAAACAAAACCCCTAAAAAAAGGTGAGGTACACCCCATATATAAAATTCGATATTTATTGCATCGCAAAATCACAATCGAAGAACCCCATAAGAGAACTGGACCTTCTCAGTGCAGCAACTGCCAAGAATATGGACATACTAAGACATATTGTACCCTGCCAGCTGTTTGTGTGATTTGTGGAGATCTCCATAAATCAAACATATGCCCAAAATCTAAAGACGATGCTAGCATGAAAAAATGCAGCAATTGTGGAGGTAATCACACTGCAAATTATAGAGGTTGCCCAGTATATGCAACCCTAAAGCTAAATTTCTCCGCTAACAATCAACCTCTAAAACCAGTTGAGCAAACTCAGATAGCCAACTCAAGTAAGAGACAAAATATTGATGCAACACAATTCTTCTCTGCAATCCCAAACAAGAATCAAACCAATTCATACGCTAGCGTGTTAAAACAAAACCTACACCAACAAAGTAACGTAAATAATGAGCAGAAACACTCACTGCCAACCCAACAGCCAAGTACTCTTGAACATTTGCTTCAAACATTAATTCAGAATATGAACCAATTCATGAACTCAATGCAAACAATGATGCAAGAAATGATGAAAAATCAATCGATGTTACTCCAAACATTGCTATCCAGACCATGAGTTGTCTCAAGATATGCCACTGGAACGCCAACGGCTTAAGCCAGCACCGTTTGGAGCTAATTCAATTCCTTGAATCCAACCAGATCGACATAATGATGATATCTGAGACCCATTTCACTGACAAAAATTGCTACCAAATACCATATTACAAACTGTACACTACAAACCATCCGCATGGTAAGGCACGCGGTGGAACTGCCATATTGATAAAAAGCAGAATAAAACATCATGTTCTCGAAGATTTCAGTAGCGTCTACTTGCAAGCAACATCTATATGTCTGGAAGAATACATCTCTAAGCTAGTAATATCTGCGATATACTGTCCCCCAAGATACAGTATTACCGAACAGCAATATAAAGAATTTTTCTCAACTCTTGGTAGCAAATTCTTGGTTGCTGGCGATTTCAACGCCAAACACACTCACTGGGGCTCCCGCTTAATAACTCCAAAAGGCAGAAGACTATGTTCAATCATCACTAACCATGGCTACGATGTTATTTCGAATGGTCAACCGACATATTGGCCGACGGACAAGAGGAAAATACCCGATCTCATAGACTTTGGAGTCGCCAAAGGTTTGCAGATGGAAAATATCTCCACAGAGTGTAATTATGATCTATCATCTGACCACTCACCCACGGTAATATCTATAAAATCACCAAGCCCCCAAGGCAATTGCGTTAGAAAGAAAATAGACTGGTTAAAATTCAAGAAATATATAAATTCCCATCTTCCTCTAAGTACTGTATTAAGAAATGGACACGATGTAGACTCAGCACTCGAAAAATTCAACCAGCTACTCTCATTAGCTCTCAGCTCAGCCACCTGCACTAAGGTATGCAAGCAATCAAAATATAGCCAATACACACCAGCAGACATTGAATTGCTAGTAAGACAGAAAAGAAGACTCCGAAGACAATGGCAAGAATTCAGATCACCGAATCTGAAAACACAGCTACAGCACTGCACTCGAAAGTTAAAGCAAGCCTTGAAAAATAAAAACAACAAAGAGTTAGAAGAGCACATAGCGAAATTAACACCTGGTGAAGCGTCAGACTACTCTTTGTGGAAATCAGCAAAAAAATCAAATCGGCCAATTCTCACTGATTCCCCCATCCGTTTGAGTGACGGTAATTGGGCTAGAAGCAACTGTGAGAAGGGTTTGGCTTTTGCAAACCACCTAAAAAGTGTGTTTACACCCAATCCACCTTCTTCACAGTCCTCATTACCAAAATTAACTTCTCAACCTTGCTCAATAACGCTCAAAATTAAAAAAAAGGACATATTCAAAGCAATTTATAAAGATTTAAACCCAAAAAAATCACCTGGTCCAGATAAAATTACCGGTAAAATGATAAAAGAGCTACCTCCGGCTTCAGTAATTCATCTGATGCACATTTTCAATGCTATCCTTCGTATTAAACACTATCCCAAATGCTGGAAAACTTCAAAAATTATTATGATAGCAAAACCAGGAAAAGACCCTACAAAAGTTGCATCGTACAGACCTATCAGCCTCCTGCCTCTACTTTCTAAAGTATTCGAAAAGCTACTTGTCATGAATATAACTCCATTTATTAATCTCAACCAACTGATTCCTCAACATCAGTTTGGATTTAGAAAACAGCACGGCACAATAGAACAAGTCCACCGCATTGTAACTCTGATAAGGAACACTTTTGAAGAAAAAAAGTATTGCTCAGCTGTCTTTCTTGATATCACTCAAGCTTTCGATAAAGTATGGCACGATGGCCTTATTTACAAACTCAAACTATTACTGCCTGCAAATGTCTCCTCATTGCTTAGTAGCTACCTCACGAAAAGACAATTTCTCGTACATCACAAGGATTACACAACAAATCCATTGGATATTCACGCTGGCGTTCCTCAAGGAAGCGTTTTGGGTCCCTTACTGTATCTCTTATACACTTCAGATATGCCCAACAATAACTATACATTCATATCGACCTTTGCTGATGATACGGCAATATTGTGCTCTCGCTCTAACCCCATAGAAGCTACTAAACTCCTGCAGACTCATGTCGATTCTCTCGAAATCTGGCTAGCAAAATGGCGTATAAAAGTCAATGAATCAAAGAGCGTACATGTAACCTTCACGCTAAGGCTAGATACATGTCCCCCACTTAAAATTAATGGCCAATCAGTTCCACAATGTTCCTCAACAAAGTACTTGGGTATTCACCTCGACAGAAGGCTGACATGGAAAAATCATATAGAGGCAAAGAAAACTCAGATCAAGCTTAAAATGAATCAGTTATGGTGGCTGTTACACAAAAGATCAAAGTTGAATCTTGAATACAAAGTGCTATTATATAAAGCAATCCTGAAACCAATCTGGACTTATGGTATTCAGTTTTGGGGCACCGCATCTCCCTCTAATATCGAAAAATTGCAGCGAATACAATCCAAGTGTCTGCGAATTATTGTAAACGCGCCTTGGTATATGAGGAACGTTAACATCCATCGAGATTTAAATGTATCCACAATTTCTGAGGAAGTTGCAATGTACTGCAGAAGCTACATTCAAAAATTACACAATCATCCGAATCCTCTTGCTAGGCAATTGTTGCTGAGCAAGGGGCATCGTCGATTAAAAAGAAAAGACACACTGAATATGCTGTAAAATTGCTACATCTCGCGACTCACCAAATTGTGATGGAACGTAGGGGATATCACATAGTTTTATTTAGTTTGTAAGATTTGAATACTTATTGTTAGTTTCTAAGTATTTAAGAAAGATTCAATAAAAAAAATAAGCTAACAAAAAAAAAAAAAAAAAAAAAAAAGTTCTTAGAGACGATCGGGGCAATCGGGGGCTATCGAAAAAAATACAAGAATGTCTGGTAAAAAAGAAAAAGGAACACCAATGGATAACAACCCTAAGCACATCAAGTACGATAATTTCATACCAACATTTAGTTTGAGGGAGGAAAAAAAAACCGTAAATAGTTATGCTCATATGTATGCACACATCAAACAAACGAATGAATGAATGAATGTATGAATGAATGAAAGGAAAAAAAAACAAATTTGTTCACAACAAAATGCTAATACAAAAAAGAAATGTACTCAAATGCACATTCACATATGCGTATGTACTGTAATTGTACAATACGTACAATTGTGTATACGTTAAGTAGCAAATGTAATAAATATAAAGATTCGCTATGTGGAAAATTGTAAGATTTTCCATATTGTGCATCTCAAGAAAAAAAAAATATATATTTTTTATTACAAAAAAACATATTTTCAGAAAATTGTAAAAACTATGTATGTACCTTCATACTCGGTAAGTTGATGCAACAAACTGTATGTTCCGCCTCAAAATACGCACGCATGCATATGTACGTACAATACATAGCAACGCTTACATATATGAATGCTTCAAAAAATATGACGCCGCACGTCTGATTTTATAAATATCAGATAGTTAAATGCAGGCATGCTCACACACACACACACTCACACTCACGCATGTATACAAACATATGCAAACACAATAGTACAATATCAACGGAAGTGAAAACAACGATAACAATAACAACAATGATATGAAGAAAATTCCAAATCACAAATGTCGCTGAATGTATGTGTGTGTGTGTATGTGTATGTATGTATGTATAATGTAGCAAATGCAAAAATTTATTCAACGACTAATGTCTGCTTTCGAATATGCATATTCATATGTTAAGACCCTATAGGAAAAAGGGAGTCACTATACTCGGATAAGCCGTTTTGATAAACGGCATTTTTCTGTTGTTCAGAAAGCTTCATAATTACGCGGTGTAGAATTACCGGTTCGATTGCCTTAAGAAAATTGATTGCTCTGTCCAGCAAATTGCTTTGGGTCTGTCACATCCAAAAAATAATAGAAATTAGGATGACTGAGGGTTCAGATTAGTCACATTCTTTGGATTTTAAGTTGCTGAATCCGAATCGGTGATCTGATATCCGCCATCATCTACTCAATTTTGTTTCTAACCTCAAAATCTAACGTTTTTCGTCATGTTTGCAGGTTTTTTGAGCATTCTGAGCATATAGCATCTGACGAATTTGATTTGTCAGACATCTTAAATTTTTATATTTTGTGGCAATGTTTTTTCTTTGATTTGCGAAGGGGAAATCTTCGTAAGATACCGTCGTTCATAGACGATATCCCAATTCGTACCTACCGCTAAAGATACACCTCATTCGGGATCACGCTTAGTCAGTATTACCTTACTATGCTGGACTTGCAAAACAGTGCGCCTACGCCCTTAACTCCGCCAGCAGCTTTATTTTTGTATGCCTTGCGGAACCGCCGTTAAGCATTACTTCGCAAGGTCAAGCTTAGGCAATGGGTTATTCATGCACAACTTTCTGGCCTTCTCTTCGTTAATTCTTCTTGGGCTACTGCGTTATCCCTCCATCCTTCTCAGCTCTTGGAGAGCATTTGCGGACCACACCTTCACTCTATTCCACACGAGTTTCGATTTCGTCATATGACGCACCATGTTTTCTGGCGTCACCCGATCTTTCACCAGCTTCTCTAGCGATGTTCTCTAAGCTTCATATTTCGGGCAGGAAAAGAAAATATGCCGCACATTTTCACCGCCGCTACCGCAAAAGGAACAATATGTCTTGTCATCATATTGTGTGGCTAAGTAATTAAACAAATGCTGAAACACGCATTTTTTGAGTTGTTCCCCCAATTGGAATCACTTTAACGAAAGCTTTATAGATACTTGTTAATGTCCCATCAAAACCGGTTTTGATAGAATTTGCCGAAAGGCGGATTGCTTCGTCTATCGTATCTATTTTTAATTTTAGGTCTTAGGTCAAAATAGTTCATCATTTTCGTCTGCGTTCTTAAGCGCGTATTAGCTGGTGTATTCTTCTACTCGCTCCATATAACCCAGTAGACTCTGCGCTACTTGATTGTCTTAACCATTTTAAAATTGATATACACAACTCATTAAACTCATACAACTCGTATTTTACTCGCTGCTCACAACTAACGCAAATTGGTCCAAAGATCTTATGGAAGACTTTTCTCGTGAAAACTTCAAGTAAATTCTTATCCGAATGCTTCAGTGCAATATGTAAGGACAAGATTTCTAAATAATCTTTTATTGTTGGAAAATTACTGATTACTTTCCGGCAGGTCGGACTGATTACTTTCGGTAGGTCGAACTGAATTTGTAAAGGAGATCCCAAGTATAGAAGGTCGATGCAATAACTGAGCCAATATTATGGGCTGTCAAAATTAGCATTTAAAATAATTTTTTTGTGGACCCGCCGAAATACAGCGTAAACGATATTTCCATCATAACTTAACGAACACTTCATTTTCTTCCCAGACGATATTGACCTCTGAGCGTTCAAATTCGGTGAAATTCTTGAAAATATCGTCTTTGAGGTGTTTTAATACATTTTTATATGGAGGTCAATAATATCTGAGAAGAAAATATAGTGCCCGTAGAGATATTGTGATTCAAAAAAACCAAAACTTCTTAGAACTTCTCAGTTAGCATATAAAATAATTGGTTGTGTCAACTAGTCCCGCAACTAGTTCTAGTTAAATGAGATTTTCTTGACTTTTATATTGCTTATATATATATGCTTACATATGTACATATATGATTATTTACACATAACTACTCCATAGTTAGTACATTCATATGGGTGTACTCAAATGAAAAATGATTACATTTACGCTTTTGTAACTATAAGCGCATTTCTTTATTTTGCTCATACTTCTACGTATGATTGCAGTCTTTGAAGCTTTTTTTTTGCTATCTCAGATTATCTATGACTATTTTTTGTTCTTGCTGTTTTCTCTTTTGCTTTATCTTTTGTATCAACAAACGCAGAAAATTTCTTATGTTTCACTTCCGTTTCCGTTTGAATTTATTTCTCATCTGTATAAATGCACATGCATATGCATATATGCTTGCACAATCAATTGTATGCGAATGTGTAAAGTATATATATAAAAATACATTAAAATAAGAAAAGAAGATAAAAACGAAGAAGAACAAGAAGGCATCAAGGTGCGACATATTGACAATTCTATTTAAATAGCTGCTACTATCATTCTATGCATAGTCATCACCAATAATCATTTTGATGATGATGATGATGATGATAAGCATTATTATTCGATTTGTTGAAATGATTTTCAATTGAATTGATGCACCTAGTACGTCTTATTTTGTCACGATTTCCTATGCACCTACCTCGGCTTACAATAGTAGTTGTATGCTATCACACAATCTGATTTGTCATATGAGAGCATGAGAGCTTGAATTCACAATTGAATTACCAATTGCTTGTTGATATTTAAGTTGATGTCTCAGCCGGACGATTGAATCCACGGCCAACTGTTTAGAAGCCAATAGACTTACGATTGAACTAGAGCACCTAAGACGTCGCTAGATTGATAAAATATAGAACCCATCAATAATCATTTTTCCTCCCTCAATATTTCCCGGAAAATACACACCCCCTATCACCATCTCATAGGCGGATTTAAGTTACATAAAAATTGAATTTACGGTCCAGCCCTATTGAGTTTCTTACCCCAATTATTCCATCAAAACATTTTTAACCCATATATCTACTCCTTAATGGTGTCGTAGTGGTTAGTGTGTTGGCCTTTTGGTCTGTAGGTCGTTTGTTAAATCCCTGGTTGAAGCACAACAAATTTAATATCGAAAAAATTTTTATTTTGAACGGTACCCACCTGTCGGCAAGCAGTTGGCAATTCTTTCGGCAGTAACAATTTGCCATGAAAAAGCTTCTAAAAGAACTGTGTGACAAAGCTCAGAAAAAGTGATCTCGTATTAGTTCTGCCATTCTGCTAAAATAAGTAGGTCCCTTCTAATACTGTCCAAAATTGAACACGCACAACAGTAATGGAAGAGAAGCTCGGCCAAAGAACCCTTTGGGGCTTTAAGTGCCCATAAACATCAAATGAACTTAAGAACCTAAAAATCGACAAATAACTCCATGAAGTCGCCCAAGAATCGACCCTAGAGGATTGAGATGTTTAGTATGAATGATTTCGAACTGTTCTCTTCAGCGGCGAAGCACAATTTCAGTTTATCTACTTCGGCAACAAAGATAATTTCGGCATTTTGGCTCAAAGGAATCCACAGCAATTTCAGAAGCCTTTATTATGGTCATATAAATTTATTGTTGGGTGTGATTTTTGGTCAGCCGCCTCCATTGTATTGTACGTCTTCCGAAATGAGAGTGGCTAGTAGACGGTCTCTCCAGAAATGGCACTAGTTGGTATGTTCATCGAATATCAAATGTGTCACCACATTGGTCATTGCAAAATACAGGACGTAGCCTTGAAGGGGCCTCCATATGGCAAACAAGGAAAAACTTCCAAAAGCACTCTAGTTTGAAAGGCCATGAAAAAGCTTTTGAAAGAGGTTTTAAAAGAGCCTTTGAAAGAGCTTTTAAAAAGCTTTTGAAAGAGCTTTTGAAAGAGCTTTTAAAAAGCTTCTGAAAGAGCTTTTAAAAAGCTTTTGAAAGAGCTTTTAAAAAGCTTTTGAAAGAGTTTTTGAAAGAGCTTTGTAAAAAGCTTTAGAAAAATTATATCACAAGGGTTCTTTGCCATTTGGAGCCGGCTAATATAAGTAGGTCTCTGCTAATACTGTCTAAAATTCAACACACACAACAGCCCTGGAAGAGAAGAGCCCTTCGGGGCCTATAATTGCCATATATTTATTTATTTTTATTTTAAATTTTTTTCTGCATAGATCAGATAATCCTATTCTGACTGATAAATTATAAGTATGTAAATTTAAATTGAAATTATGGAAATGATAGACAAAGTCTGCATTTCTATCCCGATTACATATGAATTATAGTTTGTTTAGCAACTAAAATATTCAAATTGTAGTTAAACAAAAGTCAGTGAATAGAAAACTTTTCAATGCTTATGTAAACAAATGGGCATACATAGACTAGATGTTTCTTTGAATAAATGATAAGCTCAGCTAAATGACGAAGCTACATTAGTAGCGATTGCCATTATATGAATTATTGAATATTGATTCTATGTAGTTCAACATGTTTGGGTGTGTGTGTGTGTGTGTGTGTATTAAAATTCACCACTAAATGGATGGTTGGTAATTTTTGAACAATTACTAGAATGAATGGACAAAAATAAATGTTCAAGGCATAAGCACTTATCGATTTACTCGAATCGGCATACATATGTAATTGTTGCAAATAATAAGGTGGAGGATGAAAATGCAAATTCAAATAATGACAGATTCCATTTTGCCTCAAAAACTACATAGCTACAACTTATGTACATACATTATCATATGTGAGGTACTTAGGTGCATAATTATGTACGTAGCTGTGTATGTGTGTATGTATGTGAGGCAAACTTTTCAGCATCCTTAAAGTGCACTTAAACTCGTCGTCGGCAATAGTAGAAGTATCGTAGTAGCAGCAAACAGCAGCAGTGGCGGTTGAAGCAATCTTTCTAAACCTGCGCGCAAACTAATCCAATTAGTAAAGTAAACACTTCATTGCACACAATAGGCACAATAGTAGGATGCTCCTCTGTAACAACTTTAGTTTAACAACATCCTACTACTATTACTATTCTGCCTTGCTATTTATTTTCTACCATCACTACTAACTACATGCACTTCTCAACATGTTGAAGGCAACTATAGCATGCAAGTATGTATATACAATATGTACATATGCATACATATACTGGTAAGTGCATAAATACATCCCATTGGTATGGTATATACATACCGTTCACGTACACCTGCAATTTGTATGGCATGCAAATGAGAAATCTCATGCGTTTTCATTAGATGTGCTATGAGCAAGTGTGTGTGTGTGTCTGTGTGTATGTTTGTGGCACTTAGGTACACTTGCGCGTATACATAATGTACATATGTGTGTGTGTGTGTGTGTGTTCATTGCTGCGGCTGCAAGTGCAACAATCAACACACAATGTAAAATGAAATCAAGTGACAAAGCTCGTCGTCGTCTAAAAAGCCTCTCAATTAGATTGCTACAACCAAAATGTTGCGAATATTTTTGCTACTTTACTCTCTAGGTATGTATACGAAATACTAACAAGCTCATTTTATTACAACAATTACATTCATATGAAAATGTTTGTTTTCATATAAGTATTTTCTCTATATTCTAGTAGGTGTCTGTAGATGTGTATGTGTGTGTGTGAGTGTGTATCTGTCTATTTGTGTCTTTTAGTGGTTACAGAAATTAAGAAATTAAATAGTAACGAATTGAATTGTGGCAAATTGTAAAGTTAAATTGCATCAAATTGTATATACGGATATTGTAGTACAACATCTGTTGCATACTTTTATGGGCAAATTCAATTTGCACTTCATTTGCACAGAAATGTTGTGTGAATTTTAAAGGTACATTATTTTAATTAAGAAACATTGTTTTAAACAATTATAGAAAATTGTATTTACTTGATTTCTATTTGAATAGATGTTTTTACGTATAATAAAATATTATTAACGTGTAGAGAAATAATCATACGATGTAATCTCTTTAAGCGAAATTAAAATTTTCACTTCAAAATTCTATTCAAAATGCATAAAACGATTATATCAGCTTGTCAGATGACTTATCAATTCAACCGTTTATAAAAATCTATTCATCTTAGTCATTATTAAATTGTCCTCTTAGAGTCTGATGACTCTGATTCCCCAGGATGTTAGTAATGTAACTACTTTTCGAATTTAAAATAAGACTCTTTGCTATTTTTCGTGAATATGTATGAATATCATCATCACATTGCCATTTGAATTTGATTGATTATTCACTTTTTGTATCGGTAAACTGTTTTAATATGGAATGAATTAATGTCGAAATTTATTTTGCAATAATATGATAATTATTTTATATGAAAAACATTATCATTATCATTAGTATTATTGTAGAAGAGAAATTAATGAATTTCGATTTTCGACATTATTGTAAAATTTTTTGAAATAATGTCGAAAATCGAAATTAATTAATTTTTCTGTCGATATTATATCAAAATTTTTTGCAACAATGTCGAAAAAACTAAATTTATTGAGACTAAGGTAAAATTTAATATATGTCAGTATAGACAGAATTATGTATATTAGGGTGGGTATGTATTTTTTTGTTCACAAATCATATAGCACAAAAAAAAAAAAATGAAACTACAGATAATTTTAGATATATTTGTGAAAGTTAATTTAAGCCCCGTCACTTATTGACAGATAAATACTGCGACCTGTGAAATTTTATTTTTACGATATATTTTTATAAAAAGCGTGCTAACGAATGAAGATGTGTGTGAATAGAAATGCATATTCGTGGTATGGAACATCATAGATTTTGTGCCGTTAATTGTTTTTTTTTTCTTATACAAATTTGTAAAATTTTTCTCCTGTGAACAGAATAGACCCACTCTAATATAACATTGTACAATATATATATTAGAGTTATTGTCAAATATTTGAGAGAAGAATTTCGATTACCAGTTCAAGTTCTCAAACTCTAATTATTGTATCATCTGTAAATTATGATATTCCCTTACGATCGATGAACTTTTTAAAACACTCTGATGAACCCTTAATTTGAAAAAAATTTTTTTTTCGTCAGTTTTCTTATAATTTAATCAAAATATCTCTCTTCTACAGGAGTGAAATGTATGACCGATATTTATTTATTTATATGCCTCAATATTTTTCTAGAATATACTAACCCCCTTTAGGAGGCACCTTTGCAAAATTGATTTATTTATAAAATTCAAGTCTACCTCTCACTGGAATCGTATCTGCAAGCGTTGAATCTATGATCGGGTGCTATTAGTTTTCTGTCCTCAATCTTTTTCCGGATCATACTTTTCTGCTATCACTACTCCTTAAGGGAGCTCAGAAATCACATTTTTATGAAATACACTTCCAACATGACAGACCATTGTTGATTTTTTATTATAATCTTTTTTTCCAAACATATTTGTTGGGTATTTTCAATCCTTAAGGAAGCGCTCATATAAATTGAGCTTAGCTGCCCAATAGTCCCCTATCTGAGGGTGAAATGCAACTCCAATCGTAATTAGTTTATTTCGCCAATACTTTTTCATTGTACATTTTTTATTATAACCTTTTGTTCCAAACTTAATTTGTCGGGTATCTTCAATTCTTAAAGAAGCGCTCATATAAATTGAGCTTAGCTGCCCAATAGTCCCTTATCTGTGGGTGCAATGCAACTACTTCAATCGCAATTAGTTTTATCTCGCCAATACTTTTTCCCCAAACATACTTATCACCTATACCTACTTTTTAAGGCGGCTGCCATACAAAATGAACGTAAATCGTTGAAAAATTTTCAAATAATTTCTAAATTTGCCCATAGAATTTCTGTAAGATTTAAATCAATGTCACCGGTATTAAAATTGTTCAAATATGTTTAAAAGTGAAGAAACCCATTAAATTCATTCGTATTGACATATAAGTCATAATGACTTTATCATCAATTAAATATCAATTTAATCCGATTTATTTATATATTTTATTCATCATTCTGCATACGTAAGAGCATATTTATTTTAATAAAATTTTAATTATACATGAAACATAATCATATAAATATAAAAACAAAAAATTGCTCTATTCAAATGCTATCAAAAGGTAAGTAGTAATATTAATATAAAATATTTGATATTGCATTACACTCATAGAGATGAGTTTATGGTTATGTGCAAAAACCACAATATAATCAACAAAGAATTTAATAAATGAGCGCAAACTGTATACTGGAAACAAAAAAAAAAAAAAAACGAACAAAACAACAGGTTAATGCTCGTGCATAACCTCAAAATAAGATAAAATAATATTGCGCAAATATATAAGCGTTTAAAACAGACATATGCATATGCTCTCATAAATATATATGTATGTATATGTGTGAATTCACCTCAATTCAAAGTTCTAAATTTACATAAGCATGACCATTACATTTTCACATATTCAACATTGCCAAAAGCCAAAAAGTATGCTAAATATTTTTTTATTATTTATTTTTGCATCACTTCTATTGTTCTTTTCTCTTTGTTATTTTGTTTTTGTTTTTAGCTATCGTATTTGTAATATAATATTATTTTTTTAGAAACACTTTTATTTTATTTAGTGGAACATTAAGTGTAAACGAAGATAATAACATTGACTAGAGTGAAAATGTTATACATAAAAATAAAGTGTTTAGCAAAGTAAATTAAATAAAAGTAAATACAAATGGTAAATATTTGTGCAAAATGCTCCTAATAGTTAATAGCTCTGTATATATGTATATGTATTTATAAAATGGACACATTCAATTTCTTCTTTAAATTGAAATTAAATATGCGCCGGTCTATTAAGTGGAAATTAAATTTAACAGATCAATTGCAATTTAATGAATGTAGAACATTTAGGAATATAATAAGAGACAATGAAATTGTATGTACATAGGTATAAAATATATAAAAAGCTTACTAAAGCTATTTAAATATAATTTATATACAATTGTTAAATATTTAATAAAAAGAATATATATTTGCTGGATAAGAAAAGAGATAATAAGGTGATTTACAAGATTACCATTAATTAATTAATTAATATGTGCCACTTATAAGCCCCAAAGGGCTCTTTGGCCGAGCTTCTTTTAGCCGGGACCTACTTATTTTAGCCGGTTCTGAATGGCTAAACTCATGCGACATCACTTTTTTTTAGCTTTGTCACAGAGTTCTTTTAGAAGCTTTTCCAAGGCAAATTGTTACTGCCGGACAAATTTCCAATTGCCGGTGGGTACCGGTTTAAAGAAGCATCTTTTCAATATTAAATTTGTTATGCTTCAGCCGGTTATTGAAGCCACGACCTACAGATCAGAAGGCCAACAAACTAATCACTGAGCTACGGCACTCACATGATATTACCATGTATGGAAATATTTTCAGACAAAGGAATAACAACGTAATCTTTAGTTTCGAGTTTATCAGCTTGCATTAGTCGCACTATTTTGCAATATTTTTTAATATTTATTATCTTCCATACTGTAATGCGTGCCTTTGTTTTCCAGCTGGGGTAATACTCAGCGAGCCAGGGTAAAAAAGAGGGCAGCGAAAAACTCTTGTTGTAGACGGAAGACTGAATTACCAGCGCTCGACCTGGTTGCTCTTTGGATTTTAAGTGGTCAAAGTGACTACTTAGGCAGAGCAGAAGGCTCGCAGTGGACTACCCGAAGCACCAGTAGCTGGGTTTACTTTAGGGCAACAACTCTTATTGTCGCGCACCGTAGATGGATCTGCTTCAAAAGAGCACTGGTTGATGTTAAATCACCCAACGCGTCATTGTTGCAATATTCTTAGAACTGAAGCAAGACGTTTCAATCGTCCGTCGCTTGTCCGATCATGTACGGAAGTCGCTTTTCTCGATTCTTGTTGGTTCCAGCATGATCGTTATCTATTAGCCGCATGCTAAACCAAACAAGAATTATCATATTGCTTTATGCGTTTGTTTTCATTTGTCTGTGCTTTTATCTTCACTCAATTAATCTACATTAATTGAATTAAAGGACAAGCACAAGCAAATATACAAACTTAATTATACACATCAAAATTGCGATGTACTTTGGCACAAGTATTCCGTGGGTTCGTCCCACAACCTGACTTTGCCTACATGTACGGGTTCGATCCCGGATCGAGACATGGATTTTTATTTTAATTTTTTTTTTCATTATTATTATTTTCCTTTATTTTACTATAAATTTAATTTTTATTATTTTTATTATTTTTTTTTTCTATTATTAAATTTTAATATACAATACATAATATCCATATATGATATATTTTCAATATTAAATCTTTACTCACAATGTTGTACATTTAATTCTGATTTAAATTTCATAATTTCGATTATTACAATATGAATATGTCAATAAAATGATAAATATTGTATAACAACGACCATATAAAATAATATTCATATATGGTCCAGATAAAATTTAAGCCACACACACACACACACACACACACACCCACATGGAAGATCATAAAATATTTTTCTTCCTTGTTTGCATTTTGCAAGCCCAATTTTATGTATATTTTTGTTGACGACATTTATATAATCAACACACAAGTGGCAACGATCCATTACAACAATAATAACAAACGTGGTAGTAAAAGAAAAAAATACAAAAAAAAAACACACACAACAACACACTGAAAGAATGTGGACTTTGACGAAAATAACAATGAAATTAATACATTTTTATGATCCAAACTCACGAGGATGCATTTTTGTTTGGTTTTGGTTCATCGTTGGCCGCAACAAGAAACCTACGGAAGCCTCTATCCAATGTTTACCAATCATAAAAAATTTTACATAGATACGTGCGTGTGGTATTTATCTCGATGTGTACATACATATGCAAGCAAATATTATATAAATATATACAAGATATATACTATATGTATATGAGTATTGTTGTGCTTAAAAAATTTCTGGAAAAAATATATATTTGATCTAATTTATTTTCTCCTGTAGAAATGCATGATTACAGCCTTAATATTTTGTGTTTAAGATGTGTTTGATTGAAATTTCGTGATTGCCAACTTAGGACTGAAACTCCAGAAAGTCGTAGAATCATTTCGTAATGTAAAAGCTCTTGCAACAGTGCTAACATGCGTAAAATTATGAGAATATACCTATGCTAGTTCTATAACTGCCCAAGAAACTTACTATAGTCAAAATGGTTGCTGTACAGTGGATTAGAACAACTTATTCGAAATGACTGACAACTGCCTTCCAGCACGAATTTAGACGATCTGGCTACTCATCGATCGCGAGACGCACTTCATGCATGGGGAAATTGTCCACTGCACGGACAAGGGCTCACTTCAATGATTCAATATTTGGGTGTCGAGTAGAGCAAGCCATCTCCTCTAATATGGACCACAACTTGTAATTCCACGGCTTGAGGTTTGGACTACCAGCTGGCCAATCATTCGTTGATATGAAGTCCGGAATGTTGTTTTTTTGCACAGTTGAGTGGTTTTTGCCTTGTGAACTAGAGCAGAGGCCTCTTTGGATCCTCGGGATGAGTTGGGATGCTTCTCGGGATGACCGAGCATACATACGATCATTCTGTTTATGGAACGATTCTTCTACGGTGAAGATTTTCTCCTCGTCAGTAAACAGAATTTCTCTGTGAGCGTACCTGCTGCGTAACGCTTTCGATTTTCGCTTGCGTTTTTCTTCTAATGCGGCCGTGAGCAGGCGCCCAGTGTGTCGCTTGTAAGCGCTGAGTCCTAAATCTTCGTGGAAGTGGATTTTTGTGAAAATGTGCATTTCCCGCCACATGATTTTCTGTTTTCACAGCGGTTTTCGATCAATTCGTTTCTTCACGGCTTTGGTCGTTTTCGGAGTTCTCACAATACGCTGACGGCCGGTTTTTTGACGGTCTTGTACTCCATCAGTAACCTCAAACAACTTCACAGCACGAAATTGCGATTGATTTCAAACGGTCGCAACGTCCGAAAAATATAGGCTAACTACAACAGAAGAAGGAGAAGGTTTAACGTGAGTACCTGCCTGGAAGGCCTATCTCACGGCGCTCAAAGCACAACGTATCAGAATTAAGCGTCGATAAGCGCCCCCCAGGACTAGAAGGCAATGACTTCTAGCCCTGAGGTACCAATTTGGGGTGCGTGAATGGCCGCACTACCCACCCTTGGTGAGGATCGAGGCCTATCTTAAACCCCTGCTGGACTATGGGGTCCAGCACCCGGTTGAGGGTGCAACTCCACACCGAGCAACGTGCTCTACCCGCGTACCTTTGGGTATAAACCACAGCCACCACGAAGCTCCCCGAAAGGCCGTTCCCATCGATCAGGTTGGAGCAAGCTCCAAGGGCTCCTGATCCCCATAGTACCAGATTATAGTCTCCGGTCAGACTTCGTAGCCGAAGCTACTACCAGTTGAGCTACCATTCAGCTCCGGACTGGTGAGGCTAACTACAACAATACGATTTTTGATGTCGCCCCATTTCACGATTGTAAACAATTGATGCCTCTTTTGAGCTGAACCTTCCACCAGCAAAATCATTCGCCATTGACAAGAATAGGCTGTAATCGCTTGATATCAGATCCGCACTATAAGGTTGATGGATAAAAACCTTCCACCTAAGCTTCCGGAGTTTATGATGAGTCACTATCGATGTGTGTGGCCTGCCGTTGCTCTAATGGAACACAATTCCTTTAATCATAAGCTCCTCTTTGGCTCTTCCAGTAGACGATTCTCTGCTAATCTTACCAAACATACAGAAAAACTTTCCTGACCGTCAATACTGGTTTGGACACTGTTTGCGCCAGCTCATCATCCACAGTTTTCGCTTAATGTTGTCATAAGTGATCCACTTCTCATCACTAGTCACCATGCGCTGCAGAAATGGATCGATTTTGTTGCGATTCACTAGAGATTCTCAGATGAAAATTCGGAACATGAATTATTTTTTTGAGTTAACTCGTGGGGCACCCATACATCGAGCTTCTGTTTGTCAAAGCCAGCCTTATTCAAGTGGTTCCAAACAGTGTTTTTATACGCAGACAAAATGGGAAGCAAAAAAGATGAGGCTGCCGGACCTAAGCCCCCAAGAAGCGAGACGACAAGCCATAGAGATGTGGCAAGCAAGTTGGAACGCCGAACAAAGCAGAAGGTGGATAGCGAAGTTAATAAGCGACATTAGAGAGTAGACTCAATGATGTCAAACGAAGAAAATTGGTAGCACACATTGTCGAAAACGTGATTAAAAAGAAACGGCGAGAAATGGAAAGAGTTCCTGAAGATCATTCTGACGTAACATAATACTGCTACAACATAACAACTGCAACAACTGCACATCAGCGACACAAACATTATAAAATAGAATGGCGACCCTGGACGGAGGGAGAGTAACAGAATTGGAGTCCTTTTCAGGACGCCCTCTTGTATCTTCTGCCCCGAAGTAATGCAATAGTAGTCGCGGGACAGGTGAAGAATCCAGGAGAGGAGGAGGGAGTTTTTTATTGGATACACCACACTCGCAGGGACGACGGTCTCTGTGTGGTGCGAAGGCATTTTTTACCACACCTCAACGCCAAAAAAAAAAAACAGTTTTTTGTACAATTTTTATCTCCTGTATAATCAAAAGAGTAATTCTATCATCGTCGAACTTGATGATTCCCATGATTTTTTTTGGGGGATTTAAGAGGGTGTAGCTGTCGACTCAGCGATAGTAAGCTGAAGTTGCAAAATCATTTTTGGCCAGATACAATTTCTTAAGTAAAGGGTCTTGTTAGAATTGTCAAATTCTTCGGAATGAGAAAAGTCTTGTTAATTTCTTCCCATTGAAATCTTAGATGCTTAGGTGATCATGGATTTATCGATTCTATTTACTGGCAGACTTATCTGGTTTCAGACTGAGCAGCATTTTATTTTACATCATTTGTGTTGATTGCCAATAACAATAGAATTTTCCAAGAAGATCTGAAAACTTTCAAAGCACACCATATAAGCCACTTGTTTTGCTTGCGGTTTAAGGGAGTATTTTTACGACTTCTACATAGGTTCTGTTATTGTTACATTAATGCCTGCCAAAGTAAAAGTACTTTGAATTTGTTATTGTTGGCCAGCCATCCTTTTTTTTTCTGTTTTTATATCCCATACAGTCCATATGCGTATGTGCGAAATATTGCTGATATACAATATTTACGATATTGCTGTTACCACTCTTGTTGTTGTTATTATTGTTGTTGGCTTTTCGGTTTTATCTCATACTTTAGTGTCTCTTGTGAATTTTATGAGTGCAGGACTCGCGAATTATATTTACGTGAATTTGTTCTCATAATATCACATAAGAGTATATGGAGTATCCGCTAGTACTACAATACTATGTATGATACCTACATATGTGACTTGCAACAAAACGGCTCTATAAAATGTGTGGCTCAATAATAAAAAATAATAAAAAAAAAAAAAAACAAAATATATATTTATTCTATAGAAATATATTTTGCTAACAGGCTAACTCTCACTCTAAACACGATTTGTATGTGTGTGTGTGTGTGATGTGTATTTTATGACTGCAAATATTAATACAATATAAACAAATTGTAATAAAATGTTGTATGACGATAATACACACATACATACATACATACTTTTTCATCACGTTAGCCAGCCGACCAAACTGAGAGGCTGAGAGCCACAACAGTGTGGCAGAATATGTATTTAATTGTTGCTACTTACCTATTGATGTTGATGTGGAAGGCGATTGAATGGGCTCATAAAAATATGTTGATACCTATTTGCCATTGCCATTTAAAGGACATTTTTGAAGGTTATCTCAATGAATAAATATTAAGAGGCATGTGGCATATTGATTCATGTTGATTTGATTGTATTGTATTCTTTACCATTCTAATTGGGTGATAAATGTATTTGAAGCTAATACTATTTACTGTAAGTATAACATACATTCTTCTTTCTTATTCTTTCCACTTTTTATTATCCAATTATGAAAGCAGTTAATTGATGATAATAAAAATTTTAACATAAAATATAATTTATACTGCACATATACTGATATTGTTATAAGTGAGTATTTTTCACCCATTATACGAGCGATGAGCCAGTTGAATGTTGATTTTTAACGACACTTATGGTCGTTACGCTTACATAAATTATATAGCATTATATGTAAAGTATTTTGAAAATCCCTAAATAAAATTTTTTAATAGCGCTTTAAAGGAACAAAAGGGATCATAGGGATCAAATCTTCAATAGGTTTAGGTAAAGCGGCCATATCAGAAATGCATGAATATATTGCATTCGAAATTTTGAGGGGAAGTTTTAAGTCACCACTTTGCTTTAAATTCATTTAATATTAATGAATTTTATTCAAGCTTCACCACGTCGATAATTTCTTGGCAATATTGTGGTGCGGTCAAGTTCTAAAAGCATACCGTTAAGCTGAAAACGGTATATCGCAGTCAAAAAGTCTTGGTTCTCATCCAATAGCACCCATTTTTTAAAAATAATTTTGCATGTTAATAGAAAATAATCGTATGTAACGAGGTTTAATCTTATAGCTATATAGCTTCGTATGAAAAGTAATCTCTCAAACATACTTTTGTATGAGAAATAATTGTAATTTTTATCCGATTCGATTTAATTTTCGAAATTATACATTTTTTAATAAATAAATCTTATGTACCAAGTTTCAGCTTTAAAACTTAATATTTTCGTGCAAAAAGTGTGAAAATCTATTTACGAAAGCATAAGTTTGTATGGGAGATTGTCATCCAAATCAGCTCTATTTGAATAAATGTCTTCATTTATTAGTAAATTTCATAATCTGTATCGAATTCTAGCTTGTTAAGTTTATATTTTCGTGCGTAAAGTTTTATCGCATATATATATGGAAGCATATGTTTGTATGAGATGTAGGCGTGATTTTTATACGATTCGGTCAATTCGGGAATATATTTATTAATTGTCAAATTCAATCATATGTACCGAGTTTCAACTTGTTAGCTTTATATTTTCATATAAAAAGTGTGAAAATCTGCATTTAAGAATGTACTTTTGTATGGGAGGTAGGCGTGGTTTTTATTCGATTGATCTCATTTTCAAATATATCTATTAATTATTAAATATAATCATGTGTACATACTGTCAGTTTGTTACCTTAATATTTTCGTGCGAAAACTGTGAAAAAGTTGCATTCAACAACGTACTTTTGTATGGGAGGTAGGCGTGATTTTTATACGATTCAATCAATTCGAGAATATGTTTATTAATTGCCAAATTTAATCATATGTACCGAGTTTCAACTTGTTACCTTTATATTTTCATATGAAAAGTTTGAAAACCAGCATTCAACAACGTACTTTTGTATGGGAGGTAGGCGTGGTTTTTATTCGATTGATCTCATTTTCGTACATATCTATTAATTAGTAAATATAATTATGTGTACCTACTTTCAGATTGTTAACTTAAGA
Source organism: Megamerina dolium (assembly GCA_963854835.1). Taxonomy (NCBI): domain Eukaryota; kingdom Metazoa; phylum Arthropoda; class Insecta; order Diptera; family Megamerinidae; genus Megamerina; species Megamerina dolium. Next base: position 11,003,520 of record OY978528.1, read on the forward strand.
TTTTCGTGCGAAAAGTGTGAAAAAGTTGCATTCAACAACGTACTTTTGTATGGGAGGTAGGCGTAGTTTTTATTCGATTGATCTCATTTTCAGATGTATTTACTAATTATTAAATTTAAGCATGTGTACCAACTTTCAAATTGTTAACTTAATAGTTTCATGCGAAAAATGTGAAAAAGCTGCATTCAACACTGTACTTTTGTATGAGAGGTAGGGGTGATATTCATCCGTTTGTACTCATTTTCAAATATGTCTATTCTATGATCAAAATAACTTAACGTACTAACTTTTAGTTTGATAGTGTTATATTTGTATGCGTAAATTGTGATATAGCTGCATTCAACAACATGCTTTCCTTTGGAAGATGATTTTGTCATGATTTTGATAAATAATATTATATTTGTACATGTCTGTTACCTCTCCACAGACTCAATTTCCCTTGGCTCTTTATGTTACGGTTACACAAAGACGAAACCTCCATAGGAAGGATCATATCCGTCACAATTAGCATTAGCGATCATGAAATTAAAGTTTTCGAGAAGTTTCAGAATAGTTTGTTTGAGGTTCATTTAGTAAAAAAACATGTTTCATGCAATTTTTACTTATATGCATCATCATTTCATATTTCTATTTTATGCCATAAAATGTGATAAACGCATTTGTTGCATGTCTCTGCTGTTAGCTGAAGCATTTTAAAGCCATTTGTAATGTTTCTATCATAAACTTACGCATGAATTCTTTTCAAAGGATTTTACAACATGCAGACAACATACTTACTTGCATACGAATACGTATGATACGTAAAATACGTAACTTATACGTAAGCATAGTTTATCTTATGTGTGATGTATGTGTATGTGTGTGTGTATGTGTGAACGCATAATGTTGTAAGTCATGTAAATTGTTGTAAAACTTTGGCCATTAACACACTCGCGTGCACAGCAATTAAGATAAAAATCGCTCAAAGATTGAACAACGGGAAAAGGGAGGACGGGGAGGGGTAAAAAGAATATTAAAAATAGAACTGAAATGAAATGAAATGAATTCACGATAAAAGCTGTCAGGCGGAGCGCAATAAAAATAATTTCATATGGCAACACTGTAATTTAAGCCACATCAAATGGTGTAATACATATGAGTGTAATAACACCTCGATGACTTGACACCATCACCCTCACAGCGACCTCTTCACACAATTCGCACGACGGTGACGCCTTCATTAAAGCGACAATTTGAGATTACACCCATCGCAACAGTCTCAACAGAACAGAACAGCATTGTGGCAACAGAGTAACAGTTTCCTAGTAATTACCTTGACGTTGAAGCATATATCTTTGTTGCAATTTTGTTTCCTTGAAACGCACTGCATGTATTTGAGCGTGTGTGTGTGTGTATGTGTGTGTGTGTCTGTGTCTGTTTGATATTGTCTGTGTTTCACAATGTCTGTCTGAAGGCGTGTCGTAATTCGCTACTTTTTGTGGTTTGAAACTGTTGCCAGTTGCATTCAACCGCAAATTTATCATTTATATAATGGTGACGCGCTAGGCGATCTTATACATACATATGTATTTAAATACTATTTACATTTACCAACCTAGGTAGACAAGTTGGTTTTTGTGACTGCTATGACTATAATTCTTCTTTAAATTTCCTTCTTGTTTTATTTGCGGTTGTTACACGATTGAAAAGTTAACACTAATTGAAGGCCAATGTAAGCTAAAAAGGTTACATGTTAATTGTTAATAGCTTTTTTGATTGTGGCATTTCTCATTTGTCAATCTACAGGTTAATCAGCAAATTAATTACAATTTAAAAAAATGATTATTTTACAATATTTGGTTGAATTGTTTATTGGTGAGTAAATAATAATATAAATTATTAATTGAAAATATTATCCTATAATTTTAATAATAATAATATATTAAATATCAGTAAAAAAATAAAATATATAATAGTAAAAGGAAATCCATTATTTTTGCATTAAATTGAAGATTTTATTTTGGCATAGTTAGAATGATCCGATTTAGGTCAAACATACACCGTTTTGTTCGATAACTTGTTGCCATTTTGAAGGTAATTTCATAACGCCACTCTCATAGAAACTCTCGTTCCTATTGGCAAAAAACTGGGACAGTTGATTTTCACAAGCTTCTCTTGTGGCGAATTTTTCACCAGCAAAATCATTCGCCTTAAACAGGTATTAATCACTTGGTTCCAGGTCCTGACTATAAGGTGGAAGCATAAGAACCTCCCAACCAAGATCCCGGCGTTGTCCTAATGGAACACAATTCCTCTCCTATTGGTCAAAGCTGGCCGCTTTTGGGCGTTTGCTTCCTTCAGACGGTCCAATTGTTGACAGTACAAGTCCGCATTAAGAGTTTGGCAGTAGGGGTGCAGTTCATAGTAGATGATTCCCTGCCAATCCCACCAAATACATAGCAAAACCTTCCTCACCGTCAATCCTGGCTTGGCCACCGTTTGCGCCTGCTCACCGCAATTCGATCACGACCGTTTTCGTTTGATGTTGTCATAAGTGACCCACTTTGCATCACCAGTAATCAGCCGCTTCAGAAATGGATTGATTTTGTTGCAATTCAGCAGCAATTTGCAGATGGAAATTCGGTCCATGAGGTTTTCTGTTGCGTTAACTCGTGTGACACCCATACATCGAGCTTCTTTTTGTATTCAGCCGTATTGAAATGGTTCCAAACTGTTTTTTTGTGCAATATTTAGCTCCTGGGCAATAGAAACAGTACTTATGGTCATACTCGACGATTTTCATTATTTTATCGATATTTTCGACAATTGGCCTTCCAGAGTGTGGTGCATCTTTGACATCAAAATTACCGGAACGGAATCAACGAAATCAAAATTGCACGTGATTGGCTGTTACAGTATCAGGACCATAAACACTATTTACACATTTTCAGCCGTTTGGCTTGCGTTATCGCCTTTATCGAAGAAAAACTGTAAAATATGGCATATTTTCTCTTTACTGGTGTCCATCTTTGATGCGTGCTCAAACAATGCTGAGTCAAGAAATCACAAAACTGCCTGAAAAGTTTATTTAGTACGAAATTCTATCTTCCTAACGCCATCTAGCGTAACCAGATCGCACTTATACAACGCGAGATACAGATTACTAAAGCACTCTTAAGGGAAAATAATGGATTTTTTTTTACTACACCAATAACTCTGATAATGATGAAAATTTTTTTAAATTTAAGAACATTTGTTGAGGCTAGTTATCATGAGAAACTCTGAACCACGTAAGACCATTGGATGGAGTTGGGGTTTGAACAACGCACTATATGCTACCTTGCAATACTCACATCGCATTTATCTATAAATTAATTTTCTTTTCTACTTTTTTAATGCAAAATAAATACATAAAAATACAAACAACATTTATAAATGAAAATCTCATTTATTCAATGCGTTATTGCGGGCAATAAAAATGTTTTTGATATAGAAATTAAATGCAATAAAAAAATCACAAGGTAGAAGAGAATAAATAGAAATGTACACATAATATTTAGTAGATATAAACGTACTTTATATACACACACATAAATAATTTATTACATGACACATTCTGGTCTTTTATTATAATGCCATAATCTAAGCCAATTGAAAATTCACAGTACATTTGCAATTGCATGGCATGTACTTGAACTTGCGCATTTATATTGTTAGTAAAATGAAATTAAAGTGAAACTAAAATGAAATCTGGGGGGAAAAAGATGCATAAAAATAAAAAAAAATACTATAAAATAGCAACACTTAAAATTTACAAAATGAAAAAAGACAAATAGTTTTGAGTGGACCTTAGTTATGTACTGTAAAATTTCACTATGAATTGGTGAAAGACATCTACTTGATAGTATGTATGAGATATGCATATAAATCAAGCTATTTATTATATGTTAGTAGCTTGTTTTCTTCTATTACATTCGTATTTGATTGCAACAATAATATTATTGCCGTTAGTTAGTTAATGCAAGTACAAGTTGTACCACCTATTTGTTCGAAATGATCTTCATAAAAATAGTAATTTACACATTTTATTACCTCAGTGCCATTGATACAGCGAATGAATACATTACTGGTCGCACATGTCAGAATAAAGTGAAAAAATTTCACATTTATTACCATAATCATTGTCATCATAAATACCAATCGAGTGCTGAGTTATTTATATTTGTGACGGAATGATTGACAACTGACTGATTGATGTGCGGGTTTCTGTAGAATGAATTATTGTATGCTGTGAATATTATGTGAATTCGTATTGTGCTAGTAGTTCAATTGTGGATGCCTAAATGTATTTACAATTTGATATTTCAATTATGATCATATTCACACGAAGATATCTTAAATCCCAAGGGGAAAATTCATATTAACTAGCGTAAAATGACGGGTATTGTAGTTAGTTAAAAAAAAGCGATCATCTCTCACTTTGTATCAACATTTTTCAGAGAGACAAAGCAAAATTGAGAGTTAGTGATTCTTTGATATATAATTCTAAAACGATATTTTATATTCTACGCATAAAAAAATCGATTATCTCAAAATAATATTTCCTGATGTATGGTTTTCACACGAAAGAAAGAAAATATAAAGCTTTGGAGTTGAAACTAGTTGAACATAGAACGCATTGGAGTTAAAACTAGGTACATAAAATCATTTTTGCTATCAATTTAATTGTGATGGGACGTATTCGGATCACAACTACGCCTACGTCACATACAAAAATATATTTCCGAATGGGTTTTTTGTACTATATGCACGAAAATACAAAGCTATGGAGTTAAAAATTGGTACGTGAGTTCATTTTTGCCAACAAATTGACTATTTTAAAAATGGACATATTCGGATTAAAATTACGCCTACCTCCCATACAAAAGTATGCCTGAGAAAGGATATTTTTCTAATTTTGAGCATGAAAATACAAAGATATGATACTGATATTTGATATTTTTGATTATATTTCTGAATAAAGGTGGTAACATTAAAAATGGGCGTATACGGATTCAATTCACGCCTAGCTTCCATACAAAAGTATGTCTTCGAAAGTATATTTTCTAATGTTGCGCATGAAAATAGAAAGATATAAAGCTGATATTTGGTATTTTTGATTATATTTCTGAATACAGATAATGACCTAAGAATGGTCGAAATCGAACGAAAGCTACACCTACCTTCCATACAAAAGTATGCCTTCGTTGGTATATTTTCTCACTTTGCGCACGAATGTCCAAAGATATGGTGCTGAAACTTTGTATTTTTATCATATTTATGATTAAAGATGGTGACCATAAAAATGGGCGAAATCGGATAAAAATCACACCTACCTCCCATACAAAATTATGCCTTCGAAAGTATATTTTCTAATTTTGCGCATGAAAATACAAAGATGTGGTGCTGAAACTTTGCAATTTTATCATAATGATGATCATAGTTGGTGATCTCAAAAATGGATGAAATCGGATAAAAACCACACCTACTTCCCATACATACAGTAGGCCTTCGTTTGTATATTTTCTCACTTTGTGCATAAAAATACAAAGATATGAAGCTGAAACTTGACATATACGACTATCCATGCTGACAAATTTATTCTTTTGAAAATGAGCATAATCGGATAAGAACTATGACAATTGCTCATACAAAAGCATAGCTTCGTATATATGCTTTCTTACTTTTTGCATGAAAATACGAAAATATGCCACTGAAAATTAGGGCACACGGTTAAATTTATCAATAGAAGAATATTTTTGAAAATGGGTGAAATCGCATAAAAATCACGCCTATCTCCCATATAAAAGTATATTTCCAAGTGTAAAATTTCGTAATCTGCTTCTATTTTCCATACAAAAGTATGCTTTAAAATATCAATAAATGTTTGGTGAATAAATTTATAATAAACGACATACTTGTATAGAAGCGATGACTTCATTTCCTTTTGACTCCTATATATTATACACTTACAGATGTTCATGACCACAAGTACTTACGAGTACATACCACGAGTATTTGCCTACATAATTCAAGTGTGTTCAATTTTATTAAACTTTTTGTTTTGGGCGTGTAACTAACTTGTATGAATGTATTCAGCTATGTACAAATAACCAGTGGCCATTCAATATTGCTACACTATTTTATAAAGTGCATGCAACAATGTCTATGTCATCAGGGTGCTCACCATTAAATGCATCGATGTTTATACATATGTATATACAGTGGGTATCGTAAATTGCATAAAACCTTTCCTTGTTTTCTTTCGCGTACACTATGGCATTTTTTTTCAATATTATTCACATAACATAAATGTAAACATCCTTTAGGCTAAATTCAATTTTATGTACATATTTTTCATCCGCACTATAACGAGTTGTACATATAGTTGTTGCATGTTGTTAGATGATTGTTGATGCAATACGATATAGTGATTTCAAAATACCAATGATTATGATGATGCTGATGCTGATAGTTGTTGAATGTTGTTACTGTTACTGATGCTGTTATTACTGTTGATTGGTATGTACACATCGATATTATATAGTACATTTATACTAACGGATATACGTATGTAGGTATTGGTAAACATGCAGTAAGTAAGTATTGTTGATTATATTGACGTTAGTAGCATTTCTGCTACTTCTACATACTAAATACTAACTGCTTGGTTTAAATCGGTAGCTTAACATTGCTTAATCGTGTGTACACAATGCATGTGCGTTTACATTGCTATTTGCATGAAATATCATAAAAGCATACAATCGGGTAAAATTATAGAAATCAGTGTGTGTATATCAGACAATATACCATAGGTATATGTATATACGAGGTCGGTCCAAGAACTACCTGACCTAACAACGAAAACGCAACAAATGTGGGAAAATTTTTCTATATTTTTTCTCAACATAATCTCCTTCTAGCTCTATACACTTTTCCCAGCGATATTCTATAGCTTCGATACCCTGTTTATAGTATGAACTGTCCAGCTCATTAAAATAGCCATCTACCGCAGACTCCACCTTCACCATTGTTTGCAAATCTTCTACCACCAAGCCATTTTTTAAAATTTGGAAATAGAAAATAATTCGAAGGAGCTATATCTGGCGAATAAGGTGCGTTCTGAAGCAATTCGAGCTTTAACTCATTGATTTTGGCCATAGCAATAGCGGATGTGTGAACTGATGCATTGTCTTGATGAAATAACACTTTCTTTTTCGCCAAATTTGGTCTTGTTTTTTTAATTTCATCGCTTAAATGCCGCAACAAATTAGCGTAATACTCGCCGTTGATTGTTTTTCCTTTGTGAAGATAATCAATCAAAATTATCCCACGTGAATCCCAAAAAAACAGACGCCATAACCTTGCCTACAGATGGGACAGTCTTCGCCTTCTTTCGACACGATTCTCCCCTTTCAGTCCACTGTTTTGACTGCTCCTTTGTCTCAGGTGTGAAGTGGTGGTGAACCATGTCTCATCCATGGTTACGAATCGACGCGAAAACTCGGCTTTATTACTGTGAAACATCGCCAAACACTCTATAGAAACATCTTCATGACGTTGTTGTTGTTCGGTCAATATACGATGTATAGCACTTTTAGAAATGACTGTAATTTCACCTAGCTCACGCACCTTCAGCCAGCGATCATCCAATACTATTTTGTGGATTTTCTTAATCGTTTCTGGCGTGGCCACCTCAATTGGTTGACCACTATAGTGTTCGTCTTGGCAGCTCAGTACGAACTCGTTTAAACTCTGCCACCCAATATGATCGTAAACGAAGGAGTAGACTCCCCCAGAGAGTAATCTAGTACGGCTTTAATATTCGTTGGACTGAGACCTTTCAAATGAAAGTATTGAATTGCAGAAAGGTGACCAATTTTTTTCCATGTTTACAAATTCACTGAGGTCGTTAACTTTCGATGGTACCAAAAAGAAAAAAGTAATAAACGTGGCGCCTTGAAACTTAAAACATATGTTTTATAAGGTTGTCACTTTTCACCAGATTAATTTTTTTCAAACTACTGCCGCCATCTATATGCAGGTCGGGTAGTTCTGGGACCGTCTGTAAATATGTGACTATTATGAGCAGGTGGATTGGTTGATAGAACTTGTCGTTTAATTTGTGAAATATCGAAATAAATGGTAGAGAAATTTTGTACAAATTGAATTCTTCTTTTCGATTGATATTTGACAGATAGAATTTTAGAAAGTCAAATGTTAAATGGTGTCATTTTGAAATTGCATATAATAGAGGTCGGCAGTGACTTATTGATAGAATAGCGATTTATTGTTTTTCTGAAGAGAAAACATTTTATTCTTCGACCTAGTACCCTTTTAACTCGAAACGTTTGACCGCAGGCCAATATTTCTTTCGTGGTTGCCAAAAGGTCTAAATACAATTGTCACACAATTGCGTTTGGAGTTAGCTGTAAGTACATTTGGTACTCTCGCTGTGATTAGCCCTCTCTCAACCGGCTGACCATGCAAAATGGAATCCTCTGAGCACTTTCAATCACCGATCAAAGGATCGGTAAACACCTTCAACAAAGCGGCCGAAGGATCGATTGTTGGGCGATTCCTCTGGCTCTCAGAGCAATGCTGTTGACAACGAAGTGCTTTTAAGTTGATTGGTGCCCCGTATTGGTGTGATCTTTATCAGCTTTAAAGACAATTAGCCCAATAATATCGTTTCTCTAAAAATCACAAGATATTTTGAGATTTTGAGGGTTCTTCGAGTTTCTATTATGACAGTTTTCGATTAATCTTCAGTTCAGTTACTGAGGACTGAGGGCATCTCCATGAGCCCGACTTGATATTTCCATTGAGTTTGGCTAGTTTGTTTGGAATTCAATTTGAAAATAAGTTTCTCATATATAGAAATGCTGTTTAAGAGAAAAGCGATCGATTTCATAGAGCTGCGATTTAATGCTTTGTTCGTAGCGATCTTTTTTAGGCACGAAAAAGTGTAGTGCATAAAAATAAAATGTAAGAAAATTTTGATATTGAATTTTTTTTTTTCATTTAGCCAATCCCTAATAATAAGCGAATAAGTATTTTCGCAATAATATCTCATTATGACTATATTACAAATTTTTGGAAAAAAAAAAACAAAAAAAGAACATTAATTTTTAAGAATATAATCTACACTTCATTAAGCAAATCATTCAGTCTAAACTATTAATGTTAATAGTTCGATAATTAATTGCAAAAAAAAAGGAAATAAAATAAAAAATTGCAAAAATTTTTAACTATCGCGAGAGGAAGTTTGAAAATTGATATAATATCCATGGCAACACGTATTCGAGAATAAAAGTTTACAAACAAGCTAAACTGTTGCACTATGGAATTATATTTTGCAAATATTCGCCCAAAAATATATAATGTGATCAACGGCGGAGGCAAGAGGGGGTTCAGGGGATATATCACCCCTTGGCCGATGGACTCGTTAAAAAAGACAAATAATATATAAATATTTTAAAAATCATTTATTAAAATGTTTTTCTTATCAAATCTTGGCTACGCCAATGAATGGGATTAAAATGTTTAAAAAATTTCAATAATTTTTGAAATCATTTTTTTTATAAAGAAAAAAAACCTCAATAACAGAACCAACTTTTCCAATAAGAGTTTAATACATATTTCAAGGTATCTGCAATAGATGTATTTGAATTAAAGATTTGGCAAATGTCTAAAATATCTTCAAGTTTCATTTGAAGCCATCGGTCCTATTATTTTCCTACAGCTATTTTTTGGCAACATTTAGCATTTGCTTTTGTTTTTGCCACAAAAATTCATCTCTATATAAACTTTATAATTTATTTGCAAGTACTTTGTGCATGTGTGTGTCTGGATATGTAAGCCTGTACGGAAGTAAAAAATTCATTGAATACCCATAAAAACACAAACAAATGTATGTGCATATACAAGTATAAATTATATGTAGATAAAAGGTCCATCAGTTCGGAGAGAATAGCCGATTTCGATTTTGTTATGTCATATGAGTTCTGCAGTTCCTAGTCGGCTCCCTTCTAGTAATATGTCAAAGTGCGGCGGAGTGCGGCCAAGTGCGGCCAAGTGCGGTTAAAAGGGGCGAAGTGCGGCGAAGTGCGGCTTAGTGCGGCAAAGTGCGGCAAAGTGCGGCAAAGTGCGGTCAAGTGCGGTTAAGTGCGGTTAAGTGCGGTTAAGTGCGGCTAAGTGCGGCTAAGTGCAGCCAAGTGCGGCAAAGTGCGGCAAAGTACGGCAAAGTGCGGTCAAGTGCGATTAAGTGCGGTTAAGTGGGGCGAAGTGCGGTTAAGTGGGGCGAAGTGCGATTAAGTGGGGCGAATTGCGATTAAGTGGGGCGAAGTGCGATTAAGTGCGGCCAAGTGCGTCCAAGAGCGGCAAAGTGCGGTTAAAAGGGGCGGAGTGCGATTAAGTGCGGCTAAGTGCGGCTAAGTGCAGCTAAGTGGGGCGAAGTGCTATTAAGTGCAGCTAAGTGCGGCTAAGTGCGGTTAAGTGCGGTGAAGTGCGGCGACATGCGGTGAACTGCGGCGACATGCGGTGAACTGCGGCGATTAATATTGCAAAGTTAATTACATTTACAAAAAAGAGATAAGCCACGCCCACTTGTTATATATGTAGCTTCCATACTAAGCCTCGGAATTATCTTAAAAACCTCTTTTATATTATCCGCTTTAAAACCACCACCACTACAAAGTAGTGAAAATACACGAAAAATATGGATATTCGAACAAACTTTTCATATATAAATACAAGTATATCTACATATGCAGGGTATAATTTGGTCGGCCCAAGCCGACTGTAAGGTAATTGTTTCTTTTAATTTATTGTCCCAAAAATAAAAACCCTCTCCCAACTTAGAATGCATTCCACTACATTGAGGAACAATGATGAGCGTATGTAATAATAAAAAAAATATATAGTTACTCACACAGCACACATTGGCCCCTGTATGCACAATTTTCTTGCGTGCATTCATATACTCGTAAGCTTAAATATGTGTGTGTGTGTGTGTGTGTGTGTGTGTGGAATGATGACTGTGACTATTGTGGCGGAAGATGTGATGTGTTTGTTCAACAGTTGCTGATGTTGCATACTGTTGCCACCATTGCGTCGCATCGGCTGATGGCTGCTGATGATGATGATGATGATGATGAAGATGATGATGATTTATATGAAAAATGCATGTGTAAGATTGTTAAAAAAAAGTAAAAGGAAATAAAAACAAAGTAGATAAAGTAAAAGGAGAAGAAAAAAAAAAAATAAAAATCGAGGCAAACACCAATTCATGGCAAAAGTGTGAAATTTCATCAGTGTTCAAAATTTTAACACCATTTATTTATGTGATTATCTCAGTTGGAGTGTGAGTGTGTGTGTATGTGAGTACTTAGATTTTACTTATGACTTTGTGTTGTTGTGTGCAATGCAATTTCTAGGGCGTACTGTACATATTACATACTTAGTTTAGTTTACTAAGGTGTTATACGATTTACGCCCACACAATGATAATATTATAGCTCAACACATTCACACGTACATACGTATGTATAGAAGTATATGTGCATACAAAAAGATAATCGAAGGCGTTACGCTATCATTGGGCATACAGCATAATATTTAATGTTTTTTAATGGAAAAACTTTGTAATGCCAACTTGCAGTTGATTGCGCACTGTAAGAGACCAATTGAATAGAGTACTTTTTTTTCAAAAAAAATAATTTTTTCACAATTCCTTGTGTCAATCTTTGATTTAGGCAATATTCATCGTAATAATAGTCTGTCTACTTGTAAATAATCTGCTATTGCTATTGCTATTGCACTCAAGTAGACAAAATTTTCGTCTAAAGATATATCATCGAACATATGACAAACAATACCTTAAGTGCTTTACAATTCCCACTCAATGCAGTTCATATATGATGAAAACGACTAAGTATATTTCCATTCGCATGTGTATAGAATTAAAAAAGAAAAAAAAAATCAAAAGAAAGGCAATACTTTTTCAATTGCTAAATATTGCTGTGTGTGTGTGTGTGTGTGGTGATTTTTTAAGCGTTTAAGTGGTTTTCTATTTTCTGCCAATGAGAAGTTTTCATATGCAAGGATTTCACTTTAAGTTGGATTTACTCTTGCTTCACTTTTCACTGTTTTTTTCTTTTTTGCCATTATTCTGCTTTGAATCTTATTCTTTCTGCTTCTTGACTTTTTCAATTGTTTTCTGTTTTTTTTTTGTTGTACTTACAATTTGCTTCGAATGAATGAATAAGTTTCTTCTTCTAAAGGGTACAAAGTTGTCAAAACAAAAGCCGACGAGGCAATAGAAATTATCGCTGCAAAGAAAGAAAAAAAAAAAAAAATCTGAGCAATAAAGCTACTCTTAAACTCATACTGAAGCTTAAGGATTAAAAAGGATTTGTTTTTGAAAAATTGATTACTAATGGATAGCATGCTCATGCTCATGCATTTCATTCTACTAAATAATACTTTAATGAATGCATTGACTGCTTAAAATTAGAACTGATTATACATCTATACTATGTTCGTAATTATGGAGAATAAGTAATATTGAATTTGAAATCTCTTTAACACATAATACTAGATTAATAGCATCAGATGAGCTGAAGAATTTAATATTTAATTTGTAACGCATTCGTACAACATTAATAGTTAATAGTAAAGGATTACTGTAAGGGGCTAATTATCATATGGTAAACATAATACCGTGTCCATTGAACAACCGAGATATTCTGGTGCAGAATTAGTTGGGATATTGTTTCATAGAGTCATAAGAAACGACCGAAAGACCATTCAAGTCATTTAGCCGCACTTAATCGCACTTTGCCGCACTTTGCCGCACTTAGCCGCGCTATGCCGCATTTTGTCGCACTTAGCCGTACTTTGCCGCACTTTGCCGCGCTTAACCGCACTTTGCCGCGCTTAGCCGCACTTTGCCGCGCTTAACCGCACTTTGCCGCACTTTGACGCACTTTGCCGCGCTTTGCCGCACTTTGCCGCGTTTAGCCGCACTTTGCCGCACTTTGCCGTACTTTGCACAACTTTGCCGCGCTTACCCGCGCTTAACCGCATTTTACCGCGCTTAACCGCACTTAGCCGCACTTTGTCGCACTTTGCCGCGCTTAGCCGCACTTTACCGCGCTTAGCCGTACTTTGCACCATTTTGCCGCACTTACCCGCACTTTGCCGCGCTTAGCCGCACTTTGCCGCTCTTAGCCGCGCTTAGCCGCACTTAGCCGCACTTTGCCGCGCTTACCCGCACTTTGCCGCGCTTAACCGCACTTAGCCGCACTTTGTCGCACTTTGCCGCGCTTAGCCGCACTTTACCGCGCTTAGCCGTACTTTGCACCACATTGCCGCACTTACCCGCACTTTGCCGCGCTTAGCCGCACTTTGCCGCGCTTAACCGCACTTTGTCGCACTTTGCCGCGCTTAGCCGCACTTTGCCGTACTTTGCCGTACTTTGCACCACTTTGCCGCGCTTACCCGCACTTTGCCGCGCTTAACCGCACTTTACCGCGCTTAACCGCACTTAGCCGCACTTTGTCGCACTTTGCCGCGCTTAGCCGTACTTTTCGCGCTTAGCCGCACTTTGCCGCGCTTAGCCGTACTTTGCACCACTTTGCCGCACTTACCCGCACTTAGCCGCGCTTAGCCGCACTTTTCCGCACTTACCCGCACTTTGCCGCGCTTAACAGCCCTTTACCGCGCTTAGGCGCACTTTGCCGCGCTTAGCTGCACTTTGCCGCACTTTGCCGCGTTTAGCCGCACTATAAACTATAAAGCAAGTAAGCGTGGCTTACTTCTTTCTTGTAAATCTAATTAACTTTGCAATATTAATCCACACCTTTAATTTGGTTGTCCTACTCTGAATAGTTCGTAAGTTAAAGCGGTTTAATTTGTTTTTAATTTTCGCCATTATGTATGGCAGTCCAATTAAGATGCCGCACTCCGCCGCACTCCGTCGCATTCCGCCGAATCCGTAAGGTTTTATTACGGAAAATGAATATGTAAAATAAATAATTCGTTCATCATTCCTAAAGCCCTTATAGCCTTGACATTTATATGATATTTATTGTGTTTATCGGTATATATTTTAGCTGAAACTTCTTTTTGCCATAATTTTATCTTTTAATATTTCCATACAGTACATTTATGTACTTACTCTACTGTACTCTTACTGTATGGTTAATTTTTAATGTAATTTCTTTATGCATTGCTTTGTTTCATTTTCAAATTATTTCATATTATCAATGCCTAATTTACATCACGCCTTCATGATTCTTTTACTATATATTATGGCATTCTTTATGTATATTTTCTTTGTGTAATATTATGTAGAAGTATGTATATGTATTCAATTCAGCTTTAATTTAGCCGCTTTGGGATTAATAATTTCACAATTTTATTATTCAGTTTCGTTTATATTTTGTCGCACGCAAACATTCATAAATATCTATAGTTTCATATATGTATAGAAATAAAAAAAAAAAGAAGAAAAACACATACTTAGAGAGAGAGAGAGAGAGAATATATGAAGAAGTGTATAAGAGAGACATAGTAAAATTAATTCCCACAAGATGTTAGATTCTAGGACATATATGTATTTAATATAATTTCATTTTTTTTTTGCTTCCATTTTGTCATAGAAATAAGTTCACATAGAAAAATCCTATGTGTGAGCCATATACACTTCACGCTCATACTCTTAGTTTATAAGTTTTTCTATGGTTTAGCATCTGTGACTGTGTGGTATATTTGTGTGTGTTTGTACTAGTATGACTGAGCTTAGGGATTTCTTTATGTAAATTTTGAAGTGATACTTTTTAGTTGGCACAGCAAACAGAGATCATATTGGTGTATGTATATGCATGTAGGTACTACATGCACATATGAGTAAATATTTTGCACATATTCATATAAGTACATATTGCTCCCATATGTTTCTTAGATGTATGTAGGTGTATTTGTTAAATGTACATACGTATACTCATACACATATGGTATATGTTTAAGTGAATAAATTCAAATATGGTTTAAGTAGAGCGCACAGATTTACCGAACCATAAAAATGAAAAATCTCTAGAGACAGCAGCTAGCATACGATGAATATACATAGCTATGAGAATATGTATATATGTACATATACGAGTACATATATATTAGCCTTGTACGTTGTTATGAAAAAAAAAATGTATGCTTATTTATGTGATGAAACTATTCTGAAGAAATTTGTTATATTTTGTTAAAAAAAAAAAATTGTTAAAAACGCAAACAATATGTTGGTTTTCCGTAGGCGAGTAGATCAAATAAAAAATCGAAAAAAATTAATTTATAAATTAGAACTTTTTCCTTTGGTAATGTTAAATATATTTCATTCGAATACTCACATTTCGTTAGAATACTACATCTATGTATAAGGTCTAGTAAAAAGAAATCCATTATTTTTGCATTAAATTGAAGGTTTTATTTAGCATAGTTAGGATAATCCGATTTAGGTCAAATATGCACCGTTTCGTTCGATAACTTGTTGCCATTTTTAAGGAGTAACTTCATAATGCCACCCTCATAGAAACCCTCGTCCCTATTCGCAAAAAACTGGGACAGTCGATTTTCACAAGCTTCTCTTGAGGCGAATTTTTCACCAGGAAAATCATTCGCCATAGACAAAAACAGGTAGTAATCACTTGATGCCATGTCCGGACCAAAAGTGGATGCATAAAAACCTCCCAACCAAGCTCACGGAACTTCTGGCGTGTCACTATCGATGTGTGTGGCCTGGCATTGTCCTGATGGAACACAATTCTCTTCCTATTGGCCAAAGCTGGCCGCTTCTGGGCGATTGCTTTCTTCAGACGGTCCAATTGGTGACAGTACAGGTCCAAATTAAAAGTTTGGCCGTAGGGGAGCAGCTCATAGTAGATGATTCCCTGCCAATCCCAGCCAAACACATAGCAAAACCTTCCTGACCGTCAATACTGGCGTGGCCAACGTTTGCACCGGCTCACCGCGATTCGACCATGACCGTTTTCGCTTAACGTTGTTGTAAGTGACACACTTTTCATCACCATTAACCATCCGCAGATGGGAATTCGGTTCATGAGGATTTTTTGAGTTAACTCTTGTGGCACCCATATGTTGAGTTTCTTTTAGTATCCAGTCTTATTTTTGTGCAATGTTTAGCTCCTGGGCAATAGAAACAGTGTTTACATGATGGTTAGTCTCGACGATTTCCATTATTTTATCGATATTTTCGACAATTGGCCTTCCAGAGCGTGGTGCATCTTTGACATCAAAATTACTGGAATGGAATCGACGAAACCAAAATTGCACATGATTGGCTGTTACAGTATCAGGACTATAAACACTATGCACACATTTTCAGCCGTCTGGCTTGCGTTTTCGCCTTTATCGAAGAAAAACTGTAAAATATGGCGTATTTTCACTTTACTGATGTCCATCTTTGACGCGTGCTCAAACAATACTGAGTCAAGGAATCCAAAACTGCTTGAAAAGTTTATTTAGTACGAAATCCTATCTTTCTAACGCCATTTAGCATAAACCGATCGTACTTATACAACGCGAGATAGAGATTAGTAAAGCCATCTATTGGAAAAATAATGGAAATTTAATGGATGGATGGATGGAAAAGGAGGTATTTTTTAAATATTCTAAATTATGTTTTTATATTGCAGAGTAGGCACACGGAACACTTGTTTTGCTAGAAAATTATACCAAGACTTAATACACAAATAAAAATTATACTCTGAAAGTCTTACACTTTTTACGGTCATCTCTAATATACATTTATAGTTAGATTTATTGTATATTAATCAACATAACTCTCCACTACCGACCCAAAACTTTCACACACATACAAACATATTCAATCATATATATATACACAGAGCACATAAGCATATGCAATATGTCTCATCGTAGCTATGGAATAATGGGAATGATTGAAATTTGTTGAATATTCAAATGATAGAATAATTACAATGAAAGTCGTTGAAGTGAATTTGTCAAATACGAGTATAAGCAAAGAAGTTATGGGAAAAAAAAAATAACTAAATAAAAAAGGAAACGAGTATATTACAATTATGATATTATTTATGAGCCAATGATATGGTTGCGATAGAAGATGACTTCATAAAAAAACAAATATATATCCTTCAAATATATACAAAGGCAATTATAGAATAAATACCAGTACATACAGCCATACATACATTCATAAAATAATATCAATTGCGAAAATCATAAATATATTATTGGCAATAGAATCAATGATTTAGTTGATGTTCTTCTAAATTGCAAAGTATTGAATCAGCATAACATATATAATAAATATGTATGTTACACAGAAGGTTAATAATATTTTCTCATCATTCGATGGTAGTCTATAATATTGATGCCATAAATAATTTCCTATGGATTATAATGATGTCCTTGACAAATAAATTAATTCAAACCACATTGAATATCTGATATCTAAATGTTTAGAAGAAATATTGAGTGGTAGCTTGGTTGATTGGTTGAAGTAGTGACTCATCCATAAGTCCAAATAGCGTTTACTCACCGTTTTGTTGCCACACCTTCGCTTCCAACTGTTCTTTAGTACTATTTTGAAACCTCAGTAGGTCGCTGATGCTTATTTCCGCCAACTCCTCGATGTTATTGAAGAGTAGTTTACCTAGGGTGTTCATTCCCTGCTTCCAAAGGGTAGGTACATTTACAAAGGAAGTGGGAGACCGTTTCCTTTTCTTCCACTTGGTTACAACTGTGACAGGAATCATTGTAGGATATTCCCATTTTGCCTGCCTGTTCTCCGATGGGCCAGAAGCCAGTAATGACTGTCGTCAGGCTAGAGACGTCTTTTCGGTTCCTGTTTAACAGTAGTGTTGTTTGTTACGGATTGTATCTAGGCTATAGTGACCTACTAATCTTAGACTTTGTGAGACTTTTCCACCTGCAGCAATCCGATATTTGTAGATATTTTATATTGATAGCTCTTTTAGCTACACTCACTACGGTATGAACAGCAGGTTCTGCAAGAGCTTCTTGCATGGCAGATCCGCTTCTTGCCAGTTCATCGACTTTTTCGTTTTCCTTCTCTGTTTCGGTGTCCCGGAATCCAGATCAGTGAAATGTTGTGCCGTTCGTTGAGTGTATTGAGACTCCTTCTGCTTTGTTCCATTAGGAAAGAGGATATGACAGCTGAATTCAAGGTCTGAATTGCAGCTTGGCTGTCCGATAGTATAGCTATGTTGTGCTTGAATCTGAAGTCTGCAATTAGCATCCTACAAGCTTCCCCAATTACAAACACTTCTGCCTGGAATACGCTAGACAGGTTAGGAAGGCGCACAGACTTTCAGTTCACATTCATTTTCTCGGAATATATACCTGCCCCGATACCACAATTCATTTTGGAGCCATTGGTGTAGATTGTGGTGTCGAAACTGTTTAACAAAAATCCCTTAGTCCAGTCCTTCCTCGAAAGAAAAACTACTGTGAAGTTCCTATTGAAATTCATCTTAATTGTTACCACAAATGGTGAGTGGTAACAATTAATGGCAGTGTAATTTATTCCTCGAGGGGAGCTCTGGTAGTGGTGGGCGTGAAATTTATAAAAAAAAACGTCAGTTTTGTAGAGGTATCCTTCGAAGTGGTGCGGATAAGTTAGGTGCGGATAGGAAAAAAAAGAAAATTCTAGAGGCAATTCTCACTACTTTAATTAATGTTTAAACTTTCATTAAACTTTTAGTGTGATTATGGATGAAATATGATAAATGAAAATTATACCCGTAATCGGATACAGCGGCATTAAATTCGTACTGAAATGGTAGAAAATTCTGTTTTGTTGGAAAAACATTTTTTTTGTGAAATAAGTTTCTGAAGAAGCAAAATTGAGTGAAGTGAGAAAATTTAGTAAAAGTTTTATTACACGAGTGGGTGCCGTAGCTCAGCGCTTACTGCGTTGCCCTTCTGATCTGTAGGTCGTGGGTTCATTCCCCGGCTGAAGCATAACAAAATGTTATATCTAAAAGATTTTTCTTTCGAACGGTACCCACCTGTCGGAAAGAACTGGCAATTTTTCCGGCAGCAACAATTTGCCAGAACTCTGTAACGAAAACTAAGTTAACGTGATGTCACAATTGTTCTGCCGTTCGGAATCGGCTAATATAAGTAGGGCCCTTCTAATAGTGTCCAAATTTAACACGAACAAAAGTATTGGAAGAGAAGCTCGTTGGTATCACAATGGGCCTTTTTGGCCTAAGTGTGTACTCTCAGAGAGAGGGCAGCCCCATAACCTAACCTAACCTATTGTCACATGAGATCGATCTTTAGAATCAACTAATACTCGTAGAAGGAAGGAAGTTTTCTAAACGTAGGCATAATAGGACTAACAGAAAACCTCTTTCAAGCTTCCATGTTGATATTATAGTGCAATTCATATAACCAACACTCATAGAGTCAAGGTGTTTTGCTTTCGTTTATAACTGTCCGAAGGAGATGTTATAAATATGTATGTTGATAATTGAAATTTGTCTGATATTTTTCTAAAATGGGTTTTCTAGTAGCAATATCACTTCAATAAAATAATTGATATGCTCTTTGAGGTTTTGCGGTGTGACGTTGAATATATCCAGGTATATACTTGCAAATATACAAATACGAGACTGACTTGCTAGTTTCTATATATCTTATTAGAAAGTCAAATAACAACTAGAATTTATACAAAAAAAAAAAACAAAGAAAAGACAGTACAATAAAAAATAAGAACAAAAAAAAAAAAAAAAAAAAAAATGAAGAACAATCTATCTAAGAAGCTACGTATGACCAACGTAATCGTATTATGTGCAATCGTGCGTATGATTGACATATGCATGCTGTACTTAATACAATTTGCATATTAAATGTAATTCGTACGTTTCAATAAACCCACAATTACATTACTTTGCTACTATGAGTACCTCTACTATACTTACATTTATACTTATGTATTTATTGTATGATCAACTAGGTATGTACATACATTTATATATACATGCATAAATATAATTCTATTCCAAGAGACGAATGGAATGGCAAACATATTGTACAACTGCGGTAACAAGCTTTGTAACAACAACAACGCCAACATGACTATCAGTAAATGTCATTAAGTCGACTTATATGTATGGTATTCATATCCATATTTATATATGTGTATGTGTGTAAGAATATGTCTACAATTTTATATACACACACACACAAATAAACTATGAATGTAAATATATGGAAAATATATGAGTATATTCATTCAACCCAACAAAATGCGATTTCACCAATGACATCCAATTTTGTTCATTTTAAATGGCCAACTAACTAGTACTCTTAGTTGGTCTTAGTTGGTCATGTCATGATACATGTTGCTATTAAGATGGGTTAAATTAAATGGAGTGATAGCTTGACTAATTGACTTGGCTAAAAATATAAATTTTTGATTCCTGATTTAGTCCCGCCTACATTTTCGGTTTTTTATAAAATCATCAATTTTATATGGGAGTCAACCAAATAAGGGGAGATAGGGGATCAGTAAGTTTAGCAAAAATGTTCAGGAGGAAAAATTAATGGCGGTCGTTGATGCATTTCAACACTCTGAGCAGCTATTATCGATTTGCAGATGTTTTTCGATAATATTGTAGGGGACTTTTTTAAAGGGGTTGAGTGGGATATAAATATATTTACAGAAAATGTTTAGGTGGAAAAATGAACATGAGTCGGTCATATAATTCATCTCGCTAGGAGCACTTCCTGCGCAGATATTTGGCTATTTGAAGATTTTCAGATGTTTCGGAAATTGACAAATACCCCGAGAATCACACATATAGAATTAAAATTTAGGTCTCCATAAATGTTTCCTCCTCAACATTTCCTCCTTAAATATTCGTCCAAACATGTATTCCCTCTAACTCTACTCCTTAAGAGTATCCCGACAATCGACAAATATATCCACAACTGAACAGGGATCGCATCTAGAGCGGAGAAATGTAAAACTGAGTCTCACTAATTTTTACTTCTTAACATTTTCTTAGAACATACTTACCCTTTATTACTACCCATTACAGGGCGTCCCATACAAAATCGTCAACAATCATATCAAAATCGACAAATTACCTCTTAATCGAACAGAAATCGTCTCTAGAGCATAGATGTGTAAAACTTAGGCTCACTAACTTTTGCTTCTTAACATTTCCTTAGAACATACTCACCCTTTATCTGTACCCTTTACGGGATGTCCCATACAAAATGGTAAAAAATCATAATAAAATCGACAAATTACCCCTTAATCGAACAGGAATCCCTTCTAGAGCGGAGAAATGTAAAACTGAGTCTCACTAATTTTTGCTTCTTAACATTTTCTTAGAACATACTTACCCTTTATCTCTATTTCTTAAAGGAATTCCCATACAAAGTGGTCAAAAATCATATCAAAATCGACAAATAAACTCTAAATCAAACCGAAGTCGTTTCTAGAGTGGGCAAATGTACGATTGACCCTTATGAATTTTTAACATTAACATTTTCTTTAAATATACTTTTCCCAAATCTCTACTCCTTAAGGGGACTCTCATACGAAATCACAAGAAAAACAACTAAAAATCGACAAGAATCATTTCTAGAGCAGTAAAATGTAGGTTCAACCCACTCTGCTTAACATTTCCTCTTACACACACACACTTACTTTATATTTTTACTTGTTAGGAGTGCTTTCCTATAGTAATGGATAATAGACTAAAAAATATGTACTCGTATCACTAAAAAATGTGTATAAAAATATTTATTTCTATACAGGCATACCAATATTAAACTAATAGGGAAAATTGGCTAAGAATATAATACATATATGCTAATTTCCTATAAACCAAAGAGTATGCAATAGTGGTCATTGATACTTTATACCCATATAGTTTTACAGGGGCGGATTAAGTGAGAGTTGATCAATGGGGCGCACAAATAATCGGTGGTGGGATTGTTCAAGATGTTATTAGACGTTCACTGATATGAAAATGTACATAATTTCGAATTAATTTCGGAACTGTCACCTCTGGTGGAAATAAGCATGAGTATTATAAGAAAGTAGAAGTGACGAAAGCAGAGTGAGAGAGAGAGAAGAAAATATCAGCTATTTGAGGCCGAAGCTCTGAACTTTTTGAAGTAAAATTATGTTAAGATCCGACAAGAGCTGCTGTTTAAAAAGAAAATATATTTGAACAGGGCCTTGAAACTCTCTAGTCCGTTCCCGTAGTCTCATATATGTAAATGAATTAACTATCTTCTTTCGACACTGTCAGGGAGTTAGAGTAGCAGTATAATATTATGAAAGAGGTAGCTCACAACTTATATGCAGCATTATATAGAAATACGAAATATATAGAAACACACAATGCGTACAATAAAATTTAAAATGAATTATTATATACGTCAATGTTACGCCTGATGACATGATGTATGTACAAACAGTTTGTGTCAGAAACAGAAAACATCAACGTACTGTACATACGGTATATACGTACATATAAATATACAAGCACAACAACAACAAGAACATCAATAACGAATACGAATCATTTGTGTTTATTTTTGTTATGACACAATCAAATAGTTAGGGACTAAAAAGGGACAAAAATAAGAACGATAAAAAGAAAGGAAAAGACTCGAATGAAAAAAAAAAAAAATAAAAAAAAAAGGGAGGAAAAGTTTGATTTCTGGTCCATTCGTATTGTTACTACTATTATAGTTGATTATATGCATGTTGTATTTACATGTCTGTATATCGATGTAGGTATATATTTCATATGGCAGACAATGATGTTAATAATATTGTTGTTGATGTGATGTGTGCGTGCATACATGCACATGTAGTATCCTTTCAATATGCTAACTAAATCAATCGACTGTCATTTGTTGTAATTTAAATTTTTGTTTGTTTTTTTTTTCAGACTATGCAAACTATGCAGACTATGTTAGAGAAAAAATAGTCTTACAAAACCACAATAATTCGAACCAATATATTATGGCAATAAAGTAAAATATGTAAACTAAATGATGAACAAAACCATAATATATATATTTTTTTCAGCCTTTCAATCAATGATATTATTTTCTTTTAAATAGATCGCCTTAGTTGTAACTTCTTTCTAGGAGAAAATTAATTTTTTTTTGCGAGCACTTAAGTTAAAGTGTGAAAATATATATTTGGAATCATATTTCTATATGTGACATAGGTGTTGGTTTTAATTCGCTACAGTTTGCTGTCAATAACTTTATATTTTCATGAAAAAAGCGTAAAAATATACATTCGGAAGCATATGTTTATATGGGAAGTAAGCGTAGTTTTCATCCGATTTAGCCTATTTTAGAATATGTCTTTGAATCAGAAAGAATATTGGTACATACGGACTTTCATTATGATAACTTTATATTTTTGTGCAAAAAGTGTGAAAATATACACTTAGGAGGATAATTTTGTATGGGAGGTAGGCGTGGATTTTATCCGATTCAGCCTATTTTCAAATATGTCTTTAAGTTAGTAAGAATATTGATATGTGCCAAGTTTCATCAAGATAACTTCATATTTTTGTGCGAAAAGTGTGAAAACATACATTTAGGAGCATCATTTTGTATGGAAGGTAGGCGTGGATTTCTTCCAATTTAGCCTATTTTCGAATATGTCTTTAAGTTAATAAAAATATTGGGACATACAGAGTTTCAGTACGATTACTTTATATTTTTGTGTGAAAAGTGTGAAAACATGCATTTAGGAGCATCATTTTGTATGGAAGGTAGGCGTGGATTTTATCCGATTCAGCCTATTTTCAAATATGTCTTTAAGTTAGTAAGAATATTGATATGTGCCAAATTTCATCAAGATAACTTCATATTTTTGTGCGAAAAGTGTGAAAACATACATTTAGGAGCATCATTTTGTATGGAAGGTAGGCGTGGATTTTATCCGATTCAGCCTATTTTCGAATATGTCTTTAAGTTAGTAAAAATATTGATATATACCAAGTTTCATCATGATAACTTCATATTTTTGTACGAAAAGGGTGAAAACATGCATTCAGGAGCATCATTTTGTATGGAAGGTAGGCGTGGATTTTATCCGATTCAGTCCAGTTTCTTATGTCTCTCATAACTACTAAATATAGACATGTGTACCTAATTTCAGCTGGATAGTTTAATTTTTTTGCACTGAAAGTATACAAATATAATTTCAAGATGGTAATTTTGTATGAGAGATAGGCATGGTTTTTAACCGATTTTGCTCATTTTCTATTATATTCATTCTGTAATGAAATGCAATATTTGAGCCAATTTTTAATGTAATAGCTTCATATTTTCTTTCGCATGGAGTGATAACACATATTTCACAACATACTTTTGTATGGAAAGTAGGTGTGGTTTTCAACGAATTTCACTCATTTACAATTTGTGGGCTTAATTGGTGAAAATATCGATATGTACCACATTTCAACTTCATGGCTTTATATTTACAGCACTTATCTGTGCGAACAAGGAAGACATATGTTCATATATGGCTAAATCGACTTAGATCATTATTGTGATTAATTATATAAATGTCACTTTTACTTATAAAGTCAATATATTTTTGACCCTTTGATTGTGAAATGTAATAATATAGAGATGTGACGGACCAAAAAAGGACCAAAAAAGATCGAGGCTTGGTTTTACTGATCATCTTCGATTACTCTATTTTAAATAGGACACTCAATAGAATAATATTACTATAATTTACCAAAAAGACAAATTTATTTTAGATTACATCATTACACCTTAATTTGAGAGAAATTTTTAAAATACATATGCTATCACACGAATTAGTTAATATAAATTTTTGTGCAAGCTTTATGAAGTTATAAATTTCCAAAAAATAATTTATAAACTACATAAAGATACATGTGAATTTCTTTATTTTACTTTAATTGACTGACATCACGCAAAAAAAAAAAATAATAAAAAACTTGCTTCGTTATCTACTACATACAACATATATGCAACACTAATATTCTTCCAGATGCAATTGCTAAACTCTCTTGCTACAACTTCTTCTACAACTATGTATATTATAGTATATATTGCTAGAAGTTTATTTTTATAGCCTAAACGTGTTTAATACTCAGCATGCATGCAATTTCACCATATAAATATATTCATATGTTGAAATTATTGCCATATCTATCCCCATATATAAGAGGGAGTCGAAAGCAACATCCGAAGTCGAGGAGTGAAAAAAATATGCTACAGTCTATTATATACTGATATATTTGCAATTTGTACTAATAAATGTGACTGCATTTGCTTCATAACTGCATGGAATTGTATATGTGTATTTATATGCATTAGGTCGATCCAAATTTTAACAATTTGTCTGACTGTTTTTGGAAGCAATTGATTTATGAAAAAAGAAAAAATTCTAAAATAGTTTCCTCAAGCTCTTGTGTTATTTGCTGCTTGCGCAAATGTGAAAGTTCTCCTTGAGGGCAAAAATAAAATTTTTTGAATGAAATATTTTTTGAAAGAAACTGTTTTCTTATGTTTCTAACTAATTCTTTGAAAAAAAAAAAACCTTTTAATAATTTTTATTTTGAAACACTGGGCTTGACGTTCTGATAAGACCATACATATTTTGGACTGTTCTGCTGTATAAGTATATGATACTTATATCTCGTATGATACATGTAGTTGGTGAAGCAGCTCACATGTTTGCAAGCAATTTAAATTGTTGCAGATGAGATTCGATGCAGTCCTCTTTAGCAAGCGAGGAAACTTGTAAATTACAATAATTACAATACAAGTTTTTGATTGTACTTAAGCTTTTCTTACAATTCTCTTACAATTTCTAAAGAGTCTACTAAGAAAAACCTATAGATTCACATTAGTCCAGTCCAAAGAGATTCCAGGTTCCAGGTCGAGTGAGTTAGGTTAGGTTAGATTATGCGGCCGCCCCTCAAAGGGTTGGCGCTGTGTTCCCGTGCATCAATGATGCTTTCTATGCTGCTCCCTCAGTTAAACGGAACTATTGGGATTTCCTTATGAATTGAGCAATGCCCCTGACATCCATGGGTGTTAGCCCAATGGTATTTGTAAAAAAAAAATCCCCAATAGGGTGGCCTTCTGCGCGCAAATCTGTCTATAATCGGGCCATAATTGAAAAAACGCTCGGGTAATCGGAACTTAAGCTTAGCGCGTAAGAAATCAGAAAATATGCCATCTCCTACCCTTTCCTCTAATTTGGAGCCGTCTGTGTACAATTGTGCGGATTGAACTTCGGTTTCGTTGACATTACCCTTATTCCTTTCTTTCTTTGAGGGTATATGGGTTGAGAATCTATGGTCAAAGCATGGTATGGGAATGGTATAGTCGATGGCATCCGGAATTGTAGTGTAGCCATGTTTAGCCTAATTGCTGATATAATCGCTCAGTGCTTGCCAAATAGATCCACAGAGAGTAGATGCAATAGCGAGTAGAGTACTTTTGACAGAGTGGTTCTTAGCGCCCCTATCACCGCAGACGTCCTTTGAACCTTGTCTATTAGCCGTCTGTGTACCTTCTTATTCCAAGATTCCCACCAGACTGTTACTCCGAAAAAAAGAATTGGTCTGACGATCGTGCAGTATAGCCATGATATGATTGTAGGACTCATCCCCCATCTTTTACCAATGGCTTTCATAGAGAAATAGAGTGCTGCTCTTATTTTACGCACCCTTTCCTCCGTGTTTGGTTTCCAACTTAGTTTTCTATCTAAAATTATACCCAAGCACTTTGCCTGTTCAGTTAGCCAGGCCGAGTAGAATACAATCAATCAATGGATGATCAATTGCGATTTGAGTTCTGTCCCTAATTTAGAGCTTACGAGATTTTGCTATTGACCAAATTTTATATGTTTTTAGTTTGATGTTCTTTCAATATGACTAAAATATCAACTTCCACACCCGTGGGAGAGTTTTCTAAAGGGTGCATATATGTAACTAGGTTGTAAGTACATTTGGAAGAAATGCTGGGAGAAAAGTATTAAATGCAGTCAGTTTTAGGTTTCATTACTCGAAGTGAGATTTCTAGACAATTATGGGCTATTATGAGTAGATATGTTCAGAATAAATATTTAGTGATAAAAATTAGTTAGAGTCGGTTATATACATATCTTACTCCTCTAGGAGCACATTGGAAGGGGTGGAAGCAAAATTTGTAAAGTACATTCAGAAAAAATATTGCGGAGAAAAAAATTAATAGGGATGGGCTATACATTCTATCCATTTAGGGGCGATTTGAAGTAGTTCAATGAAATTTTCAAAATATTTTTTTAAGGTTAGGGACGAAATGCGATCTGTTTTAATTAAATCCATTTTCGATTCCAATACAGCCACCGAAAAAATGTGTATAACAAATTTTTTTTTTGTGTGCTTTGTGACAGGGTTTTTTTAGGAGCTTTTCCATGGCATATTGGTACTGCCGAAAGAATTGCCAATCCCTGCCGACAAGTGGGTACCGTTCGAAAAAAAAAATCTTTTCGATATTGAATTTATGTTTCAGCCGGGGATTGAACCCACGACCTATATATCAAAAGACCAAACCCACTAGCCACTAAGCAAGGGCACCCACCTAAAAATGAGTAGAGAAGTGTGCTGGACAATATCTATTTATATGAACAAATATAAGTGTTTGTATATTTAAGCATAAAAATTAGGATTTGATTTGAAAAAAACTTGAATAAATATAATATTATATATGATAATTATTTTCTTCTGTTTACTTTGAGATGAGATGAAGTAATATTAATAAAATATTTCTTCATACATTCGAATATTAATAAGGGCAAAAATGAAAATTTACAAATGAACTAAAATTAATTTGTTTTCCAAACGAGAATATTCAATGCAATTTTATTTGAATGAGTGTGAGGAAAAACTTATTAAATACTGATAGTGACAATATTTAACCATACTTACTATATACTGCATTCAATACTAATCTCACAATCAATAAGAGCATTCAATATGATTTTGTATCGATTTGAATGATATGATATGAATGTATATATATTAATATGTCAATAAGTACATAACATTTTTGATTTGTTAATAATGCTGCAGTAGTAGACTGCATATTTATTTAATTTATTTTAAATGAAAATCATTTCATATTAATACTTAAGTACGTTAGTATGTGTCATACTAGAAGTTTGATTAAAATAACTTACTTTGAAAGAAAACATATTTTGAAAGATAGACTCGAGATAAAGATATGTTTAAGGCTTTTTAAAAACCTTATATTTTAGTAGGATTTTTTTTTAATTTGCCTCTGATCTCTATACAAAGAGATTTATATAGTCTGTGGTATATGAGGTGTTTTAATGTAATATCTATATCTATACATAATACTAAACATAAATTTAAACTGAATTATTTTGTAAGCTAGCATAAAGTATAGGCTATAATATTATCTTAATACACTCGTACATATACGATGTGTATGTACACTATATATGACATTATGGTCAATTATATTGTATATTGAAAGACAAAATTCAAAATATTGTTATAAATACAACTTAGTTACTAAGCATACAGCATGTGATATAATTGTCATACATATTAGATATGGTTTCATTGACATATTTCAATTTCTTGAGCATGAAATAGAAATAGAAATTCATATTAACATATACAGATGTATATGAATATGTTTGAATATATGTGTGTATATTCAATTGCAAATATATATACTATCATAATAAATTGTCAATCTGATTATGTATTATGTCTTAATGTTCATATAGAATTATATGAATATTTAAATGGAATATTTGTATGGAATTTCTGTTTACTAAATCCAATTTATGAAATTGCATTTGACTTAAAACATGTAATTAATATGGGCAGAAACTATTTCATCGAATAGTCTTTTGTATACATGTATATGTTATGTACAATATAATATATATTTTAATAAATTAATGAGCATCGAATGGTAGATGTTCTTCTGCATGAAGGATTGAACTTAAAGTGTTTGCCATATCAACGACTTTGCAAGCAATTATACAGTACAATAGTCACCTAAGGACCTCAATCGTATTAATTTCGAATGACAGTATTTATATAATGATTGTGCATAGTAAAATCTCTGTAGGATTTTACACTACTTCAATACAATTAATTTGGAGTACTAAAAGTAAAAAGAATTTAATTAAAATATGTCAACTTGATAATATCATAGTTCCTTGATTAAAGTGTGAAACCACACATATGGAAACATCAGTTTGTGTGGGAGGTAGGCGTGTTCTTTATCCGATTGCAATCATTTTCCAATATTTTTATTAATTAGTAAATATAATCGTATGAGCGAAATTTCAACTTGATAATTTTATAATTTCGCATAAAAAGTGTAAATTACCCTTTGAACAATACACTTTTGTATGGGAGGTAGGCGTGGTTTTTACACAATTACGCCCATTTTCGCACTTGGCCATACAATTGAAAATATATTTTCATATACTGATTTTAAGCTTGATAACTGTATAATTTTGCACGCAAAATGTGAAAACATAGACGCGACAACACACTTTTGTATGGGAGATAGGCGTGATTTTGAAACGATTACGCCCATTTTGAAACTAATGCATACATATGAAAATATATTTGTATATGTTAACTTTGAGCTTTGGAAGGGCACAATTTTGCCCGAAAAGTATGAAAACATACATTCCAAAACATATTTACTTTTGTATAGGAGATAGGTGTACTTTTCAGCCAATTATGCCCATTTTCGAACTGGAGCACATATTTATATGCACTGACTTTTAGCTTGCTAACTAGACAATTTCGTGCATAAAGTATGAAAATATTCACCTAAAATCATACTTTTGTATGGGAGGTAGGCGTGATTTTCAATCAATTACGCCCATTTTCTAACTCGTCGATATATTGATAAATATAATAGTGTCTGATGAGTTTGAAGCTAATTGCTTAAAAAATTCCTACAAAAAATGTAAAAAAATACATTAAATAACATACTTTTGTATGGGAGGTAGGTGTGATTTTCAACCAATTACGCCCATTTTCTATCTTGCCAATATATTGATATATATAATAATGTCTGATAAGTTTGAAGGCGATTGCTTAAAATGTTTCATACAAAAAGCGTGAAAAAATACATTAAATAACATACTTTTGTATGGGAGGTAGGCGTGATTTTCAATCAATTACGGCCATTTTCTAACTCGTCGATATATTGATATATATATAATAGTGTCTGATGAGTTTGAAGCTAATTGCTTAACATTTTCCACAAAAAGTGTGAAAAAATGTATTAAATAACATACTTTTGTATGGAAGGTAGATGTGAATTTGGTAAGAATAATCAAAAAATCATTTAATAATAACTGCAACCAACAACTTTAATCGACAATAACTTAGCCAAGTACATATGCACCACTCAGAGGACTTCTATAGTGATATTTAATAAGCAGTTCTTTTGTAGTCCATTTTCACCTCTTATAATTTTTTTTTTTTGGATTTTTATTAAGAAATATGTAAAATTTTTATACTTTAGGGAATATATACTGGGCGGCACATAAGTATATGCTTTGATAGATAGAGTGGCAATATTGATTAAACAATTTTTTTTTTATTTACATATAATTCTACTTGCAAACTGGAAGCGAAGGAGAAAATATATTGATATAGCACAAGTATATGTATGATCATCATAAATAGGTATTTATCATTGTATACATGCAATTGCTTTTTGAGTAATTGAAAATGGTATTAATGAAGAGAATTTCTGTCAATCTATGACGATGAATATACGAATACGTTAGATAGATGAGTTTACAAATATGTACGTGTACGCATTGGGTGTTTTGTGGAATTTCCAAATAAGCATTCTGTTATTGGTATTTCAGTTGTGGTGATATGGATATACGATCATAGCATTAAGCACTGTTGCAATGTCTAGACTCGTACTCGTACTGTACATTTATTTACATACAATGTTATATAGAGCAAACACATCAATGAAATTAATATGCAATAACATGAGCGTACTTATTTGCATACATATGAGTATATGTCGAGTGTACTTACCTATATATATGTGTATGCGTTTGTATTTGTAACATATATGTGACTATATAATGTACGAGTACATCCTGTGATATAGATTCGCTTGCATTCAGGAATATAAACAGGTAAGTACTATGCTATATATGCCAGAATATATACACACAGAGAGATTAAATAGAGCATTGTCACAATGCAGGAGCAAGTACATATTTACAGTGCAGTATGATGAAATTATAACCACAATTGTGAAAGAGCATAACCATAATAATTTTTTTTTAAATTTGAGGATGTATGCTTAGATTGATTGTAGGGCTGGAACCAGTCACCTTGTCACTGCGGTCAACATAGACCTATTTTGACACACTCTAAAAATTTACAAGTACTTCTTAAGTCTAGTATTCACTAAGAATTCCAAGACATCTTTAGGAGACTTGTCCGCTATGTCTTCTGACGGTTCTAGGTAATAACAATACCTAAGTAACGAAGCCTGGTCCATATCAGACCATTACAGTGACAAAGTAGATCTTCAGCTGATTCTATACAGCCTACAGAGGTAGTTTTGACTTATCCTCATATTGTGTACGTTTTTCATTACTCTGCAATGTCCGGTCAAGAATTCCGTGACAATGCGAATGCCAATCCGAGTCAAGCTCAGTACTTCAGTAGTTCTCTTGTGAGAACGCTGTGGTATAAAGGTTTTCACAAATCGGTGCGATTTTCTTTCTAACCAAGTATTAATTTTATATTTGGTGGAGCTTCAAGGCTGCCCGCAGAATGGTTTTGGTCCAATAAATTTACTGTCTGCCCCTTTTCTTGCAAACTCATCTGACTTTTCGTTTCCTGAATGTGTACTATGACCCATGGCACCCATATCATATATACTCTGTTATTCGATGCTAGTCTTTTTAGAAGTATTAGATAATCTCAAACGAATTTCGATTTAATTTCGAAAACACTAAGCGCTAGCAATGCAACTTTTTACTATCAGAGTGAATATAGATGTAACAATTTAATGTTTCTCTTTCTAACTCCCCTCTTAAGCACAGCTCTATTGCATATATGTTTCGACGTGAAAAACTGAATTGTCTTGATCCATGCTAGCAAAAATACTTCTTCTGGGTTTTTCTTCAAGTACACCAGCACCAATAAATTCACCGGTTTTTGAGCCATATGTGTACCATACATGAGACTTAGTTGCCGGTTGAGGTCTATTCTATTCCCCAATAACCCTATCAGGATGTGTGACCTTAAAGTTACGTTGGAAATTATACTGGGTTTTACAGAAGTCGCTAAGGGTAAAATTAAACCTGCTCGTCACTATTTCTTCTCTCGAAAGAGATTCCAATAGCCGAGTGGAACCTTCCTGCCTGTAAATTGCAAAGCATCTTTCTTAATGAATGGGATTAATGGGAGGTAAATTTCATAAAATCTCAAGAGCAGCAGTCGCAATTGACTTCAGTGCTCCTATTACATAGACGCAGGCTAGACTTTGAATTTTATTGAGCTTTTTGCACCAAATCGGTGCCGCATAGGCAATTATCGAATGTCAGAATCAGTGTCAGAATATTAATGAACACCATTGAGTAGCCAAAAATATGCAGATGACACTAAAAACAGTATAAAAAGTATAAATTGTTCTTCTCTATTAATTTCTGAATAAAAATGTAATCATTTTCGTTCA
Source organism: Megamerina dolium (assembly GCA_963854835.1). NCBI lineage: Eukaryota > Metazoa > Arthropoda > Insecta > Diptera > Megamerinidae > Megamerina > Megamerina dolium. The sequence goes on from OY978528.1 coordinate 11,036,370, forward strand.
ATATCAATTAGTGATTTTGTAATATATTTTGTATCATTTAATTACATTTCCATTTCCAATATAATTTATGTTTTTACCCCTAACGATATGTATGAATGTATTTACATGTAATAAATTATTGTATATAGTTGCAAAAGCATTCAACATGCATTAACTATATTAACATATTGTAGTAACATATTTGTGTGCGAAATTGAATCAAGCTCAACAAATAAACAATGTTTTGTAAAAGAAATTTATGGCAAGATACATTTTGATAAAGCGTATTTTTAATTAGCGAGTCATGCTCTCAACAAATACATGTCCTCATACATTATTGTATTTATTGGAAATTTCTTGTTGAAAGGTTGTATCACAGTTGTAATACAACAAAATGGTGGAAACGTACTAAATTGAAATCATATTGTTATAATGTTTTATTATTCAGGTCATTATTGTTGTTGGTTTTTTTAATATTATTGCTATTATTGTTACTTCTGTTATTGCTGCAGTAAATTGTGACTAGAATTGACATGAAACATTGATATGAAGTATATTAGTAATACACAATATAATGCTGTTGTTTGTCAATTATTGCTAAAATGTTTTATATATTAGTACTGAATTTGGTTTATGAAGATTTTGATATTTAAATATCGGCTGAAGAGTAGATACATAGCGACCAAATTGAAACTTTTATGTCAACTACTAATGCAGCTGCTTTTCTTTTATAAAAAATTTATTTTAATGAACTAAAATTATTATGATAATGTACTAAACCATAGTGGTGTTTATCATATTATTATTATTATTTATTATCTGAAAGGATTCAGCCAAACATCATGCACTACTATTGAAAATATTGTTTGTGTTCATTACACTACGAGCAATTATTGTCCCCATCACGCTGTCTGTATGAAAGTAAAGTGTTCTATCAATAATGTATTGTATTTGGAATCTGAAGTTGTACTCTTACGATGAAGCTCCAGTGAAATGACCAAGTACTGTGAAAACAGAGATGGCAGAAGTCAGTTGTCGATTATAATTGCTAAATATATAAAAATATTCAGGTGGGTATTTGAATTATATACATAGCTTGTATAATGCATTGGGAAGTCCATTAATTTGTCGTCCTCGACATTTCTACGAACAAAATTACTTCCTATCTCTACTCGTTAAGGGCACTGCCATACAAAATCACTAATAAGAAGCAGAAAATCGAAAATAATAGCACAGAAATCGCCCATAGAGTAGAGAAATGTATTACAAAATCCCATTAATTTGATCTCCTAAATATTTGCTCTGAATTTATTTACCTCCTATCTCCACCGCTTAAGAGGGCTGGCTCCCATACAAAATGACCGAAAATGCAGCTGAAATGTATAAGCGACACACATTAATTTTTCCTTCTAAACAATATCTCCACACATACTGATCTCCTATTTCTATCCGTTATGGGGACTCCCATACAAAATAACTGAAAAAGTATTTTTCTATAAAATTAATGAAAAAAAAAGTCGACCAATCAACTCGAGGCATTTTGTTGTGTCTTCTCAGAAAGAATTGCTTCGCAATAATTAAAATTTTATGTTTTTCGCTGTTAAAAATTGCCTTAATATATGTATATATTATACTTGTATATATTCATTATTGTTGAAGACATTTTTAGACGCGTTTAAGTGCAGCTAAAATCTAAATATATTGGGAACAGTATCATAAAATAATCCAGGTTTTATTTTCAAAGAGATAATACAATAAAACCGATTATTTCTGTATGAATCATGATGCATCTTAAAGTTCGTATATATTGAAAAGACATGGCGCAATAAAGAAGTATATATTTCATGTGAAGCGGGAAACACAGCAGTGTCTTATTCGAAATATAAATTTAAAATATTGCATCATTTTCTTTCGTTTCTTTGTACTGGTTCTTATATGTTTTCTAAGTCTCTACTAAGACGTATGAGTGACATTTAATTGCTTGTAACGAATTAAGTATTACGCATACCACATGTGCCACATGAGATGAGACATTGAAATAAAAAATAGAAAACAAACAAGAAGAAAATTAAAAAATATAAATAAAATAGAATTAAATTCGTTTGAGAACCACATGCTTACATACATACTCACATGGCAATAATAGCTGTTGACCCCCTCCCCATTTTTGTATTGCTCTGCTCATTTGTGCTGGTTTTTTTTTTGTCACATAGGCACAATTTATTTCATTATTATGCGGCAAATACCAGTTACTGCAGCAAAATGGTAGCTTACATTACAACAACAACAACAACTCTTTTTGAATAAGTGAGCTTAATGTTACATTGGTCACTTAACTGTCCACACTTGTAAGACTCGTCGTCATAGACCCATAGACAAACAGTATGGTTACAATTTTTACACAAAACAACAACAAAGCACTATTGGTAACGGTGGCAGCAGTATCAGCATATTTTTATCTTCATATCAATTCAATAGAATGAGAACTAGAAGATGGTTTGGAGGGAACGCCGTATGATTATTACGTGCACATTTGATAAAGGGCTCTGAATGTTTATTTTGTTTTGCTCTGTGTGTGTTCTTTTGAACTTCTCCCTCTCAGCATCATCCATTTGTAAATTTTGCTGCAACGGCAGCAAAATTTTTCCATTACCAACGGCATAATATACATATATGGCGTAGCATAATAGTACATAGTTTTTTTTTTTTTGGGTTTGCTTTGTATTGCATTTGATGTCAGATTGTTTTGCTTTTCATTACATACAAGTCTGAATTGGTATGTATGCTAAGGCATAGGCAAGCAAAAGGCAGTCATGTATTGATTATATATATGTAGATACTTGTCTGTACGATTGTACGACTGTTAGATTGTCCATCTCTCTTTGTATGCAGTAATGGTTGCAGAGCAGCAGGACACGCAAGTTCATTCATAATTCTTTTTGAATTTATGAACACTAAACTGATATTTACGATGCTTGAAGGCATTTAACTTGCTGTTGTTGGCTGTTGTTGTTGTTGTTGTTCTGTTTCTAGTAGAGTAATGCGACTACGGTGGTATGTATGCATATGAAATAAAGTAATCAAATTTAACATTCATCTTTGGCAGCTTTGACTTGCATCTAAGAATGAATCAGCTTAAAATGTGGTCTAAATTTTTGTAAGATCTCATTTTTTAGTACTCAGCATGTACAGACTTATATCATATATATTTTGATTGGTGATCAAAATGTGGCTTGTTTGTATTAGTTAATATAACTCGTACGACTTGAGAGGGAGATGTATATTATATTAGTATATTATTTTAGTAAAAATTCTCTAAATAATTTTTTTTTTTTAATAGTTCCATTAAGTGCTGAATTCTAAAGTTATGTAGTTGCATTCAAATTATACTCAAATGCATTCAAATTTATTTTTGATTTTGTTAATCACACGATAGACAGACGTTTAAATTAATTACAAATTATGTTTCAGTGCTCATAGATTAAAGAAAATATGTTTACTAATCCCAAGATATTCACCCCTTAGCGCAAAAGGATATTCACTTCTGCCACTACCATACTAAAACATTCAGATATGATTCACTCCCATTTATTTTTTTCTCCTAAACATTTTATTTATGCCATATTCGTAATTTTCTTCAAATTCCCCATAGTTGAAACACATAATCACATATGTATTAATAATATAGATTCAGTTGTACGATAATCGCTCCAAGGAATACAAATACATATACATAATACATTATTAGTATAGGCACCTATATGCTAGTTCCGACACAAATGAAACTAACAATGTACATGTTGTTCCCATTGTGAAAAACACATCATCATATTAAGTTATTATAAGAATTGGAAAATAGCAAATGATAACAACAACAAATTGTTATAAATCTCATGAGAAATATATATATATGAATTCACCTTCTGCTTAGAGGACTACCATGTGTATCAAGGATATAATTCATACTAGTGGATAACTAGTGTTTTTAATCCTTTGTATTTGTAACATTATTGTTAAAATTACAATAGAATAGAGATATGTTCGAATGAATTATAAATGAAAAATATCTGAGAAAAATATTAGTAAGTGCAAAGACTTTCACACTTTTCGATAGTTGGAAATTCTGAACATTGACAAGAGTACCTTCGGTTTGAAAGTGTTTTTCAAATTGTTGGAAGCTTTTGGAAAATAGTAAAGCATGAAATGCTCGCGGCGTTAATCGAAGTAATCATAAAATAATTATTGATTTAAGACTTTTTGAAATTAAGAGCATGTGGCACATTTTGAGTGGTATTAAATCGAATCTATTAGCCAATTCTGAGAGATGGAACTGTTGTGAGGCAGACGAAAATTTTAAGAATGAAGATCAACGTTTGAAATAATAGATTTTTATTATCACAAACATTTTTGCAAATATTTGAGACAATTAAAAAGTGCCGTGATCGTAAAATATCTCAAAAATATTCTGAATACTATTGCGCGAGAACAACGGCAGCATCAGTAATTCGTTCACTACCAACGCTGGAGTACGGCAGGGCTGCACTCTCTTCCTCTTCCTCCTCTTCGCAATTGTGCTGGATGACGTTATGAACAGCCTCACCCAGCATAGGAGACCTGGCATCACGTGGAATCTAACACGGAAACTTCAGGACTTGAACTTTGCTGATGTTATTTGTCTCTTCTCGCACAAATTCTTCGATATGCACGCGAAGGCGAACAACTGTCGTGTTGTCACGCACAGTCATACTGGAGATAAACATTGCAAAGATCAAAGCCATGAGAATCAATCACTCCAATACAAGCCATATAATGATTGACGGCTGTGCGCTTGATTGGTTGCACAATATCAACATACGGAAAAGCTGCAGCGGATGCTAATTGCAGGTTGCGTAAAGCAAGAGCAGCATTTGGCCGACTAAAATCAGTATGGGCAAATTCCCAAATTTCAAGACGCAGGAAATTGCGAATATTCTCCGCATGCGTGAAATCGACGCTACTGTACGGAAGCTAAACATGACTGCTCTCGAACTTCATCACGCAGGGACTTCAAACTTTCGTCAACAATTGTTTGAGGATCATATGTAGAATATTTCCAACGAGGCACTGTGGCGTCTAGCGAACGGTGAGCCTATATTGAACCAGATTAAGCGTAGAAAGTGGCGCTGGATTTGCCACACGCTAAGAAAGCAGTCAGAAAGCATTACGAGAATGTCGCTTGAATGGAACCCGCAAGGGAGCAAAATCCGCGGATGGCCAAAAAACCCTTGGTGAAGGTCAACCCTGTGAGGACTAGCTGATGTCAACATCACATGGGATGGAGCTAGAACAACAGTCCCGAATCGTGTGCAATGGAGAAGCCTTGTGGAGGCCCTATGCTCTAATTAGGAGTAAAAAGGAGAAAAAAAAAACGATTGCTCTTACGCTCTAGGAACACTTTATGAGGGTATCTCTATTAAGTTGATTTTGTTATATAAATGTAAATATATGATTGTGATTTTTTTTAGCCTCGGTAAAGAGTAAAGATAGGGAGTAAGTATATTAAGAAAAACTGTTAAGTAATAAAAATTAATAGGAGAAAAGTCATATATTTAGAGTGAAATTTATAAAAATCTACATTTTGTAAGGGAGCCCCTCGAAGGAGTAAAGATAGTGGGTATGTATGTTCTGTAAAAATGTTGAGGAGACAAAATTAATGAGGACCCGTCATACACTTTACCAATCTTGGGGTCAATTTGATATATTATTCTTCCAAATTTCATCATTTTTTCTTGAGGTTCGGATTGAAATAAGGCATGATCGAATCAAATCAACATCGAATTTAAATCTGGTGATCGAAAATGTGACTCTTTTCGGCATGACTGCCTTCAAATGTAAGACTCGCAGTAGAAAGATATTCATCGTAAGTCTTCAATAATTAAAAATAAAAAAAAATATATATTATATTATTTGGGAACTGATTCTGAAAAGTGAAATTAGATGAGAGATTAGAGAAATTAGATGAGAAATAATGTGGAACGTCATTTTAGTTGAATGAGAGAGGGCAAACGTAACAATAGTGTATATAAAACCCACACAATAAACACAATTAGAACATTCATAGAACATGATTATCACACGTGATGTACTTGAAAATTAGACCATATTTTAGAACTGGTCCAAATGTAACTCAATCAAGTAACTACAAACTTACCGAGTGGTATGCACAAATGCTTGAATGTAACATTTCACCTATAAAACTTGGAGTAATTGTAATTGGCTGAATAGCAAACTATAACATCATATTGTATTGATGAAGATATTATCATGACATGTATATGTGTATATCCTTTTTAAAGCTTAATTTCCGAAAAGTGTTAGAAATGAGCACATTAAGTAATATGGAACATTGATTTGATAATATGATAATTGAAGTGAAAAGGAAATAATCTAGAAGTACAATAGAACTTAGATACTTAACGAAACTAGAGAAACTGTTTCTGCTAATGATAATAATGAGTTTCATGATGAGAATAATAATGATGATGGTTTTAGTGATATTACTGATGACAATGGGAATATTCTAACAAAGAAAGAAACAAAGCAAACATATTTGAGCATCACTATCATTATCATCATCATCATCATCACTATCATCATCAGCATCCTCATCTTCATCATTTAATCAGTATTGTCATTGTCATTGCAGCAGTGCATACAAACTTCCGTTTCCTTTTCTTGTACTTGGTTGGTAACGCGGCCAAATGAATTTTATACAATAGCTTAGAATTGTCAAAGAATATTCTCACAAGACATCAGATGATGATAATATGCCCTTTAGTGCAATGTAGCTATTATAATCATTCTTAACATCGTCTGCACTATTATAATCATCATCATCATCATCATCATCATTGTCATCATCATCATCATCATTGTCATCATCATAATTATCATTAGAAATTCAATTTATATCCATCGTTTGTTTCTATTAACCAACTGCTGCTAATCGCAGCAGTAATGGGTGTTACAATGATAGTGTTGTTGTTGTTGCAATGCAACAATGGTGACAATGATGCTTGGGGTATTTATGGAGCATCATATCCATCATGTAAATCACAAACAAACAAGACATTGTTCACACAACTGGCAAACAGATCATAAAATGTTAGCATCTATGTATGTGTGTGTGTGTGTGTGAGTATGCATTTACTATATGTACATATATTGATGCATTTATATTTGTGTATGTGTATTAACAAGAGATTTGTTAGTCAAGTTTTTGGTGTACTACACACTATGCGCGTGTGGCTACATGTGTGTGTGTGTGTGTGTGTTTGTGTATGAATATATATAACGAACATAAGCAAATGTTGACATGTCGCTTGTTATTAAGTATATGCAGTTGATGTATGTACAAATGTATATCCTTATATAAATGATTTAGTATTTTGCTATATTATAGAGGTGCATACAAATCAGTCAAGTCCATATTTTTAGAAAATTAATTTCTGTGTGAAGGATGTTTTTTCGAATGTTCTTTAAAAATGAAATAAAAATTACAAAACAACAACAATATATCGAAAGTAATTAGTTGTGATAACGGTGTTGTCTAGACACCCTATACCATTCAAATCCAAAGTAGGCAGTAGGATATTCTCCGATTCAGTCCATTTCCAAATTAGTGTTTGTTGATTAAAAAAAAATTTTTTTGTAAATAGACATGATTTTAATGCAATATTGTTTTATTCTCAAAATTTGTTCATTGATTATTAATAAAATCATATGTACTAAAGTTAAAAAATTTTGTGCGGATAGTCAGAAATCTTATAATATTGTATATGGAAGCATACTTTTGTATGGAAGATAGTCGTAATTTTTATCCGATTAACTCCATTCTCGATTTTTCTCATTTATTAGCAAATATAATCTTATGTACTCGATTTCAGATTCATAGCTTTAAATTTTCGCACTTAAAGTGGGAAAAACATACATAGGAATGCATACTTTTGTATGGCTGGTAGTAGTGAGCTTTATTCGATTCGGTTAATTCTCGAATTATCTCATTTTTAAGTGAAAATATTCTAATTTACTGAGTTTCAGCTACATAGTTTTCATATTTCAACACTTAAAATGTGAAAATAACCAAATGGATGTATATTTTTATATGGCAGTCATGCTCCATTTTCACTTCATTCATTTTCATTTTCAATTTTTTATTTTGAATGAATTCTTTCGTTGATATGATTAAATTAATCTATGAAATTTCAGTTTGATTGCTTTGCATTTATGGGCAAAAAGCATGAAATCATCCTTACGACAGTGATTTCAGTGATTTCAGTGATTTTAGTGATTTTCATCAGATTCCATCCATTCATGATAAACTCATTCCTTCATTGGTAAAAAGAGTTGAATATGCAAATTTTCAGCAATATTTCTTTATAAAGAATGACTAACATACAAGTACCGTTAAATCAACTAAATCGATTGAAATAATTCGGAGCGAAAATAATGAGTGTAAAAAATCAAAGCAAACTTCCGACAACTGAGGACTAAATATAACAAGAAGCTAAAATAATTAAGTATTTCTCATAGTACCATTAGATTTTCAACTATAAAATGTATATTTGAAAATTTTAACCGATCTAATACATGGACATACGCATGCGGTCCCAGAACTACCCGACCTAACAAAGAAAACAACACATTTGGGAAAATTTTGTTTTTTATTTCTCAACAGAATCTTCTTTTAGCTCTATATACTTTTCCCAGCGATATTCTATAGCTTTGATACCCTATTTATAGTATGAATTGTTAAGCTAGTTTTTCACCAAAGTAATTTTTTTCAAACTACTGCCGCCATCTAAATGTCAGGTCGGGTACTTCTGGGACCAGTCTCGTACAATATAATTCCGTGTATCTCACTATACTACAGGGAGATACGTAGTAATATCTATGAGAATGACCACACATGTTAGTAAGGATTTTCTCAAATCAAATATTGTTGAATATTAAAAAGGGAAATATATGTGATTTCTATTAGTATTAGTATTTCACAGGTCTTTAAGAAAAGTCTTAGTGAAACTTCTGGATTTTATGAAGGTGTCAAAGACATGAATTATATACTTCAAATCTCAAGTTTTCTATATCTTCTATCATTTCTAAGATTGCGACCAATTGGAATGATTGTTAATTATTAGATAGAAACTCATCTCTTTAATTTAAATTTAAAACATTTTTCTCTTTTCACATGTACTTACATTTTCCCAAAATGAGCTAAATAAAATGAAAAATTTTCAACAAAAAAAAAAAAAAAAAAAAAATGATTCCATTACAAATGCATAATGTTAAATAGACAATGTGCCACAATTTCTATTTTGGCATTTGTCTTTTTGGCGCCAGCCAACACATAGCCATCATCAGCGTCATAGTAGAGCATAATGAGCGTATGAATGATGAATGCATATTCTATGCAATAAGATGACAATTTCTATGTACTTAATATTATAATAAAATTATATGAATATAGCTGAGTATATATGTAAAAAGTCAATGCAAATATATACGAGTATATATATTTTGATGATTTTGACAATCATTGTTATGCTTTGTTCATTATTATTATTGTTATCGTTGTGAATATATGTGGCTTTTTTTTTTGTTTTTGCCACAGCGTGATATATAATTTATTGTGCTTTAGTTTATAGTAAATGCATTGAGTACATGTATAACTCAATATTATTTTTAATGAGATTCTATGTGTGTGTATATGTAAATATACACACATACATACTATATTAATATAGTTTATTTGATATTTCATATTTGATATAACCATGAGCTAAATTAAAATAATTTCAAATAATAATAGAAAATTATGGGTTGACAAAGAAGAGCCAAAAAAAAAAAAAAAATTCAAAATAATAATAAAAACAAAATAGAGTAATAAATGCTTTGAGTTCAGTTGATTGAATTTTGATGTGAACAGCTTTATGAATATTATGTAATTAAAATTTGTTAATAAAATTTTAATATACATACATCGATATATACATACATATCAGTATATGTTATATTTGAGAAAATTTTCGAGTGTGTTATTTTTATTAATTTTTGTTCATTTCATGCGAGTGTTTTTTGATATTTCATTTGTCTCTATTAAAAATGACAATCCATTATAAATAATTTTAATTAGTAAATGTGTACGGAATATAATCAAATAACATGTTAAATCGATGTATATATATGTGTAACAAATTATAATTAATTAATATAAAATACTTGAAAATACTAAATGATATTTGTATATATGAGAGTATACATATGAAAGACAATTTGTAATTTGGAGAATAAAGTGTAACATCAAACATATGAAAATATACTTTTGTCTGGTAGGTGGTTGTAAATTTCATCTTATTATAATAATTTATTTTAATATATACTTTTGTATGGAGGTAGGCGTGGTTTTCATACGATTATGGCCATTTCCATGCGAGCCTCTTCATTAGTAAATAAAATCATATGCGACAAATTTCAACTGAGTAGTTGGATATTTTCATGCAAAATGTGCAGAAACATTCATTTGAAAATATACTTTTGTATGGGAGGTAGGAGTTAATTTCATCCGATTATGCTCATTTTTCAATGAATATATTCATTAGTAAATATAATTAAATGCGTGAATGTTTAAACAGAATAGTTTTATATTTTCATGCGAAAAGTGTGAAAAGATACGATTGAAAATAAACTTTTGTATGTGAGCTGGGTGTAGTTCTTATTAAATTATGCCCGTTTTTTGAAAATATTAATTTATTATTAAATAAATTTATTTATGTTTAGTTTTAACTAGATAGGTTAATATTTTCGGGAGAAAAGTGTTGAAAAATGCATTTCAACGCATATTTTTGTATGGGAGGTATATGTTGTTTTCATCTGATTACATTCATTTTTTAACCAGATTATTTGCTAGTCAATGTAATTATATGTGCTTAATTTGAACTGAATTGCTTAATATTTATGTGCGAAAAATGTGTAAAAACTCATTTAAAAACATACTTTTGTGTGGGTTGGTACGCATTGTTTACATCCGATTACATCCATTTTGGAACCACATTATTCGTTGGTCAATAAAATTATAAATGTTATGTTTGAACTGAATTGCCTAATATTTCTGTGCGAAAACTGTGGAAAAATCTATTTGAAAACATACTTTTGTATGGGAGGTAGTTGTTATATTAGTGTTAACTGTAAAGTATAACTTTCTGAATTGCTTAAAGTATCACTTTACGAAAATTTTAGGAAACTTGTCTATTTTTACAATTTTTTTTTGCTCGAATTCATTATAAAGTGAATTCAATTTGTTATACAAGTAATATACTACAAATTTATTTTCCTTTGCCTTGTACCTACATAAATTCTCTTTGGTATGTTCCATACATATGTACTATAATAGTAATTTTTTAAAAGTTTATCATCTCTTTTTTTATTATTGATGCATTTTTAATTAAAACTGGAAATGCGCTGCTTTTGATCTCACAACATGTATCCAACACGTATATAACATATTCACATATATAAGGTATATGAAAAAGTATGTACCTACATATGTATATCGTATATTGTACATAAATTACGTTACCAAACACATTTGCATATGAAAGTGTACCTCTATCGATCATTGAACGCTTGGTTAAAGTGTCGCGCAAGTATTATTGGTGCTTTCATGACTACAAGCCAGCATTGTCCAGTATTGCTATTATTTACGCGGCTATTCAACGATATTTTCAACAATACATGTATGTCGAAGTACCCATATTCTCTCTCCCTGACTTTGTTCTTTTTGCCTTACGAATACAGCTAGTCTGAGTCAAATGGTATAATGAAAATTGAAAAAAAAAAGAGAAAATTAAAGAAGAAAATGAAAATTGCTTGTATTTAATACATATGCTTGCCCATATATAATGCACATTTGTGGGTATTGATCATATTGTCAATTATTAATGTTGTTGGATAGTATGCATGAAAGGTGTATGTATGCATACTTACGAATGTGAAAAATATATTTATCAATGCCATACGAATATTTATGACTTTGGTCATATTTAACACTCATATTTGTTTTACCTATTGTTACCATTGTTGGATGGAATTAATTTGACTGATTCTTTTAGGTTGTTTTTGTTTGTTCACTATATATTGATTGATCGATATTTTGTATAAGTTCCTTTGAATTTGATTGAATATTTCGGTACTGAACTGTGCAGTGAATAACAATAGCAAAGGTCATATCAGCTGGATTTTAATATGATATATTAAGAGATGTTGGGAAGATTTCAGTTAAAAAGGCGAACAAGTAAAAGTTCGCTTTGTATTCAACCCAAATACGAATATTGGAAACACAGCTCAAAAGTTTTGAATTTCAACAGGATATATCTAAAAGAATTCTTTAGATATAATGTTAGTATGTTATGTTATGTTTAATATGTTAACGTGTTCCCTAAGGAAGCAATAATATAAATTGAAAGTACAATCACTTAAAAATCCACAAAAGCTTTATAGCAGAATTGCATCTGGGAAGGTAAAGGGTATAACTGACTCCAATTGATTCTACTGTCTAAGAATGAAATGTAAATACGATTGATTTATCTTTGATAAATTCTTTTTGCACTTATCCGGTCAGTCCATAAGTTCGTGCGTTATTCTTAGGTGGTTTTAAAATCAATAAAAAAAAAGTTTTCAGTATTTATTAATCAATAATATATTTTCCTGCTTGATTTACAATGTCTTCCCAACGATTAGGCAAATTTCTAATTAGCTGATTAAAAAACTGTTATCCTTGGAGCTGAAATATGAGTCGATATCCCTTTTTATAGCTTCTTTTAAGGTGTAGTTCTTATTACTTAACGCGGGACTGAAGTCCGCGGAAAAGTTGATGATCCGGTGCTGATGATCGCAATATCTGGAGAGTACGGTGGATGCGACATTAGCTCCCATCTGAGCTCGTCCAAGGTCTTGCCTAAGGTCTGTCTTGCGGTATGCCGTCTTGCGTTGTCGTGGTGATTTTTTTCAAGTACTTCATTCAGTTTGGATAGTTGATGGCAATAATAATCAGCTGTGATCGTTTGATTTGGTTCCAGCAGATCAAAATAAATGATATCGATCATATCACACCAATAGGAGGCCATCTGAGCCAGCTGATGACACACATTCACTCTCTGCTGAAGGTTGGCAACGGAAAGTTTATGTGGAATCCATTTTCCCAGCATTGGAACCTTGCTCAATTGAACCAGGTGCCTGTAAAGTGTTCCATGTGATGAATATAACCTTCCAGCCATCATATCGACTGTCAAACTTGGCTCAGCTTCCACGAGTTCCAGCAAGGCGTCGGAGTTGAAGACCTCAGGACGACCATTTTACATGTACGCTCTTTGATTCATTGACTTTTATACGCCATTTTGCTAGCGAGATTTCAAGAGAATCGATATGAGTCTGCAGGAGTTTAGTAGCTTCTATGGGGTTAGAGCGAGAGCACAATATTGCCGTATCATCAGCAAAGGTCGATATGAATGTATAGTTATTGTTGGGCATATCTGAAGTGTATAAGAGATACAGTAAGGGGCCCAAAACGCTTCCTTGAGGAACGCCAGCGTGAATATCCAATGGATTTGTTGTGTAATCCTTGTGATGTATGAGAAATTGTCTTTTCGTGAGGTAGCTACTAAGCAATGAGGAGACATTTGCAGGCAGTAATAGTTTGAGTTTGTAAATAAGGCCATCGTGCCATAATTTATCGAAAGCTTGAGTAATATCAAGAAAGACAGCTGAGCAATACTTTTTTTCTTCAAAAGTGTTCCTTATCAGAGTTACAATGCGGTGGACTTGTTGAATGTACAATACATCAGAGAAAATAAAAAAGAGTTCCTTTATCTCCCACGAATCATTGTTTGCATGCAAAAAGCGTCTACTGTGGAACTATTGAAAAAATAACGCACGAACTTATGGACTGAACTGATATTTAACCTCATTCACGACCCTTTAAGGGGCAGTCATATGCAATATAAACGCACAAACACTTGAAAATCATTTAAATTTACTTATAAATGGACTGGTTTGAGAATGCGTTGAATGGAAATGAAATTCAAACAAAACTCCCATACAAAAGCATGTCCCTGTATGTTTGTTTTTACATTTAGCGCCAAAATTTGCACAGTAATAGTGATGAAACTTGGTATGTATGATTTAATTTACTTATGAAACGATTAGTCTAAGTATTGCCTAAATTGAATAAAAACTAAACCTACCTGCCATACAAAAATATGACCTCGTATGTATGATTTCGTATTTAGCGTATGACAAAACATTGTAATGAAGCTGAAACTTTGTTTTTATGATTAAATTTACTACAGAATTAACAAGTTTAAAAGTAGGCGTAATCGAATAAAAATCACTCCCGGCTCCCATACAAAAGTATGCCCACGTTTGAATATTTTAACATTTAACATATAAAATAATATAGCTATGCAGCTCAAATTTGTTATGTATTATTATATTTATTATATATATTTAACAATAAAAGTATGAATTAAATTAATTAAAATTAGCGGAATTGTATTAATAATTAAGCCAATCTCACATGCAAAAGTATGTCCGAGTATGTATGCTTTTTACATTAATGACGCGAAAATATGCAATTATGGAACTGAAACATGGAATATACGAATAAATTTACTAATAAATGTACTAGTTCGAGAATGGCCGAAGTCAAACGTAGATCATGCATATATCTCTCACAAAAAGGAATATTTTCAAATGTAAGTGTAAAGTCTTTATGCACGATTTTTGCTTCGACAAACGTCTAACTACCTATCTAGTGAGTATATATGGATATATAGACATTATAAATAGGTATAGGCATTAGTTATATTTGTCTTTAATTTCTAATAAAATCCTTGTAATTTTCATGCATCTTTGTAGGGTCTTTCAATATGCCTAACCATCGATTAGGAATGATAATTGTAAGCATATTATATTATTGTTGGATATCAAATTCTATAGATCTTCTCTTCAATATACATACTATATGTAGTCTATGGTAAATTCCATTCGCAACATTTTGGTCATTCCAATTAAGTGTTTTGTGAAGATAATCTATAATTTCATTGTGATACTCAGCAATTGCTCATCTCATTGCTACATGTATTAGTTGTATGCACTCGAATGTTATGATTCTATAAATGCCATTGTTGTCTATCTTTTTTTGCCATTTATGTCATTTCATATCTTGAGCTGTATTCTATTCGCCTTTCGATATATATATGCACTTTATTGGTATTGTTTACATTGTAAACTTGTCCTTACAAACGTACAAGTCATGTATGTGAGTGTGTAAAGGAATATATCTGTAAAGTTTCGATCAGACAGAAGACCGACCAAAAATGGGAGACATCGGAGTACAAAGGAGCAAATGAGTATTATGTTATTTGCACAATGTCGATGTCGATTTATGGCTTAAAATTGACATGACATCGATATTGAAATGAAATTGCATATTGGTAATTTGCATGCTATATAAATAGTTGCTTGGCATTTACACTCAAAATCTTGACTCTCTCTCTCTCTCTCTCTCTCTCATTCTCAATACTCGTATTCGCATAAGCCATTTGTTAATTTTAATTGGCCATCATCAGAAATTTTGTTATATGTATGAATGAATGCAAGATTGCATTACAATATACAAAGTAGTGATGGAATTGCACTGGATTACAATGAATATAAACAGTAGTGTCCCATTGGTATGGGCAATTTAAATTTTTCATCAACATTATCATCGTCAGCATCATCATCATCATCATCATCATCATCATCATCACGTCAGTGGCTGAATGGACTAAAGACTAAGTGGGTTGGGAATGAACATTCATTCTGTCATCATCAATCGATGTACATACAAATACAAATGTATATTCTATATATGTATGTATATGAAGTGTAAATTGAATATATGTTTGGTTTAATTTTATTTCATTTAATTGTTTACGAGCTCTTCTTCTTCTTCTTTTTTGGGTGTTATTTTTTCCTTTTTTTTGGGGGCATAAAAAATTCATTGCGTATTTTATTTATTTATTTATTTATCTGAGTTGTATTTCGTTTTGTTGTTTGTTGTTTGTTGTTGTTGTTGTTGTTGTTGTTGTTGTTGTTAAAGTGTGTACATTTATTTAAATTGCTGTTTGTTACTTTATTGCAAGTAGCGAGTACCTACTATTGCCCGCTGTCTGCCTTTAAATAAATAAAGTAAAATTTCCAAATGATTGCATAGCGACAGCAGCCGTAGCAGCAGTAACGCTATTGACAACAACATTTTTGGTCGGCACTGAGTTGGCTGAACGTGTTTACTTTACGCATAATTATTCAAAATTTGCCTTTAACGATGTTTAACAAAATGCGTGTGTTGTGTTGTCTCGTATCCTTGGTTAATTGAGCAATTGTAAATAACAAACAAGGCGTTATAATTAATTGCCAACTACAACAACGATAACAAATTTGAGTTTTCATATTTAGTTTGTGTTTTTTTTTTTTTTGCTTTTTTTGTTGCCTTTTTTGATTTTCTTGCATTCCAGTTTGGCAAGCCTTTCATCATGTTCTGGTTTGTTCTCTTTATTATTCCAACTCATTGCTTTCTTCTTACTTTTTAACACACACACACACACACACACACACACACACAAATATGTATGTATGGGCTACAATTATGATTGATATTTTAACTGTAGCAATAATAATATTTGCCTTATTATATCCTATTTACAGAGGGAGCAAAGTAGCACAGTAGCAGCAACAGCAACAGTCACAGCAACAGTATGGGTATTAATAGCAATGTCAGCAATTACAGTACACCATCAACATCAAATTGTTGCTACACAACTAACTATATACCTACATATATACATAGATACTTGTTTTGGTTGTGAATGATATAATTTTGAAGAGTATTTACAGTAGCAAAATGACATTGAAGTCAACCCCAGTCCAGTTAGCTAAAGGATAACGTACTACAATAATAATAACATGACTGACAGACGCCAGTATGGCAGCATTCATATTTTTGCATACGACTACGAAGAGGAAGAAGAAGAATATTAATGAAATTTATTCTTTTGCAATTTATTAAGATTTAAGTGGAAAGTAGATTGGTTGTATATACAAGGAGAGAGAGAGAGAGAGAATGGAAAAGTTTTGTAGCATAATTTATCAGTATTGTAGTAGTAGTCGTAGTAGGAGTAGTGCTTAGAGGGGCGATATGTATGAGAGACTATCATTAAATTTTTATCCTCGACAATCTTTCTAGACATACTTACCTCCGATCTCTACTCTTTAGAGGAGCACCCTTAAAAAAATTAAGTTTTTCATTAATTTCATTAATTTCGTTAAATGTGTTAAACATATGATGGATCTCAATTATTTTTTGCTACTTAACATTTTGTCTGAACATTCTTATCGCCTATCTGATCTTCTTATGTGGGTTTCTCTACAAAATATACTTAACAGTGCGCCCAACTTGATAAAAACATTATAATTGCTCGCGAATATCTCCGACAGCTAATCATTTTTGATCGCAAATATTTCCAACAAATTTAAGTACCTTCTATTTTCACTTCTTAAAAGGGATCCCCTATAAAATTAATGTTCCTGGAAAAAAACATCAATCTTGTAGGGGAGCTCCTCTTAATTAGCGGATAAAGCAGATTCATTGCTTCGAAAGAAATATTGGTGACATACTTACTTACTTATATGGCCATAACAACCGAATATCGATTTAGGCCGAAAATAACATGCTTCGCCAGCCATATCTGTTCTTCGCTAGCTGGCGCCAGTTAGAAATTCCAAGCGCCGTCAGGTTCTCCAGTACTTGGTCTTTCCACCGGAGGTTTGGTCTTACTCTTTTGCGTCGTCCTCCAGCGGGTTCCGAATATAACACCTTCTTAGCTGTAGCGTGTTCTTCCATTCGCTCGACATGACCTAGCCAGCGCAGCCGCTGGATTTTGATGCGCTTTACTATGTCAATATTGGCATACAGCTTGTACAGCTCATGGTTGTACCTTATTCGGTACTCGCCACCAACGCAAATAGGTCCAAAGATCTTGCGTAGGACTTTTCTCTCGAAAACTCCAAGTATTCGCTCATCCGAGGTGGAAATTGTCCAGGCTTCAGCGCCATATGTTAGGACAGGCATGATGAAAGACTTGTAGAGTGTAGTTTTCGTTCTTCGAGAGAGGGCTCGACTTCTCAATTGCTTACTCAGCTCAAAGTAACACCTGTTAGCAAGAGTTATCCTACGCATGATCTCCAAGCTGACGTCATTACTGCTGTTAATGCTGGTTCCAAGATAGACAAAGTCCCTTACTACTTCAAAAGCGTAGTTGTCAACAGTGACGTGCTGTCCAAGACGCCGGGACTCTTTGTTTGTTGACGCTAGATACTTCGTCTTGCCCTCGTTCACCGTAAGACCCATTCGGCGCGACTCTCTTTCCAACTCTGAGAATGCTGCACTGACTGCTCGCGTGTTTATGCCGATTATGTCAATATCGTCGGCATACGCTAACAGCATGACACTTTTGTTGAAGATAGTGCCATTATGTCGTAGATCAGCAACTCGTATTATTTTCTCCATAATAAGATTGAAGAAGTCGCACGATAACGAATCACCTTGTCTGAAACCCCGTTCGGTATTAAACCGTGCGGAGAGGTCCTTCCCAATTTTCACTGCACAACGGGAGTTATGCAGTGTCATTCTACAAAGTCGAATGAGCTTTGCAGGAATACCGAACTCAGACATTGTTGCGTAGAGGTAATCCCTTACCGGACTGTCGAAAGCGGCTTTATAATCAACAAATAGGTGGTGTGTGTCGATCTATTTTTCTTGGGTCTTCTCCAGGATTTGGCGCAGTGTGAAAATCTGGTCGATGGTGGATTTACCAGGTCTGAAGCCACACTGATAAGGTCCAATCAGGTTGCTGAGCATAGGCTTCAACCTTTCACGCAGTACGCTCGATAGAACCTTGTACGCGATGCTCAGGAGACTTATTCCACGGTAGTTGGCGCAAATTGTGGGGTCTCCTTTTTTATGTACAGGACAGAGAACACTGAGCCTCCAATCATCAGGCATGCTTTCATCCGACCATATTCTGCTTATGAGCTGGTGCATGCGGGTGAGCAGCTCATCTCCTCCGGTCTTAAACAACTCGGCAGGCAGGCCATCAGCACCTGCAGCTTTGTTGTTCTTCAGCCTTAAAATGGCCGTTTCAACCTCGTCATAGTCGGGTGGTGGAATATCAACACCATCATCTGTAATTGGGGTTATCGGGCAAACTCCTCCACTGGCGGAATTGTTCGTAGCATCGCCATTCAGTAACGTGGAGAAGTGTTCCCTCCATAGGCTCAGTACACTCTGGACATCCGTAACCAGATTCGCATTTCCATCACGACAAGAAGAGGCTCCGGGATTTAAACCTCCACTCAGGCGCTTGATCTTTTCAAAAAATTTTCGAGTCTCATTCTTGTCGGTACACATCTCTATCTCCTCACACTCGCGTCTTTCCAACTCCCTCTTCTTGCGCCTGAACAGACGTCTCTCTGCACTCCTTTTCTCTCTATACCGCTCCTTAACTGCTCGCGTTGCACCTGCACGCAGGGTTTTTCTGTAGGCGGCGTCTTTCTCTGCGGTAGCGTCGCGACACTCCTGATCATACCACTCATTCCTCAGAGGCCGGTAGTAACCGATTACCTCCTCGGCAGCAGTAGTTCTGGAGTGGGATATATGTGTCCACCGTGCGCATGTATCATCAAGTGGGGGAGTGTTCTGCATAAGCAGATCCGATAGTCGAGTGGAAAATGCATCTGCTGTCTCTGGTGATCGCAGCTTACTGACGTCGAGCTTTCTCTGTGTGGGACTTCTCTTGTTATTTGCCACACATAGGCGTGTGCGCACCTTAGCTGCAACAAGGTAGTGATCCGAGTCGATGTTGGCACCACGGATCGATTTCACGTCCATCACACTGGAAGCATGCCTTCCGTCAATCACCACATGATCAATTTGATTTCTTGTACGTTGATCTGGAGACAGCCATGTCGCTTTGTGGATGTCGAGATGCTGGAATCTGGTACCACCAATTACCATGTTTCGTGCTGCGGCGAAGTCGATCAGCCTCATTCCGTTATCGAAGGTGTTCTGGTGGAGGCTGAATTTTCCGACAGTTGGACCAAAGGTACCTTCCTTGCCCACCCTGGCATTAAAGTCGCCAAGCACGATTTTGATATCGTGGCGGGGGCAGCGGTCATAAGCTTCTTCGAGGCGCTGAAAGAAGCTCTTCTTGGTCACATTGTCCTTCTCATCCGTCGGAGCGTGGGCACATATAAGGCTGATGTTGAAAAATTTTGCCTTGATGCGGATTGTGGCCAGCCGTTCGTTCACAGGCGTGAACTGTGAGACAAGATGTCGTAGTCTCTTGCTGACCAAAAATCCACATCCTTTCAGCATGGCAACTGTAGTAGATGTCACAGGACGCTCTTTTGGAGCAGCCCTGTCCTGTCCATCGCATTTCCTGGAGAGCGGTGATGTCAGCTCTGTATTTTTCGAGGACATCAACCAGCTGAATAGAGGCACCCTCCCTATAAAGGGATCGGACATTCCAGGTGCATATCCGTAAATCGTGGTCCTTTTTTCGTTTGCGGGGGTCATCAACAAAAGCGGTAGTCCTTATCCGAGGCATATTTGTTTTTTTCATTGGGAGGGGTTTTTTATGTGGCGGGTCCCAAACCCAACGCACAACCTCTAACCGAGGAGATTTTCGCCACTCACTTCAGCCGCCTCCCAGCGGGTGCCAGGAAGACGTTGCCCGGTGGTCGCCACATGGAGGGCCCCCATTAATAATAATGAAAGCGCCATCACAGAGTAAGCAGAGCAAGCTATATGACTACCCCTCATTAACAAATAAAGGTATCATCACATAGCGCTCAGATATAAACTACATGACATCCAGTGAGTTGACTTGCGACGAGTTCAACAAGGATTGCGCTAGCCCCACCTGGTTGAGGCAGTTAGACACGTTACCTTGCGAAAACACCACCAGACCATAGCGGACATATATTTTTCAGCTCTATGGTAGCTATTTGGCGATTTTCAGATGTTTTTATGAGCATTTTATAGGGGAACAAATGTTGAGAAGCAGAAATTAATTGGTCATATTTATAAGCCCTCAAGAATGGTTTTGGATATTTTATTGAATTCTTAACTGAAATTAATTCTTATTCGCTTTCGCTTTTTTGACATACTCGTTGCTCAGTATTATCATGTATTTTATTGAGTCAGAAGCTAATTTCTAGTATCGAGTTTGTTTTTGCTTTTACCTTAAACTTTATTAGCCTGCTCAAATTTTTGGCAGGATTCTTATTCTTATTCGGATTTTACACGATTGGGCACAAGCCATCTCGCACACGACTTTTGAAGAAGATGCAGAGCTGAGGAGAAGCTTGAGACTGTCTCACATCTGCTATGCACCTGCCCTGCTTTGTGCAGAATGCGCAAACGATTTCTGGGCCATTATCCAATGAATGACCTAGAAGAAATATCACAGGTTGAGATTAACAACCTCCTAAAATTCATTAAAAACTCAGGTTGGTTCAACGAGTGAATGGGTAAAAGGAATATCTACGTGGTATCACAATGGGCCTCTATCTACCCTAAGTGCGTCCTCTCTATTAGAGAGGACAGTCACACTAACCTAACCTAACCTATTCGGATTCTGTGAAAGCTAATCTGACAACGTGAACGTTTCTTTTTTCGAATATGTGCAGAGTCCGCTACGAATCCTTTGATCTTTGTCATCTTAGATGCTTTCGTCTTACTATCATATATATCTGCTAGATCATATAAATATTAGGTCTTTCTGTCTGTCAATTTTCACCAGTTGGTTTGGAAAACAACATCTTCCTGGTCCATGTGTGTTCTTCTATTCGCTCGACATGAACGAATAAGAACAGGTTCTGGATTTTGAGGAGCATGATTTCATGAAGACCGATGTAAATCGAATGGTTGTGCCTTTTTTGATACTGCCCGCTAACGTGAGGAGGTTCAATGACCCTCCGATATCCAATCCTATTTAGAAGTTCACCGTATTTAGGTAAAGAAGTAATAGGGTGCTTATAGGGTATGGTTTTCAAGGAAGGGTTCAAAATTTAAATTGCCTTAGTAGTCCAAAGTATCATCTGCTTCGCATGTTATTCAGGCTCTGGACTGTTAATGCTGTTTCTAAGATATACAATGTCAGCGATGTTTTGTCCAAGAAACCGGAATGATTGATACTGGATACTGGATACTAATTCCTGTTGTCGATCATATAGAAACTTATAATATATTATGACTAAAAAATGTATTTGAAGAGAGCTTAAATTTTTGTCTATAAATCCCCTCAAATTTGAATGCAATTAATCATTTTAATAAAAAACTATACATACATATTGTTACTAATAATAATAACAACTTCAACTTAATATAAACGTCAAAACTCTGAATTAAAAATCGAAATTTCATGAACAACACTAACTATTAACAGTGATGATAACTAATCTACAGAGCATGTAATAGCCAATTGCTCGTTGTAGTTAGTTATAGAATGAGTTACAATAGTAAACTGAGAGTTTGTCTCAGGAAAGAAGTATTTTAAAAGATCATAGAACTATATGAAAGTAATACTGAGGGAGTATGTTGAAAAGGAAAATATTTATGCATTTGTTAAAACCTTGGAACTAGTTCATATCTAGTTAAAGGTAATCAAGCAGGTGTCAGTTGAACTAATGCATGAGCATTAAAGACTTATTTGAATTTGTTTTGTGATTATTTTTGTTTCATTTGCTTCTAAGAATGCACCAGTAACACATTCCAAAAGAATTAGAAGACCAATGCTTGACCAGTTTTATTATTATGTTGTACAGAGTACGAGTAGCATGGAATTTATTTACACATACGTACATACATTTATCGATGTGAATGTATATTCATAAATATCGTACATATATGACGCCCAATAGAATATCAACACATTTCTCGTATAGTGCTTATTCAATTTTGTGAATTTTCAATTTTACAAAATTTCAATTTATGACACTTTGCAAACAACTTCCGCTCATTCAATACATACACTCAACACATATTGTACACATATACATACGTATATTTCATTATTATGTTAGCGCATTAAAAACACATATCAATTCAATTTATATTGGAGAACCAACATGTTGAATTGTTGATTTGGATTTCGATATTAGTTGAACGTTGCAAGAGACAGGCAGAGTGGTGCAAAGAAGAATATGGTTTATGAATGATGGTAAATTTGAAACAAAAATTTCTATTAATTAATAGTAAAACATAGAAAAGCAAATACTGTTATTTTAAGTGTACTCATTTAATATTTTTAATGAGTTTTGTTTTCATCAATATTAACACTTTTAATTCATAAAGCAAATATTTTTAAATTAAATGTGTCAGAAAATGAAATTTGATTAGGTAATAATATAAAACTAAATAAATAAATATTGAACTCATAGAAATGGTGGAAATGAATTTATATACGAAATAGCCTGTAAAGTCCACAAGCTTGATGCTGTGGGATGCTTTCAATCTTCACTGGCTCATTATGTATCCTCTGTTGAAGCAACACCTTCGGCGAGCAAACGGTTCGGCAATTTAGTGGACTGCTCCATATCATTGATGCTTTGAGGTCCCATGGGCTTCCAGTAGTTCATTCGGTGATGACTGACAACAAAATCCATTAAACTAATACTGAAAAAACACGGGTCGGGTAAGTCCAAATGCTTCAAAATTCGTCTTTCGGAACTGCCGATGTGTCGCCTTTGAGACAACATATTCTTTGGAAGCTCTTTAGAAGTTTTATGAAAGCTTTAACACGGCATTCCTTCTAAAAATGTAATTAGTTTGTGGTAATATTTTATCAATATCATCGGAAAGATATATTTAAACGATTATATATTTTGAATCCTTATGTAGAAGAGTTATGGAAGCATTGTGGAAGTATTATGGAAGCATTATGGAAACATTATGGAAGCATTTATTATATTCTTTCATGAGCATACATTCATATAATGACAGAGCGATAGTTTTGACCATAATATGGAATTTAGGCTGACATTTCCATAGATAAATTAGTAACATATTGGTTGTTGTTGTTGTTGTTGTTATGCTATCAAACATTCTACAGCTGGGAAGAAATATTCACATTCACACTATCAGAACCCGCTCAAGGATGTTGATGAAGACAAAGATCTTCGGCGAAAATACTGAGTGCCGGAGAGCCTGGCAGCGCTTGGAATTTATTTCTTGCCCTACTGACCATAACAGCTTTTAGAAAAAGAATTTCATTACCCTATTTGACTTACACCTTGTAGCCTTGTTCAGTACCACCAGCCCAGCGATGAAGAGCCGAGGGCCAGTCCCGGAAAGTCATCCATGTTGTATGGGAATCCCTTTGAAGATGGTGGAGATGGAGAGTTAATATATTTGAGAGAAATGTTGCAGAGTAACAAGGAATGGGGAGTCTGTAATGGAGTTGATCTCTGTAGGAGATCAAGTCCTACAGGTTTGAGCCAATTTTATAAAAAATTTTTTTTTTTTTTGTAGATAAGCCCCTTATGAACTGAAGTTACTTCCAAACAAGTGTTAAGGAGAAAATGTTAATGTTAATCTATCTTATATTATACTGCTTTAGAGGCGATTAGTATCAGCTATGAGGATATTTGCCGATTTCCAGAGAATTTTGTACTAATTCTGCTGGAAATAAGAAGTTTAAGTGCGCTTAATGGAAATTTTGTATGGGAATCACCTTAGCGGCTGGAGATAGAAATAAGCAGTAAAATGTAAAGTAATTAGACTCTGACTTACCTCTCTGGGGGCGATTCCTAAGCAGTTGTGTGGTGTGTGCCGATTTTTCTCTCACATCTTAAGCTTTGGCCCAGAGTAGGCAACATTTACTCTAATTTTAGTACTACTAATTTGGCTTCGGTATTTTTGTTTTTGCGAAACTATTGAAAATAATATTTAAAATTATTATTATACATGTAATCAGCCCATTGTTGATTGCTAAGCTCTCCTTTGGACATCGTAGTCAATTTTCTCCAGCAATACGAGTAGTTCTTGCACTAAAAATCATAAATTTCTTCATTTTCTTTTTCAGTGCGAATCTTTCAAAACCGCCTCTTCTTCATAGTGCGTTCGTGTATAGATCGCATTAAGATTCAATTTTATTGCTTTTATTTTAGGTAGGCATCGATTTTTAATTGAATTTATATTGTAGCTATTTAATAGAAAAACGGATGACAAAATGAGCTTTTAAAAAATAAAATCTCGTCTATTTTAAATTGTTTATTCTATCGTTGCGATTACAAGATCCATTTAGATTGATTTAAATTAAGCGATATAAATAATACGTAAATATAAATTTTAACTTCCTTTTTACACGCTACGCAAAATATACATACACAAAAACACATCCTATTGTTGTGTGTGTGTGTGTGTGTGTGTTTGTGTACGAGTATGTATATAATAGAGCGCGATGATGCCATTGCTTGATTTTCTATTTTTTTTTTTTTTTATTATTATTTCTGTTGAGTTTGGTTAATTTCCTGTAGATGATCTTAATTTTCGCACATAATCAACTGTTTTGAACATCCGTTCTTCCTTGAACCAATGCCGCCAAACCAATGCCGCAAAGCTTTCGCCCAACCGCAACACCTTCCACATAATGAGAAACACATTCGCTTCCGTTTCATTCCATCAAGCAACACCATCTGCCTCATCAACCTCATCAGCCAGCCTATTTACTTACTATGAGTATCTTGCCTATTTGACTTGCCTACCTGTGACATTTGTACATACAATCAGCCAGCCAGCCAGCCAGCCAGCCAGCAGTAGCTTCCTTATGCTGTGTGTATGCTTGTATGTATGTAGTAGTATGTAAAGTCGTTTGGCGTTTGCGTCTGCTGCTACCACTGCCACTGTTTGTTGTTACTTGATATTTGTATTTCACTTCGCTCCAATTAACGCGAACGAGTGTGTTGAAATTTTAATTTTCGTTTTAAAATGTTTACCTTAATTAAAATAATGTGCGGCGACAGTGGCAGCACCAATGGTGGAAGTGGTAATGGTGGTAGTGATGGTAATAGACGAATGGTGGCAGGTGTACTTACCAGTCAGTATGAGGCAATCATAGTACAACGGTAGTGTTAATATTGGGGGTAAGTAACATCCATTGATGGCAATGCCTTCGATGATGATGACGATGACGATGATGATGATGATGATGATGATTATGGCAATGCTAAGCAGTAATGGGTAACAATCACGATGATGATGATGATGATGGTATTTATTAATGGCAAATGGGTGGCTGTTTGGTTGAGTGGAATAATGAAGTCATTTCCGGTGTGCCACTGATGCGGCTTTTGTACTTGCTTGCTGCTTGTTTGTGCGTCTGTTTGTTTGCTTTAAGTATAGTTATATATATATATATGTGTGTGTGTGTGTATTTGTAAAGCTATTCGACTGACTGACTGGTTGACTGGTTGACTGGTTGATATAATTTACGTTTGAGTATGTGTGTCTGCGTCGGTGTATTATTTTGTCATCTTCAGTAATACTAAATGGTCTTTATTATGATAAGGTACCATGTATTTTTGTAATGAATTGTCGTAATGAAGGAATAAAATAAAATCTACCAATAACATCAAATAATATTTGTTTTTGTAAATATTAAAAAAATTTTATATAAATATAATTATAAAATAAAATCAAAATTGAATACAAGCACATGTGTTTGCATCGTTCTACATACAACACTCACTACGTAACTATTAAGGAAGTTTGGCTGAGGACCCACTTAATTCTATGACTGTATTGATTTGGGGAAAAATTAGTGAGCGCCTTTTTGAACAAAATGAATTACAGGGACATTTAGCATCAACTCCATCGAAAGATTAACTACTCTGGTAAAGTTAATTCTTTTAGAAACTCAGGAAAAGTATTGAATCAGCAATTAGTCTTAGATTAACTTCAGAATTACCTTGCAAGGGCCCGGGAGAAAAATCATTCTGGATTGCTACAATTGCTTTGCAGGAGGCTTGTTTTCGACGATAAGTTTTACTCACATACTCCAAATAGAACGAACAGATATGAAACAGGCAAATTTGTGTTCTTCCCCGATGGCTCCAAATTAGATAGATTGGCAGGGGTTGTTTGCAGTTTTAGGTTGCCTGACCATTGGAACATTTTTCAGGCAGAGATCTTGGCAATTTTTTCTGTTTGCAAGTGGCTTCACTATCACGTTTAGTATCAAGGAGCTGTCAAAACCTTCGAATCAGACTACCTGAATACACTGGTAGCCCAGTTGTCTGTGAAGTTCAATTTTTACTCTGAATTGATGCCAATGCATAAAAATATAGCAGGCAATAAGACAGTGGGTGAGCTATCAGAGGAAATCACATTGTTGTAACTCTTCTCCGATAAGGGGGACATTAACATTCCGATAGCATAGTGTAAACTACTTCTAGCTACAGTCGTAATACAAAAAAGTCAAAGCCAGATGGCAATTAGTACGTTCGTGTGAAACTATCTCACTTATTTGTTTAAAATTGAACTTAAAAAGGAATTGGCCAGTCTTTAACAGGCACGCTATTACTTTGAAAGTAGAGATTATTATTTGAAACTACCTGATCGGGAGATGGGCAGCCATGTTAGGCGTAATGGTATCCGATTATTGACAGAATTGTGGTAACGATGAGCAATTGAAGTCCATGACTCATCTTTTGTGTGAGGGTCTGGCAATTGTTGGCCTTAGAATAACGAAATTAATTAGTTTTTTTTCAAACTTACCACGCTTCACTCGAATTTCGGGCTGGTTTTCCATGTGAATCTAACATTACCTAACCAATTTTCAATTTAAGATGATTTTTGGAAGTAAAAATCAACTCATAATCAGTTTTGAATTAAAATTTCTAGAAAATTGGAAAAAATCCTCATGAATTATTTGCCTTTTATTTCGTTTAAGTAGTTTTTCACATATAAAGATTGGATCGATTAGATCTACGAAGAGATTTCTCTTGGTATTCAGCACGTTACGAGTGGCGCAAAACTTGTTGTGACCTTGACCTTGTGACGCGTTTATATGAAAATTTGTTATACGAAAAATGCAAAAATATATTTTCACAGTTGTTTTTGATAAGATAAAGTAAAGTGTTAAAGTAAAGTTAATAAATGATCTTCAAAGAAAACGATACAATACTTTTTCCCTCAACCCTCAACACGAATATATACTTGATTAGTGCATCAAGGCATAAACTGATGAAAATGCACTTTTAACAAAACTTTCGCCACAACATTAACGCATATAAGTTCTATACGTAAACATAGTGCGCCATATACGATATGAGCATTTAAGCAACATGTTGTACATCTCCTTGTACAATTGTGTGTATATGCATGTATATAGTATATGTATATATACATATGTTTATATGCAGAAAATGTTACGTACTTACTTGTATTCAACATGTATTGAAATGTTTCGTAAAGTAAAAGTTTGAGTGGATGATATGTAGTGTTTCTTTTTTAAATTTTTGTTAAAAAAATATACGTAAATATCATGTTGTTATGGTAGGAAGACATTTTAAGCACACTTATTTGTCAAAGTAATTTTAAAGCAATTTTAATGAGAAACATGAGAAAATGAGAAAATTAATTGCAATTTAAATTTTGTTTTTGTAGTGTTAAAAAAAAAAAAAAATAAAAAAATTAAAAGAATAATAATTTACTTAAAAATAAAATATTTTGTGTTTCTCATACACCATTATAATTATTACTCTTTATGTGTATTCTTAAATGAGTTTGTAAAATTTTGTTCAAAAATTCGTTAATTTGGTTGGAATATTATCTGGAGAAACAATTTAGTTATTTATTGTCGTTGTGGTGTAAAAAAAAAAATAATTAAAAGAATAATAATTTTAATGAATATAAAAAGTTTGAAGTTTTTTACACGTCAACATTATTATAGCGCCTCATGACGAATTCTCAATATTTTTGTTCAAATTAATTTCTATAATATTTTGATGATTTACTTTGAATATTAACCGATTCAATTAGGTAACATATGTTTTAAAATTCATTGCACGAAAATATTAATATATAAGCATGTCCATATTTTACGACTTCTACTCTTCTCTTTTTTCTGTTTGGAGCTGTTGTCCATGCAGTAATATTTCTTAGTTTTTAAGATTGTTGTTATTTCGAGAATTTCTTTTTACAATCAAATTGGTTTGTTTAGATTTCTTTTGCTGCTGCAATGCATATTATTATGATCTTCGAAGCGCAATATATTCATTGGAATCAAGAGTTGATGATGATGATTTCAATTTTAAAAAGAAAATATATTTAAATATAAAATTTCAATAGAATAGTTTAAAATCAATTATTTTATATCTAAATAAAACTAAAAATAAAACTGTTTTAATAAAAAATATGAATTTGTATGCAGGCACTACAGATGACTTAACAAAACATATGTTCTGAGATCAAGTGAAGCATTCTAAGTGCATATGTATATATTATTCACTCAATAAATTTATTTCATAAATAAATATGATTGTTTTTTTTTTTATATGTTTTTAGTTTATTTTTAAACATATAGGTATTACAGTTCTACATTGGTGTGCACGTTAGTTGTATGGACCAAATTATTTTTTTGTTATTTTGTCTTGTCTACATATATGGAGAAAATATTGTTTGAAAGCATCAGATAAACCTCTCCCCTACAAATAAAATATTTACGTAGATATCAAGAATCGTAGTGTGAAAAATGAGTGTGATTCGATAAGAGAAAGGCATGCCACATCCATTTCAAACCTAATCCTCTAACTTATAATTCTAGAAGAAGGAACGGACCATAGTTTCAAGCCTAAGATTGAAATAAGATGCACACTAATGCAAAAAGAATCTATCGACTGTAAACTATTTTCAATTACATTATGAGACAAGACTTTGCATATATTTAACTCATTCTCATCTTTGATCAGATATGTAGTACAATACTATGATGTAGTAGTATGAATAGTTACTAATAAGAACTTGATAATTTTATTGAATCATCACATATAGATGCATACGGAAGCATACATAAGTATTTGTGTATGATGATAATTAATATGCAATATTGTGATTATAAGACGGAAGCATTCATACATACATACATACACCTCTCTTAGATGAAGATAACAGAGAACAACACTAAAAGAGATTATATCATTTATATTCTGTATGTCTTCCTGCATATATATTCGTGTATATATATGAGTACTATATGAATGCAGATATATTTAAGTGTGTATCGAAGGAAAAAAAAAAAAACAACAATCCATAAACATTTCTAAACTTCTGTTGTTTACTTCCGTAGTATGTGCGATGAAAATTGTTGTGTATACAAATTTAAATATAGGAAAAATGTCAAATATCCATCTAGAAAAGGAGACATAAGGAGGTTTTGAGAAATTTGACAAAAAATTTGTTAGTTCAAGGTAATTTATGAAAAAATCGATTGCTTGGTTAACGTTACAATACAATTGTGTAAAGCAGAATAAGTCGAAATGAATTTCAAACCTTCTAAAAATATCCAAAAGCTATGCTTTCGAAGTTAGAACGAAACCTGAAGGTGATGTTGGAACAACGTCCACAAATTCAGATTCATGGTAACAAAACCCATACTACGATGGACTATTCTAGTCCATCGAATATCCTAATTGGTTTGATGGGGCTGTGCTATCATACCACGAAACTAAGGTTATTACAAATACAATGATTTATATGGATCCGAAGGTATTTTCCATTAAAATATCGGGATCAAGCATTTTTCTACAAGATGTTTTTCACAAATATCTAAGTACTTTTATGGTGTAAAGTAAACACAATAATCTAAACATAAATAATTATTCTTGTGAGGACGTATATTAAATAAAATGATTGATTGGTGTGAAAGAAAGTGTGACCAACTCAATAACAACGTCACACCATTGTCATGCGTACATTTTTGTGAT
This sequence comes from Megamerina dolium, assembly GCA_963854835.1. Taxonomy (NCBI): domain Eukaryota; kingdom Metazoa; phylum Arthropoda; class Insecta; order Diptera; family Megamerinidae; genus Megamerina; species Megamerina dolium. The sequence continues at coordinate 11,067,471 of OY978528.1, forward strand.
ATCATAATAATCCTTCTATGACCGGAGTTGATTGACATGCTTTTGGATATTAAAAATGGTGGTTTATATTGTTGTTGTTTCAGGAAAGTGTCACATAATATGAGAATCATGGACTCCACTGCTCGAAAAGGCCTGTGGCATCCTTTGCTTATACACAACACATGATTTGTTCCGATTTCTTTGGACATCAGGTAGATTTAATGCATTCTTAAATGGATTTCAAGCACACTAATACACTGTCAGTGACCTATTAGTGTCTGAGTGCTAAGCTTGCTTTGATGTTCGACAAATGTTATTAATGCTGGACATGAAGAGCATTGCATGTCTATTAGTGATATGGTAAATGGTACTGATTCTTGATTCAAGTAACTAAATAGCAATTTCGTCGTTTGAGAATGTTGCGAAAATGATCTCAGATGATGTCTAATAACTAGTATTTTACGTAGGCAAAGTCATTGAAAAAATTCACAATAATTGTCATATAATAGTAAAAATCTTCGACTTATGATCGACAATTATTCGCAGGCATTTAAAAGCAGATGGATGAAATGAAATTAAGAGAATTGAGTACTACAAATAGAACCCAATCAATCAGAGAAATAATCAAGCAAGCTTTTACTATTAGCAGAATATATTTTTTTTTTATCAAAAACACATTTGTGGTCTTATAACTTATCGAATAGAACTTCGTTCATGCATACAATACATATAGTACAAATATCAAATGAAATCGGCTATGCTAGTATCATATATTGTATATCCCGTTGTACTTAGTTCTCATCTGTTTGTTCATTCATTCGTACTGTTATTAGTTTTCATGAATATTGTTGATTCATAATTGAGCTTCAACTTGAAACCTTCAGCTTCAGTAATTTTGTATTTGATGCAAAGTTTATATTTTTGTTCTCGTTGTTGTTGTTTCAATTTCTCTTGTTTTGCAACAGTCATATGTAGTACGAATATTTAAAATTTTATCCATTTTTTTTTTTCAATTCCTTGCTACAAAATTGCAATTCAATTTATTTGATTTTTTGTTTATCTCCTCCCTCTATCGTATAGCAAATATTGATGACTGAGTTATATATGCAATACTATGTATGTTAGATACATTAGAAATGAAAATATAGAGAATCATCAAATTGAATACAATTGATTGAGTGCATTTTAATTTTGAATTTTGTTACAAGTTGTCACAAAGTTTATCATATTTGAGGAGAAAAAAAAAAAAAAACAAAAAACACATAGAAAACTAATAGCATATTTATGGTATTGCAAAAAATAAAAAAATAAAAAAACAAATAAGTTGCAACAAGATATCAATATTATGGATAAAAAATGAAAAAAAAATGCATAAGAGACACAAAAAAAAAAAATTTATTAACATTAGGTTTTATGAGATAAAAAAAAAAAATAATTTTTACATTGTCATATAGTGATGTCAATGCAAAAGCAAATAGGAAAATAACATTAATAATACATACTAGAAAAAATAAAGAAAAATCAGAAGAAACAGAAAAAAACCAAAAGTAGCAAAAAAGTAGAAAGCATAACTGCAGGCGCCTCAATACAACTACATAACTAAATGTATAAGAGTACAAACAGTAGCAGCAGCAGCAGCAGCAGCAGCAGCAGGAGCCACTGTATGCAGTAAACATGTTTTATTCATCAAAGTTGACTATGGCAATAGTCCGAAAGAAGCAAGCTTATTGCAAATTTGACCATCACTAAACAACTTTTCAAATATTAAAAATAACAAATAAAAGGAAATTGCAAGCAATGTCCTTTCACTCATACACTACTACATACAATATATATAGTGGTTGCCCCCCTTATCTCGAATATAATGTTCACGACAATAATTCTTTAGAAAATTTCATTTTATTTACTTAGTTTCATCGCTCTTGCTATCTCTCTCTCACTCTATACATAGTGTACTATCTTCTTTTATGCTTTAAAATTAAATTTTATATACACTTCAATTGTTTTTATATGATTATATGACATAAAAATCAATTCTTCCTAATATAATTTTTTTTTGGCAAATACTTTTATGGCGTATTCAAAAAAAAAAAAAAAAAAAAAATGATGCAACCACAGAGTTACAATGTTAAAATTTTCTTACAAACTATAACTAAGTAATATTAGAAAATAAAATAGAAATCTTAATATACATACCATTTAACATACTCAATTGATATAACATTTCAAATATATTTCACTCAATAATATGAATTTCCGCAAAATGTTTTGATTTACTCTTAAATGATGACTATAATTTTTTATATTTTATTAATATTGTATTTGAGATAAATAATTTGGAAAGTTTAATTTTGATAACAGTCGTTTTTATTCGATTTCGTCCAATTTTGGGTTAAGCTTTTTCAATAGTGAATAGAATTGTATGCACTAAGTTTCAATTGGATGACTTTATATTTTCTTGTTCAAAATATGAATATATTAATTCGAAAACATAATTTTGTATGGGAGGTAGGCGTGGTTTTTATTCGATTTCGTCCAATTTTAGGTTAAGCTTTTTCAATAGTGAATAGAATTGTATGCACTGAGTTTCAGTTGGATAACTTTATATTTTCTTGTTCAAAATATGAATATATTAATTCGAAAACATAATTTTGTATAGGAGGTAGGCGTGGTTTTTATTCGATTTCGTCCAATTTTATGTTAAGCTTTTTCAATAGTGAATAGAATTGTATGCACTAAGTTTCAGTTGGATAACTTTATATTTTCTTATTCAAAATATGAAAATATTAATTCGAAAACAACATTTTGTATGGGAGGTACGTGTGATTTCTATCAAAATCAGCTTATTTTTAGAACTTGTTTAGTTATTAGCAAAAGTAATCGTATGAATGGAGATTTAACTGAATAACTATTAATTTTTATGTTCAAAGTGTGAAAATATACATTTCGGAACATACTTTTGTATGGGAGGTATGCGTTGTTGTTCTCCAAATACTCTCATAGATTAGTATATCTATTGAGTGATTAAAATAACTCTATATACCAAGTTTTAGCTCGATAGATTTATATTTTTGAGTATAAAGTGTAAAAAATATATCTTCAATGACATACTTTTGTATGAGCGATAGGCGTTGTTGTCATCAGATTACGTTCATATTTTAATATCAAAAAAGGCAGTATAAAAAATCATAATACTTTTGCTTTAATTCTTGAATCAATCGAAATTCAATTAATGAGTCATTTAAACGCCATAAATAATGTCAAGTTGATTGGGCATAATTATCCTAATATTGGTGCAGCGGCATGAGCACAGTTGTTGGGGGCTCTGGTTCATTGATGTGTTAAAATTTATATCCATAATATTGAAATAATAGTCATCTGTCATTTTTTGAGCCCAAAACCAGCGTCATTACTCTCTAAAGATTATGTGGAAATTCATTTGTTCTTTAAAGCTGTTACGCTAAAAAACTAGAAATCTTTTCACAAATATTGCCATAGAAAATATTAAAAAAAAAAAAAAACACAAATATACAATAAATAAATACTCATGAGTCATGAGCACACTAGCTACACTCAGAATATACTCTATATGAACATACATGGGGGAAAAAAAAATAGTTGCAACTTCAATGCATATTACACTAAATATATTGAAGTATACATGCATGTGTATATATACAAAATATCCTTAACAGGATATTAAATAAAAGATAACATTTTTTGAAATGTAACGAACACTTCATGCATGCGATATGATGATGATTCTCCTGCGGCTAACAACAAAATACCAATTGAAATAACTGCAACAAGCAACAACTGTGTAAGGTATACTTTATTTTGTTGTTGTTGTTGTTATTGGTGCTACAAGCATATAGTAGTACGTAGTAAAAAATATAATAATAACAACAACAACAACAACAACAACAACAACTAGTAGCACTTGAACGCGACACAAAACGAGTTATGCACACCAACGTATACAAATATGCATGCATGCATGTGTGCAATGAAAATACTTACATTGAAATATACAAATATATCAATAGAAATACAAACACTCATACACACGTACATACATCTATGGAATATTCATACATACATGTATACACAACTGCAGTCATAGTAAAATGCCAAATGAAGTTGTCCCATACAGCAATAGAAATGTCCTTTGGGTATGCACAACTAACACACACACACACACACATATGTATGTATGTATGTGTGGTGAAAAGAGAATTTATCGTTTCTTTTTTCTTGTTTTTTTTTTTTTTTTTGCTTTGACCTACCATTTTCATTTTTTTTCATCTCTCGCTTTCGTTTTCAATAGCAACACGTATCCCATGATGATATTTGTGTTGGTATGCGTTTGGATGTGTTCGAATCATAGATATTGATATTATTTTACTGGATAAGGAATATATGTATACATATATGGTATGTAGAGTAAGAATAAAAATGATGAGAAAAAATAATTTCAAAAAAAAAAAAAAGAATACAAGCGGTCAACAGCTGTACTGGACACTACTTGAGTTAAAATTATGATCATTACTACATATTGGAGCACTTGTATGTAGCTATCGTATTATTACATTTATTGTAAATGCAGTGTTTTAAGAATTTCTAGAAACTATCTGGATTTAATATTTATTCAACAATCGATTATGGGTTCCACGAAGAACGATTTTTGTTGCGAGTTTGAAGTTTGTCATCTTTGTCCGATCGTTGTCATTTAATAACGAGACTCTTGTTACTGGAACAATAATTACTATTCATGGACTATAAAAATGTGTTTCTGAATCATTAAATATTGTCCTAATAAACGTAGATGGTCTAGATACAAAGGAAGGAAAAAAAGTTCGACTGTGGTGCTTCACGGTTATATGCGTATGAACAGGAAACAAAACAGCAATCGATCGTGTTGGCGTTCCAAGATGAGCCAAATCCAACAAAAGTTGTTCGAGCCCGCAGCACATCGAAGTAAATGGTTGCCTGTTTCTTCAGCCAAATGGATTCGGTGGCCACTGTTCTACTTGAGCAACGTAGGATGGTCAATTCTGAGTAGTACACGACCATTTGTTTGCCGAAAGTCTTCAGAGAAATTCGCAAAACCAACCGCCAAAGACGAATCATTTTCATTCAAGACATCTCGTCAAACAGGTGAATTTTTAAGCAGTCAAAATATCGAATTAATGACTCATCCTCCGTACAGTCCTAATTTGGCACCCAATGACTTTTTCTTGTCCACGAATATCAAAGGTAAACTACGTGGTGAACGATTTACGAGCGCCAAAGAAGAAGTTGAAGCGTTCAAAAACCATGTTTTGGAAGTGTCTCAAGACGAATGGAAAAACTGTTATGACAAATGGTTTGAACGAATGCCAAAGTGCTTTGATCATCATGGTGAATATTTTGAAAAACAATAAAGCCATTTTCATTTAAAAATGTTTGTTATTATTTGCTATTCGCGCAATATAAATAGTAACTCTCGTAATATATGATTAGCAAAAGAGAATAAAAATACTTTAACAAGTTTTTCAACTGTTAAAATATATATTCATTTTCCATATACATACAAATCATACAATATATTTCTAAAGTTATAGCATTCATTCGAGTGATTGGTGCTATATGTAAATATATGCAAATATAATTAAAATGTATATTTTAATTACATTCAATATTCATTATTATTATTATTATTATTATTATTATTATCAATATCATTACTATATTTAAATAACAATAGTTATTCATATTTGCACTCACTATATTATGTATACTCAAATATTCCAGTACAATTCTATATAAATGTATATGCATTCTTAGAGAGTTCATAATGTGGTTGATAAAATATCAATTGCATTGAAACCAATTTATATACAATCAAGTATACAATACAATATAATATCCTGTAAATATCATAATCTTGAATAGAAACATAGCTACTTTATTGAATATTAATATATACATAAGTGTTTGAATTTAAGTAAATCAACACTCTTTGGTTGGTTTGTTTAGCTACAGTTTCAGGTGTTCAATAAATATATATGTATTTATATATTTTGTGGTTATTATTTCTTTTCTCATCAATCTATACTTTATTTTCATATAATCTCATAGCTTAGCCTCTGACCATCATTTTCTTAGTTCTCACTCTGTGATGTTTTCTTTTTTGATACTTTGTATTGAATTTATTTGTTTATTTAATAAATTGAAATCGATTCCTTAGGAAATTTTAATTAAATTATTTTATACTTATTTATTCATTTAATTATAATATTAAACTTTAAAATTCATTATATATTGCGACTATATTGTAACAAGAAGAAGAAGAAGGACAATGTGGTGAAAATATTTACCAAATGATTGTATATGATTAAGTAGAGAGTAATTTTTTTTTAAGGAATCTAGATATATATTTTCAGTATTCCGTATATACAGTATTTGGGGTCGCTGCATTTGCGTCAAGAGTTTGTTTGACTCATGCCACATAATTCAAAATAATATTGAAAGTTGAAACATTCATTTAAATAGACCGCATCGCCCCTGGAAATGAAAATGTAATGGCATTTTATATTCTCAAAATTTTTTTGAAACATACCAACCCCTTCTCCTCAGCACTTAGAGAGGCTTTATCGCTTTCGGAGTCCAATGGTTGGGTAATTTTTTCTATTCTCTAAATTTTATGAAAGACATGAACTTGCATCAGAAATGTCTTTGCTTCTTAAGGAACATTCCCTCCAAAATGAACTTAAAAGCACCCAGTGGTTGAAGATGTAATTCAGAGTAGCATTCTTAGGGGAAACAATTATTTGAAAATAATTCGAAATAATAATAAAAGTTGAAACATTCATTTAAATAGACCGTATCGATCCTAGAAAGGTAAAATGTAAAGCCATTTTGTCTCCTCAAAAATTTTGTTGAAACATACCAACTCCTTCTCCTCAGCAATTAGAGGGGATCCCATACAAAATTGACAGTGTTAATAAATATGCATATTAACATATTAACATAAATATGCATATTAACTTCGACAGCCATCTCTGTTCTTCGTTAGCTGGCGCCAGTTAGAAAGCGCCTTCAGGTTCTCCAGTACTTCGTCTTTCCACCGGAGGATAGGTGTTCCTCTTCTGCGTCGTCCTCCAGCGGTTTCCGAATATAACACCTTCTTAGCTGGAGCGTGTTCTTCCATTCGCTCGACATGACCTAGTCAGCGCAGCCGCTGGATTTTGATGCGCTTTACTATGTCAATATCGACATACAGCTCGTTCAGCTCATGGTGTACATTATTAGGTACTCGCCTAATCCTGCGTAGGACTTTTCTCTCGAAAACTCCAAGCAATCGCTCATCCGAGGTGGAAATTGTCCAGGCTTTAGCGCCATATGAAAGGACAGGCATGATGAGAGACTTGTAGAGTTTAGTTTTCGTTCTTCGAGAGAGGGCTCGACTTCTCAATTGCTTACTTAGCCCAAAGTAGCATCTGCTTGCAAGAGTGATCCTTCGCAATATCTCCAGGCTGACGTCATTACAGCTGTTAATGCTGGTTCCAAGATACACAAAGTTTCTTACTACTTCAAAGGCGTAGTAGTCAACAGTGAGGTGCCATCCAAGACGCCGGGACTCTTTATTTGTTGAACCTAGATACTTTGTCTTGCCCTCGTTCACCGTAAGACCCATTCGACGCGACTGTCTCTCCAACCCTGAGAATACTGCACTGACTGCTCGCTTGTTCATGCCGATTATGTCAATATCGTCGGCATACGCCAACGACATGACACTTTTGTAGAAGTTAGTAATCCTAAATTTGGATACGTTTTAAAAGCTGCTTCGTTTTTTGTTATCTCTATGATGCCCCCGCGTTTCTCTTCCAGTACTATTGTGCGTGTTAAATTTGGACTGTTTTAGATGGGACCTACTTATATTATATTATACGTCTTATATTACGTCTGAACCCTTGAGGTATTAGCTTTTCTGAGCTTTGTCATATACCTCCTTTAGTATTTTTTCCATGGCAAATTGTTGTTGTTACCTGAAATATTGTCAATTGATTTTCGAACAAATGGACGTCGTTCGTAAGTAAATGTTTTTCGATAAAAATATTGTTAAAATTCAAAGCTCTATGGTAAGAAATAAATTTAAAATATTCAGACTTTGATAATCCGGTGAGACCAAATTTGGTTTATCTTCGGAATTCCAAGAGCCGCACATATAGGCCTATAGTATACCTAAAATGAGTACGAATAGTAGACATATTTCTAATCTGGGATTCCAAGATCTATGCTTTTAATCCGATAGTGTACCAGAGATGAAGAGTATACGTAGGTCACCGAATTTCAAAGGTTTTTTTCATACATGCTCATGAGAGGAAGTGTGATTTCCTTTACGTGAAATGTAGCTTAAGTCACAATGCAATATTTGTGGAATCATTTAACTGCCATATAACATTTTTTTTAAGATCTTAAATGTCTATTAGTGAATGCCTAGATTTTCAGCAAAGACTTTAGTGTGGTCTTCGTCGACAAGCTAGAAGAACTATCAGTTGCGGAAGTGAAGAAAAATAAAGTAAGATAAATATTGTTGCTTAAAAGCGCTAAGATCTTAAATCCCTACTTGTATTTATGTATAGTTGTTTTCATTTGTTTTTCTATGAACAACGCATAAGTTGGTATTCTTTTATAATTCTCTGAAAACTACTACAAAACTATACATTAAATATGTTCTCTTTAGCGAAACTTTTGTTTAAAGTCATGTCAAAGTATTTATACATATGTATGATGTACGCACATTATAAACGTACAGGCGAAAAGAAGAAGAAGAAGAAGACGAAAAAAAAAACAATCAAACAAAAACATAAAACAATTTAATTTGTACACATGAAGTGGAGGGTAAAATAAACGAAGCAGCAATAACAACAATAACAGGAATCATATAATAACAGAATGAATAACTTCGGAATTGCATCTGTTGTTTAGCCCAACTTCAAGTCAAGTTTTTTCCACATCGTTCGCTTCACTTACTTACTTGCCACACTTGAAAAACATTTCACTCATTTTACAGTCCAACAACAGCCAAATACAATGCAGCCACTTTTACATACTCGTTTACTCCGAGACTTTCATAGACCAATGCACACACACACGCACACACACACAGTTAATATGCATCAGATGATGTTGTTGCTGCAGAATATTGTTGACAGTTTCGTGTGTGTGTGCATTTGTGTGTATGTATGCGTATTTGTATAAGAGCTGTCGTAATGGTGCTGGCACCGGCACTTATTCAACATCAGCGTCAATCATAATTTGCCTCAACGAAATACGAAAATTTTCGTCGAAATTAAGTTGTGTGCAATGCATTGTAGTCGTACTGCAACGCAGCACCTTTGGGCGCTCTTATGTCATTCTCATGTGTATTGTATTACCTCTGTCAGCAAAAGTACAGTGGCGCTAAATGTGTATATATATACATATCGCTCTAAATGAAGATGTAAAGTTTCCGGTTGTTGTTTTTGAATTTTGTTGTTGTTGTAATTTTTATTTTCCAACTCCAACTTGTTTTTTTTCCTTTGAAGTTTTCATTAGAGCGATTCCCTTCCTTGACATACGCAGGCATATGGTACGAAGCTATATATTCTCATGTATATGTACATGTATATGAGTGCGTAAAAGTTAAGTGAAAATTTCTGTCTGTTATGTCGCGATCTTGTACAGTACAATACATATGTACTTGCCCTTCTATGTATACTATATAGGAGAGTATTCGTGAAATTACCCTTAGGCGGTTTACTTTCTACCATGTTGTTCTTGGTGTCGTTTTATTTTTGTTGTTGCTGTACAAAAGCAACCTTTGTAGTATCATTGCTTGCATTATTATTGCAAATGTATGGAAACATCTTTGCTTAAAGTCTTTACAAATTTTGTCATAATTTCAAGTCAAATAAATTAAACTAATTAAGAGCACAATGGAATTGTAAAGTCAATAAAGAAAACGACTATCTGAAAATTTAATTACAGATAATTATCTACATTGATATTGTACTAAAAATGAATTTATTCAATATGAACATTAAGTAATTGTGAAAACTACGCCTATCTCACATACAAACTTATACTTCCCTACACATGATTGCATATTTTACGTATGAAAATGTTTTCGTATCAAGCTGAAACTTAGTGGCTACGACTATATTGACTTGTACCTAGATGTGTTTGAAAATGGTTGAAATCGGATGAAAACTACTCCTACCTTCCATACAAAAGTATGCTTCCAAAGGTACAGTTTCACACTTTGGGTACAGGAAAATCACTATTTTAAGTTGAAAGTCAGTTTATATTGCCAAATTAATGGAAAAGTTTCAAATTGAATGGTATCGAATGAAAACCACGACTACCTTTCATATGAAAGTATGCTTTCCGAGGCATGTTTTCACACTTTGTGTACAGACATATTAAGTTTTGAGGCTGAAACTCGCTTTATGAGATAGTATTTATTAATAATGCCTATGAGCAATATAAAGCATACATATATTTGAAAATGAGTGCTGTCAAATGTTTTGTAACTACGGCATCTGAAATTATATTCTTAGCAACAAATCAAATTTTTGAGCCTAAAAATAGTATTTTTTTATTATTTTGGAACAATAAGAAATTAAACGCAGCACTCATTACATTTTATTGTGTTTTAAATCTACCCGTTCTCCGAAGAAATAGGAGTAGATCATGTGGTGCTAAAGACCCAAGAGTTTCGGCTCTTAGAACGTCAGTGCCAAAGACCTCAAACCTGATTCGAGCGAAAGCAGGGCAGACACATAAAAAGTAGTCCGCCGTCTCATCTTCTCCTTCACAGGTTGGGCAAAGCGCACTGCCTCCTATTCCTACCTTTTCCATGTGCTTTGCCCATAGAAAGTGGCCTGTTACCAAGCTGGCTAGCATTCTGCAATCACCTCTACCTAGAGATAGGAGAAAATGCGACAATTTACCCGATATGTTAGGTAACATGCATTTCGTCCATCTGCAGCCTCTCTCGGCCTGCCAGGTTGACTTATGGACTAGATTAGCCCAGGTGTTCGCCGTAGCCTTGATGGCTCCAGCCGGTGGTGGCAAAGTAGCCTCAGGGCCGATTAAATCAGCCGCAGAACCTTCTCTTGTTAATGCATCAGAGGTCTCATCGCCTACGATTCCCACGTGGCCAGAGACCCACATCAGCGATAAACTATTATATCTTCTGACATAATTTAGTCTTGATTTGCAGAACTTCACTATCTTGAAAGTAGTGATAGGGATGTCCAATGCCAGCAGCGCAGCCTGGCTGTTACTGCAAACACAAAATAGTAGTTAGGACTAAATGGTGACGGCCCGAGGTTAAAGTTGTACAAATATCAGCGGAAAATCAACAAATTACTACACAACTATTCAGGAGTTCTTCCTAAAAAGGTCTGTAGTGACTCTCCTCTATCCACTTTTTTATTGTCTAGAGATATTTAAGCTCCCATACAAAATTGATATTTTTTTAGTCTCATCATCCCAAAAAGTCTTTGCTAGAATTGCAAAATGTATGAACAACCTCACCAATTTTTGTTACGCCAATTATTTTTCATAATGTACTTACTTCCTGGCCCTAATCCTTAAGGTGGTTCCCCTACGAATTTAACATTTTTTATCAAATTCATTCTTATCACTCCAAGGAAGCCTCTAAAGGCGAAAAGCATTTGACTGATTTCCATTAATTTTTTTTTATTTCAATGTTTCTTCGATCGTATTTACTCCCTAATGTTGTTTTTTAGTCAAGCTCTCTACCAAAATGAACCTGAGAACTGCGGATAATTGGCAAATATGCTCATATCTGCCCAGGAATCACACCTAGAGAGTAAAATAAAGGTCTGACTTCTATTAGCTTTACCATCACAGTATCTTCTCCAACATATTTAGCCCTTGTCTCCACCTCTCAAACAAACGCTTCCAAAAAAGGAAATTAAAAACATTTGAAAATCAACAAATAACTTGTTAGATGCCGAAGAATCGCCCTTAGAACGATATAATATAGGGTCAACCCACTTTAACATTTTCTTAAAAATATTTTATGGAAATATATTTACTTAATGTCTCCAGTCCTTAGTAGGGCACCCCAACAAATTTGCTGATTGCGTATAAAATTGATTCACACTGCTGCTGTAATGACTCTACCATTATCAAATACATCATTAACCCATCCCTTAATATGTGCAATTCTGCATATTTCCTTTCCAATGAAAACCTGATCAATTTTCCTCACTTTTCTCTAGGTGTCTTCAAGTCTTGTCTGAATTGTATGCAACAATATAAGAAGACTTGCACGTCACTATATGTATTAGCATAGATTAAATGTTACATCACCTGAACTATATAGAAGAAAATATATTGTAGAATATTACTGTGAAAATTGTTCCAATTTAATGTAGTCGGCTTTAATTGCCTGTAGAATCAAATATCACTCATACGTTTTGTCCTATAAAATTTGCATATGTCATTTTTAAGTCTTTAAAAGAACTATCAACATTTACATAGACGATATAATAAATAATCATATAGTACTGCATTGCAGTATATTTACAATACACTCACTCACACCAATGTACATGCATATATTGGTACAATACATACATACTTTAGTACATACACGAACAATATCCACTTACATACATATATGTATTTCCAATGCTTATACATAATTCTTACTGGCGTGAAATCTCAAATGCATAAGGCTATAAATCAATTCTAGTATCAATAGCAAAACAATAGCATGCAGCCTTTGATATGCATTATTCTGCGATAACATAATGTCACACTTACCATGACTTTTACATGCATACTCATAGGCATATTTATGTATGTATGCATGCCAGCGTATTATGCGTGTGTACGACATGCATATTTTGCGACGTAATTAACTTGGTAACATATCCGTTGAGGCACACACACATTGCCATAATGATTGGTGACAATCCATAAAATATCCTTTCAAAAAGCAATGATGATGAAAGCATAGCAAAAAAAAAAGATAGAAGTGAGAAAGAATAAATATTGCCAAAGTATACTACATAAAGTCCCACAGACAATTCAATAATTTCATGTTGGAATCTGTTGCTCACTCAAAACACATATTTATTGTGCCCATAGTGTATACTACATATTCATCCCAAAAAAATGTAGCAATTTTACAAGTGTCCTTGTTAGTGATATATGTATATACACATACTACGTACATTCGCTTTACGTATCGATTGCTTTACAATTCTCCAATGAACAATAATTTAACTTGCTTTCGCACATAATTTACACGCACGCATCACAGCATTTCAATACATGCATGCGTATGTACACACACACATATATCTGTTGGTCAATAGAGATTTCTAGAAGTAATCGAATGTGCATAGAATGTGACCCTTTCCGAATAAATTTCTCAATTCAATACTCCAATTATATTGTAGATATATTTATGTTTGTAATAAATATACAAACACTATATGTAGATATTTGTACATATATAGTATATGATAATACTTGTAATAATGCCCTTTTGCTTGCAGCTTTTCATTTAGAAACTTTCTAGCCATTCTCTTATTATTTCGAAATGTTCGAAAACATTCAAAATTTCAATGCGTTTCTTGTTTAAGTGTATGTGGGACTATAAAATGAAAGGCAACGCAAATTAAATTCTTTCAAACTACATACTTATGTACATATAATTAATTCATTCAAATAGAAACTAAACTCGGTAATAACAAATCTTAAATATCCTATACAATAATATATACAGATAGAGTCAGATTCAAAATTTCAGGTCGATAGCTTTATACTTTGTTTAATTTTATGTATAATTTTGCGATATGTGCGCAAATAGTCAGAAAAAGTATGTTCGAAAATATACTTTTGTACGGGAGATAGGCAGAATGTTTAGTCAATTATAGCAATATTTTACGTTATGTATTTTTTGGTAGAAAAAATCTTCAGTATCGAATTTGAAATTGATAACATTATATTTATGTCCGCAAAGTCTGAAAATATATGTTCGAAAACATAATTTTGTATGGAAGGTGAGTGTGTTTTTTATCTGATTGCGTCCTTTCTCATTGTAGTCTATAGTTTGGGCAAAAATAATCTCAAGTACGAGATGACATCTTGTTAGACTTATATTTATGTATTAATTGTGTGAAAATCCATGATAGAAAATGTACTTTTGTATGGAAGATAGTCGTGATTTTCATCCTATTACGCAAATTTCTAAAGTGAGTCTATTTGTTAGTAGAAATAATCGAATATACAAACTTTAATCCTTATACCTTTTTATTTACGTACATAAACTCTGAAATCACATGTTCGAAAACCTGATTTTATATGGGAGGTAGATGTGATTTTTATCCATTTATGAAAATTTTCAAATTAGTGTTTTTATTGGTAGAAATAATTCAATATACAAAATTTCAGTTTTATAGCTTTATGCTGATGTGCACAAAGCCAAAATATCTATGTTCGAAATGATAATTTTGTATGGAAGGTAGATGTGATTTTCATCTCATTACGGTAATTTTTGAACTACTTAGTGTGTTGTTCAAAAATAATATTATTTACTGAATTTTAGTTCGATATCTTTATATTCAAGTGCACAAAACCAAAAAAAAACATATATTCGAAAATATACTTTTGTATGGGAGATAAGTGTGATTTTTATCCGATGGCGAACTTTTTTGAAATAATATGTTTATTTGCAGAAAACAAGCTTATATACTGAGTTTCAGCTTGTTATCTTCATATTTATGTGGCTAAATGCATTTTCGAAAACGCACCTTGGTATAAGGGGTAGATGTTCATCTTATTTAGAATTTCAATTCTACAAGTTTATAATTTACTCTTTGATTGTAGGGTAAAAATTAATGGAAAGTATTCTCTCGATTAGCGCAATTTACGAATAAAGGATGGTTATACTTGTAAAGTATATGAATTCATTTGGAGGGAGCTGTAGTCAAAACGTAAAGGGCGCCAATTTAAAAATTTTACAATATCGAAAAAATTTTTTTCTTAATTTTTGATATTGAAAAGGATACAAAAAATTTTGGATTAATAAAAAGTTAAAAAAATATTTCAAATCAGTCCCTTCTAAAATATCGGCGAAATGTTGACAAAAAAAAAAAAAAAATTAAAAAAAAAAAAAACACCAAAATCGAATTTCGAAAAATTTTGTAGCGTTTTTTTTACTGCCCCTCCTTCATATGCCTGATATATAGGGTTGGTTTAATATATACAGTCCAGTAAACAATTATCGATCACAAAGTGTTCTTTGGTTTTTGGCAAAAAGCAAGTTTAACGATGCTATTTTCTGGTGCATTATTATTTACGATTTTTTTATTTAAAGGAACAAATAATTAAATCTATTGATTTCTATTGATTTGCTCTACTAAAATTTATGGTCATAAATTTTAAACTTTAATTTGAATATCTCCGAAAACCATTATTTTCGAGGAGTAAATGCAAATATTCCGAAAAAGTTGCATCATTTGACCTATAGACTCCTTTGAGTAACAACTTCTGCGATAAAAACTAAAGCTTAAAGCATTTACCTTAATTATAATTTTTTGACTTTATAATCATGCGCAACATTGTTTGGCAACATTTATAAACATCTCCTTCACAAATGCTCAACATTCAATTGTGTACATAATTTATCCTTTTTATTCCAAGTCGTGCGTACATTTTGTGAATTTGGCATAAAAACAGCATCTAAAGAACAACAACAACAACAAAGTTTTTATATACTTTCTCTTTGTTGTTGGGGCAAAAAAGCACTTGAAATTTATAATAACAATCAACAGCAGCAACAGCAACAGCAGCAGCAAGAGTTAATATAAAAAGGAAAATATCACTTTTCCTTCATCATCAAACGCATTGCATAAGAGTGAGGGTGGCCATGAGAGTAAGTGAATGGGAATAACATACAGTAGAGTAGAACAAACTAGAGTGTGTGAGTGTTATGCAATCTATTAATATACACTGTTAAACCACATAATGTGTGCCAATCTTTTCAGTAAGCACAACAACAACAACAAAAATAAATTAGAGAAAACAAAAAGAGCATGCGAAAATTGAAATTGCTAAGCCAAAAATTGCGAACGCAATTATTGTTAGTTGTTGTCATCATTGTTGTTGCTTTTATGAATCAAATCCTTTGGATACTAATTTGGGTATGCGTGGGAGAATATCAAGAACAAACATTGGAATACTTTAGTGTCCTTGTCTTTGCATAAAATATGTTTGTACGAATATATATGCTTGCATTTATTGGTAAAATATTGAAAGCAAATGCTATTGAGTTACAAATTCTCGACTCTAACTGACAAGGATAAAAACATATCTTTATGCTTAGAAATTAATTTGTTCTGCCATTGAATATGGATAGAATTTATACGCTGTTAAAATATTTTATATTGCATTGTTTACGATTTTATTTTGTGCTAGCAAATAATTTTTAATCAAAATCTGTATTTAATAGAGAAAAAACAGTGGCAGATAAACAACACTTTCCTGAGGTATCTTGCATATGCTTACGACATCTTCTTGCTCACATACAAAATGTGTGTGATCTGAAGCTGCTACCGCAAGCCATGTAGGAGAAGCAGAGACCTACTGGTCTTGAAGTAAATGTTGGAAAAATCAAAGTGCTATACCTCAACGAAGCCATCTCGGAGCCCTTGACTCTTGGCAAGACACACAGCAGTTCGAAAACGTCAATAAATTTTGCTACCTTGGATGCATGGTAACTACGGACGGTAGTTTTGAGCTGGATTTTGAATGCAGAATTGGTAAAGCTAAGTCTGGCTTTGGTATCCTCGCATCATTGTGACAAAATAACAATATAAGCCTCAACTCGAAGTTATGCATATTTAACACAAGCGTAAAGTCTGTTTTGCTGTATGGTTGTGGTTCCACATACAAGGTTACTGCGATAAATACGAAACGCCTCCAAATCTTCATTGACCGTTGTCTCCAACGCAATTTGGGCATTTTCTGGCCTCGGACGATCTCTAACGTTGAACTGCTGAAAAAGACCAACCAACTAAATCCGTAAAAGGAAATGGCAGTGGATCGGTCACACGCGCAGGAAAAACGGCGATGATGTGTCAAAGCAGGTCCTACGCTGGAATCCTTTTCAACAAGTAGGCTGAGGGATTGCGACACCTCGTATTACCTGGCGCCGCTCTACAGAAGCTGAAATGCGTGCGCTTGGTCTATCTTGGAGTGAGCTGCGATTTCTATTGCCCACGAGCTAAACATCGGACAAAAAACCCGTTGGGAACCATTTAAATAAGGCTGGATACAAAAGGAAGCTCGATGCATGGGTGCCACACGAGTTAACGCAAAAAAACTTCATCGACCGAATTTCCATCTGCGAATCGCTGCTGAATGGCAACCAAATCGATCCATTTCTGAAGCGGATGGTTACTGGTGGGTCACTTACGATAACGTCAAGCGAAAAAGGGCGTGGTCGAATCGCGGATTGACGGTCACGAAGGTTTTGCGATGTGTTTGGTGGGATTGGCAGGGAATCATCTACTATGAGCTGCTTCCCTCTTACGGCCAAACTCTTAATTCGGATCTGCAACTGTCAACAATTGAACCGTCTGAAGGAAGCAATCGCCCAGAAGCTGCCAGCTTTGTCCAATAGGAGAGGAATTGTGTTCCATCAGGACAACACCAATCCACACACATCGATAATGACTCGCCAGAAGCTCCGGGAGCGTGGTTGGGAGGTTCTTATGCATCCACCTTATAGTCCGGACCTCACACCAAGTGATTTCTACCTGCTCCTATCTATGGCGAATGATTTTGCTGGTGAAAAATTCGCCTCAAGATAAGCTTGAAGCTGTCAAAGTTTTTTGTCAATAGGGACGAGGGTTTCTATGAGAGTGGCATTATGAAATTACCTTTAAAATGGCAACAAGTTATCGAACAAAACAGTGCATATTTGACCTAACTATTCTAACTATGCTAAATAAATCCTTCAATTTAATGCAATAATAATGGATTTCTTTTTACTATTATTATACCCTGCATAATGCAATATGCATGGTATATTCATTTCGGTCAGATGTTTGTGTCCACTTGAAGGAATCTCCGGAGATATAGACATGGATATATATTCGTGATCAGCGTCGATTAAATTTTCGATTTAACGATGTCCGTCCGTCCGTCCGTCCGTCCGTCCGTCCGTCTGTCTGTCACCTGGCTGGTTCGCACGATAACTTGAGTAAATATTGAGCTATTTCGATGAAATTTGGCACAAGTAATCTATGATCCAAGGGTACGGAGGGGATTGATATTGGGCATGATCGGTCAATAACCACGCCCACACCAAGCATTCAAAGCGACTAACCTCGAAATTTTCAAAATCTTTAACTTGCTATAACTCACACAATATACCACTTGGGACAACAATATTTTGCACATAGAGTTATACTATACTACTATATAACCTCACCAAAAGTGGATGAGCCACGCCTACTTTCTAGCGTAGCTCCCATACAAAGTGTCTGTACTTCTTTTAAATTGAAACTGCTGTAACTTCTACAATCTTCTGTCTAGAATAACCATAATTGACACTTAGATTAACACGATAGTCAGAAATAATATGGCGGAAAATCAATATGCCACGCCCACTCCTTTTTGGGTCTCCCATACAAAGTTGCGGAAATTAAAAAAAATGTTACCGGTTATAACTTGCAAACTATTCAGCGTAGAATAACGAGATTTAAGGTGTGGATTAGTATTGTTCGAGCAACTAGGTTCACAGAAAATGGGCGCACCACGCCCAGTGTTTATCGTAGCCCCCATACAAATTTTAAATTGAAACAGCTGTAACTTCGGCAATCTTCTGTCTACAATAACCATAATTGACACTTAAATTAATATCGTAGTCGGAAATAATCTGGCGAAAAATCAGCGTACCACGCCCACTTCTTATTGGGGCTCCCATACAAAGTTGAGGAAATTAGACAAAAATGTTAACCATCATAACTTAGAAACTATTCAACGTAGGACACCAAATTTAAGGTGTGGATTAACATTGAAAAATTAATTGGATTTACTAGAAAGTGGTAAGCCACGCCCACTTTTTATATAGCTCTCATACCAAGCCTCGGAATTATCTTAAAATCCTTTTACTTCGTCAAAGTCAACCATATTTCGGGTGTAAATTAGTAGTATATGCAAAAATTGTTTCTCGAAAAGTGGAAATAAAAGAAAAGTTGGATATTCGAGTAAACTTTTTATATATAAATCTACATATGCAGGGTATAGTTTGGTCGGCCCCAGCCGACTGTAAGGAGATTTTTTTATTTTATATATTGGGTATACTGGAAGGACTACAAAATACTTAAGCACAGCTTTCATGATATCGTTTGAAGAATTTTTTAACATAGAACATATTACATCGACGATTATGAGAAAAATGACCTTATAGCCTTGGCCAACCCTGTGTGTCTGCGTTTATCTTGACATCATCCGTTTAGATTTATAGAGAACCACATTTCCAAGCAGCGTCCTTCGGAACAATTTTATCACTAGTTCTGGTAAAAGCACAATTGTCAAATCATATTACTTTGACTAAAGCAATTGTGGTCTATCTAAATATATCCTTTGAATATTTATGCATTTCAATAAATTATATATTTTTATTTTATTTAAATTCTATTAGAATTGCAATCATCATTTTACAAAATAGTTTCAAATTGTATAGTATACAATTTCAATTTGTAAAAATTCACTTTATAAATTTAGCTACTATATAATTTAATAGAAATTCAAAGAATTCAAAAGAAGATTGTTGGTACGTGAGTATGTATGTCATCCCAATAATGATGATGATACATATTTTATGTACCTACTACTTTTTTTTTTTGTATATTAGTATTATGCTATCAAATATGTTTACTTCATATTCTTTGTCCTTTTCTATTTATTGCATTACTTCTTCTACAGATATACAATCTTTTTCAACATACATTACTGTGCAAGCTATTAAAATTTCATAAAAGGCATACAGAAATTGTGTTATCCTTTTACATATATATATATATATTCTTGTCATATCTTCTCTCATTCGGTTTTAAATGTATGTATTGAGTGAGTTTTGCAACAAATTGTACAAATTTATTTATATTTATTTTTTTTATTTCTTCTTCTTTTTCTTCAGCTACTATTATATACATATAATTTTTGTTGTTGTTGCACAAAATTTTAACAAATTCAGTATACATTGTATATATATGTATATAATGAAATTGAATAAAGAAATCAGTATGATATACTCGTAACACACACACACACACACACAACGAAAAAAAAAAATGGACAATGATGATTGGCCATATTCTTGATACAATCCAAATAAACGAGTATATATATATTTAGTTAAGAGTGTACAAATATTCTATGTACATAAAATAAAATGTTAGAATAAAAATCTGATCAAATATATATATATAAAAGTATATATATATAGGTATAAATAGAATAACAATTTTTGCTAGAATGCATTGCTTGCATTTTATTATCAAATAAATATTCATATTACAAAAAAAAATTTATATAATATGATATCTTGCAGTTATATGCATTTGTAGTGCACATATCGTCGTATATAGGAAATATTTATTAATAATTGCAAGCATTCAAGCGTAATAGAAAGGATAATCACATTCATGTAATATTTATGAGTTTCAGCAAATAAATTATAACAAAGTTCAAATTTTGTAGCTACAAAAGTATTCTGTCGTTACAATTTTATATGACTAAGTTGTTTGCATCTATAAATATTTGTATTAAATGTTAATTGATATTTTTCCCATTTGAATATCTGATCGACAAAATACAATTAAAATTACAAAAATATAAGGTCTAGTAAAAAGAAATCCATTGTTTTTGCATTAAATTGAAGTTTTTACAGTCGATTTTCACAAGCTTCTCTTGAGGCGAATTTTTCATCAGCAAAATTATTAACCATAGACAGAAACAGGTAGTAATCACTTGGTGTCTGGTCCATAAGAACCTTCCAACCAAGCTCCTGGTGCTTCTATTGCCGAAAGCTGGCCGCTTCTGGACGATTGCTTTCTTCAGACGGTCCAATTGTTGACAGTACAAGTCCGAATTAAGAGTTTGGCCGTAAGGGAGCAGCTCATAGTAGATGATTCCCTTCCAATCTCACCACACACACATAGCAAAACCTTCATGACCGTCAATCCTGGCTTGGCCACCGTTTGCGCCGGCTCATCGCCATTCGACCACGCCCGTTTTCGCTTGACGTTGTCGTAAGTGACCCACATTTCATCACCAGTATCCATCCGTTTCAGAAATGGATCGATTTTGTTGCGATTCAGCAGCGATTCGCTGATGGAAATTCAGTCCATGAAGTTTTTTTTTGTGTTAACTCGTGTGGGCACCCATACATCGAGCTTCTTTTTGTATCCAGCCTTATTTAAATGGTTCCAAACGGTTTTTTTTGTGCAATGTTTAGCTACTGGACAATAAAAACAGTGCTTACATGATGATCAGACTCGACGATTTCCATTATTTTATCGCTGTTTTTGACAATTGGTCTTCCAGAGCGTGGTGCATATTTGACATCAAAATTATCGGAACGGAATCGACGAAACCAAAATTGCACATGATTGACTGTTACAGTATCAGGACCATAAACACTCTTTGCATTTTCAGCCGTCTGGCTTGCGTTTTCACCTTTACCGAAGAAAAACCGTAATATATGGCGTATTTTCACTCTACTGATGTCCATCTTTGATGCGTGCTGAAACAATACTGAGTCAAATAATTACAAAACTGCCTTAGAAGTTTATTTAGTACGTGGCCCTATCTTTCTAACGCCATTTAGCTTAACCTGATTGCACTTATACAGCGCGAGATACAGATCACTAAAGCCATCGATTGGAAATATAATGGATTTCTTTTTACTACATCTGATACAACTGGTCTTACAGTCAGTGTGGTTTGACTGATTTAATGATTTGTATGGCATATTGTGGAAAACTGCTACAAATACAGTCCATCGAAATCAAATGAAAAAAAAAATTCTTTCCAAACAATTACCTAAAAAAAGGTCACAGAAAAATTACATAATGAAGCAGCAGCTCCAAAAGTCACAATCACAGGCTTCTCTAGGACCACTTCGGTTATTTGAAAGCCCTGAATATGGCAGTTAGTTTTATTTTCATACTTATTGAAATATGTAATAAACGCCAATGGGAATTTTTTTTAACAAAATCGAACCCATTTTCCAACACTCCAAGGTACCCAAAGAGAAGCTATAACCAAATGTATTATTCATCCATAGTATAACACACATCCTTTTTCAATTGTAATCATTATTTAACCACAAAAATTATGTACACACTTAAGGCAAAAGTGAGCAATTTTATTGGAATTAAATGTGTTCAAAAAGACCAATTTAAAATCACTCACACACACACACACACACATTATAGGACCATATATGTATCTACATACATGCTTATAGTATGCTTATGTTATGTACACATGAAAGTAATATAAAATCAATAAATATATTTGTGGGTATAAAATACACAAAATAAAGACCTCATATACATACACATGTAGACACATACATATACACTCTGTTACAGACAAATATAAAAATAATTCAATTACGCCTACACATACATACTTGTACATATGTAAAATATATATATATATATTAAGTATAGTACAGAAAATTAAATAAATATTCAAGTATGTCTGGATACAGCACACACACACTCAAACATACATACGCACACATATAAATACATTCATAAAACACCCAAAATAAAAACGATAACGATAACAGATAAAATCAGCATCAAGTCACTGGTGGAGCGTCGGAAGTGAATTATTACTTAATGGCCAAGATTATTTTGTTGCCAAATCATTCTGGTATTCAGTCGCTACGTTTTCTCTCTCTTTATCTCTTTCGCCTGATACTTTTTGTTCATGTTGATGTCGTTGCCTGATCAATATTTTTATTGTTTTGTTGTTGTTGTTGTTGTTGTTGTTGTTGTTGTTGTTATACTCCTTATTGGTATCATATATACCAGTATGTAGGTAGTTGTTGCGTGTAATAAATTTTCAATTGACATTTAGTTTGGCTCATATGAATGTTGTCGCAACGCACTAACCTACCAACTTACACACACACACACACATACTCATACTACACTATATATCACTTACAAGTATTACGATGATTGCGATTCAAATGTATCAATAAGAGCCAATTGTGTCCCACACATACACAATGGCAACAGAAGTCAATGGTGTGGGTTTTTCGATGCTGACTTGTCTCGTTTGACTTTTTGTTCGCTTTATGTTGTATATTTTTTAATTACTTATATCAAAAATCGTCGTCGTCGTCTCTGCTATCTGTATTTATATTTTATATTCCCAATGCGTTATAAATAAATCACTCGCTGTTTAAAGAGATGACAGCGAAATAATAACAATAATAATAAAAATAATATAAATGTAAAAATGTATGAAAAGTAATTTTTAATCATTTAAAATTTTATACAACACGGAACCTTTTTATGCGACTGAAGGGTTAAGAAGAAATCAACTCTGTTTGTAGATTTTCATATGTACTACTTTCACTTAGATTTGACTTAGTTAACTAAATATAATATAATTAAATATTTATTTGTGGAAAAATAAAAGCCAGACACTTTTTATATGCGACCTTGAGCATTTATTATTTCGCTTGATAGAATTTTGCACACATGAGAACAATATTCCAAAAAAAAAAGAAGCGCTCAAAATAAAGGGCACATATCTTTGAGTTTTCCTAGATCAATTCGCAATACTGTTTTAAAATAGAAATTCATATTTAATTAGAATTATTTATACTCGCATTGTCTATACTCCATTCCATGAATATTGTATGTAATACATTCTGTCAAATAAGTACCCGGAAATTCTCATTTTTAATTTTCCCTCTGAGAATATTTCAAAAAATTTTTTTTCCCAGGTTGGCACAACTGTCAGCCACTATTCTGTGAATTTTTATTGCTATGTGTCATTTAGTTTGGTTGCGGCGTCATTACGAACAAGTCAACCTTTTGTGTGCGTTGCGATTTTTACTATGGATGAAAATATCGAACAAACAGTTTGTGTGAAATTTTGTGTTTCAAACGAAATTTCTTGTGCCAAAACGTTGGAAATGTTGAAGAAAACATTTGGTGATTCAACCATGTCGAAAACTCAAGTTTACGATTGGTATAAATCCATATTTCTGGGTACTTATTTGACAGAATGTAAATTGCATTTCATTGTTTAATCAATTTATATATAATTATTTGAAAAGGGCAGACCCTAAAGCTAAGTACTGCAGCCGAAAACCTATGCTAAAAATATCGCTACTGAACTAAAAGATTTTCTTTTATTGTCATTAAAGTCAAGATTCTACTTTGGTAACACTATTTTGATGTGAGACCGACCGAAGATATCTGTGCTGAAGATTTTTCATGTATTGCGATATAATGAAGTCAAAAGGAAGTATATTGGTCTGCAGCTGTGTGGGTTCGATCATATCGAATGAATGTTAGAATATGCTATATCCAACTTGGTGTTGTATTTGGCGAACGCTGGCGAATATCGATTGAGAGGAGGGCCTAATCTCCGGTGAAGAGATCATGTGCTGATGGAACTGACAGCGAGATGACTGTTGAATAACTCATGCGAGGAAGCAAAATTGGTTTTTGATTGTAAGAGCCAATGAAGAGAAAGAAGAAGAGGAAGGTAAAGAATATGGAAAAGAAGAAGAAGAAGAAGTAAGAGAAGAAAAATAAGAATTCCAAGGCAGTGTTAAATTATATGCTGAGTTTTTTCGTTATTTTCTAGCAAAAGTGACAAGTTATCTTTCCAGACAGAAACATCTAATGAGGATGGTATCTAGGAAATCCCAAAAGCATTATAACGGAACGATATAATAAATAATATGCTGGGTCCAAACACGCTAATTCATTGGCATCCATATTTTCATCAATTCTGCTTGGCTTATGGCAGTCAGTCTGATTTTTTTTATATGTAATTTACAAATTCTATAGTGTTTCAAAGCACTTTGCTACAAACTCAAAGGAAAAGCTTCAAGAATAGATATTGCACAATTTTCAATTACAAAACTCTCAGTTTAGAAGAAACTTTATGAATTATAGTAGTTTCTTGCATTTTATAATTACCGTACTTTGAAGAATTTTCGGCGACTATATTGGAGCTGCACAAGTGACAATAAGTCTGACCATTTCATTTTATAATCAGTGGATTAACTTTGGATTAATTAAGTCCATAATTTCGACTAAAATGTATTCAGCACGTGAAAAAATGTTGTATTGTCCTCCGTGACTGTCTTAGGTAAGTGGAAGTTTCAGTAAAGCCTTATACCGATCGAATTTGCAACGTAATAATTTTTTACATTATCTGAATATTCCATTAAGACTTCTTGAAGTTTAATGAGACTCTAAATAAGGAAGTCTTACTTAAATTTGTTCAAATCCTTTCAGTTGTATTATGGAGAGATATAAAGTCCTCATTTCATAAAAGACAATACATTGAGATAAGTCGCTGTTGAAAAAACGTGGATTTTTGAAGAGACGTCTGAAATAACCACATATCCTAAATGAGAATGGAAAGTAGACTATTATGGATATTATCTTATTTTATTATGATCCTCTAGATCAGCTTATACAATATGAATACGGTATTTTGTTAGTGTTAAATTACATTCAAACCATTTGGGTTTATTCTTTTCCTCCCACATTGGCTCTCCGAGTTCCTTCAGTATATTTTCTATGAAAGCTGGGCATTTTGCAAGTAAACATTTGTCCATTGTCTTGCCTTTTTCCATACGAAAGTTGTAGAGTGTGTCTTCAGCGATCCTCAATTTATTTGGGTAAAAGTTTAAGGTATAGAGTCCTATCTATGCCCTATATAGTTGAGTACCATCTACACGTCACAATTTATATGTCATTCATTATCTATGCCCAGGAACGTCATAGTTTAAATTTGACGACCAATTTTTTTGCCTCAAATTATAGGAAAATAAATTATATTAGAAAGGAAATTCTTCTAGATTACGATCGATGAGACAACGGGGATATAAATTCTTTATAATTCAGTACTCGAATAATGCAAAGTTTGATGTTGCTACGTTTTGAGATTTTAATTCCATTAGAAGGATTAAATACATATATAAATATATGTATTTACCTTGAAGGTTCTGAAGGTTCTGAAGATTTTATACGATTTTATATATTTTAATTTTTTTCGAACTCTGTTTGAGTTTGGCTAATAATGAAATTTCACACATAATGGAATCGCTTGAATGGGGTCGAATATCTCACATGATATCCGTAATATATTTTCGAAAAGCGACTATTTTTATCAAAGGTTTTTATTACGTTACGGTATATGGTATTTACTTCTAATGTTAATTAATGTTTTTTTTTTTTTGTGAAATATATGTTTTAAATTGCCACAAAGTGTTGCGAAACTGATATTACATTCATATGGAAAATATTTTTATTAATTCTATTTACTATTTCTCCAGAGGATTAATATATTATTTACCTCTCAGTGCACACACAGTATTCAATTTGGAAAATGAAATAACCTTTCAACACCAATAAATGAGTATTTATATGAACAAACATGCAACATAAACTTTTAATTTTGTTTAAATTTACACTATAATTTTTAATGTATGCAATTAAAAAGCTGCACATAAAAAAAGCAAAACAACAATGAAATAAAAACAAATTAATTTCACAGTCGTACAGTGAAAAAAAAAAATATATTAAATGAAAAAAAAAAAAAAACAATACAACAACACATCTACATCGAAATAGCAACACAATCATTAAAAAAGCGAGGCATGAGTAAATTAAAAACACACACACACAGACAGATCCTACAGCCATATATCGTATATATATGTACACAGAATGCAAGTAGGTATTCAAACATACACATAAATATGTACACATATGTCTGTGTGATGATTGTAAATTGTTTTTTAATTGCAAACAAAATGAAAAACCAACAACAACAGCAGCAAAACAACAGCACAACAACATCAATATGTAAGTATGACAAAGCCAACGAAAATATCTGTACAATCAACAATTGAATAGACGGAACAACAATAATGAAGAGCATCAAATAGTAGTAAGAAAAATTATGCCACAATAACACCTCACATCATCCTATTTTGTTTGTTTGTTTGTTTGTAAAAACGAATGAAGTATGAGAGACATGTGATTTGGCTGAAGTTTGAGTCTTTCTTGCTAGAATAATATGCTGAAGCGGTAATAATGTACTTATATATATTTCAATATTCGTAGTATAAGATGAGGTTGAACAAAAAAAAAAAAAAAAAAAATTTAACTGAACATATAATAAAGGATACTTCAAATGCGGATTCCTTAATTACCCTTTTAAAGCGTTAAGTGTGTGTGTGTGTGTGTAAAATAATACAAGTATATGAAATAGCATCACCCTCTAGGTTAAATATAGTATGAAGTGAATAGAACTAGAGTGCTTCGAATGGAAGTGTGCATAAAGTAATTATTTTTATACAACACTTAAAGAGTAAAGGGTATATTGAGTTCATTTTTACAACTACAACATCCAAAAACTGAACTGTTAAATATGAAAAAATATATACCATAAATGTATTACTGCTCTGCCTATATGCTTATAACTGCCGTATTTATAAAGTGCTGATGCTGAAAATTAGTTCACATAATTATTTTCAAAAATTAACGTACTGACTTGAAAATGGGCATAATCGAATAAAATGCACACCCACCTCCCATACAAAAACATGTTTTGAAATGTATTTTTTCTTACTTTATGCAAGAAAATATGGAGTAATTTAATTTAAATATACATAGTACATTAAGTTATTCTAATAACAGAATTATTGGATTAGAAAATGAGCAAAATCGCAGTTAAATTACACCTACCTCCCATACAAAATTACCCTGTTGAAAGGCTTTTTTCAAACATTACACATAAAAATGCAAAGATATTCAACTGAAATTTGGTACATAGAGTTATTTTAATGATAAAATAAACATATTAAAAAATAAGCATAATCGGATCAAAACTACATCTACCTCTCATACAAATTGATGCTTCCGTATATGTGTATGCATACAATTTATGCATGAAAATATAAAGCTATCAATCTGAAATTTAGTGAGGACGATTATTTTTTACCGTATAACAAAAATAATTGCTAATAGACTGAATCGAATAACAATTACATCTACCTTCCATACATATTGATGTTCCTGTAAAGGTATTTATACATTTTGTGAGTGAGAATATGAAGATATCAATCTGAAACTCCGTAAACACGACTATTTTTATTATATTTTAGGAACAGTTGAGAATGAGCCATATCGGTTAATAATTACGCCTACCTTCCATACAAGCTTATGTCCTCGAAAGGCATGTTTTCACATATTATGCACCAGAATATGAAGTTATCACGTTGAAACTGGATACTTCCGATTATACGTATACATAATTGCTTTAACGAATGCGAAATTGGTCAGAGTCAGATGGAAACGTCGCATAACTCTCATACGAAAGTAAATTCTTATCTTCATTTGACGCTTGAAAATATCTATAAAGATATAGGACTCATCACTCAGTTCGACTCATACGATTATTTTTTTTATATTTCAAGTACATGGACAAACCTTAAATATCACAAGAATTGTCAATTACTTACAGACGGCTGGCTGTCATACCTGAGGAGTGAGAGGAGAGGAGAAACACATCGGAAACTACACTGGAAGACTATTTTTTAGAAGAGATTTTTGAGGTCATAAAATTTTAGTCAATATATTTTTAATATTGGTGTTTGAACACTTAATCAATTGGTTGCATTAGGCTTTCTAATATTGATAGTAATTTTTGAAAATTCTTATATAGAAGTGGATCAGTCGAAGATCACCATAGATAATAATTTCCCCAAGCACAAAGGCATGGGAAGTCCATATTTCAAATTGTAAGAATGTCTACTGACATTATTTCTCGATACATCTCTCCATTAAAACATTCTTCATTCACAAATAAGACCATGTATACTAGTATATAGAATTGAAATGATAGAACAAGAAACCACAGTGGGGTTGGATTAAATTCAGTGTTACAAATTCTTCTACGTACAACATGTTGTATGTATGTATATAAACATCAGTAGTATACATTATTCTTGAATCATGTATTCGTTACTTCTTTCTGGTTTTATTCTCTTTACTTTTTTTTTTATTGTAATTTTGTATATTTTTATACCCTGCATAATGCAATATGCATGGTATATTCATTTCGGTCAGATGTTTGTGTCCACTTGAAGGAATCTCCGGAGATATAAACATAGATATATATTCGTGATCAGCGTCGATTAAATTTTCGATTTAACGATGTCCGTCCGTCCGTCCGTCCGTCCGTCCGTCCGTCCGTCCGTCCGTGAAGGAATCTCCGGAGATATAGACATAGATATATATTCGTGATCAGCGTCGATTAAATTTTCGATTTAACGATGTCCGTCCGTCCGTCCGTCCGTCCGTCCGTCTGTCTGTCACCTGGCTGGTTCGCACGATAACTTGAGTAAATATTGAGCTATTTCGATGAAATTTGGCACAAGTAACCTATGATCCAAGGGTACGGAGGGGATTGATATTGGGCATGATCGGTCAATAACCACGCCCACACCAAGCATTCAAAGCGACTAACCTCGAAATTTTCAAAATCTTTAACTTGTTATAACACACATAATATACCACTTGGGACAACAATATTTGGAACATAGACTTATATTATACTACTATATAACCTCGCCAAAAGTGGTTGAGCCACGCCTACTTTTTAGCGTAGCTCTCATACAAAGTGTATGTACTTCTTTTAAATTGAAACAGCTGTAACTTCGGCAATCTTGTGTCTAGAATAACTATAATTGATACTTAAATTAATATCGTATTCGGAAATAATCTGGCAGAAAATCAGTGTGCCAGGCCTACTCCTTCATGGGTCTCCCATACAAAGTCGAGGGAATTAAACTAAAATTGTAAGCTCCATAGCTTACAAACCATTTAGCCTAGGACAACGAGATTTAAGGTATGGATTAGTATTCTACAAGCAATTAAACTCACAGGAAATGGGCGCACCACGCCAACTGTTTATCGTAGCCCCCATACAAATTTTAAATTGAAACAGCTGTAACTTCTGCATCCTTCTGTCTAGAACAATCATAATTAACACTTAGGTTAATATGGTAGTCGGAAATAATCTGGCAAAAAATCAGCGTACCACGCCCACTTCTTATTGGGGCTCCCATACAAAGTTGAGGAAATTAAACAAAAATGTTAACCACCATAACTTAGAAACTATTCAACGTAGGACACCAAATTTAAGGTGTGGAAAAATTAATTGGATTTACTAGAAAGTGGTAAGCCACGCCCACTTTTTATATAGCTCCCATACTAAGCCTCGGAATTATCTTAAAATCCTTTTACTTCGTCAAAGTCAACCATATTTCGGGTGTAAATTAGTAGTATATGCAAAAATTGTTTCTCGAAAAGTGGAAATAAAAGAAAAGTTGGATATTCGAGTAAACTTTTTATATATAAATCTACATATGCAGGGTATAGTTTGGTCGGCCCCAGCCGACTGTAAGGAGATTTTTATTTTTCTTCTTGTTTTAATTTATTTATCTTAAATCATTCTGCTGCAATGTTTAAATAGCATTTGTAGTATACAGACATATTTGTACATAGTACAAAGATGTATGTATAATATGTTGTGCTTAAATATGTATGTCCATACTCGAATCTTTGTATATCACTTTATATCACTGTATATCACATATATATGTAATTGTAAATACACAAACATATATGTACTCATCCATATGTACGTATGGGGAATGACATCAAGTTTAAATGAGCGGATCTGTTTTTAATTGTCCCGCCAAATGTAATTAATCTCATTTCGTTGTAACTACAGGGTATGAGATTATCATCATCATGTACTCTCTCTATTTTTATACCATGCATAATGCAATATGCATGGTATATTCATTTCGGTCAGATGTTTGTGTCCACTTGAAGGAATCTCCGGAGATATAGACATGGATATATATTCGTGATCAGCGTCGATTAAATTTTCGATTTAACGATGTCCGTCCGTCCGTCCGTCCGTCCGTCCGTCCGTCCGTCCGTCCGTCTGTCTGTGACCTGGCTGGTTCGCACGATAACTTGAGTAAATATTGAGCTATTTCGGTGAAATTTGGCATAAGTAATCTATGATCCAAGAGTACGGAGGGGATTGATATTGGGCATGATCGGTCAATAACCACGCCCACACCAAGCATTCAAAGCGACTAACCTCGAAATTTTCAAAATCTTTAACTTGCTATAACTCACATAATATACCACTTGGGGCAACAATATTTCGCTCATAGAGTTACATTATACTACTATATAACGTCGCCAAAAGTGGGTGAGCCACGCCTACTTTCTAGCGTAGCTCCCATACAAAGTGTCTGTACTTCTTTTAAATTGAAACTGCTGTAACTTCTACAATCTTCTATCTAGAATAACCATAATTGACACTTAGATTAACACAGCAGTCAGAAATAATATGGCAGAAAATCAGTGTGCCACGCCCACTCCTTCATGGGTCTCCCATACAAAGTCGAGTGTATTAAACTAAAATTTTAAGCTCCATAGCTTACAAACCATTTAGCCTAGGACAACGAGACTTAGGGTATTGATTAGTATTGTACGAGCAACTAGGCTCACAGAAAATGAGCGCACCACGCCCAGTGTTTATCGTAGCCCCCATACAAATTTTAAATTGAAACAGCTGTAACTTCGGCAATCTTATGTCTACAATAACCATAATTGACACTTAAATTAATATCGTAGTCGGAAATAATCTGGCGAAAAATCAGCGTACCACGCCCACTTCTTATTGGGACTCCCATACAAAGTTGAGGAAATTAAACAAAAATGTTAACCACCATAACTTAGAAACTATTCAACGTAGGACACCAAATTTAAGGTGTGGATTAACATTGAAAAATTAATTGGATTTACTAGAAAGTGATAAGCCACGCCCACTTTTTATATAGCTCCCATACTAAGCCTCGGAATTATCTTAAAATCCTTTTATTTCGTCAAAGTCAACCATATTTCGGGTGTAAATTAGTAGTATATGCAAAAATTGTTTCTCGAAAAGTGGAAATAAAAGAAAAGTTGGATATTCGAGTAAACTTTTTATATATAAATCTACATATGCAGGGTATAGTTTGGTCGGCCCCAGCCGACTGTAAGGAGATTTTTTTTATTTATTTTTACTACTACATACTTATATAGTAATACATATATGCATGCATACATTTAAGTATGTGAAAGTCATATTGTGGCAGTGGAAGTGTTGTCAATGATAAGTATTTAATATGGGTTGACTACTAGTAGTATACTCATATATATGATATTTATAGTAAAGAATGCAAGGAAGATACAAAAGAAAAATAAAAAAATCAAAGAATAAAGATAGAAATAGTTATTTTAAAATACCATTGCAGCAACATTTAATTTGACATGATGGATACGGATATGTGCAACCAATAAGACGGAGAGTGTGAAATATAATATTTTAAAGAGGCAAAGAGTGAAAGAGATAGTTTGAGAGAAAGAGAGAGTGAGAGAGAGAGACAAAGCATCAAAAATTAATTAATTTAAAGTTTTCTTTGATTTCTTTATAAATAATTGTGAATATTAAAAGCCCAAATACAAGCGACATATGATAGCATTTTTCTCTTGACTTTGTAAAATTAATGGAAATATATATGAAATTCTTGCAATTTTTATGTAACATAATTGTGTAAGAAAGAAATTCAGAAATTTTAAAAATTAGATTTTTGTATATTTAAAGCACTGCAGTATGAAACAATAAAGTTGTTGTAAGCAGATTTTTGACAGAATTAAAAATTGTGATTATTTACTTGCAACTTTTCTTGGATATTCATAGAATTATCGGTAATTTCGAATGGGTTTCGTGTGTTGTTCATTTCACGTACTAAATTCATTCCAATATCTTAAGCTTTAATTTAAGTCCTGCAAAAGTCAGCTACGAGATATATTTCTGCCACGAGACCAATTCAAGATCAATAAAGAATATTGATTTCTCGAAATTGTTACGAGGGCAAGATGAAGTATCTAGGGTCTACAAACAAAGAGTCCCGGCGTCTTGGACAACACAGCATCGTTGACAATTACACTTTTGAGGTGTTGAAGGACTTCGTCTATCTTGGAACCAGCATCAACCACTCAGCCTGAAGGTCATGCGTAGGATAACTCTTGCTAAGCGGTATTACTTTGGGCTGAGTAAGCAATTGAGTAGTCGAGCTCTCTCTCGAAGATCGAAAATCACACTCTACAAGTATCTCATCATGCCTGTCCTAACATATGGCGCTGAAGCCTGGACAATTTCCACCTCGGATGAGAGGATGCTTGAAGTTTTCGTGGGAAAAGTTCTGCGCAGGATCTTAGGACCTATTTGCGTTGGTGGCGAGTATCGAATGAGGTACAACGATGAGCTGTATGTGCTGTACGTTGACACTGACCTAGTCAATCGAATTAAAATCCGGCTCCGGCTAGATTACGTCGAGCGAAGGCATGAAGACGCTTCAGCGAAGGGGATATTTAATTCGGCATCCGCTGGAGGATGACGCAGAAGAGCAAGACCAAACCTTCGTTGGAAGAACCAAGTTTTGGGTAACTTGGAGGTGTTTGGAATATCCAATTGGCGCCAGGAAGCGAATAATAGAGAAGACTGGCGCCGTATTATATGTTCGGCCTCAATCGATCATCGATTGTTATGGCCGCATAAGAAAGAAAGAAAGAATTTGAAGCTCTCAAGTCTCTATATAATGCATGGTTTTTTATTTTACCCGATCTATGATAAATTTGTAAAAGCAACATATTCGATGACTATTTTAATCCTTTCATAAAAAATTTGAACCAGACAGAAAATTCTTGATTTTAGTTAATTTCATACAAAAAAAAAAAAATGATGGATTCAAATTTATTAATACTTATAAATTAAAGTATATCAGAATTTGTTGTTTGTTGTTGTTGTTGTTGTTGTTGTTGTTTTTATTTTATTTTTCTTCTTTTCCTTAATTTTTATTCTTTAGAGTCTAATGAAGCATTTAACCGCAAAAGATGTCAACAACAATAACAACGACGAAACAAGTACAATTAATCTAATAGCTATTAAGTGAAGTATAAAAAAAAAACAAAATACAAAAACAAAAAAAGAAGGAGCAAAACAAAAATTTAATAATACGATTAAGTGTGCTTATAGCAGCTTAAGTGCATCCTTACAATTGTGTTATACAATAAGGAAGGCGCTAATATGTGTGTAGGTACTAGGTACTAGTAATGATAATGGTAGTAGTAATAGTAGATAGTAGCAGTAGTTGTAATACTGTAGCTTACTTAATTCTATCTAATACAAGTATTTAGTACAATGCATATGTAGTAGTAGTAGTAGTAGTAGTAGTAGTAGTAGTG
Organism: Megamerina dolium; assembly: GCA_963854835.1. Lineage (NCBI taxonomy): Eukaryota > Metazoa > Arthropoda > Insecta > Diptera > Megamerinidae > Megamerina > Megamerina dolium. The sequence goes on from OY978528.1 coordinate 11,102,135, forward strand.
TTCGAAATAGTTTGTTTTCCATGGCGAAAGAGTTACATGATGTTATTGTTGCCGTGTTGTGTTGACAAATGAAAGATTAAAAGTCAAAATGATTAATTATTTTAGTTGTTTGTTGTTGTTGTTGTTGTTGTTGTTGTTGTTGTTGTTGTTTGGTCGCTTTTATATTGCATAGTTTTAACCTCAACGCAAATGTTCGTTAGTCAGTTGATATATTGTACATGAAAGTTGATTGTGGTAACTCTGAATGGCTGGATGAATGAATAAGAGACTGATTCTATGGAAAAATATTGCATTTTGATTTGTTTCTCTTACTCTCTCTCTCTCGTTGACTTGAGAAAAACTTATAAATAGGACTATCAAAATGCAACTTCCATAATGAGGATTTCCTAAGTAAAGACACTGTCGAACTGACTGACTGAGCTTCATGAATAATTGAGGCACCAACCGAATGTCAGACTGCAAAGTATATACAAACACAAAGAAAAAAAATAATAATAAATACGATTGTTGAGCTTTCATAAACAAAATCAAGCATATCTGGAAGAATATAACTAAATACTGACAAAACTAAGACAATGCGAACATTTGAAGAATTTTGCGACAGACCATCACCACCACCATCATCATCATCATTGTCGTTATCGTCATAATGATTTCGTTTTTGTAAAAGTTTCTCTGATTTGAACGAGTTGCTTCCTGTTAGTGTGCTTGTAGTTAGATATGATTTTACTGGTAGTAGCAATAGTAGATCTTAGCCACTGTGTTGTCATGCTTGCAGCACGTTCACATCATGAACTATACGTACATATTTTCTAATGTAGTACGCCATCATTGTAAGGCTTTGAAAATGGCAAGTTGCAAGTTGCAAGTGTACGTAGTTGCAATGCAATTGTTTAGAACTGTTTAAAACTTATAACATTCTGCGAAATTGATTTTGAAACTTTTACCTTTTTCATCAACACACACACACACACATACACACACACACGCACTCAGTCAGTCAGTCCGTAAGTTTGTCAAATCGAGTTGCCTTCATTCATTCATTTATTCTCAACAAATTTCTTTGCCATTTATGTCGTTGAAAAGGACTCTACTATATGTCTCTGTGTGTGGTATGTGTGTACGTGTATGTGTGACATGTAAAAGTTTACTTAACAAGAATTTATATTTAATTGTTTTGCTATATTTTAATGCTTTCAACTTTTTAGATGCGTACTTATACGTCTGTATACTTGTTTGACTTTATACCCCGATAGGGTAGGTAGGTAAATAATATGTGTATGTGTACCTTGAGTAAATTGTACTTAGCTATTTGCGGTAGTGTTTTAGAGTAAAGGGATACCTTAATTGCTGTGTGTATGTACTCTCTGTGAAAACTTTTTTCATACACAAGCAACAAAACATGCATTTAAATTTCATAGAAATTCAATGTATTGTATGACAAATTTTAAATATTAATTGATCTATTCTATTGATCTACTATATATTGTGAAAGAAAGCAATGCTTGTATGAATAAATAATTGTTTGTATAAATAAAATCATATTGTAATTTTAAAGTTCTATACAAAATATTTGCAATTAAATAATAAATGTAGAAAATTTTGTATAAATTTCTGTTCTATGTTGAATGTGATAAATTACGACTTTTCATTCGTTTATAAAATATATGCACATAATTCTCGCATAGTTCATGAGATGGCATGCATTTATGATGTGTGTGTGGAAATTAACAAATCAATTTTGAAATCACTTTCTTTCGCAGTAACGGCTTCATTGGCATCCTCGCATAATTTATATCAGGTGTAGTAAAAAGAAATCCATTATTTTTTCCAATAGATGGCTTTAGTTGTTGTATACGTGTTGCTAGATGGCGTTCGAAAGATAAGATTTCGTACTACATTAACTTTTCAGGCAGTTTTGTGATTGTTTGACTCAGTATTGCTGGAGCACGCGTCAAAAATGGACACCAGTAAAGAAAAAATACACCATATTTTACAGTTCTGCTTCGATAAAGGCGAAAACGCAAGCCAAACGGCTGATAATGTGCATGCATAGTGTTTATGGTCCTGATACCATAACAGCCAATCACGTGCAATTTTGGTTTTGTCGATTCCGTTCCGGTAATTTTGATGTCAAAGATGCACCATGCTCTGGAAGGCCATTTGTCGAAAATATCGATAAAATAATGGAAATCGTCGAGTCTCACCGCCATGTAAGCACTGTTTCTATTACCCAGGAGCGCTAAACATTGCACAAAAAACCATTTGAAACCATTTAAATAAGGCTGGATACAAAAAGAAGCTCGATGTATGGGTGCCACACGAGTTAACGCAAAAAAGACCTCACGGACTGAATTTCCATCTGCGAATCGCTGCTGAATCGCAACAAAATCGAAGCGCATGGTGACTGGTGATGAAAAGTGGGTTATTTATGACAACGTCAAGCGAAAACGGTCGTGGTTGAATCACGATGAGCTGGGGCAAACGGTGGCCAAGCCAGGATTGACGGTCAGGAAGGTTTTGCTATGTGTTTGGTGGGATTGAGAGGGAATCATCTACTATAAGCTGCTCCCATACGGAAAAATCCTAATTCGGCCATGGCCAATTCCTGATTTTGCTGGTGAAAAACTCGCCTCAAGAGAAGGTTGTAAAAATCGACTGTCCCAGTTTTTTGCCAACAAGGACGAGGGTTTCTATGAGAGTGGCATTATGAAATAACCCTCAAAATGGCAACAAGTTATCGAACAAAACTGTTGCAAAATAAAACCTTCAATTTAAAGCAAAACTAATGGATTTCTTTTTACTAGACCTTTTATTAGGTAAATACTCATTTAGTTCTACGAAATAATAAAAATGTTGCATTACACCATTTGCCATTTGCTCTTATTTTGCCTCTATATATTATATGGGTATGAATGTCGCATCCGCATATTGACTCTCATTACCAATTAAATGACAAGTAAATTTATGAAAATCAAATGGTTTTATGAGTCAAGTTCTGACATATCGAAGAATCGAGAATATGAATATAATGTGTTCAAAATACTTGCAGGGACATAAGAGGCGCATAGGAATAAGAGATGGAAAGATCTAATCTTCTGTGACGACAGAATCAGTGATAAGAAATAGTTGAGCCAAAATGATAATTCGTTTGGAGCCAGCTCACATAATTTAAGGAATTACATATAAGGACAAGAGTTATGTAGATATCTGTGGAAGCATCAAGGTCATGAAAGCAATAAATATTTCCAAAAGGTATTGTCAAGTATAAAATATGAATTGCCAGTGAAATATTCTATACGCGAATATTTATCTCTATTCAGTTTTGAAGGCTAAATGAGTATGACAGTAAGTAAATTAGTAGAACTATTCTAATATCCTCTTATATAGAATTTAAATATCAAATCATCACATCATCTTTGTGTATTTACTATAATATAGTTAATCTCAATTCTATTGTAAGTTCATGAATGTTACAAATATAGAGCAGCGATGAACCAAAAGACTGAGAACCAGAGAATTCATTTTAATACAAAATAATTGTGTCAGCTAGCTTACACGTGCAACGATTTAATAATTACGCAAAACAAAAGAAAATATAAAAAAAAAAAATAAAATAAAAAAAAAAGAAACTTATAACATAACAACAACACAAAAACTTTGAATGTACGATTATTTTGTATATATATATGCATACATATTTAGCATTGTGTTTATATAGTACATGTATCGTAGTTACCACCAGCATCATTACTTTCATTAGCAGTAGAATATAAATGTGCGCATTTTACGTCTAAACACGCAAAAACTCGCTAAAAATTCATTAATTCATGCGATGCTATGTATGCTCACACTACACTGTACTACCACACTACATGTGTATCTATGTGATGTGCTGAATTTTGATCCTTTAGTGCGCTTAGCGCATTTTACCAAGAAGCTTAACGAATTTTGCGCGTATTCTCTACCTTAATACAAGTGTATTGCTACTAACTATTTACCATGTATCGTAAAATAGTACAAGTTACACGTGTATATCATAGATTATAAATTTAATATAAATATTGTATGTATTCGTACGATATCTCTATAAAATGTGTAGGGAAAAACTAGTGAAAAATTGCAGCAACATGAGCAAGCAACAACATGTGTGTGTGTGAGTGTGTGTGTGTATGTAATACTTAAGCTTCTATTTAATATACTAAAGGCGTTTGCATTAGATGCATTCAAAAATGACTAGCAAGTAATTTGTGTGATAATACTTGGTTGTAATAGTATAGAGTAGTAGTAGTAGTAGTAGTACATAGTAGTGGTAGTAGTGGTAGTAAATACAATGCTTAGTAAGTAATGTAATACTTTTGACGCTTTACAATATATCGTACATAGTACATAGGAAAAGTTGTTGGAAGGATTTTGTATGCAATTTGCACTTAGTCCATGTATATCCTTACAAATAATTCATATAATTTGTTATTATAATTTTTTTTAAGTATATTGAAAAGTATCAAAGGGATCAAAACTACTTTTATAGCAAAGTGAAAAAAATAAGAAAAATAAGAAAACCCAAAGAAATGTACAAACCAAATAATCAATGTATGAGATGACAGTGTTTAGCACAATGGAAATGTGCTACCATTCACGTATATATACGAGTGTTGTGTTTGTGGCATGCTTTTAAAATAATTGACGCGAAATCTTTTGTTATTCTCTTGTGCTAGTGTATAAATAGAAATTGAACTGAATACATTGGCTCCATGGTTTTTTAGTGAATTACTATTTGAATTACTTTAACAGCATACGTAATTTGAAATGTTTTAGTTGTATTAAATTCTCACTTCGAACCATTGCACCAACGGACAATACTTGATATTCAATATTTGATGAGATTGTTTGTAGCACTCATTGGAATTCTTCTAAAATAATGGATTGATAAATGATGTTTAACAAACAATTGACCATAGATTTGTGATCGAATTGTTGTGCCTGATTCATTTGAATAAGATTAGATGATCTCAATAAATAAATTGTGTTTTTCTATTCTTGATAATGTGTTGGTTCCAAGATCCTGGCGAAGGAGTCGATATAGAGTTCGACTGCCTCTTTTGACAACTTCTTGGTACTAATACTAAAAAAGGGGTATATACAATTATGGGGGCCTTTTGAACACAAATAGGTATAGTTTTCATGCCAAGCCAAGCAACTCCAATAAAATGATTTAGATCGATCAGATTGATATGGTTTATGCTGAAAATTTTGTTGTGTAACAGAGTTTTTTTTTAGGCCACGAAGCAGTGGAGAAGCCATGGGAGGGGATCAGAGCGATAGATACCACCCTTGGCCGATGGATTTGTTCGAAAAGAAAAATAATAATATAATAGAGATTTAAAAATCATTCATTAACATTTTTTTCTTATACATATTTTTCATCTTATCATCCCTTCCCAAAATCCTGGCTACCACACTGTCACGAATTATGTACATACCCAAGCACATGCTGAAGATGCTAGGCAATATCGTAAGGAACCGATTTTAAAGAGACCATTCCAAAAGGTCAGAATCAGAGGTTTTCATGGCAAATTATTACTGTAGGAAGAATGGACAATTGCTCGTTGACTTACTGACTTACTTCTGTGGCCATTACAACCAAAAAACGATTTAAGCAGAATCTAGCATGCTTTGCGAGCCAGATTTTTCTTTTGCTAGTTGGCGCCAGTTCGAAATTTCAAGCTCTGACAAGTTCCTCAGTACTTGACGGCAGACGGAGATTAGATCCGCCGTCGTCCACCAGCGGGCTCCGAATATAACATCTTCTTAGCCGCAGCGTGTTCCATTCCATTCGCTCGAAAAGACCTAGCCAGTGCAGCAACTGAATTTGAACTACTATGTCGATAGTTTACGTAAATAGGTTCAAAGATCTTGGGTAGGAGGACTTTCCTCTTGAAAAGTCGGAGTATTCTCTCATCTTAGGTGGAAATTGTGCAAGCTTCGGCGCCATATGTAAGGACAGGGGCATGGTGAGAGATCTGTAGGGTGTGGTTTTCGTTGTTTGAGAGAGGGTCCGACTTCGCAATTGCTTACTTAGCACAAAGTTGCACCTGTTAGCAAGCAGGTTCTTTTGAGATATCTCCAGGCTGACGTCATTACAGTTGTTGATGCTGCTTCCAAGATAGATAAAGTCCTTCACTACTTCAAAAGCATAGTTATCAACAGTGACGTGCTGTCCAAGACGCTGAGACTCTTTATTTTTTGATACTAGGAGAGAGAGACTTTTGTTGAAGACTGGTGGTCATTATTTGAAGATATACATTATATTTTTATGAAATTTGCATGGATTCGAATTGAGGGTATACCACTCTTTCAGACTCGGAAGACCAGCTGAGCTATGGTTGTCCACAAGTTTAAATGATCGTTTTTAGAAAACGGCATAAGGGCAAATTTAAGAAGAGGGATCGATCAAGGAAGAAATCAACAACAATATCTGGAGGTTTGACAAACAATTTCTTCATCGATTACTCCATACTTTAAAAAGGTGAGAGTCGTAAAGAAAAATCGTATCGTATCGAAAGAAAAATCTTTTCGTTATAAAAGTTGCCTCAGCCGGGGATTTAACTCACCTACCTAGGGATCAGAAGGCACTAACGCACTAACCACGAGGTAATAAATTATTTATAAAACTTTAATGAAATAGTAACCTTTTGTGAAACAAAAAAATAAAATATATTCGCTTGCAGTAAAATTTAATAAAAATGTACAAATTCAAAGAAGTAAAAATGGAATTGCGAAAACGCAATAATAAGCAATAATAATGATAAACACATAAATGCTGTAATCAATTGCCAATCCATTGTATTTCAACACATATCGTACGTATGATGATTCTGGACATTTAATATACATCTAAAGGCTACTGTTGAAGTACAAAAAATCAAAAAAAAAAAAAAAAAATAAAAATAAAACCTCATTACATGAATGTCAAAAACAGTAAAATGGCATTGACAAATTATTATTACACACACTCACACTCACTACGCAATGAATGAGCATTTTTTATTTTATTTCATTTTCCATGTTTTTTTTTTCTTTTTTTTTTTGGTTTTTCAATTGAGATGCTTACTACTTAGTCTCATATAAAAGAGGATAACAAAAGATTGACCATAATATGAAATTGTGCTTATATGTATGTGTACTTATGTATTCGTGTGTGTGTGTGTGTGTGTGTGTGTGTTGGTAGTACATATGTAATATAAATTTTATGTGATTGCATTGGTGTAAAAGTGTTGGCAATTTGTTATAGCTAAAAGTAGTAGTCAAAGATGATGTTGAAGCAAAGAGAAAATGAAATGTGGATTGTGAATGAGCGTATTCACATATTCACCTACATATACTCGTACGTAGACATTGATAATAACAAAAGCCAAAGAAAAATTCAATTAGAAGAAACTTTCAAAGATGTCCAATAAGTAGTGTAGTGTACCATAAATAATATATATATGCAATTGTGTTGAGCGATGACTGTGTAGATTTGATGTCTAGCACATAAAGCTTGTACGATGTGATGATGATGATGATGATGATGATGATGATGATGATGATGATGATAATGGTGATAATATCATGATAAAAAAGTAGTGAAGAGTGAATATGCATTTGTACATTTTTTGACTTGCAAAATTTAAGAACTAAAGGGGATTTTAAGAACATACATACATACAATATTGCGTTGGGTAGAAAGCCATGAAATAGATGTCGTTATGATGGAACCATTTTTCCTTTAATATAAATGTTTTGCGGCTTTAACTAAACACTTTTACTAGGCTTATCATCAACTCAACATCAAGAGTATATTGGTTTCAGTTACGGTTCAAACTGCCTCGAAGGGGCACACTTATTCGCTAACTCAAACAATTTTGAGCTTAAAATAAAGGATTGGCTCCTCTTCTCTTCTCATATCTGCAGCTTTTGAAAAATTTCGTGCATTAGGTGGCCCAATCCTATCCTTCTAGCATGTGTGCCAAGAACGCAGTGGTCTGTTACTACACTAGTCGTGACCCTCAAAACGCTTCCTTCTAGACTGAGCAGACTTTTTGTGTGGTTCCAGTACAGCCGTGGCCAGATCTGTTGCGCGATCTTGCCCGTGATAGAGCGTGTCTAGAGGTAATTTGTCTTGTCTGTCATTCTCCTCTTTATTGTTAGCTGACAGATGCTGAATGGAGTGCCCATGCTTGCAAAATAAGGAGAGAGTTCTAGCGTCGTCCGCCCTGCAATTGCTTGGAACACTGATTACACTGCTCAGCCATCTAATCGAGAGATCTGCGGCAGTGAATCGTGATCTTGGATGTTAAGATGTGTGATCCAAGTGCTTTGATAGCAGCTTGGCTGTCAGAGATAATACTAATATCGCTCATGGAAATTTAATTTTCTCTGACTATAGATAGGGCTACGTCTATTGCCTTAACCTCTGCTTGGAAGACACTACAATGGTTAGGCAGCCTGAAAGTGTGGTTGAGTCCTAGGGTATCTGAGTATATCCCTCCGTCCACGGCCACATTACGCTTGGAATCGTCAGTGAAGATTAGATTGTATTTATCCAGAAGATCTGCGGTGTCCTCATCCCAATCCCTCTTGAAACTCATGTTGAACTCGAAAGTTGGGATGGTGTAATCCAGTTTTCCAATATCAGTTGTTTGATTGATTATCAAGGAATGACCTCTTTGATGTTGCAACCACTGATCTGGCGCCCTTATTCTAAGGCTCGTTATGGCCGCAGATTGCATTTAGGAAAGATTGCAGTGGAATTATTATTTCTTATGCTCTGGTTGGTGTAGTTCTTAATGCGTCTGTAATTATTATACAAGCCGATCGTTGTATTTTACAGATTAGGTTTCGGTTAGCTGCTATCTGCAAAGCAATCTACCAGACTAATGTTCCATATGTTAGAACAGGTCTAACTATAGCTGTATAGATCCAGTGCCTGATATTTGGTTTAAGACCCCATGTCTTGCCTATTGCCCTTTTACAGGCATTTAGAGCAACTGATGCCTTCTGGACTGTGGACGATCGGCAAGTAATTGGTATTTATCTTGGCAGTCCGAATTTCTGAAAGAGAAAGAGCTCTGTGACACAGCTCGAAAGACTTTTCATAAGCGCCTCATATGGAAGAAATGTTGGGTTGCAAAAATGAATAGGGTTCGGCCAAACGATCGTTGAAAATTTTAGTGGCTATTTGTTAATTTTTAATTGTTTTAATGCTCATTTTATATCACAGCCTATCTACAGGAGGCTAGAAAAGATTGAGGTGGTAAAACTTATGGTATGGTGGGTCGCTCATCCATTTAATTTCTCTAGCGGTGCTTCGTGGGCCACTTTTTCGAAATTTTGGTTTCATGCGTCAATTTAAAAATTTCATCAATCGCCATGAAATTGCCTATTTGATGGCCTATTATTGAAGGCGCAATATTTTTGGTCCCCTAGAGACGGAATATTATGAATAAAGAATTTTTTTTTGGCAATTTTTCCAACTTCACAACTTGTGAGCCAAATTTTAAAATTCATCAAACGTTACGAAATTTTCTATTTTGTTATTTTTCTACTAAATTAAATATTTTTAGTCTATGTGAGCTAGAATTCACATTAAAAAAAATTTGCTCCCACCTTAATATACCGCCTTGATTAAAAAGTTCCCGGAATAACCACCGTTCCCATCGTTCCAGTTTGAGTTCTGTTTTTTTTTTTTTTTTTTTTTCGTTAAGTTGGTACATCTGTTGTTGATATTTCCTCTAAATGTTAGCGTCATAGCTTGACATTACGTAGCCAAGAGTACATCTATCTCTGTCTGTGTTGGCGATATTTTGCAATTTTCAATCAATTTTATGCAAAAAAGAGACCGTGTTGACGTCGCAAAAGACATGATTCAAGGACACTAGAGCTCTCTTTATTTTAACAATTCAATTTTATTCGATTTTTGTATGTAAAGCATATATCCTTAAAATGTTCTTAAATGAGCAGATAATAAACATGAACTCATTCCATTGTAACAACACAATTCACTTTTGTTATTTGTTGTCATCTTAAATGCATTACGTATATGCTTAGAGACAAGCGATAACAATTGCCATCGAGTTATGTATTTGAGATTATACTGTTATATACTGCTACTCGCTCCCTCCCACCATTGCTACTTGAACTGTTTTTATGCATCATTTGGTTGTTATGTGTGTGTGTGTGTGTGTGTGTCTGTGTGCGTATATGCAATTCAATTCGCCACAATGTTAATCATAAAAATTTAATGAATTGCAAAATGGCAAAGCAATGATATGCACTCATTCTTATTTGCCATGCAACTGGTCGGTTGGGTTTCTTACACCGCCACACGTCTCACTGTTTAATTTACTTTCATTTTATTTGTATGGCTTCTAGTTTTTATCTTTATTTTTATTTTTATTTTTATTTTTTTTCAAATGATAAAGATGCTGCTTACAAAGTTGCTGCCTTCTTTCCTGCTTGTTGTCACTTTTACAACATACTTTCATGTTGACAGTATACTTTCAGCAATTTTGTTGCTTACTCACTGCCTGTATGTATGTACTCGATTAATTTTATTATTACTCTCGTACTTAGTTTTGTGTACGAGTAATGCTCCCTCTGTAATGCGTATGTGGGTAAGAAAAATTCGAAAAAGAAAAAAAAAAATAAAAGCAACAATCAGAAGAAAAGAAGAAAGTGAAAACAACCAGAAAAACAACAACAATGAATAGTGTCAGCTTGAAAAATACATTGCATTTTTTATTTGTCCCATAATTTTGCCATTTTATAACTTTATTCTTATATACATCTGCGTATATCAGCTCATACTTGTATAAATTATTTTCGCTTTTCATCGTCTTTACCTTCTACTTCTCCTTCCTATTTGCTATAAAACGTCTTCAATACAATGAAGCATGTTTCGAGATGATCCTCATAAGTATATTGTACTGAATAGCATTTAAAGTGTCAGCATTTTGTCAGTTAATTTGTCTTTTGCACTTACTCGTATTGTATGTATGTAGTGGTGTATGTAAGTGTTGTATGTGATTAAATAAAATTATTCTTTATTTTTTTTTATGCACAAATTTCCAATGACCTAAATTCTATATGGTTGGTGGTGGTTGTACAAAAATGTACAATGGTCAATTTGAAATCAATATTGAAGATTAGTTGAATGGAATTATTGAAATATATGTACTTAAGCACTTCTCTACCATTGAGCCATTGTAATAAAGTGTAAACTTTGCAAAATTACTTTTTGGCCACAAAAGTTAATAAACTCATGTATTAACTGCTTTAAGTATGTATATAAGTATAGTATTGTATGTATTGTGGATTGTATATAATAAGCTGATATTTGTGCTATTCATTTGTACTACTACAATACAAAATGATTACTATTTCACATTGAACATTGAACCACTAAGCAATATATAGTACATATGTAAGTAGTTAGTAAGTAGTAAATAAATAGAATAAAGCTACTTCAACATATACAAGTATATATGTATGTATATGTATAAGTAGGTTATGTCCATACAAATACTCTCATACATGTGTATGTTTTCATACAACAATATGTCAATTACCAGATATCCTGTTTTTTTTTTGGGGGGTTAATACAAAACGCAGGCACTCAGAAACACGTACACATATCGTATGTATGTATTTACACTTACCAAATGTGGGTAGTTCGTCTTAAGTAAGCAAAGTATATATGATCATGGTAAATAATAATAATGTATAGATACAATATATAGTACATCAACAATTTCAAACCAATACAATTTTGAGATTATGCTATAATGTAGTGGTGAATATTCAATTTTTCGATTTACTTTTGGATCAAGTGAACTATTCATCCTTAGGTAGGTGCATTAGGTTGTGGCATTTCTATACAAATAAAATATTTACACAGAGAAGTTCGAAATATTTGCTTTTTAATTATAAGATTGCCTTGTGCTTTCAGTAATTTTTTTGATAACTCGCAATTTTGTGTATCGTACTGTGAAATTGTTTGAGGATACTGATGGAGTACGAAACTGTCAAAGATCCGAGCCGTGAAGAAACGAATCGACCGAAAACTGCCGCTGCGAAAACAGAAAATCTTGTCACGGGAAATACAAATATCGCAAAAATCCATGTCTATGAAGATTTGGGATTCAGCGCGTACAAGCGACACACTGGACACCTGCTCACGGCCGTATTGGAGAGAAAACGCAAGCGAAAATCGAATACGTTACGCAGCCGTTAAGCTCACAGACAAATTCTTTTTACTGACGAGAAAATCTTAAACGTAGAAGAATCTTTCAATAAATAGAACGATTGTGTGTATGCTCGGTCATCCAGAGAAGCATCCCAACTTATCGCGAGTACCCAAAGAGGTCTCTACTCCAGCTCATAAGACAAAAACGACTTCATATCAACGGATGATTGGCCAGCTTATAGACCAGACCTCAATCCGTTGGATTACAAATTGTGGTCCGTATTAGAGGTCATGGTTTGCTCTACTCGACACCCAAATATTGAGTCATTGAAGCGAGCCCGTGTCAATTCAGTGGACAATTTCCCCATGCATGAAGTGCGTCGCGCTATCGATGAGTGGCCAGATCGTCTCAAGTCGTGCTGGAAGGCAAATGGAAGGGTGAAAATTTTTTGTTTTCATTTGGATTACCATAAAAACATTCAAAATAAAATTTTTAAAATAATTTCACATTCTTAATGATCTTGATGAGGACTACTTCAGAAAAAAGTTGATACGAAAATGTATATATAATATTGAATAGAATCATGATCTGAGTCATTTAGTTTTAGATTTGCATATGTCTATGACTCTCATAATAACCTCTCTGCCCATTTGTCTGCTTGTCACTCAGTCTGTGCCCATGATAACCGACGTAATTATTAAGCAATTTTGCTGAAAATTGGTATATGAGTGTACTTTTTACTAAAGGACAGACAAATTCGTGAATAGACAGAATTGGATGAAAATCACGCCTACCTCTCATACAAAAATATGTTTTGGAGTGTAAAATATATATTTATATTTTTTTTAGCGTACAAATATAGAGTTATAAAACTAAAATGTAGGCAAAATTGAATACAGATCACTCCTACTTCCCCTACAAATGTATGTTTTCATTTCTATGATGTCACAAATTGTGCAGAAAAAAAAAATATTAATAATTTAGTTATTATGCTGAAATTCGGTATATAAGATTATATTAACTAATTAATAAATATATTTGATAATGAAAGGAATTTTACAAAAAATACTCATACCTACCATACAAATCTACGCTTCGGTAAGTATGTTTTCACATATTTCACACCAAACCATGGAGCTATCAAGTCAAAACTTGGCGCATAAGATTATTTTAACCAAAGAATAGATATATATGAAAATGGGCGAGGTCACATAAAAACCACGCCTACCTCCCATATAAAAATATGTTTGCAAATGGTATGATTAACTGATTTTTGTACAAAAAGTAAAGTTATCACATTGAAACTTGGTAAATATGATAATAGTTACCAACTAATAAACAATCTTAAGAATTTTTGGAATCGTACAGAAATTACGCCTATCTTTCATGCAAATCCATGCTTTCGTAAGGATGTTTTCACACATTTCATATGAAAATATAAAGCTATCAAGTTGAAACTTGGTACATACGATTATTTTTACCAATGACTGAAAGAATTTAAAAATAAACAAAATCGCATAAAAATCACACCTATCTCCCATACAAAGGTATGCTTACCTATGAATGTTTTCATAATTTGAACACGAAATTATCAATTTAGTGAGTTGAAACTTGGTACATCTGATTATATTTACCAAAGAATAAGTCCATTTGAAAGTAGGCTTAATCGCAACAAAACTACGCCTACTTCCCATACAAATTTATGCGTTCGTATGAATATTTCTACACTCTGAGCATGAAAATATAAAGTTAAAACTCGGTTTTTATAATTATATTTGACAATACATTAACTAGTTTGAAAACGAACGAAATCGGATAAAAATTACATTTACCTTCTATACAAAAGTATATTTTCAAATGAATTATTGTCACACTTTGCATCCTAAATATATAAAGCCCTTCAGTAGATACTTGATATAAATTTATATTGGAGTGAGTACAAAAGTATGATATTTGATTTTTTCTTTGTATTCAAAGAAGAGTACAAGAGCTAGGTGTTGAATTATCGATTTTCTAGTTCTGATTCTAGACTTAGGATAAACTCAAAAGAATTTCGCAAAATTAAATTCAATTAAATTAATGAATAACTTAATGCTATGGCTATTGTAAATGAGTATTTGTTTTCGATTAAATATGTTATCCAATTTACTTATGGCAACAGCTATTTGTATATAATGTGGTGAAGGGTTTAAATTAAAATAATACAATTTTATAGCATACCTTAAGGCATGCTATTATATTATTGTTGACGTACAATGAAATGCATATGTGGAGATATACGATATATATATATGTATGTATATAGCATGCAATTAGTTTGTGAAATTCCACACAAAACTGATAGAAATCATATATGTATAATATATAAAATGTATATAGTATAAACATATAAGCAGGTATTCGGCATGTAGGCGCATTGAAAATTAATTAATCCATCTTCTGTTGCTTGTTTGCCATTTTGTTTTTAATTATGTCATTAACAATCAACAAACATGACAAATAAAATAAATAAATAAACAATTGAAATGTGAAGCAAACAAATGTGTACGCACGTACACATAATATATGCCAATATGCAATCAAATAAAACGAGTTGAATAAATGCCTAAAACTATACTACTCTACAACAATAAAATAAAATGATTTTATTGACCGTTCAATTGCAATACAATTATACGATGAGAAATTTATTGTGATTTGAAAATGAATTCATTAGCAATTTGGATAAAATTGAACACATTCATCAAGCGCCTATTTAAATGCTACTACAAAAGGAGTACTCCGTATATGTGTATGCATACGGCATTAAGTTGAATTGAGTAAGTCTTAATAATGTTTAGCACGTTTCACAATTCTTGATTCATTCTTCGTAAAGAATTCAATTTTATTTAATTTATGATTTCTTTTATAATTTTTACGATTACAATTATTGCTACGTATATCTATAAAATACTTACTACTACTTACTGTTTGACTACTCTTACTACTTAATTAATCACTTTATTATTATTTAGCCATTTATATATGTACATGTAAATGCATATATTTTCACCATTTAATTTATTATATTGCACACCCTATATCTATGTTGCTTGACTATATACATACCTACTCGTTTATGTACCTAAACATTTATTTAAATGTAATAATATCGATAGCATTCACAAGTATCATTTTTGTGTGTTTGGTGACACGCACGATGTCTGATTCAAAAACATGCCAACACGCACGCAACACTCAAGTAAATGTAATATATGGACGATTGTGTATATATAATCAAAGTTGAATTGTGGTGTCTGTGATGGTATTTGTAAGTGAATAAATCATGCGATTGTATGAATTCATGATTCATGATTAGTGAAAGTGAAAAGAAATATATACAGGCAGATGTGCTTGTGTACAGACAATATTATATTTCTCTAAATGGGATATTTAACTTGGATTTTATACTCAAATCAATTATTAAATATTCAATATTGATATTGATCAGCAAATGAACTAGAAATATTGGAATTTGCAGTGACATATAAGGTCTAGTAAAAAGAAATCCATTATTTTGTACGGAATGATCCGTTTTTGGTCAAATATGCACCGTTTTGTTCGATAACTTCTTGCCATTTTAAAGGTAATTTCAGATTGCCACTGTCATAGAAACCCTCGTCCCTATTGGCAAAAAACTGGGGCTGTCGATTTGCATAAGCTTCTCTTGAGGCGAATTTTTCACCAGCAAAATCATTTGCCATAGACAGAAATAGGTAGTAATCATTTGGTGCCAGGTCCGGACTATAATGTGGATGCATAAGAACATCCCAACCAAGCTCCCGGAACTTCTGGCAAGTCACTATCGATGTGTGTGGCTTGGGGTTGTCCTGATGGAACACAATTCCTCTCCTATTGGTCAAAGCTGGCCGCTTTTGGTTGATTGCTTCATTCAGACGGTCCAATTTTTGACAGTACAGGTCCGAATTAGAAGTTTGGCCGTAGGTGGTGCAGCTCATAGTAGATGATTCACTGCCAATTCCACCAAACACATAGCAAAACCTTCTTGATCGTCAATCCTGGCTTGGCCACCGTTTGCGCTGGCTCACCGCGATTCGACCACGATCGTTTCCGCTTGACGTGGTCGTAAGTGACCCACTTTTCGTCACCAGTAACCATCCGCTTCGATTTTGTTGCGATTCATCAACGATTCGCAGACTTAAATTCGGTCCGTGAGGTTTTTTTTTTGCGTTAACTCGTGTGGCACCCATACATCCAGCCTTAT
This sequence comes from Megamerina dolium, assembly GCA_963854835.1. Classification (NCBI taxonomy): domain Eukaryota; kingdom Metazoa; phylum Arthropoda; class Insecta; order Diptera; family Megamerinidae; genus Megamerina; species Megamerina dolium. The sequence continues at coordinate 11,118,629 of OY978528.1, forward strand.
TTGTATGGTTCTAAACGGTTTTTTTGTGCAATGTTTACCTCTTGAGCAATAGAAACAGTGATTACATGATGGACAGACTCGACGATTTCCATTATTTGATCGATATTTTCGACAATTGGCCTTCCAGAGCGTGGTGCATCTGGCTGTTATAGAATCAGGAACATAAAGACTATTCACATTTTCAGCCATCTGGCTTGCGTTTTCGTCTTTATCGAAGAAAAACTGTAAAATATGGCGTATTTTCTCTTTACTGGTGTCCATCTTTGATGCGTGCTCAAACAATACTGAGTCAAGCAATCACAAAACTGCTTGAAATGTTTATTTAGTACGAAATCCTATCTTTCTAACGCCATCTAGCGTAACTCGATCGCGAGATACAGATTCCGAAAGCCATCTATTGGAAAACTTATGGATTTCTTTTTTTACTACACCTGATAATTACGATGAGAAAATAAATATATTTCAATGCTATATAAAACACAGCATTTGTAACACTTTCTTATATTTGTCTGTCTTTTTCTATATATTTAATGCACGATTGTCGTGTACGTAATCTAGGAACTACCTGTAGGCATTTTTATATTTCCTTTCCTCTCTTAGTCGTTTATCTCTTAGTTTAATGTGCCTAAAATTAAAAATCTTCTAAAAGTTTTAGTTATTCGAATATTAAATTAAATAGATGAATTATTTCGCCTAAATCAATATTTCTATTATTGTATATGCCATGCTATTTGCTGTATATATAGAATTTTATTCCTCCAACTCATCGAATACTCGCATAAATTTATATGAAATTATATGTATGTTAGTAAAAATCAATAAAAATTCCATTCATTTTCATAGTGGCAAGTATTTAATCTCTAATGTTCACAATTAATTACAAACAAATTCCATCATACAAAAATACGCATGTAATAATATTATATTATCTTAATAATATTATAATATTAATATTTGTATGCGATATTTAAGAAATACTCTTGCTCATATATAGCTATTTATATTTGTATACATATTTCAACCCACACCTATGTATATAGTAGTCACACATTGACTATGGCAAATTCACAGTTCATACATCATGCGAGTATATTCGAATTGTCTTTCGAAATAGCTACTACCACTATTACTACTTTTATTTCATACTACTACCTACTCGTGCCATCATTACCATTCTCGCATTAATATAACACATGTGTTACATACATATATTGCGAGCATGTTACTATATATGTATGTTATATTATATCTCATTTGCCATTTATTTTGTGGTGTGCCTTAAGGCGTTTCGCAACTAATTTCGTCTTAACTTCGATTGTAATCAAGTGTATACAAGTGTATGTTATGTATGAGATATGTATATGTTTATATACATATGAGTATAGGTACATAAATGGCTACATAGTGTATAAACAAGTGTATGGTGTATGGTGTGTGTGTGTTTATGTGTTTGTGCATTGCATTTGTGTTTACATATACATATATATAAAGTGATTTATATGACATTTTAACCTGTGGCTGAATTTGTAATTAGTTATACCGCCATTTCCTATATGCATGCATATTCGTTCATATGTATTTACATAGATTGTGAGTTTGATTTGTAGCAATGTAACATGTAGTATGAGGAAGAAATAAAAAATATTAATCAGCTACCATTATATACATAGTATAGTAGCAGTAGTGTATGCCACTATTTATGTTCGTGAGTATATTAATATTTAGCACAAGCACGAGTATGTTGTCAAATTTATATTTACTAAATTTATATATACTCGCATTACACTTCATAGAGGTAGCGATAGTCGTAAATAGAATGTATATAGTATATATGATTGGATTTGTGAGTGAGTGTAGCAAATGTAAATAAAAAAAGAATTATAATAAATATGCTAACAAATTTTATTCTTCTTCCCTGGAAATGAATTGAAAATGTTGTATTATGAATGTGTTTTGATGGATGACGGATAGTTCCACCCAGCAAAATATTAAGGCAAATTGGCATAAAAAGTAAAATAGAATATCAATTAGCAGGCTTTGGAATAACAGATTTGATTCTAGCCTAGGGTGAAATTTGTAAATGTAATTTTAGGTTTACTCTTAAAATCAGAATTTGCTTTGCTTTTTGCGTGTGAAATTTTGAAGAATGAAAAATGCATAAAAATAGAAATCTTCTAAAAGAATTTAAGAGAAGAAAATTACCCCTGAAATCGCAGTAGAATTTCTCAATATTAAATCAGGTAATTTCAAATGAATGTAGACCATTTAGAAGGTATTGCTTGTAACTATAAATTAATGCAGTCTTCCCACAAAGTCTTTAGTATTTTAAACATAAAAATATAATTTTCCTCCACATCTCCTCCACAAATTTAATTTTTCTACATAAAAGTGCTATTCCAAGAAATTTCACAATAATACAATTCAAAACAAGCATGCTCCACATACGAATTTATTTAAAAAATTGAAATTTTTGTATGGAGAGTGTGATTATTTATAAATGGAATAACATGAAATTATGTTTAGAGTAGTAATTTGATGAAATATTTATATTGTAGAAGTTTCATGATGATGCACTAAAAACTTAAACTACCTTCCATACAAATTTTGTAGATTTTTTTTTTCAAAGAAATTTAAATTTTCCATTAAGACTATATTTATTTATTAACAGAATTACTTCAAATGTCATGTGAAGTTCTTTTTTGGCAAATAAATAAGATATTAAAAGTTTCCGGGTTATGGGTATAAAAAATAACGATACTTGCCATACAAATGTGTCAGAAATTGAAGTTTTTATCACTTTTTTTCTATATTTTGTGCAACATATTGCCATGGAGCGTCATTAATTAAATGTTTCTACAAAAAAATGCCATATTGATAAGTTTCAAGACAATAGTGTTGAATATAAACATACTTTGCATACAAATTTATTCGAAAAATCGAAAATTTTATATGGAAAGTATGATTATTTTTGAATGAAATGTCTTGAAATTTTGTGTGGCATACTAATTCGGTAGAAAAATGAAATGACTAAAGTTTGCTGGTGATACGTTGAAAAATAATAATACCTTCCATACAAATTTTTCGATTCAGTTGAAAAAGTACAAATTTCTATGGGGACTATGTTTATTTTGAAACAGAATCATTTGAAATTTACCATGAAGTATTATATTGGAGAAAAATTAAGATTCTTTAATTTTTAGAATGTTATATTGAAAACTAAAGGTACCTACCATAAAAATTAGATTCAATGGTCTTCATGGCTTAGAATGAAAACATAACAGTCATACATAAATCTACTCCTCTCATCAGGACTTATAGTTATTACAATAGAAATATGTCATCATCATTTCTATCATAGTCATTATTATCATAATCATCATCATAATAATCATGATCACTATTATTATCGTTATGACGATGATAATATGATTTATCATCATCATCATCATTTTACAGCAATCAAGAAAGAAAATTCTTAATTCTTCTCATTATATGAGTAATGTAGCTATGTCAATGAGCTTCTGCTAGCTTCTTCTATTAGCTATCACTATTCACTGCCATGTTAATGCTCCGCAGCTCCTTAACTCTTAATTTTAGCGAATAAAATCGGATATTTTATTTATTTAATTATGCACAAAATTGGGTGTTAATTAGATGAAAAAGATAAAATAATGAATTGAAATGAATTAATTTTGTAAGCAAGCGAAACAAAAGAATTCATCAAAATCGTTGAATTGTTCCATTAAGGATGTGTGTGTGTGTGTGTGTGTCTGATGTATTTATTGTGTTTTTATTATTTATGCATATTTTCGACAAAACTAAAAACAGGAAACAAAACATCCACAAGCAGCTGTTATGATTTTCATTAAATATCATTATTTTCATTTTGTTTATAGCACGCCAATAATTGCGGTTTAATTTGTTAGCTAAACATTTTTTGTGTGGTTTTTAACGGCGTTAGAGCATAAAGTGTTAACAATTAATTAAAATTATAATGTGTTTTCTGTTTATCTTAAATTTAAAACTTCAAATATTTAGATGTTAGATTTTATACTGTTGGAGTTTGATCCTCAAAAGCACAACTTTATTTTGTTCAGTAAGAAAACAAATGTGTTGCTTTAACTGTGCCTACCTACCGAGAGTATCGATTCGTCCCATTAAGAGGTTTTGTAAGAAGCTCTGTAATGAATCACAGAAAAGGTGACATTCAAGAGCTCAGTTGTTCCGATTCAGTAATATACACCAGGCTGCTACAAAAGAACTAGGACGCTAGTCATATATCCATTATTTTTCCAATAGATGGTTTTAGTAATCTGTATCTCGCGTTGTATAAGTTCGATCGGGTTACGCTAGATGGCGTTAGAAAGACAGAATTTCGTACTAAATAAACTTTTCAGACATTGTTGTGATTTCTTGACTCAATATTGTTTGAGCACGCATCAAAGATGGACACCAGTAAAGAGAAAATACGCCATATTTTACAGTTTTTCTTCGATAAAGGCGAAAACGCAAGCCAGATGGCTAAAAATGTGAATAGTGTCTATGGACCTGATACTGTAAGAGCGAATCACGGTGAATCCGGTAATTTTGATGTCAAAGATGCACCACACTCTGGAAGGCCAATTGTCAAAAATATGGATAAAATAATGGAAATCGTCGAGTCTCACCGTCATGTAAGCACTGCTTCTATTTCCCAGCAGCTAAACATTGCACAAAAAAACATTTGGGACCATTTAAATAAGGTTGGATACAAAAAGAAGCTCGATGTATGGGTGCCACATGAGATAACGCAGAAAACCTCATGGTCCGAATTTTCATCTGCGAATCTCTGCTGAATTGTAACAAAATTGATCCATTTCTGAAGCGGATGGTTACTGGTGATGAAAAGTTTGTCATTTATGACAACGTCAAGCAAACACAGTCGTGGTCGAATCGCGGTGAACCGGCGCAAACGGTGGCCAAGCCAGAATTGATGGTCAGGAAGGTTTTGCTATGTGTTTGGTTGGGATTGGCAGGGAATCATCTACTATGAGCTGCTCCCCTATGGCCAAACTCTTAATTCTGACTTGTACTGTCAACAATTGGACCGTCTGAAGGAACCAATCGCCCAGTAGCGACCAGCTTTGACCAATAGGAGCGATATTGTGTTCCATCAGGACAACGCTAGGCCACACACATCGACGATAGTGACTCGCCAGAAGTTCCGGGAGCTTGGTTGGGAGGTTATTATGCATCCACCTTATAGTCCGGACCTCGGCACCAAGTGATTACTACCTCTTCGTCATAGATTTTGCTGGTGAAAAATTCGCTTCAAGAGAAACTTTTGAAAATCGACTGTCCCAGTTTTTTGCCAATAGGAAAATGGCAACAAGATATCTAACAAAATGGTGCATATTTGATCAAAATCGTATTTTCTAACTATGCTAAATAAAATCTTCAATTTAATCCAAAAATAATACTAGACCTTTTATTACCGATTCATCTCAACTGCTGGTTTTCAATTCTTTTAAATTTTTATCGATTTTATTCAACCTAAAGAGTCTAGAAATTTTCGTAGAACTACGAAATAAAGACAGTAAAATATGTAGAATTGCTCCCACACCGAACTGTCGTGTTCGCAGCCATAGCGAATCAATGCGACGTTCATTTTTACCATTTTAAATCTCAGAAATATATAAAATACAAAGAATGATAATAATATGGATTACAATATAGTCTACCGGCAAATGCAACGTAATTTATTCAATAGAAAGATGTTTTGCAAAATACCTTGAAATTTCCCAGAAGTAATTATTTTTCAAGGACATGAAATTTCAAATCTTAAAATACATACCAATAAACATTTTCTCTTCAAGGACATTTCTATACAAAATCCTTTTATTAAATATTTAATTGTCTGGTTTATATAAAAAAATAAGTCTGAAAATATGTAAAATTCAAACGAAATTTTAATATTTTTGTATAAAGCAAAATCATCTAATGTATATCACCCATCAGCCTTTTGAAGCAGCTACACAATTGTAATTGATGAAATTGAAAAAAATTTAATTAGAAATAGGTACTTGCATAAAAACTCGTATGTATTTCGAAAAAAAAATATGGCAATTTCAATTGAATATTTTGATTTATGAAAGCCATTAAAAATACACATATGCATGCAGCTTAAAAAAAAAAACTAAACTTTTAATTAAGCATAACATGAATATGTGATAACCATTTGGACATATTAGGCTATCATATCATAAAGGTACATTTTTTCTGTGTTTAATTTGTTTCTCTTTACTATTTTTCTTTCAACTTTTAGCATATCAGCTAAAGGTAATTATTTTCCTCTACCGTCAAAGAGGCAAATAATTAAGAACAACTACCATATAAACAAAAAACCAACGAATAAAGCTATTATTGGTAGCAACACATCAACAATGAGTGAGACTCTGAGATAGAGAGATTATACGCCATTGCGCCTTTTTTGGGACAGACACTCTATAGCAAAAGATAGTAAGAAAAAAGAACTCCTACCAATTGCATTGAGGACTAACTATTATGCTCATACAATACTACTTTGATGTTCGTTGCTATTAATGGTCGTTCTACAAAAGTATCCAAGCAAAAATAGTAACAAGTATTAATAAAAAAAAAAAAAATAAAAACTAAAAAAAAAAAAACTCAACGTAGACTATGAGGTTTCCATTTTACAAACCAACTACCGATTTTCTGTTATTTTAGTGGCATTTTTTGTTTTTGCTATTTCTGAAAGAACATGTGCTTTTGTTTAGCTAATATCGGTATAGGTGCATGTATACTCTCATATGTATGCTTTATGTTTAGTCAAAAACGGTGTAAAATAGAAATGAAAACAATTCATGAAAAAAATCCATGAAAAAGTAAGAAAAATGTAAAAGATAGTATGGAGGTAAGAAGCACAAAGAAATGATACAAAAACAGATAGAAAGAAGGAGTATTCAAAACGTTTACATTGCACTCAATCATCATAGAAGATATCATAGAGATATGTCTATTAAATAACGAGATTTTTGTTTCTTACCTTTAATCAAATATATATTAGATTTTCGATTGAAAGTTATTTTAACGAATTCATCATCATCATCATATATGACCATTACAACGCGTTATCGAGTTATGGCCGACCGCAGCAGCTCTCTCCATGAGCCTATACTTTTTGCGCTCCTTCTCCAATCAGTTACACCAAGCGCAGACAGGTTTTCCACGACCTGGTCCTCCCATCGGAGGCATGGCCTTCCTCTACGTTGTCGTCCAGCGGCTTCCGTTTCAAACATATTTTTACCGGAGCTTCTTCATCCATACGCACCACATAGTCTAGCCACCGCACCACGTTGAATAGTTATGCATTGGACTATGTCAGTGTAAGCGTAGCGCTCGTACAGTTTGTGGTTCATTCGAATACGATAGTCGTCACCGACCGACGCGTATAGGACCGAAGATTTTGTGAAGAATTTTTCTTTCGAATACCCCAAGCGCGGCTGCATCAGTCTGCGACACAACCCGTGCTTCTGTGCCATAGAGCAGCACGGGTATGATGAGCGTATTGTAGAGCGCCTCAGAATCTCAGTGTCCTTTGTCCTGTATTGAAGAAAAGTGATCCGACGATTTGCGCCAACTACCGGGGAATCAGTTTTCTTGCCATCTCATATAAGATCCTGTCGAACGTACTGTGTGAAAGATTAAAACCATTTGCCAACAAAGTGATTGGACCTTATCAGTACGGCTTTAGACCTGGCAAGTGCACCATCTACCAGATCTTGACACTGCGCCAAATTCCGAAAAAAAAAACCCACGAAAAGCAAATTGATATCCATCATCTCTTCGTCGATTATAAAGCTGCGTTCGATAGCCCGATACAAGATTGCCTGTATACCAGCATGTCGGTATCGGTTCGGTATCCCCGCGAAGCTGATAAGGCTCTGCAGAATGACGTTGAGCAACAAGTGCAGCTCTCCGAATTCTTTGATACCGTGTGGAGTTTCAGACAAGGTGATTCTTTATCCTGCGAACTCCTCAATTTTGTGATGGAAGAGGTTGTGTGAAAAGCCGGTGTACATCGTAATGGCATTATTTTCTACGAAAGTGTCCAGCTCCTTATGTATGCTGATGACATTGATATCATCGGACGATGTAAGCGAGATGTTATTGCTGTGTTTTTTTTTGCGATTTTTGCTACCGAAAAGGAATCACTTTAACTGTGAACGAGGGCAAAACGATGTATATGCTGTCCATGAACAGGGAGACGCGGACGCGGAGTCCAGGATCCCACATTGCTGCGGACAACTATTCTTTCGAAGTTTTCAAGGAATTTACTTACCTTGGCACCGCCGTTAACACCGAAAATAATGTCAGCCTGAAGATAAAGCGAAGACACTCTTGCTAATAGGTGTTACTACGGGATTAGCAAGCAACTGACTAGTAGAGTCATCTCTCACCAGACAAAACTGTGGTAAGGAATTAATGATAAAAAAAAAAAATTTTTTTTTGGAATAAGAAACTCATGTTTCGACTGTAGTAATTGGTCGTTTTTTTGACCGTCTGTTAATTTATGTGATTCAAAGTGAGCATTATCTTTAGGGCTCCCCCTTAGAGTGATACATGTTGCAGAAAAAAAGAGAATGTTGAAGAGAAAAAAAAAAACTATATTTTCATTGCAAGTCTCATCTATGTATCAATTCACTCAGTATATGACTAAGTATTGTACTAGTGAGACCCAGTAGGTAAAAACAGATATTTTATATATGTCAAAGTAATCCCAATATGCATCGATGAGGGAGTTACGGCAATCTTATTGTATATACAATAAATCAACCAATTTTAGTAGTCTACATCTCATAGATATAATACAAAATAATTGAAATTGAAGTATTCAGATTTTTTTTTTGTTTTGTCCTACCCCAGAAATTGCATAGAAAGTGTGCAATATTATAGTTTTTCAAGATATTTAGGCTTTGACGGCAATAAGTATTTTGTGAGGAAGTTTTCAAAAAAAAAAAAATGTCATTCTTTAAATAAATTCCTAAAATCAAATTATCTTTGGATTCATTTTTATTTGGCAACATGTTTAGCAACATTTTAATTGTGACATCTTTACTGACGGCGATATATTTAGTTTTCTCTAATGGTTATGGTAGAGAATTATAGGTAATATATTTGTATGCCAAAAAAAAAAATAAAAAAAAATAAAAACAAATAAAAAAAAGGAGCAATACCTTAAAAAGTAATTCCTTTTAATATTTTCTTTTTTTTTGGGCAATTTTTGATATTTTTATTTTGAGTCTGATTTTATTTGTTTGTTTCTATGCTTTGGTTTGTTTACTACAATATTATTTGCACAAAAGTGTTTGTGTGTGTGCGATTGTGGCTGCCGAAATGAATTTAATTGATGTTAAGAGCTTTCAGTGGTAGTCCATGAATACAGCAGGTTATACTTATAGAGGTAGTGTAAGCTTTGCAAACCATTTTATAGCTGAAAAAGACATATATACGAGTAGATGTGTAGTATTTTCATTAGATGTATGTATGTTTTTCTACGAATGATTCGTTGGGCAGTAAAGGAATTTATTTGAATTTATAATAAATAAAAGAAACCAAATAAAGTATTCTATGATATTCTTTTGACTACATTTTGTAGATTTTTTTTCTTTCTTTCATCCATTCCGAATAAATATGTATAAATATATCAGACTACATGTAAATTAAACGTATTTTTAGTATTTAAATCTTTTTACAGACAGAGCAGAGCAGCTATGTATTTGATTACATGAGGAAATCCATTCGAAACGCATGAATAAGCAAAGAAGATTGGAAATGAAAACATTGCCGCCATATGTCGACATTTAAGCTTAGTCAAATAGACGAGTAATTTTTTATAGTAAGCTTCATGTCCAAAAGAGTTGGAATTTTATTTGGTAATTTTTCTATTGCATTCATTCATTGATTGTGCCTAATGTTAAAGCCACAATTTAACTCTATGTTGTCGGAAAAGTAATGTTACACTTTTTGGGTGATCCTTAGAGCTACAATAGAGAAAAAATTCCAGTCCATGATGCATTAGCCATTTCAATGTGTGCTCTCTTTTCATTTGAGGTTGAGACTGAATGATTTTGCGCTGTATTTTTCAGCGCAAAATAAATACATATATTGTTGGTCAACATAGTACATAAAAGCATGCTATCTAATAGTATTTAGTTACTACTATTCGTTCATCGGTACTCACAGTGGAAAAATTGAAATAACACTGTGTGTGTGTGTGTCATTGTATATACCCTATTTTAGATTACAAAATGGTTTTTGTGGCAACTGGTGTTGAAACAGCACATCTATATATCTACTCTTCACGTCTAAAGGTAACATTTGTTGGCACAATCAGTCACACAATTGATAATATGCTGCTATTGATGATAGTGATGTTAGTGGAATTAGTCCATCGTACCGATGAATCTCACACACACACCCGCCCTTAACAGATACTAATGATACAGGTTTTAATTTGAAATGTGGTAAATTCATTTGCTATCGCCTAGCGCTTCTATGGTGGTTTTTGGTTGGACATCACTTGACGATTGCCAGTATACTTTTTTGTTTCTATTTGTTTGCGTTTGTTTTCAGTTTGTTTTTGTTTGTACATATTTTGATATGAGTATGTAGTGTTTGTATTTGGGACGATTTATTCTTCTGTGTCTACAGGTAAAATATTTGATTCTGAACTGATGAAAAAGATTAATACAAGTCCAGTTCATATTTCAAATTAAATATACGATATATGTATATCCCGAAATCAAAGTGTTGGTGCTCAGAAATCATCACCTGATAATTAGAGAACAATTTGATATATTGGAAGGATCATTTGTTGGGTTGACTCAATCGGTTTTGGAAGACCAATGGGTCCTTAGTAGTGTGTTTGGTGTTTAAAAGTTTATATTCGTTCGAAAAAGAGCGCTGTATTCTGTGAGGGGATTCGATTCGTGTGTAATTTAGCACCGAAGTAATGGAACTTAGATTGCTTTACTTTGAAAATAATGAAAAAAATTTTCGATTATACATCAATAGCTTGTTTCATTTAATATATATTTGCAGTATTCAATTTCATGTAATGTCGAAAAACTGCAATAATGTCGAAAAAATTGCAATAATGTCGAAAAAGTGTACATGTACATATTATGAATAGAAGTTGTAGTGAGGGCGTGCTTCAATTTCGAAAAAAAGTGCAATTATGTCGAAAAAGTGTACATGTACATATTATGAATAGAAGTTGTAGTGAGGGAGTACATCAATTTCGAAAGAAAAATGCAATAATGTCGAAATTTTTTAGACAATAACAATATGTTTTCGATATTATTTTAAAAATTGATGCAATAATGTCGAAAATTTACAATTTCTCTAATATTGCAAAAATGTTTTGCAATTTTTTCAGATAACAAAATTTCGACATTATTGCATTTTTATCGACATTAATGCACTCCATCGCTAAACTATAGATAATACAGCCCTTGAAGAAAAAATAAAAAATAGGCGTACCGACTGATCACTCCCGTTAATTTATTTGATTTTGGATTTACGTAAGCCGCATACAAGATCAAAATTGTCGAGTTATATCTTTTCTTTTCTCCTAAACCAAAAAAAAAACATTTTTGCTTAATTGTTCATTATAAAAATATGTAATAGAAATGCACGAGCATTGTTTGCAATTATAGTCGTAGATTTGAATAATGGAAACCATACATAATCAATAGTGGTTGAGAAGTCTGTTGAATACGATTTCGGATGATTTTTACGGGCCTATAAATTAATTTCAGACAATCGATTGTATCTATTTCTGATTCTGAAAAGAACTTTGTGACAAAACTAAGTTAAAGTGATGTTACAAGGGTTCTGCCGTTCTGAACTGGCTAATATAAGTAGGTCTCTTTTAATGCTGTCCAAATTTAACACGCACAACAATATTGGAAGAGAAGCTCGGTGATATCACAATCGGTATTTCTGGCCTAAGTGTGTCCTCTCAGAGAGAGAGATAGAGAGAGAGAGAGAGAGTAGCCACAATAACCTAACCTAACCTAAGAATTCTGTAAAAAACATGTCATTCAAAATATTGTGCATCAGAAACTATGACATTTCCCCAAAAACGAATCGAACCAATTTTTAATTCCGGTGACTGAAGTGAAGCATATGAGAATTCTGTAGAAAACATATAATTCAAAATATTGTCCATCAGAAATTATGACATTTCACCAAAAACGAATCGAGCCAAATTTTGATTCCGGTGACTGAAATGAAGCGTATTCCATTATTTCAGCGATTCATAGGGACACATACAGAGTCTATGCTTTAAGTTGTTGAAATTTAGATGAGAAGTAGACCAATTTTCATTGTCAATGTTTCGCTCCTACAACGCTGTACAACGAAATTTAATTTTTTTCCCAAAATATTTATATTTGTTGTTGTTGTTGTAGTTGTTGTTGCGACACCAAAACCAAATGGAGGAAAACTTGGAAAGTTTACATAAAATTTTTTTAAGAGGGGCTTAAAATTTTCCCAATTCTATACTATTATCAAGGAATGTCCATCACAATTTGCGTTATTAGAGAATTAATACTCTTACCTTTGCAATATTCTTCAATAGGGAGAGGCTCGGTAGAGTATCGACTTTGTATGAGGAGTTATATTGCATACAATATGTTAAAGGACTTCTTTAATGCTTTCTCATAAGACCAGTTCATTTGGAGAGAGTTCAGTTACATTTGGAAAATATCTATGAAATTTCATATTCTTTTTCCAATGAAAATATTCTATTATGTTGAACTGTATCTTCATGCCTTACTTCAAAATGGGTCCGAATAAAATTAGTATTCCAAAAATAATTTGCAATTACTCTGCAGCAATAAGCTATCGCTAAGAGATAGACATATATTTGCATTAAAACCATATAATACAATACTATCTACATATACTCGTATGTACATAGTTAGAGTGAGGTATTTAGTCGTTTTCAATTTGAAAAATGTCTAAATGACAGCAAAAAAACACAACCATAATAACGATGATGAAAACAATGGCAAAAAAAAAAAAAAAAAAATTGAAAGAGGAAATACATTAATTGTTTTCGAATGTGTTCATATGTGCATTTGTGAATGTATATACAGGTATATAGTACTCATTTACCTACATATACATATACACGTACGTAATTAAAAATGCAATACAATTCAACGAGCCATATAGTGTATATATACGCGTAAATGCTTTATTTATGTCTGTGACATAAAAGTGATTCTATATGAGTATGAGTAAACTGATTTGATTGTTGAAAATGTTTGTATTAAAGTAGACAAGTGGTAATTGTATGTTCATGTGAATTATCCTAGCAGGAAATTAGGTAAAATTATCACAAATTTTACAAATGAAATTGCTTTTGAAGTAACTAAAATTGCGACAATGCTCTGGAAAGTGATGGAGAATTCAGTATCCGAATTTTGATCATATAAATCTATTTTGAATATTATATACCGTAAGATTTATATTCAGTGTAATTGAAGAAATCCTCTTCCTTTTGGCTGATTAGGTCATTGTAAATTGTAAATAGCAAAATAGCAAAATAGCAAAATACAATATTAATTTCTTACGAGATGCTATCTACTTACTATACCCCATATTATCTGTATGAGTAATTAATTAATCAGATGTCTAAATAAAAAATTTTATTGAAGCTTCATGCTTCACATCATAATGGAAATTATTAATGAAGATGGATGAAATACAAAATATGCTATTCATTTGAAAATTATATTTAACCCCCTGCTTCCATAGAAAAATAAATACATTTATAATACAATATTTTGTTACCAATGCTACCAACATACATACATATATACATCTTCACTCAACACAATATTTTTGTATTAATTAAAAGAACAATCTAAATATAATTGGGTAAAAATATAAATCAATTGAAATTCTCTTTTATGTTTGAGTTTTTGAGAAAAATCAAATATGACTATGAAAGATTACAAAATACCCTTCTTTATAATAACAAAATACCCTTCTTTATAATGGAAGTAGGGTAAGATTTTACCCTTTGCTTTTGCTTGCTTGCCGTGAAAAAATTATGGATATAATTGTTTATGAAATATTTAAAAATAGAGCATTAAGTGTTAACACATTTTGATACACTCAAAAGGGTGTTTAAACCATTTGAAGTGAAATCTCGAGTATTAGATACAAATAATCATTAGAAATTTTCAATCCAATATTCATGTTCATACTGAAATGGAAAACTATACTAATCTCAGAACATTTTTTATTACGAAGGAGTTCACTCAAATGGAAAGCATTGATCTTTTGCGCTAATCACAAGACATGAGCAAAATTTTGACTACCTGACACAGCGACAAATATGAATTTTGGCTAATTTCAAGCATTTATTTCGAAAGAAGCATCAAAAAATTTCTGATTTGGAGAAAATCAATAATTTTGTAGAGCAACCAACCTAAAAAATGGACATAAGGAGTAAGAAGGTTTAAAAGAAATGTGAAAGAGGAAAATTTAATGAGGATTGTTTCTACTTTAAACCTTACTAAGGTCGATTCTGGAAAACTGTTGTGATTTTCAGGTAACTTTTTCTTTCATTTTGTATGGGAGTCCTCTTTAGGGGTGGAGAAATGTAGTAAGAATTATGGAGGAATTATTGATAATGTAAAATAACTGGGGGTCGGCATATAGTTAAAACCTCTAGAAGCTATTCATGGGCAGCTATGGGGCTATTTATCGATTTTCATTGTGTCGCCTCTAGTATCGTATGATTGATCCCCTTAATTTTTCCTCACCAATAATTAATCTGAATATACGCAACCCTTATTTCCAATGCTTAAAAGGACTTTCATTTAAAATGAAAGAAAAAAAAAAAACAGATAATCTACAAATATTCTCATAGCTGCACGGAAATCCATATTTAGGGGGGCGACCGATTTTCAATTTAACTTTCCTCCTTAACATTTCCTTTGAACATATTTATCTTTTATCTTCAATCCTTAAAGGAACTCCCATACAAAATGGCCAAAAAGTTACTGAAAATCTACAATAGCTGCCAAGCAATTGCTCCGAGTGTGTTGAAATGTATGACGGGCGCCTTTAAGTTTTCGTATACAATAACCTCTCCCAGGCACTTACCTCCTATCTCCGAACTTTATGAGGGCTCCCATACAAAATGACCAAAAAACACATGAAAATCGAAGAGAACTGTCCAGGAATTGCTTCTAGAGCAGGAAAAGATTTCATCGACTTGCATTAATTTTATCTCTTGAATATTCTCTCCAAACATACTTACATCCTATCCCTACTTCTCAAAGGAACTTCATAAAAAATTACCGAAAAGAATTTGAAAAACGGTAATAGCTGCACAGAAATCCTCAATTAGATGGTCAAAGGTATGGACGGACTCCATTATTATTTTTTGTCATCAACATTTCCTCGGAACATGCCGACCGCATATGGGCTTTTTACAGGGGCTCCTCTACAAAATTGATGCGTTAATAATGCTTGTTCAAAATCAAATCAGTAGTAGTCCTTGAAATATGTCAAATTCTATGTATTTCGATACACCAATCTGTTTTACAATTTGAGTAGTTTTCAAATCCAATCACCAACAGATTGATGGATATTCTGTCAATCGAAATGGAAGAATTGGTTGGGTTTCAGAGTGAATAAATTTACAAGATAAGGGAACCATTGCCTTACCTCATGTTCTAATTGCTATGATGATGATGATATTGATGATGATGATAATCTTACGAGATTTATCAATTATGATAGATCGAATCTTATATAGTCAAGAGGATGATTTCATTGGAGGGTTAAGCTGGAAAAAAGTATATAAAAGTCAAAGTATAGCAATTGTGTTTTTACCGATAGATAATATAAGAACACTAATAGTGGCAAAGCAATTACATACATGTCGTTAATAATTACATATAAAATTCCATTTTGTTTGTTTCATTTGACGCAACAAGAGTCACTTTATAATTCTCAATGACTTTATGCTTGGATCTGTATAAGAAAATGGCTGCTATAAATACTTGAAGGTGACTTGAGGGATGCTGCAAGGTGTTTTGCATATGATAGGTATCAGTAGAATATTGTTGAGGTGACCGCCGATAATCGCCCATGTGATGTGATGATAGTGGCTAGAAAATATAAAGTTATTATCAGAAGAGTATGTAAAATTATTTCATCGGCAATTGTGTTCAACAGCTATCGCTTTTTTTAATGGAGATAATTCTTGATTAGTTTGTTAAAAGAAATTAATAATAATATATTTTGATGGATCCTCAAGCAACTGTAAGAATATCTTTATCAATGTACCAGGTCTGCCAGTATTATTCATACTTGTAGTCGTTATAGGTCTCGCTTAATAAATACGCCCGATACCTTTTAGAATCACAGGATTGTTACCGCTCGAGGTATATTTATATAAAAGAAGACATAAGCATATACCTCTGTACAATATATTAAAGAATAAATAAATCACAGTGCCTTTTCCACTTCATTTTATTGTAGAATACAATAAATCAACACGGGCGGCCATCTCGCACACTGCACTTAGAATGGAATGCATCAACAGAAGCAGCTACAGCTGCAGAAACAACATCAAAAGAAGACAAATAATTTCCTGTCTAATTTTCAGCATGAATTTTCCACTTTTCATTTTCATTTTGCCATGCTTTGTTGCATCGTCTTCATCGTTTTCATATTTTGCTACTACATACACAACTACATATTTATATTCTGATGCTCTGACGTATTTTTTTGCGTTTTTTTGCTACTCTACAGTACTCTTCTTCTTTTGATCTTACCGGTTTGTTCATTTTATATGGATGTAAGGTATAAAATTCAAAATAAGAAAAAAACGCTAACACAAACACATATACTATATTTTACATACTACATATATATTATATAGTACTTGAGCATATTCGCACTTACACGCCTAAGTGTATGCAAGCAAAAGTAAAATAATGCTTTTTTTTGGATGTAACATTGTGGAGGAGCAAAGATAGCGAATATTTTAATGTACAACAACAACAACAACAACAAACATTGTTAGTTTAGTGATGCAATTTTCGCATAGCGCTTAATAAAGCGCACTACTCCTCATCGAAACGTATATACTCGTACACCGAAGTTCTTCCTTGAGTGTGTAAACACCTAAACGTATGCTTCTATGTATATGAATATCTCTGTAGAGAACATGTGTATGCACATTTCTATATGAAAATTTGTAATTTTTATTTTTGGAGAGAAAAATAAAAAAAAAATCCAATAAATAGAACTTATTGTTGCTTGATTATATGTAAAGATGATGATGATGATGAGCATAAGAAAAAGAAAACAAACTATCACACATACTTGCACATTCAACTGCAACATCAGTCAATGTCTTTTATGTGGCGCTTCTTAGTTTATATTTTTTATTTTTATTTTTTTATTTTTTTTTTTTGTTCATAAAAGAATCAATTTACCTTTTTGTTATGCATGAACATGAGCATCAGCTCATGCTTTTACATACGAATATATGCTTGAATGTCATTTTTTTTTTTGTTTGCTTTTATGAAATTCATCCTCTTCATGTGATTTTGTATTGCATACTTTTTGGCATTTTTTTTTGCCAACAATGCAACTACAAAGCATATGAATATTTTTGGGCTCATATGCATAGACATTTTATCAGATAATAACAAAAAAAAAAAAAGGCAAATTGGAAGATAGAAAAATATTAATAAAGTAAAGCTTCTAATTTTTGTTTGTATTAGAAATGAGCAGTAGTCACACCTGAAAATATGCCATAAAATATTGGTGTTAATTCTGCTTTTACGGTTTGCCTTTATTTTGCAATAGAAAACATTCTATTTAACTTAGGAATACTTTGATTTTTAGTAAAATATGGAAGAATTTAGTGAAATATGGAAAAAGTAAGTGTTAGTAATAACTCCCGAAAATTGTGAGATCTCTTCTAGAAGATTCTGAGGAAGATTTAACTGTCAGTGAAAGGATCGAAGAACAGAGATAACTGGACAAGCAGCATTACATTCAACCAAAAATTGATCAAAAGCTACAATAATGAAGATAATTCAATAAGCTAACACATCTTCCTAACAACATCATCAATGGGACCACTATCTTACGTTCTAAGGTGCAAAATACGAAAAGGAATTAGTTTTTTGTCGTTCCAATATGTTCATCGAAATTATAGGGAAAAAAATCGGAAAAAAATATAAATGGTACAATATAAATAAGAATATAGTTTTTAATAGAATCTGTTCTTTTTGCCAAGAAAATGAGATATTGATGGAGAAAATTAATTAATATACAATCAAGTAATGAGCCATTGTGTGATGGTATAGAAATTGAAATTTGCCTTCATTTTTAAGCGAAAATCAACAAATAATCCTGTAGTTGCACAAGAAGGCGAGAGGGATATATCGTAGATTGTTCTTTATTAATTTTATTTCTGTGATACTTTTTCACTACAAACTGAACTTCTGTTTCGGCCGCTTGTAACGTATGTCTTTTGTTTCCTAGCTGGGATATTACTCAGTCAGCCACGGTCAAACAAAAGGGCAGCGTGAAAACTCTTGTGTAGGCGTAGGACGGAATTTCGCACGATTGCATATTGGCAATCAATTCACCGACACTAGAAGAGTGTTCGACTCGGTACTGATGGACAAAACTACTACTTTGTTTTAGTTTTCTTTGTTTTTATTTTCCTTTCTTTCTTTTTACAATTTTCAAGAATACAATTTCAAGCTCTTATTCTATACCCTAATGGAATACCTAACCCTAGCTAACCTTACATATATAATGAGGATTTATAGGATTGACCAGTGCCACCTGGTCGAAACTAACAAATCAGTCGTCTAGTAAATCTGCCTCAGCAGAAGTCTCCAAGTGACTGATAGTTGTGTAGGGTAGTCTGACACTGGGGAGACCTTTTATAGCAATATATAGGAACAACCAACAGGATGGCGGATGGTTGCTCTTGGTATATGCGGTTGGTCAAAATGACACCGGGTAGAGCTGAGTGTTTGCAGGCGACTACTCTAAACGAGCGGTCGAATACTGACAGCCTCTCTTAAAGCAAGAACTACTTATAGCCGCTGAGCGAATTAATGCTAGCACGACTGTAAGAGCACTCATTGGGGTAGCAAAGCTACTCGAACGGGCCAATTCAAAAATTCAGCAAGATCATGTTAAAGAGTAGGTCGGTTTATGACTTTCTCAATCAAGCGTCGATTGGATTTCATGCTTACCGTTGGAAAGTCATGCACCTTTAGTATATATCTATGTATAAAGCATCTAGGAATTATGCAACGCTGCATTTTACGTTGAGTGAAAATTCATTTGATTGTTTTTTCTGCTTCTCTGTCGTCATAGCGACTGACTGAATGAGTATGTTTATATGTGTATACACCTATTGATATTATTATGTGATGACAATAAGGAGAAGAAGAAGAAGAAGAATCAAATGAACTTTTCTATTATATTATACACATATTTGGTGTGGTTTGTATATTAAAAAGTTGTAATAGGCTCAGTTGTTAGCCTGTTTCACCCTTGATTATTATTATTAAGCCTATGAAACACCGCGACTTATAGATCTTTTGTGTAACCTTATTCCCTAACTAGCAGATCTCAAGACTATTTATAAATCTTGTCACTTCAGTGGGTTTGATTTTAACTAGGTCCCTGGGAACTATGAATCTGTTGCGTAGGTAGTGTAGTCAGCGTCTAGCCATAGCTGGGCAATTGCAAAGAACGTGTTCTTCTGTTTCTTGCTCTTCAAGACAAAGTCGACAGAGATCGTTGTTAACCACACCCATTTTCATCATGTGATAGTTAAGTTTACAATCACCTGTAGAGTTTGATGTCTTTTCTGCTGAGGTTCAAGATAGCATCTACCTTAATGTGTTCAGTGTCAATGAATCTTTTCGACTGCCGCATGCTTGTTTGGACTCTCCAGTAATCGGTTAGACAACTTCTTTCCTCTTCACATATTAAGTTATTCATGAAGCTACTGTTTACCCCGCAAAAGGGTTCTGAGCTTATGAAAGGAGTGTCTGCGCCCTTTATGGCCAGTGAATCTGCCATTTCATTTCCTGCATGCCCCTCGTATCCCGGTACCCAAATTAGAGTCACAGAGTTCCTCTTTGCTAAGGCATTGAGAAGTTTGAAGCATTATCAGACCAATTTAGATTGGAACGAGAAATTCATTAGTGATTTTAGAGCTGCTTGACTGTCTGAAAGAATGCATATGTTGGTTTCTCGAGCACCGCTCTAAGGCGTGGACCTCCGCCTGAAAAATGAAAGCTATTTTTCCCATTGCAATTGCCTTCCGGAAATTTGGCCCTACAATTCCTGCTCCAGCACTACCATCTTCCATTTTAGACCCATCAGTGTAACATAGCTGTGAGCCCAGTTTAAGAAATATTTCGTTGTTTCTCCACGCTGAGCGATCGTGAATGATCACTTCGAAGAGTTTGGAGAATATAAGTTGTTTATCCATCCTGTCAAAAACCGTGAGGCCCGGTGAATTCCAGACTACGTCTAGAATCTTAATGTGCCCTTTTAGGTTGCCTTCTTTCAGGTGAATAGCGTTCGCAAACCTTATGTCTGCACTAACTGCTGTCCTCTTTACCACCAGGTGTAGAGCATTAAGACCTGTGATTATTCCTAAAGCTGCACCCTTAGGGTGATTCTACTAAAAAATCGATTTTTTTAAATACAAATGATGCTCAACGCATCTAGGGAGCCCACATTGGGACTGAATATATACACGATTCATATTTATTTTTAAATTTTCTCTATTTCTCAATCCATTAAGAGGGTTCCCTTCCTATAAATACAGCTAATAGATCTTCAGGATTTTCTGCAAATTTAACATTTGATTTTATTCATTGTCATTCATTTTTATGAAATTACTTGCCATCAAAGATTTATTATTTTTTTTCTTCGAAAATTTTTTCACAGTTCTGTTTTATATGAATTCATATTGACAACTCATAAATGTTATGATTATTGAGAATATAAGTTATCAATACTTGTACAGTGATTCCATCATTGCATGCATTATACTTGGAATTATAATCATTTTATTTGTATTATAAATACCATCATAACTGATATTCACATTAAAAGAGTATATATGCTTGTTATAGGCATCATTTTAGATGAATATGAAGAGACCGCTGTGAAAATGTAAATTCTAGGAAATATATTATGAAAATAAAAAGCAATCATAGCTTCACATCAATCGAGTGATATGAAATGATGATGAATTATAGTTGGCATGACGTTTAATATCATCTCGTTAAGAATCGCACTTATATACTCATAAGTATATCAGTCATTTCATATATACTCGTACGAACGTATGTACTTTATCTTGTTTATTATCATAAAATGTTCACCATTTCAATATTGCTGCTTATAAATAGAAATAGAAAAGCAACGAGAGCAGCAATAGCAGCAGCAGAAGCAGCAGTAAAAGTATTCTACAAATTGAATTTGAATATCATTTTAGCAGAAGTAAACACTATAGCATTACTATATTGTTGTTTTTGTATATACTCACATTTACTACCTAATACACATATATATATACATACATACATACATACATACTCATTCATTTCCAATGACGTTCCAACTTGCTAGAGGTGTCAAGTCTTCCTTCTACATACGTAGATGTAGTATATCTTCAATTTTTATTTTTACTATATGCACTCATAGTTTTTATATGAAATATTTTAGATACAGATATATAACAATACATGTGTGTATATGTGTATATGTGTGCAATATATTATACTCATATTTCATCAACAAATATGTCGACAGTTTCGTTGAACTATGTTGATTGTTTGTTTGAAGAGATGATATGAAAGAATAAAGATAGAAAAAAAAATATATATATAAATAAAATAAAATAAAATAAAATAAAAACCGAAAAATATGCATTGCATATTTTTGTGCATTCTATATCCCTTTTGAGTTTTCATAACTTTCTATATGAATTGCCATTTTTTGTTTTGTTTTGTTCTGTTTGCTTGCTTTTTTTGTCATAACTCGTTGTCTGATACAACCATATACCATTTTATTGAAGCTTGAAATGGTTTAAAGTCATAAAAGCAAAAAAAAAAAAACAAAATAAAATATATATGTATAAACAAGAAATAAACGGAAAAATTCTAAAATTCTTAAATGCAGTATTCATACCATGGCATATCTGTTGTGATCGTGTGAAACAATTTGACAACAAGTTTTTAGCATCATTTGCATATTTTTAGGTTTATGGTTTATGACAATAAAAATTCTTCTATAAATATTCATTTCACATTCGTGTACATAAAACTATTGAACGAGATATATGTTTTTCAGTTCCATTAGAAACAGATATTGGAATTAAAGAAAACAATTGCAAATGTAATTTAAACAGCCTAAAAATAGGCAATGCTTCTTAGCATATCACAGAAATAAAATACAGAATATTTTAAAAATCTGGACCATTCAGATTAATATTAAAGTAAATTAAATGCCAAACAAATTCGGAAATAACATTGGAGACATTGAGCCTGGGAGACAAAACCCAGGCTCAATTAGCACAATAAATGCCATTTTGATACACCAGTGGTGTGATCACTGATATGTGGTTTATTCGAACCACCTTCGTTTGTTAATAAACCTACTAATATTATCTATTTTTATCTTAGTAAGTTCATTGAGCTCGTCCATTACGAATATTCCGAGAATTCTATAACGCAGAGCGCCCAGACTTGGGCACTCGCATAAAAAATGGAAAACCATTTCCCTGGTCCCTTCCTGATCGCATTGTGGGGCCAATCCCATCCTTTCGGCGTGGTCTCCCATCCGGTTATTGTTGAAGTTATTCTGAAAATGTCTGTACTTGGCTTCCTTATCAATTCGTCTCTTCTTGACTTATAGGATTTTGGCTAAATTTGCTTACATATTTTGCAGGTACCAGTTTTTTCTCAACTGTTCTCTGCCTGGTTCTTAAACTTAAGGTGGAGCTTTCCTTTAACGGCGCTGAGGGGTCATCCGACAGCTACCGACTCGGATTCGCTGAGGGATGCCCCCCCCCCATCTTGCCCCCTTCATTTGAGGACCACGTTCAAAATTTGAAATTTCATTTTCAACATAGTAGTTTTAAATTGCATCGGCTAATGTGGCAGCTATGCATTTTCATAAATAACATATTTTTCTTTTACCTCTTCGCCTATACCATCTTTTGTGTCTGTAAACCTGCATTTGCCAGAGGCGTTGGCTTTTTGTTTTCATCTGAAGAAAAGTCCAGCGGAAAGTCATCGAATGCATTGTGAGACTTATGGAGAATATGCTCCATTAATTTCAACTTGGTTTAGATGGTTCCAAAGTAATGATCTTAATACAAGCGATAAAGAGCGTCAAGCATGACCAGCAACGTATGGAAACGCTGAATTGGAGACTTTATTGGTCAAAAGCCCAAGAAAAACTCGCAAACGAGCTTGCTGAATCTTTGGCAGTGAGTCGACAAGTAATTTCATTGCATCTAAAGAATATGAATAGGATCCAGAAAACAGGAAATTGAGTTTTGTGTGAACTGAAAGCAAGAGACAACGAAAGGAGATTTTGAATATTTGAAATGCTGCTTCAACCATACAAAGGGAAGTTTTATTTTTTATCATTATCATGAAGTTCATTAGGGTAGGATCTATACTAAACTTCCTTATGAATGCTGGACTTAGAGAAATACTCTAGTTCATGATGGGGTGAACAATAGACCTAGGGTCGTAGTGCAATACAACCCTCTAATTATAATAATAATAATAATAATAATAATAATAATATTAATAATAATAATAATAATAATAATATTAATAATAATAATAATAATAATTTTAATTTATTGCAACAACTCTATGCTTAAATCCAGACAAATCTACTTCAAAGTTGAAAATCCATACGTTCGAAGGTGATTCTGCTAAAAGCGGATGAAACCATTAATTGAGAGCGCCGTTAACAACAACAACAACTCATCAAATTCGAACGAACGAAATTCATTGAATTAAAAAAAAACCATTAAAATCTACTTTGGAAAATATTAGATGAGAGGACTTAGTACTCCAAGTGCCGTATAGCACAGGCATTGACCCTCTGAAAGAAAATATGATACTTTGAATAAAATATATTGTAGCAATTTTCAAAAAATATGTATTCTTTAAAATATATTTGCGTGAAATATTAAAACATTTTTGTCAAACATGTATGTCAAATCTACAAATGCTTGCTGGGATTGTGAAAAATTATTGAATATGATATGTACTCCTTGTATAGGCAATAACAATTCAAATTGCTCATATCTAATAATTTTTATGCTACACAAAATGTTTAAAAATTTGCAATATGAATTTCTTATTTAAGTTTAGTTTAGTTTTATTTTCGAATCTAAAATTACATATTCTCTGATATTCGAACTCTAACTGCACTCTAGCACTCGAATTGTCAATCAGATACAAATACGTGTATTTAATATTGAACAATATTGAAATATTGAATTGTAAGTAGAAGAAAAAAGTTAAAAAGAAAAAGAAAAACAAAAACAGAAAACTACTAAATGCTATTTACTCTGTGGTAGGTAAAAGAGAAATAGCAACAATGATGATGATGATGAGGAGGACAACGACTATTCAATTTCATATGCATTTCCTGAGTTATTTGCTAAAACATCTTTGCCCAAAAGTAGACACACACACACACACATAGTCATACATTGTTATGTACATATTTATGTATGCATTAGCAATGGGACATGGGATAAGAAAACACATATACATGCACATTATACACTTGCATAATAGCACCAAGCATCTTGTATGTAGATAGTTGCATATAAAAAAATTAAAAAGGAAATGAGAGAGAAAAAGTAAAAACAAATTTTTGTTTTTATACACAAATAAAAACAAAGCAAATAAAAAAATATAAAAAGAAGCAACTATTTGTATTTTGTATAAAAAAATTATCACAATAAAAACAGAGGTTGAGGGGGTGCAAAAATTCAAACATATTCTAAGGATGCTTAAGCTGTTACTGTCGTCGAGAAATGGCCATACTCATATTTGTGTGCATTTCATACGAGTACATACGAATCCATATGCATGGTATATTGAAGTACACAATAAATATATGCTTATGTCTGTAGTGGTGGTGGTGGTATGGCAAGTTGAAATGTTTGTATAGTAAAACAAAAGTCATCATCATATTCTATTACCTAAACTCCAAAAAATGGTAACGTATAAGTACAAGTACTCGTACATAATACATGGTATGTAGTACGTACTATGCCTCCAACAATCATGCAAAGCTATGAATATTTTTATATCGCTAGTGTAAGTCGAGTGAATAGCTGCAAAAAAGCAATATAAATATACAAACAAACAATATATAAAAGGATGCATATTGCACAATGCTCATATGAGATATACAACATACAACAATAACCCGAAATAAAACAAAGTGAAAAAGGAATGGAATTGTCATAGAAAATAAATATTCCATATGTATGCATTCGTATATAATGCATAGAAGATGAAATAATGGCAAAAGGAAGCAAGCACAAAAATATAATTTTAAATAAAAAATCCATTATTTGATTTTTTATTCAATTTTTTTTTTTATTATAGTGTAGTATTTTTTTTTTTCTGTGCTAAGAAGCTATAAATAATTTCATTTTATACAAATATGGTTCAAATATTGTAGAAAAAAAAATATAAACAGATTTTAGACAATTTTTGCATAGTTTCGTTGACTTAACGAATGAGCAATAAAATAGAAGAAAATATATATTTTGTTGAGCATTCAAAAATTTCACAGAAATTATAGTTAGAAGTCATAGTGTTCATATATTTTGGAAAATTCGTCTTTTGATGAAGTTGGTTTAATGTTTGATTAACTCATTAAACTGATTAACTGATTAACACATCTGATTAATCTACAATCTGATCAAATAATCTGATTAATCTACAATCTGATCAAATAATCTTATTAATCAAAATTTTGATTAATCGATTAACAAATAATTTGACTCATTAACATTTTTATTAATCAAGTATGAATTGAATAATTAAAATTGAAATGATACGGTTAATCATTATTATTTTTTATAGTCATAATATAAAATAATACGAATAAAATATTGAACTTATTTTTAATAATTGTTTTTTTTTTCAGTACAAACGAAAATGTGCTGAACATTTTTTTTAGAAAGCAAATTACAAAAAAAAAAAAACAAAACAAAATTAAAAATTAATAATAATAATAATAATTTCGATTAATCATATTTTTCAGCTAAATGATTATTCACAAAGCACTAATTTTTATTATTAATAAATAAACAATCATTGATTAGACTCAAAGATATATGATATTAGGTTGGCAACTAAGAAATTGCCGATATTTTCATACGCACATTGATCCCAAATGACTACCTTCAATCGAAAATGGATGCAATTTACTTATTAAGGAAGAGAAAATCTGACAGCTAATCAATGTCAGAAAGAAAGAGAATCATAACATTGACAAAATGTATCCAAAATATGTGTGTAGACAGAAATATTCATGCATGAAAACGGCACCTATTTAGTTGCTAACACAATATTAAGTTGGGGGAAAAAGAAATGCGATGGATTATGTTAATTTTGAGCTTATGGTTCGAATAGTCTGATTTTAATCAAATATTCATAATTTGCCTTCAGTATTCGTTGTCATTTTAATAATAATTTCATGACTCGCCTTCTGATGATGATGATCGATTTTCACAACCTTCTCTTAATGTCGATTTCTGCAATAATAAAAAAAAATATGGCAATCGCTTGGTGCCTGGTGCAACCTATAAGGTGTAAGCATTGAAACTTCTGAAGAAAGCTTTTGGAGATTTTACAGTGTGATTTTTTTAAGAAACATAAAATTTAGAGAAATGCATGAAACCTTTCTATGAGACGATGGAACGATCTATATAATTCAATGTTTAAAGATGATTTCATGTAAATATTGATTCAAAAATTCAATATATTTTACAAGTGTGTAGCCAATGCCTTCGTTTTTGTCCAGCTCAGTTTGTTTGGAAACAATTTCAAACCCAATTTTTATTGAACTTGAATTTTCAGTTGTCTCAGAATGAATTAGGTATGCTAGATAAGTGCTCGAAATGATAGATACTATCAATATGGTAATAGGCTAGACAGAATTTATATATCGTAAATATATATTATGGCTGACTTTTGCTGCAACAGCACACGATATAGACTGTACATTCCACAAGTGTGCATGATGATGAGCAACATCATTTGTCGAGGAGAAACTCATTTGCATAATATGAAAATAACTCTTCAAAATGAATAATTGGAATACAGAAAATTGCCTAAGAAGTATAAAATATATTCGTACGTAAAAATTGTTTCAAAGAACTTTAAATAAACATATTGCCCTTTTGTATAATGCTTTTATATATTATTAAAAAAAAAAAAAAAATAAATAACATTCGTATAAATTCTCAAATTCACATATTCTTGAAAAAAAAAGGAAAAATTGCCTAAAAAACTTTGTTATTTATTTCTAGGAAATGTAAATAAAATTCAACACATTTATAATTGTTTATTATGATGATGATGATGACGACGACGACTATGATGAGTCCTTTGGTGTAAATTTATATACCAAAAAATATATGTATACAATATTATATTATTTTCATAAGTGTTTGTGACACTTTATAATATAGCTTTACAATAGATCAACAAATAAATTTTAAGTAAAAATGTATATCATAAAAATGTACATTTACCACATTATTATTTTTTTTTTTTTTTGCATACACCTAAAAGTATATATGCATAAATACTTACGTCTATATAATTTTATTTTGTGATGCTTAAAAGTATGCTATTTGATTTATTAAACTGATGTGTTGTGAAAAGAAAAAGTTTTTACATTAAAAACCGACACAATCAAAAAGTTTCAAGTGTAATTTACATGTTGGCATGTCTGACGCCTAAAAGTTGATTACACCACAAGTATATGTATAGTATATCTTCTATACATATATACATATGTCATGTATACTATAATACATGACTTTGTTCTGCTTTGTGTAATTAATTTTAAATAAGTAAAGAAGCAATAGACACAACTATTGAGCATATACATATTGTATTACTATATCACATCATTAATGAAGTGAAGCATACACATTTTATGAGGGTAAAAATGACCCAAAGGAAAAAAAAAAAAAACAAAACATGATGAACTTTAAAACAAATTGTCTTTTTTGCTGTTAGACAGAAACTCGCAAAGGTAACTGTAATGTAAGACAAGCACAGAATAGTAGCACATAATCATTATAATTTTACAATATTTTTATAGCATACAGCTCGTGCACACACAGTAATAATGACAACGGATTAATGACATGGCAACAATTTGGCATTTTGAAACCATAGAACAAATAGTGATAATGTTGTTTCATCACATTTACCTCATTTATTTTCGACATTTCTTTTTAAATGGTTAGATTAAAAAGTATAGAAATATTTGATGTGAGATGATGAGCTGGTAGATGCAACAAGATGACACCTTTAGACGATAGTTGTACATGAGGTAAGCATTCGGCAGCTATTGAATTACATTTGAAATAATATTTTTGAATAGTCAGCCAGATAGCTTGCTATGTCTAGACAACAGCTGTCAAATTGGTTCTTTTTAGTTTGCTTCAGAATGCTTCGTTGTGCTATGACTGGTGGTGGAAGTAGTAGTATACAGAAGCTCATTGTAAAATTTTTCACGTAGAATGTGGAGTGCTATATTCTGTACTGCGGTATTTGTGATAACATATGAACATCCACGCATGATAATTCATTTGAAGTTAGAATTTTAATTACTTTTAATAACATCACCAAAGGCATCTGTATGCATTGACATAGAATAAGAATTAATGAATGAATTTATAATCAATATGGATCATCTTCTTGAATGAATGCAGGCGTAATATTACAATTCTTTAATCTTTATTAATGCTAAAATATGTATTAATTTTCGACTTTTCGGTCTCATACTTATTTTAAAGAGGTATAAAGCAACATCATTCGACGTATCGTAGCAGTGGCTTTGTATGGCAGCTGTCTTAAATAGTTGGTGTGGTACGCTTATTTCTTCAGAAATTATTTTCGCTTAGATTATCAACTGATTTACCAAATATAATTATCTTAGATGAAATATTAAGTGAGCTATGAAGGCTTGAAATTGTAATAAATTCTATATTTTTATATGGGAGCTACATTATCGGGTGGGCGTGGCATATTCATTTTTTGTGATATTATTTCACTATATAAAATTAATCAATTTTCAAAATATGGCTGTGCTAGACCAAAGAATACTAAAGTTATTGATGATTAAAAATTTTGTAAAATTCTATAATTTTGTATGAGAGCTACATTAATTAGTGGGCATGGTTCGGTTATTTTAAATATAGTTATTTGTTCTTAAAATATAAATTTGCACTCTCAATATTATTGTTGTATACGAAAGATTAGGCAAGTTATGGCGTTTAAAAATTTTCAGTAATTCTGTGACTTTGTATGGGAGCTACAAGAAATAGTGGGTGTGGCTCCACCATTTTTAACATAAATATTATATACTGCAACATTAATTTATTTGCCAAATATTATTGTCCCAGGCCGAAAATTGTGTAAGTTATAGCAGTTTAAATTTAAAATAATTTCGAGCCTTTATAGGGGAACTACAATACATAGTCGATGTGGCTCTCCTATTTCTGACAAAATTATTTTTCATTATAATATTGTCTTATTTGGCAAATATTGTTGTCCTGATACAAAATAAAACCTATTTAAGTTTTGACTGTTTCAAGTTGAAAATAATTTCGACCTTGACCTTTCATAACAAAGACAGAAAAATCATATTGCCGATTCGATACGTATTAATTTCTTCGATTGTGTCGTCTTAGCAACGAAATATATTAAATCATTTCAACTTTGTTGGACTTCACTGCTAGACTGAGAACTTTGGTTTTCTTAGATTTGTTGATCTTACGATCGAATTGCCGGAATTGCGCTTTTGGGGCATTGGACATCACCGAAAATTCAATTAGAAATTATAAATACCTCTCCGTGTTCTCAGTTATTAATAGAAATATCATTGAAGGTATCATATTATATATTCTTGTTGACTTGTTACAAATTTCAACATTTTCCATCATCATTAATGCACCTGATTGTAAGAATTATCTTCGTTGTCGTCTCTCTGGTGAAGTTCTAGCTACAGGCGGCAAGAAGGCAAGAAGTCCTAGACTAATTTTTCACTTTATACTGAGACAACCAATAATGTTTTAATTTTAAAATGATTTTTGTTAGGTAAATGGACATTAAGCTCTCACTAACAACTTGATTCTGAGTTAGAACTTAGTTTAAAATATAGACGGAATTAATCACTGAATGAAATGTGTGCCATAATCAAAAAATTATACAATAATTATAGAATTTCCTTGAAAGCTTCAAAAATTATTAATAAAATTCACTAATCTACTTCGATATTGCTTAACTCTAAAAAAATCCCTACTTTCTTCTATATACTTGCACACTGACTGACGACTTTAATATGCATATTGAATTCTGGCAACATTGTTTAACTCGATTGTGCAACATGAAGAATGTGTTGTTAAGTCTATGTCATCTAGGCAACCACATTAACCACAAATAATTTTGTTTTTTATGACTTTTAATGGCAATGACGGCGACGGAGATGACGGCATGTGGTGGCATTATATATAAAACTAACCAACGAAGAAAGCAGTCAGCAACCAGCTGACAAACTGACGGAAGTCATAACTTTGGCGGCGACATGCAATTTTCCTACATCTTGTTTCCTTCCGCTATGTGTTTGTTTTTTTTTTTCACTCCCATTTTCATACTATTAGGTTGCTGCCATCACCCCCCACTCCACACTCAGTTGTACCATTAAGCAACAAAGTCAATTTTATGATCGATGATAAAGTTATAGACATACCAGAAAAAGTGAGAGAAAAAAAAAAACAAAAAAAAAAAAAAATAGAAACGAAAAGTGGCAAGAATGTCTATGTAATCATACAAGCATATTCTTACCAATCACATAAGTGTTAGTTTACGATTATTTTCAAAAGTCATAAACATGCGGAAGCTAATGAAATTGAAATCAAATTGTATTCCTTTAGTAATGACATGTCTGTTTTTCTTCTTCTTCTTCTTGATTCTATTTGATTGGTTTAAGCTAAGTCAAAATTTATTTTTTTTTATGCAAATATATTGGATTTTATAATTTTTTTTTCTTTTATAGAAATATTAATGAAGACATAGAGAGCTGTAAAGTGCCATTCACAATTGTCATCAAATGTCAATCGAATTATGAATTCACCATCAAGTAGACTTTTAACATCAATCATATTAAATATTTTACACAAATAGAAAATGTCATATTTTTGAGATGACCATCTTAAGCTTAAGCTGTATGTTTTGTGGTTGTTATGACAGTTTTTATTTCTTTACATTTTTCCCACTTTTTGTATGAAGCCATAAGAATGGGACATTTAAAAGACATCGACCATTGACCAATCCATATTATCAGCAAAGCAAAAGGCTGTAAAGTGTAGACATGTCAATTAAATTGTAATAAATTCAATAATTCATTTTACATTTTTCCTTAGCTTGTTGTCATCTTTTTTCAATGTCACTTTTTTCTTATATGAAATCATATATGCATCTACCTTTCAATTATGTTCATTGACAAAGGACGATTATTCTATTGGAAGCTGGTTGTTGGCCGCATCTGCTACCCAAATACAATGCATAGAGAGAGATAGAGAGAGAGAGACGTAAGTAGTAGGCAACATCGTATAAATGACACTTACTTTACACTTTGTCAATAGCTAAAGCTTCTACGACATCTTGTTAATGGTATTGTCATAAACATCACCATTAATATCATCAATATTCTATGTATATCATTTGGTGGTCGATAGAATCGAGGAGTCTTTTTTTTATTTGATATTTGCATGTTTTCGACTATTAACTTTGTATTCGTATGTGTGTTTACAAATACACACATCTCTACTTTTGTATAATATCAGCAAATTAAAATTTAATATTTTTCATATTTTTGCAAACAACATCTGTCTGTGGAATGCCAAAACAGACAGACGTGCTTCTATAAAATGTTCTACCTATTAGACTATTGTACGTAGGTATAATACATATATATTGCTGTTGTTGTTGTTAATATCGACATGTGTGGCATGTGTGACAGTAATATCACATATTTATTGAAACATTAATCTTACAAATATACACAAACATACCAACACACACACACAGATCTGTGGGTGCGTGTTTGCTTGTGTGGCTACGTGTGTGGCATTATTGCAAACAATAATCGTTATTGTGAAATCAATTTATATATTTTTATACATATTAGTACAGGTGTATACAAATTGTCATGATCGTGATGGCATGTTTAATATGTAAATACTGTAATATACAGGATTTTTAAGATTTTTAATACAATATTGTATGTTTTTTATTTTCAAGAAAATAATGTAAAGTCAATAGAAAATTATTGAAATCGAATTATTGCATTTTTCTTTTTATTCAGAAATTTTATTATCACTTGAGTGCTTGCGCCCTCCTTTGTAAGGGAGTCGACCATTTCGTTTCCCTCGTATCCCTCATGTCCCGGCACCCACATGAGGGTGACAGGATTCTTTACTGCCAGGGCATTGAGAAGTTGAAAATATTTCCAAACCACCCTTGATTGAAATGATAATTTTGCCAGGGACTTTAAAGCCGCCTGGCTATCCGTGAGGTTGCATATTTTGTTAACACTGGTGCCCCTACTTAAGGCATGGACCTCTGTGCCTGTAAAATGGAAGTTGTTTTCCCCATTGCGATTGATTTTCGAAATCTTGGTCCAACAATTCTAGTCCCCAGCGGAGCCATCTTCCATCTTAGACCCATCAGGGTACCACAACTCTGAGTAGTCCTTTTGGGACCATATCGCTACTCCTCCAAGCCGAATGGTTGCTGGGGAGCACTTCAAAGTGCTTGGAGGAGATGAGCTTTCTATTCATCTTGTCGAAGATCAAAAGACATGAAGAGCCCCAAACGGTGTCCAGGATCTTTATATGTCCTTTGAGATTGCCTTCTTTAAGATTAAGCAGATTGGGCAGTCTCCACAGTATGACGATATTTGTAGAAATAGTAGAAATACCAATGACTTGTCTTTCTTAACACCTACAAAACCAAAGAAATTTCATTACACATATGAGAATATTATCAAAATGTTGATAGAAAAGTTAATGGGGTTACTGTTGAGAGACCTCTTTTGTATGACAGATATGCCCGGCTACCATCCGATTCCGACTATTTTCAAACATTTCTATTTGCTAACATATCAAATTGCATATCAGCGAATATTAGCTTGATATTTTCATGGCAAAGTGTGAAAATATAGATACTGAGCCATAAATTTGTATGAGAGGTAGGCGTGGTTTTCATGCGTTTCAAACCATTTTCGAACAGTACTTTTAAATGCTAAATACAAGCTTGGTGTATTGAGTTTATGCATAATAACTTGATATTTTCATACGAAAAGTATGAAAATACTATTAGGGAAACCAAAGTTTGTATGGAAGGTAGGTGTATTTTTTAAGCAATTCAATCCATTTTTTTAACATTACTATTGAATGTTGAATAAATGTTAACATGCTAAGTTTTAGCACTATTCCTTAATTTTGATCGGTTAAAAAGTGTAAAAAACAAATTCCAAAACATACTTTTGTATGGGAGGTAGGTGTAGTTTTAATCTGAATTTGGCTATTTTTGAACACGTTACGTTATTAGCAAATATAATTGTATGTAGAGAATTTCAGCTTGATTTCATATTATTTTTGTGCGAAAAGTATAAAATTATACAAACAGAAGCAACATTTTGTATGAGACGTAGTCGTAGTTTTTAGTCAATTCAGTCCGTTTTCAAACATGACTATCAGATGTTAAATTCACGTTTATTCACCTAATTTCAGCTGGATAACTTGATGTTTTCATGCTAAAATTGTGAAAATATACGTACAGAAGGAAAATTTTGTATGAAAGATAGGCGTAGTTTTTATCCGATTGAAGTCATTAATGAACATTGCTATTGCATGTTATATATTATCTTATGTACCAAATTTCAGCATGATATCTTTAAATGTTCAGCTCCAAAGTGGTAAAAAATCATTTCATAAACATATTTTGTATGGGAGATAAGAAGATTTGTCATCCGATATTGCCCATTTATGAATTAATGCATTGCTTGGCGAAAATAACCTTAACGTGTAAATTTTTGGTACAATCGCTTAATGATTATGACAGTTATCGAGCGAGTAAACACCTCTCCATATGTACCAAACTCAATCTAACCCTGACATTGGATGAGAGATACATAAGTTTCATCAGCCAAATTATATAAAATTTTACATCCATTCAGAAATTAAGAATTCAATTTAAAAGTTGTATGAAATGATTCTGTTGTTATTTACATACAATACATACACGAAAGAATACAAATAAATTTGTAATATGGGTGGTATGAGTAATATTAATTTTGACATTAATTTATATTTTAATTAAATAAAGAATTTAATTAGGAAAACTGGATGGGAAGGGTATTTTACCATCATTTAGAATATATTTAATTTTCCTACGTGTGTATTTTGTATGAATTTTTTTTAAATTTGCAACAATTTTTAATTCTCTTCCGAATAGTCCGAATTAAAATTAAATAATTTCAAACAAAAACTTGTAAATATTCAAAAGGGTAAATAGTTTAGAGTTTATCTTTTACAATATAAGTTTGTTAAATGAAATTAGGATATACAAAATTGATTGTATATATTAAAATGCAGCTTTTATTACGATATATCCTAGCCATAGAACCACTACTTAATGGGTTCGTGTCGTTCCTGTCTCTTGAAATTTGAATTAAAAAGTTATTCTTATATTTTCATTCGTTGAGTAAAATTTTTTCTGTATTTTACATGAATATCAATTCTATTGAATGCTTAAATTATAAATCTTCAATCGATATCTCAACTTCTACTGGATACTATTGAATATCAAATACCTAATCACTATATAAAGCATACTCAAATCAAATGTAAAAAAAGTATAAAATAGTCTAACATTATTCCTATGAAACTTGCTGAAAAAAACTATAAAAAAAAAGAATTTAAAACAGAAAAGGGAGAGAAATCTGCTGCTATTTGAAAACGATACATTTTTATGGGGTTAAAATCGGGTGAGTAAATGTAAGTTAGCGTAAGTACTTTTTAAACTAAACAAAAATTTAGAGTGTTTGAGTATAAGAGGGAGTACCAGAGATCGAAAGTAACTGAAGCAATACTTGTACTAGGTGCGATGTGTTGAACAATTGACAACGAACTATAGCACTCACCTATAACAGATGCATATAAATTTATATGTAAATATTATATACCTCTTCGAATAGCAATTTCTATCCACTATGTAAAATTAAGTAAGTGCTAGCATTGCAACCTAAAAAATATCAATAGGTTAGAGAGAGAGAGAGAGAGAGAGAAAAAAAAGGAAATACTATTTATAAAAAAAAAAACTACTGCATAAATGCATTCTCCTTAACTTCAACTCTAAAGTGTACTTACTGTGTATATTTTTCGCAAAAAGTAAAGAAAAATACAGGAAGAGTATTAAAAATAACCAACCACAAGCAGTACAATAAACAAAAAGGGCGTTTAAGTGAATCTTAAGCGTAACATTTGTGAGTGTGCAGAAAAAGCAGGAAAAACAAGAAGCTTATATATGAAAATGTATGAAAGCAATAGGGAACAATTTCTCAAAGAAAAAAAAATATATGTATATATACACATTCACTACTTTAAGTGTATGTGTATAAGTGTGTGTGTGTGTGTGTACATTATTTTTCTATACATTTTGAAGTAAACTTCATGAAAATCGCATTAGAATGTTTTGGCATGCTTTCGTATATACTGAAATTCATTTATATACAGGATATTTCACAAAATTGTCAACATCGTGGGATGATTTTTTAAAGATCTTAGAGTGAAATGTAGAATGTGATTTAATTTTTATAACCTAACTGTACCAGAACTATCAAAAGATCACTTTTTCAATAAAAAAATAATACTTTAATCAGTGTTTTTTTTTCAGAACCCATATGATCGATATCAATAAGTGCATTTTTTGTTCTTTAAATGCACTTAAATCAGTTTTCCCACTAAGAACTCACATTACCGGAGATAAGAAAGAAATTTCCCATTAATTATTTACTTAATTTAAATTTATTTTCCATATTTCATACTATTCTAATACATTTGATAATGCATGTCTGCTCTCATATAGTAGGTCACTCAAGCTTGGACAGCCACTTCGAATGGTCAACGGCACTGAAGGCGAATTTCGAAAGAAATATTGAGATTGAGAGTGAGTAATGCTGCAAAAATTTGCAAAAAATCACCACATGGACGTAGCATATCTTATTAAAGTGGTCAAATTTTCATAAAAACGGCGAAGTAATTCTAACTTAGCGAGCAATCTTAGTTTCATTTTACTTCAGTATATCAAATAATGTTTGGTTTGGAGTAATTGTACTTGTATGTATAAAATATAAGCAATATAGGTACCTACACTATATCAGTGATGTCACACTGTCACAGTGATGTGCTGCGTACACCCACCCTGTGTACACAAAGAAATACAGACGCATATAAAAATAGTTGGTAGTATTAACAGTCATGGGATATAAATCTGTGCAAAACATGCGACAATTCTTAGACAATTTCAGTTGTTCTACTTCTTCTTGCTACTATTTACTACTACTATTCTTAGTATTTTTTGTTGCATATTTTTTCAATAAGCGCATTCATGTTATTGTTCTCTGCATGAAATGATGTTAATGATGATGATGTTGCTGCATATACTGTCTTTCGTTGCTATTCCTACATGCTTATGTATGTAAGTATGTGGTGTTTTATGCTTGACTATTACTTTTCTGTGATTTTTTGTTGTTTTAAATTTTTTTTTTTTACATTATACCAAAGACAAATTCATTCTCAAACATCTATGTATGTTGGTATTTACACAAACGTGTAAACTAGCACATAGCAACATTAATAGCAACATGTATAACAATTGTCATATTTGTTTGGCTGGCGTTCTAACATGTATATATTTTTTTGTAGCTAAATCATAAACGATAGTATGCAAGAAAAAGCATCAACAGCATTAGCAATATCTTCATATACAAAACATTACAAAATGCCTACAATCCTGCATACAATTGTATCAGCAACATCTTCATATACAAAATACTACAAAATGTATACAAACATGCGCATCGTATGTAAACATGTGTCTAAGTATCAAATGCATACGATGTATTCGTTTACCCACCATGTTTGTTAGATGTTGCTCGAATAATAATTGTGCACTCATGTATGATGTCATATTACGTTTATGAGCTTATAAGTGGGCGTGTTAAAAATCAACACAATAAATATGTATATGTATAACACATAAATAGCCACTACTACCAAGTACCGTGAATGAGATAGAAAAATCTAAAGGAGAAATAGTAAAAATATAAAGAAAAATAATAATAGTAATATTAAAAGTATGAAGAATATATGTATTATACACACACACACACAATTATAATTGTTTCACATAACTAACACAGTAGCATGTACAATCGTAAGTATACTAGAGCATATTAGAGTGGATCACCACAGGAAAATAATTAAAAGAAATTACGAAAATTAGTTTCTTATACTTTAGCTTATTTTAGCTTATTACTTCATATTAAAGTAATTCTTCCTACATTTAAAGAGTTAGTTTTTTAGTTATTCGTATGAGTATATGGAAGATAAAAAATAGTAGAAACAATTAAATACTAAAATCATTATCGTTTTCATATGACGTGATACTTTTACATTAAGTTGATACTAAGTATACGCATATGGTGACTAACATTTTGATGCATAATGTTGAATATCTGAAAAGATTTTCTTTACTTTTGATATTACTTTCAACTAATGGTCGAGTTTTGCCACATTTCTTTTCTTTGAAAATCAACCCAAACTAACATACTGGTCTGATAAGCTTGCTGAAATAAATGTAAGGTATATGCAATAAAGTGTGACGCAACTAACGCACATTAAATCGCTTAAATTTGTAATTGAGAATGAAGTAGTATACGATCGCAATGCTACGCTACGGGATCATGTAGCATATATGTATATGATATATTTGAAAGATGGCATTTTATGTGCACTGTACTACAAATAAGTACATAAAATTATTTGCTCTTGCTGTTGTTTGGCTTTTTCGGCTTTTGACCAATAAACAAGAAAATTCAACAACAATTCTTAAAAACAAATACACCACACATTGGCTATTCACTGAAGTCAGTGAACATTTTTATGCCTTTACCTCAAACATTTACCTATTGTTCGTTACGTATTACTTAGACTTTTTTCATAAATACATAGCAAAGAGCTCTAAATATATTCCTCCGTCTATAATTTTACATTGAAAAATTACTAGCTCTTTGTTATTGATATTTCTGAGCCGTATGTGTGTATATATAATTTTACATCATATCATTGACTAGAAGTCATAAGCAGCTTCACTTACGTAAACACTGTTATTAATGTCTGTTATTAACTCCGAAGGATTATTTCTCGTACATTCTTGGACTCTACGGTCTGCTGTTGTTATTACTACAATTACTACTTATATATGTATATGGCTACTGTATTACTTGTATAATACTGTTCTTTATTTAATTTCGTGTTGTTGGTTTCATGTTTTGTGTTCATTCAATTAAACTACTCATACAAATAAATATTATAAGCAGTTATTTAAGCAAAACACACAATCAGAGATTTATATTTACAGATTTTCTTTGTGACAATTGTTTTTCAAGTTTTTTTTTCTCTTAAGTATTTTCTCGACTTATATAATTCTATTGTAAGTATGAGTATTTAGTTGTTATGTCAAGAAATTATCGAGAATTGTTAGATAAAACACATATATTTCTTATATTCATTAAAATTAATTGGGTTGCCTTTAAAGTATGTTCCATTTGAAGCAATGTACATCAGGCATAATTTTTTCGAAACTTCGAAACAAATGTTATAGAAGTTTTCGGGGATGGTCTTCAGTTTACTCACTGAATTTTGTTTAATGGTTACAATCAACTTCAAACGGGTACCCTGAGCAGAAAATTGAGTTTTGGAAAGAGAAAGAAGTCACACGATGCGAAATCTAATGAATATGGTGGTTATTCGCGTACCTCTTTAACTAGGTTAGATTAGGTTATGTGGCTGCCCTCTCTCTGAGAGGACACACTTAGGTTAGAAAGGCTCATTGTGATACCACTGAGCTTCTCTTCCAATACTGTTGCGCGTGTTAAATTTGGACAGCATTAGAAGGGTCCAACTTATATTAGCCGGTTCCGAACGGCAGAACCCTTGTGCCAATATTTCAACTTAGTTTTGTCACAGAACTCTTTTAAGAAGAATTTTTGGCAAATTGTTAATGCCGCGAAAATTGCCAATTCTTGTCGGTAGGTGGGTACCGTTCTAAAGAAAAATCTTGTCGATATCAAATTTTGTTATGCTTCAGCTGGGGACAGATCAGAAGGTTGACACACTAGCCACTGAGCTGCGACACCCACTTTTTAACTAGGAAATCAGTCATAATAACAAAAAAAACTCAGATATTTTAGAATGACTCTTACGACGATACATCGTATGCCCCACGAGGGGGTTAATAGTAAATGTTAAGTGTGTGTGTGCTTTCTTCCTCAAGCTGAAGTGATTGTTTTTGGAGTAAAAATCATTTTCATGTTTTCGATGTTATCTTTGGTAAAACTTGACGGCGGCCTTCCATGAACGAGGCAAATGTACTTCGAATTATCGACCTGATTTCAAGGCTTTGTACCATTCATATGCCCGAGGTTTTGATAGTACTTGCTGCTACACATTGTACGGCCTTGGCCAGACTGCG
This sequence comes from Megamerina dolium, assembly GCA_963854835.1. Taxonomy (NCBI): domain Eukaryota; kingdom Metazoa; phylum Arthropoda; class Insecta; order Diptera; family Megamerinidae; genus Megamerina; species Megamerina dolium. The sequence goes on from OY978528.1 coordinate 11,158,843, forward strand.
GCTCAAACACTTTCAGCTAAGTTTCCCAACATCAGCTTCAAGCATCAAAAGTTCGACAAATCAATTATATCCTTCATTAAAAAGATCTGGTTTGATCGCAGTGCCCGTAACACTTGTGGTTGGCCCCCAGAGGTATCAGCTATAGGGCTCATATCCTATAACAGATCTTGGTGTGGTTTCACGTGGTCCACTTGATGAACAAGGATTATGTCCTTGATTCAACGTCACGCTCTCTCTCTTTTGAAAGAGGAGATAGGATGAGTAGTACGAGACAGTTATATTAAATTATTATTGCTAAAAGGCCTATACAAATGCAATGCACAACATGAAATATCTTTAACCATTAACTATCTTGTATTCTTGTATAAAAGGTATGCAGAAAAACTCAGCGAACTTAAGTATATTTTCTATTATTTTTTTTTTTCCATACGTCTTTCAATTCAATTCAAGATAAAATTAAGCTAAATTTACTGCCACTGGTAACTTAATACAACTTATCACAAGATGCTCAGAAAATGTAATGTATAATGTATAATAAAACTGCAGGCAGGCATCAGGAGAGAAAATCCCCCACCGCTGAATATCAAAGCACTCCTTAACCTTATCTACGGAAACAAAAAGGAGAAAAAAATTAATGCAATCTTCTCATAAAAAATAAAAATACTAGTTACACTAGTAATAATACCATAAGATACAAAAAAAAAACCAAGCTCAACAAACCGCATATTGCATATCGCGTACAAGTATGCTGCTGCTTTTCTTCTTCTTCATCTTCATCTTCGTTTTTTATTTTATTGAACAATATTCACGAGTTTCGTGGGAACGTGTAAATCAATGTGTTGAACTTTTATTATAATCGTCAGCAGCATGAGCAATGAGACGTATGTATCTAACTAACTAAATCTTTCGAAGAACAAGAATACAAGTATCTATGTATTTATGAAGCAAAAGTAGAGGATAGAGGGGTTAAATGCGAAAAAAAAAAGGAAACGTACATACTAGTTATCGTAAAAACGATAATAACAGCGGTATACGGTGCTTACGAAAATCAGAGCAGAGAGCAGTCATTCGCACAGCAGTTGGTAACATTCACGATAGACACATCATCCACATCGTCATTATCATCATCATCATTAACATCATAGCATTCGTATTCGTAGTCGTCGTCATGAATGCGGTAACAGAAATTTGGTATATAGCAATATATCGGCAAGAATCACTTGCTTGTTTAAGTAGCTGTAAAAAAAAGTTTCTTATTTATATTTACCACACTTCTTCTGCTATCGCTAAGCTTTAACTAAGCTCGTTTTACCTTTTTATTCCTCGATATTTTTCTTTCTTTTTTTCGTTATCGCCTACTATACTAAGCAATAGTATAGTTAATTGTATAAGCATTTTGGTGAAATATTTCAGCAATTCTTTGATATATTTGTAGTAATGATAATGGTAAGAGTATTCATTCATAGCTCCTAGTACATATTGTACTACTTGTTAGTGAACTTCTTGATATGCATTATATTTGTACGTAGAGATTTTTTTTACATGCATGTTACTCGTATGAATTTGTGTAATAAATCTCATCCATCACAATATCGTACAACAGTGCAGTTAAGCAGTGCACTGCACTCAATCAACGATATATTTAATATTATTTTTGGCTACATGTTTGCTCATTTTATTTTATATTCTGAATCTATTTTCATATGCGCATATTAATTTTGAATCATCAGACTCATATAAATAATTGGATTTTATTTAAAAATTCATAATACCATCCACCATATGGTTGCACAAATGAACAAGGACTATATATTCTGAAAATATAGCGAAAAAAAAAGTTACCCGTGTATGGCCATTTTGCTAGATCAATTCGTTAATGTTTTTTAGACGCAAAATTATTTTAAATTATTATTACTCATACGACTTTTTTTTAATAAAAAAAATTTCTCCTGTTAAAAATGTAAATATTCCAATGTAAAATAGCCTTCAGAAACAAACCCCATTGAAATGAAAATCATAGTTTAAATGAACAAATTACTGGTAAAAACGCCCACTTAAAGCATCATCATTTTTTCGAAAACAATTAATTAAGCAATTAAGCACCCAGAGACTTTAAGATTTTAAGTCGGTCACACTTGAGAAGAAGAAGATTAAATCAAAATAGATCATGCAGTGTAAAGGAGCCAACAAGTGTTTTCCTCCTTAGCATCAGGCAAAAAAAAAAAAAAGGTTAAAGGATAAAAAAGTGGTGCACCGATTCATCTTTCTCGCCACAGTTAAGACAGAAAGTCTACTAGTCTGCTAGTCTGCAATTGATAAACGAGTTCTCAATGGGTTCCGATGAAAATGGTAAACCAGGCTGAGGCTCGTCAAGATCAGCCTATGGGTCTTTTTCTCAATAAGTCAGGGGGGCAAATTACCTATGATACCCACGTTTCACTCAATTTAATATCTGAACATTATGTCGTCCAACCTTATTTAGTTTGGAATTGTGGGTGACAAGCGATAGAAACTGATGTGTTCTTGTCCACGACATAACCTTTTGTATTAAATCTGAAAAACTGCATACTATATTAAGGCAGGTTTATATTTTCAAACGAGCTTGAAACGATCACGTGTATAATTTATCTCCGTAAATTGTTTTCCTCAGCATTTTCTCCGATTATTCTTACCTCTGGACTGGACTGGTAGAACAAGAGCTTGCAACACTTTTCTAGCATGTCTTTTTGATGGTATGGGTTCATACGGAATACTTAAAACTGAGCATTACCAGACAATATACTACATTGATCAAAAAGTTCCTGAAATAACCACCGTGTGGCGCTCCTGTCGTTCCAATTTTGTGTTCTGTTGGCTTTTGGCTACGTAACATTTGCAAATGTCAAGCTATGGCGCTAAGATTTAGAGGGAATATCAACAACAGATGAACCAACTTAACAAAAAAAAAAAAAAAAACAAAAAACAGAACTCAAATTGGAACGATGGGAGCGCCACACTGTGGTTATTCCGAGAACTTTTTGATCAAGGTGGTATTCTACCCTACTGTATGGGGTAAGATATTTTTCTTTTTTTTTTATCTGGCACTTATAGTACCCGAAGGGCCCATTGTTTGAGCTTTTCTTCCAGTACTGTTAAATTTTGGACAGTATCAGAAGGGTCCTATTTATATCAGCTGGATCCGAATGGCAAATCCCTTGTGACATCACATTTTCTGAATTTTGTCCCAGAGCTCATGGCAAATTGATAATGCCGGAAGAATTGTCAATTGCTTTCCAACAGGTGGTTAGCGTTCGAATAAAAAATCTTTTCGATATCAAAGCTGTGAGAAATGCCCTTATTTCTTTTGATAACTATAGACAGTTCCTGACAGTAACGTTTGTTACATTCATATGAAAAAAAAAAATGAAGAAAAATCAAAGACAAATGGAAAGATGGACAAATTTAATACAAAGTTTCAGTTCAGTTTATAGTTCTAAATGCAGACTATAATTATGCAAATAAATGAGCCACAGTCGAATGCTATGATTTCAAGATGTCAGCCAATTTAAAGCGTTACAGATGTGACACTTTCATATTTTACTTGATTTTGAAATATTCATTCGATAGTGCATTTTTAGTATATTACATCATTTGTCTTTTCAATTTTGACGATATTTTCAGCATACATAACCCAAGAAATGCCCGTAAGGATGTATGGAAATATATTAAAGAAGCACAAACGCAGTCATAAATTTATGAATTTTTTTCAATAAAGTAGAATATCTGTATTTATTATTTATTTTTCGTCTTGTTTTCTATTTATATTTATTATGGGAATATTCAAACGTTCATTCTGCATTCTTTGCATTTAGAATAAGTGAACATGTACATATATAATAGTATGTTATCATATTGACGCTGATATTCGCACTCATACTATTTAATTCAGTGTATTTGATTTTTGTTGTTGTTGTTGTTGTTGTTAGTTCTTCCTTCTTTTTCAATTTCAAATCTATATTCATCTATAGTACTCATCAAAATGCTGCAAAAGCATATAAAATAAGTAAAAGTCAGAGAGAGGGCAAGAGAGAGAGGGGGTGAGAGGTGGTGGAAAACGAAATGAAGCATCAACTAAGTAATAAAACACTTCATTACATATTCCCTCTTTGCATTTTTAGTTTGCAAACACACTATGAAACACTGTGCGTGTGTGTGTGTGTGTGTGGATGTGTACTGATATAAGTGCATATCCATGCACCCATGTATGCATGAATGCATGGATATGCATATATTTGTATTTAGATATGTTTATTGAAAATATTTTTTAAAAAATAAAGAAAAAAAAAACTTTTTTATACATTTATTGATCTAAATAAACGTTATGCTAGTAGCAATACATATACATATACAAGTATAAACGTTATGATATGAAACAAGTGCAGCCATCAATATGTTGAGTATGTAGAATATACAATACAAACAAGTATTTCATATGCATTATATTTATGAAAAAAAAAGAAAAAAAAATACACTAAAAATAATCATAAAAATGAATAATTGAAAAAGCAATGTATCATACCTGCAAGTAAGATGAGCTGTTGTAGCACGTTTGATTAGTTCACATAAGATTAGTTCATATTTTCAAAGCAAACAAAATCTATTAATTTAAAAATAATATTTTCAAAAGAAAGATGTATTTACAAAAAGTACAAGTTATGCATGTAATTGGCTAAAGCATAAAATTTGAAGAATATTCTATTGAATGAATATGAGCTTTAGGTAATGAAGTGATATAATATAAATGTCTGTAACTGTGACTGTGTGCTGTATGTAACTCAAAACTCTATATTTTATTTATAAATTTATATAAATAAATATTGACACTTAAATGTATTACATACATCCTTAAGGACTATTAGTCTTATTTACTAGGAATTCTAGGAGAAAAATAATTCAATATAGTTTCATCTTCTTCTATTCAAAAAATTTTATATGAAAGTCTCTTCGAAGAGTGCATTGTTTGACAAGCAAACCAGGGAGCATTCACAGATAAGGTTTACTTTAATTTGAATTCAACTGTGTTTTTTCCTAACGGTTTCCTAGCAAAGTTCTAAGTAGAATGTTTTGTGATCACAAAATCATTATATATTTTCTTTAAAATTATTTTATACCAACTTTTTCTAATCAAATATTGGTTCAATTTAATAAAAACATCAACTTTGTATGAAAACCCGTTTAGATGATTGAGATAGTAGATAAGTATAAATGGGAAAAATATTTGGACAGAAAATTTAATGGTAGTTGGTCATATATTTTATTGTATTAGGTGCAAATCTAAACAATTGTGTGTTTATTTGTGGATTTTCAGATGTTTTAAAGTTAATTTTGTATGAAATCCATCCTAGGGAGAAGTATGATTAAGGAAAATGTTAAGTAGGAAAAATATATGGGATTAGCTCATATATTCTAGGAGTACTCTAATGGTGGTGGTGGTGCAAATTTACAAAAAAAAAATTGTCTTTTTTGTAGGGGAGCTGCTCTAAGTCATGGAGACAGAGATAAATTTATATTGATTGATTATACATTTCTTCAATGTAAGAGCAATTCTTATACAATTTGGCATTATTTGACGATTATCAAGTACTTTTGGGAGACATTCTAAAGAATAAAAAGAGCGAAAAAAAAATGTTTGACAAAATGTTAAGTCATGGTCATATATTCCGCTCCACTAAGAGCACTCTGTAGGCAAAATATATGAAAAAGTAAATTTTGTAGGGGATAACCTCGAAGTGGCAGATATAGGGAATATGAAGGTCTGGCAAATATGTTGCGGAGAAAAAACATAGAAATGGTCATACATTTTAATGCTCTAAATGCTATTTCTGAGCAATTATGAGGATATTTGTTTATATTCGTGTGCTTTTAAGTCCATTTTATTGCAGAGTCTTTCTAAATAGTAAATATAGGGTTAAAATATATTTTACAAAATGTTAGGTAGTAAAAATAACTGGTAGCCGCTTATATATTCCAACTCTCTACGGGCTGCTGAGAAGCGTTGGCGAAGAAATGTATAAATATGTATATTTTGTAGGGGATGCCCTTTAAGTGATAAAGATAGGGGATGGTGTATATGTTAAAAAAAAAAAATATTGCGTAGAAAACACAAATGTGAGTCAATCATATATTTCATCGGCCTCGAACTGAATGGAACCTTTTAAATTTTTCGTGTGCCTGTGTTATTGATAAATTTGTATGAAAAGTACCGTTAATCTCTAAGACAACATTCTCAAACTTTGTAGATTTCATTTTATCATCAAAATAATATTATGCACCAAATTTGAAGACATTACGCTTATAAACGCAAAAAGTCGCCATACAAAATTTTCAGTATTATTAATAAAAATCAATAAATTTATATGGAAGCTATCAATAATTTGTAATATATTTCTGTGAAATGTAATTTTTTTTTATCACGATATTTTAATACACAAAATTTAAAGTCAATTTGTTTATAAAAAATAGGAAAATTAAATTTTTTAAACCAACATCAACAAATTTGTATGAAAGCTACCATTATAATTTAATCCATAATTATGATATCTTGCTAATCTGATTTTTTAATGAAACTAGTATTTCTTGCAAAATTTCAATTTATTCTATTCATATATAAATATAGTGCCCATACGAAATGTGAGTTTTTTAAAATAAAAATCAAGAAATTTATATGAAAGCTACCCTTATAATTTAATTCATAATTATGATATTTTGCAAATTTGATTTCTTAATGAAACTAGTATTCCTTACAAAATTTCAATTCATTCTATTCATATATAAATATAGTTTCCATACGAAATATGAGTTTTTGAAAATACAAATCAACAAATTTGTATGGAAGATATGCATATTTTTAATTCTATTGTCATAAAAATTGTTGTGGAGGTATATGTGAGTATTTCTATAGAAAATATGAAATATAAATCTACAAATTTGTATGGATGAAATTGCAGTGATATATAGAGACAGTTCATCATAAAAGAGAATGAAGTGACAACTTCGTATAGTTAATCTGCTAAAAAATCGATTTAATAAAGACAGCAACATAGATGTACACATAAATAAATATATCAATATGCTATTTTCTTAAAAACATTTGAAATTTTAAATGTGATACAATATTGTAGAAAATTCTATTAGTCTATCACTATACTATCAGTTTAGTTGTTGATACTTCAACATCATCGACACTTGACTTACAGTCAAAAATTGCATAGAAAAACAATGAAAAGAAATTTCATGTCATGGGAAAACAATGACAATGTCAACGATTATAGCGACCATTCTTAGAAAATAATAATTATTATTATTATGTAGATATATGTAATATAATACCCACAAGTAGCTTGTACCACAAAATCTACTCCTCTATCTACGAGAGTCTCTATATACAACTATTTACATATGTTTATACATGTTCATTATAATATCATAGTAATGTAAAATTACTATATAGCATATTGTACAAGCATATATTTGTATTCATCCCCAGTGAATACAATTTGAGCAGAATTGTGTTGGATTTTGATTGTTTGGTTGCGAGAACGAGATGCTGGGTTTGCTGGGTTTTTGAGGAGAGTGGCTGTGTGAGTGACTAAAACAAACCGAAAATTATTCGTATTTAAATCCAATTTTGGTTAAGTGCCTGATGAATGCCTGAGCACTTGGCTTGAATACGTCCTTCTTCTTTTTTATTTATTTTTTGATACATAATCCTAGTCGCTAGTGTACAACGCACGCTATTTACATTGTGATGGGATGGTGGATGGAATTTAATTAAAATTCCAAAAATGTGAAAACAATGCGCGTACAATTTTCATCACATCAACATGCTAACTGCTGCTGCTGTTGCAGTTATCAATTGTGTTGCACTACTCGTTGCAAAGCATAGACAATATGTACTTAGTAGATCTCACTCCATCACAAGTGATATTCAAAGTGGTCGCAAGTGTTTGGCAAAGACTGTAGCTGTGAGTTTTGAGTATGGCTGTGGTCAAGGCGCAAGACACTGTTTATACTGCTACTGAACTTATAGCTGCTTCGTCTGTGTGACTGTGTGTGTGTGTGTGTGTGTGTTCGAATCCCCTAAAGCATGCAACATTTTTGTACATCTTATGCAAAATCAACATAGTAGCAACATGAAAAGTGTGAGAGTAAAGTGAAAAGGAAAGAAAAAAATATCGAAATGGTTACAATTAAAAAAAAAATTTGAATTTGCTGTTTTCTTAATTTTCTCTTATTTTCCTCTTATATTCTACTGAATTCCAATATATGCATATACTATAGTCTCTGTCCATTTCAACCATCCACCCCTCATTCATGTCATAGAGTAACAGCTTTGTATACTCACTTGTAAATTGTGCATTTATATTTAGTAGATGATTCTTTCTATAGCCAAGAATTTTAGTTTTTATTTTTGTTGTTGTTGTTGTTTTTTTTTTTTTTTGTTTGCTTATATTTTATACCAATCTTGCTTAAATAAACAATGAGAAAACATGAAGCAGCACATGACATAAGCACCAGCTGAGACCCAAGTAGTATCCACTAGCATTACGTACTAGCTTGTCGTATTGTCAAGTGTTGACATTTCAGATGGCATGCATACATATACAGAGGTACACCCTCACTCTTACAATATAAAGAATTGCCACTATGTTTGAATGTTCAAAAAAAAATAAAAATAAAAAATGCATATACTAAAAATTTATTGTTGTATACTTTCAGGCGTTCTCTTGCAAAATTTCCTTTTATACTATGCACTATGTACTATGTACAGTATCTTTGCAATGTTTTGGGAATTTCAATAGATGTTTTTATTACAGATCGGCGATGGATGGTGATGTTGGTGGTGAGATGCATTTGGTGGTTGTAAGAAGCATTTATGGTCTTTTAGCAATTTCTTGTTGTTATTTATATATAGTGTTATCTTGAATGTGATATTAAGTTGAAAAAAAAAAAAAATAATAATAATAATAATTGAAAAGCTAAATTTTAGTAATAATGAATCTTAGATACACTAAGACCGATAATTAGGCGTACTTTTGAAAAAAAAACCTCTTTCAGCTAAAAGATAAGCTTAATTATTATTCAATTTTAGAAAATATTAGTAAATTAATCAAAATAATCGATGTGCGGAGTTTCAGTCATATAGTTTTATATGTTCATGAACAAAAGACAATCGAGGACATACTTTTGTATGAGAGCTAGGTGTAGTTTTCACTCAATTTAATAAATTTTTATATTCGTGCATCCATTAATAAATATAATCATATATGACAAATTTAAGTTTGATAATAATAATATTTTCTTTATATTTTCGTATATGGAAGTATGAGTTTGTATGGGAAGTATACCTCGATTACATTTGATTAGTCTCATTTTTAAATATGTTCATTAATTAATAAATATAAGCACACATACCAAATTTTAGATTAATAACTTCATTTATTTGCGCACAACGTGTAAAAAACCCATTTAAGAATATACTTTTGTATGGGAGATAGGCGTGATTTTTATTCAATTTCATTCCATTTGCAAAATCATGTATTCTTTCATAAAAATAATGCTATACACCAAATTTCAGCTCTCCATATTGGTCACATCTCCATATGGATGGTGCAAACCGAGGTCAGAACTCAATATACCGTCTTTGAGTGTAGGGTATACGAAAGTATACATATCGGTATATATTGCATATATATATAGCTAAATATTATATTATTAAGATGGTAATATACAGTTAGCTGTTAATGTTTTAGCAATACTACTTAAAAGAGTACTACTTATGCAATTGTAGTAATAATATTAGTCTCAAAGTAGTACGTACTATTCTTAATCTAAAAATTGTATATTTTCCTTGAAGTAAATGATTTTTATTTGTATTTTTATATTATGAAACATCTGCTTCATTTTAATTTGATGTCAAACCTCATCGGATATATGCAATGTATAAAATGAGATCAGGAATAACTTTTAAAATTATTCAGTATCACTTATTTCCTTCCATGTTTGATGCTGAGAGAGTCGTGGTGTTATTTTTATGCTATATAAGACGAAGCACCCCTTTTATGGATGATAATTTATTTTTTAACTTAATTAAGTTTGGGAAAAATATGTTTAAGAGATAAAAATTAATGGGCGTCGGATCTATATTTCACCTACTCAAAGGCGATTCTTAGGAAGTTATATGGTAAGTTCTCGATTTTCATATATCTTTTGTGTTCGTTTTGTATGACAATCTCCTCAAGGCTTAAGGCAGATAAAGGGCAACTTGGAATGGAACTAATGGAAATTGGCGGTAAGTTTCATTCACCTAAGAAAATTTTTGATCAGTTATCGAGTTCTTTATAAATTGTGTGATGGTTTAAAGTTAATTATGTATGGGCGCCCCCCCTTAAGGGATGAAGATAGGGAGTAGGTTAGGTTAGGTTCGAGATGCCGCCCGTTGTTATACCGCCACGGGGATTATCCCTTCACTTAGTTACTCGCTGAACCAACCGGAACGTTGAATGAATTTTAGGAGATTTACGATGTCGATCTGGGATAGTTGGGTTAGGTCACTCAGCTTATGTGTGTTCTAGAATTTTTTTTTTTCAATTTTGACTTAAAGCAAGGCGGGTACATAGTAGATGTGAGATCGTTTCAAGTTCCTCCTCATCTCTGTAGCTTCTGCAGAAGTCATGAGTGAGGTTGCCCAAACCTAATCTCACAGCGTGAGGACCTATGAGGCAGTGACCAGTGACCATTCCCACATAACTCGAAATGTCCAGCCTATTAAGATCGGCAAGCTTTCGTGAACGTTTCTTGCTGAGTAGGGGCCACAGCAATTTCGCCGTCCTACAGATGGGTGTATCCGTCCATTTTTTTTTTTTTTGAAGACGTTGGTGGTTATAACCTCCAAATTATGCTTACACGTGGCTATGGGGAGATCCCTAACAGAGAATTCTCCTGGGTTAGAAACTCTTTTGTACCGTGTCTTGCAAGCTCATCGGCTATGCAGTTTCCTCGTATACTCTTGTGTCCGGGTACACAGCACAGGAAAATATTGTGTATGTTGTCAAAAACAGCAATTTTCTAAGGAAACACACTAAAGGAGTGGTGATAGAATGTAAGTTTGTTATCAGAAAAATCTATGAAAAAGATAATTAATAATGGTTAGTTATATATTCGCTTTAGAGGTGAAATTTTATGGTTAAATTATGAGAAAAATAATGAAAACCAATTTTTTTCTAACTTTAGAGCTCCTAAGGTAGTTTCAAAATTTCATCAATCGGAGCGAGTCTTTCTATTTTTGATTTTTTTTTTTATCAAATCGAATATCTTTAGCTTAAAAGAACATAAATTCGCATTCAAAACTTATCCCCTATACTTTTGACGCCCAACTTTAGGTACATACTTATGAAAAATTGTTTAATAAAATGTAATAATTTAAATGAAAACTTACTTAATTAATAAATATCTGCAAACAAAAAAAAAAAAAAAAAAAAAATTAATAAAAGTTGAGTCAACAATTTCCTATCATAAAACTACATATCATCCTATTGTGTTTTCATTTTTACACAATTATAATGCACATAAATACTTATCTTATACGACGACCTGCGGCGGTTATAAAATAATTTGCACTTCAACATACTTTTAACATACTCGTATGTATGAGTATGTAGAAAATAAGACATAGGTACTCGTATCTACAACACCTATATTCGTATGTATAGCATAGTATTCTGCAGTTATAAATTCTATACAAAACAATAAATACGAATATACGAGTATACAACAATAATGATAATAGTGTTGTGAAAAAAAAAATAAAGAAAACAGAATTAAGCAAGTTTCAACTTTTAATTTTCACACTAATTATCTACCAAACACCATCTTGAATGTTGACAATAAATTCTCAAGTTGACTGCAATGACGACGACGATGATGACGACGACGACGGTGCCAACGACAACGACAACAATAAGAAATAAGTAATATGGAGTAATAAAAAGTAATGAAAGCTAGGATATTGCAAAAGAAGTGAAAGAAATTATTATCAATAGCTCAGAGTGAAATGCATATAACTACTACTAACTGTAGCTGAAGTCTGTAGCCTAAATTTCAGTAAATCATTCGATGAAGTAGTCTTTCGGATTGAGTGCTTTAAATCCCTTGGAAGGCCCGAAAATGCTTCAGTCCAAGTTTACATCACCGATATAACTAATATATATGCTGTGGTACTACTAGATATAAATTAGAAGTGCAAAGTACAATTGCAATAAACCTATACAAATAAACTAATATAGAATAACTCGACAAAAGTAATAACAACAAATTGCAATGGCAATAATAACAGACTGAAAACTTTGTCTATTTGATCCACAAGAGATCTTATACCATTATTCATAGCCATATTAGTGCATATATAAATATAAATGTCTACGCTTATACATAATATCCCAGCAGTTAAAAGCTGTGATTCTGTATTGGTCTTATTGAGGGCACATGTTATCAAGTAAATTGTAGAGCTGACATCAATTAAGTGCAATATTATTGCAATTTCTAGCAATTATAGAGCTCCAAAATCATAAAGATTGCTTGTTTGATTTTCTATTTGAATTAAATATCTTAGCTTTCTGAGAGGCTCTATGAGGTGATGAAATGACATGATTCATGGTAGCCTTAGGAATGATCATAAGATCGCTTCAATATCAATTTGTTGATGTGAGAATGCTTTGAGCTTCTCAATTCTCCCTTTCAACACAGAACGCTGTGACTCTAATACGTATGGTGGGTACCAAAGCGTGAGAGTAATGAAAAAGCATGTTGCCTAGTTAAAATGTAATCCCACACTCTGTTCACAAGCAGCTTTATGAGAGGCTCTATGAGCCGATTACACGACATGCCTCATGGTAGCCTTAACAATGAGCATAGTATTCACTTCTGATGAAGCGAACAATTTTGTCATGCATCTATTGGTTACAAGAGCCCTGTAAGGATAAGACATCGATGAAGAAGTAATTCTCATGGGTAGAATCGAGTATGGAAAAACTGCCAGTGCTTTGGATTCAATCAAAATTATGGATTAGATATTGCCAAAATTTTTAATGTGACGTGGGAAGAATTTATCCCTGATTTTTGCAGGATGAAAATGCCGGAGATATCCGAGATTTAATAATGGTGGAAACAAGAGCATCGTGAAGAAAGCCATCGCCATCAATGAGAAATAATTCTATGTTGATATGATTGAGGACTGGAAAAACGATCAGAGCATTGGATTCTATATAAATGATATATTGATCATACTGATTTGTTTGCTGGGCCAATGCGCTCTACACTCGCACTTAATGATTGTAATCACAAGAGAAGGTTCTGCGGCTGATTTAATCGGCCCGGAGCTTGCTTTGCCACTACCCGGTGGGCCACGGTCAACAGCTGGGTTAATCTAGTCCATAAGTTGACCTGGCAGGTAGAGAGAGAGGCTGCAGATGGACAAAATCCATGTTACCTAACGTATCGGGTAAATCGTCGCATTTCCTCCTATCTCTAGGTAGAGGTCATTGCAGAATGCTAGCCGGCTTGGTAACAGGCCACTTTCTATGGGCAAAGCACACGAAGAGGTAGGAATAGGAGGCAGTACACTTTGCCCAGTCTGTGAAGAAGAAGATGACACGGCGGACCACTTTTTATGTATATGCTCTGTTTTCGCTCGAATCAGATTTGAGGTCTTTGGCACTGACGTGCTGAGAGCTACAACTCTTGGGTCTTTAGCACCACAGGATCTATTCCGATTTCTTTGGAGAACGGATAGATTTAAAACACAATAAAACGGAACACAGAATATGGAAAATTAGCTATAATTTCCATTAAGCGATTAAGTTCTGAGCTCGTCATCTTATAAAAATGAATATAATGATAACATAAGGTCACTCAGAACGTCAATTATGTCGAAAAGAGAGTATCACAGGAGCTTAACTTCATTCTGGGTAATGTATAATTTTTAATAACTTAATACGTGTGAAGCATTAATTCAAAAATTAACTACTAGTGCGGGTATATGATGGAAGCACGTATGATACACCTGACCTTTTGTATTGCCCGAAGAACGTGAGCAGTCGGACATCTGACTCATTATGAATACAGTCAATTGACACAGCTCGTTTACTTCATCACAAGACTAATGATACTAGTAATTTAGATACAATTAATGGCGATGCCTGACCGACTTGATGCTACTACAGCAATAACAACACATTGAACCGCTCTTAGGCGCATATTTTATAAATATTTAGTATATGAAGTTGCAGAAGAAGTAGTGAGCACTTGCACTGGTTGCTATACTAATGCTATATGTATATATAATCAGCATTAGAAATTTGCTACAAGTTATATTCTTCGTACTGGTAAATACTGGCGTTAGAAGAATTGTAAACAAAATGCATAATTTCACACAAAAGTAAAATGATAAAGTAAAACAATAAGTGCAATAAATTTCAAGTGCTCATAATATAAAATTATGCATTTATGAATATATAAATACATACTTGTATAATATATGTACCATAAATATGGAATATATTATATATACAAGTTAGTAAAACAATGAATGAAAGTACTAAAAATCTAAATAAGCACAATGAATTCAAATGCAAAATGACTAAATCGTCAACTTAGTCTCAAAGTCTCATATTAAATTGTATAGTCTAAGAGAATGAAGGATAAAATTATTAATAGTATATTTAAATGCTAAACAGATTCAATAAAAGAGAGAAATATAAGTATGAGTCAAGAAGATATTTCCTGGGAAACCTCGTGACTAGGGAATAGGGCGGTCGATGATGAAATAGGGAAAATATACTCAGATTTATCAGCAATAAATTTCTTCTTCAGATTTCCAATTTTCAGTAGTCTTGTGTCTAGATGGAAGTAAAATGCATATACGTATCCTAGTTACAATGATATACCGCGCAATTTTAGGACTGATGAACCAGTCACAATACGATAACTCTCCAGTTACTAATACGATAACTCTCTGCTTAATTTTGAGATCCATTTCAAACCTTCTCGACTATCGCACATCCATTTGGGCTCTCAGCTAATAGATTAGGTACTGTTTATTAGCTTCATTTATTAAGTTATTTATAAAGCTGCTCGTGAAAAGAGTGTTGGATTACATTTTAGCTAGGCAATGTGCATTTTCATTACTATCATGCTTTAGTAGCCACCATATTAGAGTCACAGCTTTCCATTTTGCAAGGGCATTGAGAAGCTCAAAGCATTCTTACACCAATACTTTGTTTTGAATAACAAGTTCATTAGACATGTTAAAGCTGTCTGATTGTCTAAGAGAAGCTATACATATGACGATACTCGGAAGTTATAACTATAGTTATTACCATACCCTTATGCACTGTGACCAGATTTGATCTATTGTGCAGTCTTTGGGTAACCATAAATTTTTCATTTTTCCACAATTTATATGGAGGCACTGTACTGTATCACCAAAGTGGTTTAGTCTTTAGTCTGCCAAGAGCTTGAAATTCACAGAGAATGAACAGAATACTCAGAAGTTATTTAGACCATTGAAATTGCTTTTTTTTTTTTTGGAAATACGCTCTTACATTCCGCATCTTCCATATTGAATCCAAATAGTATATTATAACTGTGAGTCCTATTTGAAAGTTATCTCGTCGTCCTGCCAAGCAGTGAGGTAACTGAAGAGAAATGCGAAATGCTTTGAAAAGGCTTTTTTGTTTGTGTATCTTGCAATCTCTTCAGGCTGCAATTCTCTCAAGAGCAAAGTTATATTCAGTGGATCTTGTCGATGACTGTAAAGCACGGAGAATTAAAAAAGCAAAAAATCCAGGCTCTTAATATGCCCAGTTAGGTCGCCCTTCTATTAACAGCAAAATAATATTGAGTGGATCCTATGATCATTCCTAAGGCTACTATGGGAAATGTCGTTTAATCGCCCCATACAGCTTCTCATAAAGCGTGTGTATGTTACTTTTAAGGTTTTACTCAAGATAGTTGCCACAAACTAAAGTTCTGTTTCGAATTACTCTCTGGCAATTTACTTCATGGAAAATGCTATTACCTATTCCAGAATTGTAAGGCTTCCGAGGTTTTTCTCCACTTGGTGGAAGGTACATAAAATTATGCAAAAAATTTATGCATATTTAGAAATTCTAGAGTCGTGGACAAAAAAGGAGCAATGCCCTCTGCCATAGATTAAAAGCAAGGTCTTTACATATACATGAATTACATGGTTCACATTGAGTTCAAATTTATTTGATCAGTAGAGGTTTTTGCATATCAAAATGTGCTGTTGCTGGCCTAACTAATCCACTCGGAACAGTTACTTGTACTTGTCTAACTGTGTTTCACCCAACTAGGTTGCATTACTCAGCATCAGAAACTTCTCAGATAATCAAGGATAACTGATACATTGTAAATCTCTTCATAAGCGTCAATATGTAGCTAACAATTTGAAATACACGATGTCAGAGTTATGATTTTATTGCAGCCACAAATACCATGACATTGTTGCTGTTTGCTAGTGTACTAGTATGTAGTAGGTATACAATATTTGCATATATTTACTTACGCACCAACTACAGTTTTAGAGACTTTTGCAAATGTGATAAAGTGTAAGAGAAATATCTCTCTGTACAAAAATGTATATATAATCCAGCAAGTAACAATGTTAACATTGCATCCGATACATGTGCTATGTACAAAAAGTATAAATGCATGCAATGAACATTTGATACAATTGGAAAAGGATATATGTATAGCATTCAAATACATGGTTGATCTATCGAGTGCACAGATAGGATTGTATGTGTGGCAAGTGTATCATGTTTTTGCCATGCCGCTGTAACTCTAACTGGCTGCTAACATTCATACACTCGTATGTGCGAGAAAGTATGTGGAGGCGTTGTTGCCACTCTCCTCGCAATTATTGCAAAATTTTGTTACTTTATGTTGATATTATGTTATCCGTTTTGTTCATGTCGTACATACTTGTTATGCTTATGCCGATATGTATTGCTGGTTAGTTGCTTGGTTTCTGATTGTATGGCTAGTTAGTTGACATTTTTATGATTTTTGTTTTTTGTTTTTATAATTTGATGTTTATATGACGTACATACAGATTGTCACATTGCGACTGCTTCTCTGGATTAGCTTACTTATTACTGATGATTGTCGGTGTTACTATTTCCTAATTGTATGGTCAAGTTGTTAGTGTGCTGTAATTCTTGTTTTAGTTAAGTGAAAAATTCAATTTTACTCACAACTTAATCTTAATCTAAATCATCCCTTAATAGACACCACTTGAGAGATTTTGTCAACAATTAACCCCCAGTGTGTATAATCGTACTTGATCCTTATGTCAATACAATCATCAAGTGCTGATTAATATTATTCACCAAACGGATAGGCTTGTTGTTGAGCACTCAGAGGGTGCACTGATTAAGAACACTTAACCTCTTGTTCGCTTCGATCATGCATTCCATACTTCTGGAACTCAGACTCAGAGGTTTCCCATTGGTCTTTAGAAAAACAAAACTGCACTAGTTTTATGGGAGATTCAGAGGAAGAACTTTATTAAGCAGCCGTTGATCTGCTAGATCGAAGTTATTTCGTGAAGCCACTTCTATAAGACTTCTAATTGGCCTACCGAAGAAAAAAAAATCCAAAAGCTTTATAGCAGTTTGCTTATACAATTGAGGGCATCGCTCTTATTTTGTAGTCTCTATAAGCTTCTTCTATCGACTCAAAAATAGTTTCGAGTAACTCAATGATTTCTCAGTCAAAATTGCTTCCACAAATCCTTTACGAAGGAAAAAGCGAAGTAGTCTAGATATGATCCAAAGACATTTTTCATGACATTTAATAAGAGTTACGCTCACCTTTTTGTTATTATTTTTGGACATATGACACCAGGCCTAGGACCCTTAAGGTCATTGAATTCCAAAAAAAAAAAAAAAACATGCACCTAATCGTTTTGTTCGAGCAAATATCTATCCCACTTGCTACAAAGCAATCGAACATCGTAGCAATAATGAGCACAATTTTACCTTCTGGGAAATGGGTTGTTAGAACTTCATCATTATCCTTGATTTGTCATTAAAGATTTCTGATTTGCATCTAGTTCAGCTGTGCCTTTCTAATCAGCATCAGCCATCTTATTACAAAAATCTTTTTAGAAGTCCGGTTCTTATCCATATTTATTTTATTATTACCTTTGCATTCGACGGCAGTTGAACCAGTCAACTTCCAATTGAGTTCGCTTCAGTAGCTTCCTATATTTTCTCAAAAGTTTCAAAAGCGTTCGACTAAGGTCAACGCGTCAACTAGTTTCGGACAAGGAGATCACTAAATCATATCCTGCCTGTTTTGAGAGGTTTTCGACCTATTTCAATCAAGTCTAGCTCGATCGAAGTGCGAAATTCAATATAGCGCTGATTCGATAAGGAATCCTTGTTTAAGACCCGCCAACCAGTGACGTGATTTGCTGTCATATTATTTCACAATCCTTCTGGCTGCTCTTCACACCAAATACGGCAATTTTGATTCTTCACGTATCCATTCAACCAGAAATGAGCTTCGTAGCTGCCAAAAACAGTGGTGCCAAAAAGAAAGTTGCTAAAAAATCATTCGGTATTATTGAATAACATTTCTCCAGGTCGTTGAGTAATGCGGTCTATAACGATTTAGATAGCCTTGATTGAATCTTCCCCATTTTCTCAAATGTATTATTGTCTGTTTTTGGTAAATTCAACGATGAGCATTATATGCAGTTCATTCCTGGGCAAATTGCTATAACCTTCCTTCACATTGGTCGATGGATCAAGCGATGCGTACATCTTGATGGCCTTACTATCATTCTAAGATTATAGATCGACGTAAGTACCACTGGCTGATATCAAGCCTAATCGGCTTTAAGATACTCATGTACCGACCCTCCGGCCTAAATATTGATAATTTTACCGAGAAAATAGAAAAGAGCCTATTTAAAATGAGGTTCTATTCTGTCTTCCAAATAATTCATGATTCAAATTCTTGATCCTTTAACTATAAAATATGAATTTTTAAATGCCGAAAATTTGTGATTTGATTTTTCATTATCCACTCAATTTATTCGCTCCACATCGACACATTGCAATTTATTAAGTATCAATATATAGTAAAAGTATAGTCAAAATGAAATGATTAATGAATTTTTATACGATAAATGGGATCTTAGCTTAGCATTTTGATTGTGATTTTATTGAAGTACCTATACAATATTTGTAATATCTATTGTGTTGTATATAAATTTCATAGGCTATTTGCTTCATCAATTTCTACGATTAATATACAATTTTTTTTTTTTTTTTTGGGCAAAAGAACAAATGAATAAATGAAAAATCAATCGTAAAGTAATAAAAGTCGAAAGAATAGTCAATCTGTAGATATAAAAGAACCAAAAAAAAAAAAAACAAAAATAGAGAAAAGCTACTAACCTATGACTAGAAAAGCTGTCAACCGACAAAACTGATTTATTATTTATTAGCTTAAAGAAAAATGTTACACTTAAATGTATAGCAAATAAATAAATGAGAGAGTGTGGGTATATGAGAGAGTGCTAGCAACATCTACAATATATATACATTGTGGTATATGTGTGTGATACGTGGTTTATGTCATTTAAGTATATACATATATAGTATAGAGAACATAAAAAACAAAGACTCACTTGGGTACAATTCACAAACAATCAATCAATTATGCATTTTAGCCAATAAGGATATGAATGAAGTAAAATGAGCGAAGCAAGCGAGCGAAGTGAATACAAAATAAAAAAAAGCGATAGAAAATATTATTAAGGACAACAACAACAACAACAACAACAACAACCGAAATGTGACAAGTGACAGTTGACAATTTGGCAGGATAATTTGATCAGGGTATGACGATGAAGTGCATGAAGTGATGATCGTCATAAGAGTAGTGTGTTAGTAGGAGGGACTCAATGGTCTTTCCAAGTTGGAAGTTTTGCCGAAAAATATTTGATTTGTCAAAAACATTAACAATAAAAGGCATACAATATTTTCTTTTTTTTTTTTTGCCAAATAGACACTTTTGCACACGCACGCATACGCAAAAACGTGTTGATAAACGTTTGAGTTTCTCTGTGCCTCTTTGTATGAAACTGGCAACAAAAAACAAAACAAAAAACAAAAAAAAAGGATATCAATTATCCTTTTTCGGTTTTCAATTTCTTTACTTCGATATATTTGTATTTGTGTGTCGATGCGTCAGTGTGTCAGTGGTGAGTGTTTTGTGTTTGTGAAGTGCTTTGTTTGCTGTTTGGAATTTTTAATTTATCATCTTTTTGCCTGACAGCAGGCAGTTTGAGAAGAGACACTGAATGAATGCTTGTGTTTTTGTTACGCTTCATTTCGTTTTTCATTTTCATTTTCATTGAGAATGATGAGAGAGGCCTACGGAAAAGTTTGCTGTTGCTTTAAACTTTTTGCGCTCCATTAGATTTGTGGAGAAGAAAAGTGTGGCCCGAATTCGTGTTATCCTTTTATATTTGATGCTACTTAGAAAAAGAAATCATGCTTTGTTTAATTGACTGGTTTTATCAAAATTGATTTTTTCTTCTTCTTTTCTTTTCGGTGACACTGTAGAAAACCATAAGCATAACAAGATTGAAAAGTTTTAGTTGATAGAAGACATTCCAACGACATGTTCATTGTTTTATTTTTGTATTTCACAATTATTTCAAAGCTATATTCTTTGTTGAACCTTTAACGCCTTTTTTGGAAAGAAGACCAAACAAACAAACAAACAAGAAATTCAATAGTTAAGCACAATATGTCTAACCTTTGAAGCAAAAAAAAAAAAAAAAAAAAAAAAAAACATAAAGGGCATCCTAGTAAGGCATAGTACGTGACAAGCATTTCAAAATGAACTTTCTCAGCTCTGTCCACAAAAACAAAAATTAGATAATCATTTTTTTTTCTTCTGCCGCCCATTGTTTTGTAGGTGAAGAAAATTAAAGCAGCTCATTTGAGTTTTGTTTTGGTTTTATTTATTTTCTCTATATGCCAGCTGTTGGTGACAGCTTAACGCGTGAAATATCCAAAATGATTGAGAAAATCACCACTTTTTTTGCAGTGATTTTTTGTTGTCATTCTTAGCTGTTCGTGTTTTGTATGCGTAAATAGTAAATATTGATTTTATTGGCAAAAAAAAAAAAAAAAAGAGAAAAATCTTAAATTATTTTTTCTATTTAATTCTCATTAATGGAATATGTACATTTTAGGCTTTTGAGAAAATGCAAGTATTTACACGTATTTGAAATTATTCACTTGTATCGATTGAGTCACACAAATTCACAGAGGGAAAGTCTAACTTAGTGTTGGATACCCCAAAGATCCAAAAAAACAATGATGACTGGTAATTATTTGGAAGGCAAGTTCCTTCTTGAATCTGTGTACCTGAACCGGGTCGCTTTCGCTCCCAAAGCCAATGATAGCGAATTTTAAGGCAGTGGAAGCATAGGATTGGTTAAGCTGTTCCCAGCTCAATATATTTTGGCTGCTTTCGCGGAGTTTACGCTTAAATGTTAAATGTCCAAACGGTGGACATTTAACATTTATTCCCCTTGTATGGCGGACGACCTAACCTACTTAAAACTATTCTGTTCTGTTCTGAAATCTACACCGTAAAATTAATGATTATCTGACACTGATAATTTTGACAAGTGAAATTTTGACAAGCTATTATCGACTGTGCATCCTTTTTTTATGAATTCGACACCTGTTTACATCAATTAGTAAACATCATCAGTGATTTCTTACAACAACATACATTTTTCCTCGTGCCAGAAAAAGAGCATATGCGGGAGGCTCTACTTTTTTGCTTCAATTTGAAGAAAAATAGACCTAGAAAATTTGAGGACCATGATTTGCAGGCTCTTTTGGATGAGGACGACATCCAATCGCACAAAATGCTTGCCAAACAGTTAAGTGTTACTCAACAAGCCATATATTTACGAGCCATGGGGAAGGTTCTATGAAAAAAATGTGTTTTTTTTTTACTGAAAAACAGCGGATTTAAGCTTGTACACCTGGTATACGTTTTAAGATTCTCAAGCCTAACAAATTCTTTCAGCTTCTTTTTCAGCCGAAATCTATGCTGGTGATCTAGCTGCTGGTGAGCTTGCTTCCAACAACCTCTTATGTGATCTGAACACTGCTGAAATCATTACGTTCGCTTCAACAACAGGTTTTTGGGCTCCACTGGGTCGTCGTTTTGATGATATATTTTGTCGCTTGTTATGATGGAGCTATGAAAGCGAATTCATACTGCTATATATCGAATACATGGATGATATGTGACTCAAACTAAACCAAGGAGAAACTAACTCACTTCCGATGTTTGGTACAGGAGAGCTTCGGAAGTCGGTAAGAGCACTAATGTAGTCAATACCGTCTACTGAGCTATATAATCAATTTAAGACTGCCGGATGATGAACAGTCCGAAGATGTGTGGCCCAAATGGAACCAAGCAAAAGCTTTTATACTTCTAAAGCTCAGAGAAGGAAGGTTGGAACATTTTTAGGAGGGTTTCTGCTTTTTATATTGCTTATGGAGTTGTAAAATCGAATTAAGACAAATAGATCTCAAAAATCTTGAAGTTCGAGAGCTCCAAAAAAGAACTACTGCACGTATAGAGAAAGTTGAGGAGAGCTTTGAAATATTATGCGAATGCTGATACTTTTTGTACTACTAATGGAGGTGCCGTAGCTCAGTGGTTAGTGTGTTCGCCTTCTGATCTGTAGGTCGTGGCTTCTAAAAAAAAAAAAACTCTGTGACAAAGCTCAGAAAAAGTGATGTCACAAGTGTTCTGCCGTTCGGAACCGGTTAAATTAAGTAGGTCCCTTCTAATAGTGTCCAAATTTAAGACGCACAACAGAGAAGCTCGGCCAATGAGCCCTTTAGGGCTTTAAGTGCCACATATTTATTTTTTTATTTTTTAATGGAGCTAGATATCAAACTTCAGGAAAGTAAGTGGTCCAAAAGAAATCAAGAAAGAACTAGCACTATTCTAAGACTAAGCAGAAAAGAATTCCGGCATTTCTTAGGAGGGATATTGTTTGTATAGCATTCTGTGGTGCCATAGAATTTAATTAAGATAGCCTATGTCAAAAATTTCTAATTAATCCAAGAAAAATTATCACTTTTTGAAGGTTTGGTAGAGGAGGAGCCAAATATTTTGATCTAAGACGAAGGGCGACTATGTCGTGCATTTTATGACCACCACCAACACCATTTGGGCGCATAGCATGGAGAATTGCATGTCTTGTTGTCAAGAGAAAGATCATAAAATCCTTCCTAGTCTTATGAGAAAACGAACCAAATATATTAGTGCAACTTTCTTTAATGAAATCGTGGAATTTATGAGGGCGGAAATAAGTGACAAAAAAAAAAACAAAAAGTTGAGCTCTTACTGGGTAGAAATTGTGAAATATCTTCACTGCGACTGTTCGAGCCTTAAGAGCACACGAATCAAATACATTAGTGCAACTTTCTCTAACAAATTCGTAGAATAGCATATTTCAACGATGACAGAATTGCCTCTATATGCTCAAAATGTAATCTACATCTTCAGTTTTACCGCATAACATTTTTGTTCTCTTTTTTGACTCTTTTTGGAAATCTTCCCAATAAAATAAACTAAAGAGCTCATGAAAATATATATACAATTCCATAATTGTATAGGGATTGACCCTAAAGAGATAGGGTGTTTGACTAAGCTCCATTATTTTGTGCTCCTTAATATTTGCCCTAAACATACTTACCCGCTAGCTGTACACCTAAAAGAGGTTCTCTTATAAAATTGACTTTTTTTTTAAATTTCACTCCCACCGCTTCCAGAGTGGCCCCAGAGAGATTAAGTGGAAGACCGACCTCCACTCATTTTTACCATTCTATACTTTTTTTACTTTGAGATGGTTCCCCCAACAAAATGAACTTAAATCCACATGAAAATCAACAAATAGACCCATAATTTCCCAAGAATAAAGTATATGATCGATCACCATTCATTTTTGTATCTCAACATTGTTGCCGAATATACTTATCCTCTATATACACCACTTTAGGGAGTTTTTTTTTGCAAAATCTCAAAAACTAAACTAAGCAAATGAAAAGTATTTAAGCGCATAAGTATTCAGGTATATGAAAATTTCCAAATACAATCACACATGTGCCATCAGATTGCATTCTATACACATTAATAATACACTGAATCGTACTTAATACTGTGAGTAGCCACAACAAAAATCAACAATACAACATGCAACAATGAAAATCCAAATGTTTGGACATAAATTATTATTGCTAGTGCGTGTATAAAACTTCATTTGTTGTTGTTGTTTTTTTTGTAGGTGGGTACACTTCAAATTTTGATTGCTATTGCATTGCGCAAAGAATGCAATATGTATCACAGTGTAAATGGTTGAATTTTCGAATGTGAACAAATGTAGGCAAAGCATGAATGATGCTTGTTGTTCTATTTTGATAATAGCTACTCATCAAATTTTCGATTCCATCTCTATGTATACACCCATTCGTATTGGGGTATGTTCACGCATAAATGATTTTTTTTTTTTTGGGGGGGCAAAGAACAACAACATTTCGATGCACAAATATCCCAGTAAGAAATATTCATTGGCGATGTCAAATGATTGCAGCAAATTCATTGCTTATACACGAGTATGTGTATTTTTCATTTATTCCATTTGAGTACTTTCGAAATGCTATTCTTATAGCCAGAGCAAACATATTTTGATTTTTTTCGTGCCTACTACTCAATTGTCAGACATTGTCATTGATAGAACTATTCAACGTTTTACACTTGCTATATGGAATGTTTCTGTTTTTTTTTTTTTTGTTATTATTGCTACTGTTAAAAGTGGTGAGTATTTAAAAATTCATATGCAGCACATAGTGCAAATGAACTTCGATTGTGTTGACAAAGAGTTGATGAGTACAAGTAATAACATAGCAGCAAGAGCAAAATACTTAGCAACATTGTTAAGTACTAGGTACATGTGTATATACATACCATCCAATCGTCCAAGCAACAATCTAACAACCTTAACAACTGTGACTAACATCAGTAACTATGATATTTTGGAAAATTGTTCAAACATTCGATTGACACATATCATATATGTATGTACGATTATATGTAGCTCCTCTATGTAGTTGAGATTCCATTGGCACTACAATCACAATAAAAGCGCCAACAAAACAATAACAATCAGCATAATACTTTGGTAGTACTTGTAGCAGTATTGTGTATCCAACTGACAAAACTATGTATGTATATAATGTTCGATGTACCATACATATACATGGTGCTTTGAATTGCACATTGCCTCTTCGTATTATCCAATGTGAACCAACTGTTGTCTGGATGGATGATTACCTACACATTAATAACATACTGAAATATTAAGTGTCTAGTATGAGCATGTGTACGTGTATATGTCCTTTTCCGAACTGATTACAACAATGTCTCAATATTATGATGGCAGTGTTGAAGTCTCGTTTGGACATTTTATCACTGCATTTGAAGAAATCGATGGAATTATGAAATTTACTCAGCTTCAACTGATTTCAAATGATTGAGCAAATGTTGAAATAATTGATATGAGCTATCTGTGATCAAAGATGACCAACTCTATTGGGTCTAGAGCGATCTATCATACTATCAAGACCATATCGAACAATCAAAAATTAATATCAATACTTGTGAAAAGGTTGACCCAAAAGTCAAGATACTGCGATCTAAAATAATATCACCATCAAAAATACAAATCTGGCAATTGTTTTTTTAATTTTGAGCGCTCAGAATTTATATAATTCTATATGGAAAGGGTGCCTGCCTGTCTTTCTGTCCTTTTGTTGGCATTTCTGTATTAATTGCACGATAATTGCACATAATTCTAGAACAATTGAGCTGAAAATTTTTTAACACATATTATTTTTACCAAAAAACGAATGAATTTGTGAATTGATAAAATCGAAAGAAATCTACACCTACCTTCCATACAAAAGTATGTCTCCGAATGGGGTTTTTTCGCACTTTCTACACGAAATTATAGAGCTATCAATGCAAAACTTGGTATTTAAAGTTTTATTTATCACAAAATTAAAATTGTGGAAAATGGGCGTAATCTGATAAAAATCACGCCTACTTCCCATACAAAAGTGTGTTGTTGAATAGCGTTTTTTATACCCTGCATAATGCAATATGCATGGTATATTCATTTCGGTCAGATGTTTGTGTCCACTTGAAGGAATCTCCGGAGATATAGACATAGATATATATTCGTGATCAGCGTCGATTAAATTTTCGATTTAACGATGTCCGTCCGTCCGTCCGTCCGTCCGTCTGTCTGTCACCTGGCTGGTTCGCACGATAACTTGAGTAAATATTGAGCTATTTCGATGAAATTTGGCATAAGTAATCTATGATCCAAGGGTACGGAGGGGATTGATATTGGGCATGATCGGTCAATAACCACGCCCACACCAAGCATTCAAAGCGACTAACCTCGAAATTTTCAGAATTTTTAACTTGCTATAACTCACATAATATACCACTTGGGACAACAATATTTGGCACATAGACTTATATTATACTACTATATAACCTCACCAAAAGTGGTTGAGCCACGCCTACTTTTTAGCGTAGCTCTCATACAAAGTGTCTGTACTTCTTTTAAATTGAAACAGCTGTAACTTCTACAATCTTCTGTCTAGAATAAAAATAATTGACATTTAGATTAACACGGCAGTCAGAAATAATATGGCAGAAAATCAATGTGCCACGCCCACTCCTTTTTGGGTCTCCCATACAAAGTTGCGGAAATTAAAAAAAATGTTACCGGTTATAGCTTGCAAACTATTCAGCGTAGAATAACGAGATTTAAGGTGTGGATTAGTATTGTACGAGCAACTAGGCTCACAGAAAATGGGCGCACCAAGCCCAGTGTTTATCGTAGCCCCCATACAAATTTTAAATTGAAAGAGCTGTAACTTCGGCAATCTTCTGTCTAGAATAACCATAATTGACACTTAGATTAATATCGTAGTCGGAAATAATCTGGCAGAAAATCAGTGTGCCACGCCCACTCCTTCATGGGTCTCCCATACAAAGTCAAGGGAATTAAACTAAAACTTTTAAGCGCCATAACTTATAAACCATTTAGCATAAAAGAACGAGATTTAAGGTGTGGATTAGTATTGTAGGAGCAACTAGACTCACTGGAAATGGACGCGCCACGCCCACTGTTGATAGTAGCCGCCATACAAAATGACAGAATTTCTTTTAAATTGAAATAGCTGTAACTTCTGTATCCTTCTGTCTAGAACAATCATAATTAACACTTATGTTAATATGGTAGTCAAAAATAATCTGGCGAAAAATCAGCGTACCACGCCCACTTCTTATTGGGGCTCCCATACAAAGTTGAGGAAATTAAACAAAAATGTTAACCACCATAACTTAGAAACTATTCAACGTAGGTCACCAAATTTAAGGTGTGGATTAACGTTGAAAAATTAATTGGATTTACTAGAAAGTGGTAAGCCACGCCCACTTTTATATAGCTCCCATAATAAGCCTCGGAATTATCTTAAAATCCTTTTACTTCGTCAAACTCAACCATATTTCGGGTGTAAATTAGTAGTATATGCAAAAATTGTTTCTCGAAAAGTGGAAATAAAAGAAAAGTTGGATATTCGAGTAAACTTTTTATATATAAATCTACATATGCAGGGTATAGTTTGGTCGGCCCCAGCCGACTGTAAGGAGATTTTTTTTACATTTTTCGTACGAAAATTAAAAGTTATCATATAAATATTGGTGCATAAGGCAAATCTGATCATAGAATAGTTACAATATATTAGTAAAAAGGAGTAATCGAGTGAAAACCACATCTAACTATATAAAAACGCCATTCAACTATATGTTGAATGGCGTTTTTTAACACTTTTCACCCGAAAATTAAAAGCAATCAATCTAAAACTTGGTGTGTATAGTTAATTTCACCATAAAATTAATATAATAGAAAATAGCCATAGTCAGATAAAAATCTCGCCTACTTACCATACAAAAGTATATTATTTAATGTATGTTTCTTCATTTTATATGTGAAAATATGAAGTTAGCAAGCTAAAACTTGGTGTATATTATTATATTTACTCATGCATAGACATATTACAAAATGAATGGAATCAATTAAAAACTACGTCTACCTCCCATACAAACTTATGCTTCCATATGTATATTTTCCCATTTAGCGCATGAAAATATATATGGATCTTGCTAAAAATTGGCACATACTATTTTATTTACTAATAATTAAATTCAGTCAAAAATGGATGAAATCGGATAAAATCCACACATATCTCTCATACGAAAGTATGTTTTCGCCTTTATTTTGTGAACGAATATGTAAAGTTATAGGACTGAAATTCTGCACGTACCACTATTTTTATCAATGTGCCAGTAATTTTTGAAGATCAACGTTATAGGATGAAAAACAGGACCACCGCTCATACAAAAATATATTTCCGACTGTACTTTATGATCAAATATTGAAAGCAATTACACTGATTTAAGATAGCCATGACTTTGGAACATCAACTCATATTTTGCTAGGTAAAAATTGAGTGAAATTAGTAGCTACAACACACTTATTACATGAAAGGCTTCATATACTACGTCATTAATTTGAAACTTACAATGATATTATTATATCGCGAGTATCATTCAAAATGCGATAGTCATATTTAATAGAAGGTAATATACTTCAGTAATGAAATTGGAATTGATGCATATTCCATCTACTATTCCATAGAACATCTATACTGTAGGTAGGAAAAGTGGGATGCTTAAGGTGGCTGCACCCAGAAGTGGCTCACTTAGTCTATAACTCTTTTAACTCCAACTTTAATCATTTATAACTGAAATTATAACATTTCAGAGCCTTCAGAAGCAGCATTAAGTGTCTAGTAAATATATTTGTGTAGTCTAATCAGCGATCAAAACACGACTGACTAATAATTGCTACTTACAAAATTAAAGACCTCAAATAAAAGAACCGTAAATAAAATATTACATAGGTAAATATATGTATATAGATGCACATATGTATTTATATATGTGTATTGATGGTATTTAGCGCCTCGGCCACGCTGTCTACGTTGACTGCGCTGCTTGGATTTGGTTTGCTGTTGACGATGGCTGCATAACCAAACAATATTCTTGGCATTAAATTTTTTATGTGTTAAAATAATTAACTGAAAAATATAACAATGATAAAAATATATAATTTTCTATAATTGGAATTGGAAGTTCTATTTTTTTTTTTTTTTTTTTTGTACATACTTCCTATAGGTTATATATGTAATATGTCGGTATATTAACTCTAAAGAACTATTTAATTTAAATAATAACTTTTCAGCAATCATTTTCTTTTCTTAGTTTTTCCTTTGCTGCGCATACGAATACAAGCATATTAAACTGCTACTTTTACTTGACTTACAATTTTTTTTTGTTTTGTTTTGTTTTGCTTCAATTAGAATGACAAACGACAAAATATATATTTATTTTCTTGTATGTACGTACACTTGTAAAAATGATGATAACAACATAAACAAGACATACAAAAATGCCGTAAGGTTATATGTGTGTTGAGTTTAAAAAATTAAGCAAAGCAAAGCAAAAAACACACAACATTTTAAACTTCTTTTGATAAAGTTTCATCTAATCACACAAACATCTTTCTTATGGCATATACTTACATGTATTTGTCTGTATGTATTCTATATATGTGACTACTATGTAAGTTCTTCTATTTACATATGTATACAATGCAACGATTAAAGTGTGCATATAACACCTTCCATACTCACATTTCATATATTTATATACACCATGTAATATATTTGAAAATTGAGTCATGTTATATAGACCCACATTTATGTTACTGTGTATGAATGCATTTTTTTTACATAATAAATAAATAAAAAAAAGTTTAAGCGGGTTTTTCGCAGACTGAGAGGGTGATTGAGAAAGAGAGAGAGAGAGAGGCAGAGACGACCAGGTTATTTAGCAGGATGGGCGGTTAGAGACAGAGGGGCTTCTACAACTTCGTGTCCCTCTTCCTTCTTCTAGGTACGGGCATAACGTGCGGCATCATTCTTGTTGTTGTTTTTGTTATTTGCAAGGCTGGCAATAACAACGATCCACCTTTTTGGGTCCCAATAACTGATCTTTCTCGAAAATGCTAACCTTTGTTTAATTTCTTTTTTTTTTTAAATTTATGTACTAGAAGAAGCAAGAACCACCCCATTTTCGCTAAGCACGGTCGACACGATTGACGCAGAGTACACTCCTTGACCCACGATATAAATCGGTACACTAAATAAATAATTGGGTGCCTAAATTTTTGGTTAATTTTTGTTTTTTAGTTGCATGAGTGCATGAGTCTGTTCTATTCTCGGTGGCAACAATTTTAATATAAAAATTGAAATGTTTTCCTTTTTAAAATGTTACTCACCTTTGACAAGCAATTGCTTATTCTTCCAGCTGTAACAATTTACCATGAGAAATCTTCTAAAAAGAGCTTAATGAAAAGCGCAGAAAATAAAACGATGTCACACAAGTTGGCCAATATAGGTAGGTCCCTTCAAATTCAATCCAAATTTAACGTGCACAACTAGATTGGCCAACATTATACAGAGAATTTAATGTTAACACAATTTTTTTATTATTCAAAATATTTTCAATTGCTCTATAGTCTTTACAACTTTTCTAAAATGTGTCATTTTAATATTTGAAGATTCATGAAGATTTGATACATTTTGCATATTTGTTTCAATGACTTTGTAATGAGATGCTCACAGATTTGTCTATTGACTTTGCTTGCAGTAGCAAATCTTCTTGGTTGTCAATAACTGACATCGAAAAGATGTGAAGTCTATATACTAAAGAATTTCTTTGACAATGCTTCCATTTGCAGATGCCTACAGATGCGTGGCATTTATGCCTGGAGTACGAAACAAATTTTCAGAGATGCGAAAAATGGACACATAAGGAATGTGGATGGATTCTTTGAACTGAAGACCTAGTATTAGTACTTGGAATTTTTTCTTTAATTGTATTCGTACGCAGGTACGAAGTGTATTTTGAAATGTATTTTGTACACTTGAAGTAGCAGCCCTACTGTGATGAGATTTGAAAGATCATCACTGAAGAAATATGACGTTTTTGAACGAGCAGTTCTGGTGATTCAGAGTTGTTCTTCAATGTGGTGCGGGATATTCATGCCAAGCAGACATGGATTATGTCTTTGAAAGTGCTTGACAGCGTTAGTTTTTTTTTTGCCGATTTTTAAGGGTTTTTTTGTTTTTAATTTGTATGGCAGACCTCTTAGTAATGGAGATATTACGATGAAAAATTTTGTGGTTGTTTTTCACCTACCTGATCCCTCTAGGGGCATCCTGGGGGCGTTTTTTTTTTTTCAAAATCTTCTTTTCTGTAGGGGATGCACATTGAGAAGTAAACATAGGGGATAGTTTAGGTTATCTGGCTGCCCTCTTTCTGAGAGGACACGTTTAGGCGAGAAATGTCCATTGTGATACCACCGAGCTTCTCTTCCAATACTGTTGTGCGTGTTAAATTTAGACCTACTTATATTAGCCGCTTCCGAACGGCAGAACACTTGTGACACCACTTTAGCTTAGTTTTATCACAGAGCTCTTTTAAGAAGTATTTTTGGCAAATTGTTACTGCCGGAAAAATTGCCAATTTTGATATTGTGGTAGTTTTTGATATATCTGATCCCTCTAAAAGCACCCTGAGGGCGATTTTTCAAAAACATCAATTTTGTGGGAGAGGCACATTGAGAAGTAGATATATGTAAGCGATAAGTATCACATAAGCTAAGAAATATTGGGGAATATAAATTAAAGACTTCAACAAGGATGATTATTATTTTTTTTTTTAGAGAAACTGCCGTTACGACTGAAGATAGAAGATATTTCATTTAGAAAACAATATTAGAGGTCGGTCTTATATTTGATCTCTCCAGAGATGAGATGTGTTGATTAAATAATAACAATTTTGATTAAAAAAAAAAAACTTAATTTTCTAATACAATATTAATAGAAGTCGATCATAGATTTTACTGCTCTATAGGCGGGGTGTTATCGTTAAATAATAGGAAAACTACTGAAAAACCATATTTTTCAAATTTTATGGTACGTGCGCCAGTTCTAAAATATCCTCAATCCATATGACACATTTTATTTTGTATTTTTTTTTTTTTTAATTGAATATTTGAAACCATTGCATTCACAAATTGTCTCCCATACATCGGAAGGTCACCTTAATGTGTCAAAATGTGTATAATAAATCTTATTGTAAGGATTCGTACAACTTTAACTTGTTATCAAGTAGTTCTGATGTCAAAGTCGAATCATTTATACCCTCATGTGAGCTAGTAATAGGGTGAAATCACTAACATAACATTCACGTATCATACTCGTACTCATAAACTCTTGTACTTACTGTGACTCTTTGGTAGAAAATTGAAGAAATGTTTCTACTTGCAAGCGGTTTAAGTGGCTCAGATGGTATCTGTATGCATGTACAAGTATACTTTTCACTAATAAGAAGGCATGGAGGTGGTACTTACTAATGATAGTATCATATTGGTTTGAAATTGAACGTTTACCCATCTTTCGTAATTTTTTTTTTCAACATAAAAAATAGCAACACTTTAGAAAGTTTCTTTTTTTTTTTGTTGCATTAAGAATATACGATGCAAATACAATGCTACCTGAGAAGGAGTAGGAGAAGGAGGAAGAAGAAAGAAACATTATTCAAGATATTCTACAAGTAACTGTCGCAAAAAAAAGCTATAAGAAGAAATCAAATACAAACACATACAATTTATGTGAGACATATATTCGAGCACTGTACATAAGTGATGCGATGAATAAAATTGTAGAAAAAAGAAAAAATGAAAGGAATAAAATGAAAAAGCATAAAAACAACAACAAAAACAATTTTAAAGTCAAGTGTTTAATTAAGATTTTAAGTGGAGATTAACATTTGCTAGCTAGCCCCTTTTTGCCCTTATTTGCTTTGACCTCTTCTTCTCTACGACGAAGGATCGCTGTGTATCGCAGCAGGTACTCGCACATAAATAGTGTCAGGTGAAGTATTACCCATATAGCTTAGATGTAAAATAAATAAAAAAAACAAATAAATTGAAAAATAGAGAAAAAAATATTGCATCGCATCAGGTTTGTGAAAAATGTCCTTCATTGTTTTTAGCCTTTATTGCTTGCTTGCTTGCTGGCTATGGGTGAATCTTACTCGTTTCTCAAGTATTCATTGCTTGCTCATTTTTTATAATTTTATTTTTATTTGTTTCTTCTTACTTGGCTTTGTTTAAAACAAATATTATATACAAGTCATAGCGAACACAGTTGATGCTGCTGTTTTTTTTTTTCGTTAGTAACGCTTCTATGCATATTTTCTATTTTCTTTTATGTACGCTTAATGTCATTTATGCGCTTGTTTACGAGTACCTTCAACTCATAGCAACAATAGGTACTTATTCAAATTTAATTAGTATTTTCGTATTTTTTTTTTTGTGCTCTTTTAATTTTCATTGCCATTTTTTTGTAGCTATTCTTCTATTTTAATTTTAATTTTCTACAACTTTGCTTCCTAATAGAAAGGATTATACATATAAACGATTTTCTTATTTTGATTACTTTTTTTTTCATACTCTCTCGCATTACTATTTGCAAGAAATGTGGTCATCTCATAAAAAATTTAAATTAGTTTTGCTTTTTTTTTTTATAAAATAATATATACAGAGATTTAAAAAATTTTAATGACATTACCCAAAAGTATGCTTTGATTTTTATTGCTTACTTATGATGCTTTGAGTAATCAATCGTCATTAGAATACTTAAATTACTCGACATGTCAATGCATTTAATTTTTTTATAACTTTGATGTATTACAGCCATGACTTGTATACATTAGACGTGACCAAATATTGTCTGAAATGTTCTAAAAATTTTGCAAAAAAATGGAAAAATCTTGATTTTGATAATAACAAGACAAAGGCACCATGTACAATGGACAAATAGACAGAAAGCATGCGAAAATTATATTTAAATATATTTGTTTATTAATCAAAATAATTATAATGGGATTTAGGGTGAGATTATTCATTCGATATCATCGCTTTGTATGGGAGGTGGGTGTAATTTTGCTCCTATTTTTTCCATTTTTGAAGTTTGCTATAATTTTATAAATATAATTATATATACCGAATTTCACATAGATGACTTCATATTTTGGTGCAAAAAATATGAAAAAATTCATTTTAAAACATATTTTTGTATGGGAGCTAGACGTGATTTTTATCCGAATCCATTTATCTTCAACTGTGTTTATTTGTTAGTGAATATATTAATATGTAGCGATTTTCAGCTTCCTAGCTTAATATTTTCATATGAAAATTATGAAAATATACAATTGAAAACATACTTTTGTATGGGAGGTAGTCGTAATTTTCAAGCTATTCCATTGATTTTCAAAATTTATTATTATTTGGTATAAATAATCATATGTGGTAATTTTCAGCTTAATAACTTTATATTATCATATGAAAAGTGCAAAAAAATCGATTTGAAAATAGATTTTTGTATGGCAGATAATCGTTATTTTCATCAGATTTTGTTCATTTTTGAGCTCCGCTATACATTAATAATTATAATACTATGTAATGAGTTTCAGCTTGTTAGCTTGATATTTTCGCGAAAAGTGTAAAAACATAAATGTTTGGCTAATGCAAATCGAATCAAAAAACTCAATATACCTTTTGTACTCTCAGTTTGTGGTCGAAAATTATAATGTGTGCATTGTCAATTTTAGCTATTACAAAAATTCTAATAGTTACATAGTCAACTTGTCGTTGCCTAATACATGGCAAAGCTGCAATCTGCATTTGTTCCCATAAGCTAGCGAATATTAAAAAAAAAAAAATAAATACTAATATAGAAATTTCTCCAAAATCGTAGAGTTGCTGACAGCAGCTAACTAATTGTGGTGCTGTCACAAAGCGACCAACATTTTCATTTCCTTTACTTTGTTTGTTGCTGCTGTTGCTGCTGCTGCTGCTGCTGCTATCCTTTTAATCTTCTTTCTGTTGATTCTTCAAGTTAACAATGCTAACGAAACATGGAAATTGTGAGAAATAAAAAAGTTAGTCAATGATATCAGGTGAGAATAACATAAAGTGTACTACATTTTTTTGAGCTACGATATGAACTATTATTACATTTTTGTTGTTGTTGTTGTTCTTGTTTACTTTTTTCAACATTTTGACCAACTATTTCTATTATTGTTGTTGCATATACATTTTTATATGCCACCGAAAACAATAGCAAATGTCAAGAACATTTGTCCAAATAAATGAGTAACTGAACAAAAACAGTTCAAAAGCAACTACAAATTCCATTCGTTTCCCTGCCTTTTTTTCCCCCAAACTCGGCGAAATCAAAAAGTAGCACAACACTTTTTTTGTTTTTGGTTTTCGTTGGCAACCAACATTTGTTGTTTTTTTTTCTGATGCAACATCAACAACAACACCAACAACAACAACGCAGAATTGCAGTAAAAGCATTGCTTTTACACTGAGAGCCTGTCAGCTTGACTGTCTGTTGGTTGCCGTTGTTGTTGTTGTTGCTGTTCATTTCGGTTGAACGTAATGAAACGAAAAGTTTTTCCTATTGTAACAATTGCAGCTGCGGCTAGCTATGTACACTAGTTACTACGTATTATTACTGTTACTGTTTGTTTATATTTGGCCAAAAGCAGATGACCCCGAAATTTGGTTGTTTTTCACTCAGTCATGTGCCTGCAGACAATTTGTTCTATGTATTTTATTTATGTAGCTACATATTATTTTTCATGACAAATTACCATATTAGTGTAGGGTTAAATGAATGAAGATCTATGTGAATATTGTGCGAAAGTGTATTCCGTTGACGCAGTTACAAAGAAACTCATTCAACAGGTGTAATAGAAAGCATTGTCCCATATCTATGAATTTCATGTCATTTGGAAGTATTAGTATGACTACAAATTATTTATTGCAGCGACACTAGGTCCCTTGGACAAAGTTTTGCATCGTAAATAGAATTTAAGCTGCAATAAAGAAATCATTGCTTGACATACCATAAATATAGATTATTTTTTAAAGTAAAGTTTGGTTGCATATTCTATACTTAGAAGCATCAGATGTCAAAATTTGAACAGATATTATCAAATGACAGAGCTTCTTCAAAAGTTTTTATGTTGCCAAGCAAGTCAAATTTATCAAATATATATTATGCTACTACTTATGTAGCAATTACAATCGAAAATCGACTCAAATCATATATTATGCACCCAAATATAACATACACATCCATCACACAATAATCCTTCATACAAACTCGTGTATTTTCTTTTACCTCCTACAGAAGCAATTTGTAGCGTCGTAATTCTCAAATGGTTTTACACAGAAAAACATAAGACATTAATGAAAAAAAAAAATCTCCTTACAGTCGGCTGGGGCCGACCAAACTATACCCTGCATATGTAGATTTGTATATAAAAAGTTTACTCGAATATCCAACTTTTCTTTTATTTCCACTTTTCGAGAAACAATTTTTGCATATACTACTAATTTACACCCGAAATATGGTTGACTTTGACGAAGTAAAAGGATTTTAAGATAATTCCGAGGCTTAGTATGGAAGCTATATAAAAAGTGGGCGTGGCTTACCACTTTCTAGTAAATCCAATTAATTTTTCAATGTTAATCCACACCTTAAATTTGGTGTCCTACGTTGAATAGTTTCTAAGTTATGGTGGTTAACATTTTTGTTTAATTTCCTCAACTTTGTATGGGAGCCCCAATAAGAAGTGGGCGTGGTACGCTGATTTTTCGCCAGATTATTTCCGACTACGATATTAATTTAAGTGTCAATTATGGTTATTGCAGACATAAGATTGCCTAAGTTACAGCTGTTTCAATTTAAAATTTGTATGGGGGCTACGATAAACACTGGGCGTGGTGCGCCCATTTTCTGTGAGCCTAGTTGCTCGTACAATACTAATCCATACCCTAAGTCTCGTTGTCCTAGGCTAAATGGTTTGTAAGCTATGGAGCTTAAAATTTTAGTTTAATTCACTCGACTTTGTATGGGAGACCCATGAAGGAGTGGGCGTGGCACACTGATTTTCTGCCAGATTTTTGCCGACTACCGTATTAATCTAAGTGTCAATTATGGTTATTCTAGACAGAAGATTGTAGAAGTTACAGCAGTTTCAATTTAAAAGAAGTACAGACACTTTGTATGGGAGCTACGCTAGAAAGTAGGCGTGGCTCACCCACTTTTGGCGAGGTTATATAGTAGTATAATATAACTCTATGTGCAAAATATTGTTGTCCCAAGTGGTATATTATGTGAGTTATAGCAAGTTAAAGATTTTGAAAATTTCGAGGTTAGTCGCTTTGAATGCTTGGTGTGGGCGTGTTTATTGACCGATCATGCCCAATATCAATCCCCTCCGTACCCTTGGATCATAGATTACTTATGCCAAATTTCATCGAAATAGCTCAATATTTACTCAAGTTATCGTGCGAACCAGCCAGGTGACAGACAGACGGACGGACGGACGGACGGACGGACGGACGGACGGACATCGTTAAATCGAAAATTTAATCGACGCTGATCACGAATATATATCCATGTCTATATCTCCGGAGATTCCTTCAAGTGGACACAAACATCTGACCGAAATGAATATACCATGCATATTGCATTATGCAGGGTATAAAAATTCCATTCGAATGTAATAATATCTTGAGAATGTGGAACAAAATTTGGAATTACAAAATAATAAAAATAAATAAATAAATATTTAAATAGCACTTAAGAAGCTGGAAAACATTTCAAAATTGTTAGATATATTTAATCTTTTCCTTTACCTACATATGAATATGCTATAAGTGGTATAAATCTTGTGATATAATTTTTCTTCTGTCTTGTCTGTAAACAACCCCTTTTTGGAGCAAATATGCTAAAAGCAATGCGAAATACTTGCTCACAGATGCTTCTCACCTGTTGTGAGAAAATATTTCTATAGTTTTCAGAAAAAATTATGCAGAGATGGACAAATCGGTAATACAACTATCAAACTTTATATACAAAAATCTCCTTACAGTCGGCTGGGGCCGACCAAACTATACCCTGCATATGTAGATTTATATATAAAAAGTTTACTCGAATATCCAACTTTTCTTTTATTTCCACTTTTCGAGAAACAATTTTTGCATATACTACTAATTTACACCCGAATATGGTTGACTTTGACGAAGTAAAAGGATTTTAAGATAATTCCGAGGCTTAGTAAGGGAGCTATATAAAAAGTGGGCGTGGCTTACCACTTTCTAGTAAATCCAATTAATTTTTCAATGTTAATCCACACCTTAAATTTGGTGTCCTACGTTGAATAGTTTCTAAGTTATGGTGGTTAACATTTTTGTTTAATTTCCTCAACTTTGTATGGGAGCCCCAATAAGAAGTGGGCGTGGTACGCTGATTATTCGCCAGATTACTTCCGACTACGATATTAATTTAAGTGTCAATTATGGTTATTGTAGACATAAGATTGCCTAAGTTACAGCTGTTTCAATTTAAAATTTGTATGGGGGCTACGATAAACACTGGGCGTGGTGCGCCCATTTTCTGTGAGCCTAGTTGCTCGTACAATACTAATCCACATCTTAAATCTCGTTATTCTACGCTGAATAGTTTGCAAGTTATAACCGGTAACATTTTTTTTAATTTCCGCAACTTTGTATGGGAGACCCAAAAAGGAGTGGACGTGGCACATTGATTTTCGGCCATATTATTTTCGACTACCGTGTTAATCTAAGTGTCAATTATGGTTATTCTAGACAGAAGATTGTAGAAGTTACAGCAGTTTCAATTTAAAAGAAGTACAGACACTTTGTATGGGAGCTACGCTAGAAAGTAGGCGTGGCTCATCCACTTTTGGTGAGGTTATATAGTAGTATAATATAACTCTATGTGCAAAATATTGTTGTCCCAAGTGGTATATTGTGTGAGTAATAGCAAATTAAAAATTTTGAAAATTTCGAGGTTAGTCGCTTTGAATGCTTGGTGTGGGCGTGGTTATTGACCGATCATGCCCAATATCAATCCCCTCCGTACCCTTGGATCATAG
The DNA here is from genome assembly GCA_963854835.1 of Megamerina dolium. Classification (NCBI taxonomy): domain Eukaryota; kingdom Metazoa; phylum Arthropoda; class Insecta; order Diptera; family Megamerinidae; genus Megamerina; species Megamerina dolium. The sequence goes on from OY978528.1 coordinate 11,198,275, forward strand.
ATTACTTATGCCAAATTTCATCGAAATAGCTCAATATTTACTCAAGTTATCGTGCGAACCAGCCAGGTGACAGACAGACGGACGGACGGACGGACGGACGGACGGACGGACGGACGGACGGACGGACATCGTTAAATCGAAAATTTAATCGACGCTGATCACGAATATATATCCATGTCTATATCTCCGGAGATTCCTTCAAGTGGACACAAACATCTGACCGAAATGAATATACCATGCATATTGCATTATGCAGGGTATAAAAAGGCGGACATTTCCTCAATAAGATCTGATAAGTTTTTACGCAACGCAATTGTGAATGTTTCCAATGACTTAGTGTTAGCTAGTTGGATAAATAAAGACCGCAGTTGTATTATTAAAAAAAATTCCTTCCTGCAGTTACTTCATGGATCAGCACAAGCCATCGAATGGCTAGGTTTTGTGTGTTTGTGTCACGTTTAGAATTGGGTAATAATATTGTAGAAATTTATAACACACACACACACACACAACATCAATGGCAACTTTATTTATTAGATGCATCTTTTGAATCGATCGATCGATCGATCGAATCGATCCCAAATTTGACTTCTTCGAAAGAACGAAAATGCTGCGGCTGTTTTTACTTTCAGTGATCGGCTTAAACGCATCAATAGAAGTCGGTAGCGATCCACTGTGATTGTTTCGCGTTTTCTGCGTTTTCAACTTTATTGATTTGGGCCTCACCATTTACCCTAAACTTCGTTTTAATTTACATATTAATTCTTGTGCTAATAAGGAGAAGAGCATACTTGGTTCCATTAAGAGATGGTCAAGGGAGTTTAACGAACCGTGTGTAACTAAAACTCTTTATATTTTACTGGTTCGTTCAACTCTGGAGTATGTTTGTACTGTTCGGAATCTGTCCAGAAGCAGTTTCTTTTATTTGTTTTACACACCTTTAATTGGGTTCCTTCAATTAATCTTCCACCCTATGAACATCGTCTCAAACTGTTAGCCTTGCCAACACTTGAAAGTAGAAGAGTGATGTTAAATGTTGGTTTCGTCACAAAGCTATTTAATGTTGAAAATTAATCTCCTTTTTTTTTTTACTAAATAAGCTGAATTTATATGTACCTGGTCGTCCCTCAAGAGATTTTAACCCATTAAAGTTAATAATATGTAAAAGTAATTATTCCATGTTTGATCCTGCTAGAAGCATGTGCAATGACTTTAATAACAACTATTCATTGGTTGATTATCACATTTCTTCTTATACCTTAAAAACGGCTGTTTTATCCTATTTGAATTCAATAAGATACTTCGTTATTAGTTTTAGTTTTTAGACAGTTCTATTTTAGTTTGAGCTTTTTAGTTATATTTTTGTTAGCAGCTGTTGATTGTGTAAACCTGTAGCTGTAATTGTAGTCCATTTACAACCATTTGCCACTTCAGCTTCGCGTTCTCAGAACAACTGGGCTGTTGCTGATCGATCATCAGTTCCGTACGTTGTGCGGACGTGCCCCTCGGTCGATTGGACGGGTAAGTGTGTTCGTTGGGATTCGTCATTCAAATTCAAATTCAAAGGATATAAAGGCTCTTTGTTATACTTCCATACTTTGTATATTTCAATTTACAAATTGACTAGAAATATTGATCTCATAAATATTTGAAAAAGGTTTAAGAAAAACTATATATATAGTAGCTCGATATTTACCTTTATGAATTAGTCAGATATGTATTTGAATGCATGAATCTTTTACGAGTCATTAAGAACTTATGTGTGTGGAATGTAAAAACAATAAGAAATAAACAAACAAACAATAAACTCTGCGAATAGACACTCTATAGAGAATGCCAAAAGGTGTTTCGGCACTTACGGGCATACAGAAGGGCATCAGACAAACGATGATGTTTAATAGACCAAAAACGAAAAACAAGAAGAAAAATATGAAAGTTTGTCCAGCCAGTTGGTGGTGTGGGGTTTGTTATGGCTACGAATGAATGACAGTTGAACTTAGAACAATTAACCCACACATATATGTATATGTGTAAGCTGTAAATGTATACTTTACACATTCTGTGTCCTACATACAACTAACCAACAAATATTGTTGGAATTGTATGTATGAATGTAAGCATGTACAGTCTGCTCGTATATGTGTGCCAAAAGGACACATTGGTTTTTTTTTTTTTGGTCTTTCTTGTATTAATACTAAAGAACAACTAAGCTTGTAGGAGTTTGTATGTATTTTATATGAAGAGAATACTCGTGTTTGTATGTTTGTAAAGTTTAGTGCTCTATGTGCTTTAGTAATTTAGCTTTAGTGTTCTGCCTACTGTTGTAGTTATACATATACGAGTACCTATGGGTGTGTATGCATGAGAAAGCAAGAAGAAGAAGAAGAAGAAGGAAAAAATTGTCGTAAATGGATATGTGAGTTTACGAGTACGATATTTGCCATGAGGCAATTTAAAGGCTATGTGCGTATATACGTGAACATATAGTTTAGTTGAGTTGTCACATTTGCAGGCCATTTGACTTTTAATGGTGTAATTGTGGGTTAGCACTATTTCTTTTTCTCAATTTACCATTGTATGTATGGGTATCAACTGAATGGAAAAACAAAAGAAAAGTGAAAGCAAATCGTAGAGGTAAGTACACAAAATCTATTATTTGTTTTTTTTTTCATACAATGAGCTTTTAAAAATTGAATTCATATTATTTGCATTGTAAAATATAGTATAATATTTAAAAATTATCTAAATTACTAGAATATGAGAAAATGAATAAAATTAGATAAAAACTGTGCCTATCTCCCATAGAAATGTATGTATTTTAAAGTGTGTTTCAATATTTTGCCAACGAAAATATTAATGAATCAAGCTAATATTCAGTATTTCCCGTTATATTTACTTAATAATAAAACTGTTCAAAAATTGATTTAATCGGATGAAAATTACGCCTACCTCCCATACAAAAGTATGTTTTGGAAGGTGTGCTCTTACACTTTGTAAACAGAAATTCAAAATAATCAATCAATACACACTCAATATATTTGCTTATAGTTAGTTATTAATAAAACTGTTGAAAATGAGTTAAAAATTGGTTAAATCAGACAAAAACCACGCCCACCTCCCATATAAAAATGTAATATTGAATGTGTGTTTTTATAATTTTGCGAGCAAAAATATAAAATAATCAACCTAGGGACCCGGTATATACATATTAATAGATCTGTTCAAAAAATGCTTTAAATGGGTGGGAAAAATCACAAGTTCTAAGTGAACAGAAGCTATGTTTCATTGTGTTCAGTATGAAAATGCAGATACTGAAACGGATCACGTTTGAAATGTGGTGTGTGTGTGAATATATTGTAAGGTTTTTATTTTGTGAACGTTTAATTCTACTCAAATCAACTTTGTTCAATCACTGGATTCTGTCAATTATAAATGAAACACTTATTTTGTACAACTATTTAGAGCAACAATTTATTTAATCAATTTTATTTACAATCAACTAATTGGAATAACTCTTTAATGTACTTGCAATGTTTGGCTCTGATACTGTATCAATGCTTGCGCGTTCACTTTCGGAATTCAATTGATTTTATTTGTCAACAATTGTCCCTATTTATACTCTGCGGCAACACTCCAGAATCTTCCATTATTGTAGTTGAGATTCTTCTCTTTCTTTCTCGTTGGCTTGTTCTAGTTATCGCCTATTTCTTTTGACATTCGTTTCGATGTTGCCAACAATCGTGTCATTCACACTTAGTGATGATTAGTACCCAACCATCGGTACTCGTTACAATATGTATACATATAGGACAATCATAAGTTGAACTGGCAGAATTTATTGAAGAATATTGGATTTTGGATATTGGATCGCCTTCAAATGATTATTTTTGTAACTTCGCCTTTATGAATGTTATGTATCTTATCAGCTGAAAGTGATTAAATTATTGAGTAAACTTAGCTGAGTTAGTTATTGGATCAAAACAATTTTGAAAACAATTATATATTAACTTCATTTATAGATTTATGCAATATATACGAGTTCATACGAGTGCGGTCCCAGAACTACCCGACATTACAAAGAAACGTTAATTTTCGATGGCTCCAAAAGAAAAAAAAAATACTAAACAACCTTGAAACTTAGAACGTATGTTTTATAAGGTTGCCACTTTTCACCAAAATAATTTTCTTCAAACTACTGCCGCCATCTATATGTTAGGTCGGGTAGTTCTGGGACCGCCTCCGTATAGAGTTATTTGTCTAAATGAAATATTATGTATGTTTGACAATTTAGATACCTCTCAAAAGCAAGCATGCAGTATTGATTAATTCTTTTCAGTTTCTAGTTAATGATTTGTAGAGTTTATTTGAATGTAAAGTCTTTTCATACCACCTACTGTGCAATTCAAAAGAGGAACAATATTTTAAGATAACTTTTATCATCTACATACGTTAGTACATATCTGGTGTATGATATGACTTATACTTACACATATTCTATAAGAGAAAAAAGTCATAACTCATCATTGATTTGACGACGAGGTCCAGTGAGAATGGAGTGATAGAAATATTTAGCTTTCTTATAGGGGATTTGAAATATAAACGCTATTGGAATTAAGCTTTGTCATCTAATGACAATGAACGATGATCAAAGTTGATATTCTTTCAATCTTCTTCTACTTCTTCATTTACTTCTGTATGGGAATACTTGCATTACTCTTGAGAGTCCGCAGAAAATATACTCTGAGTCAAAAGTAGCGTCTTACTGGCATATGATGTCATTGAGAGTTTATGTTGCCTAGTAGATTGCAGCTAGTGCTGAACTATCAACTAGAGTAATCTGTTCAGACATAGAGACAAGAAATACATACTCATAATACTTTCATTAATTCACTGTTGGATAATCACATAGACATTGGGACAGATGAGCATTTTCAATCTCTGACGAGAAATCTCCAAAGAATCATATACGTTTGCTAGTAGAACAATGCTGAAATGGTGTAGAATATACACATATATCTATACAATTGAATTATATTATATCTTCATGTCCATATTATTGTGTCAACAACAAATCGCACACTAAATTTGAACCCATCAAGTATGTAAATGGAAGAAAACAGTCATCAATACACAAAGGAAATTTAAAGCTACTATTCATTGAGGCAACATGCTTGCTCCTAGGCATATATTCGTAATGGAGCATACATACTCATATGTATACAATTATGACAACAATTCATTCGTTCATCCATTCATTCATTCATTCATTCGCTCATTCATTCATTCATTCATTATAAGAAAACTGTCAGACTCATTCACAGCATCATATATCATTCAATTGTCTTATGGCATGAAAAAGCTGCTGCCAGTGTCCTTCTTCTTTGATTGAGTGTTGCATTGTGCATTTTGTATTCACATTGGGCTCGATGAGCAGAGAACTGTAGCTCATATTAAGGCAATGAGCTGTATGCGTGAATGAGTTAAGTATTGAGTCGCTTTTATAATTGGCTTTGTTCTGGTGGTGGTGGTGTTGGTGGTGGTGGTAATTCAATGGTATTGGTGGTATTTTCCTAATCAACATCATATAAATGTGCTTTACATAACGACAACAATAGTCCATAATAATAATAAGAATGATAATTATCCATACAATTATTCTCATAATAATAGTAATCATAATAATAATAATAATTATAATAATGAGAAATTCTTTGCAATTTTCCATTGATGATTGCTGATATTGATGTATTTACATTCACATATATTGTACCTTAGTGTAACATAAATATGTTGAAAGCATGCAATAATTATTTAGGTCAATCATTTTATCATCATCATATCTCATACAAAGGTATATTGAGTAATGAATAAATATTGGCAGACATAAACACACTATTGTTGTATAAACAATTCAAATGAGTAGTCTAAAGCATAATTTTACAATATTTGTAATTAGAAATTTCAAGTATTTGTTCTGTAAAATATATTACAATCTCAGATCATTGAACCCCTCTAATCGACACAGTAGGGAAATGATATGACTAGTCTTGGCCATCGTAGAGACTGCGGCCAATTTGAATTTGTTATACCCAAAATGTATGGCGCACTAGGCAATCATTTTAGTTGTGCACATCTCTGTAATGAATAAGGTCAATTTTTCTCTGAAATTTCACTATCCTGAAGCAGTTGGTGGTTGAGCTCTCATTAAGTATTCATCTAAGCATTGGAAGACAAGACCATACCCTAATTGATATACTTTCTAAAATCTAAGGATGATATTCAAAAGGAGATGTATTCGGTGTCCGATGGAAGGCACTGACAAATAGAAGGAATCACTTTCGGGACAAGGAAGGAAATTTGGCAGAAATTCCTGAAGAATCGTTCTATGGCTTCCTTAAAAAAAGCAAAGACTTTCATTATCTTAAGCAAAAGCTTTTATTCAAATGATTGCAACGACAGATTTTGCATTAGCGCATCCTATAAATCTGAGTTTGTAGAAGGTTGTTGATGATTTTTGACTTTATCTTACTAGTTTATCGGACGTTATTCACCTTAAGGGGGCCCTCAATCATTTCTGGATTATGTGCATAACATCAATTTTCAACGAAGCTCGAAGGACGTCAAATTATCGCTCCAAGATTGCCAACTACTATCGCCAAGAGCGCTTGGAGCTCAAAAGAACGATTGCTTGATGGACTGTGTGGCAAAGTATATAACATCCAAGCTCAGGTTCTTCACTTAATTACACAAAAACTTGGTAATCTTGGCTTCCCTATTGATATTGAAAATCTACCTGCGTGCGACCCTGGTCATGCCATTTTGAGCCATAAATCTCGCTAAGACCTACTTAGTGTTGAAGGATATGTTACAACTAGCCGAAGTTGTTTATAAATTGAAGTATATGGGAGATCTCTATTTTAGCTAGCTGTCTTAGGTTGTTAAAGAAAGGGCTACCTAAGGATGTTAATCGGTTTCTTGCTAAGGCGTCTCCTTAGCCGCTATGAAGTTACAGCTTCTGCAATGGTCGTTGTGCGGAATACCCATTTTCTTTACATGTGTACCAATGGCCCAGTGGCCTGTGCAGTATGCACATTGACAAATGAGTCAATGATGTCCTCACACCAATGCATGCTTCAAACTGTCACTCTTTATGAAAGAATTGGCCGCTCGATGATTCGATGCGATTTCCAGATATGACAAATTTTATTTGCTATTTTAGCTGCTGAGACGAAAATGCATATGCTCAAAAAGTATAGTTTTTCATGGAAATTTAAGTTACTCAAAGAACCAATGAAAGGTCATAATGAAGCGATTGATCGATTGCCTTCTACTGTTAAGTCAATTAGATTTTATTAACAAATAAATCTAGATGAAAATTGTCATCAGACTGATACGTAAAATGTTGAGTTATTGAGCTCGATGGCGAACCCGCACTCTCACGGCCACAGCAGCTAAATTTTTGTCGAAATTTGCTCACTAGACGCCAATCTTATGAACCTTTTACACTAATTTTCCTGCAGCTGGATTATTGGGTGCTTTATTTCGGCAAAAAACTTTTAGATTTTATTTAGTAAAAAGGTTCGATCTGACTGACATTCAAAATTTTGTACGAGAAAAATTGAGGGGCATTATAAAAATGGCCTATAATTCGGTATATTGATTTTTTCGTAGTCCAATTCATTGATGACACAAATAGTCACCATGAGTGGCATTCACAGTAAATGTGTATATTATATATTTTCAATAGATTTATGGAATAGTGGTAGACATAAAAAAACCATTAGTGAAACCATTGCTTCAGATTTTGTTTATGGATTTGATTGAAGGAGCTATGATTTAATGCCATCAGAAATGCTACTCATGCTATCTAAGTCAAGCTATTGTATAGGAATCAATACTGACTGGCTGATAAAGTTGCTGGAATATCTGTAGCAAATGAAATTCGGAGCCTTTTTTCATGATAGTTGTTTTTGTAAACCATAATTTAATAAATTTCATACAATAACATATACCCTAGATGGCCTAGTTCAATGATACTCGTATATTTAAAGCATCATCGTCATTATTATATACGCATAACTCTCTTATATTTAGTGTTTAAATGAATTGAATGCATATTGTAATGCAATCAAACCACTCATTACAAGCTGCGTGTATATATTTGCATATAATCCACTTTGTCATATATGTACGAGTATATATAGATACAATATTACGAGTATATAACATCAAGTGTTGATATTACAAATATCATGCAATTTTTTCAAGTGATTGGAAAAAAAATAATTATAGACCCACACACACATACATACATGCAGCGAAAAAAAAAAATACAAATACATATACATAGATTTGCATTCCATATATGAATGTATGTCATAGTGCATTCAATTGCATTAGGTAACATACGAATATCAACATATTTTGGAGTACAAATATGCTCATATCTAGACATTCATTACGCTCTCATACTACTATTTGCCATATCCGCTACGAAGTGCAATATTCTGAAATTATTTCCTTTTCGCTTTGTCATTTCCGTTTTCACCAATACAAAAATACAATTTACATATGAGTGAACTTTACCTTTATAGTAAACTATATACAATACAGATGCACTATACTAAAATCACATATATGCATGTACCTTGTAAATATTACTACTACTATGTAGTACCAAAGTGCTTTTAGTACCAACCAGTTGTTTTAATTTAATAACGAAAATTATGCAAAGCAAGCAAATTCATTGGAAAAACGCAAATCACAAATTCAAAACTAAACCACATTCATTTCCGTAATCGTATTGCTACTACATAGTATTTTGCTTGTATTTTATTTAATTTGCATCGCCAGAAAACAAATCTGTAAATCTGTGATGCAAATGCCAGCTAGTTGGATATATTATATGATTGTGGTTGTATGTATTTAGAGAATTTTTAGAGGTTTCTAAATTTGGGGAAAGAGGTCAAAACTTTTTATTAAGGTGATCCATTGTTTAGACAATAATTTTTAATTAAATGACAAATATTTTGCTCTTTATTGTGCCAACTTCGAAATTACTAAGCAATTTTTGCTATCACCGCCCCTTATTCTATGAAATCTCGTTTTTTTAGTAAAACATGAGCTCAATTTTTATGAGCAAATCTAGCTGTTCTGCTTTTGTAAGCAATAAATTGTGTAAAAAATGTGCCTTCGATATATTAAAAATTGTTTATAGTCGAGAGAAATTATATCCCAAATATTTTGTATCCTCTTAGACTGCCGTAGTGTATTTTTTTTTTTTTTTTTTTGCCAATTCTAATTATAAATAATGATTATTTTAATCCATTTGTTCATCGTCATAATGCTAATGATTACAAATGTTTACTAAATAATTTTATTAAATGGGACAAATAGAATAAAATGTTGGTTGCATTAAAAATTTAAATCATTATTTTTGCATATAACAATCGAATGCTGGTTAAAGCAAATTTTCCATAAATCAATTCTTATTGCATTTTAATGTTGTGCAAGTTATTGGTTTATTTTCATATCAATAAATTATTATATAAATTGTGTGCAAGTATCAATTATTGTTATTCCACGGTGGAGGCATTTGTTCGTCTCTCACACTGTCCTCAAAAATATCACATTTGCGGCACTTCGATATCGATATAAGCGAAAGAGAAGCATTGAGGAAAGATTCAATCACCATCAAGCAAGGCTCACCCAACAATTTCATGCCATTGAAATATGCTTGCGGGAGGATCTTCGAAGAGAGGTGCAAGGATCCCACATTTATATATTATCAGATAGCCAAGCAGCTTTAAAAGCTCTTCAATCTTTCACAATCACCTCTAAGTTAGTAGATGCATAGCTCAACCCTCTAAATGAGCTAGGGAACCTAAATACTGTAGTATTAAAGTGGATATCTGGCCATGAAGAACACGAGGGAAACGAAATAGCTGATAAACTTCCCAAAATGGGTGCTGAAAAGTCCCTGACAGGCCCTGAACCCTTCTGTGGTTTGGCTAGATGCCACGCCAAGGAGGTTCTGCAAATTTCAAGCAGAACACTAGCTCAATAGTACAGGGCAGCGTCAAACATAACAGTTCCTAATCCCAAATAAAGGGATATCTAATAAGATACTCACGTTTGGTAGAGTTGATCTACGTATTCTTTGTGGTTATTTTACAGGCCACTGCAGCCTCAGATACCACTTAAAGGAGTTAGATATATCTCTGACACAGATGTCTGCAGATTTTGCAACTTAGACATCGAAAGCTCGGAGCACATTCTCTAAGAATATCAAGCTCTTGGCAGACAAAGGCTAAACCACTTTGGTGATACAGTACAGTGCCTCCATATAAATTGTGGTATACTGAACACAACAAATTGTTGAAATTTATAAAAAGCCTGAAAATTTAGGGTTACCCAAAGACTGCACAATAGATCAAGTCTGGTAGCAGTGCATAAGGGTTTGTTAAAAATAATAATAATAATTGTAGGAAACACTTCGCCACTTCAATTGCATGTTACTAGAAAAAGAGGATAGCTGAACGCCCACAGTTTAAGAACAGGTACGAATTGACGTGCTATATTTAATGTATCAACCAATTTGAATACCTTATAGTTGGTGAGTATTATTGTGAGTAATTCACTTTTCATCTCATAGTAATGTCTTTTGTATTTCCGGTTTCGATCCTACCTGGCTAAATGTCATCATGACTCAGTATATGAATACTTAAACCAGTGGTGGAAAACAAATTACAAATACTTACTCAACGATCAACAGTAGGCACTCGTGAATCACTCGTGTAGTAGACAGTAGCACTGCGTAGAGAATGAATATTTATATGAGACTTCATTTTTAAATGAAAACATCAAGCAGTACTCTCATTTTGAGATACAAATACTCCTGCTTTATAGGCAATTACTTACAACTCAGCCGAAATACTTACGAGTCACTGAAGATACTCGTGTCATTTGCATATTTTTCCTTTAAAGCACTGGTCGATAAACCCTCACTCAATTGAAGAATGCACTCAGCACATGCATTCTTAAGGCTGAATTATAAAAACTTACCGTAACTAAAACTTAACTTGGAAATCAAACAGCAGTATACTTCTATACTATAAGGTAAATTAGTTTAGCATAATCAGATACACACATTACCGGTAAAACAGATCATTAAGTGACTGTTTGATTGTGCCTCTATGCTTTTTCAATCAGTTGTTTTTAATTGCAAAACAAAATTTGCCATGATTTCATATGTCTTCCTCAAACTCGGGGAAGATAATTTCTGTACTCATTATCAAGAATGATAGAAAAGAAGTTTGCACCCATTAGAATGAATTTTTCTAGATTGTGGCGACACAGTAGTTTAGCAGCGCGAGAGAAAGTGACAAAATAGCTAAAAAATGTAAACGAATAATTTAAAAAATGCCGAATATTGAATGAATAATGCAACCTTTAGAACTAATGTGACGTCATAGTATCGCAAATTCACTGAGAACCGATTAGCAGTAGAAGATCGGTACATCTTTAGTATTCTATCGTTTGAGAACCATTACACCATGATTTCGTATGTCTTCCTCGAACTTGGGAATATAATTTCTGTAGCCATTATCAAGAATGATAGAAAATAAATTTGCAACCATTAGAATGGATTTTTCTAGATGTGACGTCACAGTAGTTCAACAGCTGCGAGAGAAAGTGATAAAATGGCTCACAAATTGAAACGAATAATGTAAACAACACGGAATAACGAATGAATAATGCAACCCTTAGAACTAATGTGACGTCACATTGTTCACTGAGAACTGATTAGCGGTAAAAGATGAGCGCAACCTTAGTATTCTGTCTATATATTGTTCTCTCCCAAACGTTAAGGAATGGTTTGGAAGCTCTTTTCTTTACTATTTTGACAACAGATATGATTTCAAAATCGCTTCAGTTGTGATGTAAGCCAATCTGAATTTAAAATTCAATTAGAATTAATGCCAAATCCTATGAAAATTCAATCTCATTACGCTTATTATGCTCTCGTTGCTAGAGAAAGTCCATGCTGTATTTAGAACTTTCATTCTTTCTTATTGCTATTGGGAGAGTACGAGACGGAGAACCTTGCCAATTTTAGAACTTACAGTGTATAGTTATTTCTTTTACGCTTACCAATTCAATCTCAATACGCTTTTATCTCATTGCTTAGAGATTTTATTATTTTCTTATTGCTATTGGGAGAGTAAGAGAGACAGAGAGAGGGAGAACCTTGCCATTTTTAGAACTTACCTTCTTTTCTTATTACTATTGAGAGAATAAGAAAGAGAGATAATCCAACTGTTTCAACTGATTCACATTGATATTCTGATTTCTCTGGTGTATATAGGTCATTCAAATTCATCTCATGCAATATTAGTGATATTACTTACCTTTTGGCGAAATGTTTGAAATAAATCACAATGATTGTATGTATTGTATGTATATTTTTATTTATTTATTTTTTCATAAATTTTTGTTGTATTTTTTTTTTTTAATTTATCATTTGTTTTGTTTTTTGTTATCAATAATTTAATTGTAAATTATCATATACTGAGTCTAAATTGTTCATCATCAATATAATTTATTGATTTTTATATAATTTGCATTTTTAGGCTTATTCAATTTTAATTTTTTGATATTAAATGCTATTAATCTATTTCATTATTTCATTATTAGTACATTTGTAAATAACATATTGCGAAAAATTAATTACAATAATAGGAGATTTTTTCTTTTTCTTTTTGGTAACCCAAAAAAAAAAAACAGAAGAGATTTTCGTATATCATTTTTTTGTATTGCGATATTTTTAGTACCTTTTTTTATAACAAAATAATCGAATGAAGAAAATTATATAAATATATATTTATATTCATTTCAAAAATAACAATTTATTTTATTGGTTTACATAATTTCGTAATAAACTTTTGTTATTTTTTTTTTTCTTGTCAATTTATTATTATACTATATGGGGGTAATGATTATTTGATTTAATTTGATTAATCCTTGTAATCTTTCTGTTTGTTAGTTGCATGCTGGGGAGATTTTTTTGTTTAGTATTTTGTATATATGTAGTTTAAACGATATAACGGTATTCACGATCTTGTTCATATGGTCTTGCAGAAGAAGTGCAAAGTGTTCTTTGATAATTGTTTGACAATTGCTGAATGCAGAATATATGCTATGGATTTTTAGTGTTGCATACTTTCAAGCGTCGAATAAATTCAGATAAGCATTTGCTCTTTTGCAATACCATTTGCACCGGATCGTCAACTCTACTTACTCTATGTATGTGATGATACGGAGTTCTTTTTCAATCGAATTTAATTATTCGTTTATTTTTACGTTTTGTATGTAGAAATTGTGATTTGGATTTGTAATTATATATTTGGATTATCATTATAATTAGTTTATTTGTTGTTTGTTGCTTTATTAAAAAATATGTTGATTTGTTTTTGTTTGTTTATTTATTATATGTATATATGTATTTACAATATCGATTCTCATATTAAATATACAATTTTTTTATGTTATATTTATTTTAATCATATTTTACTGATGACTTTACAATCATTCTGATTTTTATTTTTATTTTTATATTTTTTTTTTTTGCTTTGTTTTTAAGTAGAAAAATTCTATATTTATTTTAATTATATTATGTGATTTTTTTTTTGTGTGGTTGTTGTTGTTGTTATTGTTATAATTATTATTTACTTATTCATTTACACTAAAATGTCAAATTCATTATCATTTTTGCTTCATTTCAATCATTTCAAGTATACATATACTCTATATGTATGCATGTATGTAAGTGTAAGTGAGAGTTATATAGCATATCCATGTATGTATGTATGTATGTATGTATGTATGATAATTATCATATTAGCTATATCAATGTTGGATAGTATGAGAGCTGTAGGAAGTGGTTGTGGATGTGGAGCAGTGCAGTGTATGAGTGAGTAGTGAATTTGGCATTATTTTACAAAAAATCTTGGTGCTATTGTGCAATTATAATTTATTTATTTATTAATTTTTTTTTTAATCTCACTTAACTGTATATTTGTTCTTTTTTTTTTCTTTTGTTCTATGTATATAGTAATAACAACAATTTGATTTAGTTTCAATTTAATATATGTATATTGCAAATTTCAAAAATTTTCAAATTAATTCTCATTAGGTTTATATAGTGGTGCCATCTGTTCAATTTTAATAAATCATTCATTTTGATTTTGATAATTTACAAACATTTTTATATATTGGAAGTGCTAGGCCGTCAGTAAACAATCATGTTAGAGTGCAAAATGAGCTTATACTATCCTCCAACAAAATGAAATTCAATAAATGGCGCTAAATATCAGCTTCTGCTTTTTAAATTCGTTAAAATATTCGCAGAGCCAATGGCTAATCCATGGAAATCCTACAGCGTCACTTCTCGCAAAAAAATCCCCTAAGATCGTTCACAGCATATTTAACTACAATCACCACAATTTAACGTAATAGATTCCTCAAACTAAGTTCTCGAACAGTAGAACATATTGTGGAGGAAATGTGGTCCTAGAAAAAGAAGCTGGACTCATATAGATGTCTGATCACCAGAGATGTAAACATACTAGAGCCTTATAGCATGATTCTTCCAAAGTGTCAAAATATTTCTAAAGATGTAGGCTTTAAATTTTCCTTAAACTATGTTTACCATAGGATGGCGCCACTCTATAAGTACTGAGCATTAGTTCGAAAGCTTTTAAAACACTCTGCATATATACCAAGTTGAGTCAATGAGAAGTGCTTCAAAATCGCAATCTCAAATTGAAAGCCTATCTTGAGAAAACATCTGGACATCAATAAAATAATTTTTTGGACCCCTCAAAAAACAGCCCTAATGGTATTTTCCGTCATAACTTAACCATTAGATGGTAGATTTGCAAATATTTGCTATCATTAAAAATATATCAATTAGTAGAATATTTGCTTCTCAGATGTCCTTGTCTTTCGAGGTCATTTTTGGCCACCCTAATGTACATTTTTTTGTTTGCAAAATTAACGTATTTAAAAATTCTTTCATTCTTTTGCCTTTGATGTGTTTTATTTAATTCATAAATTACAATTCTACAGTCGTGCTATTACAAATTATATGAAAATGAGAATTTTCGCATGATACTACAAATTTTATTATATCATGAGATAATATTTGTTTCCATATAATTTTGGGGTAGAACTTTAAACTGCTGTGGAATTTTTTTTTATGAAGATTTCAAAGGCAAACATTTTTTAGGGCTTCAATTCTGTGTATCAAGAAATTCTTATTAAGGTGGTACAAATCTGAGTCGTCTAGTGTGCTCTAGTCAAATCAAATGTAGTACTCATTGCGAAATTTTCAATGATTTTACTCACAAATCGGCCATCAGATGGCAAAATTATGATAGAAAGACTATTTGAGCTCGTATTTAGGTGGTTCAAAAATGTTTATGATGGCAAGATGTTCTCAATGTAAGATTTCAAATGAGGTGTTTATATTTGAAACTTATTTTCCTTATATGTGGGCATCAACTCAACTTAGTATATACTATATAGTATATATATAATATATTTGTTTTTTTTTTTTAATAATTAAGAAATTCGTTAATTTATATTGTAATATTTTGTTTTTGTTTTTGGGGGATTTTATTCACATTTGTTAAAAATATTTTTTAATTTTAATATAAATCTTTTGTTTTTTTTTTTTCACTAAACAAGAAGCTCATATTATTTCAAGTATATCCATTACTATTAACAATTTAGTTTTGTTTTTGTTTTCGTATTTTTTTTAATAAAAAAAACAACAACAACAAAAACATAAAATTAAAAATAAATAAAATAAAAAAATATTAAATATTTAACAATTGAAAATGCACTGCTTGAACATTCATTCATTAAAATGTTTTCTTGCTTTAAGTAATGCTCCTTCTGTTTGTTGTCGGTTTAGTTATGACGCCAACTTACCTAGGCGCTTTCACATCATATGCAAGTACCAAGAATACTTCGTAAGTACATCTAATAAGTATTGCATGCTACAGATTATTTTTTAACATCATTTAATGCGCCATTTTGTTTATCGCGTTTCATTTTTGCATACAATGAAGCTGCTTTATAATTGATCGGACCATAATGTTGACTCTCGAGATCGGCATAGATTAAATCGTCATCGAAATTTGCTGCACTCAAAGGCTAACATTTTTGTTTTTATTGCAGAATGGAATGTGAATATTTAAAATATTAAATATTATAAAATTAAAGAACATACAAAATTTCTGTTGCGAGTATTTTGTTATCCTTAAGCTTTTACATATGCTTTTAATGCTATTAGTTTGAGTGATTTTGCGTCAGTAATTAAGCAATTTAAGAGGGTTGCCAATTTTTGTTTTGAGTGTTTTTTTTTTTTGCGCGTGAGTTTTTTACGCATGCAAGTTAGTAATTTATTATTCTGTCGTTTTGCAAATTAAGCTACATGGACTATATATGAGAATAATAAATGATTAATTATGACGGAAATAGATAGACATAGTGATTTACGAAAATTACAACATAAGAGCGAAACGAATAGTACGAAAATGAGTCTGATTCTGATTGTGAGACGAACGAAACAAACGACGAAATGTAACGATTAATCAAGAATCTGATTTTTAATTTGCCTTCTTCATCTTCTCTGGTTTTTTAATTAAATTCTTTTTAAATCAAATACATTATTTATATATCTCAAAAGAGAGTGAGAGAGAGAGAGAGAGAGAGTGAAATAGAGGGAGCATACGACAGAAAATAAATCACTAACACTAATAAATTGATGTTTTATTTATTTATATGCATGTATGTATATATATATGTATGTATATAGTACTTATGTATGTATATGAAAGGGTCATGCTTTGAGAAGCTGTAATATTTTTACGTGAGCATTTGTGTGATATTTGTTGGATGATTCTATAGAAACCCGCTTTCAAGCAAAACAATTAACATTCAATTTGAATTTATATTACAATGATTAAAAGTATTTCTTAAAGTGCATATAGATGTAGATTGAAATTGAAAAAAATTACCTTTATTGCTTTGCTTTGCTTTTGTAAAATTTATTTAGAATAAAATGCAAAATATTTCTGTGAGTATTTATGTGAGTCGTTTAAATTCAATGAGTTGTCGAGAATAATTGAATAATCGTTTCGTTTAAAATTCTTTTTTCTTTATACGTTTTTTTTTGGTATTTCTTTTTTTTAAAAAATATACGTATTGCTGCCTCTGTAAGGATCCTCGAAATCAGAAACTTGCTATAAAAACAAAACAAAAACAAAAATCATGGAAATCATTGTATATGTAGTTAATGAAATTGATTTCAAATAGATTTTTAATTAAACAAATATTATGTTATAGATGAAGTTAGAGTTATTAAAATTTTATATGAAAATAGAGAAAGAGAGAGAGAGAAAGTGGGAGGTACATATAGAGAAATAGAGTTCTATTGAATGAGAGATTAAAAATGAGTCTTTTTTGTAAATTGGTACTCGTTAGTAAGAAATGCTTTAAATGATATTGAGTAGAACATAATTTTTTTTTTCTTATCCTTTTTTCTTTATCAAAATATTGATTTGAATTAAGACAACAAAAAATATATCAGTTAAGTAAGAAGCCAGCTTTTAAAAAACTCTATATTCGAGTTAAACTCAATTGACAATCACTCAGAGATACAAAAAAAAACAAAAAATGAAAAGAAATGAAAGAAAGTGTTTAAAGGGCCTAGTGGAGCTTGTAGGTTCAGAAAATTTGTGGCATCCTCAAATTTTGTATTCACTGTAAAAAACTTGTGATCATTCAAAATCAATATCTTAGTCATTTTCAAAAGGAAGAAAAATAAATCTATGAGTGGAAAATGAGAATATGTTTACAGGGCCTAATGGAGCTTGTAGGTTCAGAATTCTCAATTGACGATCACTCAGTGATAAAAAACAAAAACAAGAACAAAAAAAAAAACACAGAAATGTAAGAAAATGTTTAAAGGGCCTAGTGTGGAGCTTGTAGGTTCAGGAAATTTTTGGCACCTTCAAATTTTGGATTCACTATTAAAAACTCATGATCATTAACAATCAATATCTTAGTCAATTTCAAAACGAAAAAAAAAAAAAAAATAATAAATAAATCTTTGAGTGATAAATGATAAATAATTTTTATTTCATTTCATTTCTTTAACAACAATTTTTCGAAAGGTTGTGATATAAATGAGAGTAAGAGAGAAACTGAAAAAAATTTTTATTAAATTAAAACAAAAATTGTGAAAAGAGTGGATAATTAAATATGTTCTTGTCAGAATCATGAAATTTAAACAAACCCTCATGTCGATAATCTCGGATACCAGTATGAAGCTGAATGGGACTGAAACTGGTAGTAGCTTCGGCTACGAGGTCTTAACAAAACACTTTAAATTTGGTACCACGGGGGATCAGGTTGGAATTCCACCAAACCGATCGTTGGGAATGACCCTTCGGGGAGGTTTTCGTGGTAGTTGTGGTAACCTAAAGAACAGTAGAGTATTCCACGGTATAAGGCGTGGGATACTCGATGTGGAGTTGCATTGCAACCAGAGTGCTAACCCCTTAGATCAGAAGAGGTTTTAGGTAGGCCTTGATCCCTACCAAGTAAGGTAGTACGTTCATTCAACGTGCCCGAATTGGTACCGTAGGAACCTGGAGTTTGGATTCTGATTTTCCAATCCTGCGGGGCATTTATCAATGCTTCAATTTGATACATTACGCTTTAGGCATCGTGAGATAAGGCCACGATAAACATTGCTAAATCAATCTCACATCGATAAGATTAATTTTTATGCTTTCAAGATCCGTTCAAGAAACCAGTATCGATTGGAAAATAATTGTAATTGATTGCTAAATTGCTAAAATGAGTCAAGGAAACCATATTTTAACCATTAGACGATTTTATAGACGACCGATAAACTTAGTTGAATTATATTGTACTTTAGGCCTTTTTCAGTCGAAGTTCAAATATTTCACTAAGGAGTCGTAGCAATTGTTAGTACATTTAGGATATAATGACGAATGACGAATTACGAATGGAGTTCAAAATGTTGTGTATAATAAGGAAAGGTTTTTATGCATGATGACGTTTTCTATTCCAATGACAATTAGAAGAGACAAATAAGCGCTTCAGTTTATTCGAGTAATCCCAATTTGTAGCAAATTTGTGAGAAAATTGATATTTTTTTTTTCTAAATTTGTGAAGCTATGAAAATTATGTTTTATGATCGCATTTTTACTCTAACACATTTCCGGTATATTCGCATGTTTATGATACAAATACAAAGAAAGCTGAATTTCGCTGAATTTCGAAATGTTAATTAGATGCTGCATTGACATTGAGAGGAGACTCTTCTCTTCAGAAAATATTCTCATAATAATATAGTATATTTTTAGGCGATTATTAGCATTCTCATATTGTAAGTATTCTAACTAATTGATATTAATTAAATATTAACTAACATAGCAAATATATGAATATCAAATAAAATTCACTTTATAAATAATTAATTTTAAAATATTTCATAAATAATTATTATATTAATAATAAATGCTCTTTTCTCTTCGGTTTGGTTTTATATATGATTATTTCTTGTGGGTCGTTTGTTTGTTGTTTTTTTGTTTGTTTGTTTATTTTTCACCCCCACACTTTATAATACCCAACTGCATACAATAAGTATGTATATATATATATGGTATAATCGGTTCAATTCAATCAAATAAATAATGCAATTGTAGTAATAATACCTAATTTACATAATAATTAAATAATAAATATCATCATCATCATTGTTATCGTTATCATTTGTTGTTATCATCATTTATATAATTAACATATAATGACATATGAGTATATGTATTGGAAAAATGATCTGTTTTTTTTTTTTTTTTGATATTTTTTTGTTTGTTTTGTAAATTAATTTATTCCATATAATATATATAGTATCTATATATCTACTGTATATAAATATATTATAACACTAATACTAACGAACAAACTTAATACAGACAGACAGTCATTATAATTATATATATATATATATATAAGTAAATACTCTGTTGAATTTGGAAATTTTGCATTGCCTATTTGTAGGCGCAAAAATTAATATTATACTAATAAGTATGCTATGGCTTGCTATACAATGCTAATATTTAAGATGAATTTTCTTAAATATATTTTTTTATGAATTGATTGATTGGGAGAGGGGAGAAAGGTAATTTTTTTTTTCAATTTTTTTTTTAACAATGATTATTTACAAAGTGGATGATTTTTTTTGTTTGTAGGACAAGAGTTGGGTGGGCCTGTCATAGAGGGCAGTAGGAAAAAGAGGGTGGGTGGTCATTGAGAATATCAGGAATAAAGTTAATTCATACTCTATATTATTTGCACTTATTTATGGATTTTATAATAAATAATTTCTCCCTATTTTTTTTATTATTTTTTTTTTATTATTCAGTACCTACTTACTTTGAGTACCTCCTACCTATGCATATATATAGAGCATATTTTTAGGCTAATTGCTAAATACCTTGTATGTACGAATATGTATATTGATGAGACACGTAACTAATTTACAACATTTCATCATCATTATGTTGTGTCTGCTACTGATGTATTTTAGATCTGTTCAAAATATTGCATCAGATTTTCCAAATGAACCAAGAATGCGATGCACTTGCAAGGAAATATCCCATACTTATTGCGCAAGAGTTTCCACCACATACATGAATTCATTCTATTCTAACGAATAAGACATTTCTAGCGGCATACGCTTAAATATGCACCTCATGATAGCTCTGTGTCATGAGATATTTCACTTGACCGCCACGACTGTCACCTTTTTTGGGTGCTGTCAAAATGACAGTGGCATTTGGTGATACATCTACCTCACTATCTGCACTCGCTTCATTAGCATCATCGTTCACATCATCAGTATCTTCATAAAATGAATAGCCAAGATCGTCATCATCTTCCACTGGCGTCGACATAATAATGCCTTTCATTTCATCGCTGTCACCACATAATTTAGCAAGTAATTGTGGTCTGTATTGCTGTTTTTCTTCCTGTAGATGTGACGATGGCAGCGCTGTTGATGTTGATCTTATTGTAAGCTGTTGATGTATATTTAGTCGGCTACCCGGTTTGGTGGCATAAATTAATTCTGGATTTGTTTTGGTTAACGCTTCGAGCGCCTCCAATGAAGCGGCCGGATTAAGAGTGCGCTGTTGAAAAATGCTGCCTGTTGCCTGTGTTGTAATTTGTTTGATCTCTTCCGACAGCTCTTCACTCATTTCAGATTTCGGTTCATCTTCATCCAATGGTTCACCATCACATAAAATTCCATCATCATCATCATCATCATCATCGTTAGCATCAACTTCATCATCATCATCATGCTTCGAGGGTATTTGCTTATCAAATCGTAGTCTTCCATAATTGTCGGTGACATTTTTGAAATGCATTCTATTATCCGTCTGTGGTATTGTGGCATTGTTGACAAACTCATCATGAGCACAGGGAATGTCAGCATTTATAGCATAATTGCAGGCAACATTATTGGAGACAGTGCCGATGGGTGATGGCGTGGCATTAGTGGCAGTAGCTAAAGCTTCTGCATCTGTCACAATGTCTGTTGCTTGTGCTGTTGTTGCTGCAGCCATTGCTATTGGCGATATTGGCTTAAAGCCGCGATTCTCATTCAAAGTCAATGGCCGAAAAATTAATGGACCCCCATCGACATAACGACGTCGTTGATCGTTGTTGGTATTCAACTTGGTCGTTTGTTGTTCTTGTTCCTGCTGTTCCTGTTGTTGTTGTTGTTGTTGGATTTGCATACGCAATTGTTGCAATTTACTGCTAGTCACTCCGGTGACCGTTTGTGATGGCTGAAAATGAAAACTATGATGTTTTCGCAGTGGAAACTTGATTGGACGTAAAATATAGCCATCGGCAATGTATTTGGTGTTTGTTGCAGCCGCATAGGTGGTAGTTGATGGTTGTTGCTTGCAACTTTGCAACGTTGAATTCAATATTTTTTCTCGATGCATTCTTAAATGTTGCGCCGCACTCTCGTTGACACCGTCAATTTGAACTAATCTACATGGTGGTTGGGATTGCAACATTATTTCATGTGGCATTAGCATTTGTTGTTGATGATACTGTTGATGGCTGTTAGCGGTGCTGATGATGGTGTCATTATTGTTGTTGGTGGCATGGCATTGTAATGAGCCAATTTGATGCTGTTGCTCGTCGTCGTCATATTGTGAGGGTAACTTAGTGTGGATTGTTGTTGTTGCTGTTGCTGTTGCTGTTGTTGTTTTGATGTTGGTGGTGGTGGCGGTGGTGGCTGCTGTCTTGAACGCGTTGAGCGCGGATTTGGCGCTATAATTGTCGGTTTCATTGGACTGATAGTAGTCGTTGTTGTTGGCGTTGGTGTTGTTGGTGACACCGCTGTCGATGACGCGACTAATGTAGCTGATATGTGCGTAGGGGTCGCTGATAGTCTGTCGTCGCAATTTCTTATTATTGTTGTTGTTGCTGTTGGTAGTGGTGCTGCTGATGATGTTTGCTGTACGATTTGTTGCTAAAAATGGATTAGTAGCGAATTGCGTTGACTGACATTAGTAAAAGCATATAGCCAGACATAGTGGATAGTTAGTAAATGCATTCAATGCACACCAACACACGCATGGGGATAAACACAAAGCATAAACAAAAATATATACAAACGCAATAGTACAACGACGCGAGAGTACATCCATTGGCAACATACAAAAATCCATAAATGATGAGTGATAAAAACATAAAATCGTATGAAATGAGAAAATAAAAAAAAAAAAAATTCATAATTAATAAATGAAATATAAATTTAGTTAGCTTTTTTTTAATTATAATAATAACATGTTAAGATATGATAAGATATTAAATAAAAATTAAATATAAACTAAATTATTAAATAATTTAATTAAATATTAAATATAAAAAAATAAAAAAAACATAAAATTCCATTGAAAGTTGCCAATCATTTGAAATTTAACAAAAATTATAATAAATTCATAAATTGAAGAAAATATTGTACGAAGAGATTTTTATATGGCATTTGGGGTTTGTGTCTTTGCTAAGTAAAATGTATTATTCAATGACAATTTTTTCAATATATTTTTCTTCAGATTATGCAATAAATGGAGCTTTAGAATTATTATAAAATTGTTAAAAAAAAAATCGAATAGAAAATCGCTTTTGTAAATGTGTTGGTACCAATTAGTTATCGTGGTGGTGTTCCTTGCTAATGAGAGATTTTCTTTGTTATTGGAATTTAGAATAGTCGGTAAACAAAATTGTTATCTAACGAATTCTAGATCGATCGACTATTTATATCTGTGTGCTTTTTGTTTCATCGAGTTTTAGCTCAAAAATCTTTCCGGTTAGGTGTAGTCTTCATCCAATTACCATTAATCATGAATTAATATAATTCCTGGTAAAAAATAAATTGTATATACTAAATTTTAATTCGGATGTTTTTGTATTTTTATGCATAAGGCAATGAAAACGCACTCGAATACGTAATTTTGTATAACGAGTAGGTGAGACTTTCATCCAATCAGTACCAACGATGGATTGGTCTAATTGCTGTTAAAAAATAATTCCGTTTACCAAATTTTAACCCGAAAGCTTTTATATTTCTGTGTGTAATGTAAAAAAACGAGTATTCGAAAAAAAATTCTACGACAGGCAGGCGCAATTTTCATGGACTAGTCTAATTTCTGGTTCACAATAATACCTTTTTACACATTCTTATCCCGAAAAACTTTTCGCTTTCAGTGTATAAAATTTAAAAAAGTGCATACAAAAATATATTTTTGTACAAAAGATGGTTGTGATTTTCAGCAGATTATGCACATTATCGCATTTTCGTTTGTGGATAAAATCGATATTTTATGACGAATTTTTAGAATGAAATTCTCTATATTTGGAAAGCCTTTAGTGCATAGATCTACAACAAAAATCTTCGCAATGGAATTACTTGAGGTTGTAAATGCTTGTCTACAAGGTGAGACAATTATGTATTAAGACTCGAACCATATCTGAGCAACCAAACGCGCCATCTATGTGTGATCACATGCATTTTGAAGCTTCAACCTTCCTCTACTAACTGTCAACTGTGTATTGAATCACCCGCCGTATTCACCTGATTTGGCACCGTGCGACTTCTTTTTGTTCCCAAAACTGAAATTGAAGTCGAAAGGATGCTTTTTTGATGACATTCAGACCATACAACGGGCTTTGACGAGGGCAATGGAGGCAATTCCGAAAAATGATCTGGAACACGCGTTCGAATCACTATTAAATCGATGTAATAAGTGTATTGAATCAGGAGGAGAATATTTCGAATAAATATACCGAAAAATTAGCAGATATCGTGTTTTAATTGTGTTTTCTAGAGGCAGTCTTAATACATAGTTGTCGCTCCTTGTATTATATTTTTTGTGCTCATAATTTTTCTAAAGATTAATTAATTTAGATCAAATATTCATCATGGTAGTTAAGCAATAAAGCGGCGCATACAAACCTCATTAGCATTGATGCCCGTACCCGAACCGGAGCTCACCAGATTTGGACGTTTCTTACATTTGCGTCCAACGCCGCCGCCGCCGCCACCTGCGCCGCTTGCGCTAACAGTGCTCGCAACGGATAACGAAGAATTTGAGTGCGTATGATGATGACCCAATTGATATTGCTCGAATTCATCGGGTGTTGTAATTTCGGCGGGTTTCTGATGACGATTGCAACGTGACAGGGTTGATTTCGCCAGAGCGGCACTAGTGAGCGTTCCGCCACCAATAATCGTACCAGTACCACTGCTGCTATAGAGTGAATTACACGATGACAATGATGTCGGATCCGTGGAACATGGACCGGTTGCATCATTTTGTGACGATGAAGCCGATTCGTATGAAGAATTGACTAATGCCGATACGGGCGAACAAGAGCGTTCCAATTGTGTCTGCTGTTGGCCGTCAACATTCATATAGACTGGTGTTCCGCCAATAATACGTGGCGTTTTTTTGTGATTCGACGAGGCGCCGAGGATGGATGACGATTTATTCGATGCCATATTACTGGTTGTGGACGAGATGGTATTGGTTTTGAGTGCTTTCGGTGTTCGTGTTGGCGGTGGTGTACCACCAGCGGCTGCTGTGCGCATTGAAGTGCCACCACCACCCGGTACTGGTGTAACGCACTCGTACGAACTATTCGAAATGCCCGAATCGCTGCGATAAATGCTCAAACGTTCGGGTTCGATTAGATTGAAATCATCCTTTTGCTGGTGTTGGCGATGGTGATGTTTTTTCTTGTGGCCCGTTGAGCCAACAACATGTGAATTTGGCTGCGTATGCAGCAGCACCGTAGCCACTTGTGAACTTGTGGCGCCATGCTCTGGACACTCTGCTGGCTGCTGTTGCCTTGGATGCGATTCTATGTCACATTCATGCATTTGGGCGGAATCGCTAAGATTCTCATAGACGGGTGGATCATAGAATCGCATCGAATGTTGCAGCGGTGGGCATGGCGCCATTTTACTGCCATGTACTGGCTGGTGCTGTTGATGTTGGGTGATCGGGCCTTGGGAATCAATATCGCCAATGCTACCGCCAGCAAATGAATGATGTCGTTTGCACTTATTAGCCATGATCGATGGCGAACCCATTGCTGTTGAGTTGTTCGCCGCCAGTGAGGCGTTCAAACAGAGCGCTGCAGGTTGTGTATTGCTAGGCAGGCAGCCATTAGCCAGTTGCGTGCCTGGCTTTTTTTTAGCACCTCCTGTAAATTTCAGTGAATAGAATTTCTTATCGTCCATTTTATCCAACAGTGCTTTGCGTTTGTTGCGATGCATCGAACCAGTTGCATTGGCGATGGCATCAATATCGGTTGGGTCGGTATCGAATTTCTTAAAATTGCTCACCGCCAAAAATGGATTCGTATTCGCTGCCGCTGCTGCTGCTGCAGCCGTGGTTGTATTACTATTACCATTACGTTCGACCACTGCGTATGCAGGATAATCATGCTCGATCGCATTCAAAAGTTGAGCATTCGATGATGAATTCGTATTGAATTTATGTTGCTGCTGTTGATGATAGTATTCGGTGTAGCTTTTCGGAAAGCAATTATTCAAATTGTATGTAATTTGATGTGGATGTGGTTGCGGTGGAGGCGGCGGTGGTATTCCATTCAGCTGGTGATGATGATGATGAGCTATATCATCTGCGCTAATATTATGTAGGCTCCTTGTGTTGCTGTCATGTTGCTGCAGGCTCATGCTCTGCACATGTGATAATGGTTGTTGTTGTTGTTGATTGCACGTTCGCCCATATTGCATTGTATTGTATTGCTGCTGCTGCTGCTGCTGCTGCAGCTGTTGTTGCTGTTGCTGATGGTATTGTATTTGTTGCTGTTGGTCATAGTATGATTGCTGGTGTTGATGTTGTAGATGTTGGTGTTGTAACGAATGTGTTTGGCTGATATTTCCATTGAGTCTCTTGGGTCGTGGAGCGACGCGCACCACATTTGTGTTGTTATTAAAATTTGTAGGAGTCGTAGAGAACTATACGATGTGGTTTTTGATTTTAACGAACCGATTTTGTAAGATTTTTTTTTTTTTTTTTTTTTTTTGGAAGGCATCATAAGCAAAATGAAAGCATATAAAACAAATAAATTAATGTTAGTGTTAGTATGAATTAATTTTTTTTTGTTTTATTAAATATTACAATAATATTAGTAGCATTGCTAGCATAATGAATTTAGTAAAATATTCAAGAGTATGCAAATTTTATATATGGATGTTAGCCACATCAATATCAATAACTATATTTAAGATATTTCAAAAATTTTTGTGTAAGTAACGAAAAAATATTAAATAAATTTAATATACAATACATAAAAGTAAAAATCACAAACAAAATGTGTAACACATAGTACCAAATACGATTGTAATATTAATGCACTTCCATTGTATTTAATTTAGAGATATCGATTTTCAATTAAGTATTAGTGGATTTTACAGAGTACAAGGTGAGAATTACAAAATTAGAATACTACGACTGATACTTCGAGCAAGTGGTGCTTATATTACAATTTACACAGTAGAAAAATCCACAAAAAGTATTCCCCTTGAGGGTTGACCTGCGTCTAGTTCGAGTGTTAAAAAAAATGTTGTTTCAAAAGTCAGACTCCGGCGAGAAGCAAGGGGACTCTCGTACAGGTACTTGGAACTGGCTAGGCATTCGAAAAGAATGCATAGCCAGCTTCAGTAGCTACACATATTTTGAACTCTACGGCTGTTACAAAAAGTTTGAGAGGTCTGGTTCAACGGAAGGTTGCAAAGTAAGAATAACAAGTCAAGACAGACATGGTCAAGGTATAACATTCAAAGGACGAATCAACTGCTAAATTGTTCCCGTTCTGACAGGTCATTGAAAGGTAGGGAAACATCCAAAGAGACTACATCTTCCCTTCAATTCTTTCTGTCGCAGCTGTCAGAATGAGAATGAGTCAGAAAGCCTCTCTCATTACTTATGCGAATGTCCTTGTTTGGCAAGAGCCAGAATCCATTCTTTTGGCAAACCTTTTTTTCAAAGTATTGCCGAAATCTCGGATATTGAGATAAAAAGCATTTCGTTATTCTTGGATCTCACAAAGTGATTGTAGCACTTTAAGAGTTAGGATCCTGGAAACTATGAGAAGTTAGATGCTCAGTGTGTAAATGCTATAGGCCTGCGAAGTAAAAGAATTGTAGATTTTCGTTCATATGAAAATGTTTTTTTTTAGATATAAATCCCTGTGTTGCAATAATTTTTTTTCTTTGTGTAAACAAGTCGAAAAGTCTCATGGGCCATTGTCCATTAAACATCAAAGATAAATATCACTATCTAGCTATTTTGGGAGAATTTAAGAAAAATGTAAATGCTGCTAAGATGGCCTCTAGCTAAGTTTGGAATTAAGCAGTGAACAGTTAAAAAAGTTTATTTTTTATTTTTTTTGTAGTATTCAAGAAGTGCATTGGTTTACTCGTACCATCGTATTGTTCGCTAAGAATTAATCACAGAAAAAAATTGTTTAATTAAGACACAAGTACAATTAAATAATATTTAAATAATCATTGCATTAAACATAATAATACAAAGAAAAATAAATTGTGCTATGTACATATATTTTCGTTTTTATACAACTAATACACTAATACAATAATATTCATGAAAGAACTCTTGTAAAACAACTAAATCGAAAATTCTTCAACATTAAAACTAACTTATAGAATAAGTTTAAAAATTATATAAATTATAAATATTATAAAAATTAAGTACATAGATTAAAGAAAGAATATATAGAAATTATATACAAAAGAACTTATTTAATAGCATTTTAAAGTTACCAAACCGAAGAGAAGAGAATATGTAAAATGGCACAAAGGAAAAAAAAAAATATGTTCTACTAAAAGTGAAAGAAAGAAAATAATTAAAACTAATTTTTTTGGTCAATTATTGTACAATAAATCAAATTCTTGATTATATAATTTTTTTTTATATGTAGTGGTTATGACACAATGAATGTACGAATAGATGAGTAGATATGTATGAAATGCTAATTAATAGAATAATATGTAAAAGTCTGAAATTAATGAGATTATAGATAGATTTATAAATATATAAATAACATCACTAAAGCAAATGATATCGCATTGATTTAAAATAGAAAATAAAAAAATTGAATATAATAAAATAAAAAATTAAAAAAAAATGATAATTTTAAATTAAATAATATTAAAAATAAATATACAAAGAACGAAAAAAAAAAAAATGCAAAATTAAATTATTGAAATTCAAAGATTTATCCCGGTAATACCGAAGCTTAGAAAACCTATGCTATAACAGACAGATTGATATACGTTCGAAATAACATAATCTTGTATGGAAGGTAGGCGTCGATTCATCGATAATGTCC
Organism: Megamerina dolium; assembly: GCA_963854835.1. Taxonomy (NCBI): domain Eukaryota; kingdom Metazoa; phylum Arthropoda; class Insecta; order Diptera; family Megamerinidae; genus Megamerina; species Megamerina dolium. Next base: position 11,227,345 of record OY978528.1, read on the forward strand.
AATTATTTATCATACATGGATGTTTATAAAAAAATAATCATATGTCTCGAGAGTTAGCTAAATTTCTATACCTACGAAACATACTTTTATATGAGAGGCAGATGCACTTTTCATCCAAAATGTTCATTTTCAAATATAGGTTTCATTTTTGGACTAATAAAAGCGTATGTATGAAGTTTGGACCCAATTGCTTTATATTTTCGTGTGCAAAGTGTGAAAATACTCTTGCTAAACCACACTTTTGTATGGGAGATAAACGTGATTTTTACGCTATTATGTTCTTTTCAAAACCACTTCATTTTTAAGTTATTAGAGTCATATATACTGAGTTACAGCGTGGTAATTTTATATTTTCGTGTATAATGTGTAAAAATATACAAACGGAGGCATAATTTTGTATTGGAGGTAGGCGTGGTTTTCAGTATATGACTCTCATTTTAATACATATTAATTTCAAAGTCAATATACTCATTCATACCAAGTTTCAGCATGGTAGCTTTATATTATCGTGCGAAAAATATAAAAATATACATACTGAAGCAAACTTTTGTATGGGAGATAGGCGTGAATATTAATCGAGTGAAACCAAAAGTAATATATATGCATTTCTAAGCAAATATACTCACTCACACTAAGTTTCAGCTTTGTAGTTATAGATTTTTGTGCGAAAATGTAAAAATATACATACGGAAGCCCAACTTTTGTATGGGAGATAGGCTGGATTTTCATCGAATGATGTCTATTTTTAAATATATTTATTTAATAGCAAATAAAATTATATGTACCAAGTTTCAGCTCTATATCTTTACATTTCCATATACAACGAGTGAAAATATGAACACTGAAGCATACTTTTGTATGGAAGATAGAGGTAATTTTTAATCGATTTCACCTAAACTCATAGATATGCATTTCTAGATCAATATACTTATTCCCACCAAGTTTCAGCGTTGTAGTTATATATTTTCGTGCAAAAATGTAAAAATATTCATACAGAAGCACACTTTTGTATGGGAGCTGTGCATGGTTTTTATTCAATTCAGCCTATAATCAAGTATGTTTATTTCCTAGTCTAAAAAATCTTATGTATTGAGTTTCTCTTTAATAGTTTTATATATATGTATATGTTCAGAAACTGTGACATCATATTTGTGTTTCAAAATATACTTTTGTATGGGAGGTAGGTGTAGTTTTCATTGGATTCCGCTCATTTACAAAATTTCTTGTTTTTTGATAGAAATAATTTTATATTCCAATTTTCAGCAAAATTGCTTAATAATTATGGAAGTTTTCATGCGAAGAGATGGACTGAAATGCACCTAATCAGATAGACATAAAGATAAATAGACAAATAGAGAGACTAATATGGCTAGAAGAATCTTATGGTGAATCTAATCTGATATATTACATCTATTTTCCCATATTTATTCCCTCCCCTCACATTTTTCGTATTAATTGACTCTCTGAGCGTAGATTTTACAAATAAGAATTAATACAAAATAGGTGAAAAATACCAATTCAAATATAGAAAGAAAATTAAGCATATTAAATAAGCATATAAAAGATATAATCAAATTAAATTTTCAATTTGCTACAATTTCAACAAATTTACACATGAAACATGACTAATAATATGCATAGGATATTTACATAGAATACATGAATTTACAATACATTAAAAATACATATCACTTTTGTATTACTAACACATATGTATAACGATGATATATATGTATGCACACATATGTATTATATGATAGATACCAGATGAATTATTGAATGAATATGTGGCATGTAGAAAAAAAAAAAAAAATAAAAGTGATAAAATTTGAAAATGAAATTGAATGAGTGAATATCATGAGTTGTACTAGTAGTTGTGTGAGTACTTTTAATGAGACTTAACATATGTACTAATGTGTGGTAGTCATATAGATGAGATAGATGATTTATGTGCTTGAGTTAAATAAATAAAGTGTTAGAATAGATTTTGATTTTTGATTTTTATTATTTTGAAAATTGAAAATTTTCTATAACTATATATTAAAGAATAATTGTTATATACCTTATTAGGAGCCGTTTGCAGACCATGAAATGGTAGATTCTCATACTCGCCAGGTTCCGTCAATGGATCCCCCAGTGAAGATGATTTGTCGTGTACTAATTTATTGTTTATATTATTATTATTCATTATTCATTATAATTATTTGTTTGTTTTTTTTTTTTATTAATTATATATATTTTTTTATTTTAAATTATTATTGAAATTTGAGAATAATTGGAATTTTTTTTTAGTTTTTTTTTAATAAAAGAAAAATATTTTTTTTTTAATGAAGAAAAAACAAAGAGGGGAAAAAAGAGATTAGAAATTAAATTAGAAAAAATAATATGATAAATAAATTATATGGTAAAATATGCTTATTAAAAAAAAAAAAAAACAAAAATCTCATATATTTAGCAGATACATATTCTAGCAAAAGGTGACTGTAATGACTTTAATTAAAGATGGCATAGAGTCAGAATAATATACAGTATTGTTCTGAATTTCATCTTCTATTTGAATTACTTTGAACGGTATATGGTCTTCTTGGACTGTAATGTTGAAATATGTAAGTTTATGATGCAATTCGTTTATTCTACACTTCATTATTTGAAATACAGAATACATATGTAGTTATTAAGACGCCATCATAATTGGCTTAGGTATTGCATATTTCATATTTAATTTAAAGAAATTATGTTTAGTTCGATTCGACTGGACTGACGTCACAATATTGCCAAGGAAGTTTTGGTTTTTTGTTTTTTTTTTTTTTTGACTCCTTAATGATTTTTTTCGAATGTGGAATACTGAGCAATTATTGCTCATTTTTGTACCATCTAAGGCTCTTCATTTGGCACTTTGGATTGTTGGATCACATAGAAAATACCACATTCAATCACCTGTCAAAATATTTTCAAGAAAATTTTGGTTGATGATGACACAAATGGCCTAACGCATTATAATGTGATGGATTGTAGAAGATCACTACATGAATAATATGACATGACTTTTCCGACAATTTAACATTTTGGAATTTAGCACAAATTTACAAATTTTCATAATCCATTTTAATTGAAAATAAAATTCCGAACATTTCAGATGATGAATGCTGCCATTAATAACAATGATAAATTATCATTATTTGACTACATTTTTGACTAGAATACATATCTCGAATTACATACAATAATTATCCTGACAAGACTAATATTCCAAATAGTGTTTTGGTTTTGCACTTTTTTTTTCGTTTTGCAAATTATATATATATATGAATAAATCGAAGAAAAAAAAAATTAATATTAAAATTCCTCAAAAATAATTACTCACTAATTCTTGACTATCTACTAATAAATATTTTTCTAATCAATCATATATATAAATTGAAAAATATTTAAATACATGATTTTCTAAATCATATACATGCGAATAATAGTAATCCATTTTTGTTTTGTAATAAAATAGCACATGCTTTAAAAGAAAAAAATATTTTTTTTTTCAATTGAAAAATTCTTTAAAAACATTGAAAGCAAATGAAATTAATTTTTTAAAATTTAACAAAAATTATGACAATAATTTTAATACAAAAAAAAAAAGCATACATATAAAAATGTTTGCAAGCTTTAGTTAATATGAAAAAAGAAAAATATAATGATAATTCATTCAAATTAAATCATTCTAATATTAGATTTGTAGTAGATGTGTTGTTATGGAAATTGTTATATTTTCAACATTTCAAAAGGATATTGAATCAAAGTATACATATTACTTGGATCCGTTATTATTTCTTACTTGTTATTGATGGTTAAATAAGCATTTCGCATGAGTTGTCATTTAGAATTACTTACAATTGAAATTAAAGACAAAGATTAAATAAAATATTGAAAAAAAAAAAAAAAATCAAATATAGTGTTGCATGTTGTGAGATAGTAGATACATATAAGTAAATATATTTACAAAAATTTACGACAACGAAATGGTGAAAAAAAAAAACGAATAATATAATTTTTAAAAAACAACAAATACTGGACATAAAATGTACAGATAATATTTACATATATAGTAAATGAATAGCCCTTTTTGGAAAGGTTAAAAGGAAAGAAGTTGCTAAAAAAAATCATTCTATGAGTACTCAATCAATATATGTAGTCACCGTTTGAAAATCCTCTTTGAAGTAGCTATTAAGTCGAAAAAGGCCTTCATTTTAGAGCTTCATAGATTCCATAGCTTAGAGGTGACTGGATATAGGGGTTTGGTACCAAGCAGCATTATTACACCTATGCTTTATTGATAGCAATTAATTATGGGTACTTAAATGTATGGGTTATTCAAGCAATTGTATAAAGGAATTAAAATTTTCTCTGCAGTATAAAATATTTTGGTACATACCGAATAAATGCTGCAAGTAATATCGAATTTGAATTCTTGACTTGGCATTATTTAAATACTATAGACAAATTCTTCCGCTGCGATAAGATCAATATACCGTTAAATTATTATGGGAATTTAGTATTTAGAAGGTGGTATACATTTAGCTAAAGGGATGAAAATGCAGTAGCACATGAGAAGGGTATGATAATCATTAGTTGTTTGCCTTTGCTGCTTTGAAAACTGAAACTTTCGTTCCTTTGACTTTGTGAAATGAAGCAGAAAGGCAGAAAGAAACTCTTTGAGACTACTTGAAACTAAGTGTCTAGGAGTTTAACTAGTAATAAACTGTTAGATTCAGGATGCTTGGAATCATAAGGAATACAAGAAATTGATGCCGCATTGCAATATCAATTGTTTCGCTAATTTAATCTTCTTTGGGAATTATATATTTTACGCCGCTATGGGCACTTTACCAGCGAATTTTATAAGAATTTCTATTTTCTTGCGCAGCACTTTTAAGGGGCGAAGAAAACGGTGTTTGTGAAAAATTTTGGAGTGTGGATTCTTTTTGTTAAATGTATTTGCTCATATTATTCTTTTTTTTTAAGAAGAGACATCCCCAAATCTTTCATATCCTAATCTTCTAATAAGGCATTGCATACTCCTCTAAGGGAGTGGAGCACTATAATGTACACATTGTATGGGTACCGGGGCATAGGGACATTCCAGGGAACTTTGAGGCAGATGAATTGGCGAGTAGGGCACTAAGTTGCCAGAGATCAATCCATCTCATCAAGCAAGAATTCCGCTTGCATATTGCAAGCTTTTTGTCACACAACATTACCTCACCATAACCAACCGAAGATGGCGGGATGAGAGCTTTTGTGCGACTACTAAGAAAGTCTGGCCAACTCTTGACAATAGAAGAACTCGTTCATTGTTGTCAATGAGTAGGAAAACTATCAGTAATGTAGTTGCCGTACTCACAGACCACTGGCTTCTGGGTAGGCATGCTGCAAGACTTGGTTTACCGGCCAACGATTTTTGTCGCAGCTGCCAGGACGAGGAAGTGTTCACCACTTCCTCTGTAGATGCTCCACCTTGGCACGCAGAAGGCACACTCTACTGAGGAGTGCCTTTTTCCATATACCACTGAGCTTGCACCCATGGATGTCAGTGACATTGTTCTATTCATTAGGAAATCCCAATGGTTCCGCTTAACAGAGGGAACAGGTAAGTAAGCATCAGTGATGTATGGTAACACAATGGGAGAATTTTTGGCCTAAGTGCGCCCCCGAAATGCTTTGGGGGGTGGCCGCATAACCTAACCTAACCTAAGGGAGTGGTATAATAGAGCTGTTAACAAAGGCGCTCTATTGAGAGAATAAGACAGTGGATTAGATACCAAAGATTTCTAAAGTTTTTGTGCTGAAGGTAGTATTCAAAAATAATCACATATTGATAAAAATATTCATATTTACCACAGTGCAGACAAATATATTAATATATTTGTGAGTCATCGCACGGTCGCATGGCTTAGCTTTCACTTGATTTCAACCATTTCTGACCTTATCCACTCATTAATAAATTAATTTTCGTGTGAGAAGTATGAAAATATGCATACTAAAGCATAAGTTTGTATGGGAGGTAGGCGTGGTCTTTAGTCGATTTAGCTCACTTTCAAATATATCTATTAGTTGGCAAATATAATCGCATATATCCAATTTCAGATTGATAGCTTTATACTATCGCTCAAAAAGTGTGAAATTACATATTCCACAAAGTACTTTTGTATGTGAGGTAGGCGTGGTTTACATCCAATTCCAGCCTATTTTGGAATGCGGCTATTGCATGATCAGATAAGGTCTTTACACTCAGTTTCAACTTGATCACTTTATATTTTCGTTCAAAAAAGTGTGAATTTACATATTCAACGACATGCTTTTGTATGGGAGGTAGTTGTGTTTATCTTTCGATTACGCCTATTTTCTAATATGTCTACTGCGGGATAAGATGTACTTTATGTATCAAGTTTTAGTGTGATAGCTTTATATTTGTGTACATAAAGTATGAAAAAACGCATTCAAGGACATACTTTTGTATGGGAGGTAGGCGTGGTTTTCATCTGATTTTACTCATACATGAACCAGTTTGTTCGTTGGTAAAAATAATTCGTAGTACAAATTTTGAGCTGAATTGCTCAATAATTACGGCAGTTATGGTTCGAAAATATGGATAGGTTAGACTCTAAATCTGCTTTGTTGAGGTTATGTTATATCAAAAAGTGGACATTTAAAAATATATAATAAATATAATCACTTTACAATCACATATACGAGTACATAGAAAAATGAAAAATAAGAAAAATTAACAAAAACAATGGGAATGAAATGAGATGTCTTCATTGAGAATGTCGTAGACGATAAATACTACAGAGAAGTAATAGTGGTTGTAGTTGGGTGATTTAATTGTGGTTATCTTACTTTGTACGCGTTCGACTTTGGTCGGTGTTACGATCAATGTTCGTTTCAGCAATGGCTGTTCTGGCTGTTGCTGACGGTTTGCTTGTATTGCTTGCACACGAAATACTGGCGGCGGTGGCCGTGGTGGTGGTGTTGGCGTCTTCAAAATGCCTCGCGGTGATTGTGCTCGACCGCGACGGCTGCCACTGCTGATGGTAGTCGTTGTTATTGTTGGTGTTGTTGTGGTAATGGTAATTGTTGCCCTGTACTGCTGTGGACTGTTGTTGTTGTTGTTGTTGTTGGCTAATGAAGGCGTTTGAAATGTCACAGAGGCATGTGATCGGTGTGGACTGTGTGTATCGATGACGGTGTTGGCAGCCACCACCGATGTTGTTGTTGTTGTTGTTACTGCTGCCATCGTTGTTTGTGTTTCTATGGATATAGCTGATGCGATCGCCGGCTCTGAGATTTGAGTATTTGGTATAATTGTAGTAGAATTTGTGTAGCCAATAATATTGGAATTTTGTGAGCTACCATTTAAGTGCATACTGGCATTACTGGCGACAGTGTTGGTGCTAATATTGTTGTGGTTGTTGATCAAGTTGTTATTATTATTAGCATTAGTAGTAGTAGTACTAGCGTTATTAGCATTATTTATACTTGTGTTAGCTGCATTATTACGTTGTATAAGCACGGGTGTGGTCTTTTTAAATGTGACTACGTCAATAAATAAACACAAAATGAGATTTGGCCATAAAAAAATAAATGATAAAAAATTAAAGAAATTTAAATTAATTCAAAGAAATCTAAAAAGAACTAAAAGAAACAGAAAAATAATAATAATTACCACTGCCACTGCAACGTATACCCTTGAGACGATGTTCCACAGAGAATGGTGATTTCTGTTGGTCAACGCTGTCAGCATTTTGCCGCCATAAACCTTTGGCGCCACTAAAGACACCACCCAACAAGCCGACATGACTACGTTGACTATCACGCGTCGTATCGGAGCGTTTTGTGCGTTTCAATAGGTTGCTAAAGAAGGCCTCCACGCGCTGCAAACTCTTACCGAATACTAGCAATTTTGTGCTGGTCGTCTCTGTCGGTTCACATGGGCCATCATTCTGAGTCTCTGCTGAGCTTTGGCCCGATACTCTTGATGGCATCATTTCGATGTCATCATCATCATCGTCCTCAGCATTTGTTCGGGTATTTCTCTGAGGCAAATGCGGCGCCAAATCCGGTCTCCGACTTTCACCGTCTTGTACTGTTAGGCATATGTGCTCGTCTCTATGATTCGGATCATTCCGGAGCTCCCGGGATTGTTCGTCATTGACTGTTGAGGAAATTTCTTTATTTGTCGCATCGTTCCAATTTAATTGTGCCGACCGATGTGAACGATGCGGTAATGTTTGACATGCACTATATAGAGGTCCACCATCACTATCACTACCCGCAGATTCCATTACTATTCGTTCGGATTTATTGCTACTATGAGACGTATTCCGTCCAAGTGTTTGTGTCGCATGCGGTGTGGAGTAAGGACTCAAAAGTGATGAGAGCAGTGTTGTAGTGGTGGTATTTGTGTCATTCGAGAAACTTTGCGATGATAAAGTGCTATCATTTTGTTGCAATTGCTGCTGCTGCTGCTGCTGCTGTGCACCACCCATCATGCTTGATAATTGCTGTGCCGAGAGTGTACCGCCAGCGCCAGCTGGCTTTAAAGTCATGCGATTTACTGCTAAATTCTCTTTAGTGTCACTGCTTACGTGCACCATAACACCGGGCCGTAGAGGCCAACGAGGTGGTGATCTCGGTGCTTGAAAACTGGCTTGCTTGCTCACGTGTAATTTGCAGGGTGTGACTGTGGGTGTATTGGTTGTGCTTGTGGAATTACTGTGGGACGATGGAGTGCTTGGGGCAGTGGTGACAAATTGATTTTTAGTAGGTGTAATTGGTATAGTTTTTCTCTCTGGCGTTGGTTCAATAAATGTTTGTAACAGTGATGAGGGTGTGTTATGTGCTGGCAGGGGCGCTAGTGATGGTGCTATTGGTGGCGGTGACATTTGTATTGCTGTCATTGTGGCAGAACCCGCTGGTTTGAGAAGTGCTGCTGATGGTGGTGGTGGTGGTGGTGGTGGTGACATTGGTGCTGGCGATTGCAATGTTTGCTCTTGTACCGGTATTACCACACCCACTTGAGGCAATTGTTGTTGTTGTTGTTGTTGTTGTTGCGGTGTTGATGGCATTGTCGGTTGATACGAGAGTACACTGTTTTGCAATTATGGTAATCATTTATTGGTTTGTGTGTGTGTGTGTGTATGTGTATGATCATGTTCATGTTGATGACGATGATAATGATGATCATTATGATGAATTCAAAATAGATGATGATCAATACAAAAAGAATAAATAAATAAATAAATTAACAAACGAAAAGTTAAATTAAAATAAGCAACAACAATTACAATAAATGTGCATTCATATGAATTGAATTAAGAGGAAGAAAATTGAAATAAAAAAAAATTTTTTTTTATTAAAAAATTTAACAATTCTTTTGCACATGCGAATTTCTAATGCAAACGAATAAATTCGCTAAAAAAAAAACAATTTGCAAATAACAATAAATATTATGCTAAATTAATCCTATAATTTTAACTTGAGATCATTGAAACAAGTATCAAAAATCATAGACTCTTGACGTTCTGTTTATGGTGACTTTTCCTTCCAAATATAGAAAAAGTCATATGTGTTAAATTTCAGCTTCATAGCTTTATATTTTCGTGTTGAAAATATGCAAACATACATTCGAAGACATACTTTTGTATGGAAGATAGGCGTGGTTTTCATTCGATTCAATCTATATTGGAATATATTCGTTTTCTGGTCAAACTAGCCTTACATAATGAGTTGTGGTTCAATAGAATGATATTTGTGCTGAAAAATATGAAAATATGCATCCGAAAACATACTTTTGTATGGAAGGTAGGAGTAATTTTCATCAGATTCTAGCTATTTTTGGAGTTGTATGTACATTGGTGAAAATAATCGTACATACCAATTTTCAGCTATATCGCTTTATAATTACCATCATTTTCGTCAAAGGGACTGACTCAGAGACACTGAGACGGGCAAATATATTGTATAAGCAGACAGATAGAAGGACGTGATCAAATCAATTCGATTGGTAATTTTTATCAATGTCATATAAGCCTTTCAGTACCTGCCGGAACTATTTTTGGGAGTTACAATCAAAAGTACATACTCAATATATCCCAGACTTGTTGAATGTAGGGAGCAACAGAGACCTCCAATTGAAACTCCAGACTCGAGTACCATAATTAGTGTCTTCTTATAATTAATATTGTTTACAAATGAAAAATTAAATGTAAACAACATTGCTCCCGTGACGGCGTGGCTTTCTTGAAGTCAATGTACACAAGATAGAATTTGCTATCTGAAGCAGAAGGCCAGCCAGAAATTTAGTCATTTTCGCCAAGATTTTGGTTTTGAAATCTATATATTTTTATTGGATATACGATTTTGTAATCAGTTTTCGTTTTACTATCGCTTTAGTGGTCTTGAAGTATGATATTTTAATCATTTTTATATAAGCAATTTTGAAAAATTGCCAGAATGCTTTAATGGCTGCACCATCATAATAAAGCGCCACTTTCTTTGCAGATCTCTGTTATGGTAACAGATGATGTTTGTTATGATTTTCACAAAATCATCAATTTTGTAATTGAGTCCTCTTGTGAGCGATTCTTGGACATTCTTTAGACATTCTTAAATATATTTTATATGGCGTCTGCCCTAATAGATTGCAATTATGTTTGGAGGAAATATTGAGGAATAATTAATGGGGATCACTTATACAATGCATCGCTCGCTCTGTGACGATTGCTCTGCAGTTATTGTTAATTTTCAAGTTTCTTATGTCTATTTTGTCCATTTTGATGGCGGAGCTAGTGAAGATGCCAAATGCAGGTTAAACAAATCAAGAGCGACATTCGGGCGACTGCATGCAGTGTGGGCGAGCTCGCGAATCTCCAGGTACACAAAACTGCGATTATTCAGCTTATGTATGAAGTCAGTATTGTTGTACGGAAATGAAGATTGGATACAAAAGATCTCGTTTGTTCGCAGTGCCCGTAACACTTGTGGTTGGCCCTCAGAGGTATCAGCTATAGGACTCATATCCTCTAACAGACCTTGGTCTGGTTTCGCGTGGTCCACTTGATGATGATGTACGGAAGTGAAACATAGCTGATCTCTAACATCAGCACACAAAAGCTACAAACTTTCGTCAACAGATGCCTCCGCATCATCTGTAGAATATTCTAGCCAAACACCATCAGAAACGACGCGCTGTGGTCGGCTAACGAATGAAGAACCCATCCTGTGGCAAATCGAAAATAGAAAGTCGCGATGGATAGGTCACACGCTAAGAAAACCTTCAGATAGCATTACAAGTATGGCACTACACTGGAACCCGCAAGGGAGCAGAGGTCGTGTTCGGTCAAAAAATACTTGGAGTAGGTCGATGATGCGCGAGCTAGCTGATGACAATACAACATGAGACGGCGCAAATATAAAAGAACAGAACTGTGTACGATGGAAGAGTATTGTTGATTCCGCTCTATGCTCCCGAGAAGAGTGAACAAGGAATAAAAAAAATGATGTACATTTTGTATGTGAGACCCCATAAGGGCAGCAGATAGGATGTAAGTATATTCAGAGAAAATGAGAAGGACGATACCTATGGGGATATTTGTCGATTTTCAAACGGCCCTTGGCCCCTCTGTGATGATCTCTAATGATTTCAAGTTTACACAATAAACAAACATACTCTTATTAAATTCTAAAAATAATTTGAAGCTTTTATAAATTGGCTAAGATAATAAATTATGTAAATGAAAAAATTCGCATTAAATTTAAATTTAATAATTACAATTGTATGTATTTTCGTAAGTACTTCAAAAGCATTAAATAAAATTCATGTAATTGCTTACCTTTGTGTAGCGCTAATGGCAATATCCGTATGATCTTCAATTATTACCAATATATATTTATTTTTTTCATACAAGATGTGATGATGTTATGGTGGTAGTGATGGTAGTAGTAGTAGTAGTAGTAGTAGTTATAGTAGTAGTAGTAGTGATTGTGGTGGTCCATTGTAAATATGTATTTTAGTAAAATCAATAATTTGTTTTTGTTTTTTTTTTTTTTGTTTTATTGTGATGATGATAATGATGACGATTTAATATAATATTGATATTATATGATTTTTGCAATTTATTATATTACATGAAGCGACACAAGCGATATATAGAGAGAGAGACAGCAGCCAGTAGAGTATATGTGTTTATATGTGTGTATATGATGATTTGTGTATTATTGATTATAATATAAATTCAGTTATGGCAAATAAGAATATTTATATTTGTTGTTGTTGTAGTGGTTGTTGTAATTATAACATTTTGTTTTATATTAATAGTAGCAAGTAATTTTTTTTACAGTGAAAGAAACAAAACGCAACAAAAAAATTCACAATGCAACAACAATGCAATTCAAGCAGACGGTCAGGCAAAAAACCAAAAAAAAAAAAAAAATAAATAAATTGCGCAATATATTTAGTAATACATAGCAACATAAAATACATATGTATGTAGTAGAATTAAGCACACACACACGTTAACACAGACATACATAGCGCCATATTAGTATAAGTCAAATATTGTCGATTTTTTCCGATTGTTGGATTTGGTTGGTTGATTGGTTGCCAGTTAATTTATAGCATGTTGTTTTATGTTGTTATTGTTGTTGTATAGTATACATATATGTAGTAGTGGTTATTGTTGTTGTTGCAATTTATTTCATATTTTTCATATATTTCAGTGCAATCAATTCAATTTCGTTTCCAATTTATTTGTTCATCATATTAATTATGGTGTTGATAGTGTTGATATTATTATTGTTATTGTTGTTGTTGTTGTTGTTATGGATGTTGTTATGAATGTTGTTATGGATGTTGTTGTTTGTGTATATTTTTATTTTAGTTTTAAGAGTAATAGTAGTAGTAGTTGTTGTTGTTGTTGTGTATTGATAATCGCAATAACACATAAGCAAGTGTACAGTGTTTCGTTAAAAAAACAAATTCATAATTTAACGACGTATATAGCAACGTAGCAACAAATATTATAGTAACATATGAATGCGTTAGAAATGCGTTTATGCAATGAAATGAAATGAAAAAAGAAAATAATATCAAATAAGCAAATTTTTCCAAAATAATTTTATTCAATATAAATCAAATATTTTTCTGTTATATGTTTTCATATTTATAAGTATATTTACAATGCAGGTAAGTCATTATTTACATAATATATTTTATTTTTATTTTTTTTTTTTTTGCTGAGCCTTTCTATGTATGTATATGAATATAGGGTGTTATAGTACATAAAGATTGAATTTCTTTGTATTTTCTGTTGAGAAAAATATTTTTTTTTTTCCTGAGAATAGAGCAGGCTGATTTTACTGGGTTGACTTTCTGTATTCATTCACTTTTTAAACGTTTTTTTGAAATTTTTGTATTTTCTGTTGGCTTCTTACTACGAGGAGATTTGGCAAAGTGCCAAAATTCTATCGTTTACAGGCTTGAATTTAATTAGTGATGTGATTCATCTTTTACTTTGATTAATAATAATTTAATTGCATTAAAGCAGAATGATTTGCTTTCGGTTGTTATTTTTCGTTCATTTTGTATGGAAGTCCCTTTAAGGGGTAGAATCAGGAAGTAAGTATATTTAGGAGAAATGTCGTAGAGCAATAATGAGTTGAAGTCAGTCATACATTTGCAACCATTACGAGGTGAGAATCAATTTCACAAACATTTTGTAGGTGAGATCTTCCAAGATGGAGCCAGAAGGTCAGCCCAATGCATTGAAATGTTAAGGTGGAAAAACTATTGGAGCCCAGCCTTACATTTCATCTCTCTAGCGGTAATCCTTTAACAGATATTTTGTAGGGGAGCCCCATTAGCAAGTTGAGATAGGGAGTTAGTATGTTCAGTAGAAAGAGCAAGCTTATTGGCACACAGAGAGAAGTGATAACAAGTTGATACAAATTTTGTATTAGATTCCTTCTAATGTGTAAGGTATAGGGCAAATTTGGTGAAATTAAATTAATGGGCTTTCTTCTTCCAACAGCTTGTGGACTAGCCGAGAGGATTGTGAGGTGTCCAGGACCTTATGGCGTATGTTGGACATGAGAAGGACGTTGGTACTTCTGTCTTTAGCGAAACCTGCAGTTAAAATTCTTACCGAGCTGCTCACTGGGCATCGTGTCATCGCGCCAATGTTTCAACGTTGGCGTATACCGACGAGCGTGCAGTCTAGAGGTTGTCGAGATGAAGAAGAATCAATAAACCATTATCTGTGTCTCTGTCCAGGACTACAGACAAATCGACTTCAATATTTTGGGTCTCATTTCTTCACAGGACTGAACGAACTCGCGAAAATGGACTTAAAAGAGCTTCTTAACTTTATATGGAGAACCAAGTGGTTCAAGAAGGATGCCACATGAAAACTGGTTATTCTGGGAGGGCGTGCCTCCTCCGGCAATCAAGGGCAATCACAATGGGCAATAAATGCCTCCGAGTGGAAGTGTGAATATATGTTCATACACGCCCTTCAAACCTAATCTAACCTAATCTAACGATCGTACATTCTATCTTCCCAGATGAAGTTCATGAGCAGCAGTGGAATTTAAGCTGCGTGAGTAAAGCCATTATAACGTGAAGCGACAGGATGTGAGTGTGTTGGGAAGAAATGGTGGATTTATAAAAATCAATAAGTCTTGGCGATATAGTTTACTCTTCTATGGGTACCTTGAATAGCGTTGAGAATGAATTTAATAAAAATTTAATTTTTGTATGAGAGCCCCCAGAAGGGGAAAAAATAGGTGATAAGTTCGTAGCTAAAAAATATTGTAAAGATTACGTTAATGGGGGTTAGTCATATATTTTATCCATTTAAGAATGCCTCCCTAGCAACAATGGGATTATTTTTCGATTTTCAGGAGATTTTTGATTTTCTACCATCAGCCTTTAAAAAAATCCTTAAAGGATTGAAGTACATATAGCAGTATTTGCTTAGGCAAGTCAATTTGCTGTGATGCGATTTGTGTAATTACCAGCAGCATTAGGCTAGTAGGCTTAACAGATGTAATAAAAAATTCGTTGTTGGAAAATATGGACAGCTTTTCGGAAAATGGGAAATTTTGTATTGAAAGACTTGAAAGATTAGCCAAAAATGCGTCATGACTTTTCCAATAAGGCGGACAGGAATAAATATTTGCTGTCAATTTCATTTCATCATATACTTTCATTCCATGTAGTACATATAATACACCCTATATTCATTACAACAAACAAATATGCAATGAATAGATCATATTATTTGAATGTAATTTAATACGTTATGCTTTCGTTTACCATTTATTATCGTATTATTGTGTATGCGCATATATTTCATTTGTCTGAATAATGTGAAAATAAAATAAAAACTTATTTTTTTTTTTTTGTATTTCAACACTAGCATAGTCATATTTTATTTTTTTATATATGTACATAACATAATGAAATTATATGAATATATTGCAAAGGATTACCTTAATAAAAAAATTTAAAAAAACAAAAAACAAATGAATGCGAATAACGTTAAAATAAAATATATTGCGTATAAAGCAAAAACAAAAAAAAAAAAAACAAAAAATAACATTTAATCGTTGAATATGTACAATAAATTGATTGATGAAACAAATTTCGAAAGTATTGCAACAAAAGAGAGAATATTTCATTTCATACTTTTAGGCGGTTGAATAATGAATTTAATTCGATGATAAAAAACTGAGAGTTAAGATATTAAGCAAGTGGTTATTCAATAAATTTTATTATATTAAAGAACCGAAAAAAGACAAAGCGGAACAAAGAAATATGGCATTCTCAAATTAAAATATTCGTTGTATGGAATTATCTTAAATAAGCACAAGCACAAAAGCATGCTTCAAAAAAAAAAAAAAATTAAATGAATGTTTATAAAATATAAATTGCTTGATTGACATACAAATGTGAAATATTGCATGCAAGCATTAAATAGATGGTAATAAATTATAAATGGTTTATCAAAATAAAAAAAAAAATCATACAAAACAATAACAAATTATTTATAAAATAAATTAAATTAAAAAATAACCAAAAAAAAATCGAAAAAAAAAAATTATAATAAAATTATCTAACTTAAAAGTATTGAGAAAAATTAAAATTATATTATTTTTAATACCAATTTTCTTAGTTCAAATATAGTTCTCTATTATAATTCTCATTTTTATTAGGATTTCTTCATTTTTCTCTATCTCTCTTAAAGATTTTACCTTCACCCTAAATTATGCTACCATTTATTTTCTTTCTTCTTCTTATTACTATATAAGTATGTATATAGGATATTCTCCTAGACCCTGAACATATTATAGTTAAGTTAATATATTGTCATATACTTACATTTATCCTGACGTCGGCGGCGACGGCATATACAAATGATAATGCAACATATGATGATAACGGCCAACAATAAGGCTAATATACTGACAACCAAAATGATAAGTTTTGTTTTATCCCAACGTTGCCACCACGCTAATTGTTCTATATTGTGTATACAAAGAAGTTGGGGAAAAATTCAATAAATTGCATATCAAAAAAGATATAAAATGCTTTAATTAAATATTTTCATATTAAAATATAATAGAAGTAGTATGCTTGGGAATATAGCATACATTTAGGCATATGCAAAATAAGATAAATACAAAATATATATATATAATAAAATATATATTGTATGGAAACAAGGAAGAAATTATACAAGAAAGTTCACATAAAACACACATGCAAAATTAAATTAAATGTGTTGTTGGTTTGACAAGTATCTTTGTGTGTTTGAGTTTGAGTAAAATAGTTCCCAGTAATGAACCTTACAAAGAGAATGGTACAATATACAAAGGAAATATTCCGAAATATCGTTCTTTGTATAATTTCTGACAAAGAAAAATGTCCTCTATAAACTTCGAACGTAGAAATTATATTCTAATCCTGACACAGAGTTAAAACTTAAGCCCGGAGTTCTTGTTTAGGCAACATCTTCTATACTGACTGGTGTTTCAGTATGCTTGAATGATAAGACTTAGAATTCTTTATCCACCGAGAGCATAGTCATAATCTTTTTAGCAGAGTACTGTCGGAGTCTCATTGGTGTTTGCTGTGACAGTCAGAGGCTGCATGCAAGATCCTTGGGAACCCTGCCAACTCTCTATAAACTTTGAGAGTAAAAATTATATTCTAATCCTATTCTGATGCTTGAATGATAAGACTTAGTATTCTTGATCCACCGAGAGCATGGACATAATCTTTTTAGGAGACTAGTATCGGGGTCTCTTTGGTGTTTGTTGTAACAGTCAGGGACTGCATACAAAAACTTTGTGAACTCTGCCACTTTTACTGAGATGATCAGTGAGTATATTGATTGAATTTGAGCAGCATTGCAAAATGAACTGTATATAAATATGGGTTCCAGGACACTAAGGCATCACAAGGAATGAATTATTAGATTCATTAATATACTTTTAATATTTTTTCCAGTCAGAATTTCCTAAAGCATTTGTACATTAGGCCGTACCTTACAAAAAAAAAAGTGCAAACGCACACCATCGAATTTGAAGTGTTTTTGTAAGCTGATTTCGAAAAAAAAAATTTTTTGTTTTTTTGGGCCGAACTTAGGAGTTGCCCATTTAAATTTTCGGTATAATTCAAGCTAACATTGGATTATAGATTATTTTAGTATATTATAAAAAAAAAATGTTTTTCAAATAGTTCTACAGAAATACTTCCTGAGCCAAAGGGTAATAATTTTTTACGAGCTTTAATTCTCTGATATTAGAGTATACATTCGGGTGGTAGAAACTGAGATCTGGGGGGTAAGTACTAGAAGCGGGTACTTGAGGTCAATGACTGTTGAAGCAAAAAATTGGTCTCTTTGAGGCAAAAATATCGCTATACGATACTTTAAGATCGGTCTATAAATACCTAAGATATGATGAGAAATTTAAAAAGGTGACCCCTACGTTCGGCAAAAAAAAAATTAAAACATGTTTTTTTTTGTAAAGAGTTCTACTGGAATAATCAAAATACTTGCTTAGCAAAAGTTTTATTATTATTTTTTACGAGCTTTAATTTTTTGCCATTCGAATGGTACATTAGGGCGGTAGAAACTGATGTATGGTGGGTAAATACTATAACGGGACACCTGAGGTTAATGATCTTTGTGAGAGAAATTGGCCTTCTTGAGACAAAAACATCGATATATCACACTATAAGATCCGACTGTAAATGACGATGATATAACGAAAAATTTAAATGAGCGAGCCCTACGTTCGGCAAAAAAAAAATTTTTTTTTTTTTCGAAATCAGCTTGCAAAAGCACTTCGGTTTCGAAGGTGTGCGACAAACTTTCTTTAATTTGCCTGTAAGGTGGTATGGCCTAATGTACATATGTACAGTTTATAGTAATACTAATATCATCATCTTTACTAATTAATAATCGTATCATTTACTATATACTTTTTGTAAGTACATATGCATTAAAAATGTAAAATGTTCTTATCATAAAATGATTTACCACTAAATCATGTAACTACAACTTGTAGTACAAGTACTCTTACGAGTACATACATATATATGTATTTGAATTCACGTACGTTCAAATGTAAGTTTAATTTATTAACATGACAGCAGTCACTCGTGAATAGTGAATTTTTATCCTTTTTTGTACTTTATAAGCTTTTACAGTTTTACTATGTGACACATGTTGCACTTTGGATATATGCAGCGATACATGCCCATATCCAAGAAGAAGATTTGGTGGCGCAGCATCACAATGGCAGGAGATGTTTTTCCTAAACTGACACGTTCTACGTATGAGTTGCTCAGCTGCAGTTACTGCAGCCAACAAGTATGATGTGACAAGTGTACTTTTGAAAGTGCGACTATACTCGTATGCATGTAGTAGTGAACTATGTTGTCATTTTGTATTTTATTTAATTTTTCTTTTTTTTTTTTGTATTTGGTTTGATTTCAAATTGAAATGATGCCGCGCAGATGATGTGACAAATGGCAATGTACATGTCAGTAGCAGTAGAAGTAGGTGTACCTTCGAACTCGTACTCGTTGTAAGTGATGTGATTTATGTACGAGTATTTGTATAAAATTTAAACATATTTGATTTGATAGATTTTTAAGAATCACATGGGTGGCGTAAAAGTTTTTGAAGCTGCTATGATAATTTGTAATTTATTATTATTGCTTATGTTGGGTTGCTAAAGTTGTGTGTCACATTAAGAAATTCACAACGACGATAAGTCTTTGGATAATTTTAGCGAATGCGATGGTTGGGAATTTTATAAAAACATCGCCTTTTGAAGGGATGCAAATACGGGTTAAATATTGTATGTTCCGAACAAATATTGTATGTTCCGATAAATAATGGGAGCCGGTCATATACAGTGTGCTTCAATAGTAGGTGTGGTACTTTGTTATCGATTAATATCGGCATTATCGACCATTTCCCATCATATTTTATATCATTGTCATCACGACAGTATAGGATTTTTTACATCTTAAATTCCAAGTCGATGGCGCAAACGCTACGATTGATTCATCAAAAAATAGAGTCGCACACACCACATTAGTGCAACAACTGTGCGCAACATTGTGGATAAATTTTATCAAACTGGATTCATACTTAATGTTCCGAAGCCCACCAGAATACGGAATATATACAGTGCTGAGAATATTGCTGCCGTAAGTGAAAGTGTCATCGAGTCCCATCGGAATGTTTATTCGCCATCGTTCATAACAATTGGCCAAAGTCCAATTGACGCAGCAGCTGTTGCCTTGCCGAATGGGCTCTACAAATAATTGCTGAAGATGATAATTTTTTCAAAAAAATTATCTTTTCAGACGAGGCTCATTTTCACCTCGGCGGCTATGTTAACAAGCAAAATTGCCATATCTGAGGCTCGGAAAATCCACACTTCATTGTTGAGTAGCCGATGCCTCCACCGCATGTTACTGTTTGATGCACTGTTTACGGGTCGGAGGCATCATCGGACCGTATTTTTTCGAAGATGAGGACGACAACACCGAAAATGCCAATTCTAAGCGGTACCACACTATGTTGAAGGACTATTTTGTGCCGGAGGTTCTGGAGCTCAGGGTCTGGAAGATATGTGGTTGTAACAGGGCTGCGGTACACCACACACAACTCGCCTCAATTTAGACTTTTTGCGTCACAAATTTCCCAGATCATACGATATGATGTCGTTAAACTTTTTCCTATGGGGTTACATGAAGGATAAAGTCTATTGTATGTGAATGATCCGAAGACGATTGGAGACTTGAAAAGCAATATTTTACTGCAAAAGGTCATCAAGAATATGTCCGAAAGAGTGAGACATCTACGGAATATTCTTCATGGAACACTCTGTAGTTGACCCCTCTAGAGGTGACGCTTGAGCAATTCTAGTGTGGTTTGTCGATTTACAGCTATTTTTACGTCTATTTTGTATTGAAGCACCTCGATTTATTGAAGATAGGTACTAAGAATGTTTAGCTCTAATGTTTAGTATTAAAAAAAAAAGTAGTGTAAATTGTGTAAATATGCTTCTGAGTAATATTTTATATTCGGCCATTTGTAGTACAATTTCATAGAAAATTTATTTGACTACTATCCATTACGTCCAATTTTCTTAAATTATTTTATTCCCTTTTTAAATATCAAATTTTCGAATATTTGCTGATACTTTTAAACTACTTTTCAATTCAACTCCACCCTACACATTTAATATGTATTTCTGATTATGATCACTTGAATTTTACATTTCATTTTAATGCATGAAACATGACAAGACACACTAAAAATTTTCCATTTATAATTTACAAATAAAAGTCTTGTGCATTTTTAATAATTTTCTACCATAGCATTATTGGTATTAAACTACTTCAAAAAATTTACAATAAGCACTATATTATATATATTTTATTAGCATAAGTAAGCTTTATACTCGTACAAATGTGTATTTATGTATGTACTTTATCTCCTTCTCTCACTCTCTCTCTCTCTCTCTGATATTGCATAATACATATTTCCACATGTTGTTATATAAATGTGTGTATGTACAATACAATGGCTATGCAAATAAATATGAAATCACATTACTGTATTATTCAAGTGTTTATTAAGAAAATGAATTGTACGAATTCTGTGTATATGTGTGCATGTAAATTGACTGTACAAGTATAAGCATTTGCTTACGTTTTCTCTGTATGAGCCTTTTGATGGTCTGTGTATGAGGTTATGCATCTGTGTGTGTGTGTGTGGCTCTACGTTTAATTTTAAATATTATATCAAACGTTTTCAAGTGTATTATAATAATTGTGGCATATTTTTGCCAATCCCAGTAGAAATCGTGAATCAAAGTGCCTAACTAAAGTATTGAAATATGATTTTCTTCAAGCTACAATTATAGTTATAAATCATATTTATACATTTAAATGAAAAATATAATTTTTAATACGTGTGATGCCTAATCATTAAGAATGTGAGGGCATTAGACCGAATTTCTTGTCATAAACTTGTAAAAAATACATCTTTACAACTTGATCGAAAAGCTCACGAATTCAATGAGGGGTCTTCATTTACTTTATTCCAAAAATGAAAGTATCATAATGTTGTTTTATTTGCATACAAAAAAAAAGTGATTGAAATAAGATTGAAACGATGAAATTTTTATTCGAAATATACGAAAAGGTAAAGCAATATCATTTCTTTATTTTTTCATGTTTTTTGACTATTTTTACCACTAAAAATATGCTATCATTGAGAAAATATTTTACTTTACCTAAAGTGAAAGATGCCTTTCAGTATTGAGATGGGAAGGAAATTGAGCTATATCACAATGAACGTATCCTTGTTGAGGAGAAAATTTGTACAACTTAACTTTAGTCATTTAAAATAGTAACACATATTTTTGAATTAAGAAATTTATTTCTTTTCTACATAAGTATAATCTTTCCTTGATTTCAACTTGCACTCTTCTTCTTAAGTTCTAAACAAATTTCTGATATATTTGCCATCACAAGTGGTTTTGCTCTGGAGAGTATTTCATATATTTTTATAAGAAGAATATATCATATATATTTCCAAATCTCAATAATTATTTTTATCAATTTTCCTTGCCTTGAATCCAAAAAAAAAAAAAAAAATTTTCTGATATAGTGTAAGTGGCCCTTCTACTGAGTGTAGCATTTTCCATATTACTTTAATTGATATGTGGGTGAGGTGCACATATTTGAATAATTATTTTTTATCAATATTTTTATTTATTTAAATAAACTTGAATCTGAAAATTTGTATTTTTCGATTTTATAAGAATTTCTTATATATTTTCCAGCATAAGTGGTCCTCTTGTACAGAGTATTTCATTAGTAATTGATTTGATAGAAATGAGATAAATTTTTCAAATTAAATCTATATGAATTTGTGATATTCATATTTGAATAAAAAGCCTTCCTATTCATTATATTTCATATTACTATCAGAACATCATCCTTACATTCATTACAATAACTACTGGCAATGCTTCTCTAAGTCGCCTAACTCTCACATGTATACGTATATAGATACATATGTAATAAAACTTGCATATTATATGATACAACAATTTGTATCCTATTAAAGTAGTCTTTATACAGTATAATATTGCATATGTTTTGGTATGCATTTATGTATATATATATATATATATGTGTGTGTGTGTGTATAAATATTTAAATTATAATATCAACATAAAATCTCATAAAAAAATTGTATATAAAATAGTAAATAAGCAAGTAAAATATTAAAGATCAAAATTACAAGAAATAATAAGAAACAATATTAAGCAAATATTTATTATATTGTATTATTACAATTAAATATTGAACTAGCTACTTACTTTTGGGACGCACTGTTAATATCAAGCAGTATATTAATATATATATATATATATTTTTTGTTTGTTTTACAATTTTATTTATAAGCGCAGCATTAAATAACAATATGCAAGATATAAAATGAAATGATTTGATGTATGATTGTTAGCGTTACGATAAGAGCGATGATGAATCAGAATTGAATCAAAGAAGAAAGAAAATATATAGAGAGAAAAATATATAGAATGAGGTTAGAGAAAAATCATAGATTAATCTGATTTGAATTAGTTTTGTAATCAGCTATGTAACTAGTTGTGATACAAGTAGTAGAAGAAGAAATTACTTAAATTCTGAGCAACAATTTTTTGTAGGTTGGTACATAAACGTTTCAAGGGTATGAGTGGAAGAGAAGGAACGCCTGCTAAATTTGAATTCTTTTAAATATTTCATTTTCAATTTTTTTTTTTTTTTTGTGAAATTTATGATATATTTTTCAATGAAATGAATTTTTGGAAATAATATTATAATAAAGTGCATTGCATGAAGAAAATGCATTCCATAAAGTAGGTCTATGTTTTATATGTATAGCTTCTGTATTTTGGATTCATATCAATCAAACACACAACACTCAATAATTTTCAATTCAAAATATTAATCAATCAATAAATTCAATATGCATGTATATTGATCATTCTGAAATAATTGCATTTTACCTCGCCACCATATAAGCAGTGCAGAACCAGCTGTTTTAAAGAAATTCACAACAAAATTAATCGATTTCATTTCAGTTCATTTCATTCATACATTAGGTAGAAATTATATTTGTGGATTTTTGGATATATTCGCAAAAAGATAAAAAAAAAATCTTTACTTTATTTTTCCCTCAATTTCAAATTATTTTTTTTCCATTATGATATTGTTCTTACAAAACAAAATTTCACGAAACTTGGAAGCACTTTATTAATAGTTTTTTTAACTGCAAAATAATCAGACTTTTGTTTAAAAAAAATTCGAATCCAATTTATATTAAATCTGGATCAAAAATTTAGCTTTCATAAAGGCCTATCCAAGGCCTCACGTATTACGTTTGTCAATACAGCCCAACATAAAATAGAGGAGAACAGATAATTGATGGATATCGGAGGAATATATTTTAATTAAAATTGATTTTAAGTTCTAGATTTCAATATTAATCTAATTTGTATGAAATTGAAGAAAATTCAAGAAAATTAAAAAAAAAATTCTTTTTATTGAAATTTTGTCTAAAATATTGCAAAGCATTTAATTGCAAAATAATGAACTTCATTGTAAAATTATCACACAAAAAATTAATTGTAATTTTTGCAGGAAGAAAGTAAATTATATTATCATTTAGGGTTCCAAAAACAACGTGTATGATATTTTAATTATATTTTGTGGTCATATGTTTTTAAAATTGAACTTTTGAGTCACTTTTGAAGATATAATTCCATATTTCAGCAGTTATTGAAAATATCGTATTATTTTATTGGGATAATGAATAGCCCAGAGCTTATGGAAAAAGTCATCGGAAGATTTTATTCCCAAAAAAATCGATTTTGCAAATATTGTATTTGGCAAATTCATTAAATTAGTGCTTCTCTGAGCAGTTATAAACATAATCCAATCAGGCAAACCCAACACATATGAGAGAATATTCAGTGCAATTTCTAATTATCCATCTTTCAAAGGATCCCCCCAGCTGTCGGCAAATAATTGGCAATTTTGTTCTGGCAGTAACAATTTGCCATGGAAATGTGACTAAAAGAAAAAGTGACGTCACAGGGGTTCTAACGTTCGAAGCCGGCTAATACTATCGTAAATTTGGGACGCACAACACAGTACTGGAAGAGAAGCTCTGCCAAAGGACCATTTGGGGCCTACAAGTGCCACATAATTATTAAAAAAAACACTTTTTTTGTAATGTCAACTTATCGTTTCTGCAAAACTACACTACAATTGAAAGAGTCTAAAAAGTACGTAAGAAATTATTGCTTCTTAATTAGGTAAGAACATCCAAGGAACAGCACTGAAATATTCAAAATTATTTAAGAACACTACTTCACGGCCAACAATAATTATTTATTATTTTTTTAAAAATTAGTCTATTTAATTGCAAACACTTCAAGCCTAATATTACCAAGATCGGCTGAAAATTGAATTTTTGATGATTTTTTTTTCTGCAACACTCAACATATTAAGTATTCATCATTTGCGTTGATCGCACTTAACTTACTTACTTACTTATGTGGCCATAAAATAAATATGTGGCACTTAAAGCCCCAAAGTGCTCATTGGCCGAGCTTCTCTTCTATTACTGTTGTGCGTCTGAAATTTTGGACAGTATTAGAATGGACCTACTTATTTTAGCCGGTTCCGAACGGCAGAACACTTGTGACATCACTTTTTCTGAGCTTTGTCACAGAGTTCTTTTTAGAAGCTTTTTCATGGCAAGTTGTTACTGTCGGAAGAATTGCCAATTGCTTGCCGACAGGTGGGTACCATTCGAAAGAAAAATCTTTTCGATATAAAATTTGTTATGCATCAGCCGGGTATTGAACCACGACCTACAGATCAGAAGGCGAACACACTAACCACTGAGCTACGGCACCCAGACTTAACGCACCCACACTTATCGCACTTAACAGTTTAGCAAAAATACACAAAAATACACAAAATTACCGTCATCTCAAAATATGACTATAACAAAATATTTTGTTTAATGTGTTTTTTGATCTCAGGAGGTCAATACGAACTATTCTCTATACCAGAATTTCTTGATATTTTTTTTCCAAATTATTAATTGCAAAGAGTAGTGGAATGCTATACGCGGTATACGAGGAAACTACATAGCCGATGAGCTTGCAAGACAGGGTACAGGAAAGAGTCTCTAATCCAGGAGAATTTTCGGTTAGGGATCCCCATAACCACGTGTAAGCCAAATTTGGAGGTTATCAACGCCAACGTCTTCCAGAAAAGATGGACGGATACACCCATCTGTACGACAGCGAAATTGCTGTGGCCCCGACTCAGCAAGAAACGTTCACGCAAGCTTAATAGGGTAAACATCCCGACTTATGTGGGAGTTGTCACCAGTCCTGCCTGCCTCATAGGTCCTCACGCTGTGAGATTAGGTTTGGGCAACCTCACTCCGGATTTCTGCAGAAGCTGCAGAGATGAGGAGGAACTTGAAACAATCTCACATCTACTATGTACCTGCCCTGTTTTATGTAAAAATCGAAAAAAAATATTCCTAGGACACTACCAGCTGAGTGACCTAGCCCAACTATCCCAGATGCACATCGTCAATCTCTCCTAAAATTCATTTAATGTTCCGGTTGGTTCAGCGAGTAACTAAGTGAAGAGATAATCAGTGTGACGGTACCACAACGGGCCTAAATTTGGCCTATGTGCGCTCTCTCATCATAGAGGGCGGCCTCTCTAACCACACCTAACCTAGTGGAATGTTGAATAATACTGAATAGTAAACAAAAGTATTCGATAATAACGAACTGAAACATTTAAAAAATTTTGTACAATTTTTACCAATCACAACCCCTATAAATATGATTTGAGAAAAATTAATTAAATTCTTAAAATTAAATAAAATTCTTCAAAAACCCGCCCTCGCAATCATTTTATATTCTGTGACAATAAGGGGATGCAGAGAAAATAGTCAAGTTGATAAATATTTATGCATTTTAGTAGATCGCAGACGCTCATACGGCATTCATTGCAGGCACACACACTAAAGTATTTACTTGCAAATGGTACAAATAAAAAATTCATTTATCTCTCACACACACACACACACATACAATCCAATCAACATTTTAATACTACAAGCTTTATAGCAATGCTAGCAGCATCAGTATTTTATAGTAGTAGGTAGAGAGCGGCAGTAGTGTGATTTAAGTAGATTTAAGGTATAAGAGAGTATAATGATGATGATGATGATGGTCGTATAGGACCAAGGACACTTACCAGCAACTTCGATTTCACAGAATGTACCCGAACCAACGGTATTATTGGCTACACAACGATATGTGCGTGCAATTGCATAATCATCATCCAATGCGTAGTAGCTTTTATTCTTGGTACCCTTATTGTCACCATTGCCCAACGATTCGTTAGAATCATTTTCTGCTTTAATTGACCATGAAAAATCAGCCTGTAAATACGAAAAGAAAAATAAGAAAATATCATTAAAAGCCTCTTATACACTTACATATCCATATATATAGAGATGCAATCATATGTGTTTGTGTTCAAAATGGAAGAGGATTTAATCGTATGCGGGTGTTATGCTATATAAACATAAGGATAACGAGTTAAATGTTCTGAACACTAACCAAATATGTACAAGTATATACTGGTATTTAAAAGTAAATCAGGTGTCAACATGTAAATATGTAAATATATACTTGCGTATAGTTATTTCATATATGTATGTATTGAATGTTTTATGGTTCAGAGAATTTGGCGGAAGAAATTCAAATTACATACAATTGATTGAAGAGAGAATTCTCGTCCAATTAATTGATTTTTTTGGGTGTTCAAAAAATGTCAAAAAAAAAAGTATTAATCATCACTAAGGTATAAATGGGCTGGGTAGATGATATTTTTAAATGTTAAAAAAAGGTTTACGTGAAATCAACTCTTTTCAAAAAGTTTAATTTTTTGCTTTAATGTTTTATATGCAGAAATCCAATAATAGCTGCGGTTAGATCACATACAATATAAACAGTTCTTTAAGAACTTCCTATATTTCAATCACAGTCAATCACAGTCAATTCACATTTTGATGTATTCATCAAAAGAGTATGGAAATTTGACAAAATTCAAGGTAACATTGTCGCTTAACGCACCCTTATCCATTATTTCAACTTCTAAGAGGATAGGGCACCTAAAATGAAAATTAAATTTGATTTTCGCTAAGCGTTTTTTAATTTACCTTAGCGGTTTAAATTTTCGCTTAGCGTTTTTCGATTTTCGCTTATCGTTTTTTAAAATGAAAACTAAACACCATAAGCCAACTTTAAAAATCGCCAAGCGAAAATTTAAAACCGCTAAGCGAAAATGAAAAAACGCTAAGCTTAAACTAAAAACCGAAAACCAAAAATAAAAAATTAAATTAAATTAAAAAACGCTTCGCGATCTATTTTAAATTTCATGTTCGTGTTCTTAGCGGTTTTTAGTTTTCGCTTATATATATATATGTGGCACTTAAAGCCCCAAAGGGCTCATTGGCCAAGCTTCTCTTCCATTACTGTTGTGCGTCTTAAATTTGGACAGTATTAGAAGGGACCTACTTATTTTAGCCGGTTCCGAACGGAAGAACACTTGTGACATCACTTTTTCTGAGCTTTGTCACAGAGTTCTTTAAGAAGCTTTTTCAAGGCAAGTTGTTACTGTCGGAAGAATTGCCAATTGCTTGCCGACAGGTGGGTACCATTCGAAAGAAAAATCTTATCGATATTAAATTTATTACGCATCAGCCGGGGATTGAACCACGACCTACAGATCAGAAGGCGAACACACTAACCACTGAGCTACGGCACCTACAGTTTTCGCTTAGCGTATTTTATTTTCCGCTTGACTTTTTTTAATTTTTGCTTAGACGTTGTTTATTTTCGCTTAGCTGGTTTTAATTTTCGCATAGCGAATTTTGGTTATCGGTTTGCGTTTTTTAATTCTCTCTTAGCGTTTTTTTATTCACGATTAGCGATTTTTAATTCACGATTAGCGGTTTTAAATTAACGCTTAGCGTTTGTCAATTATCGCTTAGCATTTTTTGATTTTAGCTTGGCGTTTTTAATTTTCGCTTAGCGAATTAAACTTTTCGTTTGACTTAGCGGTTTTAAATTTTCGCTTGGCAATTTTCAATTTTCGCTTAGCGTTTTTAATTTTTGCATAGCGATTTCGTTTCGCTAAGAGTTTTTAAATTTTCGCTTGGCAATTTTTAATTTTCGCTTAGCGATTTTTAGTTTTCGCATAGCGGTTTTTGATTTTTGTGCAGCGAATTTAACGTTTGCTTTGTTTTATTTTGGCATTTTGCAGCGAATTTTGATTTTCGCTAAGCGTTTTTTAAATTTGGCTTTGTGGATTTAAATTTTCGCTTGGCGATTTTTAATTTTTGCTTAGCGATTTTTAATTTTCGCATAGCGTTTTTGGATTATGGTGCAGCGTATTAAACGTTTCGCTTAGCGAATTGTGATTTCCGCGCAGCGGTTTTAAATTTTCGTTTGGAGTTTTTTACTTTCGCTTATCGTTTTTTAAAATGAAAGCTAAAAAACATAAGTGAAAATCAAAAAACGCTAAAATCGATAAACTCTAAGCGAAAACGTAAAACCCCTAAGCTTAAACTAAAAAACGAATACCAAAAATAAAAAATTAAATTAAATTAAAAAACGCTTCGCGATCTATTTAAGTTTTCGTGTTCGCTTTATCGTTTTTTATTTTTCGATTAGCGAATTTTGATTATCGGTTTGCGTTTTTTGATTTACGCTTAGCGTTTTTTAATTCACACCTAGTGGTTTTAAATCATCGCTTAGCGGTTATAAAATTTCGCTTAGCGTTTTTTTATTTTTGCTTGTTTTTTAGTTTTCATTTTAAAAAACGATAAGCGAAAGTCAAAAACCGCTACGCGAAAATTAACGAACGCTAAGCGAAAATTTAAAACCGCTAAGCGATAATTTAATACAGCTAAGGGGTTTTAAATTTTCGCATAGCGTTTTTCAATTTTTGGTTGGCTTTTTTGGTTTTTGTTTTGCGGTTTTAGATTTTCGTTTTGTGTTTTACCGCTAAGCGTACAGGAGATGCGCTACAAATCCTCATGAAAATCGACAAACAATTCCGTAACTTTTTAGAAATCTTACACGTCGTATTGCCGACCACCATTAATTTTTCTATCGCAACTACCATTTATTTTATAGACATAAAAAAATCATTGCAAGCAAGTGATTGAGATGATTGTGATTGTGGAAGTACTTTAAAATACCATATAAATATGAATATAATTACAAAACTGATCTATACCGAGATTGTCAGGTGTAAACTTCGAACTTTGATGTTTAATTTCGCTGAGGATTGCGAAGATTTAAACAAAAATGTATTTTAGTTAAGTCGCTTGGAGTTCTTCCACGCCCACCTCGAAGCATGTAGGTAATATAAAGAGGCTGCTATCAATATTTTTGCTTAAGAATTTTTTTCAAATTTGTATCTTTGTAGTTATAGATAAGTGTGTTTTTCCATTTCCATTTAAAACTAAAAACAAATTACAATCTATTTTTAATTGTTTTACTAAATACATCCCAGCTCCATTTGATCAATCAAATAATGTTGATGAATATCATACTGACACTTTTAATTTGTGAAAGTAAAACAATTTGATTTATAGCAAAGCCATACATTTTAATCAGTTTCACATTTAAGACATATGGTAAATTGTATATATGATACATTTATGCACATATTACACATACTACTATATATATATATATATTGTAGTTTTCTTTTCAATCTACATACAATGTAATCGAACATTAAAATGATTACATTCTGAATGTATGATAGTGATGGTGATAGTGTAACATACAAAAGACTGTATGGTATGCATATGAAACAAGCGATAAATCTATTAAATGAATTAAACATGCACATTTTCGTAATAAATTGGAAAAAAAAGTGAGAGAAATGAATACAAAAAATGTACTATATATAACCGAAAGAGAGAAAATCTCAAATTTATATCTACAAAAAGGATTTTATTGATATATTTCACTTTTTATTCTGTTTTTTTCTTTGTAATTTCATTGCAACTGCATACATCATTTATATGCTGTTGTTTTGTTTTTTATTTTAATTTTTTTAATTTTTTCAATTTTTTTAATTTTTTTATTTTTGGTTTTACTGCCACAAAATACATTTACGCGCAAACTCAAGTCAACAGCATATTGGATCTTGTATATTTTGATTTTGATGTTGTTCAATGAAATCGGGTTGTACAAGAATGAGTTCAACACCACACCTTTGCATCAATACTTATTTCCCACTTAAACAGTGTGAGTATGGTTTGTCTACTGACTGACTGACTGCCTGATTATTACTGCCTTTCTGATGGATAAGTTCTCATAAAAAAAATGAAAAAAAAAAAATATTAAAACATTTCTGATGCTTGTATTCACATTAAGGTGGATTATGAATGAAATTAAAAGGGCGAAAGATAAAGTTTGTATGGAGTGGTGAGTTAAAATTTATTTTCGAGTCATATTTTATTGGGTACTTAGGGTCCTTAGGGTCGATTTTTTGTTATACAACATTTGGGTAAAGCATTTGATGCGCCCTAGTATAGAAAACCGGATTTTGGAAGAACAATTTTTATACCTATAGTCTCTATAGCCACATATAGTTTGTGCAACCAACCAATATTTGTCTCTCTGTGTGTGTGTGTGTGTGTGGCACAATTGAAATACTATCGTTATTGCCGTTTTGATATCACCAATACACCATCACATGTCCATTCATACTAACTATAGGTACATATCTACTCACTGCCACTGTGGTGTTTTTACACTACTGAGAGGGCACTCCAAAAGGGATTTTGGTTTGTGAATAGTATTGTATCATACTACCTGGAATGCACATTGATATTCCATTTTGTTGGTATGTACTGTTTGTTGCTGGTGTTTGAATACTGCAACGTACACATGATGTCACATAAATATGTATATACATGTGTATCTATGCATGTTTATATACATGCATGTATATACTCATATATCGCAAGCAACAGCCGATGCCATATTTGGTGTGTTTTATCGTTCATTGTACTAGCGCAAGTGCATGTGTATGTGTATGATTATGGCTTGCATTTCTCTATGTTGGTTATGTATGTGCAGTTTGTCTATATTTATTCTACATATGTGGTCCCTTGTGCACGTATATGGATGTAACCCAAACACTTCACCATACATACTATATATGTACTTTATGTAGAGTTATACATTCACTTACCTCTTCAGGATTTCCGAATGCTGTGCAAATTAGTGTATCCTGGTCATCGATCTCTTGCCTTTCAATTTCACAACGTGGTTTAACTATGTGGAAACAATAATGAAAAAAAAAAAGAAAGCATAAAATTTAACACAGAATATATACAAGTACATCAGTATATCCATATGTGTATAGGTACATATGTAAGTATATGTATATGCGTGCCAAAAAAACAACAAAAAAAACATTAATAAAAAAAAATGAGTAATATACTCGTATCTTATCACATTGTTGAGATTAAAATAAATGAGTTTTTGTGGGAAAAAAAAGAGGAAAAAAAAAATGCACTCACTGTTCGTTTATATGAATTTTTAAAGCTTTTACAGAAATACAAGTATTTTTTGAAGCTTAAGTTTTGTTAACAAAATAAAATAAAAAATAAAAAATCAATTCAATAAAACTGTTAGCCTATTCATGTCAGAATATATAAATAGTATACTACTACATATTAATCAATGGCTTTGTTTGTTACACCGTGACCAATACTTTTACGAGCACTAATTGAATATTTAATTCAAGAGAAATCATTCTGTCATATTCATCGAATCGGGAGTAATATATGGTCGAAGATATAGGTGCATCTTTGTATGAGAGATGGTCGTGAATTTCAAATGATTCCAAATATTTTCGAACTAGTTCATTCATTAGTATATGCAGTCGTATTTACCGGGTTTTAGTTGGATAACTTTATAGTACTGGGCATAAAGTGTTAAAATATGAGAGGTAGGTTAGGTGATGTTAAGACGATTACGCCTATTTACTATTATATAATTTCTGCAATCAGATTTAATTTACTTACAGCTTTTAGTTCGTTTTACACTATACGTACTGAATTTTAGCGTAATAACTCGATATTTTCGTGCGTAAAGTGTGAAAAACGCTTTCAATTGTATATTTTTGTATGGGAGGTAGGCGTAATTTTTATTCGATTTAGTTCATTTTTGAATATGAACAAAAACTAGTAAATATATTTATATTGACTAAATTTCAAATTTATAACTCAATATTTTCACTCGCAAAGTGTGATTAAACACATTTGACACCATTCTGTTGTATGGGGACCAGTTGTGGTTTTCATCCTATTATGCCTATTTTCTATTATATCAGCTTTGTGATCAAACTAATATTATTGAACAAATTTCAAATCGATAACTTTATATTTTCGCTTGTTAAGTTTGAAAACATATATTAATTAGCATACTTTTGTATGGGAGGTAGGTGTGAATTTTATCTGATTCAACTAATTTTGAAGTATATCTATTTATTAATAAATATAAGTACACACACTGAATTTCAGCTTAATAGCTCAATATTTTCTGTTGAAAAATGTAAAAAAAACCACTCCACAGTCTACTTTTGTATGGCAGGTAGACCTGTTTTCATCCGATTACACTCATTTTTGAATACACCCATACCTCACTAGACGGCCTTTTATTTGGCATTTCAATATAATTACTTTGTTTAATCATAACAATAATATAACGTAACAAGCCACAATGTTTTGTTATACGACCCAAATAATATAATATGATGCTGATAAGTGCTTCGATATTCCTTTAGCGCATAGCGATATTCCTTTATGAAATTTGACTAGCTTTATTCACCAAATTTTCGTTCGTTAGCTTAATATTTTTGTACATAAAAAATGAAAACATAAATTGAAATTTGGCTTGTCCTTTCGCCAAAAGTGAGCTCTATAATAATAAAGCATTTTTTCTAAACCCTATATCAATTTGAACACAGAAAATCTGGCTAATAAATATGTAAAAAATGTGCGTAAGTAACTTTTTTCAACAAAGATAAAATATGCGAGAATTTTCTATTTCCCTTTTTCAATGCAATAATGCACATTTTATTCAAATAAGTAGTGTCTGTAGTTAAGAGCGGGTTTTACAAGATTTTCAGTTGATTGAATGATACATAAACTCATTAGGATTACGACAAAAAAGTGCCAAATCAGTAGTTAGTTCAATCAACGACATGATTGCATTTATTATTCACCCTCAGCAAATTTGACTTTCAATTCATTTCAAAATTTATTTCACTTGATGGATATGCCCATAATTTGGAATATAGTCTATTCAAATATGAAACTTCTTACGATAAATATTTGTTTCAATATAAAAACGTCCAAGTTGGTATCTAGTAGACTTTGAAAGTTCAACCTCAAAGCAACATCAAAACCATATTTTCTCTTCCACACAGAATGTCCAAGCATACGTGAATAGAAATGTATGAGTACGACGCCAAACATTTTGATCTCATACCCTTTACATAGAATGTAACCATTAATGGCACCACACTGGCATATATAATAAAACTGGCAAATAATATTTTTTAATATAAAAATTGAAATTAAATGGTGAAGAAGAATAATAATTTCGATGACCATTGACTATGTAAAAGTATTGCGAATAATTTCATATTGAACACAATGTTCGAGTACAAATACATAGAATAAGTAATAAAGAAAAAAATACACAAAAAAAAAAGAAAAGAAAAAGGGATCAATTTTACTGTTATCATAACCATTATAAACACTTGTGTATTATTGGTGGTCATTTGTGATGTTGTGTTTTCACAGAACAACGAAACGACATTTTTGGGCCTAGTTTTTTTGAAAAGCAAACAAAAAAAAAAACCAGATAAAGAAATAATCATAAAAATTCTCATACATACAATATTTGTGGAAAAAAATAAAAAACAACAATTCAATAGAAATGAACCGAAAATAACATAATGGCTTGAATATCCTCTTTTTTTTTTGGCAAACATGCTACATATGCGATTACATGTGACTCAGTAAATTGAAGCATTTCATATTGGCAAATAATCATCTCAAACAATACTCACATTGTATATCGATAAGAGTTTCAGCTGTGCTACGCCCATGTTTATTAAATGCCAAACATGTATAACTTCCGGTATCGTTACGTGTCAGTTTTCTATTTATGATTAAAGCATTGCCGCGTGTGACAGTTTTATTATCGAGAAGCCATTCATATGTGGGCTCTGCAAGAAAAAAAAACGAATACAATAATAAAGAGAGCTTTCAATATTTATTAAATGAATTTAAATCTGATTATATAAGTACATATGGAATACAATATAGATAATGTATAAGTAATTCGAAGTTTACTCACAAATTTCTGTCAGTTTTTGTTAAGGATGACATTGAAACAATGTCAAAAGCAAATTTATAAAGAAATAATTTTCTTACCCGGATTAGCTCTCGACAAGCATATAACACGTCCTGGTATTGTATCCTCTTGTACGTGTACCACCTCCTCGGAAACTGTTGTATTATCGGGAGCATCTGTCAGAAATGATGTCAGTGTCAATCAATTTTTATGTTAAACGCATAATATTTGTTTTGCATTTGCGCTATTTTTTTTTTTTTATACATATGCATGAATAAGCTTACAAGTCATATGTAATATGTACTTGTAAAATACAACAAATACATATGTAAATATTAATATTGTATGATATGATGATAACTTACATTCAATACTAAAGTAGGTCGAACTTTTAATACCCGGTCCCACAGTATTACCCGTCGATACGCATGTATAATTGGCATTATCCGCTTCGATGTCGAATTTTTTGTTTGGCCAATTTGACATATTGAAATGCTGTAGAAAATACAAAAAAAAAAAATAAAAAATAAATAAATAAATTACAGATAAGAACCAATATGGCATACATCGTATACAAATAATATTGACTATTGAAATTTAAAGATATACTATTGATATGAATAAAGCATAAATTTGTATAAATTTATCTATACTAAGGCGGGTCAAATTTGTAAAGGGTTTCGTTGAACAACGAAAAACATGAAATTTGGATCGCCCAAAGCATTTCTTTTCAAGGAAGTCTAATATTTGATTTGCAACCACCACCTTCTTAGTACATGTTTACAGCCACTATAAAAGCATCAATTTTGTATGGAAGCCTCTGTAAAACGTGGAGATATGGGGTAAGTATGTTAAGATAAAATGCTGAGGAAGAAAAATTAATATGCGGCAGTCATATATTTTACCACTCTAGCGGCGATTTAAGGCCAGTTCTTATTGATTTTAAGAGGGTTTTCGTTCATTTTGTATGGGAACCCGTTTAAGCAGTGCAGATTGAAGGTAAGTATATTTGGGACAAATATTGAGAATAAAAAATTAAAGGGGTTCTATTATATATTTCATTGCTTTAGGGGTGATGTCTCGTCTCTTATGGGGATATTTGTCTATTTTCAGAGAATCCCCTTAAGAAGTGCAGATGACGTGTAGATATGTTTGGAGAAAATGTTGAAAAGAAAAAGTTAGTGAGAGTCAGTCATCTGTATTTTACTACTCTAAAGGCGATTTCTGAGGTTAAACGACGACTTTGAAAACTCATGTAAATCGACAAATAACCCAATAACTGCACAGCAATCGTAAAGCATTTAAGAGACCTACATTAATTTTTCCTAGGTTGCCCTCTCTCGGAGAGGACACACTTAGGCCAGAAATGCCCATTGTGATACCACCGTGCTTCTCTTCCAATACTGTTGTGTGTGTTAAATTTGGACAGCATTAAAAGGGTCCTACTTACATACATTAGCCGCTTCCGAACGGCAGAACTCTTGTGACATCACTTTAACTTAGTTTTGTCACAGAGCTCTCTTAAGAAGCATTTTTGGCAAATTGTTACTCCCAGTTTTTTTCCTATCCTACTTACACCCTATCTT
Source organism: Megamerina dolium (assembly GCA_963854835.1). Lineage (NCBI taxonomy): Eukaryota > Metazoa > Arthropoda > Insecta > Diptera > Megamerinidae > Megamerina > Megamerina dolium. Next base: position 11,264,091 of record OY978528.1, read on the forward strand.
CATACCTTCAGGGGACTCCCATACAAAATAAATATAGAAATAATTAAAATCCGACATAGAAACAACTAAATTCCGACAAAATCTGCCTAGGAGTTGCTTTAAGAGCGCTAAAATATACGACCGACCACCTTTCCTTTTTAACATTTCATCTAAACCTGCTCATCCCATATATACACTATTTAGGGGGGCTTTTCTACAAAATTGAGGTTCCTATTTGGAAAAACTGCAAAAACTGCGAGACATATCAAAAATGTCTTCAAGTGCCCTTGGGAAGGAATACAATTATGGACATTCTCCAAATTGTACAATATATTTTTCTCTGAGCTTTGTAGTCAATATTTTGCTGCATGCATAACCCACCTTAATACATACATACTCGTGCGAGAGAGTTTCATGAAAATTCTATTTTTTTGCGTATAAAATTGATGAAAATTGTATTTTTAAAGTGTGGTGTGTTTCAATCTTTTTCACCACTGGTTGAAATTTCGATTTTTGGGTGGTGAGTTTCATCTTTATTCACCACATCTTGAAATTTCGTCATTTTAATTAAACGCAAATTTTTGTGAAAGAAAGCTGAGTTTTTGGAGGTGTGGTGAGTTTCTCGCAATCGTGGTGAGTTTTCCCAATGAATTGAAATGGGAAAAAAATCACATTTTCCTCGAAAATTTCTAAAACTTTAAATTTTTGGAATGTGGTCTGTGAAAAAAATTCCCCTACATTTCCCTATGACTACACCATAACTTTTTCAATAGAAATTTACATCATTTATAATAGTACCTACTACGATACTATTCAAAAGAACAAAAATCTACATACATTTTCAATTATGCACTTTCAATTCAACTCATACATTCAAATGGTACTTACCAATACTGACAGCATACTCTCAAAATCCCCTGTCGCTGGTGATGCATCCATATATTTTTCTTTGACAAAGTAACGTGAGTCATCCTTTGCGATTGGCAAACCATCCTTTAGCCATGAAATCTCACAGCGGGGCACACACTCAATACGACATGTCAAATTGGCATTTGGCGATGAGTGCAATACACCCGTATACGGTGAGAGATTCTTGATGAAAAATGGTGGTGCATGCACTTCCAAATTGACGGTGGCCATTACACCTTTGCCACCATCATTGACAGCATAGCACGAATAATTGGTGCGACTATCGAGACCGACCGGTTCGACAGTAAAATCCTTTGTTATGATATCCTGTAGAGGGCCACGGCCACCGCGCAACCAACGGAATCTATGTGGATGCACAAAAAATTGTGCCACATGAGAGAATTTACCCATTTTGCGAAATAGTGAGAATGTTGATGGTATTGTTGTCGATGTTGTTGTTGATGACAATGATGATGATGATGATGGCAATGATGATTGTTGGTGTAGTGTTGACATTCGTAATGATGATGATGATGATGATGATGATGAAGGCAATGATGATGATGATGATGATGATGATGATGATGGTATTATGGTGGTAGCCATATTGTATAATGTTAATATTTGTGATTGTGGTGAGAATGTGGTCAAGGTGAGTAATGTACAAAGGGAATGATTTTTCAAATCGATTAATGCATGCGTTTCTTTATATTCTTTTGATGGTTCGTGTTGTAACAATGTTTGGTGATGGTTATGATCATAATGTTGGTGGTGGTGGTAGTGATGGTGGTGGTTGTGGTGTTGTTGGTCGTTTTGGTCATAGTAATGTTCTTGTAATTGTTGTAATTGTAAATTTTCAGCGATCAAAGCCTCATAAGCTTGCTCAGCTTCGTCAGCTTTGAGCGCTTGTACAGTATGAAAATGTATAATATTGGATGGATGTTGTTGTTCAGTTTTAGTGGTAGTGTTATTATTATTATTATTATTGTTGTTGTTGTTGTTATTGTTATTGGTGGATATTTTCTGTTCTTGTTTATGATCATTTACAAACCTAGTCGATTCTGGATAGCCAGGATCTTCAACAGAGCATGAGAAGACGACACTCTTCTTTTTCACAGCAATATTTGGAAAATGTTGCAGGGTGGCTGGTCCGGGTTCATAGTGAACCTTAATTTTTTATAGAGAGCGGAAGAAAAAAAATTTATAGAAAAATATATTATTGTAATACTTTTATGCCTGAATTTAATTATTTCTAAAATAAATTACATATAAATTTCAAATATACTAAGATTTCTATAGAGTTTTCCTTGATGAAGACGTGGGAACTATTGTATAAGGTAATCTACAGCAGTAAGTATTATGTAAACTTCTTTCTGGCTATCATATCTCATATGAACTTCCTTATATTCCATGCAGTCACTGATGTCGTTTAGTAAATAAAATCGTACATCTTAATATCCCAGTCTTATAGAGGCTACCCTGTTCGCTCTATAAGACATTGACATTGTCTCCGCCTTTGGATGTTCCACATACTGATAACTCAATACCCATTATCTTGTAATATTTGATTTACCACAGAATACAAATCTGAAGTGTCATGAGGGTACTGAAGTGATGTCCCTCAAATTAGCTGATTGCTTGCCTAAGTTTGGAATTGTAGCAAGAGAAGGAATGCATTGTCTCAGCAAATGCCAAAGAATGCCAAAGAATGCCATTAAAAAGTAACGATGTTAAAATATTTTTTCAAACATACAATATAAGTCCGAAACATTTTGTGAATTCAATGCCCAAATGTTTATAAACAAATTTTGTTGCTGAAAATTATAAATGATGCTGACACCTTTAAGATGTGTCTAAAAGACTCAGTGCTACTTTACTCCAATTTAGATCTAAATTTTTTCTTCTCTAGATCCTATTCTGCTTTAATTTTGTCCAATTTGGATTCAATAAACAAAAACGTCTGAGTAATGTTTTAGATAAATTTTGCCGAATTTTTGATCTACCGAGTTGCCTTCCTCATTAAATAAAGTAACCGTGATTGATGACTTCTACTTACATTTTTCTATTACTTTCTAAATAATTTTAAATATTTTATTTCATCGAGATATACGCTTTAAGTATGTATTCTACTATACTTATAACAGTTGCTATACTACAATAGTAAATGTATTTGTACTTACCATTAATTCTTTGTCCTCGCTGCGTGGTCCCCAGCCAGCAGCATTATAACCCTCACAAGAGTAATTATAGAAAAAGCCACGTCCAATGCTTTCGAGTAACAATTTACTTGGGTCAATATGACATAAGTCTTCCTGTTTGTTGTTATTGTTGTTTTCATACAACAGCAAAAATAGAAAATACAAAAATACATAGATTCAACATTGATACAGAAACATACATATATTGTGTATATGAGTTTGAAACAGTTTATACTAAAAGTATTGCCAACTTTTATATTAAATAAAGTATCAAAGACAGCAAAATGTGTACATAGAAATTGAGTTAGATTTATGAAATTCATTGTATGATATTTTTTGTTTTAGTAGTGAAAGTGAATGCCACAAATATTTATAATGAAGTAAAGTTGCAAATGTATTTTGATTTTCATCACTAAAATTTTGACAAATTTTTCAAGTGGCAAAGAAATATTCAACTATCAAACTTACCCTTGTTTCCTCACAATCTGGCAACTCTTTGAGTAATGTTGAATTGGCATACCAACGCACTTTTGTTAATTGTGCCGGATTCGCATCCAAAATGTTACAATACAATGTAACATTGGATTCGTCACTCTCTCTAACTGGACCCTCGGGTATCATTAGTACCTCAACCATTGGCACAACTACAATAATCATGTCAATATAAGTATAGATTTTAGTATGTGTATATGTATTAGTATAATATTAAATACAAGAATAAATAACAAAAATACAACAAAATTTTTGCTATAAAAGAAAATATTTTTTTTCATATTTTATATATTTGGTTTTTATTTTGCTCTACTCTCCCAAAAAGTTATATTTTATATCGCTCATTATTTCACTACTTACATTGTACATCCAAATCGATTTGTTGCTCCGAAGCAGCTTTACCAATTGTATTTGCTAGTTGACAGCTATAGTTGCCAATATCATCTTTATCGGTGGAACGTATTACTAGTGCAACATTCTCAACATTACCACCCTGATAGCGTTCAGTATCATTGACATTAACTATTTCACCATTGCGATACCTAGAAAATAATTTCAAATGAAATCAAAAAAGATCATTTTTATATAAATGAGAGATAATAAAGAAGAATATGAAGTAGAACAATTTTTTTTCGGGGAAACAGTAATAGTTTTTCATTGGGCTTATGAGTATTTAAAGGAATCGCAATAATTGAACCTTTTTTCCCTGTTACTCTCTGTTGGAAGAAATTTCCTAAAAAAAAATTTAAAATCGTAATATAAATAATACAAATTGTAGAACCTAAATCGTATTTGAATCTATGGAATCTCATCTGAGTTAGATAGAGGTGCTTCAGAAGCTAAGCTAAATAATTTCGCAATACTATAAGGTGCTTCAGCAGAAGCTAAATTCAATTAGGAAATCAATGAACTCACATGCAATATATTTGCTGAAGCCCTTGAGCGAATTTTTTATAGGAGATAATGTACAAAAGGCAAACAATGTTGGGAGTATTAAGAAAGTCAGTACATAAACTTCTATTCTAATGAAGGACCTAGCAATGACATTTCTAATCTATATGATAATTTCATGGTATATAGGTAGGTAAAATGGCTGCGACCCTGGTCGCTCAAGTCGCGCAAACAAAATGCCGTTTTGAGTCATAAATCTCGCTAAGATCTACTCAGTGTTAAAGGATATGTTACAACCAGCCGAAGTTGTTTATAAATTGAAGTATATGGGAGATCTCTATTTGAGATAACTGTCTTTGGTTATCAAAGAAAGGGCTACCTAATAATGTCATTAGTTTGTATATGACGGCCCTAGATCTACTCAGAAGGCTCCTTGTCCTGTTCTCATTGTAATCTGGCCAGGTGGCTTTTGAAATTGCGCAGGTTGTGGTGTTTGTCCATTTCCGCTGCGCTTTGTTTTGGTAGTATTTTTGAATAATCCCCTTGGCTTTGGCGAGGGGAACGCCCACATCGGCATTGGTTGTTTATTCATTGTCTGCAGATGAACGCCTATGGGGTAGCTCATCTGCATTTTCGTTACCTGCGATTCCCTTGTGTCCAGATAATTGATACTTCGAGGTTGGCAGTTAGTGAGATTATTATTTGTTTACAATTCCCCGACCAGCTTTGAGCTAACAATTGGTACGGCTAGCGCCTTTATAGCTGCCTGGCTGTCGGAGAGAATTGTTGCCTTTCTAGTTATGTTTCCAGTTATGCTGGAGCAATTCGCATGCTTGCAGAATCGTGTATACTTCCGCCTGGAACACACTGCAGCACTGCAGTAAGATGGCAGTTTTATGGACGTTGATATTTCTAAGGACTTCGAGTTGGATTCCTGCTCCAACTTCAGAGTCCATTTCTGGAATCATCAGTGTGAATTTGTGTATCCCTACTGGCCAGGATCCCACTTTTCTTCCACTCATTCCTACCTGAAAATGCAGCCTTAATGCTGCCACTCTCAAAAGTCAGTTTGCGAGGACAAAAGTCTGTCCTGTTGTTAACTATATCTATAGGTACATGTCTAAGGATACTACTGTGTCCTTGTTGAGTACACTTCCAACATCTAGATTCGCTGAGTCTGAGTGCCGTTTGCGATGCAGTACATAGTATGTGTAACTCAATTGAGAATGCGTCAATAAATATAGGTGACAGATAGGGGACAATTATCCTCCAAATTAAATTAGCCTTGTCTGCCTATTTTTTACAATTGACGGTACTACTTATCGACACTTCAATATTGTTGGCAATATGAATCTCTTTGAAAAACACTGCTAACTTAGTTGCAATGAAACCATGATAGTGTCTCAATAAGTTGTATGAAATATCAATTTTAATTTGTTGTGCATGCTTGCAGAAGAAATACATATATCGAAACTCTGGCAAGTTGTCTGAAGAAATTTACTAAGTATTCAGAGTAAATTGAAATATTCGTATTATTAATATTTCATTAAGTAGAAAGACAAAGGTGAGTGTTACCATACCTTACAAAATATTTTCAATCTTCATGATATCTTAAAAAAAAATTTTCTATTTTTTTAATTGAACAAAATGATGCGCAATCTCAATAAATTTCGTGTAGAATTTCATTTGTTATTCAAATACCTCCTCCTCTATACTCGACGCTTTAATTCTGTGAAAAACTACTCTACTTACTCGTACTTTCTGAATAATTTATATTATTGTTTTTTTTTTTTTTTCTTTCATTTTCTTTTGCAAAAGGGTTAAGCATGGCAAGAATAAGTTCGAGGTGAAAGAAGCGTTGCTCACAGTATCACACACACAGTAAATCCAACAAATGGAAATGCACAAAAAAATATAAAATTTGCAAATATCTTGCGACACTGCATAAGCTGCTGCCATTGCTATTGCTGCTGCTGCTGCTGCTGCTGCTACTGTTATATGGAGATAAGTAAGAGTTACTATAATTGTTGTTGTTGTTGTTTATACTGTTGTTACCCCCATTGAAGCTATTTAAAATTTATGGGCACGTACTGTGTGTCGAATCGAAAATCCTTGCAAACGATGAAAGAAAGCTTAACAAAAGAAGATGACAATGACGACGACGACGACTACGACTACGACAACGACAATGACAACGACAACGAAATTATGTCAAATAAGATTGCATTGGAGTGTCTGTGTGTGTGTGTGTGTGTGTGTGTGTGTGTGTATGCCATTGATATGGGTATAAACATATATACTGTTATGCTAGTAATACAAGTAGCAAAGAAGAGAATAAATCGAATTTGAAAGCAACTGAAGAGAGTCAAAGAATATGCAAACTTAAAGCTGCTTAAAAATGTACAATTGACATGAACCTTGTACAAAGAAAAAGAAAAAAAAATTGTATATAATCGCTATAACAATGGCAATAACCACATTGATGAAAAATTATAGCAAGTTTGAGAAAGAAATGTATATAGAAAATAATATTAAAAAATCGAAAAAAAGCTAGTAAATTGAAGGCAAACATTTGAGTGAAAAATACTTTTTAAATGCTATTAAAATTTGTCTTAAGGAATTTGATTTAATTGATTATGTTGTTAACAAAATTATAATAAATTTGATGATAATCACAATGATGATGAATGAGTTTTGAAACTAATAAATGCCGAAAATAAATTTGCATTGCATATTTTTAGGCAATGTCAAAATTTATTCTTTTCAACTAAGAGATAACAAATAATTGAGACAGCAGAAGCGGTGGAATAAAAATGGCAATAAATTTCGATGTGCTCAGGTAATATTCCATTGCATATTTTTAGGCATTTTTAAATAATATGAATATTTGACAAATAATTTTGTTGATCTCAAAAGAATCATGCTACAGAATCAGAATGATTGAGGGCTATTTTGATGTCATTCAGTTTAATAAACGATTTTGAAAAATGTTTAAACAATTCGATTCAAACGTAGTTTTATGTGCTTTTTCTAGGTGATAATTTGGCATGAATTTAGGCGCAATGAAATATATTTTACACTCATAATAGTATACCTCTGAATACTTATACGGTATGTATTGCGAAAAGGCTTCGATTATGCAACAAATATTTGGAGAAAATATAACTTTTTCCACTAGCAAGAGAAATTGTAGTAAAACTAAAAATCGCAAATGATTCCTTCAATATGTATTATGCTAGAGCTTTCGAAAGTAATCTTTTAGCTCTCAAGGGTTCTCAAGCTCATAGGTTTGGAGCTGCAGAATCACCCTACAGGCGATTTCTGGAAATATTGACCAATTTAAGGGTGTTTCCCGATAATTTTATATAGCAGCCCCCTTAAGGGGTGGAGATAGGGAAAAAATTAGTCCGAGAATATTGGGGTATTCAAATTAAAAGGAGTCGGAGTTACATTTCATCGTTGTAGTGGCAATTCCGTGGGAGCTATTGGGTTTTGGTAAATTTTTAAAAGGTTTTTCGTTAATTTTGTATGTCAACCACGTTAGGGCGTGGAAGTAGGAGGAAATTAAGTTTAGGGAAAATATTGGGGTGCTAAAATTAATGGGGGTACCCCTTACACTCGAGCTCGTACAAGCGATATTATGAGTTTAAATCTTAATTTTAAGGTGGTTTGCGTTAATTTTGTATACAAGCCCGGGAAGAGATGGAGGCAGGGGGTAAGTAACTTCATGGGAAATTAATCTAAGTCACCTTTATATTTAAGCCTCTAAAAGCGATATCTGGTTAGCTATTTTGTTATTTGTCAATTTTAGCGAGTTTTGAGTGAATTTTATATGGCAACGCCCTCCAAGAGTGAATATAGGGGATGAAAAAGTTCGTGAAAAATATTTGGGTGATAAAAAGTAGGAATGTTCGTAACTTTTCATCTCTCTGAACAAGATTTTTGAAAGTTACGGTGTTATTCGTTAATTTCTTAAAAATTGTTCCCTAAATTCGTCAATAGACTAATATAGAGGGTAATATATTCGTTAAAAGTATAGAAGAGGTTGAAATTTATGCTGGTAACGCATTCATTTGGCACCCCAGAGGCAATACCTGGGCTATTATGAGGATATTTTTCTATTTTCAGGTAGTTTAAGCTTCACTTTATATGGCAACAGCCTTAAGAAGTCGGTGAAGGGTTAAGTATGTTCGAGAAAAGTATTAAGGCTTTCAAATTAATACAAGTCGCCCTTATATTTGGTCTCCTAGAGATGACACATGTGTAGTTATGAGATTAGTTGTCAATTATGAGGCATTTTGAGTTAAGTTTGTATGTACGCCCTCTTAATGGATGTAGATAGGGGCTAAGTATATTTAAAGGAAAAGGTTCGGTTATATATTTGACTGCTCTAGGGGTACCAAGAGAGTGCAGGCAGCGTAATTTATAAAAATTTCACTTTTGTAGAGGAGAGCTTCTACAAAGTGCAAATAAGGACGACAAATTAATGAGAGCCAGCTTTGCATCTTGCACCTGGCCTCTTAATATGATATATTATTAAGAAAATAATAAGAAAAATGAAGAACACACATATTTTTTCACTTTCATCTTTTTATTTCATCTTTTTTTTTCATCTTTTTATTTTGTAGTATTTTATCTAATCGATTATTTTTAGCCAATGAGACTGAAATTCACTTTATACATTTTTCTCCCATACATTGGCATATTTAATGCAATAAAAATATTAAAAAATATGTTTATAGTATAAATATTGGAATTATTCTAATTCGAAGCATTGTATAAAATATTCATAAACTTTAGCAAAACCTCAATAAATGTACCTTAAGGGTACATTTGAGACCATAGCACACATAAAACACATATGTATATGTAATTTGCGTATTTCACCAAAGTTCATACAATATAATAAAAGTTAATATTGAACTTTATGAAATTATACGTGCATATTTTCAGGTGTATCGATAAGTAATAAAATTACAACTGCCAAACATTCATACAAAGTACAACATTAACATTAACATTACAAACATTAACGAAGAAAATTATCAGTTAATATGTACACATTAATACATATATATAAGTATATATTCTATACACGTACCATGTATTCACCTCGAAATATAACGCTCTTCATATGAGGAATTCAAATTGAAAATCATTAAATACATTTTGGCAATGAAATGGACAAATAAAAGTTTATATGTGACTACACAAATGCATTCAGCAGAGATCTGAGTCTATAATAAAATTTAATTGATTTACCATTACATCAAAAACAAATACGCACCGACTCTCGCAAGCGCATATAAATTTTATGTTGCTTGGTAATAATGAAAACAAAAATGCCCAAAAGTATGCAACAGAAATAATAAAAATGAGCGAATACGAATATTTCAAAAGAAAACATATTTTTATAGCATACTTGCCGGTAGTACTTTTACCTGCTTTAACTTGCCATAATAGCACTAGTCCACATATAGGGACAGAGGGACATTTCTCGCCCACCACCCAAAGATATACAACTACGATTTGCTCGTTAATTTAATGAGAAACTCTCGTAGTCACATAAATCCGTTGAGAAAAACGGAGCGTAATTAATTTTATTGTAATTATCGCAATGCAATAAGCCAAAATGTTGAAAAGTAAACGCTACGGCTAACGTATGACCTCGCGCATATTATACACATATAGCATAGTATGCAATGGCATTTCTTGCCATTTCGGTTGAATTTCTCTTTTTTTTTTTTGCTTTAGATTTATTTTATTTTTACCTTTTTATATTCATTATTATTATTTTAATTTTTTTTTTTTTTGCTGATTTTATTGTGTGGAATTTATCGCTTTTCATATCGCAAAGTCAGTGACTATTGCTCTTTTGCCATTCTACTCAGAGTAAGTATTATCCAAAATACTCGAGAAACATACTCATATAATACAGTTAATAATAAGGGGGGACATTGTAGCAACAATGTTAAGCGCTCAAGAAGAAGGTGTGCAGGCAAGCCAGCAAGCAGCAACCAAACAAGCAGTGACACCGTCTGTGGCGTTTGGTGGTCAGTCAAGAACATTAAATATGCCGGATATGAAAGGTAAAAACGGAAGCATTTTTTATGGCAAACGGAAAAGAATTAAAATTATATTTATCCGTTGCCAGAAAGTGTATCCTTTTTGACTTTAACATGCCAAAGTACAATGGCTGGTTGCTGGTGTTCCAACCTGCTTTTTGTCGCTGTTGTTGCCATCATCGTCGCTGTGGTTGTTATTGTTGGTCATTTATTGTTGGATGATTATTGTAAAGTGTGAGTATATTGGGTTTCCTATACATACATTCCGGTAAGCCATTGGTGCAATTATAACAACGACGATGCTTGATAATAAAAGTATTTATTGGCATTATTATGACAGGAAAAGTATTTCGTATTTCTCCATGATTTTACTTTGTACCTTTTACATATTTTCATTATTTGTTTTTTTTTTTTTGTGATTGCAATAACGAAACGAAATAATAATTACTGAACCAAAGATTTATGGGAGTAAATGAGTCAGAATTTGTAATGATTCACAATGAGTTGATGTATGTTGGTAACGATAAAGTCAAAGATTATAAAAAGAAAAATAATAATAATAATAACTGTTGGGTCATATACCCAAACGTTAAGTACATATGTACTATAACTGTTTGGCCATGGTTTGAGAACCCCTGTATGTAGTACGATTGTCCCGTTAAATATCATTTCATGTATTCAATTATGTTAAATAATATTCGTCTATTCAATTATAAAGAATACATGAAATGATATTTAACCGTTAGTCAATTCTCTCATGCTTTCTACTTTGTAAATCATACTTTGTTTAAAATTGATATAATAAATTAGTCTTTTGATGGCAACCGAACGTAACACATCGCTTTAATTTAGCTCTTGTTTTTTTTGTGCTTGAGGTTAAGGAAAACGCTTCTTGACCATACATTTTTTGGCGCCCAACGTGGGGCACGACGTATTGCATATATTGTATTGAGCGATTGATAACATTTTGGCATTTGGTGAACGCACATAGATTGTCTCATATAGACATTACGGCTGTCGAGTCGTCGTTATCGTTGCTACATTATCCATTCGATTCATCGCTGACGTTATTTGTCACTGAACTAGAACGCACATAGATTGTCTCATATAGACATTACCGCTGTCGAGTCGTCGTTATCGCTGCTACATTACACTACATCTACACTGCCCATCTCTGGTAGATCATTATTACCATTGTCGTTTTTCGTTTACATATCGCTTTTCTATACCCTCAAATAAGGGCTTTACACAATTTGTAATTAGCGTTTACATTGTTTGCTGACTGTAAGTAAGCTTTACGTCCTCGATCACATACCTGCATAATTTTAAATTGGTTTTGGAAATGTCTTTGGACGAGTTGAAACAACAACGTACAAGCGTGAAGAAAAATATCACACGCATTAAGAATATAGTGGATGCTAGTTTGCGACCAGGTGGAAAGGTCCTGTCAGGTGCCGAATATAAATGCCGTTTGGGCATTCTTGAATCATATTTTAAGCAAATATTCTCGATTCAAACGGATATTGAAAAATTGGATACCAACGATAGCGCACGCGCTGACTTGGAAGACCTTTACGTCACCACAAAAATAGCCATCCAAGCACAATTAATAGAAGACCATAATGTCTCACTTTCGGAAACAGCTTGCATAACACAAGCTAGCACAAAATTACCGCAACTCAAACTTCCAACCTTTAATGGCAAGTACTCAGAGTACCAGAATTTTATAACATCTTTCAAGCAGATCATAGATCGTGAATTTAGTCTGTCTAACATTGAAAAGTTTAACCATTTGCGGAATTCACTTCAAGGTCAGGCCTTAGAAACAGTAGAGGCATTTCAGGTGACAAACGAAAATTACCCAAAGGCATTGGAACGGCTGAAGGCAAGGTACGATAACAAAACTTTAATTTTCTTGGAAAACATTTCGTCCTTGTTTGAACTACCACTAGTCTCGAAACCGAATGCTCTGCAGTTGAGAAGTCTTATTGACAAGGCTTCAGCCATTTACGGATCTCTTTTGTCACTGGGTAATGATAGGCAGATTTCGCAAACTATGTTAATTTATTTAGTATTGCAGAAATCTGATGTAGAGACCAATAGAAAGTGGAAGGAATCGTTGGATTTTAAGACACTACCGACGTGGGAAGACTGTACTAAAGTGTTGGAGAGGCATTGCCAATATTTGGAATCCATTGACCATACACATGCTACGACTTACGTTGCTCGAGGTAATACAAAACCAGACACAAGTAAGGCAAGAAATCAGATTAGAGGTTACACATTTACATGCTCCAATACGCCGTGCCCAGTTTGTTCAAGCACAAATCATAAGATATCCAGTTGCGATCGTTTTAAGTCATTGAATACCACACAGCGTTTTGATCATGCAAAGAAATTAGGACTTTGCATCAATTGTCTTTCGAAGGGACATCAAATGGCTCATTGCCCATCAACACACAGATGCAACATCTGTTCAAGGCAGCACCACAGTTTGCTTCATTTCGGGTCTGCGCCAGGTCAACATACCACAAATCAGCCATTACCATCACGCGAGGCAACAGTACATACACACATGCACAATTCGTCGTCTGACAACATAATTCTAGCAACTGCAAACATTTTAGTTCGTGACTCGTCGGGTGGTTACAGATTGGGCAAGGCCTTACTGGACTCTTGCTCTCAGGTAAATTTTATTACAGAAGAATTTTCGCAAAGGTTACTATTACCAAAAATCAAACAAAACATTGAGATCCAAGGTGTCGGTACGTCGTCAACGACTATAAAATACAAGACCACAACTAATATCAAATCGCAAGTAAACGAATTCGAACTACCGCTAACATTTTGCATCACACCTCACATTGCCTATCAGCCAGATCCAGAAATCGATATTTCATCTTGGAATATTCCAAGCAATATTGTTCTTGCTGATGACAAATTTTACGTACCAAGGAAAATCGATTTGTTGTTGGGTACAGAAACCTTCTTTAGCCTGCTGTCAGTAGGTCAAATCAAGCTTGGATCAAATCTACCAATTTTGCAGAAAACATTATTAGGATGGGTAGTATCAGGTCGTTACCAATCAAGCAATAATTTAACTCGACGTCTATGCTTATTTACTGCCAATGACCCGTTGGATGCTAAATTGGAGAAATTGTGGAAATTGGAGGAAGTTTCTGTCACCCCAGCATCTTGGACTCGTGAACAAACCACTTGCGAACATTTGTACAACAACACGGTTTCAAGGAATCCTTCTGGCAGAATAATTGTCAAACTACCCTTCAAAGATGATCCATCCTGCCTGGGTAACTCATATACCACGGCATTGAGGCGGTTCAATGCACAAGAACGTCATTTGGCGAAATCACCACAAATAAGAGAGCAGTATGTGGAATTCATGGATGAATACGAACGTTTGGGACACATGAGCGTTGTAGACAATCCAAACTTAAATGTACCGCACTACTATATCCCACATCACTGTGTGCTGAAACCAACGAGTACAACAACTAAGTTGCGTGTCGTATTTGATGCTTCTTGTCGAACTTCAACTCAAAAATCTCTTAACGATATTCAAATGGTTGGTCCTACAATTCAGTGTGAGCTGGTTCTTCTTCTTCTTCGTTTTCGCTTACATCAATTTGCGTTAACCGCTGATATAGTCAAAATGTATCGGCAAGTGCTAATGCATGAAAGCGATAAAAAATTCCAATATATCTTGTGGAGGAATTCCCCAACTCAAGAAATTCGTACGTACGAACTTAACACGATAACATATGGAATGGCTTGTGCACCATATTTGGCTATACGAAGCTTGTTGTACTTGGCTGAACAACATCATGATCAATTTGCACTTGGGTCAAGCATCGTCAAATCGTCATTTTACGTTGATGATTTACTGTGCGGTGCAGATTCTTTGGCCGACCTTCTACAGATAAAGCAAGAGGTAACACAATTATTAGCTTTAGGTGGATTTGAGCTCGCAAAGTGGCACTCTAACCACCAGTGTCTGGGGGAGAATAATTCTGCGAAGAATCTAAATTTGGACTCATCTATTACAAGTGCGCTTGGGCTACAATGGGATCACACACATGATAACTTTTTATTTTCTTTTGAACCGAGGCTAAGATCCACAAGTCGCGTAACAAAGCGTTCTATTCTTTCAATTGCATCATCATTATTCGATCCTCTTGGTCTTTTGGCTCCTATCATTATTACGTCTAAAATTTTGTTGCAGGAGTTATGGCTGCTTAAATTAGATTGGGACGAATCCGTGCCTCAGAATATTAATTTCGCTTGGACAAGTTTCCTCAACTCTGCATCGGATCTTTCATCGATCAAGGTGCAAAGGTATTGTATTTCGACAGACACACAGTCGCTTCAATTACATGGGTTCTGCGACGCATCCATCCGAGCATATGGATGTGCAATATACACGCGTATAATCAACAAGGACGGCAACACCATCGTTCGCTTACTCACCGCAAAATCGAGAGTCGCTCCCATCAAGAAGCAGTCGTTGCCGAAGCTAGAACTTTGTGGTGCTCTTCTTTTAGCTCGTCTCTTCGCAAAAATTAAATCAATTTTTTCAAACAAATCTATTAATGTTTTTCTCTGGACTGATTCACAAATAGTCTTATATTGGTTAAAAATGCACTCAATAACACTTTCGACATTCGTTGGCAATCGCGTTTCTGAAATCCAAGAGTTATCTGCGGGAGCCCATTGGAGGTATGTGCCTACATACAGCAATCCTGCAGACATAGTCTCTAGAGGTTGCACTGTTGAAGAACTCGGCAGATCAATTTGGTACACTGGACCTACGTTCTTATACGAAAGCATGGAAACATGGCCTAGAAATAAAAGCGATGACATTGATATGGAAGTCATAGAAAGCGAAAAGCGTAAATCGGCATTCAACACCACTATAACCAACAATCACATTATTGAAACCATCAGTCATCGGAGTTCGTTCACTAGCAGTCTTCGATTAATTAGCTGGATGTTTCGATTTGTAAATAAACTACGACATAAAGCTGAATCCAACGACATAGGACCGATTTCACCGCAAGAGCTACGTCATGCCCTGCTATGCATAGTTTGGAATATTCAAAAAAAACATTTTGCTAATGATATTCATCTTTTAGAGAGAAATTTAAATACAAATAGTTCGTTGCGTTATTTGAATCCTTTCCTTGAATCTGTCGAAGGATTTCAACTAATGAAGGTTGGTGGACGGTTGCATTTAGCAGACATTCCAGAAGAAAGGAAACACCCCATACTATTGCCAAGCAAGTGCGAATTCGTCGTAAACTACGTCCGTCATCTTCATCGGAAACACTACCATGCAGGAGCTAAAGCGCTCATAGCATTGATAAGACTCAAATTTTGGATAATCAACGCGCGCGACATAGCAAGGCGAGTGGTCAGATCATGCATACATTGTGTACGGTACAAGCCAAAACTGATGCAGCAAGTAATGGGACACCTGCCAGTTGAACGATTAACTCCCTCACGTCCTTTCGCGCGCTGCGGCATTGATTTTTGTGGACCAGTCAACGTTTATCTGCGAATTAGAGGCAAGACACCCTACAAGGCATACATCGCAATATTCGTTTGTTTAGCAACAAAGGCAGTACACATTGAAATAGTATCAGACCTTTCTACTAACGCATTCTTGGCATCACTTAAGCGGATGATCGGAAGAAGAGGTTTACCTTCCGATATATTTTGCGATAACGCAACAAACTTCGTTGGCGCTTCTAGTAAACTTGCGGAATTAAAGACATTTTTATTTAAAAGCGAAAATCAAGATACAATTATAAGGTACTGTTCTAATGAATTTGTCAACTTCAGGTTTATACCCCCTAGAGCACCTCACTTTGGCGGTATTTGGGAAGCGGCTGTCAAATCAGCTAAAGGTCACCTTAATCGCAGCATCGCAAACACGAGACTTACCTATGAGGAACTGTCAACAGCTTTAATAGAAATAGAAGCTATACTAAATTCTCGGCCAATAACACCATTATCATCCGATCCGAACGACTATGAAGCATTGACTCCAGGTCACTTCATCATTGGCGGCGCTTTACAAGGTCTTCCGGAGCGAAATATATTACCAAACGTAAGCAATCTACAACAATGGACACAAATAACAGGCATCAAACAAACGTTTTGGAAGCGGTGGTCACACGAGTATATCAATGAGCTTCAAGTACGCTCAAAATGGTTTGATGATCGACCGAACATCGACAACAACACTATGGTCATCATCCATGAAGACAACGTGCCACCACAACGATGGCAAATGGGGCGAGTCGTCAACACTATATATGGGAAGGATGCCCGCGTTCGAGTGGTCGACATACGCACTTCGAGAGGAATCATTCGTCGTCCTATTCACAAGATCGCAATACTACCTGCTTGAAAATCCTTTCAACGGGGCCGGGATGTTGGGTCATATACCCAAACGTTAAGTACATATGTACTATAACTGTTTGGCCATGGTTTGAGAACCCCTGTATGTAGTACGATTGTCCCGTTAAATATCATTTCATGTATTCAATTATGTTAAATAATATTCGTCTATTCAATTATAAAGAATACATGAAATGATATTTAACCGTTAGTCAATTCTCTCATGCTTTCTACTTTGTAAATCATACTTTGTTTAAAATTGATATAATAAATTAGTCTTTTGATGGCAACCGAACGTAACACATCGCTTTAATTTAGCTCTTGTTTTTTTTGTGCTTGAGGTTAAGGAAAACGCTTCTTGACCATACAATAACAAAGAGAATTGTTGAACAAAATTTCATTAAAATACTGAAACATATAGAAGGAATTTTAAATATTTGATTGTAATTGAAAACAACATGTTGCTATCATGTTGCCTATACATATTCATTGTTGTTGATGATGCGGAAGAAGTCTTGAAAAATCCATATCAAAAGCAACATGTAAATATTTAAACATTTGGTTGTAATTGAAAGCAACATGTTGCAATCATGTTGCCTATACATATTCATTGTTGATGATGGGTAAGAAGTCTTGAAAATCCATATCAAAAGCAACATGTAAATATTTAAACATTTGGTTGTAATTGAAAGCAACATGTTGCAATCATGTTGCCTATACATATTCATTGTTGATGATGCGGAAGAAGTCTTGAAACTCCATATCAAAAGCAACATATATTTTGAGTTTTTTCAACTATTTAATAAGCAATAATACATTAACTAGTTATTTTTTCTACATTTTTTTTAGTTGAAAATAATTTATAAAATTTCTTAAAAAATGTTGCAATATTTTTTTGTTAACAATTTTCATAAAATAATCAAAATTACACCAAATAATGTAAATAATTTAAAATAGATTATAAAGAATAGAATTTAATTACATGTACCGAACTTCAGCTTCATAACTACATTTTATGCGTGGGCAATGTATGAAAACACATATTCAAGAATATACTTATCATCTGAATAAGAGTATCTTTATTTTATAATCAAAGAAATTATACACACAAAGTTTTAGCTTGATATATTCATTTTTACATATGAAAACATATACATGAAATCAAGTGTTTCTATGGGAGAGTAGCGTAATTTCTAACCGATTCAGTCTATTTTTGAATATGCATGCTAATTACAAAATTTAACTACACACACCAAATTTCAGCTTGATAGCTCTATCTTTTCACTCGCAGAGTGTAAAAATGCACATTCTACAGCATACTTTTGTATGGAAGGTAGGCGTACTTATCATTCGATTACGCCCATTTTTGGATATATCTATTCTATCATCAATCGTACTTTATACAAAAAGTTTCAGCTTGATAGCTTTATTTTTACTTGCGAAAACT
The DNA here is from genome assembly GCA_963854835.1 of Megamerina dolium. Lineage (NCBI taxonomy): Eukaryota > Metazoa > Arthropoda > Insecta > Diptera > Megamerinidae > Megamerina > Megamerina dolium. Next base: position 11,282,492 of record OY978528.1, read on the forward strand.
GTGCGAAAACATACCCATGGAGACATAAGTTTGTATGGGAGGTAGGCTCATTTTTTATCCGAATTAGCCTATTTTTAATTTTACATGTTAGTTACTAAATTTATTTATATACACCGATTTTCATCTTGATATTGTTATATTTTCGCTTGCAGAGTGTTAAAATACATATTCAAAATTCATACTTTTGTATGGGAGGTAGGCTAGGTTCTTATGGGATTATACTATTTTTGTAATATATGAATCTGGTGATTATATACCAAATTTATGTATGATAACTTTGAATTTTCGTGCATAAAATATAAGAACATACACACGAAAACATAATTTTGTATGCGAGGTTGATCTAGTTTTGATCCGATTCAGCCCATTTTCAAATATCTCTGTTAGTTGGTGAATTTTAATGTATATATTAGTGTTTTAGTGTATTATTGTGTATATTTGATTGCACAAATTTTTAAATTATTCATTCATTTACATATTTTTGTATGGGAGGTAAGTGTAGTTATCAAACAGACAGATAGACTGACTGACCCACAGACTGACCCACAGACAGACGGTCAGACAGACAGACAGACAGACAGGGATAGTTAAATCGATTTAAATTCTGATTTTTATCAATACTATATACACTTTTTCATATCTTTGATCTCTTTTTATGGATGTTATAACATACAGTAGCACAATCTCAATATACCCATGACTCTTTAGGTGTTTCGGTTTGGGTATAATAAACAATATAATTTTTACTGAAAAAAATTATTTTGAATAAAATATTAAATTAAATTAATTCAATTTAATTAACACATTTAATCAGTGACATATTTTTCTTATTCAATTACTTACTAAACATATAGTTCTTCTACATAGGGAATAGGTATTGCTTAAATTACGAATGGAAAAATATAATCATAAATAAAATTATGCCTACATCATATCATTGCAGTGCTATGTTGGTATAGCTACTTGACTTTTATGCTCCAATTAGCATTGCATAGTCACAAGCACATTCACACATTCAAACATTCAGATTTCGACCTACCATCGTCACATGATGTTTTTGCAAGCAAGCGCTATTCATTTCTAGCACATTTCAAAGCGCATTCTTGCAAGGGAAAGTATTTGGGGAATATAAACAAAAAAACCAACAACAGCATAGAAATCATCCAACTCATAAGTAAGTTTCAAATTCAAAAAGCATAAAATTGATATATAAAATAAGCAACAACAACGGAAAATGTCAAATAAGTTGGTTTCGGGGCATGTGTACAACCACACGAACAAGAACAAGAAAAATGATACAAAATATTTAAAGAACTGGAAGAAGATTTGAATGTGAATTTCCTTTTCTTATCCATTGCTTTTTTCTAATTCACAAGATGACGCCACACCACACCACACAATATAATACAGTGCAATACACAATTTCCTTGAACTGTTACTACTCACTACTGCTGAGGATGATGGCTAAAATTCATGCATGCATGCATGCATGCATGCAACATAGTGTCTCTTTGTAACCCCGACAAATGTACATGTGTAGTGTAACTGACTGCATTTAAACTATGAGTACTCTGATTGTGACAGCCATAGAATGATATTGGTTAGTAGTACGTAGGTGGTAGTAGTAGTAGTATGATAGTAGTAGTAGCAGTAGTAGGTAGTAGCAGTAAATGAGAAACAAACTATATTATTAAGAAGTGGGCCACATATTTGCACATACAAATGTCACAAACATACATCTACAAATACTCTCGCACACACACACACACACACATACATTCTTATGTACAATTACAACCACATTTTCTTAATTACGCAACATTGTGCGGATATGATGATGACGCCGACGATGATGAAGCAATTGCATTAATATACGCATGTAGGATAACAACAACAACAAATAGTACAAGTGCTGGCAATCATAATAATAAAAATGGGCGATTTATACTACCTACATTGGGGTAGCATATGAGGGTAATAGAAAGGCATGTGACGGTGGGACGATGTATGAACAATAAGGTAAGTACAAATCTTTTCAACCGCTTAGCTTAGTGAAAATCATAAAATTTAGATTATTTGGAAGCATATAATTCTGAGAAAGTATACCTAAATTCATAGTTTCTTCTTTTTGCTTTTAATATTTACTGTTAAAGTACAAATATTGTAGGGGAGTGTCTCTAGATAGTACGGCTAGGGGGATGAATGTTTACAGAAAATATTGAGAAGGTAAAATTAATGGGGTCGTTCATTTATTTCATCGCTCTAGAGATGATCACTGGACAGCTATTGTCGATTTGTAGGTGTTTCTTTGCCATTTTCTATGAAAGACGCATTAAGTGCTTAAGGGGACTCTGTATGATGGTCTGTTGCGAGTGACGTCTGAAAAAAAAAACCGGGCACTTTCAGCAAAACAGAAAGTATTATTTCATGGTAGAAAATGTAGAAAGCTACACTGATCAGTTGTAGCGATGATGAAGAGTTATTAATTCATTCAATCAACTTGCCTTCCCACTCCCAGTGTTGAACTAGTGGGCTTCACCCAAATCTAAAGAAGCGATTTGGTTGTAAAAGAAGTCGCAAAAATTAAGAAATCTGTGTTTCGAGTTGGTGATTCTTTCGAGAAGTTCTACTCATGAATTCTATGAAATTGTAGACATTTTCAATGATAAGAAGAAGAGCATGGATTCTATTAGCTTTAAGCTAGATACCGAGAAACGAATCTACATTCCGATAAAAAAATATTGAGCAGAAAAAATTGATTATAATTCAATTACAAAAACAATTTTCGAAGTTGTCGGTGTTTTCATTAGAATAAATCGAATACTTGAAGGATTACTCGCATCATTGTGAGCATTTTGATACACGAAATTTCTCAGAAAGGTACCCAAAATTACAATGTATAGGGCAAAAAAATATTTCAAAGTGCAAAAAACAATTTATAATGGTACAATTTGTACAAAATTATAGAGATTTTGAGTGATAAATCGACTACTAGTGTACTCCGTCCTCTTAAGAATGGAGTTCAATGCAACAAACTTCAAGGAAATTGTAGACTCTCTCACGGGAAATGGCAAAAGTCTAATGTTTATCCATAGAAAAACTATTTACATTGAAATTCAGGTAAAATTTGTTTGAAATTGTACGAATTTTCACTGAGATCAGTTGGCTACTTGTGAGACCAGCCTTGTATGGATGATGTGATCCAAAAAGGTTTGAAAAGGTACTCTTATCCAACACAATAACAACAAAAACAACAACAACAACAACAACAACAACAACAACAACAATGCAATTGTAGCAACTGGAACTGCTTCTACCAACAATTATATTACACATCACACATACACACTTATGCATGCCTACGTATATGTACAATTCTCATATGTATGTGAGCACTTGAGATTTTTGTTTTATGTATTTGAGTGTGCGTATGTTTGTGTGTGTGTGTGTGGATATGATGTCACTTTTGTTTTCAAGTATTTGTTCATTCGTGCAATTCTACAAATGCATACACACATACACATACACATACACATATACCAATTCATACATACTCGTAGTTACGAGTATACCAACATGACACAATATCCGTCCTGATTTGTATGCACTCGTTGGTTGCCTAGTTGGTCGGTGTTTTTATTTTTGTTGTTTTGGTGTGTATGTAACTCATATGTGCATATATTGTAAATGTGTATGTACGATGCTGGTGTTGACGACGCCATTTCATTCATTCATTCATTCATTCATTTCATGTAAAAGCATAAAATTTATTTTGTACTCAGATTTGCACTGAAACGTTAAATTAAAATGGCACAGAATTTATTTTTGCAGTGCCACAAAGCAAAAAACACACACACACTCACAAATACACATACTTAAAGCCACATTGCGCCCATTTCAGTTATGTTTAAAAGTGTGTGCATATATACGAGTATGAATATGTTGAAGCGTTAAAACTTAATATGCAACAACATTTGTATATATATCTAGGTATGCATGGCATTAGTTACCATTTAAATTTTGCTACGGGTATATACATAGCGCATGTAAACTTTCCAAGAAAATATATGTACTCACATGTGATTAAGAAATTATTGTGGTAACGCTGAATTTTGGTAAGTTGAAATTTTATTATTTGTTTATTTTTTTTTCGCTTTTTTTTCTTGTCTTCATTTATATTATGTTAGAATGCTTTTTAGCTATACATACTTGTATGCATCTACTATGAACTGTTTCCATATGACCAAACATAACAACACCTCTACAACAACAACGATTAGTTAATTTCAAGCCAAAAAAATACGATAATTGGTCATAATTGAAAAACATCAGACGTGTTTTTATTCCATCAGAACAACGTCAAATCTTATACGTTTACAATGACTCGCCATACGGACCAGTAGCTTGGTTGAGAAGTTTTCATAAATTCACCTTATATTGAATTAGAAGGTGAAATCAAACGATTGTCGTCTTTTTTTGATCATTGCATAACTGCTTTGATAGGAAAAAAATGGGCATCAAGAGCGGATTGTAAAAATTGCTTAGTCAAGTTTTTCTTGAATAGGAATTAGGATTTTTCTAAGAGATGCATATTGAATATACCTATTAAATAGTAAGAAATTCTAAAATAAATCGGTATATATTTTATTAAAATCATAGAAACCGAACCATGTTAAAGGAAGTCTTGAATTAAACATAAAAACATAATGGATTTCTTTTTCCCCAAGTAAATATTTCTGATAAAATGCTGTTGAATTCGTTTTAGGGCAAATTATTATTGTTCAAAGAATTGCCAATTGTTTGACGAAAAGTGGACTTTGTTTCAAGGAATAATTATTGATATTTTGCTTTAAAAATTTGTCTAAATCGCTATTCGAAGTAACGATATACGACTAATCATCACTAATCACGATTAATATATAGAAAATCAATTCGCTAAACAACTGAGCTATGTCACCGACATTTGACCTATTCCTAAAGAAATTAATAGAAAAGCATGAAGTAACCTAATTTATGCCAGACGACAGCAAATTTGCTCGGAGGATATTTCTATTCATATATTAATGGTATTATGTGATTATGTATGGAATGCAATCATGGTCTGTTTGCATCACATCTCTCCATATATTAATGGTATTATGTGGTTATGTATGGAATGCAATCATGGTCTGTTTCCAATACATCGCCTCAATAATAATGGTACTCATTGGTAATGATCATTGGATGTCCTTTTTCCACTCATAGAATGTGTCAAAGTGTACATTTGTATGGTTCTTCTGACATCTGGAGAGATATATAAAAATGTTCTTCATTTTAGTTGTGTCCACAGTCCATATGTCACTCAATAAATATATTGATCTTGAAATGCGAATAAATCGATATTTGCAAGAGCAAATATTATAGTGTCAGCATTTTCGATTGTCAGTTTAAATGATATTTTAAACATTAGTAAATATAACATCTAATTATATAGAAGGTAAATGTTTTTATTTATTGCAATTTAAAAGATTCAGTTTGAGAATAAAATCATGTTAAAGTAATTGACCATATGCTAATAATCAACTTTAAACTACAGTTCACTTTTCATATACATCAATTGCAATTTACTACAATGTTCCTATAATCACAAGCACTATTATAATTAAAAAAGTAAGAAAGAAAGAATTGATATACGGATACATATATCAACAATAAACTTGTTACTCTTTACAACTCATGCTTAATAGAAGCTACCACAAATTATCTTAATTTATTTAAATTCAATAGTACTCGTACCCATTATACGCCAGAGTGAGTACGCCAAAATAGTAAATGACTACGAGTATAATGTCTATTTGAGAATAAATTTGTATCTAAAAATATATAGTCTCTTATAGCGGTGCTTAACACAATCGAACTCCCATCATAACCACATCACTACTATTGGAATTGTGTATATGTAGCAATGATATATAGACAACAATGTGTTTATAAACATGTTTATTTGTATATTCTCTCTGTATTTGTTTAGCACTTTGAATATACGAATAGATATGTACTCGTATATTGGAAGTAAGTATAATACATATAACTATGTATATTGTATTGTATAAAATATACATTATATATATACATCTGCATTTCATTTGTTAACATGCTGCTGCTGCTTTTACTGTTGTTGTTGTTGTTGTTGTTTTCGTTGTTTATATTGTTAACATTTGTGCGTATGATTACCACGACTACTATTGTGTGTTGCATTTCACTGTAGTTAACTATGTACTATATAATGACTGCCGATGTTGTTGTTGTTGTTGTTATTGTTGTTATTGTTATTGTTGTTGTTCTTGTTGCTCTTGTTGTTGTTCAATGAAAACCAAACCAAACCAGATGAGTTTTATAATGCAATTGTGGGTACATCATCAACAACAACAACAACAACAACAACAACAACAAGAGCCACCAGACAACATAGACGAACATCAATACTGAATAATTTCACATAGTCAGTTTCACATAGTGACTACAAATGTATATAAATATATTGTGAAGCATATTCAAATATATTCGTATATAATGATATGATCATCGTATAGCATAATTTTAGGGGGAGTACTACCTCAAGCGTACACTTGTAATATATCAGAATATTTTTCTGGCAATAAAAAAAGTTGAATAAAACTTTCTTAATATGATTTGCAGAACAACATAATGTTACTAGGGTTTCTTTTTTTTTTTTTTGTCGTTCAGTATCTCTCAACATTGGTCCTTTCTAGTCCTGCCAACATTGAATTGAATGCTAAAAGACCGCGAGTGAGATTTGTTTAATTAAAAAGTAACATTTTTTAGAATATGGAGTTCTAATTCAAATTATAGGAAAAATTTAATTTTGAGATTTGCTTGACTCAGTATTTGGCTAGCTCAATTGTATATATCTCTACCGGAAGACTCAGAAACTGAGATCAATATTGAATCTATGCAATTTTTAATGCTTTCGAAAGTAAAACTTAGTTATTGCACTCATTCGAAAAGAGCTCTATGATCAAGTTCAGCAAAAACAATGTCACAGGAGATCTGTCACTGTGAGTCGTCTAAAATGAGTGGATCTCCTTCAATACTGTTCATACAAAGTTAATGAGCATATCAATGCTATAGGCAAAAATTGACTAATATGTCTCGAAGACCCTTAGTTTTCCCTTTTTGCCTTAAAATACCCTTTTTTTCATTAAAATCTTTTGCTGGCAAAAATAAAATCGCACATAAAAGAATTGTGACGAAGAGTAGAAAACAAAATCCAATATTTTCGATATCATTTTGAATGCTGTTAAATGCTGTTAAAATAAATGATTTTAAAAAGAAAATCTGGCAAAATTATCTATTAAGAACAATTAAAATGCATTAAATCAATATGGATTACATATGCATCTCATACATCTGTACCTAGACAGAATCTATGTCTTCGTGGAAAGTATGTTCGATGGAATGAAGTTCATATTGCAGCCATGGAATAGTATTCTTTTGTTAGATTAAAAGAGTTATCACCATGGTTTCAGAGCAGAGTAATCCTATTTGAAATACTTACTATGCACAAACACAATGATATTTACTAGTAGCCAAATACAAATACATGATACATACAATACAAAATATATCAAAATGTATATAAGCGTACTACGCATTTGCGTATTTCATGTATTTCATGTAGTTTATTTCAAAATTCGTTGTTGTTGTAGTTGTCGACGAACGCCATCGTAGTCGTTGTTACATTTACTTATTTACCACCTCTGCGGTAGATTTAGCTTATCTACATGTCTGCTATACACGCAATTGTACGTGCGTACCTTGCCTATGTATTTTATTTTACATATACAGCAATACTATTGTATATTTGTTGTGTATGTTTATTTACATTTGTATTTGTTTTTAATTAGATTTCTGTTTGCAATGGGAATTTTAGTTAAATTGAGTTTTGTTTCGACTCTTGTCGCTATCTATCTATTTACTCTATCACTGTTGTACGAATATATAGCTACTCCTCTTCTCGTTGATGTTATATTCTCGAATTCTAGTTGCTCTGTATGTATATGAAGCTTTTTAGCTGTGATTGTATTTATTTTTTGGTGTTAACAGTATGATTTTATTTGTATCTCACACGCTCTTCATTATGTAAACTCACAAGGGAACTGATATATATGAATTCCAGTCGAAGGAGAGGAAGAATCGTATACTATTTGAACATTGCTAGACACTGTGAAAGCAATTAAAAGTTAATATCTTCTGATTGACAATAGTTTTTGGTTTTTTTGTGCTGCATGATAAAAAAAAAAAAATGTTTACATGTAAAACCAGTTTGCAGCAATTTTTTTCAGGGAACACATATATAATGAAGATTCATAAATTTTCATAATATCATATTTGAATTTTTAGCATTTGATTTTTTTCATTAAAATAGTATCGTACATGAAATTCCAAATAATTCCATTCATAAGTAAATATAAAAATCATACAATATTTGCATTTTTCTTTATAAATTAAGAAATTTATATGGAAGGTACCCATATTTTTTAATTTATAATTTTGAAATCAAAGAATAAATTTTTTTTAGTCGAAATAATACTCTTTACGAAATTTGAATTAATTCTGTTAATAATTAAATATAGTTTCCATACAAAATTGATATTTTCTAAACAAAAATTTGATATTGGTTATTTGATTTTTTTTTGTAAAAAAATATCACAATATCAAGTTTTAAGGTAATAGAATTAAAAATAGGCATACCAACCAAACAACATATCAATTTTTGAAAAAATTATGAACTTTTTAAATGAGGACTATGTTTATTTATCAACAGAATAATTTCAAATTTTGTGTAAAGTGTTATTTTGATGACAAAATATGATTCTCCCACTTTGAAAGTAATCCGTTGAAAAATACTGGTACCTCCCATACAAATTTGTTGATTTGGTGTGCCAAATGAACATTTTATATGACGACTGTGCTTATTTATGAACGCAATGTTTTAAAATTTTTTGTGGAGCATTATATTGACAAAAAAATCAGAAATGCACAACTACAACATTGTTACGGATAAATCGAAAATATTTAAAAACATTTTGATTAATATCCTGGCAAGTCTTGATGAGTTCAGAGTGTACTACTAAACGGTGGACATTTCAAATGAGAACAAATTCTGGAAAGGGAATTTATTCTACTGAAATCTTTTTAAAAATCTTAATTTCCTAATAGCGAAATGTACCGTGAATTTCATACGAAAAACTTGTTCAGTCCATACAGTATTTGCATTAAAAAGTGAGCATTTTTTTTTAGCTTGTTGTAGTTTGTTGAATCAATTCATTTATAGTCAAATTTCAAGTAACTCAAGTATATGTAAAACGATCAGAATTTGTTTTTATATTATTCGTAATCATATTGAATATAATATACATATAATAAGTTTCCCCGAAAGTATGCAATAAATATTGAGTTGAAAATAATGCATTATTATTTCACTTACCATGCAACATATTGCAATGTTGCTGGATTCGCTACATATTCACAATTGAGTAACACTGTATCACTGGTGTTAACGGTTATTTCTAGTGGTGTTACCTTCACAACGGGTTGATCTATGAAATAAAAGAAGATGTACAAAAAACAATGAATATTATTTTTTTTAATTTTTATTTTTGAGTAAATTTGTTAGTTAGTTTTATTTTTCCTCGCCAATCTGATTGCTACAATTATTACTTACACATCACTTCCAATGTCACCGATGATGTAAGCGGTTTTTCACGATTTCTCTGCAATACGATATTCTCAGCATCACAACGAAATGTTACATCGTTCTCGAAACGTGTAGCATTAAAGCCAAGCTTACATTCTGTATAATAAGTACCATCTGGTTCTTCACGCTAAATATTGGAATTAAAAAAAAAATGTATAATTTACGTAGAAATAATGTCACATGTTGCTGATGACTATTTTAGCAACATTAGCAATACTTACAAGTGTAGTTCGTATTTCAGTTAAATCATTTTCTAAAGGGCTTATAACTTGTGTTGCATTATACCATGTTATATTTACTGACGGTCGTGCACCATGTACCTGTAATCAAAATAAATAATTATGAATAATGATCAAAAACATTTTAATAATAAATAAGAATTCATTATTATTAAATAATTGTTCATAAATATTTAATAATTAAAAGAAGTTTTTATTTTTAAGATATTATACATCGAATAGCTCGTACAATTATCTATAATGACATTTTCGGATCATGTTTGTAAATTTCTGCAGAATTTTTCTGACGAATTTTTCTGCAGAATTTTTCTGACGAAGTTTTAGTATTTGGAAAAAAAAAAAGGAAAATGTTTCTTAATTTCTTAACATACGAAAAATGAGTTTATTTAAGTGTAGCCAAATATTGCCTTTCACTAGAAACCCATAGTAAAACTTTAGCCTCAAGTTTTGTGTGGAACATTTGAATTTTTAATTCAAAATTATTATAAAAACATGAAAATCGACAAATAGTTCCATAATTGCCCAAGCATCGCCTCTAGGATGCTTGGAATTAAATGTAAGAACACCGTCATTAATGTTATATATTCAATATTTTTCTCTCACATCCTTCCATCTATGTCCATCACAGTCATGCGTTAAGCAGGTTGTCATACAAAACTAATGTTTCAACTCATGAAAATCAACAAGTAATCAGTAAGCTGCTGAGTAATCATCTCTAGGGGGTTTAAATATAAAACGGATCACTTTAAATGAATAAAAAAAAAATATTTTTCCTGTACAAGAAGGCTGTCATACAAAATGAACGTCATAACACATGAAAATGAAGGAACAAGCAGCTTAGCTGCTCAGCAATTGCCTTTAGAGGAACCAAATATAAGACTGACTCCTAAGAATTTTGACCTCAAGCATTTTTGCTGAACATGTATGCCCTCTGTTTCGCCTCTTTTAGCGGGTCACTTTCTTATCCTCTATTGCAACCTTTTAAGCAGGCGCCCATACAAAATCAGCGAAATTATGAGAAAATGGATCGCAAATTGCATATTTTCTAAACTAGAGATTATTTTTAGTCACCTTAATGTATGTACATATATAGAATTAGCTCACTTTAAGTATGATACAATAAAATAACAACAATAACAACAACTACAATGGCATTTAACTAAAATTGCCATTAAAATTGCAACACATGTGGCAATTTTGCATAATTTCCAACAATAAAGTACTCAATATACCATATTTGCTATGCCAGACCCTATCTATCTATGAGTAATCAAGAATGGAAGAATGGCAAATATGTAGTTTTTAGTATTAGTATTTGTACTAGTGGTATAGTAACTATGCCTTTAGTACATGTTTGGAGGGTAAACTGAAAATTCCATTAAAATGCAATTTGACAGTAAACGAATGAACATATCCTTAGAGTACATTCATATTAACATGTGCATATACAATTCACCTTTTACATATACACATTGAAGTACATAAATATGTAACGACTATACATTGTTTCACTTCACATGGACAATGAACGTAAAGAAAGCTATCCTTCATCATCATTGTATTACGAGTACACACACAAAAATAATTGGCAGTTAATTATTATCAATTACCATGTTGGACATACAAATACATACATCTACATATATGTAGTATGTATGTATGTATGTATGAGTCACAATGTACGTAGTTACATGAAATTCTGTATTGTACAATAGGGAGTCTTTTAGCAATTTTCTACTTTCTTTCATATTCATACATATTTATGTATGAGTATGTGTCTCTCTGTGTGTATGTGTGTATGTGTGTGTGTGTTACTAAGCATTAAAATACAATTTTCATTACTTACTTTACACGTTAGCTCCACTTTAGTATTCTGTACAGTATGATGTTCATATCCACTGATTGTTATGCTTGTGGGACGTACTGGAAGAAATAAAGAAAGAAAAACAATATGAAAGAGAGAGAGAAAAAAAAGGATGAAATAACATTTAGCAAAATAATCATTATGTAGAAGGGAATGGTTATAGTATAAGTATAAACATGTGTAACATATACATACATGGACATATATGCAATTTATATAGAACAAAAAAAAAAAAAAAAAATCTCCTTACAGTCGGCTGGGGCCGACCAAACTATACCCTGCATATGTAGATTTGTATATAAAAAGTTTACACGAATATCCAACTTTTCTTTTATTTCCACTTTTCGAGAAACAATTTTTGCATATACTACTAATTTACACCCGAAATATGGTTGACTTTGACGAAGTAAAAGGATTTTAAGATAATTCCGAGGCTTAGTATGGGAGCTATATAAAAAGTGGGCGTGGCTTACCACTTTCTAGTAAATCCAATTAATTTTTCAATGTTAATCCACACCTTAAATTTGGTGTCCTACGTTGAATAGTTTCTAAGTTATGGTGGTTAACATTTTTGTTTAATTTCCTCAACTTTGTATGGGAGCCCCAATAAGAAGTGGGCGTGGTACGCTGATTTTTCGCCAGATTATTTCCGACTACGATATTAATTTAAGTGTCAATTATGGTTATTGTAGACATAAGATTGCCTAAGTTACAGCTGTTTCAATTTAAAATTTGTATGGGGGCTACGATAAACACTGGGCGTGGTGCGCCCATTTTCTGTGAGCCTAGTTGCTCGTATAATACTAATCCACACCTTAAATCTCGTTATTCTACGCTGAATAGTTTGCAAGTTATAACCGGTAACATTTTTTTTAATTTCCGCAACTTTGTATGGGAGACCCAAAAAGGAGTGGGCGTGGCACACTGATTTTCCGCCATATTATTTCCGACTACCGTGTTAATCTAAGTGTCAATTATGGTTATTCTAGACAGAAGATTGTAGAAGTTACAACAGTTTCAATTTAAAAGAAGTACAGACACTTTGTATGGGAGCTACGCTAGAAAGTAGGCGTGGCTCACCCACTTTTGGCGAGGTTATATAGTAGTATAATATAACTCTATGTGCAAAATATTGTTGTCCCAAGTGGTATATTATGTGAGTTATATCAAGTTAAATATTTTGAAAATTTCGAGGTTAGTCGCTTTGAATGCATGGTGTGGGCGTGGTTATTGACCGATCATGCCCAATATCAATCCCCTCCGTACCCTTGGATCATAGATTACTTATGCCAAATTTCATCGAAATAGCTCCATATTTACTCAAGTTATCGTGCGAACCAGCCAGGTGACAGACAGACGGACGGACGGACGGACGGACGGACATCGTTAAATCGAAAATTTAATCGACGCTGATCACGAATATATATCCATGTCTATATCTCCGGAGATTCCTTCAAGTGGACACAAACATCTGACCGAAATGAATATACCATGCATATTGCATTATGCAGGGTATAAAAAGAGCAACAAAACAATAAAGGCCAATTTCATTGACTTTGTTGTGTTTTATTATTATTTTTTTTTTCTATTTTTGTATTTTATAATTTTTCTCTCAACATATACTCATCCTTCTTACTTTTATCCATAAATAATTAATCAGAACAATTCAAGTAGCTACAGCACGAATACAAGTAATTGTTGTGATGACAAGGAGGAATGCTACATACTCGTTGTAGTAGCTAGTATGCAAATGAAATTTATTTAACTCATTGATTCCCTATTTTAGACGGGCTTGAATTGGTTTTTACTACTTGTGCAGAAAATTTTTTTTAAATTATAAAAATTGAATTGCAAAAATATCGTCTAACCTTTCACATTCAAAGTTGACGACAATTAATACGTTTTAAGCGATCTATTGAAGTAAAACCGACCAGAAAGTGTTCAATATATGCGATAAATTCATTTTCCAACATGATAATGTCAGTCTTTTTGTTGTTTACCCAATGAAGAAGTACTTGCAATGCCAGACCTGAACACCGGAACGAAGATCCTTCAGATTATTACATATTTCGATCGATGAACCGATGAACAATCCTTACTGGAGAGCTCTCTGAATTTTATGAAAGTATCAAAATATGGCTTGATTATTGAATAACAATAAAGGCGAGCACTACTTCAGAGATGCTGAGATTGCCTGAGGGAAGTGGGCGAAAGTCGTGGTTATAGAGGGAGCATACTATGAATGCTTCCTGACGTGCACTGGATTGATTGTTTGGATGATTGATCAACAGAAATTCTGCTGTGTCTTTTTATTAATATTAAATATCATTTTAATATCACATACCTGGCAAAATCTCTCTAAAATAGTAGACAGAGTATCTATCTATATTATTTGGCAACTAAATAAGTGCCGATTTCACATATTTGTAATACCTTTTGTCAATTTTATGACTTTTTCTTTCTGACATTGGTTATCTGTCACATCTCCCTTGACCCAAAGTACCCCTTTGGTTCTTTGGGGTCAATTTCTGAATGAAACTATCGGTAATTACTTCGGCAATTTTTTAGTTGCCAATAATAGGCTCTTCAGACTAACCTCTGAATAGTCAGACAAATTGTCGAGAAAATACTTTCATTTGAAAAATAATTTGTATTCTAGTTTATTTATATGGGTCCCCATACAACAACGGCCTTCCAAAACCAACATAACCGTAACAATATCGAAAGGTCATGTGCTGCATGTTTTAAGCAATATCTGCCAAAAATATTGCTGATAAAAAATTTTACTTGCTCTTACAACCTACAGGGGAACATGAATCTGTAATTTAAAAGTTATATCCGGATAAAATGGATAACTTATCATTCTCTTCGATGTTTATATGGTTCCGAACCCAAGTGATGAGTGAATGTGATGTTAGGAAAGCGAAAATTTTATGTGGTCATTCTTCATGTACAATATATTGTAGATCAGGGATATTTGAAGGTTCGAAGGTTCATATTCATCTCACTCTCGGTACGTTGCTTTTCAGCTCTTTGCGCTTGACATTGCGCTCATTCATTGTTTTTCCTATTAGTGTAGTTGTAGTTGATCCACCCATATTATGGGTGATCTTCCTTGTCTTCTACTTCTGCTTAGTATTCTCTCCACAATCTCCTAGCCACATGTCCAATGCACGTCAGATATGCATTGGAGATTATTTTCATGAGCCTTTTGCCATTACATTTCACTCTTCAAGTACACAGATGTTCATCCAATGAGCAGTCCATGGAATTCTTAGTACCCTTCTGTATACCCATAGTTCAAATGCTTCAATTTTTTTGCCTCGCACTCGATTAATATAATATTTTATCGATTTTTTTCTTCTCAGTTTCCAACTGATGGCCATTAATGGGTTAAAAAAAGTGAATAGGCAATACACGAAAAAAACAGGGAACAATCAAAGATAATAATAGCCAAAGAACTATTCTCTATTCTATACTAGCCAATTGTAAATTGTTCATTGAATGTGTATTGAAGGGCAATAATCAATAATATCGTACTATATCTGTATGTGGATCTATATGTACTTTTACTCATGAGTTTTTGTATTTTTTTTTTTTGCCCTTATGTTGTGCTTAACATAGACAATGCATGTTAATTATTTATAGTTTTTTTTCAGTACAATCTATATATATTTTTTTTTTTGCCATAATATTTACATATATTGTGAAATTGTAAAACGATATAAATTTTAATCGACTTATAACAGTAAGGTTAATTTAAATCAGTCTATATACGAGTATGTTCTATATTTGCATGTCTCATGCCAATTAAATATAGGACTATATGTGTATAATCCATTTAGATATATATTGATGGCTTACCTTCTAAATCAACATTAAAGTGGTTTATAACTGTGCCCTTTATAGCAGCCGATGTGACACGACATTCAATTTTTTGTGCTAAATCTTCACGTGATAGATCCAAATTTAATTCCAGTGTTGCCGTATAGAGACCATCTTTTTCAGTATATGATGGAGAATCTAGAGAAAATTGTTAAAGCAAAAAATATATTGTAATTATTGTAGCATAATTGGAGGGATAATATTATTTTTATGTGCATTTATATCCTATATCTTTTCGTATCCTTTCTGTAGAGATGGATTTATTTGAAGTTTAAAATCATTTAATTTAAGCTCTTCATATAGCTTTCGTTAGAATATATGTGCATGGCATTCATATCATGTTCTTTCGTCTTTTATGAGTTTATGACTTTAGCATGGTCGTAAATTTGATGTTTAAAAATTCATTTCGTTTTCACTTAAATTTTGAATAAAATATAATTTTATTAATATTTAAAAGTGGCCTGTTATCTTTCAACAATATACGATCTTCTTTCGCCTTTATATTAAATATGTAGGGTTTGGGCACTTAAAAACGTCGTCAAACTCGACCCTTTTGGAGAGAAGGACAGACATTGAGAAGATAAAATAAAAATAAAATAAATTTCTACTGATTAAAACATCAGCAAATGAAAGGGTCAATATGAAGGTGAGGTAGTTTTTTTTTTTTTTTTTTTTTTTGCATTAATCAGCTTCTCCACACTTTAGCATGCTAGCCTTTTAGTAATTCATTTTTTTTTTTACAAAATTATTCTTTTGCCTCGCATCGTTGCAAATTTTTGTTGAAGATTATAAGCTGTGATTTTTTTTTTCTTTTTTGGGGGGGTGTTCCATTTATGGGCGCCAATTATTAACAGGAAATGCTAATGTTGTCTGCACGACACGTTAATTGCTAAGCAGAAAACGGCATCAATAAGAACAACAACAACAAAAAATAAAAGGGTTTCTTACAGAGCATAACAAAAGAGAATCAAACAAAACCAAAAAGAAGGCAAAAGTAAATGTAATAAAAAAAAAAAACGTTGCTCATTAAGTTGGAGTGGAGTGGCGGCAGCAATGATGGCAATACATTAAGAAATATTGTGAAAGGACCGAAGAATGCCAGTTGAGCTCGTTAATAGCGCTGTGTTGCTTGTAAATGGAAAAACAAAAGGGTCTCTTTTTTTTTTTGTTTTTGTGTTTGTAGCACCAAAAAATAGAAAATAAAAAAATAAAAACAACAAATTATGATGCAATATCGAAGAAAAATTTGAAAAGGAAGTGCTATAATAACCTAAACAAGTGTGAACAAATTTTTGACGAGAGACTTTTTCCATTTCGTTTGTTCTTCTTGTTCTGACTGCCATGAAAATGAATGAATGAATCTTTAATATTTGTAATTTTAACGCATTGTACTACTAGTCGACGCATGCAGCAGACACAGACTAAGTATTTATTTGTAATACAAAAAAAAAAAAAAAAAATTAAAAAAAAAACAATGAATGGAAAATTCATGTTTTTAATATTTTTATTACTTTACTTTTCTTCTTCCCTCTTTGTGAAGGTAAATAATTGAAAAAATATAATTAAATTATTTATTCCTTTTTTTTTTGTTACTTTTTTTTATAATGTATTTGTAATTAGATTTCCCCTACAAATAGGAATCAATGGTAAAAAAAAAAGAAACACAAAAAGGTGCAAGAAAATTACAAAATTTCATCACTCAAGTTGTTCGGAAGTTGAGTTACTGTTGAAGACAACAGAAAAAATGTTCCCTTTCGTTGAGAAAAAATTTAAAATTTAACATTTTATCTCTTTCCTTTTTTTTTGGCATATTTTTTGAAATTTTTTTTTTTTTTAATAAACTTTTAAAAGCTTTAATATAAATTTTTATTTTTTTTATTATGTTTCTAACGGAAATTATATTGAAAATAAAGAGGAATGTGAGTGCATTTTGTAAACTTTTTAATCAAATGAGATTTTTTTTTTGGTGCCAACTTGTTTTCTCTCCCATATACGCTGCTGAGGGTCATTTGACAACTCTAGAATTGCCTGATCTTTAAGCAAAACATCTCAAATTACATATTCTGTATGTAGAAGGTTTAAGGTGATATGTTCTTAGAGCAGAAGGCTTATAAGGCTAGTTCCCTGCGTTTGTTTACAATTGAGAAGTATTTCGAGTTCCAGAGCAGACGACTTATGGCTTGATTATAGAAACTTAACGTAACTTAATTTAGAAATCAAATATCAAGAGACTTCTATGCTAAGTTAAGTTATATTATGCTTAGAGTAATCAGATATACACTTAAACTATAAAACAGATTATTAAATGAGCGTTGTGTGCTGTGCTAAGTTATGTTACGTTAAGTTTCAGTAATTGAGCCCGAAATTTCATACTGGGTACTAAAGAGCCACGAGAATATATTTTCGAATGATACTCTTTACTCTCAAAATATGTACAATATTTGCAAAGCATATCTAAATAGAATGAGATTGAGTGAGAGTAAAATATTAGGCAAATAGAATATTCCACTCATTTCTTGTACAAAACAAATTTCATACATTCGTTTTTTCTCATCAATTAAACGAGTATTTGAGAGTACTACGAGAATTTGAGAGTACTACGAGTATGTTGTATGTTGTAATTGTTGTTGCTTTTCATAAGAGGCACTGATGATTTGTATTACTACGTCTTGCCGCGTCATGTTGTCTCATCTACTGTATTTTTTGCTTATATGTATTGTAATGTAACATAGAAAAGCAAAACGAATATTGAGAGTACTCTCAAATGTTTTACTTCCATTTGCAAATGTTGAGATTCTACTAATTCTATGAACACGAAACATACACTCCATTCCATTTCTATTTTATTCTATTTTTCTATTTTATTCATTCTAATTTGTATTTGCTCAGAAAGAATGAATGAGAGATTTTATTCTAATATCAATAGAGTGTTTTGTAGATGCAAACGAATATATTCCTGCAGCACTCTAATAGGTACCATCATGCCCATTGTTGCATAAACTCTAATTGGAAGAAATTTTTTTTTTTTCAAATTTTGAATCACAAATTCCACCACTGTAGACCAGATCTGAGAAACGTATTTGACATTATTAAATTTAATTCTTCAAATCACTTAGTTTTTTATAATTCATTGTTAGCTCTTGATGAAAACTAGTTTTTAGGAAATGGTATTGGAAATTGGAGCAGAGTGGAAAGTCTTCTAAGACCCTTAGATGTCCCTTTATATCGCCGCTTTTGACTTTGAAGATGCTTGTTATAATCTTAGGGCAGAGTAATGAAATGTTGTTTTATATTATAATGGGAATATGTTGAAGGATAATGTATCAAAACTGAGGCTGGGCACAAATTATTCTAAGACCCTTAGATGTCCATTTATATTGCCGCTTTTGACTTTGGAGATGCTTGCTAATCTTAGGGCAGAGTAATGAAATGTTGTTTTATATTACAATGGGAAAATATTGAGGAATAATGTATCAAAACTGAGGCTGGGCAAAAAGTCTTCTAAGGCTTTCAGATGTCCCTTTATATCGCCGCTTTTGACTTTGAAGATGCTTGTTATGATCTTAGGGCAGAGTAATGAAATGTTGTTTTATATTACAATGGGAAAATATTGAAGGATAATGTCTCAAAACTAAGGCTGGGCAAAAAGTCTTCTAAGACCATTAGTTATCCCTTTATATTGCCGCTTTTGACTTTGGAGATGCTTGCTAATCTTAGGGTAGTTAAAAAAAAATATTATTCTACCTTACAATAGGATGCACTGGGATGTTTAAAAGTTTTGCAGTTTGATAAATTTATATTATGATTAAGAATGCCAAGGGACCTTGAATTTTATATCTGAGGTGATTGTTATATTCAATCGTTACACATTTAAGTCTAATTTATACTTACGCGTTGTTAATCGATTATTCCCCCGAAACCAGCCGACTTGTGGTAGAGGTCGTGTGTTTCGTACCACACACGCCGCTTTCAATGTTTGACGCTCTTGCATAGGACCAACTACGCTGCCATTCTTGATGAGATCACCTTTCTCATCCAATATCACAACCTCCGTGGGTGGCACTTTAGTTCGGACATTTTTGGTTTTTTGTATATTTACGATTCCAAAGAACGCCAATAGACACACACACACGCCGCATACGATAAATATGGATAAAAGCGATGATGATGATGATGATGACGATGATGATGATGTTGTTGATGTTGATAATATCGAAAGTTATTGAATATATGTGATGGGTTTATTAAACGTTGTTTACACATTGATTGAGGATATTGTGAGTGTGATGGCGATGGTAAGTGTGTGTGTGTGTGTGTGTGTGTGTGTGTGATTATATGTGTATAGAATTGTGATGAGTGAGCATAAATCCAATGGATGTTATAGATGTTGTTGTTGTTGTTGTTGTTGGTGTGATGAAATGTATCGATTCGTTATTGTTGATGTTGTACACATTTTCGAAGGTAAAAAGCAAAATGTAAAATTTTATGAAAAAAAAAATAATAATAAACAAAATAAATAATTAATATTTATTTTATATAATTTCTATTTTTATTGTAAAATATTTTAATATAACAAATATACAAATAATGAATTGAGTCAAAGAAAAAAAATTAGTAAAGTAAAAATATCAACTTAATAAACAAAATTAATTAAAACTCATTAATCAAGGTACATTATAACTAAAAATTGTAATTAATTTATTATATATATATATATGATGTTTTATTAATTTACCAATATTTTCTACGTTTTTTGTAGGAGAACGTATTTTGGAGTTATTTTGTTAATATTATTTTTTATTTTTGAGTGTGTGTGTGTGTGTGCGTGTGGGAAAAAACACCATTTTATATTTATACATAGTTGCAAATGATTCAATTATTATTTTAATATATATGCATTTTTCCATTTTTATATTAGTTATTTCATTTTTGTTTTTTTTTGCATTATTCCATGATGATGTTGACAAACGAACGAGTGAGCGAGCGAGCGAACGAACGAACGATCGAGCGAACGAGCGAGCATTTGTAGTAGTAGTAGTAGCAGTAGTAGTAGCAGTAGCAGTAGTAGTAGTGATAATGGTAGTACATAGTAGTAGAGCAGGTGGAATGGGATTGGTCAAAAGTACAATCAGTTAAAAAAATATACAAAAAAAAAAAAATAAAAAATTTAAAATTAAATATGCATTTGTTTTGTAAATCTATTAAGAAAATATCATTATATTTGATAATGGAAAAAATGAAAAATTTTTAACTGAAAATTAACTCATTTTTTTTTTCATTCATTTTTCATTCTCAAAAAAAGCATTCATTTATGCAATTGAAATTTATTATTTAAAGATAAATAGAAAATGCCAAACATAAATAATGGGGATGCACAAACAAAAGATATGCTGCAAAATTAGATATTTTTAATAACTCAATTGTGATGTGTGACGATGATGTGGTTTTGTTGTTGTTTTTTTATTTTTTATTTTTCGGTAACTCATTATTGTTGCTTTATTTAGAAATGCTGAATTGTTTGACGATTTGGGGTGATTTAGGCTTAAAGAAAATTAAATAGAGGCGTGACACATTTGCTTGTTTTATGAAATAATTTTCTTTTGTTCAATATTAATTTGAGGAATTTAAAATACCGGAAAATCTGCTAAAGTCTATTAGGGTAGGATTTATACTAAACTGCCCTACTCTAATATACTCAAGAATACTCTAGTCCATGATGGGGTGCACAATAGTTCTAGGGTCGCAGTGTAATACAACCCTCTGATAATAATAATAATAATAATAATAATAATAATAATAATTTTCAAGCCAAATATGATCAAATATCGGGTCAGTTATGGCACTTGAAAAAAATAGTTTTTAAATTGCGATCTTATATGGAAGCTACAATAAATAGTAAGCGTCGCTGGCCCATTCCTTGTGAAATTATTACACGCCAGCATATTAATTTACCTGCCAAGTTTTGCTATTTAAATGGAACACTAAGCGAGTTAGAATGGGCGAAAATTTCAAAATATTCTGCGACCTTGTATGAGAGCTATATTAAATAGTAGGCGTGGCTTGCTTATTTTTTGCGAGCTTATATTGCTTTACAATATTAATCTACATGTCAAATATAGCTGACCTAGATATAAAACTGCCTTAGTTATGGTGCTTGAAAATTTGAAAGAATATCGCAACTTTCTATGGAAGCTACAATAAGTAATGGGCGTGGCTGCTCCATATTTTTGCAAAATCATTACATAACCCACTATTAATAGATGTGTCAAAAATTATTGTGATATATGTAATATTAGACGAGTTGGAGCTGGATTCAATTTTTTTCAAATTCCGAGTTTAATCACTTTGATTGATCTATGAGGGGTTATAGTTGGCAAATAATGCTCATATTCGATAGATAAATTATTGTTGAAATATCGAAAAAAAATGTCTTCAAGTTATCGTGCACTTTCTAAGCTCTCTCTCTCTCTCTCTCTCTTTTTCTCTCTCTGTTGCAGACGCATTTGTTAAACCCAGCTTGACTTTTACAAATCAGACCTTCTAGTGGACTTGTCTTCAATTGAAGTAAAGATCTCACTTGATTCAAATAGAACTGAAATTGTTTAAGGCTGTACAAAATAAAGATTTAACACTGAATGACATTATAATAGGGGTCTTGTGGATGAAGTACACCCTGCAAGACCGCTATTTACATCGAAGTGCCTAGGGCTTGGGATGATTTTTCTTTTTGTCGAAATATAGTTTCCTTCTTCATAAAATCTTTCATAAGTGGTAATATTGTTATTATTGAAAATAATTCTAATACCAATTTTTAGAAGAATAGAAGATTAATTGAAGATTAATGTGGTGACAGAGAGAATCCAGTTGTAAAGTCATACTGAATTCATTATGTTTTATAATCATATGAATTCCGTTAGTCAGGCTTAGAAGTAACAATAGCTAATGTCACTCAAAGAATATTAAAATTGATGAATTGATGGATCGAAACGCCCATTTATAGAAGGGAAATATTTTTGGTTCTCAAAACAATAGGTTAGGTTATGTGGCGGCCCTCTCTCTAAGAAAGCACACTTAGGCCAGAAAGGCCCATTGTGATACTACAGAGCTTCTCTTCGAATACTGTTGTGCTTGTTAAATTTGGACAACAATAGGAACTGTAAAGATAGACACAGATCTCAATCAACAAAAAATCTCCACTCTTGTAAGGGTGAACACTGGGCGTTGTCTCATCCGTATGACATATTTTTATGTGTTTTTACTGCATTTTCATATTATGCTATTCATCTGAATTTGTTATATTCTAATACAAAATATTTCTTTTAATAATTCTCCTAAACTTCATTTCTCATATTAACAATGAGTTACCATACTACATGCAAAGAACGAAAATTAAAAATTATAGAATGACAAATATGAACAGAATAAAATAAATTAAATGTTAGACCAATCAAATCAAATATTACATAAAATATGTAAAGCATATAATGTCATGAACATACAATACAATAAAACAACATATGCCATAAAAATGCAATAAATCAATCAAAGACTTACACATGTACATAGACGAGTGAACGAACGAACGAATGAATGAACAAACGAACGAACGAAGGAACGAACGAACGAACGAACGAACAGACGAACAAACGAGCGAGCAAGAGAGATTGATCAACAAAAGGTTAATTGCAGGATTTTGGATATAACATTAATAAAATTCGATTTTTCGTTTACTCATAATGCTGACAGTGATAGTGGTGGTGGTGGTGGTAGTGGTTGGTGTTGGTATTGGTGTTATGGTTTTGAGCTGTTACATTACGAGCACATACATACATACAATGCAAGGATAATGCAACATGCAACAGTAGGTATACATATATATGAGCATATGGATTATACGTCAAAAGCCATTCATTATATCAGGAACAACATGCAAAATTTGTGTTTGAGTGTGTTTGTTTTTCCAAAGAGAAGCACATATGTTTGGTTTAGTTGTTTAATATTAATTAGCAAATTAGAATAAAATATTTGTAAAATATTCATACATAAGAAAATAGAGCATAGTTAAAGAAAATTAAAAAAAAAAATCAATCAACAAGATATTTCAAAAGCAAAACAACACATGCCAACATAAAATATAGAATTCAAAAATATAATAATAATAATAATAATAATAATGAAATAAAATTGTACTTATCGCTTACCTAAAACTTGTAATTGTACACGATAGCCATTGAAATTATCACATGTTTCGACTGGTATAAAAAATGTTGTATCACATAGATAGGTATCCTCATCAGATATTTGCAAATCCTTAATTACTAATCTGAATGGATTTTGATGTACTGTCACACTAGAAAAATTACGAAATTCAAATTTCCAAAAAAAAAAAAAAAATTATCATAATAAATAGTTTAATGCTTAAAGCTATAACAACTCTTACCGATCCTGAAATTCATCAGTGACACTTGTAACATTACTGTCATCCAATAGCATGGCGGCAATACGATCATCACCTTTGAACCAATTAATTGAATGTAATTCACCACATTTCTCTTTATCCACAGGACATGGTAATACAACTGTTTTGCCCTCATGTTCTTTTATGATTTGTTCTGTAAAGATAAAGATAAGAAAAAATTGTTCAAAATAAGAAAATTTCATCATTAGTTTTATAAGAAATAAATAGGAGAGATAAGAATTCTTTAGCATGTCATTCATTAGTGTGTTTATTTTTTTTTAAATTGAGAAAATATGTAGCATACTTTTGGGCATATCAAAAGATGGGATTATTATACCTATTTATTATTACATTGTTGTTGTTGTTGTATTATTAACCCTTTTATGCTGGAAAGTAAATAAAAATCAGATCTTCATTTACGCGAAACAATATTCGTATTTCAAGATGAAAATAAATTTTTGATCCCAATTTTTTTTTTTCATATAATTTGATCCGATTATGACAAATTTTCATATAATTTAGGCAATATTTCCGATATTTTCTAGTTTTCTAAAGATCTCATTTAAATATCTATGCTTCATATTTAATATATTTTTATGAAAATTTCAATTTTGTAGTGCTCCCCTATATGGGGTACGCAGCGGATAAGTATGCTGTGCCAAAAGTGTAGAGAAGAAAGAGTTTATGTGGGACAATTATATATTTGAACCCTCTAAAAGGGCGCTCTGAGAACGATAGAAGTGAATTTATCAAAAGTTTATGAAAATATCAATTTTATAGCCCAGCCCCTATAGGGAACGCATAAAGAGGGTAAGTATATTCGGATAATATATTAAGCAGATAGAATTAATAGGGATCACTCATACACTTCACCACTGTAGGGACGACTACTGGGCACTTATGGGGTGCTTTGTCGATTTTGAAATGATTTTAAGCTGATTGAAGTCTATGACAGCCCCTCTAGAGAATGAAGTGAGAGGGTAAGTATATTTGGATTATATATTGAGCAGAAAGAATTAATAGGGGTCAGTCATAGACTTCACCGTTGTAGGGACGACTTCTGGGCTCTTATGTGAATATTTGTCGATTTTGAAATGATGTTAAGTTAATTTAATATGACAGCCCCTCTAGAGAGTGAAGATAGAGGATAAGTTTGTTTGGAGAATATATTAAATAGAAATGAAACATGAGGGTAAACCAGATATTTTGGTCCTCTAGAGATAACTTCTGAAAATCTGTAAGGATATTTGTCAATTTTTTTCTGTTTGTTAGAATTTTCATAGAAGTATTCAAGTTACTTTCGAAAAAAGCCAATAAAAAAGTATAACCCACAAACCGAACAATAGCAGATTTTCTAAATGCTATTTTCGAATTTAGCCAGTTCAGATATATTTATAAAAAAAAAACTGAAAAAATGATGGGTAGTATTAGAAAAAGAACAAAACGAACTTCAATCACAAATGTCTCTTCGAATGGTGTTAAATATTGGACATCGGTACGATGGGTTTTATTGAGTTAATATAAGCCCTGCATAGAATCTGAAAGCAAATGTTGTAAATCATATCTATTTTGCCTTTTTTATTCATCATAAAAAAAAAACTAACTATGCCAGTAGATAAGCCGCGTAGTTACATTTTTTTTTTTTTTTGGTATACGCAAATCTTTTGCATATTCTTTGCTAGTTAGAATTCACTGTCTTTGAAAATTTCCATTCAAATTGCGATAAAAACTTTTGCAAGTTGCAATGTTTGTCTTTTTTCCGTCTATATTTATCTATTATATGTCTATCTGTCTGTCTATGTATCTGTCTGTTTGTCTATGACTCTTATCAATGGTTGACTGTATCGCATGTCAGACAGTTGGTCGAACATTTACATGTTTTCTATTCAATTTCCATGCGTTCACTTGTCTCGTTCTCGATCTTCATTCACCACATTCATGAATGAATGTACGTATGTTTGCCTCTAATCTAACACATATGAGAAAGCGTTAGTCATAAATTCAAAAGGACTCTTATTTTTTTTTTTTGTAATATTTTTATTTTGTCCTTCTTTATTTGATTTGTTTTTCTTTTCAATTTCATTTTTTTTTTGTTGCTTCTGCTTCATTCAACGCAGGCAAATGGAAATAAATGCGCAACAGCATATTTTGCCACTATGAATATATGAACGTATAACATACACATATTGTACAATTGTATGGTATTCACATAGAAATTTTGTATTCAACTTTCAAGTCGTATATTCCAAAAAGGATATGACAACTATGTATATAAATATGATTGTGTGTGTGTGTGTGTTGGTGGGATCGTCGCACTTCTGTTGAGGTGAATGTAAGCAAAAATGAACATCCTGATTCAATTTGCATAAAGTTTACTAGATTTTTTTTTTTTGTTCATTTCATTTCAATTTTTTTTGTATTTTTTCCATTCTATCCTTCTTCATTTCAATCATCTTTACATTGAGCTCATTTTGTATTTTGTCGTACATGTAGACGTCGACCGCAGATAAGCCGTAGGGAGAGAAAGAGAGACAGACAGAGAGAGAGAGAGAGAGTAAAAGATAGTGAAAAGCATCGTTTTGACTTTATCAAAAAGATAAAAGCATAGGAAAATTGTGGTAAATCTACTTTTAAATTGAAATTAAAGTGGCATTAAATGTGGCTGACTGAATGTGGCTGAGCGAATGAATGAATGAATGAATGCATATATATGAATGTATGCCTAAAAGTAGGCAATATATTATGGTTTGGTTCATTCGACATTGTGCCATCTTCGCAGAATAGAGATTATAATGCATAATAGCATGACAGAGTATGCAAGAGGGAGATATTTATAAGAATTTATAATGAAATAAATCTGTAAGATTTAGTTTACTTGATGAATGTTTTCCTTTTTTCGTTTTTTTTTTTGGTCTCTTAATACTAAAACAAAAAGAGAGCTTAAGCCTAAAAATATGCTAAAATATATATGTAGTTATCATCTCGTTAGAAGAATATCCATTTGCCTTAAGCTTTTGAGTATGCATACATATATCTATGTACATATTTTCAACTACTTAATAGTAAGAGGCAAAGGCAATTTTCTGTTTGTTCTAACTACAATTTTTATTGTTCTCCACGACAAAAGGAAAGGATTTAAAAAGATTGATTGTCCCCCAAAAAAACAAAAAAAAAAAGCAATTAAGGTCATACAAATATTTATATAAACGCATATGCACATATGTTTGCCATTATGTTCTCTTTAAAGATTACGATTCCGCAAATAATGTCCTTGATGTCATTGCTGATGGTTACGTGGTTGGTGGCTGGGCACATGCATGTATGCCTACATATTTCGTAACTAAGTGATTAATCACAGCTATTTTATTGCAATATGATATGTCTCGTTAGAAAATAGTTTTTATTTAAATTCTATTTCAACTTGAAATGGTATTTTCTTATTTTACAAAGTTCTTTAGCATACTTTTAGGAGTGTGCAGATGATGGAAGATTGGAAGATTGATTCAGATGATGCAATTAGTGTGAAGAGTTCTAATGAATATATTTATAATATGATCAAATATTTGAAAATGAATAAGGTAGTTGTACGCTTAAATGTATACTATAATTTTTTTTTTTGATTTTCAAATATGACAGATTATTAAATATTTTGTTGAAAAAAGCTTCAAACTTAATATTTTTAATTCAGAAATTTATTTAATAAGGTGGATTAACAATCTGAAATGACATTTGTTTAGTTTTCTTCGAAACCCTGCTGTCTATTGAATTGCTGCAAATTTATAACCCAGTTCAGCATAGAAAGCTGTTGCACTAATCAATCGTAGTAAGTCAACATTTAGGTATAAAATAAATAAATATAATAATTCCCCCCCAAAAAAAATGTAATTAGTAAATTTAATACAACTATTTCATATATGCCTAAATGTATACTATAACATCTTGTATATTTTTTAATACATCATTTTTTTTTTAACTATCAACAATGAGATAGTTTATGATTTTTTTTTTTTTTTTTTTCTTCAAGAGTTTGGCTTCCTTAATATTTGTCTGAAATAAACTTATTTATCATCATCCTCTTGAGGTCACCAAATACATCAAAATAAGCGAAAACAAATCTCACAATCCACAATTAACCCTCAATGAGATAACATTGTAAGGATGACAATTTTTTATCACCTAGTACTTAATGTTTGACACCTGATGATGATGATATCTTAAACCTATTATCACATATCTGACACCAAATGCCTGATACCTAGTACCTAATACCAGATACTCTGCTACTTTATATCTTTCACCTCTCACCTGACATCTGACACGTAATACTTGACATTTGACACATAATATGTATTATCTGACATTTAGTGTATTACACTTGATATCTATTATCTGCCAATTCCACTCCATATACTACACTCTACTGGTGTAATTTATAATCTGATCTTAAAAGTATGCTATATAAATTGCATGCCAACGTAATAAAAATCACTGCAAAATATACAACTCTTTATTGCTACATATAAATACGAATAGAATTATGCAATTATGCAATAAATTTATTCACTTATATGTATATAAACTTATTTATAACAAATTTATAAAATAGAAATCAATAAATGATTATTTACGCTTAAATGTATGCAACAAATTTTATACACACATCCATAAGTCGATGAGATGAGGCAGCAAAAATCAAAAGTATTATTGTTATTGTTGTATCAACGTCCATTTCGATTTGTAATAATTTTTGTTTAAATGTTATATTCACTTCATAAAATCTTTACACATCATTTCATATTTATGTCATATGACCGCAAAAACTGTTACGAGACCAAATAGAAATATGAAGGGTGTCAGTAATCGTTATATAGCTACTGCTACATGCTAGCTACCTACATATACTTGTATAAAGGTACAATGGCATGACTCTAAAAGAAATCCATTGCAAACTGAGCACATACATAATCGTATATAAAAAAATCTCCTTACAGTCGGCTGGGGCCGACCAAACTATACCCTGCATATGTAGATTTATATATAAAAAGTTTACTCGAATATCCAACTTTTCTTTTATTTCCACTTTTCAAAAAACAATTTTTGCATATACTACTAATTTACACCCGAAATATGGTTGACTTTGACGAAGTAAAAGGATTTTAAGATAATTCCGAGGCTTAGTATGGGAGCTATATAAAAAGTGGGCGTGGCTTACCACTTTCTAGTAAATCCAATTAATTTTTCAATGTTAATCCACACCTTAAATTTGGTGTCCTACGTTGAATAGTTTCTAAGTTATGGTGGTTAACATTTTTGTTTAATTTCCTCAACTTTGTATGGGAGCCCCAATAAGAAGTGGGCGTGGTACGCTGATTTTTCGCCAGATTATTTCCGACTATGATATTAATTTAAGTGTCAATTATGGTTATTGTAGACATAAGATTGCCTAAGTTACAGCTGTTTCAATTTAAAATTTGTATGGGGGCTACGATAAACACTGGGCGTGGTGCGCCCATTTTCTGTGAGCCTAGTTGCTCGTACAATACTAATCCATACCCTAAGTCTCGTTGTCCTAGGCTAAATGGTTTGTCAGCTATGGAGCTTAAAATTTTAGTTTAATTCACTCGACTTTGTATGGGAGACCCATGAAGGAGTGGGCGTGGCACACTGATTTTCTGCCAGATTTTTGCCGACTACGATAGTAATCTAAGTGTCAATTATGGTTATTCTAGACAGAAGATTGTAGAAGTTACAGCAGTTTCAATTTAAAAGAAGTACAGACACTTTGTATGGGAGCTACGCTAGAAAGTAGGCGTGGCTCACCCACTTTTGGCGAGGTTATATAGTAGTATAATATAACTCTATGTGCAAAATATTGTTGTCCCAAGTTGTATATTGTGTGAGTTATAGCAAGTTAAAGATTTTGAAAATTTCGAGGTTAGTCGCTTTGAATGCTTGGTGTGGGCGTGGTTATTGACCGATCATGCCCAATATCAATCCCCTCCGTACCCTTGGATCATAGATTACTTATGCCAAATTTCATCGAAATAGCTCAATATTTACTCAAGTTATCGTGCGAACCAGCCAGGTGACAGACAGACGGACGGACGGACGGACGGACGGACGGACGGACGGACGGACGGACGGACGGACGGACGGACGGACGGACATCGTTAAATCGAAAATTTAATCGACGCTGATCACGAATATATATCCATGTCTATATCTCCGGAGATTCCTTCAAGTGGACACAAACATCTGACCGAAATGAATATACCATGCATATTGCATTATGCAGGGTATAAATATATACCTACTATCCACATTATTAGATGATTGAAACGAGATGGTGTGAAAGAGACTGTAACACATAAATATAATAATACAATAATTCTTAACAAACCAACAACAAAAAAAAAAAAAACAAGCCTGTACAATATAATTTTAAATTTATGCTCCATTTAGAATGGACACATCATATAATATATGATGAGTCTGCAAATATTACTAGTATGGGGCTTTATGTAGATAGGTATGTGTGTGTGTGTGTCCTATTTTATTTTGCCTTTAGATTCGTTATTCGTTATTGTATCATATAAAAATATACACTGATATATGTTATGTAACTACTTACATAGGAATAGTTATATAGTTGTTGTTTTTGTGTGAGTGATTCTATTGCGCCTGAAACTATACTCTAATGCACAATAGTAAAGCTTATCAAAACTATTTATACCACACACTCATACAAATAAAGATAGACGCACACACACACACACAAACACATAATATGAAATATCATAGAGTCATTCTCGTTGCAGTTGGTTAGCTTCTGCCTGACATTGGTATAGTGGATATCTGTCTATCTATTTGCCTTATGGCATATTAGATTATCTTGCAGTTGATCAGTTTTTCTAATATACTACGAGTATATACGATATGTAGTCGTAAACATTATTTCTAACATATATTCGTATTTCTATCCAATATTCGTACAATATTTATTCGCATCTTTTACTATTCCTTTTTCCAGCTTCTCTTATAGTTTCTTCTTTGCTTTTTCTAACTCAAATATTTTTTCAATTTTTCTATTTAGATCGCAGCAGCTGAGTAGAGGTGTATGGTTTAGTGTAATATATTTATTCAATTTATAAAATTGTGTTTTTATATTTTGCAAAATTTGAACAGACATCAAGTGAGATATTCAATTTTTCAACTATGAAAATCTTAAATAATAATATTAGATAGAATAGAAAATAGGAAGAAAAATTAAATTATATAGTATACATCAGTAGTAAGGTGGAAATTTTTGAAGATAGTGGAACATAAACAGGATATATTGAAATAAAGCAAGAGTTTGATATTTGCTTTGAGTTTATTGCTCATCTATTTGGTAGTCAATATATTTGAAAGAAATTCTAGAGCTTTGATTATATACCCAAATATTTTACAAAACTCGAAAAAGTTTCTTATCGACTCATTTCTTAAACACCCTGTATATATCTATGGCAAAAATGAGCATATATATCGTATAATCCAATTTCATCATAAATAATAATGCAATACTAAAGAGTTTGCTCTCATCTCTAATCGTAACAAACGAGATGGCAAAAATCGAGTACACAAATACGAGTACACAAAAATAAAGTTGCCTCCGGTTATTATTATTATTTTTTTTTTGTGGTAAATTTCATCCATAAGCAATGTCTTAATATTCTATATGTTTCAGTATAAGTAGCTTTTGACCTCTGTCCAACCACAGTGGTGAATTGTGTGAATTGAAATGGATGAACATAGGTAGATTCATTGAATATGATTATTTATATGAAGAAATTGATGTGAGGGAATATTTGGTTTCATCAATTTTTAGTTTTTTCTTTTGATTTTCTATCCATAGAAATTACGGTCAAGATGTAATGAGTTTTATTAGAGTATTTGGAGTATTTTTAAAATGATAGCTTATAGAGTGGTTTAATATTACTATAAAATGGGATGCTACTAGATATTTATGTTATATAAATTTAAAGTATTATTTATTTAATTGATGAAAAATATATATATGCATACATATGTATATAAGTTTGCTAATCAGTATGTACGAATAGGAATAGAAGGTCAAGAGTTGAGTATAGTCCCATTCTATGTCTATTCTATCTATTGTACACTCTATAGTGATTAGAATGTTTTATATATTTTTCTTGTAAGCAGCATATAAACTTGAAAAACCATCAACATACTAGTTTTCTTAATTACCATGGAAGCTTTGCTATCTGTTTGTCTATGCCTTTGACTTTCTGTGCCATCTCTACGTTTACATAATTCGCACGGTAAATGTGGTAATTAAAAAGGAATTGTTCTAAAAATTGTTATATGGTATTATTTTGATTCATGAACGGAAAAAATTGTATCCAGGTGGACTTGGGATCAAAATCACAGATACCTCCTATATAAAAGTATGCTATTGAATGTGATTTTTACCACTTTTTACATGAAATTATGAAGTTATTCAGCTAAAAATTAGTGTGTATCATTAAATTTACTTATTGTGAGCCTTAATTAAAAATAAGCTAAATCAGATAAAAACTCAACCTTCCTCCCATACAAAAGTATGTTGTTAAACGAGTTTTTTCATACTTTGAGTATGAAAATATAAAGTTATCAAGCTGAAACTCTACATATATTATTATATTTATGATTAAATGAACTCGACAGAAAATTGAATTAATTGGATGATATAAAAGCTTACCTCCCATACAAAAGTATGGTGTTAAATGTGGTTTTTCGTACTTTGGGTGTGAAAATATATAGTTATCAAGCTGAAACTCAGTAAATAACATTATATTTGTTATTAAATAAACTCAACAGAAAAGTTTATTTATCGGATGAATTAAAAGGTTACCTCCCATAGAAAAGTATATTGTTGAATGCATGTTTTTGTACTTAAGAGTACGAAAATATTAAGTTATCCATTTAAAACTTGGCATACATGAATGAATTAGATAATTAATAGATTTTATCAAAAATAAACTGGATCGGAAAAAAACCACAACTACCTCCCATATAAAATTATGCTTTCTTATGTATATGTTCACAATTTTTGCACGAAATTATTAGAGTTATCAAGCTGAAATTGGGTATGTGTAATTAAGTTTAATCGACAAATGAAGCTGTAAAAAAATGGATGTAAATTGATCAAAATCACACCTACCTCCCATATAAAAATATGTGTAGGATGTGCTTTTTTCGCACTTTTTGCATGAAAATACAAAGCTACTAAGTTGAAAGTTGGTATATGCGACTATGTTTGTAAATGAAACACTCAAAAATGGGAAATTTCGAGTCAAAATACAAAATTATGTTTTTAAATTTAATTTTTTTTACACATTGCTCAGTAAAATATAAAATTAACCAGCTTAAACTCGCCAAGCAAGTGTATTCATTTTAGTTATAAAATCAAAAAATATCCTGCTGTTGAAATTTGAGCTCAGATGTGGATGAAAACAAAACAACAACAACATTTTCAGCAGTGTAAAAGACAAAAAGGTAAAATCATATTCATTCTACTATGCAGATTTCTACATAAAAAAAAAGTCCGAATATTATATTCGGAGCTAAAAAAAATGTACCTTTAAAACAATTGTTGACCTCTGACCTTAGACTTTGGTATTCAAAAAAAAAAAAAAAATAAAATATAATAAAATAAAAATAAAGAAGCAATTTGATCATTTCGTCCCTGAATAAAAATTAGCTTCATTAATTGTCTTTCTCCTTGTCAAAGTTCAAAGCAAACGTTTTTCTTGGAAATCTTTTTCAAAGGCAAAAACTTAAATATTTACGCAACAAAATAATTGTTGAACTTTAACCTTAGATTAGATTAGTCAAAAATGAATGGAATTTGACTATACTGTCGAAGACGAAGGTGCACACACACACACATTCATTTATTTGTCGAATAGCATACCGTTACTAAACCAAAGTGTAATAAATTGGCATATTTGCTTCAGAGATAATTTACAGATGATATGAAACCATTCATCTTTAATAAGCCATGTCGGTTTAACTAAGCAATACTTATAATTATGTGTATGCAAAAGAAAGAAAAAACCTGAAAAAGGATAACAGTCTGAATTGAGAATAGAAATAAAATTAAATTATACAATTTTCAACATAAATTTTGTGTGTTAAAATCAACATGAATTTGTGGTATGGTCGACAATGACGATGATAATGATGATGATGATAATAAAATACAACTACTCATAAATACATATAGTATACTCGTAGATGTACGCATGATGATGATGATGCTTACAGATGAAAGTTGAAAGAATTGAAAGAAGAAACTAACTAACAAACTAACTATGAATACGTATAATGCAATTGAAATAAATTCTTATCATGTCCATTTTGAAACCGCATGTATCCGTTGGTGTATAACACACACACACACACACATACACACACACAAAACTGCTGCTCATGGCTCACTCATCATACACTTTTGGCTCACCCAAAACAGATAACTAACCGCACATTGTTGCTAGTACATACAGAAGTATTTATGTATTGTATGTACACACATACATATACATATTAGTATACCGATCTACATATGTATCAAGTAAAACGAACATATTTAACACAACCGCAAGGCCTCAGAAATAACAAGAATGTCACTAACAGTCAGTTGAACAACAACAACACCAGCAACTAGAGCAACATTAGCAAGAGCAAAAGACTTGCATGCGTTGCTGTTACAAACGACAGAATTTATCTAAAAAACAGACAGACAAAGCTAGCACAAATGGGATAAATGTATGTGCTAAATATACAATATATTGCTTTTGGGGAAAAAATATCGGATAATCGTTGCAATGAAAAAAAAACTCTTGACTCTTTAATAAATTTATGATTATTATGAAAGTATTTGATGAAAAACAATTTTTACGCTGAAAATTTGTATATCAAGAATGCACACTAAGGTCTGCTCATTCTTCCATTGGAAAAGTCATTCAAGATAAATATAAAATTTAATGGGGCTAAAGATCTACCACAAGCAGTTTCGGATCATACGAAAAAAAAATAAGACAGACTTCTTCAATTCTAAAATGGTAAAGGGTGCTGCGCACTCAGAGTAGTCTCCTCATACCGAACGGTGTCTGGAGCAGCGGTCCTTGTTATAAGCGAAAAAATTCCCATAGACTTGTTAGCTGCGGAACGTAGACAAAAATGGGAAGGAAAGAAGATGAGGCTACCGGGCATAAGCCCTTAAGAAGCGAGACGACAAACCATAGAGATGTGGCATGCAAGATGGAACTGAGCGGAAGGTGGACAGCGAAGTTAATACCCGACCTTAGAGAATGGACTCAAAGAAAATACGGTGAAGTAAATAATTACCTCACGCAGTTTCTATCCGGTCATGGCTATTTTAAAAAATATTTGCATCGTATGGTGAAAACGTGGACCAACCACGATGTATATATGGAGACACAGAATTTGATGACGCACAACACAAATGTGAACGGTGGAGTAATGAAATATATGTGCTAGAACGGGTATGCGGTAGCAAACTTTGTCGAAGACGTGCTTCAAAAGAAACGGCGAGAAATGGAAAGAGTTCCTGAACACCATCCTGACGTAACATAATACTGCTACGACAATTTGCAGATTTCATTCTGTCAATAGATGGATGGATATATCGTGGATATATGGTCAGTTTGATTACTTACTTTATGGAAACAATATAAGGCAATTATAGGCATTTGCAAAGCATTCAAATGGTTGCCACAAAATTCGAATATACAAATGGTAGCTTCTCTCTTAACATTACAGAAGATAGAACTTCGATTTGTGGTCACTTTACTCACTTGAAGTTTCACAAACAATAACAAAGGCAAAACTGAAGGTGAGGTTGTCGATGGTATACCATACTTTTGATGGATCCAGAAAGGGATTTGTTACTTTAAACACTTCATACAATTAAAATAGACAAATGTGGCAAATGGACCAGTTGTTCTAACGGTAATGTCGAATCACAAATAAATTTAGTGCTTTGGAAACACTGAGAACATTTGAACTGCTCGAACATCTTTCTGCATTAATCCTATTGTCATAAACAATTGCCCATCGTTGCTACTCTAAATTGCTTCAGTATCTTTAGTATCCCTAGTTGGCACAAGGTTAACTCCCAAAAAAGGGTGTGTACCTAATTTGATTCAGTGAAGTTGACAATATAACATGGGGATTGTAAATACTTTAACGTAGTTCGGTTGGGAAGCTTTGCTTCATCAGCGAATTTTCTTTTTTTCTAAGAAACATTTGCTGTGAAATTATGTCGCTTCAGTTTGCAAGCCATAAACTCTAAAAATTCCACAACAATATGAAAAAATTGAATCAAAGTGAACGACGAAATCAGAAATATTTGATTTTTAAGTAATTTTTTTTGAGGAGGAACTCGAGACCGTCTCACATCTGCTGGATACCTGCGCTGCTTTATGCAAAAGACGCACAAAATTCCTGGAATTATACCAGTTAAATGACTTAGCCCCCCTATCAGTGCTTGATATTAGCAACCTTCTAAATTTCGTCAAAAGTTCTGGTTGATACGACGTATTTCTCTGGCTTACATGTGCCCACCAGCCACTCTAACCAAACCTAACCTAACCTAAGTTATTTTTGTTCACAAAATAATACAACAATAGCAGCTTGCTCAATACTCTTCAGTATTGATATCATCAAATATTTAATTAATGCACGTTGATTTTATATTAACACAATACTTTTTCCCCAACTCAATATATTAATAGTACCTACTACTATATGTACATACAAACATATGTATACATATTGACACAAATAAAATAAAATGGCAAGAACAATCATCAAGCATTCAACAATAAGAATTGAAAATGCCAAAAGAGAAAAGGAGTGAGAAATTAACTTGGACTACTACAAAGACGTCGACGACGACGAAGACGACACATTTGGCACATGTTGCCGGCTTAAAGCTTAAGCATAATGACATAGACATGCCATATATAAAAGTTTAAATATGCACATACACATGTATATACGAACACATACACACACATACACACACCGACAAATTCAATGTCAATGTAATGACAATGATGTTGGTGACTTCCGTTGTGAGCGACGAATGCCCGATGTTGTTCTTTTTATTATTTTCTGTTCGTTTTATTCGTTTACTTTGCTTTTCTGCCTGCTCTCCTAAATTGAACTGAATGCAAAAACACACACACACACACACACACACACAAATCACTCTATGCTCTATGACAATGACTTATCCTATGAATAGATTGTAGAAATGGACAGACAGACAGACAGAAGGATCGACAGACACAAACACATAATAGTATATGTAGTTTTGTTCGGTAATTCACAGTTGTACAGTTTTCGATTGAGGGTTTGGAGTTTTGGGTGAGATTTGGTAGTGTGTGGTAGCTGTGTGGTAGCAGAGCTGTGAGTTGATTTGTACTACAAGATAGAGCAGAGATATCTTCAAGCGAAACCGAAAATGTGAAAAGGAAAAGTTTTTTTGCCTTCATCTTCTTCGCTTTTGGCTACCGGAAACGGAAATAGAATTATAAAGACTAAAGTAAAGCAACAACAGCAAGGAATGAGTCGAACGACAACGACACATTTGCAATGTGGCAAAACAGATAAGAACAGGATGATGGTGAAATGGAGAATGTAAAATAGGAAACCCAACGAAAAGAAAAAAAAAAACACAAAAAAACCCCAAATAGAAGGCTTAAAAGCCAACTACTAGATGACATTGATGATGATGACGATGACGATGACGATGGTGGCAATGCGGATATTTTTCAAAGATATACGGTCGAGCTGGTAATTTTATATCAAAATGGTTTGGGGTGTGTAATATTAAGAATATATTTCGATGATTGTCTGTATGTATTGTGTGTATGTGTGTGTGTAGTATAAAGTAAAGGACAATAAGTGATTTGCAACATGGAAAGGTTTTAAATATGAACCAAAAAAAAGAGAGAAGAAATTTATGAACACAAAACCGCACCCACTTCATATATCTCCATATCTAGTATATAAGCAATAAGTTTATTTTTTTTATGCGCTACAGTGCGCTAGAATATGCCTTTCAAATATTCTATGTTTGCTCTCATAAGTTGTTCCAAAGAAAAGGCTGTAAAGGCGTATTACATGGAAGTGAAGAAATAAAGATTTAGTGAATAGAGTGGAGGGGAGTGGAAAATGAAAATCCCACCCAACCAAATCATAAAAATAAAGTACGATTTACGGCCATTGAAATCAAAGTTTGTTGCTGCTTGAGTTGATTGCTTGTATTTTTTTTTTTTGGTATAATGTTCTTCACAGTCTTGTTGAAGATTTTGGGTTTCAACCACTTTTTTTTGTCCTTTGCACTTATTGAAGGTAGTTGATGTCATTGCTGTTGTTGTTGGTGTTGTTGTTGTTGTAACTGGCAATGCTGGTGTTAAATAGTTATTACTTTTGTGATTGTTATAGTTGTTGAAAATTAGACAAATAAAATGCAGTATTGTTTGTGGTTATAACTTTGTGAATTCATAGAATAGAATCCATATATTCTTCTTTCATTCCACCACCACCACTTTACACATATACTCGTAGAATATATTGTATGTAAAAGCACAGTGAATGAATGAATACCGTGCTAAAAATTATGTGAATAGATTTGATCATTTGTTGAAATTAGTCTAAAATGTGCTAAAATGAAAAATGAGGTGATAATTTTTATTTAAGGACTCTTCTATCATACAAACACACATACACACATACACATACACAATGCAAGATATGAATAGTATAATTGAAAAGAGCTCTTCTAGTGGTTTGGAAATGAATGTATATACATTGTATAAATTTCCGATGAAGGAAATAATATCATTGTTATAAATGTTATGGTGAAAAGTTATGTGAAATTTGTGAAATTTCTTGCCACATAAATGATTGTGTGTTTTGTCTTTTATTGTAAAATGGATAAAAATTATAGCATATTCTTTGAGCTTAATTTTAGGTGTGTCATTTTTTACGATGGATTAATATTAAGACTATTGAATTAATATTGAGACAATTGAAAGCACATTTATATGGTAAGAGAAGATGTTGATAGAAATTTGTCATTTAGATTTAGCTGGTTTGGTACAGAGACGAGACAGAATAATGGAATAATGGTTTAAAATCTTTCTTAGGAAAAAATATTATATATTATTGATCAGAATAATATATTAGACTGATCATGAAATATATAAATAAAGATATGGGCATAATTAAGTGAAAATAACGCCAACCTCCCATACAAAGGTACACTTTGGAAAGGATGTCTTCAAAATATGAACTTAACACACTGAAGTTTGTTATTATACACAATAATTACAATGTTCAAAATGGGCTAAATCCGATAAAAATCACATCTACCTCCCATACAAAAGTATACCATTGAATGGTGTATTTTCAAAATGTTCGCATCAAAATATGAAGCTATTACGCTGAAATTTGGTGCAGATATTTTTTTTTTTAACTAACTGATTGCTAAATTAAAAATTATGATGCATGGGATCAAAACCGCACATACCTTCCATACAAATTTATATTTCCATATGCATGTTTTTACACTTTTCACGAGAAAATCTTAAGTTATCAAGCTGAAACTAAGTATATGATGTTATATTTATCATATAATAGACGTGTTCAAAAATGAGCTGAATCTAATAAAAATCACGCCTACCTTCCATACAAATTTATGCTTTAAATTAGTATAAATTTAGTATTTTTTGGCATGAAATTATAAAGTTATCAATGTGAAACTTAGTTTGTGCTATTATATTTACTAATTAATAAATCTGTTCAATAGTTATCTCAATCAGATGAAAATCTCGCTTGCCTCCCATACAAATGTATATTTCCACATGCATGTTTTTACAATTTGCACGCAAAATTCTAAAGTTATCAAGCTGAAACTAAGTATATGATGTTATATTTATCATATAATAGACTTGTTCAAAAATGAGCTGATTCGGGTAAAAATCACGCCTATCTTCCATACAAATGTATGCTTTAAATTAGTATAAATTTAGTGTTTTTGACATGAAATTATAAAGTTATCAATGTGAAATGCAGTTTGTGCTATTATATTTACTAAATATTAAATTTGTTCAAATGTGAGCTCAATCAGACAAAAATCACGCCCAGCTTTCATACAAATATATATTTCCATATGCATGTTCTTCCACTTTTCATGCGAAAATCTAAAGTTATCAAGGTGAAGCTAAGTATATGATGATATATTAATCATATAGTCGACGTGATCAAAAATGATCTCAATCAGATAAAAATCACGCCTACCTTCCATACAAATTTATGCTCTTATCAGTATAAATGTAGATTTTTTGGCATGAAATTATAAAGTTATTAATGTGAAACTTAATTTATGCCATTATATTAATTAATTAATAAATCTGTTCAAAAATTAGCTCAATCAGATAAAAATCACACCTACGTTCCATACAAATTTATGCTTGTATACGTGTGTTTTCATATTTTGAGCAAGAAAATACGATTATATTTAGTAAAGAATTGACGTGTATGAAAATAGATGGAATCGTATGGAAATCTAAGCCTTCAGCTCATATAAAAATGTGTCCTTGATTGTATTTTGCGAACGAAAAACTAAACCTGTGAAGGTGAAGCTCGGAAAAACACATTATTTTTGTCAACGTGCATATGGCGCATTTTTGTGAAAACCACTCATGACTCCAATATATAAGTCACGTTCTTTCAGGCTCTAGAATGACTAAGATTCGGTATTACTGATTTCCAACATTCCAGATTTTGTTTGATTGTATTTTACAGACGAACATATAAAGATGTACGGTTGAAGCTCGGCGCAACCTATCTGTCAGGGTATATGGTGCTTAATTTCTTTTTTCTTTTATTTTATGACAATTAAAAATTTTTTCATTATATCACCATATTCAAATTGTCATTACATCTTCATCATCCCATATGCTCTTTACATTTGATAAATCAATCTAAATAGAAATCACTTTTTTCCCCCGAACACGTTGTGATTCCACTTTAAATAGAAATATTTGAATTTTTCTATACAGATTTTATAAATATTTATGAGCGCATATAAATAAATTTTTTATATATGTTTGTCGATGTTTATATATTGTCTACCCTTAGGCGCATTAAAAGCATTTTAAATCACAAAAGGGCCAGTCTGTGCGCAAAATATAAACACACACAACATTGCTGGCTTCATACCTTTACAAATATGAGTATTTTCTAACCTACGACCATTCTCTATTTTGCAAAGCACTCTCTCAGACTTATGCTATTTTAAAATCTAATATCGATTAATTGATTGATGCTGAAGGTAGATGTCTATGAATAGCAAATGTGATGTTGCTCTTGTGTGCTTGTACATTTTATTTAAATTCAGCATTCTCGCGCGTATTTTCTTAGTCGTTGTTTTTTTATTTTTTATTATTATTATTATCGTTGTTACATACTATGCACATTTACTTAAATTGATTGAAAGATGGAAAAGAAAAAAAAAAAGATGTGAAGTAAAAAGGTATCTCATCAAAACATGAAGTATAGGTATAGTGAAGGTGAAGGTAGACGAGAGAATAAATTGATTGTATTGCATATAAATTTTTTCTCTTTTTTTTTTTGTGGGACACGTACAAATATTCATTTTGCGTTGATTCATTCATTTTTTCACTACGCAGACATATATATACTTAGTACAATATACTCGTATAGTTACTCGTATATTCAACGCCATAACACAAATCGCTGAGGTGTAAAACATGTTATCATCAATTTTAATAGAAAATTTTTGTTGCTCTTATTATTATTATTATTATTATTATTTTTTTTCTCTCTCTTCCACTTGCTCTCATTGCTATTCATCTGAGCAAAAATAAAAAATAAAATGTATAGAACAAATATTTTGCATATTTTTAGGCGAATATTTTTGTAGTCATTTTATAAGTCGAGTGACGAATATCAAAATCGTTTCATTACACTTAGTGGTTTTTCGTTTCGACAAAAAAAAAGAAAACAATGTATTTTACATACGTCTGTTGTTTATGGCATACTTTTAGGTGCAATCTCCAATCATAATGATCAATTTGAATTTCCAAACAAATGCGATAAACACCATCAAAGAGTAATTTGTCAAACCAAAAAAAAATTCCAACATAAATTTTGATGAATGTTAAAATATTGTAATAGAAGATGAACAAATGTGAAATTTATTTTCAAATTAAATGCACGCATACACATATGCCATGTGTGTGCATGTCACACAGTTCATTCTTTCAGTCATCATTCATCACAATGAATTAATGCAATATTTATGTCAGTAATGAAAATGTGTAATTGAAATCATCATAAAATCGAACAGAAAGCATAATATAAGGTGCAAAGGAAAAGTACGAGAAAAAAAACATAAATATATTTTTTATTACATACTTTTAGGTGCAAGTGTGTGAAGAAGTTTTTTGATATTAGCATTAGTAAAGAGTAGTACCATCATAAGCAATATTTCCGGCATGCGCATATGTTTTCTAGTTTGGAATTTTATTATGCGAACGCTATTGCTTATTGTTGATTATGGTGACGACCAGTATTTATTGCATGTTCAATAAACTTGTGTTTGTATATGCTTGTGACCATTCTCATCATATATATATATATATTGATATACTATTTTATATAGTTAAGTAGCTAGTCAATAATGAGCTTCATGTAGCGGTCATAAAAATTAAGCAATAAAAATAAGAAATTGTAATGGTCGCCATTATGCCAGTTGTGGTGAGTATTAATGAGAAATCAATAAAGAGGAAATTTGATATTTTTTTTCTGATAACTTAATTAAGTAAGTGACTAAGGAAGAATTTAATAGTATATTCATATAAATTTTCGATGATGAAAATATATGAGAGAGATACTGCAGGTGTTAATGATATTAATTGCATTCTTTACAAATAGAAATGGAGCAGATAAATACATTAAGGAGATAGGGAAGGAATTTTATAGCAAATAAATTAAAGTAAATTAAAAAAAGCTGACAAAAAGATTGGCTAGTCTTCTGCCAAAGACATATTATTAATGGGATCAATGTAAAAATGTACAAATTTATTTGTTTATTATTTTTTATTATTTTCTACACTTCGATGACACTTTGTGTTGGAATTGAATTACATATCTGGGTCATTCTTCTTTAAATCGCACAACTTTCAGGATTTGATGTTTGAGATTCGGTTGAAAATACATGGACACATGTATATACGATGCATTCATGTCAAATATAATGTTTTTCGTTTGCTTGCTGAGCTACTACAATACTTCACTGTATAAAACGACCGCAGTGTGGTGTCGTTCCATATATTTTTTTGAAAAAAATGGAATGAGTTGGCGTAGGGCTTAACGTTTTCGTATATAATCTTTATGGATATAAATCATGAAAAAAACGAAATATAAGCTTGATCGGCTTATTTTAAAGCATACCACCCATACAAACCTAACCTCAAAATCGCCTTAAAAATGCCATAAAAAGTGCACAGATGAGTATATGACTCCAAAATTTTGTTCATATACTTATAATAATATCGTAAGTGAATGCCTCAAAAATAGTCGTGATCAGTTTATTTTCAAGCATACCTCCCATATAAACCTAACCTCAAAAACGCCTTAAATATGCCATAAAAAGTGCTGAAAGATAAGAATTTTTAAATTTCTATATTTATAATAGACTTTTGCAACGAAAAACATTGAATTGATTTTAAATTATGTGAAATTATCTATCCAACTCAAGCTAGTAGAACCCAAGATATTGCAATTTCAGTAACACAGAAATGAATAAAATTTTGTCATTTTCCAAAATTTTGACCTAATGGTATTCCACTAAAAAATTTTCAAGAAAGTATTGTTAAAAAAGTTTTCGGCCGAATGATAAATATTTTTTTTGTCAAATCTGTGCGATTTTTAAAAGAATGACACTATTAAGTTGGTCTTTCAATGGAACTTGAATTATCACAATTAATTTAATAAATTTCTTTATCTTTAAGGAACTTACTACATGATGATGATGATCATTTTAATAGAAAAAAAAATACCAACATGATTTTTATTTATTTTATTATTATTACTATTATTATCATTATTATTGCTTGCTTCATAAATCTTCTTATATTAATCTACTTGCAAACATTTGCATAATCCTCATAATGCATATTTTTTTTTTGTTTGTAAGTGCAAAATATAAAAATCTCCTTACAGTCGGCTGGGGCCGACCAAACTATACCCTGCATATGTAGATTTATATATAAAAAGTTTACTCGAATATCCAACTTTTCTTTTATTTCCACTTTTCGAGAAACAATTTTTGCATATACTACTAATTTACACCCGAAATATGGTTGACTTTGACGAAGTAAAAGGATTTTAAGATAATTCCGAGGCTTAGTATGGGAGCTATATAAAAAGTGGGCGTGGCTTACCACTTTCTAGTAAATCCAATTAATTTTTCAATGTTAATCCACACCTTAAATTTGGTGTCCTACGTTGAATAGTTTCTAAGTTATGGTGGTTAACATTTTTGTTTAATTTCCTCAACTTTGTATGGGAGCCCCAATAA
Organism: Megamerina dolium; assembly: GCA_963854835.1. Taxonomy (NCBI): domain Eukaryota; kingdom Metazoa; phylum Arthropoda; class Insecta; order Diptera; family Megamerinidae; genus Megamerina; species Megamerina dolium. Next base: position 11,327,387 of record OY978528.1, read on the forward strand.
GAAGTGGGCGTGGTACGCTGATTTTTCGCCAGATTATTTCCGACTACGATATTAATTTAAGTGTCAATTATGGTTATTGTAGACATAAGATTGCCTAAGTTACAGCTGTTTCAATTTAAAATTTGTATGGGGGCTACGATAAACACTGGGCGTGGTGCGCTCATTTTCTGTGAGCCTAGTTGCTCGTACAATACTAATTCACACCTTAAATCTCGTTATTCTACGCTGAATAGTTTGCAAGTTATAACCGGTAACATTTTTTTTAATTTCCGCAACTTTGTATGGGAGACCCAAAAAGGAGTGGGCGTGGCACATTGATTTTCTGTCATATTATTTCTGACTGCCGTGTTAATCTAAGTGTCAATTATGGTTATTCTAGACAGAAGATTGTAGAAGTTACAGCAGTTTCAATTTAAAAGAAGTACAGACACTTTGTATGGGAGCTACGCTAGAAAGTAGGCGTGGCTCACCCAATTTTGGCGAGGTTATATAGTAGTATAATATAACTCTATGTGCAAAATATTGTTGTCCCAAGTGGTATATTATGTGAGTTATAGCAAGTTAAAGATTTTGAAAATTTCAAGGTTAGTCGCTTTGAATGCTTGGTGTGGGCGTGGTTATTGACCGATCATGCCCAATATCAATCCCCTCCGTACCCTTGGATCATAGATTACTTATGCCAAATTTCATCGAAATAGCTCAATATTTACTCAAGTTATCGTGCGAACCAGCCAGGTGACAGACAGACGGACGGACGGACGGACGGACGGACGGACGGACGGACATCGTTAAATCGAAAATTTAATCGACGCTGATCACGAATATATATCCATGTCTATATCTCCGGAGATTCCTTCAAGTGGACACAAACATCTGACCGAAATGAATATACCATGCATATTGCGTTATGCAGGGTATAAAAATACATACAGCTTTTTAATTCTAATGGAATTTTAAAATAATTTGTTATTATTACATTTATGGATGTCACGAATTTAATAGCAAAATGCATAATAGTATACTTTATGGCGCATTTATAATAAAAATCTTTTTTATGTGAAAATATTAAAGCTAAGCCATCTCATGTAGAACATGAGATGTGATATAAATAGTATATTAATTTAAATATGAAATGAACATATTTGTAATATATTTCAAAGTGTTTATGAACATTTAAACACAAAAATTATGGCGATTTTAAATAAGAGTGAAAGAAAAAGTTTTATTTTAATTTTTTTTTTTGCGAGTACTCTTAGCCTTAACATTATAAAATTTCCGCATTGCACATTTAGAAATATATATTCAAAAAGAAAACCATCATAAAAACTGTACAAGTCTATGGGACTAATATATGGAATATAAAATTTGAGTAAAATAAATGCCTAAATGTCGTAAAACATATATTATTTTGATATATATTTAATTATTCTCGTCATGTCTATATATTTGCCTTTCATTTTTTCACTTTAATTTTTGGTCTCATATATATATGAGCATGTTGAATATAGGTACTTATGATGGTGCCCTGAAAATTATGCTATAAAATATGTCAACACAAGCTGTTACATTTTCATCTCAAAATTTAATTACTAGCAATTGTAACACATATAACAATTAAATATTACAATTCTACTAAATATTCTACACACACATACACACAGGCACACACTAAACTAATCGTCATTTAGCGACCCTTTTTTGTAGTTACGAGTACATCTATATGCACATAAGACTGTATTTGAGGGCTCAAACTCAATTTTATTTTGATGTAATTACATTTACACCCTTACTATAAACTATAAATTCACACAAAGATATATTAACAACTGAGTGTTTCTAATGTTCATAATTTGACTTGAATACAAGCTGTGTCAAATGGTTCGAATAGAAATATTCTTTTAAATTTCATATTTAGTATATATATCCTTAATGATATTATTACTTACATTCTTAGTTAATAAGCCGTAAACATTTGAAATTATATGACAATAAAAGCAACGTTTAGAAAAGCGAAAAGGCTAATATGTATTTACAAAATAATTCTGTAAATAATTGAAGTCAATTTTTTATGCATTCATTACACGAGGCATTTATGGAGCTGAGTAGGAAAATTCCTCAAAACATTACATATTTATTGAAAAATTAAAGATTCTGATATGGTTTCAAATAGAAAGAAAGGTCTATAGAATTAATAAAATGCAAAAAAAAAATGTTAAAGACTTAACTTCGATAATACCGATACTATGACAATCAGCTATACATTGGAAAAATAGACTTTTCTATGAGGAGTAGGCGTTGTTTTCGTTTAGATACATTTATTTTTTAAATGAGACCATAACTTACTAAAATATATAATTGATGTACCAAGCTTCAACTCCGTAGCTCTGTGATTGTTTCGCAGAGTCTTAAAACTCACATACAGACACATAGTTTTGTATGGGATGTAGGTGTAGTTTTCATCCGATTCCGTCAATTATCAGAATTATCTAATCACTGATAAATATAATTGTATATGCTAAGTTATAGCTTGATAGCTTTATATTTGCGCGCTAAAGTTGAGAAAAGCTGCATACGAAATCGTTTTTTCATTTGGAAGGTATGTGTGATTTTAATCTGATTTGGTCTATTTTTACATATAATTATTTGTTAGTAAAAATATTAGTATTCACAAAATTTCAACGCAATAATTTAATATTTTCGTGTGGAAATTATGAAAATCTACTCACAGAAACAGGCTTTTGTATGGGAGGTAAGTTTAGTTTTAATGCGATTTAACTTAGTTTCTTACCAAATCGTTCACTTTTGAATATAATTGTATGAACTAAATTTTAGCGCGATAGGTTAATATTTTCGTGCATAAATTATGAAAATATACTTCCAGAAACAAGGTTTTGTATGGGAGGTAAGTGTAGTTTTAATGCGATTTGGCTCATTTTCTTAGCAGTTGGTTCATTATTATATATAATCGTGTGAACTAAATTTCAGCGTGATAGCTTAATATTTTCATGCATAAAAATGTGAAAACATACATATTGAAGCATAATTTTATATGGGAGGTAGGCTTGATTTTTATCCGATTTGCTCTATTCTCAAGATGATACCTTTGTTAGTAAAAATAATCATATACACCAAGTTTTAGTTCTATAGCATTGTATTTTCGTGCACAAAATATGAAAACAAACATATAACAACATATATTTTTGTATGAGAGGTACGTGTAATTTTTATCCGATTACATCAATTTTTAAACATCTTTTTGCTGTGATGAAATAATTATTCTCATATACCAAGTTTTAGTCCTACAACTTTATATTTATAATCACAAATTACATTTTTTTTTTGTGCTATGCAACATATTTTTGTATGGAAGGTAGGCGTGGTGTTCATCTGATTTTGATCACTTACGAATTGATAGATTCTTTGGTGAAAACAATCGTATGTACCAATTTTCAGCTCGATAGCTTCACAACAACGACATTTGTCGCGGAAATATACCAAGAAATAAGACTAAATCGATTCAGATTTTGATTCTGATTACTAGTCGATGTAATTTTTCCATCTCTTTATGGATATTACACATGAAAACACCAATTAATTATACCCTTTGCACTTGTAGTGTGTGATAAAATTGAAAAGTGACATAATGTACCCCTAAATATATGCAACAATCTTGAAGCCTTAGTTTGAATAGTTTCTCATTCAACATTCTCATTTAAGCACTAATAAAACACTTTGCAGCTACAAACAAGCAATATAATGAGTCAAATTATTATTATGATAAAAATTAAAATGTTCATCATAATGCATACTTAAGTATATACACGTATAGGCAGTATGAAAAGCATCATAATTATCAGCAATTGTTGATGCTTTCCCAAAACATGAGACAAAAAAAAAAAAAAAAAAAAAACAAAGACAAAATATTAACCTAAACAAAAATATTTGTATAAAAACGTTTGGCATAATTTTTTTTTGTTTTCGTTTACAATAATGACAGCAAGGCGACAATTTTATAATAAACACCATCAATTGTATCATCATCATCATCATCTTCATCATCACTATAATTATAATTACAAGTATCATTATAGCTGTGTTTAAAAAGGAAAATTTAAAAAGATGATATAAAACTGACAAAAATATAATTAGATTCGTTTTCGTAGAACAAAAATTTGTCGTCACCACACTAATATTATTGCCAACAGCGTTAATTATGATGAACCAGCCAGTCATTTTAATGAATGAGTTCATTTGAAAGCATACAAAATCATACACACACACACACACACACACACACACAAAAGCTGCTGTACCAACTGTTGTTTGTATTATGGTTTATAGAGAAGGCTTTCATTGTTTGTTTGTTTGTGTTTTTCTCATCATCAACAACAAACTGAAAGTAATATGAGTAAATTAAAAGTTTATTTAGCATAAATACATACACGAGAAGTACACTAAAATGTATGTGAATATTTTAAATGATGCTGTATTTATTTAAGAATAACTCGTAATTGACTTTGACCTAATTTAGAGATCAAATTTGTTAGATGAAGTTAGAAAAACCATCCATAGGATAGAGTCATATGATCATGCATCTCTTTCAGTAATGAAATTGTTTTTTTTTTTTGCGGAAAGAATTGCCAATCACTAATCTTTGTCAACGTTCAAAATCAGTAACTTTGGAATAAAAAGCAAAAAAGTTGCAAGGGAAAATGTGCTAGTGTAGTTTAGACACCATATCCTTAGGAATAGAAGTCAGACAGACAGTCAGGCTGCTATCAAAGCACTGAACTCTCTATTCAGGTGAAATCAGAACTGTGGTGTGCGAATGTTTTGAAAAGCTGACTAAATTTGGTGAAAATAACCATAACCAATCATGAATCCTTTGGGTTACAGGATATATTGGAGTTAGTGGCAACGAGCTGGCGGATAGGCTTGCCAGGAAGGGAGCAGCAACACCCTTTGTAGGCCTAGAACCCTTCTGTGGTCGGGGCAAAGGAGCTTTATCTATGCTAATTACAAGGTGAGGAGTGAAGAATCAGAAACACAATCATACAATCATACGGCCAGCGTCGTCCCAATCCAAGACACTTTTAGGGACCTATAGAGACCTAAAACGACTTGAGGAATGTATCAGTTTAAACAAGAATAATATAAGAATCATCACGGAAGGGGGAATCCTCTCAAATGAAACCTGCCGACATTGCAGGGAGAAGAATGAAACTACAAAATATGTGTTTGAACCATGCCCAGCACTTATGCACAGAAGTAAGAAAAACTTTGGGGCATTTAAAATACCGGTAAAATCTGCTGAAGTCCATTAGCGTAGAATCTATACTAAACTTCCTTATGGAAATGCTGAACTTAGAGAACTCTAGTGACTCTAGTCTAGTCTAGTCTAGTGACTCTAGTGACAATAGACCTAGGGTAGTCTACAAACTACATCCAATTGAGCATCTGATTTGGTTAATTTTAAATGTGAAATTTATATAGATAATTTTTGAATTCATAATTAATTAAATTGACTATAGAGACTATGCGATGGCCAACAATTTTATTATAAAATATTTATCGAATTATTTCTTAAAAAAAAAAAAAATAAACATATATTTAATCTAAACTAATTATTATTGTATTCACAAGTGTATATGTTTAATAGAAACGTTTATATTTTTAATGTATTTTTTCTCAAGCTATTGCTTTCATTTTTTTTCTTTGTTTTTTTTTTGTTTATTTTGTTTGTTTTTAGTTTGAGATTGAACAAATGAATTTATAAAATCATCATTTCTACCACCGATGAGTAGTACCCCCATGAGTACAATTAAATAATGTCGTATGCAATCATAACTAATTCTCTTACCTCCCACATATAATCACTCATTGATGAAATCAGCAAGAACAATCTAAAGTTAAATAAATATCAAGTATGTACATGCAAACGTTTAGTAGTTCAAATGTACTAATGTCCGATGACACAGTCACAGCAGAAGCAAACAACAACAATAATAACAATAATGACAATTTCTTGTCACTACAATTTTCTCTTTGTTTTTTTTTTTTGTCTTGTGTTAGTTTTTCTCTTTTTTTTTGTTTCTTTTTTTTGTATATCTTTTTATTTGCTTGAAAATGCTTAGAATTGCTATGTTTTATTTCTCAATGGGAATTTTGCACACGCCCCAGATTTACGATCAGAATAATACATAGCTATGGCAGCAGCAAAACATACATACAATATATACTCATATATCTAAAAGGGCATTCACACACACACACACACACACACACACACTCACACACACATGTTTCGATATATTGGTCACCTGTCAGTAACTCTGTCTGTCTGTCTGGCTGCCTGTCTGACTTTCTGTCAGTCTATCCTGTCTGTTTGACAGTAAATGAGTCTGTCCATCCATCTAACCACTTGTCCGTTCATTTATCTATGCTTATATCTATAGTATATACGTACACCCTTACTCGCTCACTGAATATAATGGCATTTTTAAAAGTGCTTATCATGTCTGTTGACGACAATTGTCCTTGTCGCACATATCAGTGTTGTTATTGTAGTTTTTTTGTTTGTTGATTATTCTCCTTTTGTGTTACAATTTTAATGGTATTCGTGTAGTATGATGTACTATGGCTCTTATGGTTCCTCATAAGGTGGTTGATATGGTGTTTGTTGTTGGTCGTATCGATGGTGGCGATACGAAGTGATGATGACAATGATGATGGTCCTTTCTATTGTATTATAAGTCATTCTCATGACGATAATTATCAATATCAAATGATGAGAGTGTGTCTGCGTCTCTGTATGTGATTGTCTCTCTCACTCATTCATCATGATAATCATTATTGGCTGTGTGTTTATGTACACAAAGGAATTACAATGTGGTATGTATGTATGTATATGTATTTGGATATGGGCGTCTATATGTATAAAAGCATTGCATTGAAAATTGATCAAATGCGGGCATCTTTATACAAATTTGCAATTTAAAGTAAAATTTTGTTGAGTTCACTTCTTTTATATTTTTAAATTTTCAATATTAAAGATTTTTTTTTTTAATGTGATGGAATAATAAGCATATATTTCGAATGGATAATCATTTGTCATTAATATATGAGTACATTAATATTTAAATTGCAAAATTTTCTCTTATTTAAACAATTTTAATTTTTAGCATATAATAAATTGCAATTTTAATGGGATAAATCATATTTTGAAATTAACAATTATTAAGAATTTTTAAATATTTAATTCCTTTGATAAAAAAAAAGAAGAAAAGATTCCCAAAGTTTTAGAGTGAAGCATTTGCAAAATATTATTATCTTTCAAATAAAATTGAAAAATTTTATATTAAAAATAGAGAATAAATTTCCTTATGATCAGAATGATTTAATATTTTATAAGAAGTATTATTTTGATCGAAAAATTTGACCAAGATGATTCAATTGCAAATAATCGTACCTTACATGCAAATGTGACAAATTTTTATTGAAAATTATGCAACTTTTGTATGGGAGCATTGTTGCTTTATGAATGAAATGTCTTAAAATTTTCATTCCAGAATTAATCTGAAAAAACAATACGATTTCTAAGTTTTTAGAATAAAACATTGCAAAATTTTTTCAAATTCCATATAATATTGATAAATTTTATTTTGAAAAATGATGAATTTCATATGAGAAATATATTGTATTTTATATTGTGTTATGAAGAGAATGATTTTAAATTTTGCTTAAGAATGCTTACAATGATCCATTGACAAATAATTGCACTTTTCATATAAAAACGCGATTTTTCTTACGCTATGCTATGTTTATTTATTCACATAATAACTTGAAATTTTGTAAGAAATAATGTTTCGCTACAAAAATAGAACTACTAAAATTTTAGAACAAATCATTGAAAAACTTTGGTACTGGTCATACAAATATCACAAATTTTTTTCTTTTAAAAATTCAGAATTTTGAATGGGGAGAATATTTTCCCCATAATCAGATTTACATAAAATTTTGTGAGAAATAGAATTTGATTTAGAAAATTTTTTGATTTCAATGCTTTCATTTATATCTTCTCTCTACAAATTTGTTGATTTTTATTTATAAATATCATTATTTCAAAATTTTGTAAGAAATATTATTTTGGTGATTAAATAAGGTTCACAATGTTTTAGAATATGGTATTGAAACATTGTAAAACTCACCATATAAATTTGACAACAGTTGTTCTTTTAATGAGAATTATGAAGAATTATTATATGGAGACAATAATTCGGTATGAACAGAATGACTTGAAATTTTGTGAAAAGCAGAAAAAAAAATTTAGATTCCAAAATCTCAAAATAATCCACTGACAAATAATGTCACTTGTCATATAAATTTCTAGCGTGTTGATGAATAAATTTAAATATTTAATATATGATAAACGAAATTACTTCAAATTTTCTGAGATATACAATTTTGTTCAATAAATTTTATTAAAATGTAATCGTAGACTTAATTGATATCAATCACTTCTTAGCAAAAAAATGTACTCTAAATCAGAACTCTTCTTCTTGTACTTCAAATCTGTAATTTCAATCAGAATTTTAATGAAATTAATAATCAGAAATATTTGAAATTTGAGCTTTTGCGAGCTTCTATTTCTTCGTTTTCTCTAATTTTAAATCACATTAATTTAAATATTTTATCATCTTTAATTTACAATTTTTCCTATGCAATACTATGCATTTCAAAAGCAAGATGAGTAGATATAGCATATAAAATGTTATAACCCTAAGTGTATGCAATTATTTTCAATATGAATGCAATTATTTCTAATTGCTTAGACAACAACAATTATGAAAAATGTCCAACTTAAGATGAAAATATAATTTAAATTCATGCATAAATATGCACAAATATAAATACATACATACACGTAAGTGTTTGTAAAAATTATTTCTAGATATTAATATACTTAGTTTCATAGTTATACGATAGAACGACCTTCCATATCCATTATCGTAAACGATTCTAGTTAGTTGCATATACATACATATATTTATATACATATGTCTCTACATACATAGATGTTTATACACATATGACTCTCGACCATAATTTAATTTAATTACATTTTCCAAACCCAAAGCGCCTATAAACATACTAAGTACATTATTGTTACTACTTTAAGTTTATGCATGCAATTTGATATGAAAAGGTCACAGCTGATGGAGACACTAGGTACACATTTACATACTATCACCAATGTATGTACTCGAATAACCGTTATATTTTCACAACATTGTTGTCAATTCACTCACTCACGCATACAAACACACATACACATACATATATTCATCGGCACTTCCCCATTCTATATTCTAAATTACACTTGTGGCTTTTTCTCTACTTTATGTTGTGTCTCGGTTGTGTGCCTCGAAATTGTAGTGGAAATTGTATTAAATACTAAATGACAGCATTCAAACCGCAAAATGTGTAAAGATGTATACATTTGGCGTGTATGCATGGATGTATGTATGTAAATATATTCATAGCCAGACTATATGCATGTATGTGTTGATTTGTTGTGAACTCATTTGCTTGAGTGAGTGAGTGAATAAATGAGCTTGTGTGTGTGTGTGTGTGTGTGCATCTGTGGGTTAGTGTTAAAAGGAAAAAAAAGGAGTAATTTGATGATAAAACCATAAAATTTGTGCTCACTGATGTTAAGTATAGAGAGTAAATGAAATGAAAAATCCATTCAATTGAGTTGGGGAAAAAGTATCAGCAGATGCGACTGAAATTAAGTAATAGGTGAATAAAATGGAAAAGCCCTTGGTGAACGATGCAGATCCACCAAAATGTTCATTGTTCATAGTTGTGGTACTGATTGTGTGGTTCAATCGCCTTCGAATTGGAAATTTTTATGACAAATATGCACAAGGCACATGGTCGACACACCAACCAAACCGTGATTGTCTTAATGGAATATTTTTCTTATTTCTACAGAATGCCAGAAGAAGCTGCAGTCAATATTTCAGAAAGCGATCAATCTTTGATTTTAATTCGTAAAGATCGAAAGAGAGAGAGAGAGAGAGAACAAAAGTTATGGAGTAAAAAATTGTTTATCAGTCAGATCGTACTAAAATTGCCTCAATTAAAGAACGTATGAGCTGAAAATTGATACAATTGATTATTTTCATCAAAAAAATGAAAAAGTTTATAAATATCTGAAATCGGATGCAAATCACACCTATCTGTCATACAATAATAAGTTGTTGAAGAGGTTTTTTCATACTTTTCGAATGAAAATATAGAGATTACAAATTGAAAGTTGATTTGTAAGGTTATTTTTATCACAATATTAACATATATAAAAATCGGAGTGATTGCATGAAAATTATGCCTACCTCTCATACAAATGTATGCTTTCGTATGGATGTTTTCACATCTTGCGCGCTAAAATATAAAGTTATCAAGCTTTTATTAGGTTTGGTGCCACTAAAATTTCTTATAAATAAATATATATGTGAAATTTATCAAAATCAAATAAAAATTACACCTACCTCCCATACAAATTTATGCTTCCGTATGCATGTTTTCACACTTTGCGAATGAAAATATAAAGCTATCAAGTCAAAATTTTGCATGCACCATTAAAATTATAAAAATCTAAGCATATTCAAAAATTGTATGAATCGGATAAAATTCACGCCTACCTCCCATACAAATTTATGCTTCGGTTTGCATGTTTTCACACTTTGCTGATGAAAATATAAAGCTATCAAGTCAAAATTTCGCATGAATCATTAAAATTATGAAAATCTTATTATATTTAAAAATCGTAGGAATCGGATAAAATCCACACCTACCTCCCATACAAACTTATGCTTCCGAATGCATGTTTTCATACTTTGCGAATGAAAACATAAAGCTATCAAGTCAAAATTTCGCATGAATAATTAAAATTATGAAAATCTTATTATATTCAAAAATTGTATGAATCGGATAAAATTCACGCCTACCTCCCATACAAATTTATGCTTCGGTATGCATGTTTTCACACTTTGCTGATGAAAATATAAAGCTATCAAGTCAAAATTTCGCATGAATAATTAAAATTATGAAAATCTTATTATATATTCAAAAATCGTATGAATTGGATAAAATCCACGTCTACCTCCCATACAAACTTATGCTTCCGTAAGTAAGATTTAACACTTTTTGCACGACAGCATAAAGTAATCAAACTGAAACTTGATGTATATGATTAAATTTGCTAACAATTTGATGTGTTTCAAAATTGATGGAATATGATGAAATCCATGCCTATCTCTCAGACAATAATATATTCTCGACTCTACTCTAAGTAGTAAGATATGAAGTTATAGAACTGAAGCTCAAAATTTAGGAATAATATTATCAATATTCGCATTTTTTTCTTTTTAATATTCAATTTTGTATAAAACCTACGCCAACTCCAGTTAATGCATTGGAAGCTGAAGAAAGAATTCAAAAAAATTCATTCATAAATATAAATCATTAAAAACAGTAGGTAGACCTCTTAGTGAAAAGTGTGTAAATAAAATAATTTCGCTATATTCACCAGCCATATGTAGCCATATTTATTGTCTTTCATTTGTGCCCAAAACTTAATGCAATACCTTTGCGCATTTACCCTAGAGAATTTGTTTTTTTTTTTTGTCACAACTCACCTTCATAAGGTGAGATTTCAAAGCTGTTCTACAAACAGATGATTTTATTGAGTTAACAGCTCTATCAAAACTGTTCTCGGCAAAAGTTTATTAAACTTAAAAATTTGTATTCTTCTTGTCATCAGTTATCCTGCTGTTAGTTCATATACTACTTTCTATATGCTATAGATGATATAACACACTCACCTTTTGAATCAAATATATATAATATATAATATAGATATGCTTACGTATCATGGACCTTTATATTGTTAACAGAATATACAAGTGTAATAATAACAACAACAACAACAACAATAACATATTTTTAGCTACCTAGTACATGACCCTCAAATGTCCTTAAAGTGTCAGACATCAAATCAGTCACAACAACAGCAACAACAACAACAACAACAACAACAACAACAACAACAACATCTGTAATAATAACGAAGCAAACGAGAGCATAAACATTTTTTATTCTCCTTACACTTTGTCATACACAAATCGGAAATAAGAAAGATGTTGAAGAATGAAACAAAAAAAAAAAAAACAAACACAAAAATGAAATAAAAATAAAAATAAAGAAATAAATAAAAAGCACAGCATGAGCAAAAGCTTAAGAGAATGTGGAAATAAAAAAAAAAAAAAACAACGAAAAAACAAACTTTAAATGGATATTGGGGGGCCCCCCGTCAAACAAATGACGACAAAAGCGTTATATTCTGTGTAACAGTATGTAATGGAGTTACATTTTTTTTATATAATTTCTGGTTTTTTCACTTGCTGTGTTTCTTCACTTTACGTGTGTGACAATAGCATATAAATTGTTAACGTTTCCCCTCAACCAACCAATACTCGCACCAACGCCTAAGAGTGCGCCTATTCTATATTAAGTTTATTGCTCTTTTCATTATTTTCTTTTGGTATTTTTTTTTCTATCAACTTACAATATATTGAGTCTTTTTGTTTTTTTGTCAATTTTCATTCTGATATTTGCATATTTTTCCATCGTTTTCACTGTCATTATGAAGTGTTGGCCTGTTGTGATGATTACTTGTATAATACGTTCAACAATAACAAGAACAACACGATGACAATTATTTGTAATTTACATAAAAAAAAAAATATTGAAGTTTAATTTGAATACGAAGAAGAAGAAGATGGCAAAATTTAAGACAAATGAACAAAATATGAAGGAAAAAAAATTCTTTAATTAGATTTTTTAAAATAACATTCTCATTAACATTATTTATTTCATTTATTGGCATATCTTGTAATTAGTTTTCACAAATTTGACCTGAGACAGGTTAAGTTATTCAAGTAATTGTATGTTGAGTTCACAGGGTTGCATTTCGTATAATTTTTTATCCATCTTCTGATGTCAGAAAATGCATAAATTATCTCCAATCAATTGGATGGTTTAAAGAAATTCTTAAACAAATTGAGAAGAAACTTAGTTTAAATAACTTTAGTTACAATAAAATCAGCTATTTTTTGAATGAAATATTATGAATTCAACTAAATAATACCGAAATAATGCATGCGGTCTGAAAAATGAAAAGCAACAAGGCATGCGGATTAGGCCGTACCACCTTACCGCACCTTACAGGCAAATTAAAAAAAGTACGCCGCACACCTTCGAATCGAAAGTATTATTGCAAGCTGATTTCGAAAAAAAAATGTTTTTTTTTTCGCCGAACGTCGGTCTATAAATGCCGAAGATATGACGAAAAATTTAAAAAGGGGACCCCTACTTTCGGCAAAAAAATTAAAACATGTTTTTTAAAGAATTCTACTGGAATAATAAAAATACTTCTTTAGCAAAAGTTCAATAATTTTTTATGAGCTTTAATTTTTGCCATTAGAGTGGTACATTAGGGCGGTAGAAACTGATGTATGGGGGATAAATACTATAACCGGACACTTGAGGTTAATGATCTGATGGGGCAGAAATTGGTCTCCTCGAGACAAAATCATCGATGTATCACACTATAAGATCCGACTGTAAATGCCGATAATATAACGAAAAATTTAAATGGGCGATCCGGGCCAAAAAGGCACGTTTACGTAGTTTACGTAGCTGAAATAACGCCAAATTAATGTGGTTTTGTAACAGGGAAATCAACAGCAGATGCAATCGCAAACGATTCTCATCCTAATTGAAAAGTATCGAACCAAAAAGGAAAACCTGCACATATCTTTTATAGATCTAGAAAGCCTGCGTTTGACAGAGTGCCTAGGGATCTAGTGTGAAACTCTTTGAGAGCAAAAAAACATACTAAAGCAATACATCTGTTTAATTCACGACGCAAATATGCACGCACTGTGATCTCACGTGGGCCTTTTCAGTGAACTTTGGTGTACATCAAGGTTCCGCACACAGTTCGCTGCTTTTCAACATCGTCATAGATCATGGACATCACAGCGTATATTCAAAACGAAACATCCTGGAATATTCTCTATGCTGATGATATTGTGCTGTGATTGAACAGCAATTTTCTTTTTTACAGGAAAATAATTAAACAAATCCTATCAAATCTGAAGTAGCAATGGAATGCGAATAAACGTGAAAAAGACCGAATACTTACTTCTAGCATTCGGAGCACATCGAGCTCCAGTTATAAATAGTTGATCAACCTATAACATCGACCTCGAAATTCAAATACCTTGGTTCAATTATAAATGAAGAAGGAAGTATAGATGACGATGGAGTACACAGAGTAAATACAGCGTGGGTGAAATGGCGCAGCCTGACTGATGTGTTGTGTGAAAAAAAAAAGATGCGCGGGGGCCTGTGATGATACATGGCAGCGAAATGAAGATGCTGCGCTAGTCAAAGTCAAAAATGTAAACATAAGAAATGCTATGAGAGTTGTTCCAATCACAGAGAAACTACAAGAGAACAGACTACGGTGGTATGACCACGTAATGAGATAGAATGAAAGCCATATTGTGAGAAGAGCTATGAATATCAAGGGACCGTCAAGAACAAGGGGACGACTGCAAGCAATCTGGATGAGCACGGTTATGATGGGAAGTCAAAGAGCAACGCCTGGAAGATGTGACAACACAGGACAGCAGATCCTGGTGCCTAAGAAGAAGAAGAGCCGATCCCGCATAGGGATATGGCAAAGGAAGAGAGAGAGAGAGAGAGAGAGAGAGAGAGAGAGAGAGAAATTAAACTAAATATATTCTTCTCATAATGAAATTATTGGCTTGGCAACTAACTAAATGCCGATTTCATATATGAATACTCTTTGACTGTACACATATTTTAGATACATTTTGTCAATATTATAATTTTGCATTTATGAAATTGATGAGCTATCATATTTCGCTTGCTTATACAGCAAATTGCACATTATTTCGTTTAAAAATGATAGTTTGGGGTAAATTTGTATATGAAAACATCTGCAATTATTTCGGCAATTTCGAAGTTGCCAACTCAATATTATTTAATTAACTCCTAACTTACTCATATTAAGTGATATACAAATTTCTAGTAACCACAAAAATACATAAAATAATATTCATCAAATAATGAAAAAAAAAAATAATTTAAAAATGCTTCACATATATGAAATATTTCTCAATTAAAATAAAATGCATATATATAAGTACCAACTACAATATAATAAAATAATTGTAATAATTTGCATATTCATAGTATTATTTTTTAAATGAAGAAATGCATGCAATTGCATAAAAGTCATGTGTACGATACTCATATAAAATATTGCTAACAGCAAGGTACGTACATGTTGGTACATAACTAGTTATGTACAATGCCACAAGTGGTCAAAAGTTCGTTAGAATTTTCTGTATTATTATTTTTCTTTTTCGTCGTTATTTAAATTATGCACCCTTTTTCAAACAATTTCATATTTCATTTCTTGCGATCTTATTCCCTTATTTAAGTATAGAAATATATATAGGTATTATATATTAGGTCAGATCAAAATTAGTAGGGTGAAAAAAAAATGTTGAAAAATATATTTTCTAAGAATTTACTTGGAATTATCGCTTATTTATTATTATTATTATTATTATTATTATTATTATTATTTTTTTTTTTTGCAATATCATTTGTGGGCAAGAATATTTGATACACCTTACTCTATATGCATACGACTAGTTGCTAGTTACTGTACGCAAAAATGGCATATAGAATATACAAGGCATGTGATATCATATGTACCTACCTTTATTTACAATGTAATACAGTCAGTCAAGTATATGAAGAATTATACTTGTACAAGAATGCTATTATATTTACGAGCATATATACTCGTATGTATTTGTATAGTCAAATGAAATTGTACTACTATGTACTATTACATTATACTCACAATACATATTGCAGTTGAAAATATGCAGGTTAAAATGTTACATATTAAATATGAACTCAGGTATGACGACCAACACACCAATAAGCTATGCAATGAAAATTATAATCTACATACAATGGAAATGTTTGCATTTTCTTATGGAAATATCAAAAGGTATGTATTTAGCAATAAATATGTTTAACTCATTAACTTCATTATTTTAAAAATGTAGCAAATACTATGCTGATGTTTTAATGAGCAGTAGCAATAGTTAGAATTAAAATTGCAGAGCTTTATTACTATACAAATGTACGTAAATATAACTAGTTACTTAAAGGCGCTTCTCCACAATCATCCCGCTCAGACTGAAATAGAAAATAAATAGCACTTTAATACCCTCAGAACATAAATACGTTTGGTTTACAGATGGATCGAAGACAGATGAAGGTACAGGCGCCGGGATTTACCGCCCTAATACCTGTATATCTGTTGTAAAGCTGCCATCAAATCTCTCTCCTCATGGGAGTTTTCCTCAATACTAGTCACCGAATGCTTCCTTATCCTGCAAAAACTCTCTATGCGAAATAAGGTCACATTATGTTGGGTGCAATGAAATGGCGGACGAACTAGCGAGAGCTGGCTCGTTTTCTCCACTGATGGGCCTAGAACCTTGCTGCGATATAAGCTGGGCATCGGCCAAAGCTATGATAGTAAAACATTACCCCAACAAATACCTACTACAATGGACAAATTCGCCAGGTCTCCGTCAAGTGAAACCCCTCATCAGCTTTGATGCAGTTTTTGACAGAATTAGTTTTAGTTTAGAACAAACTTACGTCTAATAATCGGCAATCTCTCAGGACATAACTGGTTAAATTACCACCTCCACAAAATAGGACTATCCTCTAACACGGAGTGTAGATTCTGTCTGGAGGTGGATGAAACATTGATCCATCGATTTTTTGCGAATGTCCGGCCTTGGCCAGGCTTCGGCTCAAACACTTTCAGCTAAATTTCCCAACACCAGCAACAATTATCAAAAGTTTGACAAGATCAATTCTATTCTTCATTAAAAACGTAGAAGAGATTCTAGTGTCGTAGACGGGCTTGGGTACAAAAGATCTCATTTGGTCGCAGCGACCGTAATACTTGTGGTTGACCCTCAGAGGTATCAGCTGTAGTGCTCATATCCTCTAACAGACCTAACACTCGATGAACAAGGATTATGTCCTTGCTCCAACGTCACACTCTCTTTTAATTGAATGATTGATACTTAAAGGTATGCTTCTGGCTCAAGTTGGTTGGACCTTATCGAAAGAAAATGTACTATTCGTAATACAATCGAATTATTAGAAAATAAATAATGACATACAAATAAAGGAATATTTTTTGAAAATAATCATTTCAACCAAATATTTGCTATATGTATGAAGGTATATGTAATATATCGTCAAATATTTATAAAATCAATTCAAATAATTCTCTTATACATTTGTTCTTCACACACATATACACACACACACACACAAATATACACATACTCATAATTAATTGCCTCAAGTCCTTTAACTCACTGTGCGAAAAAGTTATTGATATTGTTTTCTATGTACATACAACAACAAAAACATCATCAGCAATAATAACAACAACAACAACGAATGTGATCATATCAACAACAACAGAAATCGCACTTGTCATGATTTATTTCAATTTTCTTACATTACGACATTTGCTACGACTGCTGTTGCCACTTTTTTCTTCTGGCTGTGTTATCAAAACACAAAAATCCATACAAACGTTCTATATGTATAAACATGTATGTAGTCAAACGACATGAGTGGTTCTACACACACACACACACACACACACAAAGGTACAGACACAGAGAGAAAATTAGCAAGGCAACAAGTACATTAGAAACACGCAAGTAAATGCAAGTAGAAGTAGAAAAGTAGAAATTTTTGCTGTTGAAACACACGAGTGGAAATTGAAGAAAAAGTCACAAATGAAAGAAAAAAACAACAACAAAAATGAAATAAAATGTGAAAAAAAAAAGAAATCAAACAAGCTCATAAGAAATGTGCGTGTAATTTTCTACTTTGACTTCATATATATATACATAAGTACATGGTGTGTGTACTTGCCGCAAAGTAGGCAACATTTTTGTACTTTTCGCTGAGCTATCGAAAATATCAAGAGGAAAGTGGTTTGGGTGGGGATGCAATGGGGATTTTTTTCTTTTTGCTTTTTTCATAAGAAGTCAAAGTAGAGTAAAAGCAAAAGTATACCACAACTGAAGACATATAATAATGCCAAGTACAACAACAACAATCTGTGTATATATATTTGTCAAAACGTGTGGCCCAAAAAAAGAAAAGAGGTAGGGACAAAAAAAAAAAACAAAGCAGAAAAGAAAAATGAGACACAAAAGTACGGTGTAAATGTGTGAAATTAATACACGTGTGTGCGTGTTTACTTGTATTCACACACACACACACACACATGTTTGTCATACATATGTACATACATAAATGTTCCTATATATTATTCTTATATTTCCAAGGCTTTTAGTAAGTACTATAATACTCGTTCTCGAACAAAAATATATAAAATACAAAATAAAAGAAACAAAAAAAAAAAAAAATACCCAAAGCTTAAGAACTCAAATAAAATTGAGCTGGAAGGCATACCTTTGCCTTTAGTAGATTGTATGCTGTATGACATATAGTAGTATATGAAAACATACCATATTAACCCCCTTAAACCCATATGAAAATAAACAATATCTAATAATACACACTTTCATGAAAAATGTGTGCAAAACCACGAAGAAAATTTGAGAAAAATTTATGTCTTGACTTTTTGTTGTTCTGGTTGGCAACAACACACAGTGTGTCGTCCCATCCAACCGTCACCATACCTCATTCTCTCCATTGGTGAAGGTAATAAACTTTGCCGCTTATCTTTAACACATATGTATTCTCATTTATAAGTACGTATGCATGGCTACGTATGTAAAAGTATTGTCTGGCGGTAAAACTTCAACAAAATAAATTATTAAGAGAAACCTAAGAAAAAATAAAGAAAGAATAAGAATAATGAAACTTAACTTAGGGTTAAAGGAAGGAAGAATACAATGAAATCAAATTATATTGCTATATGTTGATGTATCAACAATTTTATAACTTCTTTGAAAATTGTATACGAGAATAATAAGATCAATTTCGAGACTCATATATTTATAAAAAGAAGAAGAAGAAAAAACATAGTTTGTGGTATCAGGATACACACAAAATGAGTTTCAATATAAATTTCAAGAGTCGATCTTTGATTTTAGCAGTCCTAGGCCGTGTTTTGGGCAATTCTATTATATTTTTGAAAATTTTCAGGTGCTTTTAAGCATATTTTCTAGGAAAACCTCATTAAGAAGTGATGGTGGAATGTGATTGTGTTCAGAAAAAATTTTGATCATGTAAAATAATAGAGCCCGGTCATACACTCTGCACTTTGGAAGCAGTAGAGCAAAATTTAGAAAAACCTAAATTTTTTAGTGCAAAACCTCAAAATGGCAGTGATAGGAAGCAAGTATGTTCAGTAAAAATGTGAAGAAGAAAAAATTAATAGAAATAGGTAATACACTTTACTGCTTAAGTGGTGAAACATAGGCAATTGTGGGGTATTTGTCGATTTTCATGTGCTTTTAAATTCATTTTGTAGGAAAGTCTACTTAAAGATTGAAGATAAATAATAAGTTTGTTTAGAAAAAATGTTGAATAGTGAAAATTACCCCTGTAAAGGCACTTTGGAACCAGTGAGAGAGTAATTGAAATAACCTCAACTTTAAAGGGAAATCACCCTAAGGAACAGGGATAAGTACAAATTACGTTCAGAGGTAATGGGTGAGTAATAATTTTGTGGCCAGTAATACATTTTCACTAGGCTAGTTTCGAGGTAATTTTAGCTTTTTTTTCGATTTTTGGGTAATTTTAAGTATATTTTATAGGAAAGCCTCCCTAAAAAGTAAACATAAAGAATAAGAATGTTTAGAAAAAATGTACAAAATGAAAAATTAATGAGACTTAGTCATACATTTCACCTCTCTAAGGGCTGTCTAAAAGCGGTTTTTGCAATTTTTGTGACCTAAATGCAGCAATTATTAAACGATCATGCTCAAAATTTGCACATAAGATTATTTTCACCGAAAAACACATATATCCAAAAATGAATATAATCGGATGAAAACCACATCTACCTTCCATACAAAAATATATTGTTGAATATGCATTTTCATTGATTTCATACGAAATATATATGAAGCTAGTGAAGTGAAACTTGTTATTTAAAGTTAATTTTCTTATAGATTTAATATATAAGAAAATAGGTGTAATTGCAAAAGAACCAAGCCTATCTCGCATACAAAAAGTTCGTTTACTTTAAGAGGAATTTTGTTGAAAAATAAATTAAAGAGGAATTTTTGAAAGAAATAATACTTCTTCATATCTACACTAGTACATATATATGGTATATATTTACCAAGTCTCAAAACTTATCTAATAACATAAGTATATACCTACCTACTTATAAATGTTACAAGGGTTTTAAGGTGGGATAGCATCAATTAACCCTTACAGTCACATTGCAGTGTATAGAGTATAGTACGTTAAAAAAATAAAAATACACACAAAAATTACCAACAACAAAAGAATTCCAACTATTAATTGCTGTCAGCAACAGTTGTTCATCGAGCTATTTATTTATTGATGTTGCTTATGGATATTCTATACTATAATATTTAGGAACATTGTATCTATACACATTACTTTAGGGGCATTTCTTTTTATAGTAGTTGGTTTGTTTTGTTGTTGTTGTTGTTGTTGTAATAGTTATATAACAATGCTTAACGCTTCGTTAGTTGGGGTGTAAAATAAATAATAATTTATATTTTCTTAATTTGGCGTATACAAGTATGAGTAACAAAAAATATAACATCAACACTACCTTCAACTGTTATTACTATCGCTACCATCATGTGTTTACATGATTGTATCGCTTTTATTTATTTATTTTTTTTTTTGTTGCTTAAATTTTATTTATATACTATTTTCTCCAACTATTATCCTTTATATAAATAAATAAAAATAAATATATGAGTATATACCTTTGTAGGGGTTAAAAATTGAGTTGAAATGTTTCAATACTGCTCATACTCGCAAATTGAACTCCACACCCATTCGCATGGATGTGTTAATGGCCATTATTGTCATGGTCAATAAATTACTGATGATGATATGAATCATTATAAGGCATTTTTGTGTAAATGGTATGGTCCAATGATAGACTCTTCCTCCTCCTCCTCATCATATATTGTATTGCTTGGATAATTATTATAAAGTGATCCAATTTTATTTTTATCAAATTGACATAATTGATGGATCAATTGATATATGCAAGTAGTGCGTGTTCAAAAAAAAAAAGAAAGAAAATAAATAAATTAATAAATAAATAAATAATGAAAAATATGAAAATTATAGGTCGAATTATTGGTACTCTCATATTTATTTTGGAATTAAACATTGAACAATGAATTCATGAATCATAGACACATATTTCTATAGGATCGCAATGAATCGTATTTCAATAAACTTTTTGTTTAAAATCAATTTGATCAATTAAATACTATATACTATAATGGTTTCAATAAAAAGTTGTTCATACAATAGACAATGTTCCTGTTCCTTTTTGATGAGCTAAAATCGCATTCATTATACGAATGAACACCAAACAACCACATGGATTGTTCGCCCAGAGAGAGAGAAACACCTTTACAATAAATTATATAAATTGTGTAGCATTTGAATTTCAAATTAAACTAATTAACCTGATGTTAGAGTAGTAGTATGATAGTATTAGTAGTCCTCATCATGTGTGTGTGAAATTCAATGAAATCATAATAAATAAGAAGGCATACAAAAATATACACATGCTGTGCTATTGAATGAAATAAATAAAATAAAATCAACAGAAATCAAAAATCAAATAATTATGTATTAAAGCAACAAACATTTAAATAAAATACCATCTACATTGATGAAAAAAAAAATTAGAAATTAAAAAAAAAAAGAAAAAAGAAAAAGCAAATAGTAAATAGCAAAATATCCTTACAAATATTTATTTATATTAATTATATGTGCCTTTTGTATGTATATGTGTGTGTGTGTAGGTATGCATACAAAATAATTCATGCATTGAGAAATATTATAATTTGTTCATATTCGCTGAATTTCTATATAAAAGCATACAAACAAAAAATAATGTTTGAAGTAAATAAAAAAAAATAAAAATAAAAATAAAAAAATCCTTATAATGCTGTGCTCTAAATTAAATTTAATATAGGTACATATATATCTATATATATTAGGTTGGGTCAAATTGTATGAGGATACTAAAGGTCTATTGTACACCCAAAAATCGATGAATAATTCTGGTTGTCTAAATTTGATTTTTCGAAATTTGGATATTTCGAGAATTGAATATATTTTTCTCAATGGTATACATTCAATATGAAGTACATTTTGTTGGCAAGACAAGTGATGATACTTTTTATGCCCCAAATATATGCAACAGGATATAGAAAAACATTTTTTTTCTAACAAATAAGTGTATATTTGCAGAGAGAATTAATTAGATGGAAAATACGAACAACTCTGATACAAAAGTAAGCTTTGAATGTACACTTTACTTTACGAATATTTCTCATACAAAAGTATGCTTTGAATTGAACACTTTAAAAAATTTTCATACGAAAATGTAAAGGTATCCAACTACATCTGGAAAATTAATTAGCGAAAAAGGACAAGCAAAAATGAACAGAAGCAAATTCATATTTTCAGGAATATTTTCAGGCATATTTTCAAGATTTTCGCATGAAAAGGTAAAGATATTGCACTCAAACTCACAGCATAAGATTATTTTAAGCACTAAATAAGCCCGTTTAAAAATGGATGTAATCGAATGAAAATTACACCTACCTCCTATACAAAAGTATGTGTTCGAATGCATGATTTCATACACAGAACCTAAAAATGTAATGGTATCGCACTTAAACTCAGTAGATAAGTGTGATTTAACTAGCAAAGAAAGGAATTTATAAATGAACGTACTAGGATGAAGTTTACGCCTAACTCTCATACAAAAAGTATGCCTCCAAATGCATATTTTAACACTTTACACACGAAAATATAATGTTATCACATTCAAACTTAACAAATATGAATATTTACATTATCAAATGGTTGTGCTGTAATATGAAAGAAATCGGATAAAATTCACGCCTAGCTTCCATATAAAAATACATTTCGAATATATGTTTCTAAGCCATAACACAGTCTATGATCTCTAAACTTCAATGGTAGTAAAGGAAAATCTTATCTAAAACTTTACATTTTGTGTAAAATTAATTTCTGAAGACATATTTAAAATTTAGAGCTTTCGTAAGTTATTAAAATTATTTTCACCTCTATGATTTGAATGAAATATTTCCTTCGGCATTCTACATCTTTGTACAAAAAAAAAAAAAAATAATAATACTGCTGAACCAATCTAATTTATGTCAGAGTGTAGAATATAAAATTTAAAGTATTTTTTTATTTTTATTTTACCGTTTTCAACATGGTATAATAATTTTCTGCTTTTAGCATGCTATAACGGAGTGGGAGAAAGGCAAGAGCTTACCACATTTTAAGTGTAATTTTTGGAAAAGTACTATTCCAGCTAAAACATATTTACATATGTTTCTATAATTTATTTTATTTTTATTTTTTATTAAAAAATTGTTTTTTTTTTTTGCTTGTCCAACCTACAGTTTGCACAACTTCTCACTTTCATTCTTGCTGTATATATTTTTACTTGGAATGAACTCGTCGGATGAACTTCATTTGTATAGCTTTTCTGCATTATGTTGTTTGGTTTTATATAACATAAATACTATTGTGATTGTTGTTGTTGCTGTTGTTGTTATATTTTCTGTACTCCATTGTGCTCTAACAGACAGGTAACTAAGAGAACATTGACTGGTTAGCTGGTAGTTTTTTTTTTTTGTTGACTCTATTCTGGCATAAACCGTGAATAAAGCGAGGTAACTAAATGGCAACCGAGTTGTATGGATGTGCTTCCCTTATAGCAACAATAACAACAACAACAACAACAACAACAACAACAAGAGCATATGGTAAATTTAATATTTTTATTAAAAAACTTTTGCACCAACATACGGATTCAGACACACATACACACACATATTCCCTCACATTTTGAGGATGTAAGGCGAAAAAAATAACGAAATACAAAAATACGAAAGAAAAGAGGTAAAGTTAAGAGAAAAAAGCAAAAATACCAAAGAGCTTTTTTTTTTATCTTCCCCCTGATAAGGAAACGATTTAAGTGTTATGCGTTCAGTACCATACCATACACAGAGAACACAAAGCGGAAATGCCAAAGAAGCATACCCCCATTGTATTGGGGGAAGATGTAACAACGACTGCTGTGAATTATGAAACGATTTGTGGGATGATAGTGAAAATGCTTTGACTTTTGAAAGAAAATCTTGACTAACAAAAAAATAAATATTTAATAAATAAATAAAAAAATAATACACATACAAATATATGGTCATAGTGGTTCAATCTCACTTTGGCTGCTGTTATGCTTCCGTTGTATGTATTAAGTTACATAAAAGTACTTTGTGAGAATATTTCTACCATATATATATTACAATATAAAT
Organism: Megamerina dolium; assembly: GCA_963854835.1. Lineage (NCBI taxonomy): Eukaryota > Metazoa > Arthropoda > Insecta > Diptera > Megamerinidae > Megamerina > Megamerina dolium. The sequence continues at coordinate 11,352,178 of OY978528.1, forward strand.
GTTTAACTTATTCTTTTATATTCTTTTTTTTTATATATTTCGTAGAAATAACAATATGAGGTACAATTCTCTTCATTCTTCTTTTATATATGAATTCTGAATACATAGTAGTCATTTAGGTTAATAAATATTATTAGCGCTATTAGAGATGATGTGAATCTTCTGGGTAATCGATTTTTTTGAACATCTTAAACTATGTGATATTATATGTATAGTATATGTACTGTTAAACCGAACCAAAATGACCCACATCGGTTGGATGTATGTGTCGTGCTTCAGTCATATAGCTTTATATGTTCGAAGGCCACCCACAATCTAGAACATACTTTTGTATGGGCGATAAGAGTGATTTTCATCCAATTCTGGGCCATTTTAAAACTTCTTCATTCATTACGAAATAAAAAGTAATCAAATTGCAAAGTTTTAGCTTGATATCTTTATGTTTTCCCTTAAAAACTGGAAAGTTATAGATATGGCAGCATAAGTTTGTATGGGAGATATGCAGCGATTTTTATTGGATTCTGCTTATTTTACAATATGTCAATTTTTTTTTTATAATTGTAGTCATATTCAGTGAGTTTCAGCTGGATTAATTAATATTTTGGGTAGAAAATTGTGAAAATATACATTCGGAAGCATAATTTTATATGGGAGGTGGGCATGATTTCTATTTAATTTAGCCAATTTTTGAATATGTTTATTTTTTGGCAATTATAATTACAGCTAAGGAGTTTCAGCTTGATTAAGTAATATTTTGGATAGAAAATTGTGAAAATATACATTCGAAAGCATAATTTTGTATGGGAGGTAGGCATAAGTCTTATCAGATTTAGTCCATTTTCCAATATGTTTAATTTTTTGACAATAATAATTACAAATATCGAGTTTCAGCCTAATAACTTAATATTTTCGATAGAAAATTGTGAAAATATACATTCGGAAGCATGATTTTGTATGGGAGGTGGGCATGATTTCTATTTAATTTAGCCAATTTTTGAATATGTTTATTTGTTGGCAATTATAATTCCAGCTAAGGAGTTTCAGCTTGATTAATTAATATTTTGGATAGAAAATTGTGAAAATATACATTCGAAAGCATAATTTTGTATGGGAGGTAGGCATAAGTCTTATTAGATTTAGTCTATTTTCCAATATGTTTAATTTTTTGACAATAATAATTACAAATATCGAGTTTCAGCCTAATAACTTAATATTTTCGATAGAAAATTGTGAAAATATACATTCGGAAGCATAATTTTGTATGGGAGATGGGCATGATTTCTATTGAATGTAGTCTATTTTTGAATATATTTAATTTGCTGATAATTATAATTACAAGTATCGAGTTTCAGCTTAATAACTTAATATTTTCGGGTGAAAATTATGAAAATATTCATTCGGAAGCATAATTTTGAATGGGAGATGGGCATGATTTCTATTTAATTTAGCCAATTTTTGAATATGTTTTTTTATTGATAATTATAATTACAAATATCGAGTTTTAGCTTAATAACTTAATTTTTTCGGTAGAAAATTGTGAAAATATACATTCGGAAGCATAATTTTATATGGGAGGTAGGCATAGTTCTTATCAGATTCAGTCTATTTTCGATTATGTATTTTTATTGAGAATTACAATTACAAGTATCGAGTTTCAGCTTAATAACTTAATTTTTTCGGTAGAAAATTGTGAAAATATACATTCGAAAGCATAATTTTGTATGGGAGGTAGGCATAGGTCTTATCAGATTTAGTCTATTTTCCAATATGTTTAATTTTTTGACAATAATAATTACAAATATCGAGTTTCAGCCTAATAACTTAACATTTTCTGTCAAAAATTATGAAAACATCCATTCGTAAGCATGACCTTGTATGGGAGGTAAGTATGATTTTCATTCGATTGTGCTTATTTTCGAATGTTTATATTTTTGTTTATAATTAGAATCATATATAGCGAGTTGCAGCTTAATCCCTTCAGCTTTTCATGCACAAAGTGCAAAAACATACTTTTGGAAGCTGAATTTTGTATGGTAGATAGGCGTGTATATTATACGATTTAACTCATTTCGTATATATGAATCTATTAATTATTATTATCGTATATATCAAATTTTAGTTTAATAATTGATTATTTATTAAACAACTTAATTTTATATGAAAGATTGACATTGGACCGAGTCGCGCGAATTTGGAGCTTCTTAGAAAGTATTTGACACTTAGAAGAGTTTTACATAAAAATGATTACACTCATTTGAACTAATAGCTTAATTTTTGGAATAAAAATTCAATTTAAATTTGATTCATCAACTTTGCTCTCTAAAAAATGGTATGTAAAGCAATAGATTCCTTAGATTTCGCAATAGCCAAGGATTTAATTAAAATGTGATTGCACTTTAGTCCATTGAGAGATACTGTGATCTGTGATATAAATACTATAGCTTAAATCAACGAAGTATGTTAGATGTCTAGAGCTCAGAACGTCAGAGGTGTCCGATGAAATGTAGTACTACCACCAAAAGTTCCAGGAAGAGATGTTGCAAACTTTGTTAATTCTATAATCTAATAGCACACTAATTTATATGCCGTAATTCGAATAATAAAACATAATAAAACTAACATAAAACAACAATAAACATTTATACAAATTATCCTCTTTTATTCTTTACATTTACATTATTATTTCGTTGCATGCATCAGACATCTTTAACGAGAATCAAAACAAAAAAGTATCACATTTTGGGTTAATATTGTCAGCACTTTCTGTACAACACATACACATACAAATGTGTAGTCAATAATCATGGCAGGTCTTTGGCAATCATAAGCTCATAAGACGAAGAAGAAGAAGAAGAACCTGAAGAAGAATCAACCATATGTAGACTTACAAACAAGCATACATGTATGTTATTTATGTGTATGCCGAAACATATACTTGCACAGAAATTATGTCACAAAAACAGCAAGTAAATAGTGGTCAACATTTGGAGCACATTTAAATATGCAAAAGGTGTGCGAAAGGCCATCACAATTGACCTCTAAATGTGTATGACGCAAGTAGACATGTGTCTGTGTGTATGTGTGTGTGTGGTTAAATTTATTACATGTTGTTTTTTTTTTTCTGTGCACTCGATTACAAATATATATATATATATGTGTACTACCTACACTCACATGCAGTGACACATTTATTTTGACTTCTCTTTAGCATTTTGGCCTGAATGTCCAGCAACGAACACACAACGATAGAAGAGGAAATTTAATTTCGTTTTATGTGCATACATATATTTACACATTCACATATACACCTAGGTACATACATGTCAGGTGAGACAAGTGAGTCAGCCAAGAGTTGGCAATGTCGTATGGTGGCATGCTGATTTGATATGATAAGAATGTTTGCCAGCAAGCGGGTGAGAGTACGCATGGCTATACGAAAAAAAAAAAATATATTCTAATGTCATGTCGCTTGACCATTATTTCCAACTCACTGCGGGTATTTGCATTTAAAGGTGTGCGTAAGTTTCATTTCATTTTCATATTTACTCCATGAATTGAATGTTTTTTCCCATTTTATACATTTCTTCCTTTATCATAATATTTTTTTTTTAATTTGTTTGAATTCTATTTTTTTTTTGTTACACAATTACGCTTTGACTTTGACTAAACTTGCGTATGCTTACGCTTTTATATTTTTGAACCTAATGTGTTTGTTTGTTTGTTCTTTTTGCCGCCATGTGTCATGTGGATGGAAATTAAAAGGACCTTATTATATGTTTATTTTACAAATATTACTCTCATCTATGTGTGTGTATCGTACGTGTTTATATACTTGTATATTTAATTGCAACAGAAATTGAATTAAAATGATTTTACTATGGACTTTTTGTGATAGCGAAAAGGCATAAAAGAAAAAAAAAATAAAAGAAAATAAAAATAAAATATCAAATAAAATATTCTCATATATAGAAAAGTATAGAGTACACTTAAATACTATGTGGTAAAAAATTAACGACAACATTTTAGAGGGGTTCTTTTGGTAGTTTAGCTTTTTGTATTTTTTCACGTGAAAAAAATAAAAATAAAAAAATAAAAAAATAAAAAATATAAAATAAAAAATAGAAAAAAAAAGAAACCACACCAAAAAACCAAAGTCCTCATATGAAATGATGGCTTTTTGGGGGCACCTATGTAAATTACACGTTCACCATGGCGTATGTGTAATTTTATTTTAATTCCTCTTTTCTCTCTCTCTCTCTCTTATGTCGCACATTTTAACTGAAATATCTATTTGTGGTAACGAATATGTTAACTGCTCGTTCTGTTTTTTTTTTTTTTGCGATTCGCTTTTTCCTTTCACATTCATATTTTTGTGCTGGATGATGCTTCATGATGCGCACAAACACATAAGTACAAATATATTCATCCAAACACACACACACACACAGGTGACAGATAGAGCTGTGTCAAATGATAAGAGTAGACAAAAAAATATCCTGCAGGCCACCAAGATTTATGTACAGACAGATGTAATTTACATTTTTTGCATGATAACTTCATAAATGTTATAACGAAAAAAAAAAATTATTTGGGTAAATCTTTAAAATAATTTTGAATAATTTCTGTGTAAAAAAAATTGGGTAAATCTTTAAAATTTATTTGTAAAAATACGTGAATATTTTAAAGCAGTTTTTTGGATGATTTGTATAAAATTTATAGAAATATATAGAGATAAGAAATATGTCTTAATAAAAATGAGTTGCTATAATGTTCCACCGTTGAAATGTTTAACTTTGGTAATATTGAAGCTCAGAAAATATTATACTTCTATGCTAAAATTAGGCGTTCATTTGATTTATTATCAAAAATAATGTGCTAAGTTTCTGCTCGATTATTTAGTATTTTCCTACTCAAACTGTGGGAAACAGGTAGACAAAATATTATTTTCATATGGGAAGTAGGTGTAGTTTTTATCTGATTGTGGTCATACTTAAAATTATCGACTAAGTAGTAAATGTAATTGCATATAGCAAGTATCAGCTTAATAACTATATATTTTTTCGTGCTCTAAGTGGGAAAATCTTAATGTAAGAACATACTTTTCTATGGGAGGTAGACTTAGTTTTCATCTGATTATGCTTATTTTTCAGTTGAACCATTCTGTGGCAAATAAAATTGTGCTTGTCAAGTTTAAACTTGATATCTTTATATTTAAGTGCTCAAAGTGCGAAAATGTTCATTTGAATGCATACTTTTGTATGGGAAGTATGCGTAGTTTTCATCCGATTATACTCATTTGTCAAAGAAACTATTCTTTGGTAAATAGAATTGTACGCGTCGAATTTCAATTTGATAACTTTATATATTCGTGTAAAAAGTATGAAATCATACTTCCACAAGCATACATTTATATGGGAGGTAGCTGTGATATTCATACGATTCCATTAGTTTTTATACATTTTTATTAAGTAGTATATATAACAGTATATACCGAGTTTCAGCTTGATATGTTTATATTTTCGTGCTCAAAGTGTGAAAATCATGGTTTAAAAACCTACTTTTGTATGGAAGGTAGGTGTAGTTTTTACCCAATTTTTCTAATTTTCTAGCTGGATCCTTTGTTTGCAAATAAAATTGCAATTGTCGAATTTCAACGTGGTAGCTTTATATTTACTTGCAAAAAGTAGGAAAATATACCCAGAAATGCGTACATTTGTATGGGAGCAAGGTATGTTTTTCAATCGATTTAGCCCATCTTTAAATTCTTCTTCATACAATTTCTGACTATAGCCACAAAGTAAGCTAGTAGTGATGTATAAATCGATATAAAAGAAAAATTAAGATATGCAAACTACTGGAAGACAAAATTTCTCTAAACTTAAATATGCATACAATCGAAGAAGTGAAAAAGTGAAGCAAACAAAATTTCCTTCCCCCCAAGAATATTTCATATTGCAAAAGTGCTTGTTTCATACAACAACAACTAACTATTTCTTTTACTTTTGACACTTGCTGTCTAAAGTGTCAACTTGTAAATACATTTGTATACTAACTCTCGCTCTCTCTCTCTCTCTCTCTTCCTCTCTGTCTCTCTTTGTCACACTTTCACTCTCTATGAGAACAAAGTAGTATTAATAAGTATGTAGATTTAAAAATTTATACAACAAACTTATTTAGAGCAACAATCTTGGAGAACTTATTTAAAAAGTTTATCTTGACAAAATGAAGAAAAGAAAAATATTTATAAAATATATATAAAATAAAATAAACAAACATGCACAGATGTGTCTGTATGATATTGTATTGTAATTTTGGTTTTTTTTTTTTTTTTTTTTTTTTTTTTTGCATAAATAATAATAACAAACTTATTATAATTTTTAAATTCAGCGAAAGTAAAAATGATATGAAATTTGAATATTGTTGCCACATTTGTAGTTGTTTTCAAATGACTGCATGTATTTGATTCTCATTGCATGTTCTTGATCCAGAAGTGTGTAGACAAAGTTTTGATGAGTGACACTAATTTATATGTTTTTGCTTAAACACAATTTTTATTTTCACATCTTTTATTTCTATCGGTTTTTTTTTTTCGTAAATCTTTTAAATCAAAAGTCATAAGATTATCAACAGATTACATATGAAAAAGAGAAAAAAAAAATGGAAAGAAAAATGAAACGTTTCAAGTTTAGTGATATTTGAATAAAAATCTTGTATTATTATTATTTTTTCATATATCTCTTATTATATAGATATAACATTATTAGTAATATATTGTACGAGTATATCTCTTTTCATATTCTTAAACAGAATTCTTTTGTTTCGTTGTTTTATTATTTATTACAATCTATACACATTATCATAGATAACCTAATGACAATCATTAAATATCATACTTCATACAATATCCGCAAGATAACACCCTCTATATGCATAGTTAGTATTATATATAAAAGATAACTTGAGGCTTTCAATCGATAAAATTGTAATGACTACAGTGTGAGAGTACATGTGCAGATTTCCTGTATACTCGTACTATCGTATCTACAAAGGGTAAATAACACTTAAATATAAGTAGTGGCGGAAATAGTAGCTAGTAGTCGTAGTATGTTAGTATTAGTAAATATTGATTAATGATATTAGTATTTCGATAAATCACTACTCAAGATATTTTAATACAATGGCAATGGTGTGTAGCAAAAGTAGGCGTTATTATGGTATGGTATTGGTAGTATATAGTATATAGTAGATTGTTGCGATTACTAAACCAACATTAAAGCGTAAAGTATAGAAAGGCATTTAAGAATATACAAATACTTCATACTAAAAACTACAAGTAAATGTGTGGGTATTTGAAAATAATTATTAGATTAGAGAATATCATCTACAAGTATAATGCAATGCGTTAGTGGGTCGATAACCTACTCATACGCTGTTACACTGAATCTTCCAACGAAATATGCTATACTTTATGGCAATAAATGGCAGAATCCTTGTTGTAGTCATAAATATAATATATTGGGTGATCCAAGTAGACATACTTTTTTCAATAGCCTTTTTTTGACAGATCACGTGTGAGTCGTGCCATGCTGTCATGTTATTTTTGTTTAGTATTGTTTGGCATTTCATCATGGAAAGACTTACTCCTGAACAACGTTTACAAATCGTTCAATTTTATTACGAAAATTCACGTTCTGTGAGGAATGTGTTCCATGCACTTCGCTCAACTAATGGTCAACATAATCGGCCTACTGAGCGTACTATTCGCAACACCATCACCCATCTTGAGACCCAGCATTCATTATTGGATAATATTCGACCGAATAGACCACGTCCAGCATGCAGTGAAGAAAATATAGCGGCCGTAGCTGAGAGTGTACACGAAGACCGTGGAGAGTCGATTCGGCGCCGTTCGCAGCAACTCGAACTGACGTAGGGAACGACTTGGCGCATTTTACGTCGAGATCTTAAATTGAAAAAATTGATCTTCTTGCTTGTGCAAGAACTGAAGCCGCCCGACCTTCCCAAGCGACATCGCTTCGCTCTATGGGCTCTTGAAAAGTTCCAAGAAGATCCGACGTTTTCGAGCCAAATTTTGTTCAGCGATGAGACCCATTTCTGGCTCAATGGGTATGTAAACAAGCAAAATTGCCGCATTTGGGACGAAGAGCAACCTGAAGAGATTCAACAGCTGCCACATCATCCAGAAAAAACAACAGTTTGATGTGGTTTGTGGGCCGGTGGAATCATCGGTCCATATTTCTTCAAAAATGTAGCCGGTGAGAACGTAACCGTCAATGGTGACCGTTATCGTGCCATGATATCCGACTATTTGATGCCTGAAATTGAATTCGTGATCTCGGCGACATTTGGTTTCTACATGACGGCGCCACACATGGCATCAATCAATGGATTTATTGAGAGAACACTTCAGTGAGCAGATAATTTCACGTTTTGGGCCGGTCGATTGGCCAACAAGATCGTGTGATATCACACCGTTAGACTTTTTACTGTAGGGATATGTAAAGTTTATGCGGACAAACTCGCTTCGATTCAGGCCTTGGAGCAAAACATCACGCGTGTCATTCGCCAGTTACCAGTCGAAATGCTCGAATGAGTCATCGAAAATTGGACTCAACGGATGGACCATCTAAGGCGTAGCCACGGACAACATTTGAAAGACATAATCTTCAAAAAATAAATGCCAAAGAATGTTCTTTCAAATGATAATAAACATTCTCCATTCAATTTGAATTTTCTGTGTTTTGTTTTCTTTAAAAAAGTAGGGAACCTCGAAATGGATCACGCTTTATATGTGTGGTTTTTAGTCATGAGTTTCTATTCTATGAAAAACTTAAGCAACAAATTTTGACTGCACACTAGTCGAAGAAGTGTTTTTTATTCTCACAGAATTGTTTAGAGATGGCGTTATTTATGCTTCCAAGTATCTCAGTGTTTTCTTTTACGAATTTAGAGTGTCTAGTTAAGTTTCAATATAGTTTAGAACAGCCAGTCGAACTACTGTCCAAAGATTTTATTTACTATGACAGTCTTCCAGTTGTTTGAATAAATCTAAATAAATCTGATGACATTTACAATCTAAACTGTCACTTGACAGTATTACTCGGGAAAACCCGAAAATTGATTGATGATAATGTAGAGTATATATTTCTCTTTCTCATACGAAGTGCATTCGAAATTGTAACTCAACCCAATCACCATCAAATGCTTAGAAAAATAGAAGTTGCTGATACAGAGTACATTCAGACACCTACGGTCATTTACCAGGCGATATTGTTTTAGAACATGGAGACGAAATTGCAACTGGTACAAGATGCCGCCTCTAGAGTCGGCTTGTCATTCAACATTCCAAAAAACCAAAGCAATGCGTATAAACACCCAAAATATGCGTCCACTCGCAATTGATGGTATCCAGCTGGAGGAGGTACATTTTTCTTTTTGCTATCTGGGTAGCATCATCTCAACGTCGGGTGTTTCGGGAGGAGACATCCAAAATCTCATCAAAAAAGCACAGTACTTTAGGTCCAATCTGGAATGCATCAGACATCTCGCAGCACACGAGGCATTGAAAATATTTAACTCCAATGTCAAGCCATCTTTGCTGTATGGCTGCGAGATGTGGAACACATCAGCGGGGGATATGAATGCACTGCAAGTCTTTATAAACCGCTGCTTACGCAAGATTTTGAAGATGTTCAGGTCTAACACTATATCAAATGCTGATCTATGGAGCAAGACGCAGCAAACGCCAGTAGTCATTGAAATTCGGAAAAGAAAATGGGACTTGATTGGTCATATTCTGCGTAGACAAAGCGAAGACTTAACAAGAAACTCCATCGATTGGAATCCACAAGGCAATCGAAGACGAGGAAGGCCAGCGAATACTTGGAGGCGATTGCTGGAGTCAGAAACCCGAGCTATGAACCGAAGCTGGAGCGAAGTTAAGAGGCTGGCAAAAGACAGATCTGAATGGAGAAAATTTGTTGTGGCCTATATATATTGTTTTAGGAATTTTCAAGAAATGAACTCAATGAGAAAAATGTGCAAAAATCGGATGAAAACAACAATTACCTCCCATACAAAAATATGAGTGTTTTTACTTTTTGCACACGAAAATATAAAGTTTTCGAACTAAAACTTTGTGTATAGCGTACATTTTATCACAAAAATAATATATTAGAAAATGGATGAAATATGATTAAAATCACCTGTATCTCCCATACAAAAGTATGTTTTCGAATGTATTTTTTGCAATTTTTCAGGCGAAAAAAAAAAACCTACAAACCTGAAAATTCGTACATAGAATTTCAGTTAAGTTATAAATTAACATAATTAAAAATGGTTTAAATCGAATAAATATCACACCTAGCTCCCATAGCAAATGCTGCTTCAATAACGATTTTTTCACATTTTACCTGCGAAAATATTACACTATCAAATTGAAACTTGGTGTATAACAATATTTTCATCATAAAATAAATACAAGAGAAAATATAGCAATATATTTTCAATTGAAAATATATTGCTATCCAATTAAGATTTGGTACATCAAGCTAATTTGATCAAAGAATGAATATATTCCAAAATAGACGTAATTGAATCAAAACTACTTCTATCACCCATACAAAAGTATATCTTGGAATGTGCTTTTTTGCAGATTTCACGTGAAATTATTAAGTTACAAACTTGAAAATTGGTACGTATAACTATTTTTAGTAATTAATAGATATATTCAAAAATGGTTTAATTCGGACAAAAATCGCGCCCACTTCCCATAGAAATTTATGTTTAGCGCATGTATTTTTTCACACTTTTAGCACGAAAATAAGAAAATTAAATCTTAATATTATTCAAATAATTTTAAATATATTAATCTTTTTTTAATTTTGAAAAAGCAATTTTTGAAATAATATTAACTTCATCATCATCATCATCATCTTGATTATTCTATAAACTGATAGTAGTAAGTTGAGTTTGCAAGCAGAACTAGGTTAATAAACACTTTAGATATTGCTTCATTCATTGAGTGTACTAAAAATAAATCTACCCACTTTTTTTTTTTTGCAATTTAATTGAATTTGATAAAGTTTAGTATTTGCGCTTGCATGCATGCATCGTTATTTTTATTTTCTTCATCTTTTCTTATATTTAATAAGAAGGTAGATGTAGTATATACATATTAAAAGTTATATTGTGCTATATAATTTTGAGAAAAAAAAAAAGTATCTCAAGTATCCAATTTGCATATGTTTTGCAATAGAAAAATATGCATGCTCACATACGCTTATGCAATGCAATCTTTTGTGTAGCGAATATTAGTGGAACAACAACAATTTTACGACATAAATTTTACGAGTTTTCTTCTTTTTTTTTATTTTTTTTTTTTCTCTCTATATACTCTATCTATTTTTTTTTTATACTCTATTATTTTTCTAAGATTTTATTTTAACGCTGCTTAACGCCATTGATACAGGTTTCAAGGCCTGTGTCTATAGTTTTTTTTTTTTTTGTGTGGATTTTTAATAAATTCTTGTTCACATCAGTTACGATGTTGCTTTTAAGTATGTAACCTTTTAATGGTATTACGAAGGGAGATGCATAAATATACCCTATGTACACCTACATTCTATAGTTTGTTGCAAGAAAAAAAAAAAAAGTTGTTATATAGTATATAGTATATATTCATATAGGTAGTCTCCTCAAGATAACATAATTTCATTTTCATTCATTTTCTCTGTACATACACACGCCAACTTTTTCATATTGCTATTTTTATGTCTACTATTCACTACTTTTAGGTATAAATAGTTGTTACATCCCACTACCACCATCCACCACCATTGCTAAGCCGTCTGTAAAAATGCTGTCTTTTTTACGACTATATTTCTTCATCGTTGGATTAAAAAAAAAAAAAAATTCTCTCATCTTTGCACTTTTATACTGTAAACATTATGAAGGCGTCATATAAATACTGCACTCGCTCTCTCTCTCTCTCTCTCACTTTTTATTTTTCGAGAGTCACCTTTTTTTTGATTCAAACATATTACTTTATAGCTAGCTAGCTACAATATTTTCTATGTACAAATCCAATTTTGTAAAAATATTTCACTTAACTTTGTGTACTAGTGGCATGGCAAAATTGCAAAAGCATCATTGCTATGTACGGTACTGAGCTTATGAAGCAGATATATGTAATATATTTGTAATATGTCATAGTACATAGTAGTGTAAAAATAGTATAAGTACAAGTAGTAGTTGGAAAAAAAAAATTGATATTCATATTAAAAATGAGGTTCTATGAGAGATGCAGAAAATGCAAAAAGGCATAAAAGTATAATATATTGCATTTGGGGAAAAAGTATCATTGTATGATGTCTGAGTCTGATGTATTATGAAGGACAAATTTTTAACACACAAGTTCTTTTCCTCCCCCCCAAAAAAAAAAAAAAAAAATCATTGAAATTTCTGCACAAAGATTCACTACATTTTACACTTTACTTTTAAAAGTCGCTTTTGAGCTTGAAATTTTGTTGTCAAAGATTCATAAGACTCTGGTAAGACTTATCGTAGACGAAGTCGATATATTGAATTACAAAGAAATCCATCAAGTCACTAAGACTCAGTTACTAACGCACGGCAAGTTAACAAGGAATTGAAAATTGTGCTGAGAAAACATTCAACTTAAGTCTTAAACATGTTTCTACAACAGATTGGTTTTCTTTCTACCCTAACATTTTGATTCCTTGACTCTGATACTTCCTCATTGCTGCTTTTTGTGAACACGATTTAAGTTCTTCTCAAAGTAGTTCCACCATTTTGTTGCGACTATATCATTTTTTACAATTTTGATATCAAATTTGCATACCTTGACACCGCAAATCCCTCCACTATTCATAAACATAACGTCAGCTTTCCCAAGACAATAATTTTATAAGATTTTAACCTCAAATTTGAATATCTTGTCACCGAAAACCCCTCACTACCATTATGAATAAACAAGACGTTAGTTTTCGCAAAGCAAATCCGCCATTTTGTGGTGGTTATATCACTTTTTACGATCTTGATGTCAGGTTTGAAGTTTTGTGTCTCCGAAATACCTCTCAGTTAGATCGAACAATTAATTTTTTAGAATATTCAACTGAAATTTGAGTTCATTCCGACTCAAAAACTCTCTCGATACTTAACATTAGTTTTTTCGAAGCATGTCTGCCATTTTGTGACCTAAATTTTGAATTTCTCAACTCTGAAAACACTGAAAGCACGATTTTTCAAGAAAAATTTCACACTATTTGACTTTTAGCAAGCTTTTATCGATTTTCTGAACATTCTGCATTATAGAAATGGTCACTGACCACTGCCTTATGAGCCCTCATGCTGCTCATGTTGTAAAAACGAGGGAGAGTGCGAAACAGTTACACATTCGCTATGTTGCTTCACTGCACACTATTTAGAAAAAGAAATCAATTCAATAAGTCGATGGCATTCTAAAGACCCAGACCCACTTTTAGAGTATACTATAGAATGCATGGAATGCCATAGAATACAGAAAATATTGTCCTTCTCAAAGTTATCAACAAGACCGAGTGATTCACATGGTATCATAACAACTCTTCGGGAAAGCCCCCCTCTAACCCAGCTTGATCTAATTTAGCTTTTAGTAGGTCATGGTCTAAGGTCTGTCACATAACAAACTATGAGCTATTTTTTTGACATTTTGGAGTATTTTCGGTTATCTGGCTACCCGGAAGGGACACACTTAAGCCAACACAGGCTCATTGTGTAACCATAAGGCATAGATTGCTAATTCGCAAGAGGTTTGAAGAAAGGTTTTCATAGTAACACATTTTTTAGTAGAGACATTAAACGTCGACTGATACTTTTTCCCCAAATGAAATATTTAGTTTTTCTATGCTTTTGCTGACTTACCTACCTTCCATTTTTCTCACTATGTTGATGACGATGATGATGCTGAGGCTTGAGTGATGTGTTCCTATTACACATTTTTACTACTTTGTAAAGCAGTGCAAAATACTATTTTACGCACTGTCATATCATAATGTAATAGAATTTCATCTGTGTTCCTTGCAAAAGCTTCATGCATTACTTTCTGTATATACTCGTATATAAATATATATATATATATATATATATATATATATATATATATATATAGTATATATTTAATCCTCCTTTTAAGCAAATAAAATATTTCACAACATATCTTTACATATACATATGTAGATATACTTGGTTAGGATGATACTCAAGGAGAGCTATGATGTTGAGCATCTCCACTTAGTTAAAGTTTCATTTCGGATGAGTGGTGAAAATGTGTGAATTTAAGTGCCTAAATATGAGTGTGTTGGAGAATATGCTGAAAGGCATACCGTCAGCGCTGACATATGATGAACTGAGCAATTGAGTTTTCCTTTACTTTTTATGTGTGTGTGTGTGTGTAATTTTCTTGATTAATGTTTTCTATTGGTAAGATGAAAAACTCTTTGACCTTTTTTTTTTTTTCTCGGCGTTCGCGCAAGGAAAATTACGATGATTTGCACAAAATTTATTATATTCACACATATTGCGCAAAAAGACGAAAAAAACGAAAAAAAGAAATTCACTCTTCCACATTGATACAGAAAAAGTTTACGAAAAGTTTGACGTATTTTGCCGGAGACAAAGGAAAATACACTTTTTTTCTGCACAGAAAAAAAAAAACACAATTGTGCATAATTGAGGTGATTGCGTAGGCTACAAAATACAACTGGAGGATATTGTATTAAAAAGTTCCTTACACTCGAAGTGAAAATTAAGGACACAAGAACATCTTAATAGAAAAGTTAATAAATATCTATTTGGAACAACTGCTAACTCTAAATACATGTAAATAGGTACGTATGTATATAAACAATGTTGCACTAATAGGAAATGTTCCTAATAAAGATCGTGGGAAATGTGGCATTTGCAAAAATAAATTACTACTATTTTTATGATGATAATGATGATGATTCAATTTTCAACAAAAAAAAAAGTACAGAAAAAAAATTATTCTATTGAAATGATTAAGAAAAAAATGCAAAAACCACAGTTGATGAAAATGGAATGAGTTTCATGGCAATTCAGGTGAATGAATGTGTATAAAAATTAGATATTATGGTAAAAATATACATCCATTGAAAGAAGAAATGAGCTGAGCTGGTGGAAAAAAAAATAAATCTATAAGACCAACATTGCCAGATGGCAAAAATATATTTAGCATGCTAAACTAATTACCTGTTTATAGAAAAATCGATGATTTTTTCATACAAATAAATAGTTATCCTTATGTAATCAAACCAATGAAGTAGACTAATAATGTCTTCTCTCTCTCTCTCTCTCTCTCTCTCTCTCTCTCCCTCTTTTTTGAGTATTGCTGCCTCCTGCGGTCTTTAAAACCTCCAATATTGTCTTAAGCTACTTAAAGGAATGTGTTCTATCCATCCCTTCATTTCTTGTTCTCTGGTGCCATAGAGATGTACATAGCACATAATAAAACTCATTTGGTTGTTTATGGCAAATATGACCAATCTATCTTCAATTTTTTTCATCCATACCCTGGAGAGGACACCAGGCAAGGGAGGGTCATGAATAATATACTTTAGATTGGTTCTCCAAAAGTCTGATAAATAAAATGCACAACGATTTATTCCTATTGTTATCAGTAACAGAGCTTAGGTCAATGGATGCTCATGAACAACCAACTTTGGATTGGTTTCGTGCTGACCATTTAAGGAGCATTGGTTTTATTGAAAATTTTAAGGTTCTCGTAGACCCGAATGCACAGATAAATTTCGTTAAATTCTCAATATCAAACTATTTGCTCTTAACAATGCATAAAATGATCGATCGAGTGACGCATTGCGGATTTCAGATTATTAAAAAGAATATTTTTTATCGGCTCAGTGGTGCCCTGTTTCAATATATTTCAGAGATTGCTTTTAATGATACTTTGCGAAACTCACTTTTTTAACAAACTGATATTCTAAACTAAATTTATTTTCAATTTCTTTATATTGTTTTCATAAAAAATTATAATTTTTTTATTTTAATTCAGAAATTTGTGTGGAAATCACCAATATTTTTCAAAAAGTTTTTCTGAAATTTCCGGAATCTTACTCCAGTCAAAAAATTGTAAAAAAAAAAATAATAAATATGTGGCACTTATAGACCTCGAATGGCTCTTTGGCGGAACTTTTCTTCCAGTACTATTGTGCGTGTTATATTTTGTACAGTATTAGAAGGGACCTACTTATATTAGCTGGCTTCGAAAGGCAGAACTCGTGTGACATCGTTTTTTCAAAGCTTTAAACACAGAGCTCTTTTAAAAACTTGTTCATGGCAAGTTGTTGCTTTCAGGGAAATTCTCAATTACTTGCCGTCAAGTGGGTATCGTTCGGAAGAAAAATCTTTTCGATATTAAATTTGTGCTTCAGTTGGGAATTCAACCCACGAAATACATATCATAAGACGTAGAACGTACTAATCACTGAGCCACTATACCTCACAAAACTGTACTCCGTACTAATTTTATTTCAAAATAAGTATAGTCTTCATACAAATTATTGATTTTTTAAACAAAAATTCATACATTTATACGGAAGATGTCTTTATTTGTTAATCAATCTGTCGGAAACTTATTCAATCCTGTTTTCCAACTAAAATAATACTCCATACTAAAATTTAACTCATTTTGTTAAAAATTTAACATAATCTCCATACAAAATTGCTGTTTTTTAAAAGAAAATCCATAAATAAACATAGTTTTCATAAAAATATTCATAAATATGTATGAAAAATGGTATTATTTCAAAAATTTTCATCCGAACCGTCGTAAGCTTTAGTTTTACACCAAAAATGTACATCTAGCAGAACATGAATGCATTTTGTTTATAAATAAATTTAGTCTCCATACAAAATTTTGATTTTTTTAAACAAAAAATTTTAATTAATACTATTTTCCCTGTATATTTCTATATTGTATAATCTGGTTGAAGGGCGCTATTATTACTGAATAATGGGTATTTAAATTATATTGAATATTCAATACATTCAATATATTCAAAAGTACAATATTCTACTTATTCAATATTTTAAACAAAAACCTGTTTGGCAATAAACTGGCAAGTTAATGCGACATCCTTGTTATTACAGCCGATTAAATATTTTTATCAATATAATCGTATAATATGCTTGAAAAATATATATAGTTGAGTTATTTAAAAAGAATTTCAATTTTATTAAATAAGTAGAATATCTTGATAGTCATTATCATATGCCATTACTGAAAATTTTAAAATAAACAAATTAATTTCTCTACTTTCAATTACTTCATTAATCTGCAAATTTAGTTGAAAACATAAGAATCCTTCCTTTCTTCCTTCCTTCCTTCCTGCCTTCCTTTATTTCTTTCTTCATGATTATAGTATCCTCATAGCCACAATATAGCCTCAATCTCATACAATCTCTTTACCTTCGCACATATACCATTTCTATGTTATGTGTTGATTATATTCAAGCACTTATATCATCCATCCATTGAACATTACTATGATACTTGGTAAGCAAAATGATGACATCCTTATTCATTCAATTCAATGATGCTCTCTGTCTACTTATTATGGCTTTCTCTTGCTCTCACAATTTTCTTTTATATTTTCAATTATGCAATATATAGTGTAGGTATGTTACTGCTTCTTTTGTATTAGTTATAGCTTGTAGTTTAATTAAATTATATATAAATTGAACTTCTGCTTGAATAGTAGTAGCACATACTCTACATATATGCATATTATCATGATACTAATGCTTTTAGTATTTATATTGAAAAAAAAAAAAATTTTTTTTTAATAAATACAAAATTATCATATTAAAATGAAAAAAAAAAAAATATTTCTGATAGAAAGCATTTCATTAAAAATGCAAATGTATCCTTTATTTTATAGTTTGTGTTTGTTTTCGTCTATAGTAGAAACCCATACATATATATTTATATGATGTCTCTCTCTCTCTCTCTCTTTAGTTTTCTTATTATTGTTTACTTTCTTTTCTGAAATAGTAGTTTATTATTTTATACATATTTTTATTTTCCAATTCAATTTCCAATATTATATTTTTTATACCCTGCATAATGCAATATGCATGGTATATTCATTTCGGTCAGATGTTTGTGTCCACTTGAAGGAATCTCCGGAGATATAGACATGGATATATATTCGTGATCAGCGTGAATTAAATTTTCGATTTAACGATGTCCGTCCGTCCGTCCGTCCGTCCGTCCGTCCGTCCGTCCGTCCGTCCGTCTGTCTGTCACCTGGCTGGTTCGCACGATAACTTGAGTAAATATTGAGCTATTTCGATGAAATTTGGCATAAGTAATCTATGATCCAAGGGTACGGAGGGGATTGATATTGGGTATGATCGGTCAATAACCACGCCCACACCAAGCATTCAAAGCGACTAACC
This sequence comes from Megamerina dolium, assembly GCA_963854835.1. Classification (NCBI taxonomy): domain Eukaryota; kingdom Metazoa; phylum Arthropoda; class Insecta; order Diptera; family Megamerinidae; genus Megamerina; species Megamerina dolium. The sequence goes on from OY978528.1 coordinate 11,370,697, forward strand.
TCGAAATTTTCAAAATCTTTAACTTGCTATAACTCACATAATATACCACTTGGGACAACAATATTTGGCACATAGACTTATATTATACTACTATATAACATCGCCAAAAGTGGTTGAGCCACGCCCACTTTTTAGCGTAGCTCTCATACAAAGTGTCTGTACTTCTTTTAAATTGAAACAGCTGTAACTTCTACAATCTTCTGTTCAGAATAACCATAATTGACACTTAGATTAACATGGTAGTCGGAAATAATATGGCAGAAAATCAGTGTGCCACGCCCACTGCTTTTTGGGTCTCCCATACAAAGTTGCGGAAATTAAAAAAAATGTTACCGGTTCTAACTTGCAAACTATTCAGCGTAGAATAACGAGATTTAAGGTGTGGATTAGTATTGTACGAGCAACTAGGCTCACAGAAAATGGGCGCAACACGCCCACTGTTTATTGTAGCCCCCATACAAATTTTAAATTGAAACAGCTGTAACTTCGGCACTCTTCTGTCTAGAATAACCATAATTGACACTTAAATTAATATCGTAGTCGGCAAAAATCTGGCAGAAAATCACTGTGCCACGCCCACTCCTTCATGAGTCTCCCATACAAAGTCAAGGGAATTAAACTAAAACTTTTAAACTCCATAACTTACAAACCATTTAGCGCAGGACAACGACATTTAAGGTATGGATTAGTATTGTACGAGCAACTAGGCTCACAGAAAATGGGCGCACCACGCCCACTGTTTATCGTAGCCCCCATACAAATTTTAAATTGAAACAGCTGTAACTTCGGCAATCTTCTGTCTAGAATAACCATAATTGATACTTAAATTAATATCGTAGTCGGCAAAAATCTGGCAGAAAATCAGTGTACCACGCCCACTCCTTCATAGGTCTCCCATACAAAGTCGAGGTAATTAAACTAAAATTTTTAAGCTCCATAACTTACAAACCATTTAGCGTAGGACAACCAAATTTAAGGTGTGGATTGATATTGAAAAATCAATTAGATATACCAGAAAGAGATACGTCACGCCCACTTTTTATATATCTTCCGTATAAAGTCTCGGATTTATCTTAAACATTAAAACACCCATAACTTACTAATTAATACGCCTAGGTCAACCCATTGCAACCTATGTAGTTTAGTATTATAGGCAGAAATTGATCCTCCAAAATTGGTGAGGTACGCCTGCTTCTTAATGTAGGTCCTACACAAAGTAGTGGAAGAAAAGGATGGATATACGAGCCAACTTTTTATATATATCTCTACATATGCAGGGTATAATTTGGTCGGCCCCAGCCGACTGTAAGGAGATTTTTTTTTCTTTCTTTCTTCATTTCAATTCATGCAGAATGCAAGTATACATATTTGTCGAAAATATCCTTCCTTCCAACAATTGTTTCATTTCGGATCATTCTTTTACATATTCAAGCATAGAATTCTACTACTAGAATTAATTTGCATATTCAATTAGAATAATGATGTTGCAATGTGGCAACAATATGATGATGATGATAATGATGATGTCGTCGTAGTCTGCTCATATGATGCGAGTTGCTTCAATCATTTGTGGTAAAAATTTTTCAATAATCTGCTTTTTTAAATTCGAACTAGTTGCATCTACAGCATAAATGGCATTAGTTCAAGACTAGCCACTGTTTTACTTAAGGGCATTTATATTGTGACTAATTGTGGTTGAATTCCTACATTGAGAGATAGAAAGTCTATGGCATAGAATCATATATCATCTGTTCTTGATCAAATTTCTCATTATTCAGTAACCCCTTCTAATATATATACCACATTGATCATAAAGTTCCCGGAATAACTATAGAACTTTTGCAAATATCAAGGTATGACGCTAAGATTAAGAATATCAACAACAGATGTACCAACTTAACAAAAACAAAAGAAAGAAAAAGACCTCAAATTGGAACGATGTCAGCGTCACACGGTGGTTATTCCGGGAACTTTTTGATCAAGGTGGTATATAATATGTTATGTCTATGAAATGTTTGCACAGCAGCTATTGAATCTATTGAAATTTGTTTTTTTTTTTCTTTCAATATTTTTAGTGTTCTTCTTTTCTATGTAATTTGCAGCTATTTTTTTTTTACTGAAGAATATTTTCCTATTTTATTGCATATTGGTCAATTGATGAATTGACAAACTGCTACTATTAGCTATAGTGATTGCTCATATTGAAGAAATTGAAAAGCTCATGACTCTTTTCTTGGTCTCTTATGTCTGTGATTTGATTTTCTTTTATGCAATTTTTTTCATATTTTTTTTTTCTGAAATTAAATAGTCATTTAATTTTCATATTTAAATTATTTTTGCATTTGATTTTTCTATTTTTTTCTATTAATTTTTGCTACTACTCAACATTGCATTGATTTATAGAAAATATCGAAAGTGAGAGAGAGAAAGAGAGACAAATAATTTTGTGTATTGGCAATAATAATGCAATTGCCAATTATCCATGCAACTTAATTAGCGTGTATTTGACTCTTGACAACATTGTTAGTTTGTTGGTTAATTGCTTGCAATCTGTTTTCAATCGTTCACTTCGATGCACTCAATTGACATCATGACCAACTAAGAGATTGACTAAAAATTTACCCTAATGACTGATTGACTAACTGACTGATTGAATGATTGGATGGATGGAATTGTAGTGAAATGGAATAGTAATAAACATGCAATTGGCAAATTTGCTTGCTTTAAGCTATGCATGCATGGATCAATGTGCTTTTTGCCTTTACCAAACTGCGTTGTGCATAGAGACAGAGAGAGAGAGAGAGAGAGAGAGAGAGAGAGAGATAAGTCTTTTCATTTTAATCCATTTGCTTGCTATTGGGCCATTTTGTCAGTGTAATTCATTTTGTGGTTCTGTTAATTGTCATTAATTTTATTTTGATCGCAAATTTAATTGCAGATTGATTGTCGTTTAAGTTTCTCTTCTGTGTTGCTGTTGCTGTTTTAGTGGCCTGATTTTATCATTGACAATGTTGTTGTTGTTGTTATTGTTGTTGTTGTTTTAATTGTCTGTTTTCCTTTTTTCTACGCTTTGAATTTGATAATTGCTTTTGAAAATTGTTTGCGCCAGTCAAGGTACAATAATAGTAGTATTTGTGCTACTGACGCCCATGGACGAAACCCAATGGAATTGCATTAATATATGGTTGTATATACATATACATATATACAATCATGAAGTAGTGTAGAGTTGTATAATAAACATGCATTTATACATACCACACGACAATTGAGTTGTTAATTACATTGTGGCTTCTTGCATATTTGTAGTAATTGTCACCCGTTGGTGGGTATCACTGTGATGTGCTGATGTGTCAATTTCCAAGCAGTTTATTTATCATTTTACTTATGCATATCTTAGGGAGATTAATTAATTTACTAGGACGATATATAGTAATTTTCATGCAAAAAATGTGAAAAAAAACTAATTTGAAAACATACTTTTGTATGAGAGGTAGCAGTGGATTTATTGCGATTACACCCATTTTCATACTCACAGCTATCCTACTAAATATAAGCTGAGATACCCAGTTTCAACTTGATAGCTTTATATTTTCGGTCATAAAGTATGAAAATGTACATCCGGGAACATACTTTTGTATGGAAGGTAGGTATGTTTTTCATGCAAATACACTGATTTTTATATATATATTCCTTCTGTGATCAGATCAACTTTAGGTACCAAGTTTTAGATCGATAACATTATATTTTCCTGTGAAAACATATATTCAGCAATATAGTTTTGGTATAAAACAGTGTCGTGCTTTTTATCCGATTTTGTTAATATATGAGCTCATTGGCTCATGAGCTCAAATTTATTGCGTACTCTGATGATGATTTAAATATTAATTATTTGCTCTTTTAATTTAGGGTCATCGTCAATTAAATGTATTGGATGGATGGATGGATGGATGTGAGGGTGAGCCAAGTGACTCCAGTAGAGTGGTACGCACTTAAACACTCAGTCTAAGAACCCCATTCTATTTAAAGCTCAGGAAAATGGGAGATAGTAGGAAGGGAAACACAAAGGAAATGCTCTGTGCTCTTGTCCCCCTGCAAACAAGATATACATATTGGATTTCCAATAATACCTATGGTGGCCATATGTTGTCCCCATGGATTATGTCCTGTGATGATTCCGACGATTAAGTGAACATCTGTCCTTCCAAGTTTCAAAAGAAAGTTCGACAGCTTTTTGTTCGGATTCATTATAAAACACTTTGCAGTTTTACAGCTTTCAAGGCTGGACCAACGGTCATTATGTAGGTTACTAACATCGTTGTTGATCCAGCTCATAATACCTGTAGAACTGATTCCGATAACTGATTCTGGCCGCAGCGGCGTGTCCGCTGAACCGCAGTTGGCCAATTTAACGGATATTTCCTTACCTGGTACACCGCAGTGTCCAGCAACCCAGTTAAGCACAAGGTTTTGGAATCGAAATTAGCTTCATCTTACATTCATGAACAATTTTCGAGGTTAGTTTTGTGTTCTCCAGGGTCTTTAGTGCAGCTTGGCTGTCACGGCAGATACCATAGTATAATGATAATTGACGCTTTCCTCCAAGTCCCATCCGCATCCAGAGCCTTGGACAGTTTTGGATCCATCAGTGTAAAAAATATTCGTTAAATTACTCAGAATGAGCTCTGGATCGTTCCATTGAACACGAGTCGGAAATTTGACTTCAAATTTTCTCACGAATGAAACTATGGGCTTAAGATTATATTTAGGAGGCAAGACCAGTGGATACTGTTCTGATATCCTCCTGAAAATTTCTCTGTTACCCGAAGTTGTGTGGGTGCCGCAGCTCAGTGGTTAGTACGTTGGCCTTCTGACCTGTAGGTCGTGGGTTCAATCCTCGGCTGAAGCATAACAAACTTTAATATAGAAAAGATTTTTCTTTCGAACGGTACCCACCTGCCGGCAAGAATTTGCAATTTTTTCGGCAGTAACAATTTGCCAAAAGTGCTTCTTAAAAGAGCTCTGTGACAAAAACTAAGTTAAAGTGATGTCACAAGAGTTCTGCCGTTCGGAACAGGCTAATATAAGTAGGTCCCTTCTAATGCTGTCCAAATTTAACACGCACAACAGCATTGGAAGAGAAGCTCAGTGGTATCACAATGGGCCTTTCTGGCCTAAGTGTGTTCTCTCAGAGAGAGGGCAGCCACATAACCTAACCTAACCTAACCTACCCGAAGTTCCGTTTTCGTGCCAGTAACCATACGAGTATAGTTGGCACAGCTCTTTCATTGCTCCCTGTTGAATTTTAAGATCCAATGGAAGTAAATCAAGCATGGCATTAAAGGCATCTCCTGAGGTAGGACTCATTGCACCCGTAATGCTTATGCATACACTTTATTGTGTATTAATTGTATTAATATTGACTGTTGCGATTAATTCATGATACTGCAACAGCTTACTTGTGACTCAGAGTTCAATATTGTGATTAATTTATTTCAAAACACCAACTCTCTTTTACACTTTTTGCTTCATTTGCTATGATTTTTTTGTTGTCTTGAAATTTCAATATAACTTGAAATATAATATCGATATGCATACTTGTATGGAAGTACACATGATGATAAGTTTTCATGCGTATACATAAATATATATTGGTACTTCCATGCTAATATTGAATAAGAAGTTCCGACGTCAAGGTTTCAATATGTAAGCTAACAGCAGACAGTTTGTCAGAAGAAGCAGAAGAAGAAATATAAAACAGAAGAACAGCAATAATATAACAAAATCAATGGGCATAAAGCATTTTTGAAAGTTTTGCCATACACAAAGAGTGATGAAGTAGTTATATGCATACTTAGAGGTGAGTAGAGAAGTGCTGTCAAATCAAATGTTGCCAAGAGAAGAACGAAAGAAATATAAGTATGTGAAATACTAATAAAAAGTTGCATACATTACTCCACAGACAGATGCAGTAGGCATGCTAGTTTGCCTCACTTGAATACACAGTTCAGTTTTTGCAACAATGGACAGTTGGCAATTTCAAAAAAAAAAAAAAAAATACAAAAAAGTGTAATTTAATATTTTCAAGTAAATAAGAGGTTTGAGTTGTCGATGCGGAGGCAGTTAGTGTTGACAACATACTACATTAATACCAAATTCTTTGTAGTATACGATATGTTGCATATTTGCCTATATAAACTGGTTTCATAAAGCAGCGCCAGCAGCATGTGTGTAAAATTGTCAACCAAATATCAGCCGATAAGCAAAAAAGAATAACCAACAGGAGGACATCTGCTTTGAAAAACTGATTACGTACGTACATAAGCATGGCATTCGTGTGGCTTCTTTTTTGCCAATACTGGATACACAAAGTGAATGTGAGACACGAAACTGTAGTAGAAAAAAAAATCAAAATTGCATAAAAACTATCAATATAGTAGTTTATCGGCGTAAGTACAAACATATGTTTTTAAGCAATCAACAATACCAAAATGTTGCAGAACACACCTGCGCTGATTTGCTTTCGCCCCGCTCTTCCTTTTTCATATTGGAATATATTTAAACTTATTGGTATTAGTCACACGTTTTAAAATCAGCTTGCCAACTTATTTACTCGTTTAATATTATTATTATTAATTTTTTTTTTTTGGATTTTATTATTATTTGCTAGTAAACGGAAATGAAATTTTTATTAATATCCGGTTTAATATGTATTATTTATGTTGTATATGATGCTTTGCAAAAAAAAATTACAAGTTTCCTGATTTTTTTTTTTATTATGTAATTTAAAACGTTAATTCATCTATGTAGAATTTATATTGAAAATGATGGAAAATACACCATATGAAATTGATAATTTTGTTTAAAATTAATTAAAAATAAAAAATAATAATAATATTCATATTTCACTTAGTACATGTGAATGAAATGATTAGTAAAGCATGAACAAAAGGAGTACAGAGTCCTTGTGGAATATTGGAATTGTTGCATATGACGATTTGGTTTTATTTCTAAACGTCCATTTTTTTTTTTTTATATGTCCGTGCAGTTTAATTCTAAGTACTCAATTTCTGGCACTTGTGAGTCTATAGTTTGACTCCTTGGAGGAAATAATCTTCTGGAAGAAATTATCTTCTGAATCCACTACAAGTATCCGTAGACAGTTGACATACATAGAAAAATGTAAAATAAATTCGATCGTAAGAAATTGTGCATCTGGGATCTCAAAATATAAAAGATGAAGATGCACTCGAAGTACTATAATGTTATTATTTTTCAATAGCAAAAAGAGTTAAATCGTTTTCAAATTGAATAGGTCAATATTAGAGTTCTTATGTGGTGTTGCCATAGCACTTTTTCCCTCTTTCAGCTATCATTTTTCTGAAATTAAATTATCACAATATAATCAGTATATATTCTGTTACTGGTAAATATCAGTATTCATTGCATCAGAGCCAGATGTCCAGCTCTATTTGGTTTACAAGGTTAGCATGCTAATTATTTATGCACTGAATGCGACAGACTTCAAGACTGTTCTATATGGAAGCACCCACTATGCTTCCAAAACTCCGACAAAAAATACAGTGTGATTTTTTTTTCAACTTTCTTTTTGGCAACACTCACTGTTTTTGGCATCTCAGCTGTTTTCGTGTAACATGTTACTGTCAAACATGTTCAGTTTGGTCTATAAGTTAACCATGAATCGACTTACAAAGGAACAACTTGTGACTAAATTTCGCACCAAATTTACATTATAGCAGCTGTATATGCCGCCAGTGTTGTTGATGACCGTGAATTATCGATTCGGCATCGTTTGCAGCAATTGGGCTGCTGTTACTCCACCACTACGTGGAAAACCTTGCGGAAGGATTTGAATGTAAAACCTTTTAAAATACAGCTGGTGCAGGAATTGAATCCACATGACCTACCACAATGGCTAAGTTTTGGTGAATGGGCGCTGGCAATGTTGGAGTTGAAGATCCACTTTTTTTTTATCGGAAAATTGTATTCAGCGATGAAGCTCATTTCTAGCCCAATTGAGAGCAAGTTCGGTGAACAGTTTATTTCACGTTCGGGGACGGTCAATTTGACGCATAGATCGTGCGATTTAATGCCCTTAGACTATTTTTTTCGCTATGGGCTATGTTAAGGCTCATTTTTATAGCGACAAGCGACAAAAATCACCAAAAATCATGTGGAATAAGTTGAGTAATATGTATATGTGGGGGTGTGTGAGTGTGTGTGTATGTGTACTACATGTGCGTATAATTTACTGAAAACAAACACATATTGTATACCTTTACGCCATCATTTATCTATTACATCATTCGTACATAATTTGTTTTTCATGTGCGTGTTTGTATTGTCATTGTCATTCTATGCGTTCTGTTTTTTTTTTTTTTTCTTTTATTCTCGTTTTATAAGCATACAGACATACATATATACTGTATGCTTATCTAATCTGTCTATCATGCCATCACACTGACACTGTCTCGAAATATCTCTCTCTCTCTCTCTCTCTCTCTCTCTGTATTAGTATCTATATATTTTGTTTTTCTATTTGCTAGGGGCTGTGTATTGTTGCCAAACAAGTAAACACGTTTAACACGTCACAATTACAATGACAAAAACAGTAGGTACACGATAAGAAGAAGAAGAAGAAGAGTTAACAGGATTGTGAGTACGTAGAAATTTTGTAAAGAATTTTTTTTTTTTCATTTTGAAACCATTTCCCACAACAATCATAACGAAATATATAGGCACGTCGGCATATTCCTTAACATGGGTACACCCAGTTGGATTTGAGAGCTTTTATGACAAAGTCCTTTTTAGGGAATTTTTATGCCAAGCGAAAATTTTTGGATTTTATTGATTTGCATAAGGGACTCTTAAAGCATTTTCGGAATTGGTTTATATTTTTAGACTTAACAAATAATTTGGAAATCTGCGCTATGACAAATTGACAGTCATGCTTCGGTAAAAAGACCCCAGTGCTGGAATTAGGTGTAGCTTTTATACGATTAGATCTTTTTTGAATATGTCTATATAGTTTTTAAATTAATATAAATTGTGTATACCGAGATTGAAGTTTGTAGATTTATATTTTTTTGAGTAAAGTGTGAAAAACCGCATTCAATGTCATATTTTTGTATGAGAAGTAGGCGTAATTTTCAACCAATTCCGCCCATTTAGTAATTAGTAATTATTTAGCAAGTATAATGATAGATAAGAAGTTTCAGCTTGATAAAAGTGTGAAAACATGCATACAAAAGCATAATTTTGTATGGGAGGTAGGCGTAATATTCAGCCAATTCCGTCCATATTTAAAATAAGTAATTCGTTAGCAAGTATAACGATTAATAAGAAGTTTTAGCTTGATAACTTTATAATTTCATGTGAAAAATGTAAAAATATGCATTCGGAAGCATAAATTTGTATGGGAGGTAGATGTGATTTTTATCCAATTTACTCCATTTTTAAATATGTCTATTAGTTTGTCAATCAAATTATATATACCAAGATTTAACTTTGTAGCTTTATATTTTCCTAAGAAAAGTGTAAAAAAACCACTTTCAACAACATACTTTTGTATGGGAACTAGGTGTGTTTATTATCGGATTACGTTTATTTTTGAACATATTTTTTCGCTAATAATAGTAACTCTAACTGCCGAGTTTTAGTTTAATTGGATAATATTTGCGTGGGGAAAGCCTCATACATTCTTCTACAGGGTGCCAATATTAGAATACGGAAATTGGTACGAGTGTATTCATTTAAATATTATAAACTTTACAGGCATTTTCCTACTAGTAGCTAGATATTTGCTGCCTGTATGTATGCCAGGTTGTTTGACATTTTCTTCTTCATCGACTTTTTCATCTATCGTATCTTGATTTGTGGCTGACTGAAATGTCATACGCACACGCACATTTCAATGTGTGTGTACTACGTGAGTTTATAATAATTTGTACGTGAATATACTACATGTACATGTACAGTATTTATGTATATGTAAATATTTAGAATTTATATGTGTATGTAATTTTTTTTTTTTTTTTTAGATTTTTTATTTTCAATTTTTATTTTCTTTCTTCTTTTCTAGCATTTTTTTCCGCCTGTTTTCTTGTTGGCGCTGTTTTACTTTACTTTTGTTGTACAAACAGAACAGGTGTTTAAAATTTTCAAACATTATTCATCATCATACTCGTTTGCTACTGTATTGTTTTTGTTGTTATTGTTTTTTTTTATGTAGTACATGGATGCCACAAAACTCGAAAGTTTTTTTTTGTTTTATTGATTTCCAAAATAAAACAACCAACAACGAAAAACAATGTTTATATTTTACGTCACATAAGAGATTGCGTGACAGCTGTCAGTACGTACACACAGTATATATATATATATATATATATATATATGATGTAAAATATATGAGCATGAGGGGTTAAGGCAGAATTTAACTATGTTTAAGAGCATGGGTAACTCAACTAACTCAGTCAACACATGATGGTAATAGGAATTATTTTAGGGATGGTATTCTCATATGTATATTTTGTAGAAGTTTTTTTTTTTTTTTTTTGGTTCACTTTTAAGTGCGAAAGTGAATATAATGTTGGAGTGTTTGAAAAATATCCGGAATCAATAAAACGAAATCTATTATCAGGTTTAGTCGATGAAATGAATAGTAAAGGAAGAATTTAATTGATCATAATCTACTTCTATCAACATAATATTGGATAGAGAAATATTTCTTGCTCATCCTGTATCTGATTTAAGCTAATATTATCCACAATAATGGTACAATTGCAATTCTTGCAATTCTTGAGGTCATCTCTTGAACCTTGGCACCTTGGATATTTCCGAAACTTTCTAGGCACGTTGAGATAAAGTAGCCACTTCTTTATTAGCATCTGTTCCTATTAGAAATTGTTTAGAATAGTGTAATGTAATGTTTAGTTGAAAATTTATAATTTATTAAAGTCTTTTTCCCCATTTTTCTCTTTCTTGATTGATTGAATTGTATACAGATGCAAGTAAGTCATTGTAAATATTGTCTATAATTTTTTTCTTATCAAATTATATTCTAAACAAAAAAAAAAAAAAAATAATAATAAAGCAACTTGTCTCATTTTCAGGTATTTTCATCGTAATTAATTTGATGCTATTGAAAATTTTAGATAGCCTACTTGTGATAATAAGAAAAATTGCAGAAAATAGCATGGTCATCTAGCATATCGTCATTTTTTATACTTTTCTAATAAATTCATTATGATGATGCAGTAAGAATTGTTGTCGTAAAATTTTACAGATTCATTGTTTTAATAACAAAATAAAAAATATGATGAAAACTTGGACAACATGCTGTAATATGCATACTTCTTATGCTGACTAATATATAGTTACTATGTACCTAATACCTATAGGTACTATGTATAGGCTACTAGACCGTAATGTATGAGCATACTTGGTTTGATGATATATTCTACTATTACTGGTATCTGAAGATGATCCCGAAAACCGATCAAATAGAGATATGCAATTGCAATTTAGATACCAAGAAGGGATATAAACTATAATCAGTCTTCCTTCTGTTTGATAATATCAGAGACAGCATTTGACACCATTTGTAACTATTCGGTATTTGAGAACATCACAAGATATTCGATTATGATAGTATAAAAGCAATTCATTCGTATGTCATTTCGTACTCTCTTTACTTTGGTCAACTTTAATGTAACGAATATGCAAGATCTTATTGCTTTGTACCTGCTGATAGTACTTAGAGATAAAATGAAGTGTGGGTTATAGAACATACTTAAATGGCATACTCGTGCATTAGGCTAACATAAATTGAATAACTAAAGAAAAGTCTTCAGTATAAATATCTCTTTAGAAACCAGTGGACCGTATTTGATATTATTTTCACTGCACTAAATCAATTTTAATTTTTTTGTTATTGAACAGCCAATTAAAAATATAATTAAATAGAAAATTGAAATTAAAAATGCATCCATGTTGTGTATTTAGAACATTTCAATTTAAACAATTTCATATTATTTTGTATATTCACAATATATAGAGTTCATGTTTTATACAGCTAAAGAAATTCTCTTCTTCAAATAACAACTTAATATTTTATTTGTTTTCAAAATGCATTTAATTTTATGATATCTTAAGGCAATGCAATATTCAAAGAAAAAATATCAACTGAAATTGTTGTAAACAAACAAACTCGTATTCCTTCTATTTAACTCACATAGTTTAGAAATGATTCATTCTCTACTTTGCATTCATCATTTTTATGACATTCACTTCAGAATAGAAGACGTGAGAATATATTTAGTTAGTTTGTAACAACAACAAAAAATGCAACCAACTATATACCGTTATATACTTTCATCAGTGCATCAGTGCGAATAACTAAACTGATTTTTGCATGCCAAATCCTTAAGAAACAAAATGTTAAAGTCAATTCAGAAGAACAGAAATTTTAAAAAATTTAATAGAAATATATATAGAATATATACAGACGCAGTGGCAAAAATTTTTATACCGAAGCAAAAAAAAAAAAAAAACAAAAACCAAAAAAGAATTTCACTTGACATGACTAATCCAAAAAAAAATTGCATCAAACAAGTAGAAAAATGTTGTCCATCATAAGTTCTTTTTTTTTTGCTACAATAGCTAGCATTGAAATTCAAGTAAATAACAGTAAATGGCGACACGTTTGCATAAATTGCTAGTTTTGAATTGATATTACACAGTTGACCCAGTTGACCATCAATCAGTTCAAAATTTACATTCCAACTCTTGAGTGGAATGATAAATGCCTAACGAGGGGTTGCATAATATCGAATGAGAGCAGATACAATATAGAGAGTGTGAGCGTCATTAAAATACTATGACGCAACGATGGAGCAATTGTTCGTAAATGCAATTTTTAGGAAGCAACGTGAAATTTTCGAAATGGAATTGGATCTTAAAAAATCAAACAATAATTAACTCTTCTAAGACTTTGAGCACCAAAATTTGATTTATATAAGATTTCATGGCATTGAAATTACGAGAAAAAGTGAAAAATGCGTAGTGTCAAAATTTGCAACAAAAACCTCCAAGTTCAACTCTACTATTACCACCGGCATTGTCATTTAAGTCAACCATCTTCTTCTTTTCTTTTTGTCTTGCGGTTTTTATCCTCTCATTTCCAACATAAATGTATGCGTTTCCTGTAAAATGACATGCATTCGTATTTTATTCACTACAGTGATGCAGAAAAAAATTGCATTTTTGCATGACACTTGTAAATGGAAGTGGAGTACTTGCATAGACGTAAAGTCATTATAACACACTCCCACATCCATGCATCTTTGCATAATGTGGGTTACTTAGATCAGTATTACTGACTTCAATACCACTCGCTCGTTTGCTATCGTTGACTCACTCCATCACACTCCATCACTGAGGTTTATTTTATTTAATTTTTTTTTTTTGTAAATCTATATGTGCATACTACTTATATCCTTCATATCTTTTTTATTTTATTTTATTTAGATTTTTTTTTTTTTTTTTTGTATTCACCTCTTATTTGATTTCACTGCTCATACATCTACTAGTCGTATTACTCAAGTATTTCATATGGAAGAGTTTTGCTAATATTTGCTAATGTGTATTGTGTGTGTGTGTGTGAATATGTAAGAGGTACAGAATGAAAGAGGGGAACGTGCAAGTATGTATGCTGTTGTGTTCGTCATCATCAACGCCATCATTGTCTCACACAGTGATAATGTTGACAATGATTAAATGTGCTATGACAACAAAATGGTAACACAAATTGAGGGAGTCATAGTCAAAGCTACGAGTATACCAAAATATATGACAAAATAAATGATATGAAATTATATTCGTATAATATGGATTTTTTTTTTTTTTTTACAAATACATAGTAAATGTATATGATGCTTAGCACAACTAAAAGAGTAGCGAAATATTAATGAGATGGTGGAGAATAAATAAGGAAAATATTTATAAAAATAATGATCCTCTATATAAGAATCACAAGCGAAAAGTAATACAACATACGATTGTGCCAGCATAAATGATGCAGAACGCAGTGGACGCCCAATTGAGGATGTTATTCCAGAAAATTCGGAAATTCAGAAAAACAACAACGTATCGATGCTTCAACGGAGTGTTTTTTGCGCTGTTATGTGACAATGGATGAAATATGGCTTCACCATTACACACCACAATCCAATCAACACAGTCAGCTGAGTTGACAGCAGTCGATGAATCGAATCCAAAGCGGGAAAAGGCGCAACAGTCGACCGCTAAGGTGATAGCATCTGTATTTTGGGATGCGATCGGAATAATATTCATCGACTATATCCAAAAAGGAACCACCATATCAACAGCGACTATTATTGTGAACTTTGTGAACCGATTGAAGTCTGAAATTGCAAAGAGAAACGGCCACATTTGCAAAAGAAAAAAGGTATTGTTTCACCAAGAAAATGCACCGTGTCACAAATCGATGAAAACGTTGACAAAATTGAATAAACTGGACTTCTAGTTGCTTCCCAACCCAGATTTAGTCTCCAGATTTAGTCCTCAGCGAGTTTTTCCTGTTTTCAGATCTCAAGAGAATGCTTTCTGGAAAGAAATTTCACTCCGATGATGCAGTAATCGCTAAAACCGAGGCCTACTTTGCCGAGAAAGAGAAATCGTACTCTAAAAGTGGTATCGAGAAGCTTCGGTATCACCCTCGAAGCCAAATATAGAAATCCACAAGAAATTTACTTTAGCTCTTGTCTCAAAGTTTCAGAGATTTCTTATGAAGATCTAAATACTTCATGATAGATTATTTCAAATCAAATACTTTGGACATCAACGTGTTGTGAGAAAAGTTTTATTATTATAATTTTTTTTGTGCGAACAGTGAGGTGCATTAGAATTGCCTCACGAGATGCAAAATAAGATATTGATATCATCATTATCATCATCAGTTCAGAGTGAATTTTTTTTTTTTTTTTCAAATTCCTATGAATGCATTTTCATACTACTTTCGCTTGCCTACCCAAAACACCTGCCATTCCATTATGTTTGACTTCTCTTCACACACATACCCATTTAGGTATGCATGCATACCATACATGTGTCTAAGTATATAGGTATATTATAGCATGTATACATATCTAATTTTTTTATTTCTTCATGATTCTACATAATATTAATTTAATTAACATAATTGCAATTATTTTCAACGCCCTCTCTAAAGTATTTTTATATTCTCCATCCACACATACATGTATTCTTCATTAGCTCTTATTTGTTCAACTCTCATTTTCTTCGTTTAGCCATCTCTTTTCTGTCACTCTGCAGGTGTACATATGTATGTATCATATTTGCTGGTTTCTATTTTCCTATTACCTTCTGTGAGTATTACAACTTATACCTGTACTCCTATGTATCTACACACATACATATGCATGTGCTTGATGTTAATTCTCATTATTATTGTTGTTGACGTTGTTTTTTTTTTTCTTTTTATAATGTTAATCGTATTTTCATTATTGCTATTTGCTATTGTCGTCATTGTTAGATTGCGTGCTTCATTATGATATTATTGAGATGAGAGCATGCTGCACAAACAAGTACAAGTATATTTTGTACGATTAAATCTGTGTAAATTCATTTGTGGATTTAAATGTGAATTTGCTCGTATATAGCAATTATTGTATGTACGAGTATGTACGATATATTAGAGATGCTCAAATGTTCAATCTCAAACTCTATGCAGAAAGAAATTCATTTTTGAAGATGTATTTTGTTAATATTTTTCCTTTGTTTTTGGAGAAATATAAAAGCAGCAAGTGCAGCAAATTAAATATAAACTGGTCTGATATTTCAGTATCATTTTCGAATATTATCAAAAAAAAAAAAAAAAAAAAAAATCATGAATTTTACATTTTCTTCTTCTTTTATTTGGATTTGAACTATGAAAAATCAAAACGAAGAATTTTCCATTTATTCTCTTAGTTAATATCCTGATGACCCTAAAAGAAATATGAATTAAATGAATATTTACACATGATTTTAATCTACAAAAGTCTTGTTTTTATAAAATTTATTATATTCTATACATATTTGTAAAATTACCCATGAAAATAGCATATAATAAATTAAAATATTCTATAAACAATTTTCTGGTAAAATTTAAAATAAATTTTCCGAACCGAAACTTAGTTCAAAGTACATTTATATTATTCTTGTGAGATTTAGAGCAAGCCAATATTTTTTTTTTTTTTGTACTGAACTAATAAGGTTTGTGTTAATTTTCCACCAAGAGAGTAAACCAAATAAAATTAAAGAAAATTTTTATTAAAAATTATCTTGAAAATGTTGTAATTTGCCTGCCGCGTGCTCTCTGTCTCTGTCTGTATCGCGCTCTTTTAATCTGTCCGTCTCACTGCCTATCCCATTCTGTATCGTTGTGGGGCTACTTCTGTTTCGAGATCTCTGTTTATCTGTCTCTCTCTCAGTTTCGCTCTCTATCACTATCTGCCTCTGACATGTATGACGCATGTGGGACTGAATTCTATAGTTTTTTCTGTATATCTTGTTTCCCTAAAATCAGTATGAGCTACTCACAATCGTTAGATTTTTTAAAGATTTCCCCAAGAAATGATACATTTCTCGATAGAGAACCTTGAAAAATTCTAATCAGCATGCACATTTTATCTTGAAGCGAGTGGCAGAATATTTCTTGCCTTTCTTTTTGCATATCAATTTTTTGTTTTCGAAAAACCTTGCAGAAAACCTTTACACTTATTGAAAAAGTTAAATTCTAAAACCCCTATATAAGGTATACATAATATAGTACATATATATTATTTGAGACAGGTTTAATGTACAGATGTATGTACGAATATTAAGATTTTATTGCGTTAATGCGTGCACAAAAAATATATGCACATGTATGCGTGTAGTAGATTCCATTTGAACATTTGTTTCCCAACACATGTAAATGTAATGCGACCAGAGAGAAAGAAACATAAAACTAAAATATATGAATAGAAAGTCTTGAGAATACAATATATATGTATGCAGCTATTGATGAACGGGTCAGAGATGGCGTGTTTTTTAGCTACAAACCAGTAAGAACCTATTACATGCGTAAGGTGATTAACAAGGTGGCTCCACATTCAATTTAGAGTTGCGTTAAAAGATTTAGATAATAATTATTATTTTTTCAAGGGTCACTGATTTCGTTAGCATTGTATGGCGTGGGAAGAAAAGATATTAACGTAAAAATACTATACTCAGACATGGGCACATACAAAAGTTTTGAAATTCGAATTATTACTTAAATTACAATAAATTGCAATAGTGAAGATTTTATCTCATTGTAATAGTCATATAAATATTTTCTTATATTGTATATTATACCACAAATTTCAATTGAAATATTTGTTGAATGCAAATCTCATCATTTTGATAAGCTGTGTCATTGGTAAGTGTTCTGAAGTGAAGAAGAATGACTAAGTGGATGAAAAGTGCTATCATTTAATTAGACAGACACACGAAAAGAGTGTCAGCATCACGTTTGAATATCAAAATATCTTTTTGAATCTTTGTTGAGCTTAAATCTTATCGTTGTGACAATATTGAATGTGGAGAAGAAGTAAAATATTACAAGAAGCGCTATTGGTAGGGACTCTGAAGAGAGGAAGAATAACTGACTAGGTGAAATGGGCTACAATTTCATTAGATTACCACACGACATAAGAATTAAGTATTGTCCAGAAGACGATGTGAACAATCGTATACATATTTGGGTTTTTGAATTCTAATTTGCGATTGGTTTGGCTCAGTCAGTTATAGTTTACCTACAAGAATCGACCTTAGAGGGATAAAATATATGACAGACCACCAATATTTTCTCCCATCAACATTTCTTTCGTACTTTTTTTTTCTAAACCTTAGAGTGGTTCCCATTGCAAATTGATGTTTTTTTTTTATAAATTTCCCTCGCATATCTCCTAAAGTGCCCCTAATGGGTTAAAATATATGATCGACCACCATTTATTTTTAGTTAACATTTTAGCTTAACATTTTTTTATATTTTTCAAGAAGGCTTCCTGGTAAAGTGAACTTAAAAGCGTCTGAAAATCAAATAAAGTACGATTTAATTGCATCCAGAAATCGACCCTAAGATATTAGCATGTATTAAAGACTCCCACTAACTTCCTTCAACAACATTTTAATCTGTGACCCTTAGAGCGGCTCCCCTTCAAAACTTGGCTATGTTTTTTTTTTTATAAATTTCGCTACTACTGCATCTATAATTACCCAAAGGGAGCAAAAGGTATGACTGATAGATCTATTAGATTTTTTCCCTTAAACATTTTTGCTGAAAATACTTATCCTCTATATTTACGCTTTATGGAGGCTTCCCTATATATAAGTCAGCTGCTACGATTTGAAAGCAGCTAACTTATACCATTGTTAAAATAATAGATGGCACTTATCGTATCCGTTATAATCATGAAATTGAAAACCTAATTGGTGGCGCAAATGTCGTATGTTTCATAAAAGCAGAGCGAATTAGATGGATATGCGATGTTATACGAATGCCAGTTGAAAGAATCCAGAAGAAAGTGTTTGTAGTTCATCCGATTGGTGGAAGAAAGAAGGGCCGGCGAAGAAAGAGATTGTTTAACGATGTAGAAGCAGACCTGAATACGATGAATGTTCGCAATTGGAGAGAGGAAGCGAGGGAGAGAACAAACTGGAGAAGAGTTATTGGTGAAGCTATGGTCCACCCGGGACTGTGAAGCTAAGAAAGGGAGAGAGAGAGAGGAGGCTTCCCTGTAAAATTAACTAAAAACCACAAGAAAAACTTGAAATAATCGTGTAATTGCGTGGCTATCGTCCATAGAACGCTGATCTGTATGATCGATGTATATTAACTCGTATTTCAGAATTTTTCGTTACACTCAAAGACACTCAATCGACACTATATCACTATATCGATTCCATAAGGGGACTGCACTACAAAATGTATTAATATCTTTCTTCCTTCTATTTCTACGCCATTGAGGAGTAGAGATAGAAGGTAAGTATGTTTGGAAGAAATGTTTCTTCTGAAGAATTAATTGAGGTTGATCATACATTTTACTGCTTTACGGACGACTTCTTAGAAGTTATGGGATTATTTTATAGAGAAGTCTGCCTAAGTATACTTTTTACCAGTTTTCTCAACTCTTCGCTACTCTCTATTTCACTCTCTCTCGCTCTCATGTTTTATTTTATTAAATGTTTGGTAGTATAAGTGGATTTTTCGTTTTCGTTCTTATAAAGAATTGTCAGGTTGCATGCACAAAATATTCGACGATGTGATAGCAACCATGATAGATACGCGTACATATAAATATCTTATAAAGAAAAAAAAAAAAAAGAATACTAAAAAGATTTATTTTACAATAAAACAACAGCATAAACAAAGAATAAATAATACTTAATTACTTATGTAAGTATGTATAGAGAAAAGAGTTAGTGAAACGAGTTGGTGGCGTGTGATTTTGTGTTTGTGTTATTATTCTATGCTGTTCTGATTCTATTAATTTATTTGGTGTTTATTTTTTTTTTTTTTTGGGTTTTTGTTTCTTGTTCACTCTTCAGCATAATGAATACTAGTAAGTCATGAATATACATATAGGAGTATGCGTATAGGAACGTGTGCATTTTCACTCTAATTATGCAAATGTGCAAATATATGTATATGTATATGTGGAATATATTATTGTAAGTACATACATTTATAATGAAATTTCACATAACATTAAATTGCAGCCATGGGAAATGCTTTTATGGAATTTATATATACAATTCTCTCATATACATTGCCACACACACACACACGCACATTGTGCCCTCAACAAAATACACACACACACACACGATTTCGCTTTATCATTTTCGAGAGATTGGCAATAAGTAAGTAAAATGCAAAAACACTTCATATGAATGAATGAATGAATGGCTGAAGAGTAATGAAGACAAGTGAATCACTATAATATAAGCATTGTTTTCCATGAGTGTTGCTGCAATAATGAGGAAAAGAACAATTTACATGCAATATAATAAATACTACCTTCTATATTATATGTATCTTCATAAAAGCAATGCATTACTTCAATGATAGAAAATGATGAACATGCTTCAGTGCATGTGAATTTAATTCTTTGCACCATTGTTGTTGTTTTTCTTGTTATCATTGTTGTTGTTGTTGTTGTTGTTTTTCGCATTAATTTCAGCTAACGAAAGGATTTGTAGTTGAATTTTTTTTTCCTCTATACCCAAAGACAAAAAAGTTTTAATTGTTTTATGCAACAACAGAATAAATAAGAAAACTTGAAATTCAGTTCTGTTTAAGATGAAAATATGAAGAGCCAAATAACAACAACAACAACAACAACACTATTTACAAAATTTAGACACAGTAGAATAATTTGCAGTAAATTCATCGGCATACCAAGACAAGACTGTACCAACCTCTCCCTCTGTCCATAGTCTTTCTTCCTTTCCCATCCTACTATCGCCCATTTCCCTGAACTTTAAATGCAATAGGCTTCATAGCCTGAGTATTTTAGTGCGTACTACTCTATTGGTGCCATTTAGCTCAATCTGACATCACATCACATCAAAAGACAAGACTTCAAGATTTTCGAAGTGCTGCTTAAAGAAATACCAAATTTGAAAATTTCTGAAAAATATACTATAAAAGATATTCGATTGATAAAAGTGGTAAATAAATTTACAATTCCTTGGCTTTGAAACTGCATTTAAAGAAATTTTATTTTCATCAATTCTTCTAGATTAGGAACCCATTAAACCATTCTACTTTATTATATAAATAAAAAAAAAATAAAAATAAATATTTTTTTTTATTTTTTTATTTTATTTTATTAATTTTTTTATTTTATTTTATATATTTTTTTATTTTATTTATTATATACTCTACACTCAAAGCTATATACATGGATTGATTGAGTTGTGCTTCTAACATATTTGTCAAAACCATGTGAAGAGGTGACAGAAAGTGTGGTGTTGTAAAGCCAGTTGATTTTATGGCTGGACATTGCTATTTTAATTTACATTCTTAAGTTTCTATTAAGAAGAAGAAGAAGTTTCTGTTGTTGTTGTTGTTGTTGTTGTTATTGTTGTTTTTATGTTATCTTTACCTCATTTCAATCAAGAAGATTGTCAGTTTTTTTTTTGTTACATTTTTTTGTCGTCTTTTTAATTTTCTTACTTAATTCATGCGAAAGAATTTTTAAATGGCAAAAAGAAGACGAATTATTTAAATTTTATTGTAATGATTCATAAGTGTTTGTGGGGTCTCTCTGGCATTTTATTGTTACAATTTGTTGTTGTTGTTTCTGTTTTTTTTTGTTTTTTTTTTTTGTAAATGACACAGAACAATTGTTTTATTGGCAAAAGAAAAAAAAGTCAACGCCAAAACCGGCCGCATTTTTTTAGTAAACAAAGCAGCACTGTCTAACGATCAAACGGTCGATGACTGTCATTGATAGTGTTGCTTTTCTTTTCTTGAGTTTCTTCTGATTTTTTTTTTTGTACTTTCTTTTATTTTCTTCTTATTTTACAGCTCTTTTATTACATACTTCCTACATAAATTCCTACATAAGAGCTTCAACAAAAAACGATGCCAGCATATGAATGTAAACGGAATTTCTACTCTGCTATACCATTATCAAGAGTGTCTCATATATAAAATGATATATTGTAATATGTAATATTTAATATAAATAATTGAATTATATATTTTGTATTCTTGTGCTCGATATTATTTTAAAGAATAATGCTGTTGAATTGATTTACGATAGCGACCAATGCGACACAAAACAAATGCAATAAAATATCATTTTTTCCCCCCTCCTTGTATTGGCAATGAATAGAAGCAATTATATTTTTATTTATTATTATATAGAATAAACATATATGAAGACTTGTATCAATAATAAATGCTTTGTACATCATTTTAAAGTACTACACTTCCTAAAAGTATGCTTTATAGACTTATACACATATTTTCCCCCATAAAAATCTAAGCTGCTGAGGCTGATGCTATAGTCCTGTCCAAATATACATATGTCTAAGGTTATGATAGCAATAGAAACGATCCACATTTCTTGGCCGATTTCAGAATTTTCAATAAAACTTTTGTAAGTCTACCCTTTTGAAGCATTATCGCAAAGCTTTGAAAAAAGCTTTTTCTCGAAATTTTTGTATAAAATATATAATGCTATGCCTTTTGAAAATCAATGTATATTTCCGATTAAATTTTAGTTTATTCACGATTCTATTCTATTTCTTTGGTTTGAGCAAATAACATTTATTTATGTAAATCATCAGCAATTCAATTGATTTTGTCATACCATCGTGTTTGAAAAATTGTAGAACCAAAATCGGTTTAGATTAGGTTAGGTTATACTGGCTGGCCGAAGCCACGCAGAGACCAGAGGTTCATAGCGATACCAGATCAGAATCTAGGATTCAGAAGTAATAAGCATCACTTAGGATGCGCGTGACATTCGCAAATCTTAGAAGGGACTCAAGTTCAATCACAGGAATATTTCTAAATCCCTCAAAACTTGTAGCCCTCAGATTTTCCAATCGAGTTCTCGAGAGAGCCGGACAAAAACACAACAGATGCTCCAGGATTTCTTTTGTGCCCGACTCATTACATTACGGTGTACATTTCATACTCGCTATTCTTCTCATGTCGTTATCCAGTTGTTTGTGTATCA
Source organism: Megamerina dolium (assembly GCA_963854835.1). Classification (NCBI taxonomy): domain Eukaryota; kingdom Metazoa; phylum Arthropoda; class Insecta; order Diptera; family Megamerinidae; genus Megamerina; species Megamerina dolium. The sequence goes on from OY978528.1 coordinate 11,393,526, forward strand.
CTTGTAAAGACCTAAGTACCTCGCTACACCGATTTTTGCAATATCATGCTCCGTTGCACTCATGGACATTTTTGGATGATGAATAGCATGATTTAATTGCCTTAATAGCTGCTTGTCTATCCACAAAGAACTTTACTGCGCAGTTGTTAGTAGTGTCGCCCTAAGCACCTCTTCACCAACCACCCCCCTTCAATAACAGTTATTAATCCTTTCCCAAAGCTCCTTGTTGGAATCGGTTTAGAATCGGAGAAAAAACACGTAAATAATTAAACTTTTTATAACTAAAATCAATAGAAAGAGACTGAATAAGGGTACTAGTTTTACCGTCACAACAAATCTGGCCTACTCTCGATAGTAAGAGAACTACTTCCCTATTATCGTTGTCACATGTTTTATCTTTTGAATAGGTCTGCTTCTAAGATAGATAGATGTAACAGTTGTTAAACAGTGACATTCGTAAAAACTATAATATATTTGAACTAAATTTCTATTTCTATACAATTACGTTTCAATCATAACAAAAATGCATAAAAGTATGCAATGAAATTTTAATCGAATTATTCTCCATATAAATTTTTTGCAAATATATGAAATCAGTGATAGATTTTATTACCACATCCTACAATTATCATTTGATATTATTGCTATATGCTATATGACCACAGTGACCTATATGATCTTTATGCAGCCTCATGCCCAACTAAGTAGACAACAGTTCTAGACTACTTATAATAGTTTTTGGCTGGACAGACCGGTCACTGTCAATCATCACCAATGTTTACCAATCTACAATGTTTTGCAAGTGGTTTAGTCTAGGTAATTACTGAACTTATTTATACTTGTATACTTATACGCCTCATATAGGGATTACTATCATAATTTCTTGCTTTAAAGCACCTAAAAGCATACTTAAAATTTTTTTTTCTTTTCTTTCATTCTAATGCGTACATACATTTTCGCATGGCATATAAGTATATCACCAATTTCTAATGTACTTGTGTAAGCACAAAAAAGCGAAAGCGAGAGAGAGAGGAAAGTAACAGACAATCATTATTGTGTAATCTTTTAAAAGTCCTTAAACAAGAAGAAGAAGCAGAAGAAGAAGAGAAAATACAACAGATGTACTACTATTATAAATGAAGAACAACAAAAGTATAATAAAGACTAAATAAAGAAGGAAGAGCAATGACAGAAATAAAATAATCTAAACCGGAACACTGAGTTATGGATGGAGTTATGGCAGGAAATATGGAAATGGGGGAAAAGCAAAATAGAAATAAAAATTCCATAGGACACAAAGAATCCGAATGCGAAGACTACAAATAATTATGAATATGCAGTAGAAAATATAATTGTTAATTGCGAAATGTTCACAAATGAGCGACACTATGAATACTACTCTCGTTTGGTCAGTCATCACTCTAATAATTGTTGTTGTTGTTGCCGTTATTATTATTATTACAGTTGTTCTTACATTTAAAAGGATTTTTGTTTTTACTGTGACTAATTATGCCCTCGGCGATGATGATGATGATGATGATAATCATCATTATTATGATGACAATGAGTATGACAATGGCAATATGGATTGTGGTTTTTCTATGTATTGTGACGACATCATTTTTGTGCGTCTCTATGAATACTATGCATATTCTTCCATAGATATTCATAAACATGCTATTGTGTAATGTATGTATGTAAGCAAAAAGTTGGAAAAAACTGTACAAAGCAACCATATAGAGAATATGAAAATCATAATAGAAAAAATGTAGAAGAAAAATAGAAAAAAAAATTTTTGAGTGATATATTTTCAGAAAAAAAAAATATTAGTAATAATAGCTGGCAGTAGAGTGACTCAAAACCAGAAAGAAAATTTAACTTGTTGTCGAGGCGTCACAACAACTAGTATGTATGATATTATTAACAAAGCAAGGGAACAGCAACAAGCAATTTTCATCTCACACACAGTGGTGCGAATGCGTATTTTAAGCTTACTAAGTAGAAATGTGTATGAAAAAAAAAAAAATTGTACAGTGACAGGATATTTGCTAGAAAAATTGTAAAAAATGCTAATGAACATAAGATGGAAAAAAAAACATAAAAACAAAAGAAATAAGAGAAATAAAGCAGGATTTACTATCAACTACTCATACTACTAAATATTATTACCATTAGTGAATATCATGAGAGTAGTACAAAATATTTTGCATTCTTTCACATTACTCTGTTTCGCTCTCCCTCTCTCTCTCTCTCTCTCTACTTCTGTACCCTCCAGGGAGGTGTTACTAACAAAAAAGTCCTTTTGATGATTATGATGGCAAATGTGTTGTCGCACACAAATGCACACATAAAAACAGACAAAGTTAGCGAAAAATACGCGGAAGCGGTTAAAGAACTAGTAATGCAGTCAGTAAACGAAAAAAAAAAGAAGGGCAAGTACAAAATAATTACATATGTACAAGAATGCTTTCCTTTTTTTTTTTCATTACATTGCTGTAGTTTTTTCTCTCTCTCTCTCCCTCTCTCTCTCTCTCTTTCTGTGTGTACTTACTCATAGTCATAATACAAATGTAATTAGAAAATGGTACCAAAAACAAACTCAAAAAAAAAAAAGAAAAACAAAAAACAACAATAAAATTAAAGAGAAATTTTTTTACGACCTAACACACCTCTAAGTAAGCATAAAGAAAAAAGGTATAATACTAAAATCCTTTAGTGGCTTTTTCATATGGTTCGTTTTTGTTTGTTTTTTTTTTTTGTGTTTTTTCTAATTTCCACATATTAACTAGTTGAAATATGCCAAACCCAAGGATTTTGTGAAATACAAAAAAAAAAAAATATATGCACTGGTAACAACATTTTCATATACGAATATTATAAGTTTTATGTTGCATTAGAGAAACGCACTCATAAAATTTGCTAATAAAGTGAAGTCATTTGGAAAAATAAAAAAAAAAAATAAAAAATACAAGAAATTAAAAACAATATAATGCAAGAGGTATATATGAAGATATATGGAGATATATGAAGATAGCATTGAAATGATGACCCATAAAAGTTATGTAGATTTATTTAAAAAGTCGTAAATGTATGACATACTCTATTGACAACATCATTGTTTTTTCTTTCACCCCTCGAAAAAAAATAAAATAAAATAAAATAAAAACTTGAAGAAAATGTAATCATTTACATATATAAAATTCAATAAAATTTTATACACAAATTTTATTATTTTGAATTTACAGATTAATGTATTTGAAGAAAAAGTAGCGAAAAAAAACGAATTGATTAGAGAGCTTTTAAGATGTATGTGTCCTTTTCAAAAACTTTTGAATACAAATTTGTGATTGATTTGTTATCGTGCAACTTCTTCAACCTTATTAAGGAGTAAATTATACGAGCTGCAGATTTACGATATAATGGCACTGTCTTCAACAAAAGTGTTATGCTGCTGACGTATGCCGACGATATTGACATAGTCGGTATCAACTCGCTAGCAGTCAGTGCAGCATTCTCTGAATTGGAATGATAGTCACTTCGAATAAGGAGGTCTTAAGGTGAACGAGGGCAAGACGAATAGACTTAGCGTCTATAACCAAAGAGTCCCGGCGTCTTGGACAACACGTCACTGTTGACGATTACATTTTCGAGGTGGTGAAGGACTTCGTCTATCTTGGAAACAGCGTCAACAACTGTAACGATATTAGCTTGGAGATCATGCGTAGGATAATTCTTGCTAACAGATGTTACTTTGGGCTGAGTAAGCAATTGAGTAGTCAAGCCCTCTCTCGAAGATCAAAAATCACACTCTACAAGTCTCTCTTTATTCCTGTACTAACATATGGCGCAGAAGACTGGACAATTTCCATCACGAATGAGTGGATGCTTGGAGTTTTCGAAAGAAAAGTTCTGCGAGGGATATTCGGACCTATTTGCATTGTTGGCGAGTATCGAATATGGTACAACGATGAGCTGTATGAGCTGTAAGCTGACATTGACATAGTCAGGCAAATCAAAATCCAATGACTAGCTGGCTAAGACACTCCAGTGAAGAGGGTATTGCTTGAGGACGCAAAGGAAGAGCAAGTCCAAACCTCTGTTGGAAGGACCAAGTGTTGGGTAACGACGACGTTGAATATGCACGACGACGCTTGGAATATCCATTTGGCGCCAGCAAGCGAAGCAGACTCGGCCTAAATCGATCATCGGTTATTATTTCCACATAAGAAGAACAACATTTTTTTGATTGGTCGATTCAGTTCGGAGTTAAAGGGTGTAAAATTTGAAAGTTTACAGAAAAAAAATTCGATATAATTTTACAACATTGCTTTAATAAAGGCAAAGATATAAGCCAAAAAGTGACTGGTATTTATGCTCTAGGTACTGTCATAGCCAATTATATGCTATTTTCATGTCATCGAGTCCATTGCGGGATATGTGTGAAGATCTACCTGGTACCTGCCTAAGAAAATTGTCGATAAAATCATGGAAATAATTGAAAAATTATATATTGGTATGTTAGAAGTTATAGCATCGAACGGAAGCTAACATTCGACGACAAAGCAATTTTAAGCCATCTGCATAAAGACGAATTGAAAATGATGTTGGATTTTGGAAAAGTTTATCATGCATGAAGTTTTTGTTTTACAGTGGAAAAATATACTTCATTGAGTGTTTCATTGAAAATAAATATAATATGTATGTAGAGCTGCCATCGTTCTGGACGATGTTCTGGACGACGTCATGAGCCAAATTGCATTACACAGGAGAGGCATCGTATGGTATTTTAGAGGGCACCTGCAGCAATTGGACTTCGCCGATGACATCTGCCTCCTCTAACACCAACTGATCGACATGCAAGCGAAGGCGGACACCTTAGTTGCGCTGGCACATACTGTCGGACTGGAGATCAACATCGCCAAGACCAAGGCCATAAGAGTTAATCACAAAAACGCAAGCCATATAATGGATTTTGTTGAAAGATTCTGTTACAGTCGGCTGCATTATTAAGGCAAACGGCGGCGGAGCTAATGCAGATGTCAACTGCACGTTAAACAAAGCAAGGGCTGAAACATGATTAATCTCTAACACTATCACAGAAAAGCTACAAACTTTCGTCAACAGATGCCTCCGCATCATCTGTAGAATATTCTGACCGAATTTTGAAAAAAATTTTAAGCTAATCCATCAGTAAATAACAATATAAATATCATATCAATTTCAAGGTTAAAATGGGGGTTAATTTCTTACACAATAATTTTAGAAATATTCATAAATATTAGACAACAATTCAATAAAATTTTGATTTAATTTTTATAAGTATGTATGTATGTGTAAATTTATATTATATACACTTCATAAATAAGCTATATATGCTATACGCAATGAATAACTAACCAATGTTCATTACATAGTAAATACAAATACATTCGGCTATTATACAAATATGTTCAAATTGAAATTAATGTTTATCGCAAAATTTTGAGGCAATAAAATCTAATAATGATAATGTGTCACCTTTCTATACGCAATTTGCATTGGATGGAAATTTTTTTCTAAATTTCAAACATTCTCTTGCCAACCATAATTATCTTATTTGTATTGCTATACATACACATAGATATATGTGCGTATGTAACTGTGATAATTAAATGATGTATTTCGTATATAAATATCATTACTATTAATATTATTATTATTATCATCGTGATTAGCATTTACTAAATGAGTATGATCACACTAGAATATATTGTATTTTTGCACAGACACACAGTGAAAGACAGAGAAAGAATAAAACATATAAAAAGAGAGAGAGAGAGAGATATAGTATGTCCAATTGCTATAGAGAGCAAAAGGATATAAATTAATATATGCTATGGCGTAAAAACATTTGTGTGTGTGTGTGTGTGTGTGCATACATAATTTATTGTGTAGTCGAATCGTTTGTAATGCTTTTGTCCAATGTTTTTGGGGGAGCAAATAATTTAATGCATATGATTGACAGCCAATTGTGGAATAATCAATGATTTGCCATTATGGTCGATAAGACCAATATTTTATGTATGATTGAATGTATGTACGATACAACAAATTATACAGAGGCATATATACAGGCAGATTCAAATAAAACAGAAGGTAGCGTAGAGCTAATTTTCAATAAAATTCACCAAATCACAAACTCATTCATTAGTTGGCTAAAATGATATGATGTATGTACATAGTTTCTGTTGAATAGTTTTATATTCTACGGTAGTTAAGGGTTAAACAAAATTTGCAAGGTTTAATATCGATGCTTAGATAGGGCTTACCCCATGAGAAATATGGACATATTTTCGAAAATGAAATACATTTTTATGGGAAATATCATCAATTTGAAACATATTTCGTCCTCAAGTCATAGTTGGAAACATATGTTTGTATGACAGGTACGAGAGATTTTAATTCGATTGCGCCCATATTCAAGCTCATCAATAAACTAATAAACATGATTATATTCACCAAGTTTCAGATTGCTACTTATATATTTTCGTTTGCAAAGTGTCAACGAATACATTCGAAACCATAAATTTATATAAGAGGTAGGTGTAGTTTTAATCCGATGCAGCTCAATTTTAAATATTTTTATTATTAGATAAATATAATCATATATACCATGTTTGAGCTAAATAGCTACATATTTTCAGGAGCAAAATATGTAAAAATCCACGCAAAACATACTTTTGTATGGGACGCAGGTTTGATTTTCATACAATAGCATCAATTCTTATGCATTTATTTGCATGTTGATGAAAATAATCGTACGCTCTCAGTTTTAGTAGTATAGATTTATATGTATCAAATGTAAAGTACAGTCGAGAACATACATTTGTTTGAAAGATGGTCGTTGTTTTTAATCGATTTTGTCCATTTTCGAACTCGTCCACACAATCGTAAATTTAATTACATACACCAAGTTTCAACACGATAAATTCATATTTTCTTACACAAAATATGGAAATATACGAACATATTCAAAAATTTGTATGGCAGGTACGCGTGGTTTTTCTCTGATTCGTGCTACAATCAAATATGTCTTTTAACTAGGAATTTTAATTATGTGTACCAAATTTAAGTTTGCTAACTTGATATTTTCGTGCGCAAAGTGTGAAAAACCCATTAAAGAGCATACTTTTGTATGGGAGCTAGGCGTGATTTTAATTCGATTCAGTCCATTTTCGAGTATATATGCTAATCAGTGAATATAATAATATGTACCAAGTTTCAGTTTCACAGCTTTATATGTTCTTGCGGAAATTATAAAATTACACACTCAGCAACATACTTTTGTATGGGAGGTAGGCGTGATTTTCATCCGATTTCGTCCATTCACTCATATGCTTGCTTGTTGGTGAAAATAATTTGATATACCCATTTTCAGCTCAATCGCTTTATAACTAAGGCAATTATTATTAATCTTTATATGGCCGCTTGCCCCTTAGGTATCGGCTACTATAACTCTATGTCAGTAAAGTCTTTGAAATCGAATTCTATTAATTACATAATTCTTTTTGGGAAGTTTTAAGCTGCAAGTTGTTTAAAGTAGCATTCAAAAATTTCAAATTTTGTCGAAATATCAACATTTCCTCATTCATCTAATACTAAATGAAAAATTTTATATATCATTTCTATTTGCCGACTACAAAGTAAGCAAATAATTCACATGTTCACATGTGTTTGTAAAATATTTTGCAATTTATTTGTTTTATTTTCATATTGATTCTAAAATTTCATTATTGTTTTGCAAATGGAATATTTAATTATTTATATGTATGGGATCAAATGGAAATGTAACTATTTTATGTATGCAATAAAAATTCGTACATTTGATCAAATCAATTATTCTGTAGTATTTTTTTTTTTTCTGTTTCTATGTATAAATGCATTTATTGTCACTAAAATCAATAGAATTGAAATTTTTATCGAAAATGTAAATTTCCATCAATAAATGTGTTTGTTATTTAGTTTGTTTGTATTGTGTTTTTCCCATTTTTGGTTTTTTTTTTTTTTCAGTGTATAAATAATATTTAATATAGTTTATTCACTTACCGCTTGCATGACTGTTGCCAACGACTAATGCATAAATTAAGAGCGTAAATCCGATTAGGGCGCCCCTACTTTGATGCCGCAGCAACATATTGCTATACTGCTTGTTCTAGTAATAGTGATGATTTTGTGTAATTACTACGACAATGTTTACAATAATATCAGCGTAATGTTGAAGCCGTTGTTGCCTTCTTATGGTATGGTAGTCTCGTCTCGTACTATGGATGCTGGAGTGGATGCTTTGTTGCTTCTGATTCTTGAGTTGTTTGCTTATTAATCTTAACGTTTCCTTAACGAGATATTATAGTGCTACTATTCTCTGCTACTCTGAAATATTTGAAATAAATTATGGAGTTGTTGTTGTTGTTGCTGTTGTTGTTGTTATTTAATTTAGCAGCTTTTTGATATAGAAAGTAGTCCTTTATGATGATGCTTTCTTATATTTGTAATGCTTTAATTATTTTGCGTAGAATTTTGCATATTTTTTAAAATGACTTCTTCTTTGGCATAGATTTAGCAAATACACATATTTATTTTTAGTTGATTTTCTGGCTTCCAAATTTATGCGTTTTGAGTTACAAAACTTGCTATTTATTATTATTATTTTTTTTTTAATTATTATTTTCTTTCCATTTGCTTAATATTATTTCTTCATTCTTTGGTATTACATTTCACATACATATATTTATTCTAGAAAGAGAAAGATAGAAAAAATTTAATGAAAATTAATTTAATAATTAATTAAATAATTTTTTTTTTTTGCCTTTTACACTTTTTTCTTCAAACAAATACCTTTCGATTGTGGATGTATTAGTATGTGATATATATAAAAAAAAATAATATTCATTTTTATATATATTTTTTTTTTTAATTATAAAAATAAATTTCTTATTCACTTATATCTCCACTCGATTTGGATTAAGTTTTTCTGTTTTAATTTTAATGAGTTGAACACAGTGGAATAGGTTTTTTCATTTTTTATATGAGCTCAACCAAAATTTTTGTTAGGCGCTGGGTAGTGGGGAAATTCATGATTTGGTGCATATAGTCTTATTAAAAAATATTAAACAAATAACAACAACAAAATCTAGGCATTTGTATTTACTTTGCTATGCATATGCAATACACTTAAGAAGAACACAATAAGAATAAAATGTAAACAAAATTGATTCGCTATTTGTTTAGCATTTGATTGGAAATATTTGCTTTTTTTGCAATTTTGCAAGACTACTTGCTCAAAATTGTGACTATCTCCATATGCTTGCATTGTACGTATTTAGCAATGAATTATTATTATGAATTTTATTATCTAAATTGCTCAAGCAAAAAGTAATGCAACTGTGTTGCAATACTAAATTGTATTTTTATAAAAATGATGTCTGAAAATATTTAAAAATTTTTTCAGACATCATTTGTATACAAAGTTTTAAGAGCTTAGATATACTGCACTCAGAAAAATGCACAGTCACACTTTCGAAGCATACTTTTGTGCGTCAAATTTAGAAATCATAATTCTAGCTGAATTTCAGCAATTGACTTTGATGAAGTACTCTCTGAGGTCGTCGCTTGGATTAATTTTTGGTTTGTGTAAACCTTGACTTTCAAGTAATGGAAGAAGTTCAACGATGTTAAATAGAATGATCTAGACAGCCAATTGCCTTATCAGTTCAAGAAATTATTTTCTCACCAAAATGATATCAATATCCATTTAGTGTAACATAATTTCTAGCTTGCAGTTTCTAAAACCATGCAATGCAAAAAAAAAAAAAAAAATTTTTATACGTCAACTTTTTAGACGCACAGTAAAAAAAATATCTTTATAAAATAACTATAGTCCATTTTAAGTTATATTTATAAAAAAAATGTAATACTTTTATGTATTTATTGAAAAGATTTCTTTTTTTTTTTCTAAATATTTAATTAATTTAATTGTGGCATTTCAATATTTCAATATTTCACTTGCCTAGCAGTATGCTATGAATATATGTATGGTATATAAATGAAAATCATTATTATGCACGCACATGAAATCTACCTATACTTAGTCTGTATATATATATAGGTTAGTAGAACACATGCTCATGCATATAAAATATTACCTGCACTATGCATTCTTTTAACCTAAACCATAAGTGGTTATATCCCCGTCTGAAGCAATATTGTACGTACTTACATACATATATCATTAATGTAGTACTATTCATATATGTACTTTCTAAATATATATCATACGAGTACTCGTATTAAGTGGAAAAAAAATGTATTAAATAATATATAAATAACTGTTGTAATATATGCTATATTCAAGTATACACTACACTATTATATTTTATATAAAACTATCAATTCCATACTATATATTTTATTATAGCATATTTTAAGGCGTTATTAAGTTATTGAACAAATATTGCCAATTTGCGTTTAAATGACAATCGAATTTCTTCATCGTATTTTTTGTTTGTTTTTACTATGCTCTATTTTTATCAAAAAATTCCAGCTGCTTCTCTATAGAGATATTCGTCGTGTATGGCATTCTCCAATCATCTCTTTTGCGGTTTCATAATTTAATTTCTCAACGACGACGACAGCAACATCATTTATGATGCTTATAATGACAACTATGATGATGATGATGATAATGATGATAATCATGTTAAAGATAATAATGATGTTGTTGAGAATATACATTTTATTGGATTTTCATGAATAAACGAGAATTCTTATCGAACTTGTATGCATTACATATATGTACGAGTATGTATGCGTATGTATTCGAGTGCTTTTTTTTTTTTTTTGGTGTGGGTAGTATAAATGTTTTGATGATGCTGTTTGCCAAAAAGAAATCGAAAAACAACAAAATAAGAACAACTCAAAACCAAAAAAAAAAAAAAAAAAACAATACACAAAATTTGATAAAACAAAGTAAGCTGATGATGCCACTATTATGTATGTGTTGGCGTTTTATTTTCGTTCAGTTCTTCTGTCATTGTTATTATTAATGTATTGTACGCATTGCTTGCATTGTTGTTGTTGTTGTTTCATTTCATTTCATTTCATTTCATTTCAGTTTATTTATTTATGTTTATGCCTGGCAGGCTAAATAGAAATAACACATAGAAAACTAATATATTCTTCTCTCTCTCTCTCTCTTTTCAAAAAAAAAAAATATTGCTGATATTAATAAAAGGGCCTAAATATCATATGTACAAACGTATATGTGAGTATATAAAAATTGCTGCATTGTGGATTAATAACAATATGTAGTGTAAGATACCAAAAAAAAAAATGAAAACAAAACACATATTCAAACAATTTATTCATAGTTATATAGTACATACATATAATATCCATATGCAGTATATAGTGATATATCCCAAAGGCGTACGGATGCTGAAGCAAAAAAAAAAAAAGTAGTATATCGATTTGCCTATATTGAATATATACAATATATATAAATCCTTGTTCGAATTTCGTGTATGGATTTTTAATACTGCGATTGCAATTATGTTTCGAAAAAAAACGCTAAGGTATGAAATTATCAGAACTGATGAAATATTAAGCATTTGATTAAGAAGGTTGCATATCACAGAATTCAGATATATTAATCCTCTGAGCCTATATTTGTAGAGCTTTGAGAACTAATGCTGACCTATATGACGAAGCTGTATGAATCAGATGAACGACACAAATCTTTGAATGTTCCACTGCCCAACTTTGGTATAGTAAATGCTTGCATTTCCAATTTGCAGCACACTGTACAACTAACTTCACGGTGGTCAATCGAGCAGAGCCGTTTATACGAACAAGAGCATATATTTTCCCACGAAATCGACTCTCTGGCTATTTTAAATACAAAAACCTCATAATTGTTTATTTTTAGAAGAAAATTCATTGAAAAACAATTTCAATTCAGAAGATGTTCTATTTGGAAACTGGTTTTGAGCACCGTCAAAGAGGAAACATGGGTGTCTGTGTATAAGAAATAGAGACAACTATTGAAGAGCTCTACGTTCAACCCAAAAGTTGAGGATAAGGTAAGTAAAATTTTTGCATATAAAGGAATCATTATTTCAGCTCCTTCTTTCTTTGGACCAATTGACAGCCGATACTTACGATACTTCTCGAACATGAGCTCAGATGGTAGATTTGACATTGTACTGCCACTGCGCCTATATTTAATATATTATAATATAGCTACACCATTTTAGGTACTTTTCCAAAATTTATTTATGTTTTTTCAATGTAGTCATTTTTAAAGAAAAACTCTACAAAATTGTAGATCGAAATTGTATCAGAATTATGAAGAGGACTAACGAACGCCTCATTGACGAAGAACCACTCAATCACTCCAACAAAAAAAGTCAGTCTTTCATACCATTCTTTGAATTATCAAAATAATAACTGGTATTGAACTGATTGAAAAGTTTGGCAATGATTTGCAAAATTTGAATTATAATACAAAGCAATTGCTTATAGCAATGACTAAATTGGTTAGCTGTACCTATACATTTTCTATATATGAATTTGAAAACTAGGATGAATCACAGTCCATTTTTCTCATAATTAAATATTTTAATATTTTTTTTTCGTTGTCACACATTTTCGCAACAATTCTCGTTTACTTTTTCATTTAATTTTCCACAGCTTTTGCTTTTAATCGCAACACTGATTCTAATTACTTTAATATTATATAAATATAAATATAAAAATATAAAGTGTCCCTAATGATCATCAGTGATAATTTATTCTTTTGGAAATCATAAAAATCCTCAATTCTTTATGAAATATTTTTTCCTATAGGGTTTTTAGCTATAAGTTTACAAATACATACAAGTTGTATATTAGTTGGTATATCATTGTATCTTGATCAGATCAAAAATATGCCACTAAAAAGAGAAAGAGAGGGCATTGAGTAGAAGGTAGCAAAAAATAACGTGACCATTAATATTTTATGATATCACATAAGGGACAGTAAGAAGAATAGTATAAAAAAAAAAAAATGAAGCATATATCGAGGGAGTACTTATACATACTATAGTAGTTTATGTTGGCATATAGACATATATACTTGTAAGGCAATGTGTTTGATAGATGAATACATGTATAAAGAAACTGTTATTCTTTAGTGATAATAATAATAACATCAGAAAATAGACGACCATGACAACAGTGACAACTAAATGTATCAAAACTTTTCGACCACAATCAAATAACTAGCAATGTAGGCAATTATTTCGAACGACAACTGACAACTGATGACGTTTGACAAAATAAATACACATATATGTAGGTATATTAAATGAGCAAGAGAAGAGAAATAAATAAAAATAAAAATTAGAAATAAATAAAATATAGATACACACACACAGAGGAATACATACTTAAGTATCAAACCAACTAAAATATATAAATATATGCTAACCTATTATTAAAGGTATACTACAGAGTATAAATAAACAAAGAAATGAATTTATCAACTAAAGTAAAATAAATAAAAATCGAAAATGAAATAAAAATATAAATATATTTGTACAACTACAAGAGGCAGACACTTAAATAGTATTCAACGAATATATAAATAATGCAAATTGACAAAATGATAGAAATGACAAATTTTTCCTATATAAATAAAAATATAAACAGTACATAATATGCAAGAAAACAGGAAAATGTAAAGGAAAATAAATTTGAAAATTAACCCAAATAGGAAAAATGTGATTATTTACATATTTTTCTGATATTTACCAACCACGATTATAATTAATAGTTGGTCAAGAAACAAATATTGTTGAATATAATGTAAATATAATAGACATGAACTTAATTATTTAAAGAAATTACAATGAGTGGTATTTAGAAATATAGCTATGTGCTATAGATTATTTAAAAAAATTTAATTTGTAGCATACTTTCAGGCAAGTTGGGTATCAATGCGATTTTTCTGATTTTAAGCCTCTACATTGAAGGAGTTAAAGTTATATTGAGTCCATTCTTTCCTTTTCTAGCATCTATTTGGAGAGGTAATAAAAATGGAAAAGACTTAATGATATCAATCATAGTCGTTACTATCTGAGTCGATTTGGCAACATCTATCTGTCTGTTTTATCTCAACAAAAACGACAATAATTGTAGAGTAATCAAGCTGAAAATTGGTTCATATGATAATTTTAAACCAAAGAAAGAATGAGTTTGTAAATGAACAAAATCGAACAAAAATCATGTTTAGCTCCCATACAATAATAGGTGGTGAAAGTGATATTTTGACCATTTGAACGAGAAAATATTAAGTTATCAAACTAGAACTTAAGGTATAAAGCTAATTTGATCACAAAATAGTTATATTAAAAATTGAATGCAATCTGATGAAAATTACGCCTACCTCCCATACAAAAGTATGTCGGTGAATGACTGTTATCACATTTAATGCACGAAAATATTAAGCTATCAAGCTGAAATTTGGTACAGAAAATTTAATTTAATGATTCAATGACATATTCGAAAATAAGTGGAATCGAATAAAAATGAAACCTACCTCCCATACAAAAGTCAGCTTTCCTATGAGTATTTTCACATTTTTCGCATGGAGATATTAATATAATTATCTGAAAGCTTGTATATTAAAACAAATTTACTAAATAATTGACATATTTGAAAATGGAAGGAATCGGATAAAAATTACACCCACCTACCATGCAAATTTATGCTTTCGTATGTATGATTTGGTATATGAGAATATATATGAGAATATATTTCTATAAAGTAAAATATTTTACTTTATAGAACATTATAATGTACTACAATTTAAGAAGATTTATATTTTGAATTGTGCCATACTTTAACTAAAACTTAACTTTAAATTTAAACGCAAATAGAAGAGCATAACTCATATTTTTGTAAAACCATTTATATGAGAGCTTCTTCATAAATTATGTAGTCTTCGATAAATTCTACAATTGCTAAGAAGCTCTATAATTATGCACCTATAATTATGACCACTGTACTTCAAGAGCCCAACTACACCTAACCCTTTAACTTTATATTGAATAAATATGAATTAGCTTAATTACAATCACAAAAATTATGGGCTATCTATCTAGCATTGGATTAAAATCTATATAAAAATTTATATGTAAATTGAAAATAATTGAAAAAAAAAATAAAATTTATTGATTTTAATTTATATTTTGATAAAATTCGAAAAGCAAGTACAGTGTACAGTGTGGGGGAGCATAAATGTGCATGATTTCATTCATGATTTCTATTTCAATTTTATTTGCTTGCATTCACGTATGAACATTTTCTTTTAACTAAAAGTGGAACAAATTAAATTGCTGTGTGCACCTAAAACTATGCTAAATAATTCACAGTATTCTATACTCAAAGCTATACACGCTATCATTAATGGTTTTACTTTGAAAAATATTTATATCGTGTATATAAAAGTCCATTATTAGTACAAATGCTATTAAATATTTTTTAACTGATTTAAACTATCGTTTTAGTGATTTATCCATTTGTATGTGAATAGATAGACAGATATCGCCTGCATGTTATTATTTCTCAATAATTCTTCAAATGCTTTCAATTTTTTGCTTTCACTTAGAAACACACATATTCTAAATATTTTCAATAATTGATAGGTACACTCATATACATCATATCTATGGATGTGTGTATTCATAACAACATGTCCTGGTTTTTCATTTGGATATATTCATGAGTATATTTGGAAATATTTTTTTTTTTTTTTGACAAGCACAAGCACAAGTATATTCGTCATCGTTTGTTGATTGTAAATTTGTTGAGTTAAGTAAATAAGTCTCTTTGCCTTTATATTGATGATGATGATGATGTTGATGATGGTGGTTGGGCAGTTATTTTGCTCGACCTGGCCTGTTATAACTGCAGGTACATATGATTGTCTGTATGTAGTATTTGAAAAGCAGCTTGTTAATCCTTTGCGCTTCATTATTTATTTGCTACTACTCTCTATCTTCAATTTTTGCTTCAATTTTGCTACACAATTTGCTTTTCTATTTATTTAGGGTCTCTTTGCCCTCTTTGACCTGGACGGGGATTATATTTATATACTGTACATATATTTTCTATTTAAATGTTTCCCGGTTTTGAAATGTACTCATTCGTTTGTATATATGATCATTTCGAGTCCTTTTCAAGGATTATACTCTATGATTTTTCTTTTTGTTGCTTGATTTACGTTTGTTGGTTTGTTGGTTTGGTTCCTCTTCTTTAACTTTCTCTTTATGCAGTTTTAGTGATTTTTGCTTTTACGATACATTTCTCTGCCCTATTGTTGTTGTTGTTGTTGTTGTTGTTGTTGTTGTTAACTCAACCAATTGCTAGGAATTGCTTTGAGTTGGCCGACTGATTGGTCTGATTCGGTCCTTATGTGAACTTATGTTTGTTACTTCATTTAACTGGCCAGTATATACTGGCATATTTTCTGGCTTTATAGTTCTTATGTTTGTATGCTTCTCGTATGTTATTCGTATTATTTTTTGTGGCACACAAGTTGATGGTCATTCAACTGAAAATTCAGTCATCTGAAAACGAGAGAGAAAAATGAAAAAATAAAATATAGCAAATAAGAATGGATAAATGTATATAAAAATTGTATATTATTAGATTTTTGTTTTTGTTATTATTCTCTTTGTTGTTTTTTTTTTTTGTGTGATTATATTTTGATTATATATTGTAAGTATATTTGTGTGTGTGTGTGTATTTTCTTTTATATCATTTGATTTTCATTATTCCAAAGTGAAACTTTTTTTCACATTTCCATCTAAGGAAGGAAGGACTACAATATATTTATATGCTAACTGTTTAATATAAAAGCGGAAAAATATGACAGACTATTTGGAGGAGCTATATAAGAGTGAGTATAGTGCAAGAGATCTTGGTTTTGGTATTCATTGGTTCATATGTTGCTGTTATTAGATTGTAGTGAAATTAGGCAGAAACATATTTAAGACGATTATTTACTTGATGAGATATCGTTAAATGGTTGTTATTTGCCATATTTGTATTTTTTTGCAATCATATATCGGATGTAATAAATGAGAGATTTATTCATGGGAGTATAGAGTATATGAAATATGATATTTATATATTGTATTATATATGGCATATTTGATAAATATGCATATGGATAAGATAATAAAACCATCACTGAAAGTTCAAAAAAATAGAGGAAAAATCGCTAAACAATCTACAGCCACTAGTTAAGATGGTTTCCCTATAAAATAAATTCTAAAGCAGCTTAAAATTTGACAAATAATCCCATAATTGTTTAGGAATAGCCTCTTCGGGGGTAAAATGTTCCCCAGCAAAATTTCTCCATAACAATATTATACTTAAGAGGTGCTCCCATACAAAGTTGACCTATAAATTCATAGAATTGGCTCCCATTATTCCATAGGCACCAAGTCCAGGGGTACAAAATATGACTATCTTCCATCCATTTTTGCCATTTAACATTTTTCCAATATATACTTATCTCATATCTCCACTCCTCAGGGTGTCTAGCCTACAAAGCACCTTAAAATCAACAATTAACACCAAGGATAGACTCAAAGGTGATAATTTGTAGAATCCTTCTTATTGTTTTTTGTCTCAATAACATTTTTTGAAACCTATTTACCCCCATAACTCCATCGAATGGACTTATTTCCTTACATATTTGATATAAAAATTATTAAAATTGCCTCCCACCGCTGCGCGAATACCACTAGAGAGATGGAATTTTACTCTTAAATATTTTCCCTCTGCATACTTATCACCTATCCTTACTTCTTAAGGGCGCTTCCATACAAAATTATTTTAAAAGCGTCTTAAAATCAACAAGTAGCCCCATAACTGTCCAAGAATCAACTCTGAAGACGTGAAATATGCGATCGACCAGCCTTATTTATTCCCTCTAGATGTTTTTCTCGTATAAAGGAACCTTGTATCTCCACCCGTTGGGGCTGTTCACATTAAAAATTGACGATTTAAAAAAATTCACTCACTCCGATTTTAGTGGTTTAATTAGTGATTAAGGACTAAGTTCAGAACAAATGTTGGGGAACAAACATGAATGCGGTGTGATAATATTTTTGACCTCTATAAAGTAAAATTGATAGCGGTGGAATCGAATTTTATGAAAACCTGAATTTTATAGTGGTAAAGGTAAGGGTCAAGTATGTATGTTGTGCGAAGGTCTCTACCATACATTTTATCGCTTTAGGGCCGACTACTGCAAAGCTATGAGATTTGTTTCTATTTCTAACCTCAATTTTTAACCATTAACTTAGCTATTTTACTAATTTACTCTTGCTTTTATTAAAACTCACAAAATAAAAGGAATTATGTATCAAAATTGGAACGTTCTACACTATACCCTATTTAGTATATCTAAAGATGGAGATGAATTTTATATTTAGGTACTTTCAGAGAATTGCTCATAACTTCGACACTTGGTTATAGATTTGCTTCATTTATGTCTTGTTTTCTTTACAAAAGACAAAGCTCTACTAAATTAATACTAAAAAGGTATATGTTTTACTATTTGTATTTTTACCGATTTTTTCAAAAGTCTATATCAATGAGAATTTGGTGGAATTATGCAAATATGTGTTTAATATCTAAAACCAATGCAAGTAAACCAAAGAACTGATTGAAAATATTCCTAATAGCAATTATTAGCCTGTTAAATTATCTTTATTCTGATATCTTCCACAATCAAATCTGTCATTTTTTACTTGAGATATGATCCAAATAGTAAACCAACTAGAGACGAATATTATATGTCAAAACCCCTTTCCATCGACAAATTTTTTAATATTTTTCTTGAATTTTAAAAGCCTAAATCCACATAAAAATTATCGAATCATCAAGATTTGTTATTTTTCAATTATTATAACAGGAATTTATTATTAAAATTCACAAAAATATATTTCTTTCTATATCTCCCGACTTAAATAAAATTTGGTTTACTTTCGTTTTCTATTTCATCTTATCCTCCCAGCTTTCAAGGAATAGAAATAAACCAAACCAATGAGAAAAATCAAAGTAATTCATAAAAAGGATATGAATGCATGGGCGAATAAATATAATCATAATTCTTATTTATGATTTCATCGTAATTTCAATAAATAATCATAAAGCATTTCTTTGAAATGCATTTAAACATTTAAATTAACTTAATCACAATGAATAGTCATTATTCACGGTTGACCCCATACATGGATTTATGCAATGACCGTAATCATGTAAATGGTCACATAAAATGGAAATAAATCTAGTTGTTTCTACATATTTTTTTTTTTGTGCTGCTGTACTTTTTTTTTTTTTTTTGCTTTCAAACTCAAAAAAAAGGACCAAATACATATGAACCTACATATAAATTATTTGACTATAAAAGCGAATAGAAAAATGTGAATAGATTGTTTATTGTTGTATTTGTAAATGGTCATAACCATATATATATGCGAAATAAACCATAACCTACATGCTGTTCCAAATACAAATAGTAGTTAGTAGTCGTATAAGTCAAATGTTTACCTACAAACAACGAATGGGGAACATGAATATATAAATTGTGCTTTAAATTGTCATAAATATATGACATATGTAGCACCACCATCATCATACCGTACAAAAAAAATATAATCTAGAATATTAGAAAATGAGAGAATATTTAAATGCGCCAAGCTCCTAAAATGCCAACACAGAGAGATAATGCATATTAAGCTTGTACGTACGTATTTGGATTCATAGAGACGGGCCATAAAATTAATATATGAGCCCGTTAGTATAATTTGTTGCTTTTTGCTTTGTTATAAATAAAATTTTGAAAGCAAATAGAAAATAAAAGAAAATATTCTATGTATGACGGCATTTTGGGAGCTCAGTACAAATATTGTACAAGTTAAAATAGAGAAAATCATACAGAGATGTTGATGGCCTAGTAAATTGTGTGACTTTGGTTAGTCACTCATAAAATAGGATTAAGAATACATATGCATGAGCATGTAGTCAGTATAAAATATATGAAAATACGAGGTATATGTACATTAACACAGCACGCATATTATTGGTATTTTAGGGCCACCTAAAAGTAGGCAAGGGAATATTTTTCAAAACAGCCAAATAACACACGCACAGAATAATAAATGCAGATGGCTAAACACAAACGTGTCTGTCGTTAACTCAACACCAAATATCATCAAAGAAAAATAAATGTAAATAGAAATAACAATAAAAAAAATAAAAAAAGAAAAAAGACATAGAAAAAAAAAACTAAAACTAGCACACCCCAAAAGGTCAAAATGTTAAGTAGACAGTAGGCAGTAGAAATGGTAAAATTGTCCACATTTTTTACATTTCAAAATGTGAAATAAAAATAACAAAATGTTAATATATGCTGTTTGTTTGGATTTTGCGTGATTTTGCTTCAAACAAAAACCATAACAATCGTACATATAAAATTAAGTAATACGTCAAACGGCTTCAGGACTGACCTCAAAAAAAAAAAAAAACGAAAAAAAGTGATAATAAAAACGTTAAGAAATAAAGGTAAAGGCAATATAAAGAAACATATGTAAAATACCAAAAAAACAAACAAAAAAAATAATAGGAATTTAGCAAAAAAATAAATATATAAAGTAGAGACGCCTCAAAGCATGCACTAAAAAATTCAGAGGAAAGAAATGAAGATATCTGTCAGACAAAATGAAATAAAAAATGTATAAAATTAAAAATGTTAGAGTATGATACAAAAATGAATTTAAGCATATTTCATACACAAGTGGCAACATACTCTTATATGGCAGCTATGCATGATTTCTATCTGATTTACATCTAACTATTTTCAAAATTCGTCCATTTGTTGGCAAATATAATCATTTATATCAAATTTTAGCAGAATAACTTAATATTTTGGTCTAATTCATGTGAAATCATATATTGGAATCTTATTTTTGTATGAAAGGTAGGCATGGTTTTTATCTGATTACGTCCATTTTTCAACTAGTACATTAGTTTGTAAATATAATTATATATACCAATTTTCAGTTTGATAACTTTCGATTTTCGTGCGAAATGTATGAAAAAATGTACTTGAAAGCATACATTTGTAGGGGAGGTAGGCTTAATTTTTCTTCGATTAAGTTGACTTTGTAACTAGCTTATGCATTAGTAAAGAAAATCATATGTACCGAGTTTCAATTTCGTATCATTATATTTTCGTGCAAAAAGTATGCAAACATTCATATGAAGGCTTTCATTTGTATGACAACTCTGAGCAGTTTTTAATCGATTCAGTCAATTATCAGATAATATTGTTCTCTGTTAGAAATACCCTTATGCACTAAGTTTGAAAGTCATAGTTCAGAAAATATAAAAAATATATTTGTATTCCAAAATATAGCAATTTTATGCAATGAGTGAACGCTTGGATTTGCTATATAGCAAAAGAGGTGATAGACGTCCATATTATTTGTAAAAAAAATATCATTAAGTCATTTTCGAACAAACTAAAAATTATCACATTTTTCAATATCAGCCTCACCCATTTCTTTATTTCTTCAGATCTATTGGTGTCAAAGAAATTTGTCTATTAGATTAACTTGGGTATTTGGAAGTAGTTTTTAAATACCCGACTATGACGAGGTTGAAACTGCCATTTAAAGGCTGAAGAACAACAAAGCTGCAGGTGCTGATGGCCTGCCTGCCGAGTTGTTTAAGACCGGAGGCGATGAGCTGCTCACCCGTATGCACCAGCTCATAAGCAGAATATGGTCGGATGAAAGCATGCCTGATGATTGGAGGCTCAGTATTCTCTGTCCTGTACATAAAAAAGGAGACCCCACAATTTGCGCCAACTACCGTGGAATAAGTCTCCTGAGCATCGCATACAAGGTTCTATCGAGCGTACTGTGTGAAAGGTTGAAGCCTATGCTCAGCAACCTGATTGGACTTTATCAGTGTGGCTTCAGACCTGGTAAATCCACCATCGACCAGATTTTCACACTGCGCCAAATCCTGGAGAAGACCCAAGAAAAACAGATCGACACACACCACCTATTTGTTGATTATCAAGCCGCTTTCGACAGTCCGGTAAGGGATTACCTCTACGCAACAATGTCTGAGTTCGGTATTCCTGCAAAGCTCATTCGACTTTGTAGAATGACACTGCATAACTCCCGTTGTGCAGTGAAAATTGGGAAGGACCTCTCCGCACCGTTTAATACCGAACGGGGTTTCAGACAAGGTGATTCGTTATCGTGCGACTTCTTCAATCTTATTATGGAGAAAATAATACGAGCTGCTGATCTACGACATAATGGCACTATCTTCAACAAAAGTGTCATGCTGTTAGCGTATGCCGACGCTATTGACATAATCGGCATGAACACGCGTGCAGTCAGTGCAGCATTCTCAGAGTTGGAAAGAGAGTCGCGTCGGATAGGTCTCACGGTGAACGAGGGCAAGACGAAGTATCTAGTGTCAACAAACAAAGAGTCCCGGCGTCTTGGACAGCACGTCACTGTTGACAACTACGCTTTTGAAGTAGTTAGGGACTTTGTCTATCTTGGAACCAGCATTAACAGCAGTAATGACGTCAGATTGGGGATCATGCGTAGGATAACTCTTGCTAACAGGTGTTACTTTGGGCTGAGTAAGCAATTGAGAAGTCGAGCCCTCTCTTGAAGAACGAAAACTACACTCTACAAGTCTCTCATCATGCCTGTCCTAACATATGGCGCTGAATCCTGGACAATTTCCACCTCGGATGAGCGAATGCTTGGAGTTTTCGAGAGAAAAGTCCTACGCAAGATCTTTGGACCTATTTGCGTTGGTGGCGAGTACCGAATAAGGTACAACCATGAGCTGTATGAGCTGTATGCCGATATTGACATAGTAAAGCGCATCAAAATCCAGCGGCTGCGCTGGCTAGGTCATGTCGAGCGAATGGAAGAACACGCTCCAGCTAAGAAGGTGTTATATTCGGAACCCGCTGGAGGACGACGCAAAACAGGAAGACCAAACCTCCGGTGGAAAGACCAAGTACTGGAGAACCTGACGGCGCTTGGAATTTCTAACTGGCGCCAGCTAGCGAAGAACAGAGATGGCTGGCGAAGCATGTTATTTTCGGCCTAAATCGATATTCGGTTGTTATGGCCACATAAGTAAGTAAAGTAAGTTTTAAACTTTTTAATACTCTCAATTGTATTCACTCCTATTATGTTATTATAGATATATAATTGAAGCTCTTTATACTCAGTAGTTTGGTCTTCTTTTTTTAGGTTACAAATTTTATTAAATATTTTAAAAATATGTAACTCGTTGTTATTACTATTGTTGTAAGTACATTGCAATACCTCTTGTTGTTAATAAAGTGTGAGTGCACTTAACGCTACGAAGCGACAACATAGAGCAACAGCTATAGCAACAGCATCAACAACATACGAATGAATTTAACTACATGGAGTAGTCCAAACTACACAACCAAGCCAGTATAGAATATATGAGCATAACAACAACAACAATAGAAGCACAAATATATGAATACATCAACAATACCACAACATTGTTCACAAGCTTTTTATCAATTGCAACAAAAAAAAGTTGGGATGATATTGTGTTGGTGTGACGGTGCGATGATAGTATGGCGGCGACTATAGTGTCTGATGATGGCGGTGATGGTTTGGCAACATTGGTGAGAAAATAACAACAACAACAACAAGAGCACAACAAATAATATAAATATATATTTATTTATGTACATGTATGTATGAATATGCACCATAGCCACAATGGCGCTAAGCCAATAAATTAAATCAAATAGTAGCGATAACCATTTTACTATAACACCCATTGTTGGCTTTGTTATTTTGTTATTTGTGCGCTATAAACTCATATACCTACATACATATATGTATATGTATGTAAATAAGCAAGTACAGAATGTTGTACAGGCAAAAAGGATACCATCACCATCACCACTATGATGTGCCCTCCACTACTTTGAGTACCTGAAACATAACATGTTAATGATATTAACAAAAAAAAAAAAAAAAAAATACGTAGAGTAATACAGGCAAGAACCGAGAGTACAAAGGTACAATACATAGAAAAGTTTGTCATTTCGGGAGAAAATATTACTATACACAAAATTTAATTTACAAAAAAAAAAAAGCGCTTTAAAAATTGCTGTCACTCATTCATATATGTACACATCGCATGTACACAGTCATAGTGGCATATTATTGTACAATATTTTAAAGTATCACAATGATATATGCAATTAAAAATAATAAAAAAAAATTCTTAATTTTTGACACTTTACGTTGACATTTATATTAAAGAAACAAAAAAAAAAAAAGAAACAATTTTTTTTGTAATATAACTTTTTTTGATATAAATGTATTGTAATACTAAAAAACTGAAGCAACGTACATATTTCAAGGATTTAAGAATATGTTTTTCAATATCATAGTATGTGAGAAATTTTATAAAATCAAAAATATAAATATTTAAATATTTAATATTTAATATGCTTGACTCTAATATCACTGGGTGCCGTAGCTCAGTGGTTAGTGCGTTGGCCTTCTGATCTGTAGGTCGTGGGTTCAATCCCCGGCTGAAGCATAACAAAATTTAATATCGAAAAGATTTTACTTTCGAACGGTACCCACCTGCCGGCAAGAATTGGCAATTTTTTCGGCAGTAACAATTTGCCAAAAGTGCTTCTTAAAAGAGCTCTGTGACAAAAACTAAGTTAAAGTGATGTCACAAGTGATGTTCTGCCGTTCGGAACCGGCTAATATAAGTAGGTCCCTTCTAATGCTGTCCAAATTTAACACGCACAACAGCATTGGAAGAGAAGCTCAGTGGTATCACAATGGGCCTTTCTGGCCTAAGTGTGTTCTCTCAGAGAGAGGGCAGCCACATAACCTAACCTAACCTAATATCACGACGACAAGGAAAAGGCAGTTGAATTGGTTTAGAAGGGCGCAGGCACCCTTTTTTATTGCTACTGTCGACTTTATAAATACCTACAGCTGAACCTAACCTCTACCAGAAAGCTATTTGAATTAATTCCGAAACGTTTAACGTTGTTTGCATTAAAGTTGAAAATTTTTTTTTTTTCATTTTAATATTTATTTATTAAATCTTCTCCTTAACTGGAAAACTAACAATAAGTACTAGAATCTTACATAGTAAATTTGTTAATAATTTGTGTTTCTTTCCGTTGAAACACAACAGCATGGAATATATGTTTACATCAGCAGCAAACGCCTAGCTAAGAAATTTGGATGGTTATGAAGTTTGAGAGAATAACTTTTGCAGAATTTCCAAGTTCGAAATGAAATTTTCTAATCGTTTTGCAACTAAAATTGAATTTACGTCTTTATTGTAAGCGTTTTTCCAACATTAATGAATTCAACAATATTTCACGTAAAAAATTAAATCTTATTTCAATAAAATTTCGGCAGTAATTCATTCCACATTTTCATCATACGTGAGAACACAATAGAGCGGGAGGACCTACTGATCCTGGTCATATTAAATAGTATGCTGTTCTCAACTATTAGACAACGACTGCTCTAGAAATGCAAGACAAACTTATTCTAGTAAGCTTATGTTTGAAATCGCCATAGCCTTTTTTTTTCTTTTAGGGGAGTTCTAAATAATTTAAGTAGTACCCCCCATCAAGGGTTTAGTTTACAAATTCACTGGGTTCAGTAAATTTCAAATCAAATCAAATCAAATATTTGGCGCTGGTTTACTCTCAAATCCTGTTTTCATTGAGTGAATTTTCTCTTTGGAGAGAGTTCCAAGAAATTGAAAATATTTTTCAAAGCTTCATTAGAGAATTCACAGGCAATTTGTTACTGTAGAAAGAATTTGTGATCTACTTATTACTTACTGATAGGTGGACATTAAATTTAATAGACATATGAAAACATATTTTTCGAAATTAATATTGAGTTTCATTTGAATAAATTCCAAGCGATGAGTACTTTCATTTGAATGTGTTAAGGAAATACCCATTCGATGGACTCTCACAAACAAACTGCGTATAGAATTTATATGATTCATCTTATATGATTAATATAGGAATTTGTGTATTAAATGTGACTTATTCAATAATCCAAACCATATTTATCATAATAATTCCTCAATATTATATTTATATAATTCAATAACTGATTTGGAAAAAAAAAATTAACGACAATTTTTAATTGCTTGCTAAGATTGATTTTCATAATAATCAGAACTTGACACAGTACTGCACCTTTGTATTATGGCAGACTGAACTTGATGACTTTGGAGGCAATCGATAATACAATAGCAAGCTCTATTAAATCTTAATCGTCTAAGAAAAATGTTCGCCATTACACAATAAGTGAATATTAGAAAATGACGTTGAAATCACATGCTGGCAGAATTAGAAAGGAAAAATGGATCAGATTATTTGTCGTATAAAACAAAAATAGCTAGTTTTATTTAATTTTCATAAAACCTCAATTAATTAAATCATAAAAAAAAGCATTTTCCAAAATTTCTTATTGCAAATATACACTGATGCTTTTATCCACATACTTTTAGGCGCAGAAAAAATAATATCTTCATTATATTTTCTATTATATATAAATTTACTCATAAGTTCATCCATATATACAAATAAAGTATAATTATAATATTTCAATTAATTTTTCCATGACCTTGTAAAATATATATTGAACAAATTGTGCATCAACTAAAAATTTTATCTGCTCAGCTGCACTTAAATGTGCATATGAATGAATGAACACATGAACACATTTATAAATGTATTTACACGCATAAGCACAAGGTTAAAAATGCTGAAGTATGCTTTATTTATTTGCACTATTTATGGTAAAGGTCAACAACAACAACAACAACAACAAATGCAAGAACAATAATTACAGAATTGTAATCAACTACTAGCTAAAAGAAATAAGTGAACAAAAATAAATTGACAAACAAATAAAAAATACAGAAAAAAAAACGTTATTATGAAAATTAAAAACAAAATTAAAATATTAAAATAAAATGTAAAATGTAAAAAGAAAAATTTGTTTAAAAATATATAAATCATGTGGGATGAGTGTAAAGAGAAGTAAAAAAATAAATAATAAAACACAAACAACCTCCACCAAATATGCAAACAAACAAACAGAGACTAACCAACCAACAACTTTTAGTCATGATGAATGTGACATTTTTATGGGTTTGTCTTCAACATAAAATCGTTTCTCATATTCAGTGCTTTTGTATGGTATATGGTGCCATCAACCCACTACTACTACTACTACTACTACTACTACTACTACTAGTACTATTTACTGCTACTATACTGCCAATGTAATGGCTTATAACTACATGGTAGCCACTTGGTGCGACAATAAACAATATGGCGTCACATTGTGTTGTAGGTCGCCTCAACACCAAACCCACTAGACACACACTTTATGTGATATGCTCTATGCATGATGAAAATGGTGGCAACATTTCATATTGTTTATTTTTTTCACTCGTTTATTATTATTTGTGTTTTTTTTTTTTTTTGTGAAATATAATTTCCATAAGTCATGGACACTTAACGTGGTCATAATGAAACATTTAAAGAAAAAAAAAAAGAAAATAGTATACACAAACACACACAAAAGCATAGGAAAATTATAATAAATGTATTTACAACATACATATGTCTTCTGGCCCCATATATAGCACTCATTCATATATGAAGATGCATGCATTTAACCATCAGTTGGGTTTAGTATTTATGTGTCATTGTTTACTTTTGTAGCAGTAGCAGCAATAAATAATCGCATATTTATAGGTATGTGTCCCAAAAAAACGCTCAAAACATAAAATCATCATACTAAAATCTAGTTGTTGAATACTTCTTAGTCTACATTGACTATTTTCTATCATTACAATGACATACCACCCCATTGCCATTAATTAACATAATATAATAAGAAAAATACAGCATGCAATTGCTTTCTAAATGCAAACAATTATATATAAATCAACATAAAATAATAGCAAATAGGATTGTTTTTTTTTTTATTATGCGTAAAATGTGTATGTGAAAATTGTATAAATTTTTCCAATGACAGAGGATATGAAGCATATAAAATTCCAATCTCATAATTGTTCATTATAATTCATGGATGTCATTCACACACACACACACACATTTAAAGCTGCAGGGTTTGCAAAATGGCATTTAAAATTTTTCTAATATTATTATTATGTATTTGTTTACTGTCTTTCACGAAAGAAATTCTATATAGTTAAAATGCATATTAGCAACTTAAGTGAATAATGTGCAAAAAAATGCAAAAAAAAATTAAATGAAGACAAATGATGAGAAAATGCATTTCATTTTG
Source organism: Megamerina dolium (assembly GCA_963854835.1). Lineage (NCBI taxonomy): Eukaryota > Metazoa > Arthropoda > Insecta > Diptera > Megamerinidae > Megamerina > Megamerina dolium. The sequence continues at coordinate 11,422,040 of OY978528.1, forward strand.
TTGTTGTTGTTGTTATAGTTGTTTTACAGAGATTTCTATAACATGCCTATAGTTTCTTCAAGAAATTCCATTCACATACGCAATGACTTAGGACATAGCATTATCAGTCATATTTGTAGTCTCATGTATGCAATCTCTTTGCTTACTTGATTGAATGAGCCAGCCATCACTTGTTTTACATTTGTTCTAATCATTTACATATATATGATATCTGAAAGAAATGATGAGAACGCAACATTTCTCACAAGGCCAGCAATGCAGTCGCAAAGTATAGAAAAACTGAATCATTACCTGAGCTCTACATTTCAGTCAATTTGTGAGACAGAATTTATGCGACAGCACTTAACATATTTTGAGCTCTGACACAGAAGGAGATTTAAGACATTTTCAACATAAATTTCCTGTTGCTGCCAATGGATATAAATTTCTGACACCATTAGATATTTAGAAATATAAATTACACTGCCATGCTAAGTTGACGCCTCAACACGAAAATAATAAAATATGTGAATTAGCCAGGGTTGATTCATCAGCAAACCCCATAGGCCCAGAGCCATACTATGGTATCAACTGGGCGGAGGCTAAATCAAGAATAAATAACTGGGAACACAACCTTAGGGTATAGAAATTGGATAGAAATAAAACAACTTCGCCAAACAAAACGATTGGTAACAAGAAACTCCGCACTATGTGCAAAGCAGATATTGGGGAAAATACTCGGTTTTTTCAAGTCACTACTACCTGAAGTACCATCTCAACAAATTACACATACTCGACGACATGGAGTTCCGACTCTGTCTAGAAGAGGATGAAACTACAGAACACTTATTGTGTAACTGTATTGCGTTGGCGATAAACAAGGGTGAGCATATTTCATCGTGATCATTTGGATCAAATGCCTCTGCTAGGGACATTCTAAATTTCATCCGCAAGGTAGAAAAGATACTGGAAGAACATGGGTGTCAGTTACTTCATTTCTTAAGATTAGGAACATCTAGGTAAATAAAGACCTGATGATATAAATTGCAGCTAAACCAATAGGGTATAGTATATAGTACAATTATGATCAGGTGGATCACAAAAACTTCAATGTAGTGTAACATAAAAGATCTATTAGGTCGCAGTGTCGGCCTTTGGGTATTATTATTATAAGTATGTTCAGAAGAAATGCTCGGAAAGAAAAATTAATGTAACTTGGCACTATATTTGATTCATTTTATGAACTATTACTGGCCAGTTATATGATTATTTGGCAATTAGCAAGTGTTTTTCCTTAATTTTGTATGGGTAGCCCATCAAGGAAATGAAGATAGAATGTACATATGTATATGTATATGGAAAAAATATTGAAGACGTAAAACTAATGAGAGTTCCCTTAACATTGCAGCCCACCTTCAGGCGATTTTTGAGCAGCCATGAAGTTATTTATCAATTTGCATATATTTTTTGTTAATTTTTGTATGTCAACATCCCTTCAAGGATGAACATAGAGCATACGAATATATCTGAAAAATATTGAAGAGGTAAAACTGATGAGCATCGCATTATCATTACACCCAGCTAGAGTGTATTTCTGCAAATCCTAGGGGTTCATTTGATAATTTTTATGCCTTTTCGTTCATTTTGTATGGCACACCCACTTAAAGGATGATGGTAAGTAAATATCGTAAGATTCATGCACCTAAAGGCGATTTTCGGGCAGCTATATGATTGTTTGTTAATTTTTACAAAATTTTTCATTAATTCTGTATGGCAGCTATTCTAAGGATTGTGGATATAGGCTAAGGATATATGGAAAAAATATCATAAACTTAAAATTCAATGATGGTTCCATTAATATTTTCACAATTTCTGTATTTTCATGATATCATGGTTAAACAATAAGAAAAATGATGAAAAAAAAATACTTTTTTATAACTTTTGGGCTTGCAAAAATTCAGTAATCAAGATGATGTTTTTTAATTTTTTACTTTTTTATCACAGCTGATATTTTTAGCCTATCTAAAGAAAGACTTTAAATAATAGCTTCTTAATAGCAGCATTGTACAGTCAATCGTTGTGAAATTTTTAAATTTATATTCTTCCTCATTTTAAACATTGAAGCATTCATTGTCCAATAAAAATCAAAAGAAAGAAGAAATGAAAAAATATTTCTATTGAAAATTTTTCATTAAATTCATAAATTGAATATAAGCTCAAAAGCATCATATTATATGAAGTACATAGATTATTTCCTTTCAATTTTGTACACATACCCATACTATGGGTCATTTTGCGATGAACAAAAATCGAGTACAAATAAAAATATATATTCACCTATTGTAATTAATATTTGAATATTTTCTTTGATCCAAATGAAAATATTGAAATTTAAAAATGATGAATTCAAATTGATCAATATCGAACATTTGAAAATATTTAAAAATATTGTTATTCTAATAACAAAATAAAAGAATGTACTAGCAAAATCAATAGTAAATAAAGAAAATTCCATAAATGTTTTATAGCAAAAATCAATAACTACACACACACACACACACACACACACATATATAATATTTATATACATAATATAGGTTAGTTTTCAATCAAAATTTCTAATTAAACTTGTAACTGCAGCAAAACAGTAGAATAGCATAAAATATAATCTCAAAGATAAAGGTAAAAATAATATTATAAATTGAAAATGATCAGCAGTAGTAAATAGTATTAAAAGTATGAAATTTTTATTGACAATTTGAAACTGCATCTCATTCTATTTATTTTATTTTTTATATTCGAATTTATATGAAATAAATATGAGAAATATAGTGTGGTTTTATATTAGAATTATATATATACATATATATATATATATATATATATATATATATATATATATATATATATATATATATATATATATTTTTTTAGGCGACAAATATATATATATATAAAATTCCACACTTGTGTAATCAGAATGAAAATTTCATTTATGCCACTTCGATTTGATTTGATTGTATGCTATTGTGGTTGCTAAAATTTGCTAAAAATATTGAAATTAATAATAATTCATAGATTTATTTATTTGATTGTATATATGAATTAGAGTTTCACTTTCGATTGCATTAACAATTTACATACACGCGTATGCATGCATACATATAATATTAGATATATTTAATATTAACCTAGAAGTGACATGCATACTTTTAGGGGCGGCACATAAGCAAATTATTACGCATTAATAGAAATAAACACGTACAAGTAAATATTATATATTCACCATACCATTTCATCTGCAACTACTTCAACAAATACTTAATATGGCATCAAATAACATATCATATCACAGGCACACACAAACACACACACCAACACATAAAATACACATTAACTCGCATTCATATATATTCACTACTCAATACTGTCAAGTGTGAAATATAAAGTTTTCTTTTTTGTATAATAAATACAAATATAATATATATGTACGTGCGTATTTGTATTTCTAAGAGTGAGAGTGAGTGCGCATACATATACATATATAAATATGCTAAAGTAATGTGAGGGTAGTCTATGAGTAGTGAAGTACATAAAAACTTGAAAAAGTCACGCATTGCTGTCAAAAATGATATGCGTACATATATTTGTATGACTGAAAGTTGGAGTATGCTTTACGCGTTAGAATTTGCGCCTCAAATTTTTGCTTTTATTGAACAATTTTTAGTGTTCGAAATCATTCCACACCATCAGTGATAGCAACAAACCGCTGCTAATAAAATCTATACGAAAAATATGATATATATATATATATATATATATATATATATATATATATATATATATATATATATATATATATATATATATATATATATATTGACTTTTGCCAAAAAGTTTGTTTGCTGTTGTTTGATATATTCTATATATGTATAATGAGCATATATAATTCTTTATGAGAAAGGAAGAAAGGACCAAATTAGAGACATCATATGTCGCTTATGGGGATGATGATGCCTTGTGCATAAGTATTGATAATTGTTGTTCGTATTATTAATGGTTGTGTTGGGGTTTGACGTTTGTTTTGTGTTGTATAAAAAGCTATAATCATAAAATCATTTTATTACTGACAAATTCATTACTTTGAGCTTCTAATATTCTAATTATCAAATGTGAAAGAAAAAATGTAAACATAATAAATCAAAGCATATTTCAAGATGCTGCAAAATATTTATATACAATACACGAACTTTAAATTTCAACAATATGAAAATGATTTAATATTTCATTATAATATTGTACGATAATTAAAAACTCATATAAGAGTTTCGGATGAGTTTTTTTTGCACTTTTCACAGGAAAATATTTAGCTGTGAAGTTGAAACTTCGTATATGCACATATATTTATCAATGTATGCATTGGACTGAAAATGGATATAATCGCATAAAAAACACTCCTACCTCCCATACAAATTTATGCTTCCGAATGTATATTTTTGCACTTTTTGCAAGAAAAAACAAAGATATCACATTAAAACAACAGATGTATGATTTTATTTATCAGTAGTTTGTTTAGTTGTAAAATGAACTTGATTCGGTATAAAACACTCCTACCTCCCATACAAATGTATGCTTACGAATGTATATTTTTGCACTTTTTACAAGAAAATACAAAGCTATCACGTTGAAATAACATACATATGATTTTATTTATCAACAGATTGTTCAATTGTAAAATGAACATTATTGGGTAAAAAACACGCATACCTCCCATATAAATGTATGCTTCCGAATGTATATTTTTGTATTTTTTACAAGAACATACAAAGATATGACATTGAAAAAACATATGTATTATTTTATTTATCAATAGATTTTTTAATTATAAAATGAATGTCATTGGGTAAAAAACACGCCTACCTCCCATACAAATGTATGCTTCCGAATGTATATTTCTCCACTTTCTACAAGAAAATACAAAGCTATCACGTTGAAATATCATATGTACTATTTTATTCACCAGTAGATTGTTTAATAAGAAAATAAATATCATCGGATCAAAACTACGCTTAGCTCCCATACAAAAGTATATTTCCGTATGTATGATTTTGCAATTTATGCACGAATATAAAAAGTTATGAATCAGAAACTTCGTACATAAACTTATAATTACTAGTAAATTAACAAATTCAAAAATGGGTAGAATCCGAAGAAAACCATGCATAGCTCCAATATAAAAATATGATTTCGAAAGAATTTGTTGACATTTTTCACACCATAATATTAAGTTATGCTGTTGAAACTCGCTTCAAATGATTATATTCACCAAATGTTACATACAAAAGTCTTTTTTCAAATGATTTTGTTCGTACTTTTTGTACCAAAATATTATGTTATGATATTGAAACGTTACTAAATATGATAATATTCGCTATTTAGTTGGTGGACAAGTTTTAGAATGTGAGTGTAACCGTATAAAAACCAGGGCTACCTTCTATACACCAGGTTGTTTTCAAATGATTTAATTTCGCTAGAACCAAAAAATTAAGTTACGATGCTAAAATTCACTACCAACGATAACATTTACTATCTAATGGACAAGTAAGGGAATGTAATGTGCCATATTCTGTGTTAAATTTACTTTATCTTTTTTGTATATTAAATGAAACTGGCAGTATGCTGAAGAATGAAGACCACCTTTTTTATCCAATGCTAAATTTATGTCTCAATTGGCAGTATATTGGCGATTCAAGTTCTTTGATTCAAATTGACTTCTTTTCCAATTTTGATTTACATTATTACGTTGAAGCACTGATTTAAATTGAGCTATTTCTAAAAATTTCCACTATCATTACTGCATATTTACATCGAAGCATACTTTTGCGGTTTTCAAGTACAATACTTTAATACTCAAATAAAATTGTGTAGAATTGATTTTTGTTGGTACGTACATTTCTAAACACCATTAGTATTATAATCTCTTCAAGCACCTAAAAGCATGCCTCCATTTCTATCGTCGTTATTATGATTTATTTGTATTTCCTGAATATGAAAGCAAATACTCAAATAAATTCACATTTTATTTGAGTTTACATAGAAATGTTTTGAATGTTTTGGCTGCTTTGCTACCCACTATTTGCTATTTTTATTTGCTTAAAGTTGGTTAGGCGGTAACATTCAGTGGTGGTTCAGTGGTGTCGCATACAAAAAAGCGGCAAGTTTTGCTTTGCTTAATTATTTATTTAGTTATCTGTTTATTTTTGTTTTTGTACTGATTTCAACTAACTAAAAGCTACACTAGACATTACATTGCATTTGAGAGTTTTGCATTAACAATATAATTTTCTTGAATTCCGCAGCCTAAAATTATGCTTTTATTTGTTTTTAATTATATTACATGCCTACAACAATGATGGTTTTTATTTATTATTTTTAAGTAGATTTTCAAGTGGAACTCAATCATATTATATAAATAAATAAATTGTTGATTATATTACGCACTCACAAGCACAATATTATTTATTGACAGCAACACACACTATTCTATTCCAAATATATTCATACAATCCATGTTTGCCAAAATCACGAAATGAAAATGAAATATTCACAATAATGATTGCCGCTATCACAGCCACTATATCTAATATGTAATTATTTTAGTTAATATTTTTTTGACATGCATTCTGTCGCGTTGTACTAACTGACATATGTATATGTAGGTGCCAATGAATGGAGAAGTATGTAATACAAATAAAAGCAAGTATGAATGTATGCAGACACACCACAGAGTAGAATAAGAAAAAAAAAAAAACTATATGAGAGTAAAGTAACGAAAATTTCAATGAAAATATATACATTTCATAGGAATCCCTAGAAATATGCTTCATAAAAATATACGAAAACATTAAATGCGTTTATGATCCCAAAAAAAGGGTGCAATAGTACAACACACCAATGGATTTATGTATGTAAAATGTATGAAGAAGAAAATCAAAAAAAAAAAAAAATAACTACAAAAAAATGAAGTAAAAATAATAAAAATATGTTGAAAAAGTGCAAAACAAACAAACGAAAGCTTGAAATCCTTATATGATTCATATGCCATCCGAAAAAAGCATATCCACATTTATATGTACAGATGAAGTAAGTTACGTGGCAAATGAGAAAAAAAAGTGCAATATAAGGGAAGCTAAAAAAAAAAATACAAAATCATATATACGAGTATAACCAGCACAACAGCACAATCCTATGATAGTAGACATTGAACAAATAACGTGAATTTTCATTTCATCAACGCCATTCAGACACATAGACACCACCATATATAATGGTCTAGCCATGGACAACAATGTTATTCAACCAGATGAGTACATATGTACATATACATAGGAGTAACGTATATTTAGTAGGTCGGTATCTACTTATATTAGGGAGGGTAAATTTTTGTAGGTCTAGAAAAATATTTGAAAAAACGAAGTGAAAACAAACGAATTGAAACAAGGTGATTGCAACTTCTTGTAGCCTTGGAGGCATCAAAAGTGTATATATTCTTGATAATAGTACAGCCATTAGCCGATTTAAGGATGTCCGTACATCAACCCGGCCATATATTCTTCCAATCATCCGTCTGACCATCCCGACCCGGCAACCTGTCTACCACATGGATGGTTCGCACGATAATTTCAACAAATAATGTGGATAATTCAACAGTAGTTAGCCACGAGCTAACTACAGTCAAAAAGTATTAAAGCAATTGATAATGAACAAAACAGCTTACCTACTATGACCTCATGGAGCAATCTAAGCAAAAAAACTTGCAATTTCTGAATATTTTTATATAATTTTAACTCATTTAATATTTGCTTAAGAACAACAATATTTGGCACATAGATTAACAATGTACTGCATAATAATTTGACACAAATTCAGTGAGCCACGCAGACATTTTATTGTAGCTCCCATACGAAGTCGTTAAATTTATTAAAATTTTGGGTCGTCCTCATTTATATGGTTTGCGATTTAAGATTATGATATGACATACAGATTATTATTCTAGGAAAAAATTATTTCGCAAGAAATACATAAGCTACACCCATTATATAATGTATCCATTCGTACCCATAGCACCGTAATTTGCATACGCAGTCGTAATATTCTTTAAAATTTTGAACCATCATAACTTACAGCTTCTTCCACCTAGAACCACACATGTTTCATAAGCAAGCAAATATTTCAGAGAGAAATATTCTGCAAAAAACTTCACGAGCTATGGCCTGTATTTAGTGTAAGTGCCATACAAAATCACTGCTACCGTAGGCTCAATGAAATCGTTATAGAACTTAAAAGACCTCAAAAGACCCCAATAGACCTAATTTAGCTGAAAATATTACTAGAAATGAGCGTATCACTTCACCATTAATTTATGCCTATATAATTTCAATATTTTTATAATTTAAATTATTTTAGAGACATGGGGAGGACATTAATAAAAATAAATAATGCAAAATTCTGAGTCTCAAAATTGATTGATTGATTAAAATTTACTTAATCTCTTTTATTTTTTTATTTTTACAATTTTTTTAGTTTTTCTCTTCGACTCCCATAATTTAAACCCGCTTTAATGTACATATTACTGACTGTAGTTGTGATTGAGAGGCATAAACCATATATATACATATTTGTCAAATATGTAGATAGTGTTGTTGTTGTTGCTGTTGTTGTTGTTGCTGTTGTTGTTGTTGTTGTATAGCATACTATTTGGCTGATGATATGAATTTATTGCTTATGTTGAAATAATATTTTATGAAGTACGATTTTTATTATTATTTGTTTTTGCCTGTCAAAATTTTGTTGTTTTTTTTTTTTGCTACAAAATTGAAACAAAATTTTTTGCTATGCCATCATATACTTATTTGAATTTACTATTAGTTGAATAAAGAAAAAATAATAATATATACCATACATAACCATATATGTGGTAGAGATACATACATGAAACGCCCGGACATATGCAACAATTTAGAAAGGCATGTAAATTACCAAACAAATGCGGTCAACATGACACAACAAAAAAAAAAAAAATAAACAACCATCTAACCATACTAATGCATGTTACATATGTAGAATTATATGTACATATGTATATATATATATGTACTTATATGTATATATTATTATTATTATTATTGCAATAATGCGCGATGTAAATATTTACTTATTCGTGTGTGTGCCTCTCCTTCTACATATATGCATATTTGTGCTTGTGTACAATGAAAAATAAATAATCATTTATATTTCCTATTTATAAATGTTGTTGTTTTTGTTGTTGTTGATGTTATTGTTGTTGCCTTTGCGGTCGAATCGACCATTTAAACTTGTTTATGGTCTGTGTGTTTTCGTTACGTTGTCTTTGTTATTGTTACTTGCTATTGCCGTTAAATTAGTTACAAATAGCGCACTTGAGCAATTAATAACACTGCATATAATTGCAAAATTAAAGAGGAAAAACATGGTGGAAAAAAATATCAATAATATTAATATATGCATGCATATCAAATTATATTACATACAAGTATTTAGAGGCATTTTAAATGGCATTTAAAATATTTTATCACTCAGACAAGTACTACTCATATGTATTTATTCATAGTTTTGAATGAGAATTAATAATGTATTATGTGTAATTGTTGTGTCTGTCTACTTTTAGGCGTTATAATAAAATTATAAGTTGAAAAATATATGAAAAACCATTGCATATTTTTATGTGGAATTTTCAATGAGTTACTCAAAACCTATAAAATATTTATTTTGTATAATATAATTGAAAAAAAAAATGCTATAATAACAAATATTTTTTTTATAAAATATAAAGCACTTTGAATGTGAATTAATTAAAAAATTCTGGTAATGTAATTGTTGTGCATACTTTTAGGCAATATATACCTACATATGTGTAGTGAAGCATAACATTACAATAATGTTTGCATATTTTTGAATGGAATTTAACAATAAAAACTACTTTTTATGCTACACCTGTATTATTTGTATTATGGTATGTCTAGAAATTTTAGTATTATATTCAAATATTCACTTGTACCTATGTAGGTATTTAAATACTAAAATCCGTCGAATAAGCATTACAGCGAACAAAAGCTTGTTCGCTTGCAAGAATTTGGCTTATGCTCATAAATTTTGTATAAGATTTTATGTAGGAAACTTAGTTCCCACCGCTTTACCCTCAAATTGTGTTCAGTGATGAGCTTTTCATCTTCAAAATTGTCACATTTGACGTCACATAAATCCATAGGTGATTTATCAATGGCCTATGTACCCAAAAAATGTTGCAGATTGTGGATTGAGGGCAGAAGTGGACCGTACTTCTTCAGAAATGAATTCATCAACTACCGATGCATCTCAAATTATACACTATTTACCGACCGACGCTATATGCTGGTCATACTTCTTCAAAAACTTAGAAAAATCGAACTCTAACCATCAATGATGACCACTGTAGACTGTTGTTCAACAACTTTTAGTTCTTAAAAGTGCATGAAGATGGTCGAGAAGTCTTTTCCTTTCAACAGCATGCTGATATATGCCATTCTGCCTGCGAAACCATCGATTTATTGAGTGAAGTGTTCGGGGGAAAAGAACATCTCTCAAAATGGAAATGTAATATACACGGACTGATAGTAAAGATCATGTGATTTGATGCCTCACGCTATAGTTTTTTGTATATATTTTTCCACCATCAAACCAACAACCATTGCAGCCTTTAAAAGTAATATTGAACGACTCATTTATGGAGATATGACTTGTGCTGCAGCATCATGTACCTCAGACGCTTTCGCGTTGGCAATACACCCGAAATACTTTTCCATCAGCAGTATTATGAAATGATCTAATAAGTACAAATTATAATCTTACACGCCTTGAAAAAGTACACTGTATTTATCTCAAAATAAATGACAAAAAGGAAACCAAGAATTCCAACCACGATATTGATAATAGAAAATGCCAACTAGTGTGACGTCATAAGTGGTTATTAATTGCCATGAAAGCGAATTTCTCTGTATGTGCATTCTAAAGCTATATAGTTGCTGCTTTGCACATATTCTACATACATTAGTTTGAATGACAAATATCAATAAAGTATTTTCTAAACATTTAAGCATTTCTGTGTTCTAAGGCGTAGGAAAATAGCAAAAAAAAAATATGTTCAAAAATTCTATTGAAATAAAATTCATCTAAAATGTGAGATTTAAAATCAAAAGTTTATTTATGTATATAAAAAAGTTTATTATTTTTTACATAAAAAGCATCAAAATATCAAAATAGCATAGCTTATATTAGGGTGAAGTAAAATGTACTAAATCACGAATAAATTAAACAAGAATTGTGTAACATAAATTTGTAAGCAATTGCTAAATTATGTGAATTTTCTTTCTCTTTTCATTTCTTTGAATTCTTCTTTAAATGTTAATTTCTTTGAATTCACCTTTAAAATTATATTTAAATGTTTTAAGCAAATGACTACCTATATTTCTATAGACTACTATAGAACTAAAGAACAATATAAAAGCGCTGTCAAGAAGAAATTCCAAAAAATATAGATTACAAACTGAAAAATAATAATAAATTTAAAACAATACAAAAAGGTACTACAGTAAATGTGTAACAAAAACGAGGAGAAGAAGAAAAATCAACACAAAATAATGCTCAACCTTTGAAACAATAACAAAGAAGAAAAAAAACAGAATGAGAAAAACACAGTAAAGGTCAGTTGAACGAGAATATATAATAATGTACTCAATGATAATATTCTATATTCGTGTATCTTCTTGTATATATGTGTGTGGTTCAGTATATGTGTGGGAGAGACCACTTGTATATCTAACCACTTGGGGGGTTTCTTTAGCTTTTTGTTTAATCATTTTCCTTTTAACGGGTATTTGTTAAGATTTTTGTTCTTCTTCTTCTTCTTCTTCTTCTTCTTCTTCTTTTCTTACTACCTATATTTTCTTCTAATCTTTATGCTGACACTTTCAATATGTTTTGTGTTGACACCTTTTTTAACCGCTACATCTCTGAAATTAAAATCGAATATAAGTGCTTGCAAATAAATGCTCCATTTTGCTCTCGATAGTCTATTGTTTGCTTTTGTGTTTTAATCCTTCTTTTCCTTCTTTTGTTATCTTTATACAAAAAGGGCTAAACAAAATTAATGTGAAAATATTTACATACACACATACATACAATAATAAGGAATAGTAGAGAATTGTATTGAAACAATTAATTTGATTTTTTTTTTCTTTTTTATTCATTTTGTTTTTGGTATAAACCTTTAGTCAGTATAAATATTGTATCCATTTGATTATAACCGCTTGTAAGAATGAGAATCAGGAGAAGATAATTGATGGCAAACAGATAAGCAATGAAATGATGAGAAACTACATTTCTTGTGGGCAATATTTGGTCAAGAAACTCAGATAGTTAGTGATAGGCAGTCAAGCAAATTTGCTGCAAGGTTTCATCAACAAATGCTTTAATGGAATTTTGAAGATCTCGTAGTCGAATTTTATTCAAAAATGAACTTTGGATAAACATTTCTTAAAGATCGAGCATATTTGAAGAAATTTGCAAGCAGAAATTAAGTTGGACAAATCGATGAAGAATACTTCACTTAAGGCTCTATAAATTACTATAAAATGAACATTGAAATTAAGCTCAACGATTAAAATTTATTCATGTAGGATGAATTAATATCGATTTTTTCTTTTTAATATTATCGAAATTATTTTAAATAGAAATTTTCAATTATTGCAAAAATATTTGCAATTGCATATATTTTTATTTCGACTTTATTGCTAAAATTATGCAATAATGTCGAAAATTTTAATTTGTACATTTTTGCAATAATACTGAATAGTTTGTTTTAATTGTATTGCATAATTGATACATTTGACGATTATTGATGTCGACACTAATGTGTAATGAATTAATGTCGAACTAATTAAAAATGTAAATTTTTGCAATAATGGCGAATTTATTTTTTTTTTTAGATAAAAATCGTAATTCTTGCAAAATTTATTTTCGACCTTATAGCAAAAATGTTTGCGATAATGTCGAAAATCTAAATTCGTATATTTTTTATTTCGACATTATTTCACAAATGCTTGTAATAAAGTCAAAAATGGCTACCGCCATTATTGCAAAAAGTTTTCGACAATATTTCAAAATATTTTTGACATGAATTAATCGCGAACATTTGAACTGCAATAAGTTATATGTTATGCTAGTATTGTTGCATTCTCAATGAGAGATCTAGCCTAGAGTAAATAGAGTCCTAATCTGACTACGTGAGTTCCACTGAGTCCAATTGAAGTGTTTTCCTTGTTAAGCTCTGTAAGTCTGTCTTTATGTCTGGGCCACAAAAGTTTTGACATTCTACAGATGCATGTTTTAGTCCATTTTATTTGAAAGGTATTGCATTTTATCTGCGAAAATACTTTTGAATCCACCTCTAAACTCTGGTACTCAATATTGTTTGGAGAAAAGTCTCTCGAAAGTCATAATTTCTCTAGAGAGACCAAATACTTCGTAATAAATAATACAATTCATGCATAAAATATAAAGCCAACAACTCTTAATGTTTTCATATTTTCTTTAAGACATCGTGGGAGGTTGCTGCAGAATAAATATTAGCAAAATGGAAGTTAAGGGGGAAAGAAACTTACAAAAGTCTTAGGTAAATATTGTTATAATTAGGGCAAATTAAATACAAAATATTTTGTTTATACAAAAAACAAAAAACGTATTTAATCATTTTCAAATATAAGCAACCCCTTCAAACTCGTTCCTTTATCATTTTATGGAAAGATATAAAGTAAAGTAAAAACCCAATAATAACCATCAACATTTACATCAACGTTTACTTTGTAAATGTTGTTCTTAAACATGGTCAAATAAATTATAAGTACTTTCTCAACAGTTTAAGCTTTTGACTTGTTCGCAAAGAGTGCTATCAGAGAACTTATGTACATACTCGTTAAGTAAAAGCAACGAGCGCCACACAATAGTGTCATGGCAAACAACAAAAACGACCAACCAGCAACGATTTATGCTTGATTGATAGTAAAAATGAACTATTTATAAATATAAAAACAAAACAAAAAAAAAAGTTCGCATAAAAGTGAAGAAATCAAAAAAGAAGAAAAGTATAAAATGGTACAGCAGTAGTAGTAGTAGTAGTAAAGATGTAGTTTCAATACATATGTACGTTCCACGTTGTGTATGTTGATGTTCAACAAAGATCAACTTTAGCAAAGTGTTGTATTAAATATTTTTAATGGAAAATGTTTTGTGTAAAATTATTTTAAAATGTTCCATTTTATTGTTGTTGTTGTGTTCTACCATTATATATAAGCTCTCGTTGATTTGTTATTAAAGTTTATTGAGTAATTCTGTTTTGTTCTTTTTGATTGCAAATTATTTATATTGAATATTGTTTGTAAGAAAATTTATTATAATTTAATTTTGATAATTTTTTGAATGAAAATGAATTCTAATTTTATTGGAAACTATATTATAAAAACTTATCAAGTGTTTCTTGCTGTTCTTATTGTGTCACTGATAAATCTGTATATAGTTGGAAATTTCAAAGTGGTAATCCCCTAGTTGGTTAGAAGCTTCTAGAATCGACAGAATAAAATTCAAGAGCTTTCTGCTAATAAACTTTGTAACAGGTTAAAACTGAGCCTGTTACAATCTTTTTACAGACCTACCTATAACACTCGAAAAATCATTAAAATATTGAACGTATCAACAATAAACAAACAATAAGATCAATTCTTCTCCTTATTGTCGTTATACAATAATATAAGTAGATGTATACACACATACACATACTGTATGTAGTCAGTCGCTATGACGACCGAGAAAGAAGAAATATTCTAATGAATTTTCACTCAACGTAAAATGCAGCGTAGCATAATTCCTAGATGGTTTATAAATAGATATGTACTAAAGGTGCTTGACTTTCCAATGGAAGATATGAAAACCAATCGACGCTTGATCGAGTAAGTCATAACCCGATCTACTATTTGACATGATCTTGCTGAATTTTTGAACCGGCCCGTTCGAGTAGCTTTGCGACCCCAACGAGTGATCTTATAGTCGCGCTGTCATTAATTCGCTCGGCGGCTATAAGTAATTCTTACTTTAAGCGAGGCTGTCAGTATTTGACCGCTCGCTTTAAGTAGTCGCCTGTGAGGCGTCAGCTCTCCCCGGGGTAATTTTGACCAACCCCATATACCAGGAGCAACCATACGCTATAAAAGGTCTCCCTCTTCTAGGTGTGAGGCCAGGGTGCTGGATATAAAAGACCCCTCTATTAGGCTACCCTACACAACTATCAGTAGCTTGGAGACTTCTGCTGAGACATATCTACCAGACGAATGATTTATTAGGTGCGACCAGGTGGCACAGATCAATCCTATAAAGCCTTATTATATAAGTAAGGATGGTTAGGGTTAGGTATTCCATTAAGGCATAGAGTAGGATATTGAATGGCTGACTGAGTAATACCCCAGCTGGGAAAGAAAAGATACGCGTTACAACTTCTTCTTTGAGAAAACTTTTAAAAAAACATTCACAATTTGGTAATTCGAATACCTCTTTTGATCAGTTTAAGCTTTTAAATAATTCGCCGGTGCAATGGCTTATCCAAAGACATGCTCTTTTCGTACACAATGACTACCACGTTGAATACCACAAAAACTCTTGAATATAGAGGACAAAGTAGCTCACTAAATTCAACCATCAATTCAATTGATGAAATATTACATCAGTTTGATTTTTTTTTCAGTATGTCCTTCACATTGTCTTATATAAATAATAATGTACAATTGAATTTGTTAAATATTAAAGAGAAATGTAATATAAATTAAATTTCATTGTAATACTTACATGTTTCCATATAATTATGATATCATTAAGTCGAAATCCGATTTATTCCAATTTCATTTGTTGTATTACATATATCTGATTAGTTCATTATACCAGCATGCTAATTTGTAATTTACCATACAATTAATCAATTTATTTGAATATTATGTAGATGTCGATATAGGTAATACATATATAAAACATGTGTGTTTATCAATTTAACACCATCGAAGAAAAAAATAAATAATTATAGCCACAAATACTTATGTATATATAATATAGTACAAGTATATTAAATCTTACATATACACACACACAAAAAAATGTATTTATTATTTTTACAATTTAATTTGTATTTTAACTACTTGAATATGTGATTAAAAATAGTATTAAATATGCTATGTAATGTCTAAAAGTTAAACATATTTCAATAGACTTATTTTAGATAAAAAAAAACACATATATAGACATCATATGTATATGAATAGACTAAATAAAAAAAAAAAATTAAAAACGAAGCAGACACATCAGCATATTGCATGTAAAATATTATTACGTTTGTGTATTAAAAATAAATATTACATGAGCGACTACATGTGTATGGGGCCATATTGAAGAATGATAAATTACACCAACAGCAATGTGTACAAGAAGTATATATTCAAGTACTATATACATTTAATTATATGCATCATTTGAAAAATATCAATTTATTTTTATGTTGTCGTGGTGGTGGCAATAGAGAGACGGTTGTTAGTAAAAACATTTTTTTTTTGTAAATATCGATTCAATGTATTGACACACATAAGGTGAAGGCCATATAATTAAAGGACATAAAACATATGTTGTTAACGTTTATTAGTCACACGTGCCAGAGTTTTGTATTTATATATATGAAAAATAATTTCATTGAAGAAATAATTAATATCAAGTCAAATATTAACAATGTATTGGTTAATTTGTATAACTTTTTAAAAGTTATTGTTTACTAGAGTGTTCACTCAAAGTTGATTTATGAATAATTTAGTTTGTTTATTTAGACAAACTATTTTATTTTTAATTTTTTTTTTTTTTTTAAAGAAAATTTACTTTAACATACTCACATAAACAATTTAATAGTATATATAGGTCAGAGCGTTAAATAGTCATTCTTTATTGTATATTTGTGGTCGTTTGATTGACTATGTCTATATTGGATATTTTGGTCTGACACATACTTTTTTAATGCAAGTGAATGTAAATTATGAAAATATTTTCAAATATTATTCGGACTTTAAATTATTGGGATAAAGGTTGGTATATAGTTTGGGGACTGAATGTTATTTTTGCATAATATAAAGATGTTCTTAAAACACCTAAGAGCATTGTAAAATTCTATGAAATATATTTTCTCCGACGAATACCCGGTGCAAATTGTATAAAGCCTCTGTTACCTCGGCTGCATTATTACGGCAGACGACGGAGCTAATGAAGATGTCAACAAATGCAGGTTAAACAAAGCAAGGGCGGCATTCGGGCGACTGCATGCAGTGTGGACGAGCTCACGAATCTCCAGGCGCACAAACTCTGCGAATATTCAGCTCATGTGTGAAGTCAATATTGTTGTACGGAAGTGAAACATGACTCATCTCTAACACCATCACACAAAAGCTACACACTTTCGTCAACAGATGCCTCCGCATCATCTGTAGAATATTCTGGCCGAACACCATCAGCAACGACGCGCTGTGAAGACTAACGAATGAAGAACCCGTCCTGTGGCAAATCGAAAGTAGAAAGTGGTGATGGATAGGTCATACGCTAAGAAAACTTTCAGAGAGCATTACAAGAATGAAACTACACTGGAACCCGCAAGGGAGCAGAGGTCGCAGTTGGCTAAAAAATACTTGAAGTAGGTCGATATTGCGCGAGCTAGCTGATGTTAACACAACATGAGACAGCGTAAAAATACCAGCATCGTGTACGATGGAAGAGTCATTTTGAGGCTCTTTGCTACAGAGAGGAGTGAACAAGGAGAAAAAGCAAAACAAAAACCCGGTTGAAATACATGGTATGGCCTAAATTTCGTATTAATTTAATATACCAAAATAATCCGTATTGGCAATGTAGACCAAGGAAGAAGTAGTGAGTGCCATCTTTTAGCTTTCACATGCATACTGTAGCAATCTGTCAAATTTTTATGACATTGTCTTCCTTTCATCACACTTTCGCCTTCATAGATTATAGGACCCGGAAATATTTCAATAATTGACTGATCAATTTTAACTTTAAACCAATCATCCTTGTTATGCTAAATAACACTTGACATGTACAAATATTACTAAAATATGTGTAAATGTGAAAGGAAAAGCCTAACCCCCCTTCTCCTCTTACTCCAATATTTTTTCTAAATACCTACAATTTCAAAAATGTTCTAAAAACATGTTAACAATGAGAAAATTCGAATAGAAATAGAATTGTTGTAATAAAATGGAATTTTATAATTGTTCATGGAATGAGAATTTCTTCTATATGTGTGTTGGAATAAATGTTCACTCAGATGCCGAATATGTTTTAACTACATCATCCCAAATATTATTATCCCCAAAATACTATAAGTAGATATTTAGAGATATATAGATATTTGCATATGTATGTACTATATCGTTTGCTCATTTGATTAATTTATGCATAACACGAATTTACTTGTGTTGTTCTTTTTGCTTTGTTTGTGTACTTATTTATATTTGTATTTGTTTGTTTGTTTTTTTTTTTTTTTTTTTTTCTTTTTTGAGGATTTTTTAATTTAACCACAACTTGATCACTGAGCCGAATAATTTGTAATTTAAATTTTGACATTTGTTTCTTGTCGACTTTTTTCACCCCCCCCAAAAATTTAGAAAAGAATTTTTTTGTATTTTAGTTAGTTGAAAATACAAATCCAACTACAAGGACATTTTGCATATACGATATAGAGGCACTGGTTTATAATTATTTATTTTAAATGGAAATTGTGTAGCTTATTTGTAATTGTTTTTATTAATGTTGTTGTTGTTGTTGTTGCTTTTTGTCAGTATACCATGTGATATATACTACTACTACACTCATACACATCAATTTTCGCACATCGAGATCAAAAGACAGTCTCTTTGAAATTGTCTCAAATAAGTCAAAGAGATGAATAAGAAAACAGAATTTGTTGTTGTCATTTTTATTGTTTATTATTACTTTATTTTTTTTTTTTTCAACAGAAAGTGCAACGTTGCGTTACGAATGTGTAACCATCTTCATGTGAACATAATCAACATGAATATATTCATACAATACATAGACATATGCGTGTATTAATACCCAGCAGGCATATTTGCAGGAGCTCTATATGAGAACTATAGCCAGAAGTAGACTTAAAAATGTCATTCAAATGTTCTATTTTTTTATTTTTTTTTTATTTTATATTGGATTTAATTGATATTTCCTATGGGATAGTAGAATTGTGGTGTAGTTACTATGACATATTCTAGAAAGCCTAAACCACTGTCAATTCAAGTAAATTGTTATACAGGGAGTAATTTAAATAAATTATATTATTTTGTTAATCTATTCTAATTAAAAAGAAAATATTGCAATTTGTTATCCTCTCTTAATTGACTCTACACAACGACCACAACTGGATGGTTGCGGAATAATAAAATTTATATATTTTATTTAATTCATTTATTCCCTTTGCATATTGTAAAGAATATCCTTTGCTATTAATGAGAGCCTCTTAGATTACTTAGCAAGTGAGCGGGCATTCCTTTTAAGATTTTAAAGCGATTTGGTACGGGGAGTAGGTGTTGATGTTAGCCGCACTACGACCAATTGAAATATAAATCCCACAAATTTTGCTTTGATCGTAATAATTTAGATTAGGGGTTGAAGAGAGTAAACATCAACATTTTACAGATGAAATCATAGTGTCCAACGAAAGACATTATTTACTCAAATTCTATTAGAGCTATTACCAAAACGATCACTCCTTACAAAGTCAGCAGTAGTAGAAGTCGATAATTCGTATATTGTGCACCTTTGAGCCTGATTTTTTCTTCGAATAGCTTAGCTTTTACATAAATAGGCTTTAAGAATTTTACTATCACTTTCATTATGTAACAATAACGAGGTGTAGTAACTTCACAGAGAAATTATTTATACTCTAACGAAGAAAACAAATACAAAACATTAACAAAAATATGAAACTCAAGCAATATGATCGTAATGAAAAAGAAACAAAATCACCATATTTCACATTGATAATATTTCAACAGGAAGCCCTAATTAGTATAAAAATGATTAAATTATATGGTATTAAGACCAAAAAAAAAATCCCAATACTTCTGAGCTATTGTCAACTGGGTAATTTGTGAGACATGAGTAGTTGCTTTCAATATTCATATAATCATTCAAACACAAATACACATATATTTGGTATATCATGTAGTGGTTGTTACTGCTAGTATCATAATAATACTATAGTGTTACTTGCAATGGCTTGCAATACTATACAATAGGCTTACATGCATTCACTATCTAGACGTATTAATACAAGTGTCATGTATGAATAAATATACTCTCATATGTATATATGATTATATGTATGGGTTGTATATATACATATGTACGTCTATATTCATATATACTGAATATAAGTAGCCCATATATTTATTTGTACATTTATTATCATATTGGGGATATTTGTGGTCATTAAAGGAATATCCGGTGTTACATTTAAAAAAAAAAGAAAAAATGAATGCAGAAATTCAGTACAGACAACACTTGTTTCAAAAATACGTTAAAGTGCAAAAAAAAAAATTTTTTTTTTTCAAAATAAAAATAACGCCATGTATAGTGTATTATTTACAAAAAAAAAAAAAAATGATGAAATGTTGTAAAATTAAAATTTTTAGTATTCATCTAAGCAACAAAAAAAATTGCATTCTGCTGTACTACATCTGTTTTAAGTATGGGATAGTGCTTGGCCATTCGATAAGTTTGTTTTCAAGCATTTTTTTTTTTTAATTTTTTATTAAAATTCATATTTTGTGGCAGATGCACCTAAGTGAAGCAAATAGGAAGTACGAGTAGGTGTGTTTTAAAGAAATATTGGGAAAGGAAAAGTTAAAGAGGATCGGTGTTACATTTCATTTCTCTACAGGCGATTTCTAGGCAGCCAAAAAAAAAACCATTTGTCGACTTTTAGGTGTTTTTAAAGTTTATTTTGTAGGTGAACACCTCTAAAGAGTAATGATAGGGGTTAACAATGTTCAGAAGAAATATATGAAAGGTAAAATTAATGAGAAATGGTTGTTGTTGTTGTTGTTGTATCAGCAAAAATACGTAAATGCTTTGTTTTGTTCCGGTACAAAGCATTTCCGTATTCTGATGAGGTGAATGCATCTTGGTCGACCACGTGGTCGAGGGCTTTGAGAAGCAATGAGAACTGCTCATACATTTTGCTTTCCTAGATTTCCTAATATACAATATACATTTTGTATGGGAACCAATTAAAGGGGTGATGGAAATATTATAGCAAAAGGATAAATGTAGATGGGTTAAACATTTTCCTGCTCTAGGAGCGATCGTTAGGCATTTATGTGGTTATTTGTCGATTGTTATTTGCTGATGGTTTTAATTCCATTTTTTTTAAAGAAGTCTTCGAAAGTTAAGGATTTTAGGAGTAAATAAGAACGGAAAAAATATTTCGCAGAGAAATTTCAAAGAGGTAAGGTCATATATATTTTATCTCAATTCACATATGTATGTACACTTCACTTATACTTTTTCAAATTCAAATTAATTTGCTTGCTCCATAATATATTTATTTAATATTTATTTATATTATTATATATATTATATTTTTGTTTTTGTTTTTTATATTTGTTGTTGTTATTTAATTTTATTCTTTTTTCTATTTTTTTATTAACACTATTATTAATAATATTATTGTCATGGTTTTTCATTCTGAATATGTCAATGTTAATGTAGATGTTATATATATATATATGTGAACACAATTTTTACTGAAAGATTTATTCATTTCATAATTTTTATGACTATTCATCTGTCCAAATTTTATATTTGTATATGTTATAGCTTTCTTATTTAGCCCCATTTCACTTCTAACGTACGGGTATATAAACAACAACAAAATTTATTCATTTTTATATATATAACTCGTATAAACATAAAAATTGGTACACAGAAAATCTACGTACTATACATATGTAGTAAGCATGTAGAGCACATTAGTCATCATTAGCAAATTTGCAAAAAAAAAATTGGATTTTCCTTTTTATTCAAGATATATATATATATATATATATATATATATATATATATATATATATATATATATATATATATATATATATATATATATATATATATATATATATATATATATATATATATATATATATATATATATATATATATATATATATATATATATATATATAAGCATTTTGTTTTTTATGCACTACAATACAGACTTATGAAGCAAATATTTGCATATTTACACAAATATATTTATTTCCATATGTTAAATATGTTGAAAAATAAATACAATTTATATATGATGATTTTCAAAAATAGATTTGCTCTTTCGTGAATTAATGTTTTTTGTCTTATATTTTTCTCAAGTTGTTACTCGATGTTTATATTTGTCTACATTCAATGCAGACTAAGCAAGCAATGCTAGTAATGTAATGATGACAGAGTATAATTATATATATTCCAGTTATGATGCAGAATATCAACGAAATATCAGAAAATCCGAAAAATGTCTTAAAAATTAAACAAAATGTTGAAATTTTTGCAAAGTAGTGCTAGAACTTGAGTTCTTTAGAGTGTACGAAAATCTGCTAGTAATAATTATGTTGTCCATATATCTGATCTGACTTCAAAGCCCCCTACTTTCAGGGTGTTCAATACATCATTAAATACACTATTCCTAAGAAGAATGGAAAAGATTGTACTAACATTCATTGTTTATCACCTAGGTCTGGGTTAATGACTTCACTTAATAGAAGGTATTCTATTCTATTCAGTAGTAACTTGCCAACAGATCACGTAAAATGGTCACAAATGTTTTCAATCTCAATAACAGATTTTTCTATATGTAATTGTTGAATTTCTGGACACTTTTCGGACACTTTTCGGAGCACTTAATTGGGTGCTTTAGTAGCTTGAATAGATCGTGGTTAGGATTACAAAAATTTTAACAAAAAATTTCACTATCACTCTTACAGTTTGTTCTTTGAGGATCTCAGTATTTTAAACGGGTTTTGGTATTTATTTCAAAAATTTACCCTTGATGGGTTATTTTGTAAAGGATACTATTTTCATGAGTTAGGTTAGGTTAGATTATATGACTGCCCTCTCTCTCTGAGAAGACACACTTAGTCCAGAAAGGCCCATTGTGATACCATCGAGCTTCTCTTAGTCCCTTCTCTTAGAAGGGACCTACCTATATTAGCCGGTTCGAAACGGCAGAACCCTTGTGACATCACCTTAACATAGTTTTGTCACAGAGCTATTAAATTTTGTTATGTTTCAGCCGGGGAATGAATCCCACGTTCTACAGATCAGAAGGCCAACGCACTATCCACTGAGCTATTTTCAACAGTTATTTTTGTAAAATATATTTATTGGTTATACTTTAAATTATTATTATTTTTTTTCCGAATGATTAATTTGCTCAAAAATGATCATGTGTAGATTAAAGTATTGCTCTTAAATTATATTCGAACAAAGGTTAACATACAAATCTTTATGTGTTCATCAACTATGAGATTTTTCTAAGATTTCCATTTCTAACAATAAAACAAACAAATTGCTTTTCCTAAACATGGACTGAATTATGTTTAACCCCTTTTACATTGTGTATCCAAAGATAATCGTTGCAGTGCATAGACCGCTCTATTAAAGTGTGCGAATGTGCCCCAATGGGCTTTACCTTAAGTGTAGGTTTACTTGCACTTGAGCATGTTTCACGGTTCTATGATTTCTGGGGTCTAAAATAGAAAAGACGAGAGACTTACGAAAGTTTGGTGTGGAAGCATTTTCCGGGATTTGAAATAAAGGCAAATCATAGTCTACGTGATTACTTACGAATGTAATTTAAGTGAATGAAACTTAGAGCTATTAAATTTTAATGATCTCGCGACCTTATTCTCTATGTTGAGTCTAATAAATGCCAACAAACGAGTCTTTCAGTAGAAATGTTACTAAATGTTAAAATTTGATGTGGGCAAGAATTTTAAGTGCCTCTTTAGGTGTGAGAGCCTTGAATTCCTTTTTTAATAAAAACTACGCATACTCTGAGACTTTCAGCCAAGCAGCCGATAACAATTATTCTTTATTTTATAAGTCGACATTGCATGTTGTCCAATTGGACAGATAACAATTTCTAGTGTTTCATTTTCCAAGTATATAAATTCCTTGATGGAGAATATCTTCTACAGTCTTGCAGTTTCTAAAATGCTCTCGATTTTAAACATGCAAAAAATTCACAATGTCTTCATTTGGGATTCCCAGGAAATTTGTGGTATTTTCTGTGAAATTTATGCTTGTAAATATATTTTGTATGAATTTAAATAATTTAAAAAAAATTCCATACAAAAATGTTGACCACAATAGTGTTAAAATTAATTTCTGTTAATCTATTAGTTTATTTCTTTTTTTTTTTATTTCAATGAAATCTCAACATTATTTCATACACAATTTATATGAGCAAATCACCAAATTGAAATATCTTCTCAACACATTCAAATGCATATTCTCCAATAGAGAGAGTATACTATTTCTGAATTTGAATTTGAATTTGAATTCATTGAAATTGCTAAATATTAAATAATAAATAAAAATAAAAAACAAAAATTTCCCATTCTGAAAAATGTAGATGCTCATACATTTAATATTTCCAATGAAAATCCTTTAATAGCACAGCGTAAATATAGACAAGATATATGTTGTTCATATTCACATTTAAATGTTTCTAATTTTTTGACTTTGCTCATTTATTTATAATTACAATTTTTTTTTTATTTTTAATTTTATTTTTTTTTTTTCAAAATATTGCGTGAACAAAAATTACAAATGCCACAAACATATACTAGCCAATAATATTTCATTACATTTGGTGTCATGACATACATGCATACTATATAGTATATTTCAAATAAAATAACGATGATAATAGCAACAATGGCAAAACATATTAATACAAACAACATCTTCTCAAACAACAAATTGTACATAGATGAATAATTTGAAAAAAAACAAAAAAAAAAGCGTCAAGAAAGAGCACCAACCAACCAACCAACCAAATGGCATAATAATGATTCCGAGCAAAATAATACATATGTTCGTGAGTGTATATGTATTTGTGGCGTTGCTAATAGCTACCGCTGCTATATAGCCAAAATAACAACAACAACAACAACAACAACAACAACGACAACAACCACAAAAAATAAATGGAAGCTATTTTTAACCAAATTTTTCAACAATTTGATGCTTGCCTCTTTTGCTCTGTGAAAATTTGCTCAATTTTCTCATGTCAAATTAAAATTGAAAATGAAAATTCACACAATCAAAAATTGGTTTGTTCCATTTGTCTTTTTCTGTTTTCGAATTTTTTTTTTTTTTTTTTTTTTTTTTTGGATTTCAATTTGTTTTTGTTTTTATTATTTTTTTTTTTTTCTGCCTTATTTTCTGAGTTCATTTATAAAATTTATGCATTTTGGAAGAATATGAAAAATAAAAAAACTGAATAAATAAATAAATAAATGAACAAACAAATTATAAAGATGAACAAATATGAAAATCTCATTTTAAGGTCATTCCATTTCAAATAAATTTTATATGTAAGCAATTATGTGTGTTTTTCGAAATTTTAAATTTACTAAATTGGATTTCTAAAATATATGCGTTTTTTGTTTTATATCACAAAATTTATTAGATTACATTTTATTGTAATTTTTCTATTTTTTTTTTTTTTTCGTTCGCCTAATAAAAAATGCCAACTAATCGGGTTGTACCACAATAAAAATTTTTGGACCTAGGTGAGGAGCCATTTCACTATATAGGCTGTGTATATTGCGCTCTAACCTAACTCATTGCTTTTGTTTATTTATTTCATTTATAAATAAACAAATTCTGGGGGTGATACTAAAAATTTCCAGAAATGCACTGTAAAACCACATGGCATATAAAAACCACCACTACCACCAAATTATTCGTCTTTCAGTTTTATACACTTTTCGATGCAAACAAATTTGTTTTCCAAATATTTATTCCACTGTTTTAATTCGATTTTTTTTTTTCGAAGTTCAGTGCAGACTTTAACAGATAAACACATAGTTATAGATCAAGAATTTAGGGTATTCTTTCAGTGTATCGGAAGAAAAAAACGATAATATTTTCAAAAGTATTTTTCATGAACGCCCAACTTTTGTTGGTTTTTTAATTCACTTTGGAATACTCAAAAAAGTGGATAGTTCTTGGATTCAAGTTGTGTCACTTATTATAATATTTTGTATGTTTTTTAGAAGCACCATTAATAAATTAGTTAAGAATTTGTTTGCATAAACTCACAAGTGACCTCTTCAGAGCTTCAATCAAATTGTTTAGAATTCAAGTAGAGAAAATTTTCTTCACTTCTAAATACTAAGACAAAATTTTGTGTATTTAGATTTTACAAATAGTCAGGGATGTTACTACTTCTAATTACCAACAATTAATGAACAATCCTCATGGAAAACGTCACCAAAGCTAATGCGTCCATCTTTAAAACAGTCAGTAAAAATTACGGTTTTAGACGATGGTTCATAATCAAAAGCAGAATAAAGTCGATCAATGCATTGTTCTTGAGTTAGGTCACGTTGAAAATTAAGTTTTCATAAAAACAAGCAAGCTCCAATCCTATCGTAATTAATTTATTTTTGCAACTTTTATTATTTTCTATTACTAAAATGTATTAAACATTTTTTGTGTTACGGACGTGACATTATTATGCACAAAAATATGATGAAAAACAAAAATAAATGGAATTATTTTATGAAACAAAATGAGTATTTAAATTATGCGAGAAATTCAATATTTTCGAATGCTTGATTTCATGAGGGAAGAGCTATGACATTGCGTTACGGACGTGACAAAATATGCAAGTGACAATGTAATAGAGATTTTAATGGCTTTATCGAACTTAAATATAATTATAATTAAGTGAAAAATTCAACATTGTCGAATACCTTGTCGAATTTCATGAAATCATTCGACAAGCACAATACGGCAATAGCTAACGATACGGACATGACAAAATATTCCACTGATTTTGTCTCGTCCTTCTAATTTTTAAATTATCTGGTAGTAACTGAATCAGTAATATATTAAGGCGACGAATTGTTAACAGGAGAATGCTCAATATTCCACGAAAACGGACTTGATTAGATATGAAAGTGATTTTGTCGCATCCGTATCACTTAAAATTGGCTAATATTGTAAAATAAAGCATTCGTGAGAGCACTAAAGTGATTTTGTCGCATCCGTATCACTTAAAATTGGCTGATATTTTCAAATAAATCATTCTAGAGAGTCCAACTTTTCGCCTACATATAGTTCATATTTAATTCGATAATGAAATCAAAATTAGTGCTACATCCTTCCAGCACTAAAGTGATTTTGTCACGTCCGTATCACTTAAAATTGGCTGATATATTAGAAAAAAACATTCGAAACAGCTCAACTTTTCGCCTACACATAGTTCATATTTAGTTCTATAATTTTTGTATTAGTTTTTATTTTTTTCTTCCTAATTTATGTATATAAATGTCACATCTGTAACGCAGTATGTAAACATATGTTTAAAAAATGTGCCAGAAATTAAGAAAAATATTTTAATTGATTTATTCTTTCTGCAAAAAAAAAAAAAACAAAAAAACAAAATCGAATATATTTAACACTTAATATTAAAACTTATATTTTTGTATTTTTAATTTGAACATTTGAGATTATTAAATTTCTATATATTGAAATATTTTTTTTTTTTCTCGTCGAGTTTTTTTTTTCTAAATCACACACAATATTCCATTAATCGAAAGGTATTTCATGAAATTGATTTATATTTTGCATAATTATTAATTTCAAAATTTTTTTGCTCATACTTTATCCATTTAGCAAATGCAGCATTAAAACACTTAGATAATATTTTGCATGAAATGCATGAAAATATTCTTCAAATCAATTTAAATTTTTCGTAAAAAATTTAAATATTAACGAAAACCAAAAAAAAAAAAAAAAAACAACAATATTCGATACACGTTATTCGATTGTGATTTGTGTACGCACAGTGGTCGGTTGAATTGTGTTTACTCGTACAATACATATATGTATGTATGAGTATTTGTATTCGAAAGTAGATAGAAGAAAAAACTGACGAAAAAATACTCGAACGAACGAACGAATTTTTCTATGAATATGAAATATTTAATACGAACGTTCGTCGAACGCGCACGTACTACGTACAAATACACAATAATATTGAACAGCACCGCACGACGTTTAAAATGAAACTAAAATATATATATTACATATAGCATGACATGACACAGGCAGGCATACTACTTAGCCTAACACAACAGTCAATGCAACACAACACACAAGAGTCGTTGTAGCATTTTATGGCTGCTACTGTTGGCCAAAATGTACTCGCATAAGAAAGAAATAATGGCGAGGAAAAAAAAAAAAAAAACAACAGAAATGAATACATAACAACAAAATGCCACTCACACAAATGGGCACAAGTGGCTGCGTTACGAATAGTCATCATATATTTTGTACGTACATACAATACATATGAATGTGAATAGCGGCGGCGGCGACTATACAACAGACATTGTCGTCTACGTTGTCGTCGTCGTCGTCGTCGTCATCATCATCAACATAGACGTTATTTTCTTATGCTACTGCTTCTTTCTCTGGCTTTATGCTATTTACAAAATTATCATAATAATCATCATCATCATGATTGCCATCATCAGCATTTGGCCAACGCATACGGCATTCGCTCTCACAGTATGTCTACAAAAGTGACGCAGAAGAATGAATCAACCCTTAAACCAAACAAAACAATTCCCAGCTGCTTCCCCCCACAGCTGAGAGCGTATTTTTGGATAAAAGAGAGCTTTTCGTTTTCTTCTTTTTACAACTTCTTTAGTCAATTGTTGAAGAATTTTGAAAAAAAAAAAAAAAATACAAAAGTTATTGGCATCAGTATCATCATGTTGTACAAGTGATGGTAGCAACAGCATAGTATATTATATTAGATAGTTAATTATTACTTACGTTACGTTAACGTTTCAAGAAAACCCCCAACAGCACAAAAGCAATAATAATAATAAAGGCGCTAAGACAATATTAACATCATTATGACAAGTGTCGTCCGCTGATGGCTTGAAATAGATACATATCATATCTACCCACACATAGAAAAACCCGAATAAATGAATGAAATGAGAGTGTGAACTACGTATTGAGCACGTGAGAAATTGATAGCAGAGCATATAGAAAATGGGAGCGAATGAGGAAAAGCAAGTGTGAACAACTTGAACAACAACTTGTATTGCGTTTGGATTTACTATATAGAAAAAATATATAGGACAAAGGGGCGATCGAACTCCCACATAACTGCTGATGATGATAATGATGATGAATGATATATTGTATGAAAACATAATAATGACATATTATGTGTAAAAAGTGGCATACATGTTTTTTTGATGGCTATGAAATGCAATTATAAATTATTTAAAAAAAATGGATTAAAATTAAAATAGTTAAATGGAAGATTCACATGCAAACCAAAAAAATTAAAAACCAAACTTCGTAATACTGAACCTTAAGTACCATACATTCGATATATTGTACTTTTGTATTGAAAATATAATTGGTGTGATTCATATCCGATTCCACACCATTCACGAACTCATTTATTTAAATTCAATCATAATTTGTAATTTTAAGCTCTAGAGCTCTATATTTTCGTATGCAAAACGTAAAAGCTTACATATGGCAATATACTTTTGTATGACAAGTAGGCGTGGTTTGCATACAATTTAGTCTATATTCAAAAACGTTTATTAATTAATAAATATAATACTATGCAGCAAGTTTCTGCTTCATAATTTTATATTTTTATATATACAATGTGAAAATATACATTTGAAAGCAAACTTTTGTATGGGAGGTAGTTGTGATTTTCTTTCGATTATGTCTATTTTCAAAATCACCTATGTATTAATAAATATAATCGTATATAATCGAGTATCAGCTTTGTAACTTTACATTTTCATGCTTAAAGTGTGAAAATATACATTTGAAAGCAAACTTTTGTATGGGAGATAGTTGTGATTTTCTTTCGATTACATATATTTGCAAAATTTTCTATATATTAATAAATATAATCGTATATAATCGAGTATCAGCTTTGTAGCTCAACATTTTCGTGCTTAAAATGTGAAAATACACCTTTGAAAGCATATTTTTATATGGGAGTTATGAGTGCTTTTTATTCAATTTCATCTATTCTTGAACTCAACTTTCTGTTATCAAAAATAATTGTATGTACCAATTTTCAATGAAATTGCTCAATAATTACGGAAGTTGTGGGGGCGAGCAGCCATACATACACGGTCAGAGAGACAAACAGGCTGAAAAACAATGACTGGATCGACGTAGTGATTCTTATTAATCACATATATACTTTTCTATATCTGCAACCATTACTTTTTGCCACCCGTATCACAAACTCAATACACTCGAATTTTGAGCGAAGGGTGCAAAACAGATTCCATAGTTCTACATCCCCTATTTAGTTGAGGACTGAGCCAAAACCTTTGGAAGTCTTACTAGAGCAACATCACAATGTTTATTTAGCCTGGAATTAGTATTAGTGAATTAGTAAATTAGTGAATTAAAATAAAAGTGGGAGCACTATTTTGCCACTGCTTTGGAGCAGTTCGTTTAGTATCACGAACGTTCAAAATTTTTTAAACTAAATACAATAATATTTCATATACTTCGAATACATTATATTAGTCACAAAGAAAATGCTTAATAGTGAATATTTAAAATCTAAATTATATAAAATAAATTTATAAAAATCATTTAATATTTTTTTAAAGGGAAAAGCCAACAAAATTTATGAAATATATTTCAAGTTCATTCATTTCGAGAATGTCATCGATTATTAATTTCGAAACCAAACACACATACACACACAAGTTCTCGTAAATGTTTTTGGTTTGATGATGAGCATATGCATGTACACGTATGTATGTACATTCTGTCAAATAAGTACCCGGAAATTCTCATTTTTAATTTTCCCTCTGAGAATATTTAAAAAAAATTTTTTCCCCAGGTTGGCACAACTGTCAGCCACTATTTTGTGAATTTTTATTGCTATGTGTCATTTAGTTTGGTTCCGGCGTCATTAGGAACAAGTCAACCTTTTGTGTGCGTTGCGATTTCTTCTCGCCCCTCTTTGAACGATTTATACCAATCGTAAACTTGAGTTTTCGACATGGTTGAATCACCAAATGTTTTTTTTTTCAACATTTCCAACGTTTTGGCACAAGAAATTTCGTTTGAAAAACAAAATTTCACACAAACTCTTTGTTCGATATTTTTATCCATAGTAAAAATCGCAACGCACACAAAAGGTTGACTTGTTCCTAATGACGCCGTAACCAAACTAAATGACACATAGCAATAAAAATTCACAGAATAGTGGCTGATAGTTGTGCCAACCTGGGAAAAAAATTTTTTTGAAATATTCTCAGAGGGAAAATTAAAAATGAGATTTTCCGATTTCCGGGTACTTATTTGACAAAATGTGTGTATGGCTAAATGCAGAAAGAAATTATGGAACATTAGTGTGTCACATATGCTGTACATAAATCAGCCAGCTCATCCACATATGTTGCTTCTTTGAGTTTTGTTTTTAGTTTTTCTCCGGTTTTCTATTTTTCTTTTTTTCTTTATTTTCTATTTCAAATTATAAAGAACTTGCTTCATCATCATCATCATCATTATCATCATCATTAAGCTTTTAATAAAAAAAAATTGAATTAAAATGAAATTTATTGAAAAAGTATTTCAAATAAATACCAATTTAAATTAAAGCACAAAAAATTTGCGCTACTTTAAAACTAAAAATCATTCACACTGCATGTTCATATTTATTTTTAGTTGCCACAAAATACAAAACAAAACAAAAATAAGTAAATGAAACATAAAGAAGCGACAGAATGAGCATTTTAGCGAATAAACTAAAACATGAAATAAAGATAATATAAAATAAATAAATAATATTAAAATAATAAACGTACACACACACACACACATATACGCAGCCACTTGCAGAGCAAATACAAAATATAGACACACATACATTCGTTTTACTCACACATCCTGGCTAATTGCCAAATAAAAACGCGCACGCGGCCCAAAACAAACGACAACGACAACGACAACGATGATGATGACGATAATAAAAAGTCTCCACAAAAAATGTCTCCAAGAAATTGTGTGTTCTCTAAATACAGTAAATAAAATGAATTCATGAGAGAGCAAATGCTAATGAGATAGAGGAAGAGAGAGAGAGAGAGAGAGAAAGGTATTAAGAGAGCAAGAGAACGTACAGAATAAGAAGTTGGCTTCTGCGGCGACTTCAGCAGTGACTGCGCTGCTGCCATGCTGCTTGGGCAACAATTGTCATTGTATACAATATGTACTCATGTGAAAGAGAGACACAAGAAAAAGATGAAGACAAGGAAGAAGTAAGAAATAGGTAACTTTTCGTAGAAAAAAAAAACATAAATGTGTAAAAACGAACGAGCGTAGCAAAACAAATATTGTAATAACGGTTCGTTGCTGATGGCTCCATATGCCTTGTACGTATGGATATGTATTATAATAGCTATCCCTCTGCAACGCCTGTATTTCCTCTTCTTTTTTTTTCTTGTTCATATTACTCTTGTTCATAATTGTGGTTAACGTTTTCCGGGTAACAAATGTTGTTGTTGTTGTTGTTGTTGTTGTTGTTGTTCTGCTGTTATTATTCCAATATTATCTTTACTCATATTAAAATTCGAATATATGGGGTTCATCAACAGATATTATTTCAAGAATAATTTAATTAAAGCTACTAAAAAGTAGTTTTGAGAATAATAAAAATGTCTATGATTATTGAAAATAGTGAAAATTATAAAAAAAAATTTATTACTACATGTAACTTGAGGTTTCAAAACTCAACTTTCTTTGCAAAATATGTGAATTTTGAAATGAATTTTAAATTAATTTGACGGAAGATCTAAAAGGTATGGAAAATTAAACGCATTATGGATTGAAATCACCAACCTAGTCGATTTAGTCATGCTTATCTATCATGCCCAACTGTATGTGGGTCCCTTCCATCTGTCAATCTGTCAGGCTGTTTCTCTGTTACCACAATAACTGGCATAATTACTAAGCAATTTTGCTGAAAATTTAGAAATGAAATTGTTTTTACCAACGAACAAACGAGTGCTTGAATGAGCAGAATTTAATAATAATCAGGCATAGTTCCCATACAAAAGAAGTATTTGAAATGCATTTTTTGACACTTTTTGTACCAAAATTGACAACTATCAAGCTGAAACTCGGTACATAATATTAAATTTGCTAGTAAATGAATGATCTAAAAAATGGGTGTAATCGAATAAAAACCACGCCTACCTCTAATACAAGTTATATTTTCAAATGCATTTTTCTACACTGTGAGTGACACAATTTCAAGGCATATAGTTGAAAATTGTTGCATACGATTATATTTATTTTATATGCCTATTAGGTATAGGCATATTCGAAAATGTGTTAAATGGAATATACACCAAGCCTATCTCCCATACAAACTTGTGCCTCCAATTGCATGTTTTCATATTTCTCACACAAAAATATAACACATACAAAAATATATGAATATTTTTATGAACGTATATTGAAAATGTTTTAAAATGAGAATTATCAGAAAAAAACTACACCATCTTCACACAAAAGTATTTTTTATCAAATATGTCTATCATAGGGTAGAGTACGGAAACCTCGATATTGTAGAAGTTAAAATTTCCAATTTGATTCCAATTTACAGTTCTTAATGTGTGTGAGATTCAATCATCAGTGTTGTCTAACATCAGTAGCAAAACAATTATCACATAAATGTAGCTATTAGGCATGCCAATCCCGACTTTTGTTGTCCCGTAGATTCCGAGATTAGTTGCCAGAGATAGTGACATTTTAGAGATTCATTTCAAATGATAATTTATGTGAGAACTTACAAAATCGTACAAAATTTAGAACGGAAAATTGCAAATTTCATTTCTATTAATTTTTGCAAATTTTCAAAAACTTTTTTTTGAAAACTTAGTAGAAATAAAGGTTTTTCATGTTTTCTTTATTTTTAAGCGGTTCAGCAATGTAAAAACAGAAATTAATTAATTTTTCTTATTTTGTATTTAATAAATATTTAGCTATGATAGTAAAAATAATTACTTTAATATGAAAACTGAATTTTAAAAAAATTTATGAATAAAAAAAAATCTTCAACTTCAGTACTCTCCTCCAGTAACTCTTCCAGGTTCCCATATTACATTTGAAACTCATAGAAAAGTCGGGACCAGCAAGTGAATCGAGAACTCGTAGCATCCCTAGAAGCTAAATATATTATTATATTCAAATCACCACCTGTGTTTATGGTGACGTCATCGTCATCATAATAACCAACATCATTATAAACATCGGCATCATCATCATTATCATCTTGCCTTCCGTTTTATGCATTATGAAAGTAGCGAGAATACAACAACAACAACAATTATATTAATAACCATACTAACAAGAGCATCTATCTATATCATAATAATCAGCTACTGCATTCGTCTGGAAGAGCAGCAGCAGCAGCAGCAGCAGCAGCACCCAAGAGCAGACAGACAGCTATATCGACTGCGACAACATTGGCATCATCATGAACATGCAAGCAATCATCATTGAATGACAAGCACGAGTCATACTCGTATTATAGGCAGGTCAAGCAATAACATTGAAGGCAACGCAACGAAGTCATTGAAGGCATCAAAGCAATGGCAAGCAAACGTAGGTAGTTATGCTAACAGATGGATGAACAAATATAAGTATGTATGCTATTGAACAGGTTGATGGTAATAAAAATGAAAAAAAAAAAAAACCCGAGTGAAAAGGCTCTAAAGAAGCAGGTGAATTCGATTGCGTGCTTGTGCATATGTGTCTGTTTGAGCGTACAGGTAAAATTGTGTCCGTTATGCTCAAGTGCGTACATGAACACATTGAGAGAGGGTGGATTGACATGAAGGTGCTGTGGTCAGCGCATGGATAGCTGCCAATGGAAGGCTGTGAATAGATGGCTGGATAGATGGCTGAATCGATGTATGAAATATATATAGTGCTCGCGTTAATGGTCTAATGCAAACATTGGAATACCAAATAGGTTAAAGACCGTCGAAATAGATACAACAAATATTTAATGGACATACATAATATACATAAGTGCACACATATAGAGAATAACAACGAAACGATGGGTTAATGCTCGATTGCATGTAGATGGACATAATTTGTATATACAAATACGTATATGTAAGTAATATGATAATAATATTTTTAGTATTTTTTTTAGGGTAATTGGAGGAAGCATGTCTCTTGGATTCAGCACATACACCTACATATATACATGCATATATATACACCTCCGTATATGGTTTATTATTCATGACTCAGAATATTAACAATTATTGAAAACTGTTTTGATGATGTAAGGTGCTCTCTTAGTTAGGTAGAGGAATATATATGTAGCTATGTAAATAAAAACAATTTCTTTTTCTATTAATAACTTAATTTTTTTTTTTTTTAATTTTCGGTAATTAAGTGTTTAACTACATATTTACTGAAGTCTGAAGGTATAAGTTTATATGTATTTGAATTCTTATGATAATTCCTATGAAGTGTGTATTTCGTAGTAAAAGCTGAGGTTAAATTGAAAAAAAAAAATTAATTAAAAATACATTTTGATTAATATTTGAAAACAGATATGTAAATCTCTATGGCTGTTTATAAACTATGGCCATGGTTTAGGCATATAGTCCTATAATAACAAACAATAACCACAATGTTTAGCATTTCATTTGTAAAAGTTCAATTTTTAGTCGAATTGTACAATGTTGACGTCCAATTTAAAAATGATTTTCTCCAAAATAAATAATATCCTCTCATATGTATGTATCTTAAATATGTTAGAGTGCACGATTATTCGACTGATTGCTACGTGGGTGCCTCTATTTTGTTAGATTCCTTGAAAAATATGTTTAGCCAACAAATTGTAGTGGTATGTATAGAATAAATGGTGTCTCACCGACCTCAAAATCCATAAAAAAGAGCTCAATATCATGAAATGATATCACAGCTTCCACCAGTAGCTCTCAGGAGTGGTAAAATGTATAATACATCATTATTAGGTTACTTTCTCATTCCCAAAATTTCTTCAGAACTTATTTAATGCTTATAAAAAGCCTTTATGGCGGCTCCGCTACAAAATTAAGATTTGTATCAAATTCGCTCCCACACTAATCAAATATGTGACTGATCCCCAATAATTTTTTCAAATCAATATCTTTCACAAACATTGCCACTCCATGGCAAACTCCCCTATTTATTTTATTTTTTTTTTTCATATGAATATCGTCAACTGACACCATAGCTGCACAGTTCTCACCTCTAAGAAGTTGAATTTTGAGTACAATCCTCTTTACTGTTGCTTCACAGCATTTTTGTAGAGCATACTTACATCCCATCTATGTCCCTTGCGCATGTTGACTAACTCATTTTCATTGAAAATCAAATCGTACCCCTATAACTCGATGTCACTTTAGAAGACAGTAATTCGAAATGAACGAAATCTGCCTGAAAAATCGACAAATAATCCCATTGATACCACGGAATTGCATCAAACAGAGCACAAAGTAAGACAGACCGCCATTAGCTTTACCTCTTTAAAGCCTTTTCAATGAATGAGTGGTATTTTAAAAAGGGATGGGAAAGATTCAGAAGAAAAAAGGAGCAAACATCACATTCTTTTCATTAAACATGTCACTTAACATTTTGGATATAGTTGTATAACAATTTGTATAACAATTTGTATAACAATTTGGTATAACAATTTGTATAACATTGCACAAGTCATTTGAACCTTATTATTGAATGGAATAAAATTGATTTATGTGCTCTTATTTTGACTGTGCTGAACTTTGACCATCTGCTAGAAGAATCATGTATTGTAAATCCAATTAGCATTTCCAACGAATAATTCCTAACAAATATCGATATAGGCAACTGTAGCTTATTGATAATAGAAATATATTATTTCCAGTAACCTCATACCATTTTTAGCGCCTTTAGCAACATATCCATAATCTTTCATATTGATAACTAATTCGGCACCAAATATGCATGTATTATTTTCAAAAATTCTAAAAAAATAAAAAATTCAATATCCTTAAGGTCAAACGAAATATGTACCTAATTTATAATCAATATGTCCCACACTGCTTTCATATACATATTATAGCAACATATTCAAATTCAATATTGCCATTTTTTGTATATATACATATTTGTTTATAAACATTTGAATTGATTTGCCTACGTTATATGTTGAATTATATGTCATAAAAAAATCAAACAAACTTTAAATTTGAAATTCAAATTGCAAAATTTAAATTTTTTAATATCTTTCAATTGATTTGGAATATATTTTTCGATTTTATTTTATCATATTTATGTAAATTGATTTTCGAATTTTTTTGGAGAATATTTATAATGCTAAAAGAAATAAATTTCTATTTCATTTTTGATTGAATTTTCACAGTAATTCACAGATTATTTTCGAAGCTGGTATGAAGTATGTATGAAGAGAGAGATAAAAGAAAATGTTTTTTGCACTAAAATTTCATCATTATTATTAGATATTCAGTTGATTTCTGCATTCCACTAGAATGCGTGAATAATGTATTCATATACGATATGTACGATATATACATATTGTGGTATTTATTTGTAAACGTACGTATTGAATCGATAAAGTCGACTAGAATCCATCCATACATACATTCATTCATTCATTCATTCATTCGTTCATTCAATTCATTCAATTCATTCATTCAGCATATTTTCCTTATGGAAAATGTAAATAAAATTCCTACGAGCGAAACATTTGCAATTATAGTTGCTTGAGTTGGTCATTAAATATTAACCTTACGCATATACGAATATATGGTATGGATGGTTGATTGTGAATAGCAATAGCTATAGTGCCGAGTGGCTGGGTGGTTGGGGATGGTCTCGCTATCGGATGGTTGATTCAAATGATGCTTTGGCATTTGGTATGCTTCATCTTCACCATCCAATGTGTGTGTGTGTGTGCATGCATATCACGCATTTGCGACACACACACCAGCTCGCTCAGCTGTTGTATACTTTAAAAGCACTCGTCGTCTGGCAGATGAGATGAAATGTTGTAGTATTTAATGCAATAGCTGTGCGATTTGTGCCTTGATTCGTGTAATGTGCCGTCCATATAATATGCTTCCTGTTGTTATTATTATTATGTATTATTATTATTATTATTATTATAATTATTATGTATTATGATCATTATTGCTGTCGCTGTTTTTTGCTAGTCGTCTCGCAGAGCGCCAACCATTGTATCGTCCTTTTTACCTTGTTATTATTTCAGTTGAATATTGTAAATGCGTTTACAAATGAACAGAATCGTAAAAAAAGCAAGCAACAAAAAGATAAAGAGAGCAGACAGAAGAGAGGAGAGGGCATATTAAAAGTAAATAAGCATGTACAGGCAGACAAGTCGACGTGAAAGTTGTCTTTTGCGGCAAAAGGAACTTGTACTAGTCATCCAAATTACTGAAATTAAAGCTAACGAAGCGCGAACATTTTCTTGGCACACAAAATCAGGTTCAATATAACGATGAATGTGGTGGTAGTACCATTATTGAATGTCGGGCGATGGTGTTGACGGATTTTGGCAGTATTGGCAACTGAATGAATGAAGCGCTTAGATGTACAAGGAAATACGTTGTGTTTGTGGAAGTTGTATTTTCAAATTACTTCTTTTTTTTTATTTTCTTCTCATATCAATCGTTTTTGAGTTTTTGTATTTTTTTTTCTTTTCACCACAAGTCGCTATTCGAAAATAAATGCAAGTAAAATAAAAATGAAAATAAGTTCGTTGGTAAAAGAAAAAAAAAATAAGAAAAAGAAAACAGTTTTAAAGAAATCGCAAAAATAATACAACAAAACAAACAAATAAAAAGAAAAGTTAAATTCACATTTTCGTATTTGTATTTTGAATTGTTACTTTTTATTTTGTCTTCTTCTTCTTCTTCTTCCTTTTAACTCTCTGCAACACAAATTGAATTAAGCATTAAAAGGTTAAGCAATAAGATCGGCCATTAGAGATGGACGCGCTTAGTAGATATGCGTACGTGAGAGATTAACGTAGACTTCTTGCAATATTTGCCATTGAAAATGGTTGAGTTGTGCATAAGTATAGAGCAAGAAAATACAAGATAATGTAAATTTAACGTTAAGTAGAAGTACTTAGCATATACAAAAAAAAAAAAAAACTACAACAAAAATCTTTTAATATTACATATTTTAAATTTAGATTAAATTGATTTTAAATTACAAATGGAAGACTATGTTAACAAAAGAAATAAATTTGACAAAAAAGGGACAAGATTAGAAAGAAAAAAAAAATTGTTTCAGCAATGCCGAAGTTGGAGTATCTAAACACTCGAAAAAGTAAACAGATATTCTTTAAAAAAATTATATTTTTGTATGAAAGCTAAGTGTGATTTTCATTCTATAATACTTATTTTCAAATAACCTTTTGCATTGATAAAATAATCATATATATATACCAAAATTCACTGTTGTAGCTTTATATTTTGGTGTATAAAATTTTCAAAATTCATTCGAAAACCCACTTTTTGTATGGGAGGTATATGTGGTTTCTATCGGATTTCGCATATTTGTAAAAATATTATTTTCTTTAGCAAATCTAATCATATGTAGCAAATTTCTACTCCATATCTTTATATTTTCGTGCTAAAATATTGTAAAAACACATTCCAAAGCATACTTTTATATGGAAGGTAGGCGTAGTTTTCATCCAATTCCATCAAATCTCTAGCATGTCTATTAGTAAATAAATATAATAATATATAAGAAGTTACAGCTTAATAACTCTATATTTTTGTGCTCAAAGTGTTAAAAAAAATATATTCAAAAATATATTTTTGTATGGGACTTGGGCACAATTTTTATCGGATTACACTCATTTGCGAAATCTTTAATTCTTTAACTAATATAAGCATATGTACTAAGTTTCAGCTCTATAGCGTTGTATTTTTGTATTTAAATTGTGAAAACATATTTTCAGAAGCACACTTTTGTATGGGAGGTAGGAGTAATTTTCATCGTCTTTCAATCATTCGAGCACTGGTCAAATATTTAGTTAATAAAATCGTTTACACTGAATTTCAGCATGATAACTTCAATTTTAAGTGCCCAAATTGTGAAAGAAATGCATTTGAAAGTATACTTTTGTATGGGAGGTAGGTGTGATTTTCATTTGATTTTATTTATTGTCAAACTGGTCAATTATTGGCTTAATAAAATCATATACAATAGGTTTCAGCTTGACAACTTAATTTTTATGTGCCCAAAATGTGAAAAAGTGCATTTGAAAATATATTTTTGTATGGGAGGTAGGTGTGATTTTTCTCCGATAATGCCCATTTTTTAACTAGTCCATCCACTAGTAAATAAAATTATATACACCGAGTTACCATTTTCTTACTTTATATTTTCGTGCCAAAATCGTGAAAAAGTATGCATAAAAGCACACTTTTGTATGGGAGGTAAGCTTAGTTTGATATTACCCATTTTCTATTAAGTTCCAAGTCTCTTTAAAATAAATGAAATAACTATTTATGGGTAGAAAACAATAAAATATATCCGAAATATAACATTTTGTATGAGAGTCCCACTTTGATAACTCTTACAAAACATAACTAATAGGTATTTTGAAGAAATTATTTATATCACATAATGAAATTTAGAGAGCAAAAAAAATTTTTCTTAAGTTCAAAGTGGCATATTTGAAATTCATAATATTTGCATGGGTTTTGATGCGTTAGAGCTGAAAGAAAAATAGGGGGATGTATTTTAAAAAATTATATTACCTACTATTCTTTGTAGAAATAAGAACAACTCTAGTTGATACAAGCATGCATGCATGCAAATGCTTTCATTCATTCACTTACTCTGTAGGCCTCTCTCTTTCACTTATCCTTCTTATGCATATTTACAGACTAAGTTAGCATTATATGCATATGTTCGTCTGGAAGTGTATATTATTTGTTGGTACAATAAGTAGCTCTTATGTATAAAAGAATTATATTAAACATGAATAAAATAGCTATGATTTTCCTCATACTACTCATATACTCGTACTTGTGTATAATCAATTTTGTTCGCATATACAAATTATGCGCTTTACATTAATGAGAATGATATGTAGCATGAACAAAACCAAAAACAGACAGACATACAGACAGACAAACAACAACTACATTAAGAAACTTTCATCGACAAGCCGCTACAACACATTGGTTTGTTGTTGTTGTTGTTGTTGTTTGGCAATCATTGCCAATGCAGCGCCATCTTCCTTTTCCATCTGCCTAACACAAAGAGCAGCCATCTGCTGCTGCTGCTACTTCTGCTGCTGCTGCTGCTACATACATAAATACATGCATAGGTATTACCATTACTAGTACAATGGCTCTTGTACATAGATGCCATTACCGTTGCCATTGCCGTTGTTGAAATGTTGTTTTCATTTTTAATTAAATAAACAACTCGACGGGGAATTATTGTATTCGCTGTTATTATTTTGTAGTTGTATTTTTCTTTTCCTCTTTCAGTATTTTTAATTTTTTATTTTTTACCTTGTATTTCCAATGAAAGCGTTGTTATATTTTACAACAACAACAACGACTTCCGTTAGGATATGTTCAAATGAAAACGAAAGAAAAAAAGAAGTAAATGAGCAAAAAAGCATAGGAAATAAAGAGTAAGAGAGAGTGAGAGAGAGAACAAATGAGAGCGTATAAAAATTATTTAAATTAAAAGAAGGTAAGAAATATGTGAAATAAAAGAAAATCATTGAGTGCGAAAAAAAAAATATATTAAAATAAATATGTATAGCATAGAAGAAACAATATCAGCAACAGTAGCAGCAACAACATCAATATTAATTACAACAACGACAAGAACAATAACAATAACAACAATTACTTGCAAACTAACTCCATTGAATTGACAT
Organism: Megamerina dolium; assembly: GCA_963854835.1. Taxonomy (NCBI): domain Eukaryota; kingdom Metazoa; phylum Arthropoda; class Insecta; order Diptera; family Megamerinidae; genus Megamerina; species Megamerina dolium. The sequence continues at coordinate 11,464,512 of OY978528.1, forward strand.
TGGGGGATTTGAAACAAATCAACAATGTTGTTTTCATCATCGTCATTTTTCGAGCTCTTCATCAACATGTCCCTCGGTTAGTCAACGACTTGTTGTTCTGTCTTGTAGACACATGCCTATAGCAACATGTAAACAGTATCAGTGTGTATATTAAACATGTCCTTAGTTGTATAGGCGAAGAAAGTGTTTGCTTTAATTTTGAACATGAGGCTGTCGTTTTTTTGAGTGCAACAAAATTTCATGCAAAAATATTGAAATCAAGATGCATCATTTTGAACTTAAAATATTGGCAAATCTATAAGAACAGTTTCGCGGAAGTTTCATTATGGAAATGATACATTTCCCCAACATTTTGGCTTTCATTTTGATATAAAGCTTCTTAACAGCTCTTCAATTTTTTAACAATTTCCTTAATTTTTTTATCTAAGCCCCCTAATCAATTCATAAGTTTCTAATTTTAATATATTCGAAAATTATCTCACAAGCTCCCAGATCCGTAGTCAAGATGAAGCGATATTTTAATGATTTTTAATATGTTCTAAAATTAACATTATTCTAAGTCTTTTATAGTCGAACTAAAATGAGATTTCAGATTTCGATTGTCATAGTTTTGATTTATTTAAAACAATAAATAACCCAAAAGTCAAGCACTACGATCAGAAATTTCTTTAATGGGAAACAATAGTATTTGCTGGCCTTAAAAAGCTAAGACATCATTTGTTGAAATTCATCTGATGTCAGACGGACTGCAGGCTTAACATAGCGTTAAGTATTTTGCTTCAAATAAGATCTTATACTGGATATAGATAGATCTATTTTAAAGAGACGATATCTAAGAGTGTAATTACCTGACAAATAGACTGTGGGCAATGTTAAATCAGGTTTCTATGAGCTGTGAAATTGGAAACTGAGTTTGCTCTGCTGAGCCCTTTGGCTTCATTGAGCATAGGAATTTGTTCCAGTAGAACTTACAGAGGTTTTTGAACATAACATAATTCAAACTGAATGATTCAAAGGCTTACTACTGTTTTTTTTTTTTTTGTTGGAAGTCAAAGCAAGCGCAGCACTCAGCCTATTTCAGTCGCTCTTCCAAAAAATTTAATTTCTTGACTTTATATTTTTTAAGAGACACAATAAGGAAACAAAGCATCATTTTGCTTAAGTGAATTCGAAAGTTGGATAGTTAAGAACCAGCTTAGCGTATATAAATAAATACAATTGCATCGGGATTCATTAGTGATTTTGTTCGATGGCAGTAGCAGCCGTAATAGCAACAGTAGCACAGTTCAGTGACTTTTAAATTCAACTTTAATCATTTTCAATTTTCAACTTTAATCATTTTTATGGAATCACGGACGAGATGGGTACTGGACCAGTCAAACAATCTCCGTATTTGAATTCCGCGACACCAAATGGACAAATGAATTTTTGTTTTAATTTAATATTTTCACCCTAAAAGTATGCAATCATGTTGTAATACTCATTGTATATCAGCGATATTTACAATCTTCTTCAAATGGGTTTCAACAATATTGAAAAATGTTATTATTTCTGAATTAATGTGAAAAAATGTTCTTAAAGTTTATTCTGTAAGAGTAGCAATAAATCAGTTCTGCTTACATTTTCTTTTTTATCAGCTGTTTCAAAGTGTCAAAACAATAAGAGTCAATTGCTTTTAATGTCAAAATAATATTCATATGCATAGATTTTTAATGTTGCATACTTTCAAGTGCATAATAAATTCAAATATGTATATTTTGTTGCATTTGATTGCAAATATTGCAATAATATTTTCCATTTGCACTTTTGCAAGACCATATGAAACATGAAAAAGTGGAAAGAAGACCTTGAAATTTGATATGATAAATTTTAAATATATGGGAAACCAATTTAACACCACCGTATTGCAATTTTATTGAAACAAAGACGGCTTTTCCATTTTTTCCACATCGTTGTCTGGTATGAAATCACTGTGCGAATGCTGTAGAATCATTTATATCTTCATATCATTCAACCGGAAGGCAGACAGGCAGGATGTTTATTATTTGTTTACTCATTACACATGTCATCATGTCAACAGTTAACAATAAATAAGCAACAACAATATAATAAAAACAGTAGCATACAGTTGCAACAAGGATGGTGACAATAGCAAAATTCCAATAGAACAGCAACAAAGCAATAGTATGTACTAGTAAAGGGTTGCAAAAACAAAAACAAAACAAAAAACTTGCAATAGCTACAACAACAATAACAATTGATTTTAATTAAAAATAAAACACATCACCAGCAGTAAGCAGCAGCAATGGCGACGACAAATAATGACAATGATGACGGGAGTAGACAAACAAACGAAAAACAAACAGTAGCAGCAAAGCAAAAATAACAACAACAACAACAATGACATCTAATTGTAAGCCTTAAGCCAAGCTTGATATTATAATGCTATAGAGTGATTAGAATCAAAGAGAGAGAGAGAGAATGAAAGAAAAAATATTCTTAAAACGGAATAATAAGTATATGGATTAAAGGATTGAATTTAATACTTGGCCAGTAAAATGTACAAATCAATACTCTTGTACTAAATAGAAATCATCAATTTAATAAAAAAAAATTTTTTTTTCGAATTCATTAATGAAAAACCTTTGCTGAATAAACTACTGAGTGAAGATAAATAGACACAAAAATAGAGGAATTAACAATTCATTGAAAATCTATTGAAATGTCACTGCTGTAATGAGATTTTTTGATGATGTATGTACGTACATCATCAGTGAAAAAACCTCTAATGAAATCAGGAAGGAAACAGAGAACAGAGGAGGTGCTGAGAGTGTAGAAGAGAGATAGAATTGTCAAATATTGACAATGCAAATTAAAATAAAACATTTAAGTACACATTTAGGATAAGACTGTTTTTTTTTTTATTCACAAAATATTTAACCAATTCGAATAAGTCAATTCATTAAAAAGACCTGACCGGCAAAAGAATGAATATTTCGTTCAAACTTCAAGTCAGAAGCAATGGGAATTGCTGCATAATTTATCATTAAAGTAAATTGAATTTTAATGAAAGCACAATTAAATAGAAAATTAATTAAATTTTTAATATTGTTGCTCTAAAGCAATATTAATTTTGTTAGACGTGTCAAAAATCTGCGTTTAAAATAAAATATAATATATCTCCCATAAAAAAGTATGCTATTGAATGAATTTTAAAAATTATTTTTTAGCGAAAATATTAAGCTATCCAACTGCAATTTGGTACAGTTAATTATATTTATCATTTAATAAATTTCTGAGAAAATTGTCGTAATCGGATAAAAACTACGTCCACTTCCCATACAAAAATATGTCTCCGAATGCATATTTTTACATTTTACTTGTGAAAATATAACTTTATCGAACTAAAACTTGCCATATAAAGTTAATGTAATCATAGAATTAATATTTTAGAAAATTGATGCAATCGAATGAAAACAATGTCTACCTCCCATATAAAAGTATGGTTGTTGAATGCATATTTTTCCATTTATTGAGCGAAAATATTAAGATATCAAACTGAAATTGGGTTTATATAGTTATAGTAAATATTTAAATAATTTCTGTTAAAATGGTCGTAATCGAATGAAAACTACCCCTACTCACCATACAAAAGTGTGTTTTCTAATGTATTTTTTCACATTTTTTACATGAAAATATAAATGCATTGTATTGAAATTTTTCATATAAAATTCATTTGATTATAAAATTAATGTATTAAAAAATGAATTGAATCGCATTAAAAACACGGCTACCTCCCATATAAAAATATACTTCCATATGGTTGATTTTACTATTTTTCCACGAAAATATCAACATTATATTATTTGTCATTTTAAATTTAGCAATTTGATTGAAAATTCATAAATTCATTTGAAATATAATTTGAAACAATATATGTATGTACTACTAATACCAATGTCCTTCTAGTGACATTGAACTTGTAACATCAGACTGTATTGATACCAATAGTAATATAAAATTAATACCATTTGATTGAGTATTTTGAAAATAACACAATATTTTACATACCTACATATATACTTAATGCTTTAGACCAGCAGTCAGCATAACATAAAAGAGCAATATATAACTTGATTGAATGGTAAGTAGACTTGATTGCATAGCTTAATTGTCAAACAAACTTTATTTAAATAATGGCAGATTTTTGTCAGCAAAAGAAAAACACGTGCATGAGAATAGTTAAAAATTCAATTCAAATCGAAGTGCATACATACAAATAAGATTTTGCAATTGAATGTACATGTTACGTAGTGGCTTTGTACAAGAAGCTATATAAAGTCATAATTGTACATCTATACATGCACGTGTATTTGACAGATTATTCAACATATTTAAATGTACAATTTTACATGAAATGTAACATTAAAAGTTTTCAAAGAGTTGGTCATTTCTATTTCAAAATATATACATTATTCTATCATATGAAGACTGACTACAAGCCATTGAGATCAGGTGATATATTGTAGAATGAAATTAAAGCAATTTATTATATGTAAACCTTTAGAGAAAGTAATCAGATTAAATTCTTATTTTTTTTTTTTCTTTTAAAAGAAAAATTTCTCAATTTATATCAATCTATCAGAGTACAAAGATGAGTTGTAGGCAATTTTTGTATTTTTTTTTTCGAATGAAATTATAACTTAAGGCTACTATCACTTTTTGGCATTTTATTAAGCTTCGAATACACTCATTCAATATGACACACACAGAAACATAAGAAAAAGAGAAAGAGAGAGAGAAATTCTCAAAGAAATTATATCTTTAGGCAAATTGTATTCCCAAAGCTGATATGCTCAAACATAGTAGCAATAGTAGTAGTAGTAGTAGTAATAGTAGTAGTAGTAGTGATAGTCATCATATCTTAAATCCTTTCGGGATTTTCGTTTTATTTTTGTTTGATTTTCTTCATATACTTACATACATACACCCACACTCACATAGATTACATACAAACATGAAATGTAACAATGTAACTCATTAGTAAAAGCGGAAGAACATTGAACAGCATCCTTAAGCTTGTCTCATATCCTTTTTGGTTGTAATTTTATTGCTTTCAGATCGTACAACGCACAATGAATATGTATGTGTACATACGCATGCATTCATATCCTTATCTTACGTCCATATACATACATACGTACTATATACATATCCTTTAGCGTTAAAGTGTAGCGTAAAGTGTAGTAGTAGAATGGCAAATTGAACTGTGCGTATGTATGAATTGTATATTCTTTCAATATTGCAAAAACAAAAAACGAAAAAGAAATGTAGAAAACACACAACCATACTTTCCTTCCGTCGACCAACTACATATATGAAGTATTACTCAGCAGACATCTCTTATCGTGACCGTAAAAAAATAAAAAAAAAAAACAAAAAAAAACAAAAATCCAACTCATGTGATGGTCAAACATCACATTTCAAAGAATATCATATTTCGCTTCTATTCGGAAATTTCCTTCACCCCCCTTCCCCCCATTTCTTTGCTTTGCCAGAACGAGTACCTACTGTAAACAACTGTAGGTCATTTACGTTTCGTTTCATTTCGTTTGGTTTGTTATTTCATTCGTTGATTATTCTTTCATATGCAAAATTTGTATTTTATTTTTCTCGTTTTCGTCGTTTCATCTACTGTTTATTGCTTTCATTGTTTATCTTTTTTCTTCAACGTTATCTATTTCAAAGGATATTATTCTATCGTATGTGATAATGATGATGATAATAATGATGATGATGATATCAGTTTTAATTGTGCAAAAACTGAATATACATACGCATATGTATAATATTGTCTAATGTTATATAACGCTTACCTAAATATATATTTGCATATTTGTATATAAACAGTTTTAAGTTACTTATTTAGCCAAAAAGTGTGCTGCAATATTTTGAAGCATAACTTTATTGTAGTACACACACTGAATTAATTGAAAATATGCAATGTGATAGTACTATATTTAATAATTCACCTAAAAGTATGCTTTAATAATAACACTAGTCAATTAAAACAAATTTTTTTGTGTGTTTTTAAGGGGTTTTTTCAAAAGCAATTCAACTATTCAAATCATATCTCGAGTAGGAAAATAAAAATTGATTTATAGAATAGAATATAAGCTAATCAAACCAGCTAACAAATATTACTAATAATATTTTTAATCGGTTCAGCAGTTTATACATAATGGGCCAAAAAATTAAAAAAAAATGTCGCTCTTCCGTACCAAAATTATTATAAAAAAAAACTAAAAAATCGTTTAAAAATATAAATCGTGCAAATAAAAATATATTTATATTTTTCACATAGAGCTTGTTATTTCACAAACAAAATAAGATATCGATAAAAAAAATCTTTGAATAAATACTAAACTTATGGGCAATTATATGAAAGTATTCGAATTTAAATTATCCTTACTTTAAAAATGAAATTCGACAAAAAGGCTCATAGTGCTGTCAAATGTATAACCGAACACCATTAATCCTCCCTAAAACGTTTTCTCTAAACGTACTTACCACCTATCTCTTTCCCTCAGAGGGGTTCCCATAAAAAAAAAAAATAAATATGTGGCACTTAAAGCCCCAAAGGGCTCATTGGCCGAGCTTCTCTTCTATTACTGTTGTGCGTCTTAAATTTTGGACAGTATTAGAATGGACCTACTTATTTTAGCCGGTTCAAAACGGCAGAACACTTGTGACATCACTTTTTCTGAGCTTTGTCACAGAGTTCTTTTTAGAAGCTTTTTCATGGCAAGTTGTTACTGTCGGAAGAATTGCCAATTGCTTGCCGACAGGTGGGTACCATTCGAAAGAAAAATCTTTTCGATATAAAATTTGTTATGCATCAGCTGGGTATTGAACCACGACCTACAGATCAGAAGGCGAACACACTAACCACTGAGCTACGGCACCCATACAAAACTGAAAAATACTCACATTATTGGCTCACATGTGCTCCTAGAGTTGAAGATAGGAAGTATGAAGATTCAATACTTTTTCGTTAGGAAGTAAACACGAATAGGTATTAGTGATGAAAACAATATTCGTTTCTACTATTAGCTTTATAATTATTATCACAAATTGATGTACATATATCTCGAAATTTTTATGTTTGCCTAAAAGTATGCTGTATACCAAAATACTATAACTTTCAATTACTTTTCACATCAAGCAAAAATAAATATACCAAATATTACCACATTCTGGACTCTAATGTAATTATCTAGCCTAAAATTATGCTAATTTTAGGCTAGATAATTATTCTTTTATCATCGTAGAATTTCTATGGCAAATATGCCAACTATTTCAATCATAAGGTTAGTTATTCTTACAAATCATTTGCTTAAAAGTATGTAAAATTACATGAAAATTATATTACATTCGACCATCTTTTCAATGCACCTGAAAATATGCTATATGTGATAGTCAAATTGATAATTTTTTTTTTATAAATCTATACTTATGATTCGATGTTAATTAGTATTTAGTGTATGTAATATCATTTTTAGCATTTCACTACTTCATACGTATTCTATATAATTGAGTCTTTTATATAGAATATGTATTTTTCTCCCGCTTCATATCAAGTAGAATTGTTTGAATTTGCTTTCAAGCGATTAGTCTGACTCTAAATTATGCTATTTTCTATCATTTTGCCCTTATAGCTGAAAATGAGAATTAACATTGCATGCTTGCAGTGTAGAGTTTATGATTTGCCTAAAAGTATGCTAAATTCATATTTCTATTTTTCAAATAAGTAATATATTTGAAATTATATTATATATTATTTAACAAAATAAATTATTTGATATAATTTCTATAAAGAATGATGATCACTATCATCATCATCATTAGCAATATTAAACATAATATAACTTTTACGAACTACCAACATATTTATAACAAAAAGCATAAAAAAAATAATAATAAATACTAATAATAGTATCAGACTAGAATAATATAATATATATATAATAATAAAGTGTATTTGAAAACGTGCCCCATCGTCTTTGTGAATGTAAAAAAAAAATAGAAGAGAAAAAAAAAAAAATCCTTCAGACATAGCAAAAAGTTCCCTTGATTAACTTGTATTCTTTTCTATATACTCTCCATTTTTTACGAGTACTTTTATTCATATACAATATGTATATGATTTCGTTTTTCATTTTAATTCTCATTTGTGTATTGTTAGTTGGTTGGTTGGCTTGTTGGTTCTACTACATAGTTTCATTGGTCCTTTTATAAATATCCCTGGAGTTATGATGCTTAATTATATTAGAGAACACAGCACGTGCGTTTGTTTGGATTCTTTTTATCCTTGTGTCTGTGTGTGTGTATGGGGGGGTGTATATTGTATGTTGCACAGAGTTGTTGTTTATTTTCTTTTGCTTCTTCTTCTTCTTCATATTGTTAGAATTGTTATTATTATTATTGCAATTATTATTGTTGCTTTGACTATAGTAGTGAGTTTGATTGAGTTTTGGAGTTGAGAATATAAGATATAATAAGGTAGATTGTTTTCACTTTGTTTGTACCATAAATATGGGTGCTAAATATGTATATACATTAATATGTATATACATTAAAAGACCATATAGAATACAGAGAGAAAACTCAATCATTCTAAACTAATTTCCATAATTCAATGGATGTCAATTTATGTCAATATTTCTCTTTATTATCTTGTACGATTTTCATAATTATTATTCCCAAATGTTCACACTTATAATCAATCTCTAAAATCAAAACAATAACAAACAAAAAAACACATTCGCGTGACGACAATATATATACTATAGCAGCATATAAATGACAAGTGCTCTAAATTAGTATAAAATACCAACCATTAAAATGTCAATTTTAATTGATAACAAGCCAATAGACATACACACATTGACCCACACACACATACATTCAATATCAATCACTTATTTTCACACATAACAACTCAAAAAGTACTCATGCCTGTCACACATACCCATAACATACTAGTAGGAGTATCTATATTCAAATCGTAAAATGTGAAATATACGACAAATCATCAATATTTGGTACATAGATAGACACAAATATAAATTCGAGAGTAAGCAAATAGAGAGACATATGTAAGTGCACTTATAACTTATCACTCTCATATCCACACACACACACACACACTTGTAGAACATACATAAACACTCACATTTAAATAGGACAAAAAATAAATTTAACAGATTCGAACTGAACTATGAGTACAATTAAAAAACAAGAAAATAAAAATTCAACTGACAAACTCTATATGCTCATGTGAGAGCAAATAACAAATTTCAATATTAATTTGAAGAACGAATGAGGCGGTAAGCATGCTATCAATGTCAAAACAATTCAATTCATTTCATTTCGATTCACAATTCAATTTGCGTTCTCAATGCAATGCGCGCCACTTTCAATGAGCCACTTAAGCTGCTACATACAATACATACACACATACATACATACTCGTACTCATACCTATTACTATCATTCTACCATCATCATCATCATCATACAGGCTGTCACTACTACTATGAATACTATTGTGCTGGTTTGTTTGTAACTTTCATTCCCTTTCGATTGTTGCCGGAAAATTACAAACATACATACATTCACATAACCCTCTTGGAAAATGATGACTGCCGCTACTGTCTAACTACTGAGCAGCAACACATAACGATTGTATGGGAGTTCCCTTGAAGGATAAAGGTGCTAAGTCTATTCGGAGAAAATGTAGAAGTATAATTACTGAGGGTCGGTTATACATTCACCGCTCTAAAGTTGATTCCGATGGTTATGTGCAGATCTTTAGCTGATTTTCGGTAGTTTTGTATGGGAGCCCCCTTAAGTTTTGGAGATAGAGGGCAAGTGTATTCAGAAGAAATACTCAGAATAAAAAATTAATAGGGATTGGTGATAAATTTCACCGCTATAGTTACGATACATGAGGTATTTGTTGATTTTCAGAATGTTTTTCGGTAATTTTGTTTGGGAGCCCCCTTAAATTTTAGAGATAGATGGCAAGTGTATTTGAAAGAAATACTTAAACTAAAAAATTAATAGTGGCTGGTGATAAACTTCATCGCTTTAGTTACGATTCATGAGGTATTTGTTGATTTTCATATGATTTTCCCCTATTTTGTATGGGAGCCGCCCTAAGTTTTGGAGATAGAGGGCAAGTGTATTCAGAAGAAATACTCAGAATGACAAATTAATAGGGATCGGTGATAAATTTTACCGCTATAGTTACGATACATGAGGTATTTGTTGATTTTCAGAATGTTTTTTCGGTAACTTTCTATGGGAGCCCCCTTAATTTTTAGAGATAGAGGTCAAGTGTATTCGGAGGAAATACTCAAAATGGAAAATTAATCAGAGCTGGTGATAAATTTTACCGCTTTAGTTACGATACATGAGGTATTTGTCGATTTTCAGAAGTTTTTTCGGTAATTTTGTATGGGAGGCCCCTTAAGGGGTGGAGATATTTGTGGATTCATTTGTCAATTTTCAATAACACATTCGAAAAACCACACAAAAAAATATCCTAACAAAAATCATGAGATTGCGACTTTTAACTGAGTTCCATTTGGGTACTCCAGCATTCTCGCAAACACATTCACATATGCATACCCACTGAATTATATTCCCTTTGCCATGCTGTTTGCTACTCAATATCCATAATACATGTGCACATACAAATCAATTTGAGAAATTTTTACAAATCAAATTTAAAAAATGATGGTGAGACAAGACACAGCCCATACATATGTAGGTACGACACGATACTCACACTTTGTAAAATGGAAGAAAAATCGCAGAAAATCAGATGAATATACCATACACTGACAGCCATGTACATATGTATATGTATATGTAGAAGAAGGAGTACAGATTTAATGTATGCTTGCGAGTGTGAGTGTTTGTGCGAACGACAGTATTTGTTTGTGCATGTTTATGGAAATTTTTATGTTTTTTTTTTCCATATTATTTAGTAGGTACGAATGAAGCATGACAATACATATGGATACATGATGTATACATTTGCTTCATTGTATATGTATGTATATTTGTGATACTCGTATTTGTATTTGATATTCATATGTAGTATATGCAAGCATAAATATATAGGTGTACATACCCATTTGGACAAATCCTTATATGAAAGATGGCTCTGTTGATAAAGTGATCCAAAGAGGTTCAACAGGGTGCCTGAAATCATATGCTTGCTTCCACTGTGGTTTGTTGTCACATCAAACGCATATAATCAGTTCATGTTATATGAATATAAATCAATTTTTATCTAGAGCATTGTTATTGTGCCTATAATTCTCGTTTGGTTCATATATTTTTCAATAGAGCATTGTCGGGTTGTTTACAATTCTCATTTGGTTTATATGATACTTATGATATACAAGCCATACAAGCGAATCTACAGGAAATTTGGTGTCGATTTCATTTTCCCGTTTTGTTTTTTATATTTTCCTACATTTACTTATACTTAAACCTTTCTATATCCCATATTCAATTTGTGCTTCACCTTTGTAACACTCAAAGAGAATGTTGTCAAGTATTGAAAAGCGTGTCTCTCATTAAAGAGAATACCCATTCAAATCGATGTTGTCAAAACTGTCGATCTATTTGTCTCTGTCTATTGACATGACAACTGTCATAATTGTTAAATAATTTCCTTAAAAATTTCTATATTGGATTATTTTGATCAACGAACAGATGAGTTTAATGAGTGGAGAGAATCAAATAAAAACGACGTGTCACTTTCATATAAAAGTATGTTTTGAATTGTAAAGATTTATTTTTATTTTATTTTATATTAATAAATACTATGCTAGAGAATGAACATATTCGACAATAAGCAGATTTGCTAAGCAGATTTGCTAAACAGATTTGCGATAAGCAGGTATCGAGCTCATACTGGGGATAAAAAATTAATTTGTTTACATTATAGCTACATTCCAAAGAAAGAAGTAATTGGATCAAAATCACACATACCTTCCATACAAAAGTATGCTTTGAAATGTGTGTTTTTTTTTTTTTGCACTTTTTGTAGAAAAAAATTAATTCTCATAGCTGTAACTTGGTATACGTAATTTTATTTACGGATCTATAAACAAGTTAAAGTATGGACAAAATCGGATCAAAATAACACCTATCTCCCATACAAATGAATGCTTTCAAATGCATATTTTTCGCACGAAAATGACGGGATATCAAATTAAAACTTGCCATAATCGATTTTTTTTAATAAAATATTGTCAAGTTTGAAAATAAAAGTAATCGCATAAAAATCACACCTACCTTCCATACAAAAGTATGATTTCAAGTGCATATTTTCACACTTTGAGCTCAAAAAAAAGCGAAATCTCCTAGCTGAAACTTGTTAAATACTATTTTATTTACTAATTAATTAACGAGCTTAAGAATCGATGGAATCAAAGGAAAACTACAGATAGCTACCATACAAATATATGATTCTGAATGTTTATTTTCACATTTTTCATATGAAAATATAGCACTATTAAGCTGAAACTCAGCATGGACATTGTAAAAATTTCCTATTGGATATGAATATAATCATGTATATACTTCAATTTATTTATATGAGCATACAATGAATGTGTATGCGTGAAAGTTACGATTTAAATACTATAATATATTGTATATATGTAAATATATGCATATCTACATACAACAACAATACAACACATATTTACACACATGCACACAAGCAATAACAAGCATGGATAACAACTACCGTACTACTTGTTCGTATTAATGTTCATATGTATATGTATGTGTATGTGGGTGCGCCAGTTGTAATCTTGTATGTTTTGCTGCTGATGAATATATTAATCGTCAATACATATGTATGAACTACATATACATATAATATAATATATAACTGTGTTTGTACGTTGGCAATTTTAATCCTTTTTACGCGTATAAAAGGATTTAAATTGAAAATGTTGTTATTTTGCGAATACGTGCGTATATATTTGATAAAATATATGAACGATCGTATATAGTAGTACCTACCTATTTGTATTTATTTCGAGTGTCTACCTGCGGATATTATTCTCATTGTTTTCCACTCATTCTTTTCATTTCAAAATCTGTCTTATTGCATTTGCTATCGTCGTCTTTTGAGAAACGTGAGAGCCACAACAAAAATAAAACAATAAATTGTTAAATTCCGACTGATTTGTCTTTTCTCTTCCATACACACACACACGCATACTTGTACTTACATATATTTACATATTTATCCAAATGTGTATGTGTGTGTGTGTGTGTGATTATGCAGATATTCTTGTGTGTGTATGTATTTATATGTCATATTGAATTCAATTATAAGCAGCTTAAAAAGCATCAAATTTAAATTTAATTACTACCTACATACTTTTACTCGTTGCAACTCTTATATTGCTGTCTGGTTGGAAAATTATAGAAAAATAAAATATAAAAAAATAACGTAAATTATAATAATAATGATCCCCTTTTTATTGAAGTGTATCCAACTGAGCAAGATGAGCAAGAAATTAACTTTTATTCATATATATTTAAGTATATGATCAAATTATGCTTAAGTGTGTGTATATATCACTTATATATATTAAATGAGGTCAACATAATTATATATTTTTCTATATATTTTATATATGTTTGTACATACTTAAATTCACTGTGTCATCATGTGTGTATATAATTATATAATATATATACTCAATATTTGTCATTTTATGAAGTACTTAATTTATTTTGATTTTACGTATATTTAACAAGTGTGATGAATGCAATAATGAATGTACTTGGATGACAATGTTGGGGTAAATCCCACATTGTAATGGCATTTGAAAAATAATTTCAATTAAAAATTGATAAAATACTTGATTTATATTATTTCATTTCATGCGTAAATAAGGCGAAAATAAATATATAATTATAAATATTACAACAAAATTGTTCCATTGGTAACCCTTTAGAGAAATTGAGATGTGAGCAGCTTCGGCATTAAAATATATTAGCGCATAAGAAAAATAGATCGACAGACATCACCTATTCGTCGATTATAAATTCGAGAGTCACGTCGAATGGGTCTTACGGTGAACGAGGGCAAGACGAAGTACCTAGTATCAACAAACAAAGAGTCCCGACGTCTTGGACAACACGTCACTGTTGACAATTACACTTCCGAGGTGATGAAGGACTTCAGACTTTTGGAACCAGCATCAACTAATGTAATGACGTCCGCCTAGAGATCATGCATAGGATAATTCTTGCTAACAACTATTACTTTGGGCTGAGTAAGCAATTGAGTAGTCGAGCCCTCTCTCGAACATCGAAAATCACAAGACAACTCTCCAGCGAAGAGGGACGCAAAAGAAGAGGAAGACCAAACCTCCGTTGGAAGGACCAAGTATTGGGCAACCCAGCGGCGCTTGGAATATCCAATGTGCGCCAGCAAGCGAAGAATAGAGAAGACTGACGCCGCATTATATGTTCGGCCGAATTCGAGCATCGGTTGTTATGGCCACATAAGAAAGAAGAAGAAGAAAAAGAATATGACCAATATCATTACTGTATTAAATACTACCAAATTATACTAAGCTTTAAATATATTGAATCAATAATTGTATTTGTTAAGCTATACACTTCTTGCAAGGAGAAGAAATCGAGATTATGAGATATCCATAGTTCGTTACATTGCTCAAGTAATAGTTAGAAGAGGTTACGTTATTGTAGCTATCCTCGCAGGGTAAGCACTTAAATCCTTAAAGTACTATTGTGCCTGCTAAATTTGAACAGTATTAGAAGCAAGCTATTTATATTAGTTGGTTCCTAAGGGTCGTACTCCTGTCACATGACTTTTTCTAAGCTTTGTCACAGAGCTCTTTAACAAGCATTTTTTCAACATTTTCCAACAGCTGGATAGCCATACGAACGATGGCGATTGAAATGGGGATTGAACTGGAGATTGAACCAACAAACGGTAGTGGGTCGCAACCCAGGTATCAGAAAGCCAATGCACTAACCACTAAACTACGACACCCATTAACATTCTCTCATGTGATTATAAACATCTAATCAAAATATATATAACCTCACACTTATGCTGAATACAATAAATCCAAATTAATTTAGTTTTGGCTTTATTCGGTAAATACAATAATTTTATGAAAATTTGATTGGATTCTTCAAATACAATTTCAGGTAAAAACCAAAGAAATTTTATTTACGAGATGATAATACAGATCTTTTTCTATCTATATATTAGGTTTAGCTGATTATTGAATGATTAAATATTGAAGATTAGATTAATTATTGAAATGACCTAAAAATGACCCAAAAATGACCAATAATCTGGAGGTTGAATTTTCATGAACTTTACCGAGTAGCTTAGCAATCAAATTACAAGCCTTGAATAGTTACCCATTTGTATAAATTAAGAGAAGATTAAGATAGCTGTATATACTAATATTAATATAAATTCCAGGGGACTGCAATTCAGATAAAACCAATCTAAATTATATTCGAGATAAAATGTGTTGTTTTTTGTGTTCATTTCTAAATATTACTGAGTTGTACTCATAATTCATTCAAATAAAAAAATCCATTTGACTCAAAATTCAACATTCAATCATCATCATCATCATGATTTTTTCTTGATCGTGAAGCAATAAATAGCTTCAAAAATCACTACAGGGAGACTTAATTCAAATGGTGATATTAAAGAGATGCACACATCTCACTGGGCATTTCATTTCCATCTACAATATATGAAGTTATTATTTTTCTACCATTAAGTGTTTCGTCCTCAATGCATTGATGTGCAATTGTAATGTGCTAAGTGTGTTCATTTCATTTGCAAAATGAATCGTATCAGAGCTATATATTTTAGCACATACATATATAGATGCACTCATATATACGAGTACCATACATATATATTCGGAAAAATTAATTAAATTCTATTCATTTATCGCACTTGATGCCTCAATATTGCTTACATCGAATACAAAAGCATAATTTTCATTATTTTTCTAGAGAATTTTTACAATATTATTTTTTTCCATTTGATTTCATTTGCTTATTTGAAATGTTTTCTTTGCTTGTACCTTTACAAAAGGCAAATGTATATTTAGTATTACTTTTTTTTTTTCATTTCTTCTCTTTCATATTTTAATTCAATGTTTCACATTTGACTGACTAACAAAGTGTAACCATAGCAAATACATACATACACATTTGCATACATAGCGAAATAGCGAAAATAAATAAAAGTTAAATGTAAAATGGAGCATACTTTTCAGCGTTGCCACCATCAATATGTACAATATGTACACAATACTAATTCACCATCAGAACTTGACTCTTTTCTCGCACTGTTCTTGCTTCGCTTGTTATTTTCGCTAGTTAAACACAATAATTCAAACGCACAAATGAATCGTTTATGACCTATTTGCAAGCCCACAAAAGTAGAAAAATGGCCTCTGCAAATGTATGCCTTCATATAACTACACACATATAAATGAGGTAGTAGCATAAGAGGCAGTCTAGTAAGCAATGAGCAGCAATGAGAAGCATTGTGGAGTCCTTATAAAGGAGAGTTATGGCCGATGGTGGGTCCCAATGAACGTATGAAAATGATTAATGAATATAAAAGTAAATAAAAATGATGAAATAAAAGAATACCAAAGCACGAACACAATAACAGCAACAGCAACAACATAATAATAAGAAATGATAAATAAGAGGCAAATAACGATATGAACAAAAGACAAATTAAGAATAAACGATAATGACAGAGTGAAAAAGTAGAAAATATACCAGAAGCATTATGGCATAAATGAATTTAATATTGGATTGTGTAAGATTGTTTTTTTTTCGAATTTTTTGCAAAAAGTATAAAAAAAAATCCAAAATATATATATGAGAAATATTATTTACAAAATTTGCATGAATATGACAAACGTATACATATATTTCATTATCATTCTCCAATGCAATAATGTATACAAAATGAGAAGTTAATTTGAAATAATGATTATCTAATGAACAATAATCGTATAGACAATGAAAGCTATAAGTTTTATAAAGACGATATTCGAATTGACTAAATTATTGGAAATAAGTTGGCTCAGCTTCTAGATACAATTATCACTTCAAAAGTTTTTATTCAAATTCTGTATTCTGGCGATAATTCCCCGATAATTTATATATTGCCAAGAGAAAGCTTTTTTAAAAGCTTTTGATCAAGCTTACAGAAATAGAAGTATCTTTGCAAAAAACCACAGATGGAAAAAGCTCAGCCTAAGCTTTGACGGCATCAACTTTGACACCAAGCAAATTTGATATAATTTCACAAAAAACAAAAAAAAGCGTCATGAAAATATTCGTTCTTTCATATGTTTCCCAGAAGAAAATGCCAATTTTGCTGGGCATTTACACCTTGTCAAGAAAATTAATATCAAAAGCTTTTTGAAAAAACTCAGCACGTTCAAAGCTCTGAATGAATGAATATAAGCCTGAAGGCCTCTTTGGCCGAGCTTCTCTTCTAGTACTGTGCGTCTTAAATCTTGGACAGCATTAGAAGAGACTTACTTATTTTAACCTGTTCCGAATGGCGGAACTCTTGCGATGTCACTTTTTCTGAGCACAGAGGCACTGAGTCACAGAGTTGTCCCATTGTTATTGCCGGAAGAATTGCCAATTGCTTGCGGACATGTTTTTGATATTGAATTTGTTTTGCTTCAGCCGGGTATTGAACCCACGACAACGATCAGAAGACCAACGCACTTACCAGTGAGCTACAGCGCTCACCCAAAGCTCTGACAATTGCCATTTTCCTTGAAAAAAAACTACCCAAGGAGTCCCTGAAAAAGAAATACTCAGACTAGACACTGATAGTTCTCTATTCGATACTAAAATTATGCCCAAAGAACCCAAAAAAATATTAATAAAATCTCAAGTCTTGAAGGTACACACTTAGCAAAAAAAGCTCCATTAGAAATTTATTTCTACACATGTGTCTGACAAGAAATTTGCAATTCACAGTTCAAAAATTGCCAAAGAAAAGCTTTTTAAAGAGCTTTTTAACAAAGCTCAGGAATACAGCATCGGGCCCAAAAACTCTATGATTTTCGCTGGACCACAGAAGAAGAAATTTATTGTCAATTTTCCTCATAGTTCACATATTGCCAAAGAAAAGCTTTCTAAAGAGCTTTTTAACAAAGCTCAGGAATACAGCATCGGGCCCAAAAACTCTATGATTTTCGCTGTACCACAGAAGAAGTAATGTTCAGTCAAAAAATGTCTGACAAAAATCTTTCTAAGGAGCTTTAACAAAAAAAAAAGCTTACTACAAACTGATTGCCAAGAAATCAGTTCCTTAGATAGTTTTTGAAAAAACTCAGAAAAATTGAGACATGCCCTCATAGTTTTGACAGTTCCAATTGTACCTTTAAGAATAATGCAGACCATAAAAGTTTTGACGGTTTCCACTTTGACAACAAAATGTTTTCGAAAGAGCTTCAACAAAATGGGTCATTCAAAAAATGCATTCCTTCACATATTGCGTAACAGAAATTGGCGATTCTACTGACAGCTTACATATTGTCAAAAAAAACAGTATTCTACTCTTTGAATTTTTCATTGTTTCCAGTTTTCCAAAAAAGCTTCAATATCTCGATCAAAGCTCTTCGTCGATATTATTGCCAAATTTCAAATCTTCAAAGTAAAATAATTTTTCTTCTCAACTATCAAAAAAAAAAAAACAATTATTTTTGGTTCGAATCATTTCGAAACAAACCTAATAGAGAAATTGAATAGTAGTATTGAAGGAGACATTCCGCTATAATTTCTCTTCAAATCACCATAATTTAATATTCTTAATTCCGACGAAGAGTTTACTTTCTTTCATACTCAAAATGCATATTGTTACGACTGTTGCAAGCTATCTACTTATACAAATTGTGGCAAATAAATTTATTGCCATACCATCTGAGAGATACTATCCGAAAAGGGTGAAAATGTGGAATATTCAGAAATTTCTTATTTGCCGCATGAATGACGAGTGTATATGTAATATAGTCGAGGCATCCATAGAGTAGCAAGAGTTATCGGATCGCATACGTGCACTCCTTTTATTTGTTATTTATTTCTCATCTCGTTCTCTGTCTCCCTCTCTCTTTCTCTCTCTTTCACTCTATATCGCTTTTCCATATAATGTTTTTCTCGTTTTTGTACATATACATACAGTGATGGAAGCGACACTATACTCAAAAACCCAAAATAAATGAATTTCATTTCACATCACAAATACCCGGCCAAAATAAACACAAACAATTGCATACGACAATCACTTAAACAAAGAAAAAAAATCTAAAAAAAAAAGGAAAATATAGTAAAATGCATAAAACAACATACGATATATGAATGTACATAAAGTGGCATCTGCATATATAATCGTATATATTCAAACTGACTGACTGACTGACTGGTTACCCAAGTGTAACCCTCAATTTGCCAAAATAAAAGTGTAAACTGGCAAAAGCAACAACCGCCAACAAGAAGGATGCGAAAGAAGATGCAGAAAAGCAATAACAGTAGCTAAATAAGATAAATAAAATAAAATACCTTGTCAGTTTGCAAACCGCGTTTAGTCAGTCAGTCATTGTGCATTGAGGAACTAGACAACTAGCTTCGATTGGTTTGCAACGTGATGGTAAACAATAAATGTATTTAAAACCCAGTAACTGGTAGAGATAACTACGAGAATTGCATGACCATATGCAGCTTATTCTATGTAGAAGCATATCTATGTAGTAAATATGATGTTTGAATTAAAGTTACTTTCTTAACAATGTATGCAAACCCGTAGGTATACCATTAGTTTAAATGGAGTGGACCAAAAGACAGAAATATATAATTTAATGTCAACTTGAACTTTTTCTTCTATTTAGTCTATACATACTTGAGCACATTTTTATGTAGAAATAACTAACTTTAAATAAATATATTGAAATAAAATAGTCAATCATAGTGGTGGGTTCAGAAGGAGCTCCAAACCAAAACCAGTATGAAGATGTAATAGAAAGTCGAGTCAATCTCAACTGGGGCATATATACAGATGCGTAAATGATGAAAATAATAACAAGGCAGCTGTGGAGGCTGTAGTTGGCCAGAAATCTGTTTACGAGAACTTTCAAGGCAAACTGTCACCATACAAATTTTAAACGCATATATAATAATTGGTAGTTATATGCTACACTCAAAAAGTTAAGAATACAGAGAATTAAAAACTTGAGCTGCAGTTTGTAATACCGATAAGGAGAATTTGCCCTTATAGAAAAGTGTATATTCTCGTACGATCCAATTGATTAGAATCACAATCTAAATCATTTCACACGATAACTTCGAAAGTTGAAAAGCAATCAAGCCTAAATTTTGTGTGTAATATTATTTATAATAACGACATGAAAAAAAGATATATGATCGAAATCTGATTAAAACTCGATCTACCTCCCATACAAAAGTATGCTTTCAAATGTACTTTTTTACACTTTTTGCAAAAAAATGTAAAGCTAGGGGAATAAAACTTTGTAAATATACGAATATTTACCTGATAATTATACAACTTGAGAATGAATGAAATCGAATGAAAACCACACCAACCTCTCATACAAAAGTTATCTTACTTATGCATCTTTTCATACTTTTTTTTGCAAGAAAATGCAATGGTATGAAGGGAAACTTGATAAATACACAATTATTTTCACAATAATCATATAAATTGAGATTGGATTGAATCTTATTAAAATCAAGCTTACATTCCATACAAAATAATGTTTTCGTATGCATTTTTTCACACTTTTCATATGAAAATACAAAGCTATTAAGCTTAAATTTCATATTTATGGTTAAATTTATCAACGGAAATATATATGTGAGAATGGACAAAAACGAATAAAAATTACGCCAATCTCCTATATAAAAGTATGTTTTCGTATGACTTTTTTCATATTTTTCTCACAATAATACAAAGCTATAAAGGTGAAACTTTATACATGTACTAAAATTAACTAAAAAATTGATCAGTTTAAAAATGAATTGAATTGGGGCAAAACCAGCCTTACGTCCCATACAAAAGTATGGTGTTGAATGTGTGTTTTTAACACTTTCCATGAAAAAATATAAAATTATCAAGCTAAAAATCGGCATATTCAATTATAATTACATAATTATAAAAATATTCGAAAAAGGTGTGAATCGGATAAAAATCATGCGCCTACCTTTCATACAAATTTATACTTCCATGTCTATATTTTTACGCTATTCGCATGAAAATCTTAAGCAATTAAGTTGAAACTCAGTACAAATAATTATATTTGCTAATAATTCGAGAAGTTTCTAAAATGATATCAATCAGACGAAATTCATACTTACGTCTCATACAAAAAATGTGTTCCCGACTGTACTGTGGGACCGAACATATAAAACTATAGAAAAAAACTCTGCATTTACTAATATTTTTTTTACAACACATGAGTATTCATGAAAATAAGTTCTTTGATATATCAGCCACCAGGTTAAGATTTTGTTTTTCGATGGTACATATTTCTATTTATCTATCAGGGTCGTTAGTATCTAATAGCCTAGACAAATGGCAGCGTTAATCCGGATTAACGGCGCACTTAATCCGAATAAAATATTAACCTGACAGGCAGTATTGCGGATTAACTAAACAGCTGATTGCTGTTTTATTCGATTTGCTCACTTACATTACTATCACTATCAATTTCTGTCATCTTCTCGCTCTCCATATGAGAAAATCTATAAGAAACTTGTAAATTAACATTCACAATTCGTAATTGACCGCTGGATTTATTTGTTCGCCAACTCTTTTCATGTCGAAAACTGTTAACAATTATTGCAAATTTTTTGTTAGCGAACAAACCTATTGTTTTGTAAGTTGAATCGAGAAAAATGCACATTAGAAATTTTTCAGCAGTGTTGCCATCGAAAATTGCCCGAGTTAATTCGAATTAAATCGTTAATCCGGATTAACGCTGCCGTCTGTCAGGGCTATAAGCTTTAGTATTGCAGAAAACATCACCTTTCATTGTGGCTTTGCCTGTTTTTAATTTATTTTACTCTGTCATTAGAGCAGAAGAATGCATTTACCTATCGAAGAATAGATTAATTTTCGTTCCTTCAAAATGTGGTGGAAGCCTTCAATTTTTTATTTATCTGAAGCATATATTTTTAGTGCTTTAATTATAATTTTCTTCTATCACTAACCAAATATCACACTCACATCTCGTATAAGAGATGTTTGTTATAATTTAAAAATATATTAAATAAAATATTCTTAAATTCTAAATATTAGTAGTGACACCTTTTACAGTTTTAGCCATTTGTTGTTGATATATTTTTTCTTTTTTTTTTCCTTAAGCGTTTTGCCCTAACATCTTTTAGATCGAGATTTATTTTTTACAATTCTATTTATCTTTTCTAAGAATTTTCCATTTGCAACCAAGCTACCAAGACTTATTTTACATTCTTATTTTTTTTTCTTGCTGGTATCTTCTTTTCTTCTTTTGCTCGTATTCTTTTTGTAAAAAAAAAATAATAATAAATAAGCTGAATATGTATGTTACGTGTAAAACGTAACATCATTTGAGGGTAAATTCAAATATTTTTTCAGTCAATTTCAATATGTCTTGTGCAGTTTTCTATTTCTCATGTTTTTTTGTTTTTTTTTTTTTTTTGGCTTTATTTTCTTTTTTACTATTTTGCATATTTGCTTTGAGAATTATAGAAAGATACTTATGCAGTTTTATTTATACTACGAACAACATACTCTTAAAGTGAAAGGATTGTTCGTATGTAATATATAGATAATAGTAAATTCAAAACCATTATAAATTGAAGTAATATTTCTATTCGATGGATGAAATAAAATATATACAGTCGTTTTTCCCAACGATTTTCACAACAACAACATACTATTAGTCTATTTGATCAAGGTACTTACGAATAATGCTTTCTATTCGATAGCAAAATATACGAAATGAACAAAACAATATGGTAATCAGTTTAAAAGATTAAATATGTTGATAATAAATTATATGTATGTGTACTGGTAGATTCATTTTTCTTTATATTCAATTAGTTCAAGTGTATAATAATCATAATGACAAAAGATGCTTATATGCTCACATGTAGTAGAGAAATCAGTAGGGAATCGATATTAGAGGCAGAGTGGCACTCTAAGCTAATTTGAATGTAATCATATAATGAATCATGAAATCAACCTTCATACATATGTTGGTATGATGCTGCTAAAATAAATTACTGTCTCTTGAGTTTCCTTCTTCCTGTTTCACATTTTTTTTTTTTTCGTTATTTATTTGAGATTTTTCTTTTTTAATATTTATTTCAATATTATTTGCACACAACACCACTAAAGATTTGCTGTCAATTGCGCACTTATGTAATTTACAAATGTCACACATACCTTGCATATGTAAGATACTATAAATACACAAAAGTATGTATATTATATAGAATATGTTTTAGTAATTGACGCACAGTAATGGCGGAAAGATTATCCATGTAGGAAGTCATTAAATTATGATTGGTTGTATGTACTACATAGCAAAAGTCATGTTGAGGAGAAGAATTACTCATACATAAGTTCGACTACCATAGAGATAAAGCACACAGCACTACATTCGATGTAGCAAAAGGAGAAACAAATAAATAATATGCTGTGAGAGAATGAGTCTGACTAGGTTGGAGGTGAAAATCATACGAAGACAAAATAAAAATTGTTATCTATATGATAAACAAATTTAATGCGACAGCATAGATGTAATAAGTACGCAATGGCGGAAACGGAAACATGTCGCTTAAATTAAAGCATACAAGCGGAAATGTAATGAGCTCTTCAGATCTTACAAAGAAAATTGAGCAGAGAGGGTAAGACAAAAAAAAAAAAATATTGAATCACGAAATGCAAACCCACACATACATACACAAGCATGCAGTATATAGCATTCGATCTGTTCAAATAATGAACTAATCATTTTTGGGATAGGATTTCTAAAAGAATAGATTCGCTGTTTATATTTCGATGGAATAAAATGCAAAGTTACTAAAATCGCAGCTGGTTGTTGTTTATGGGAACTACTGAGATGTTATTACAGAGAAAATTACATTGAAAAGGGAAAGAAAGTGATTTTGGGTGAACCCCATTTTAAGATCTACGAACTAAAGGAAGCCATAGATATGATGTCAATCAATCCAATCAATCAAAAAAGAGTGTGACATTGGAACAAGGATTAACTCCATGTTCATCAAGTGGACCACACGAAACCATACTGAATTCTGTTAGAGGATATGAGCCCTACCGCTGATACATCTGAGGGCCAGCCACACGTGTTACGGGCAATGCAATCCTATGAGGTATTTTGTACCCAAAGACATGTTGTCGTACGGGAATCAAATTTATATAAAAAAAAAACAAACACTAAGTATCAGTAAGGCATCGGTCCGGTCGGTGGCACGATTACGCACAATAGACGACAAGCGAATACAATGGGCAATGCCAAAGTAGTTTTTTTTTTTTTTTCAGTTTCTCCCAGCAAAATTGCTTATATCTTTATATCAAGTTGTAATCGTTGATCCATATACCTTATGAATGATACGTATGGGTGCCGCAGCTTAGTGGTTAGTGTGTTGGCCTTCTGATCCGTAGGTTGTGGATTCAATCCTCGGCTGAAGCATAAAAAAAATTTATTATCGAAAAGATTTTTCTTTCGAACAGTACCCACCTGCCGGCAAGAATTGGCAATTTTGCCGGCAGTAACGATTTGCCAAAAATGCTAGGTTAAAGTGATAGCACAAGGGTTCTGCCATTCGGAACCGGCTAATATAAGTAGGTCCCTTCAAATGATGTCCAAATTTAAGACGCACAACAGTATTGGAAGAAAAGCTCGGTGGTATCACAATTGGCGTTTCTGGCCTAAGTGTGTCGTCTCAGAGAGAGGGCAGCCGCATAACCTGACCTAATCTAACCCATGAATGATACTTCGGAGGCATATTCATGGGTTCAATACTGTGGGGTTTTCCAAGGAATTTGCTTGAAGAGTTTGAATTTGAAGAAGACACAGACGATCGCATGGCAAATGCAACAATGATAATGACCACTATTTTTTGGAATTCAAAGTTCAGTTCAAATGGTAAATCTTTGGATCGCTAGTCACTAAATTAAAATGGTCTCAAGATTTAAGACATCCATAGGGATCACTGCATTAAAACTATAACTGCTCAATAGCTTTTTCTTCTTCAGCTGAGGTTCCCATGAATGGCAAAAATAGTCAAAATCTTTTAGACAGATTCAAATCGTGATATCGAAGAAAGTTCGAAGGTTTGCGAAGAAAGTGCAAGCCTAAAACCAATTTATGCCAATTAAGACGAAGATTGAAAGTCAGAGAAGAAAGGTACTGATGGAAGGTAATTTGTCTTCGTCAGAATTTTTCAGTAAATCTTTTGGGAATTTTCTGCTGCGAAAATGAAGCGAGTATTCTGGTGCAGCTGAGAATGTGAAGCTATCGCTGTAGTTCGCAATGATGTATTTGAGGGTGTCAAAGCGAACACATGCTTCTGCTGTTCAGCAACAGATTGGTTAACTGATGTGCAAATGTGGATAATTACTCATTTCATTTATGAGCACTGGTGCTGGTGAGAGAATTGGGGGGAAAAGCTCCTTTTTACGAATTTTTTGAAATTATTTATTTTTTATTTTCTGTAAATATAACTATGAAGGACTAATATAAGATTTTTCAACTTTTTTTTTTACGTTTTTCACTCAAAGCTTTTTCGGTTCCTCAAACCAAAACAAAAACTACAGTTAATATATATAGTAAAATAGTTTGAGAAATTCTTTCATAAATATTTATAATAATATTTAAGCTCATAGAATGAATTCTAAAAAAAAAATTAAATATTTTCAAATAGAATGATATAAATAATATGAGCTTAACAAAAATGCACATAAGTATATAATTTCAATAGTGCAATATATAGATAAAAAACCTTAAAAGGAATCAACATGAAAAATATATCAAATGCTTACTTTCATACAGAATCAAACAAAATATCGTATAACTAACAAGTAGATTTGATAAATCAAAGTGATTTGTTTTTGTGCTCTCGTTTTTTCTTTTTTTTTTTTTTCTTCTTATCACTCTTTCGTTTAGTTTTGTGTCTCATTCAAAAATATCCATTCAACCTTTATTGTTCAACATTATAGAGAATATAATATCCTTTTAGTGTGACAGAATGATTCATAGTGCCAGTGTATGTGTGTGTGTGTGTGTGTGAGTAGTGTATTAGTAAAAAAAGGAATACTAAAGAAGATGAAGAAGCAGAAAAAACGTGAGCTAAGTATATAAAAGGTAAATAGAATTTTATAAATTAAGATTAAACAGGTGCGCGAATACAAATGCAGTACAACTTTTTCTATGAGAATAATACGTCATCTGGTACTTGGTACTTGGTACGATAAATAGGTCGAAAAATTAAAAACAATTTAAAGTGCGGAAATTAAACACTTTGAAAAACAATTATTCTAAGAATTTGCCAGTATTTACATTGAAAAATTAATAGAATATAAAAGATTGCACTATAAGCTCCAGAGAACCTTGTCCATGTGTCCTTCCTGTGTTATTGTGCGTCCTCAATTTGAACGTTATTGCAATGGACCTACCAATATTGTTCGATTCGAAGCGGCAAAACACTTGTGCCATTGTGCTTTTCGGAGCTGGGATGAAGTGCACATTTTACTGAGCTGATACCTTAGGGATTGAGTCTGGGATATCTACGGTATAAAACCAATTCCTGAGATCCAGGCTCAAGTTCGATGTGGGGACTGAAATTATTGACACCATGCTAGACAAAAAGAAAATATGCAAATGTACTTGGCATATATTATATGACCCAACTAGATATATAGCACTGGTATAATAGAAAATAAGTGGGCGTGCCAACCATCATATGACCCAAACAGAATATATGAAATATAATAGCGACTAATCTATGGCAGAACACAGAATTTTTGTTATGGGACCTAAAGATTTCGATTCTATGGCATATAAGGAAATATTTGGCAAGTGGGCGTGGCACCTTGAATACGACCCAAAGTGAAAATATGGAATAACTAGAGGTCAATCTATAACACAACATTAATAGTGGATAAAATATCCAATGTTATTCCCTCCATACTATATAAAACAATTATAAAATTTATAAAAGTTGGCATGGCACCTACTACTTATATGTATAGCCCATTTAGAAAATTTTAAATATTTAGTTCTTAGCCTAATGTAAACCGCTACAATTGGTGTAGCACCTAAAGTTATTAATTTGGCTTCATCTAAGAAATATTACAAAAGTAGGCGTGGCACCTTCCATATGACACAAATAAAAAATACCAAATATTTAGATATCAATTTTTCAGATCCATCCACAATATATCACTCAGATTTGGTATAGCGAATAGAATTACTAATTTGGCTTCAGGTAAAATGGGCGTGGCACTTTCCATATGACCCAACTCAAAAATACCAAATAATTAGAGATCAATTTACAGATCCATCTACAGTATATTACTCAGATTGGTATAGCAACTAGAGTTATTTATTTGGAGCCATATAAAAATATTTTTAAAGTGGGCGTGGCACCTTCCATATGACCCAACTCAAAAACACGAAATATTTACAGATCTATTTATTGTAAATATAACTCCAAATTGTTGTATATGAACTGAAGATGTCGTTTCCATGTCATATACAATTGGAAACTATTCGACAAGTGGGCGTGGCATCTAAAATATGACCCAAGGAGATAATATGGAATATTTAGATATTGATTTATTGCATAAACACAATATTTGCTATAACAACTAATGATATCAATTCGGTGCTGCATAGGAAAATAGATGAAACTGGGCAAATGGGCGTGGTAACTTCTATGCGATTCAAATTCTATGGAAATTTACTACGACAGATAAAGTTATTGATTCTGTGTCACATAGTAGGTGGAATGTATTAAGTGGGCGTGGCACTTTTATCGAGTTGTGAGAGTTTCAAATTGATTTTAGACCCTTTTTTTTTTCTTTAGCGAATATGCTTAGCAACATCGTTATTTTGATTATTTGCTATACAACATAGACTCAAATAGTTGTAAATATACTCAATGGTATTGATGAATGTAATACAATATTTAATTAAATTAATTGATCTAAAATTGCAAAACTCATTGCTGTGTTCGAAATAATAATAATAATATAAACCATTGCATTATTCAATATTCCCACAAACTACTCGTTTGTGGGTGAAATGTGTGTGTGTGTGTGTGTGTGTGTGTGTTTATATTTAGATATTCCTTCATGCTAAGTACATACATACATATATATGTGGTATATGTACATATGAGTGTGACTAAATGCTAAATGCTAAAAGTAGCAAATATTTGCAATTATTTTAATTAAATTAAAACTAACTTGTATTAGAATGACACACTAAACCCCATGTCTGCCCGCTTATCTATCATTGATTCTTCATCAACTAAACTTCGTCTTATATCATTCATTCATCATGCATGCTAGTTTCATTTGTTGTTTATCATTTCAAACTTAATCTGTGAGTGTCTAAAAAAACTTGTTTAATTCTAAGTGATTGTTTTTGCTGTTGTTATTTTAATTTCAGATTTCAATTGCAATTTCAATTTGCATTTACAACTTAACAACATTCAATTGTGTGTATGTATGTATGTATGTTTAAGTAGCAGCAACAATCGCTGCCATACACACACACTTACACAGACACATCCCCACACACAATCTCTACTAAATCACAGCGCGTGTCAATTCCACTACTACAAAATACATATGTATGTTCGAATTAATCCCACTCGATAGCATAAATACACGTACAGCAGCCACTGCTCACAAGCGTTGCATATACAATATACACCAATGCAAATATTCGACGTCGACAGAACATCATCACAATTCAACAACGCACTTGTACGAGTATTTTATTGCATTCTATTTGGCTTTTTTCTGTGTACACCATTGCTATTCTATTTGTATGAATAATTTATTAGCAATAAAAAAGTGCAAAAACAACAACAACAACAACGACAACAACAACGACAACAGAAAAAGCAATGGAAATGAAGTGGCTAAATACATAAAACCTCTTGAAAATGGAAGATGTTAACTGAATGATGACGACAACAAAAAGAGTGGTGTTGGCGGGATGAAATTATTAAAAAACAAAGGCAAATATAGAAAATAAGTCATTGATGATGAAGTAAAAATCACTAAAGCCAATGAGTAAGGTAAATTGTATTTTCAATAGATGTCAATAAGGCACAATACTTGAATTAAATATTAAAATTTGCACTTGCAACATCAAAAGGCTTCTGAGTGTTTATTAATTTTAATTATATTGAAATTGTTAAATTAAAAATAATTGTTTGAATCTATAGAGTGAAAGAGAAATGCTATAATTCTATAAATTACTATATGCTCTGTATTCTGATCCGACATTTGCAAGGCATTTGCTTCTATCTCCTCAGAAGTCCTAGGACAAAATGTTTCTCTAAAGAAATCTTCCAAGATCGGCGCCATCTATATATCAGTTTAGAGGTGTGAACTAACAAATTAAAAAGGCAGATAAATGTATCATACAAAATCTAATCATTAATGAAATAATATAATTCGAAGATAAGCAAATTCTCAAGTATAATGAGTTCATAGGAGCTAACTTAAATAGGCATTAACGAAGCTCAGATACCCTAAACTATGAGAGGTTGACAGAGAGGAGGATATGAACTTCTGTATGGAGTTTCAGCTTAATGCTATTATTTTTATGTAAATAAAGCCTGCAAACATATGTTCGAAAATGCAATTTTATATGAGAGATATGCTTGATTTTCAACCGATTACAGCAATTTTTGAAATTGTCCATTCGTTGATCAAAATAACTATATTTATCAAATTTCAGTTTGATAACTTTATATTTGCATGCTTATAGTAGAAAAATATATATTCGAAAATGCACTTTTGTATGAGAGATATGCTTAATTTTCAATCGATTACAGCAAATTTTAAAATCATGAATTCTTTGATAAAAATAATCATATCTACCAAAATTCAGTTTGATAACTTTATATTTATATGCTTAAAGTAGAAAGATATATATTCGAAAGTGCACATTTATATGAGAGATATACATTATTTTCATCCAATTAATTTAATTTTCAAATTTGTTCAATTTATGATCGAAATACTATTATCTAGAAAGTAACAGCTTGCTAGCTCTATACTGAGATGGATAATATCTGCAAACATATGTTCGAAAATGCTCTGTTGTATGGGAGGTAGGGAAAGTTTTCACACGATTACACTAATTTTTGAATAAATTCAAATTTCGGTAGAGAAAATACTGTCTGCGAATTTCAAGCTTGCTATATTTCTATATACTTGCACAAAATCGTAAAAATGTGCTCGAAAATGCATTTTTGTATGGGAGATAGGTGTAGTTTTTCTCCAATTACGTCAATTTTTAAAGCAATTTAATTTTGAATAGAAATAGTCTTATTTGCAAATTTTCAGCTCGTTATCATTGTATTTATAGGTATAAAGTCTAAAAACATATGTTCGAAATGCACTTTTGTATGGGAGGTAGGAACAGTTTTCATCCGATTATGCTAATTTAAGATATAACTCATTCTTTGGTAGAAATACCATTATCTACAAGTTTTCAGTTCGATATCTTTCAATTTACTCATATGAAGTCTAAAAACATATGTTCGAAAATATACTTTTGTAGTACCATAGTGAAATTTCTTACTCATTTTGCGCAATAAATCTTCAAATATATATTTTTTTTTCAATTATAATATCAGCAAAAACACTTTCTTTTTTTTTCTCTCTTTCCTCATTTACAACGTTTAAGTGATATTTACTATTTTTCTCTGAGAGCTTGATACCTTCACTGGTCTTTACTTTGCAATCTGTTCACTTATTTCATCATTATTATTTTATTACCAACTATTTTATGGCTACATCATGGTTTACATCATTATAATGCTTGGAATCCAACATTGTCTATTCATGCCTTACCTTTAGCCGTATCGTTTTGGACATGAGCATATTCAATGCCTTTGCAAGTGCACATATATAGGAAATATATGAAATGCAAAGAAAGAAAACACCAACCAGCAACGCCAATAATGTAATTACAAATAATTACTATAATGTAATCGATATGATTAACTTTAATTGAACCTGCTTGTATTCCTTCATTGTTTCCCTCTATAACAATTTGATAAATTCTTTGCTTTATTTTATTTTCTCTTATTTCGTATTTTGTTTTATAGATTTTTATCATTTTCTTTTTTTTTTTATTCGTTTATATTTTGCAATCAACATCATCACCTTTCCTTTGCTCATGGATTGCATTACACTGTCCCTATGTGAGTGTGTGTGTGTGTGTTTGTGTGTATCTTAGTTAATGTCGCCCATAGCAGCTTTGCAAGTGATTTTAAACTCATTATTGTGGTGCTAATTTTTTTCATCGGATTTGTAATGCCACCCATACCTACTGGTGTTTCATTCATTATCTGATTAAAATTCCATTTTATTTTTCCTCAACTCAAAGTGAAGAGATTTTAAAGTCATAAAATGGCTATTGTTCCAATTTAAAATTGGATTTGAATTTTCTGTTCTTCAATACACACACACATAAAATAAAAAAAAAAAACAAGTAATAAGGTCAAATTCTGGAATTAATGAAGCTCTCACAATGAACTTCCAAATCTATTAAAACAAATTTACTTACTATAAAGTATTGACCATAAAGCAGTCTTACCTGAAAGAAAGAAAATTATAAAAAAAAGTGTTAATTAGTAATTAAGCTTTGAGAGATAATATTTATAAATTATTATTATATTTGTGTCACTCAATGATTTTTAGTGTGTGTGTCAAGTAAATGACAATAAACAAAAGATTCGACTGATAAATCATTTTGAATGATAATGTTGAATTAAATATATGAATATACTTTATGAAACCACACTTCCTTCGTAAAATATTTGTAATGGAATTTTAGTAATAATAATAATAAATATTCAGGACCACCGAATTCGTTGGTTGAATCGATGAGATCGCATTTCGTCCCTTATAATTAAACGTTGAGATATTAAAATGTAGAATCATGTCTAGGGGGTAAATTTATGATCACCCTATACCACCACTCTTTAGTGAGGCTTCCCAACAAAATTAACTTAATATCACGTAAAAATATTCAAGTAATTCAATAATTGCCCAGGAATCACTGCTAGAAGGAAAAAATATAGGACGAACCTCTATTAAGTTATTCTTCTTTTATCCATTATTTATTCTTAACCCTTAAAGGAGTGAAAAGGCATTCAAATTGACATTTTAAAGCATTTTTGCTCTTAGAGGTATAAAATATAAGATCAACCTCTTGATTTTTACAACTTAACAACATTTTTGAATATATTTACAAGCTAACTTCACATCTCTAAAATACTTCTCTATAAAATGCTCCTTAAAAGCGACAAGTAACCCTATAATTGCCCAGGAATTTCCCAGGAAGATAAAAATATAAGATCAACACCTACTAATTTTTAGAAATCAACATTTTTTGTTCATGTACTTATCCCTTATCTCAATCTTTTAAGGGTGCTCTCACACAAAATTTCGCTCCCATTTCTTTTGCAGTACTCTTGCAGGGGTAAAATATATGATTGACTCCCATTAATTTATATTACTAAATACTTTTACTAAACTTACTTTCTCCCTCTCATTGCTCCCTATGGATGCTTCCCTACAAAAGTAACTTGAAATCATTTGAAAAACGAAAAATTATCTCATTATTGGCCAGTAATCGCTGCTAGAGCATTGAAATGTTTAACCAACCTGCAATAATTGTTAATAAACAACATATTCTATGAATATACTTATAGCATATTTTCATTCTTTAGAGGGTCTCCTGAGGTTTTTTTTTTATAAATTCTGCTCCCAACGCTAAAGAACTAAACCAATACAGATTAATTTTTACTAATAAACTATTTTTCTTAGCATCCTTATACCCTATCTTTATTCCTTATGGTATGGCCTCTGTATAAAATGCACTTAAAATCACCTAAAAAAGCAATAAATAACCCCATAATTGCGTTAAAATCACTCCGGGAGGCATAAAATGTATGAGGTACCCATATCAGTTTTTCCTTAAACGCATTTCTTGTGAACATACTTATCTTGCACCTGTGGGCGCCGCAGCTCATTGTTTAGTGCGTTGGCCTTCTCACGGCTGAAGCAAAACAAATTTTAATATCGAAAATATTTTTCTTTTGAACAGTGAACCTACCCGAAAGAATTGGCAATTTTCCCGGCAGTATTAATTTGCCAAAAAAATGCTTCTTAAAAGAGCTCTCTGACAAAACTATGTTAAAGTGATGTCACAAAGGTTCTGCCGTCCAGAACCGGCTGATATAAGTAGGTTCCTTCAAATACTGTCCAAATTTAACAAGCACAACAGTATTGTAAGAGAAGCTCGATGGTATCACAATGGGCCTTTCTTGCACCTCAATCTTTTAGACGGGTTCTACTGCAACAATTTTTAATTCACTGCCATATCTTCAACAGTGCCTCTGAATGGGTTAAAATATATGCTTAAGCCCCCTACTCGATTTTTCCTGAGCATCATTTCTAATCCTCGAGGCTCATAGGGAGATTTCCTTAGAAAATTAATTAAAAATCATCCGAAAATCGAAAAATATCTCAAAAATTGCTCAACCATCACCTCAAGAACATTGTAATATATAACTGATTCTTTTATTCCAATATTTTACCCTAATATACTCATCCGAAATCAACACACCTTAGGTGTGTTAACCTACCAAATTGACATGCTTTCAGTTTAAAACGATTAATTGAATCTCTGTTGTCGTTGACCTCGTAAAATAATACTTCAATACTTGAGTGAACAATATCATAATTGACATTGTACATATAAAGTATTCTCTAGAAGAAGCGATGCACTTTGGTTAAAATTTAAAAATTAATATATTCTTCCAGAGTAAAGCAAAAGTGCCAACAAACTTTTTTACTCCACGCCAATATATGTTGATACATAAGTACGCGTATAGCGTTTCAATCTCAAATCTTGCTGCTTACACTAAGTGGTAGTCTTCTACTGTACTCTGTACATTTTCAGCTGATGGTAATTAGCAAAGTTTTCTGCTCAAAACTTTATCGAAATTGCTTTGCGTAAAATATTTACGTACGCGCGCACATCAAATATGATAACAAAGTACTATGTAAGTTCTTGATCCTTTATTCTACCATTACATTCATATGACGATGCTGCGCCATCAAGTTATTCTTTCCTGTGACATCCCCAAGCCAGCTAGCTATCACACAGAAGCCACCCACTACTGTGTCACTGTCACTGCAGTCCATGTCACTGACTGCTGTCTTATGGCAGCGTATGGTAACCACAATACATTATTATATGTATGTATGTAGGTGTGTATGTATTCTCAATATGCATATACATTTTGTTTACTTGCACGAATAACGCTGTATGGTTCATAGATGTCACAGTCTATGTATTTTTGCATTCAATGAAGGACATCATATTTTGCATCATCATCTTATTTCACTCTTAGTGTCTGTCCCTGGTCTCAGTCAACTTGCCGCAATATGAATTGCAATGAGCGCAATAACAATAACAGCAACAACAACAACAACAACAACAACAACAACAGCAGCAACGACAATATGAACTTCCGCAGACATTTTGTCATAAGCACGACATTTTTGTGGCTATCGTAGTTGTTGGTAATAGTAATGGTAAAATTAAAGAAAAACAAAAAAAAATACTACGCAGCTAAAGTATTAACTTGCTCGTCGTGGCGACTTCCTGAATGTAGTGTTGGTGAAAACAAAAAAAAAAAACAAAATAAATAAATAAATAGAAACCCCTAATATAAAAAGAACAACATAAAAAAAAAAGTCCCAAAAAAAAAAGAGAGGAAAAATTTTATAAAATTTTATGGAAAATAAACTGTTGATGATGTTGTTCTTATTTTCATGGCAAAAACCAACAATAGCAAATGCAAAATTACTGCAAAATGTATCCTTTTTGGCAACCGCGGATGATGGTACATGGCGGATACGGAAATGCTTCTTTGCATCTTCTAATGCATCGCGTGCTTTTCTACATAGTATTTGTAGTAATTGTTAGTTGTAGGAGCTCTCATTGTTGCCACTGCTATAAATTACACCCGGACAGTAGCTCTCAAAGGGCTAACTCCAACGGCAAGCCAATTTTTGTCATAGTCGTAGTAGTTGTTGTATTATTTCATTTTTTTTCTCTACTTATTTGTAGTTATTTTTGTTATTTATACCTATATATTTCCCCCATTCTCTTAACCAATATTATTGAAGATGCTTTACTGTATTAAGTTGCAGAGTTTTGGAACTTGACTTGAGATTTTTACGATTGAAATTTGACTGTTCGATTCTTGAAAATTTTCTATTTGAAGTGCTAAACATTACATCTCTATCATACAAAATTTCTATAGCTCAGTTTAGCTCAGTTCGGCTCAGTTTGCCTTATTTACATTTTATGTCATAAGCAATGAAACAGTTGTGGAATAAATAGTCTAGCTATGTAGACTTTGAATAACTTTTTCAAAGCACAAATTCATTTGATGTTATTTTGATGATTCACACTTATCTACTTCCTACGAAATTCATTCAATACGAAAGCACACCACTGAATAGATGCAAACGAAATCTTACTTTTGTATGGGAGGTAGGTGTAGTTTTCATCGGATTTCGTTCATACTTAAATCAATATTTTTTTGAATATATTTAATCATATGTAGCAAGTTTCAACGTACTAGCTTTCTATTTTCATGCTGAAAGTATGGGAAAATGCCTACGAAATCATACATTTGTATGGGAGGTGGGCGTAATTTTCATCCAATTCCATCTATTCTTGAATATATATATTTGCTGGTAAATATATTAATATGTACGAAATATCAGCTTGATAGCTTTAAATTTTCATGCTGAAAATATGAAAAGTTACATACGAAATCATACTTATGTATGGGAGGTAGGCGAAGTTCTCATCCGAATTCGTTCATACTTAAATCTACATATTTGTGAATATATTTAATCATATACACCAAGTTTCAGCCTAATAGCTTTCTATTTTCGTGCTCAAACTATGAAATAATGCCTACGAAATTAACCTTATGTATGGAAGGTGGGCGTAATTTTCATGCAATTCTATCGATACTTCAATATATATATTTGTTTAGTAAATATATTAATATGTACTGAATAACAGCTTGATAGCTTTATATTTTCAGGCTCAAAGTATGAAAAGTTACGTATGAAATCATATTTTTGTATGGGAGGTAGGCGAAGTTTTGAGCCGATTTCGCTAATTTTCACACCGTTATATTTTTTAATCAACATAATCATATCTACTAAGTTTCAGCTCAATAACTTTATATTTGCTCATACTCAAATTATGAAAAGATCATACTTATAAATGAAAATTACTTATTTTATAATGCCATTACAATTAAATAATAAAAAATATGAAAAATACGTCAATAAAAAAAATTTGAATTTTCCGTTTAACAATTAAAATTTAATATTCTATGCTACATATGTTGGATTGTTTATATTTTCACATAATTAATTGCTGTGCAACTTAATGTTGTTATTATACGATATTATAACATATACTTGCATACCACTATAACTGAGAAGAGTCAGCTGTTTCAGCTGTATTTCATGCTTACATTTAATTAACCAATATTATTGGGTATGTTCATATGTGTGTGTGTGTGTGTGTGTAAAGTACGTTTAAAATATCATACTGATATGACAGCTGATGACAAATGCAACTACAGTATACCGACCGCAGTTTGGGGGGGGAGGGAAACAAATATGATAACTACATAACTATTATCGTACTATATGTAAGAATATTGGCTATTTATCCATATGAACATATGTAACGAATGCGTGTAAAATAGTCAAATTGAAATTATTAGAGTGTGATGATGTGCAATACAAGATCACGCACACTTTCATACTACGAACGTAACGTATACTTACATATTCATATATATACTAAAGGATATTAGATATACGCAAACGTATATGGATATGCTCATGGACTTGTAGGTAAATAAGTATTACATCAAATAACCAACCATATGGAAATGACCAGCTCTTGCAAAATGCTTAGCATTGCATTCACATACCGAAAGTAAACAAATGCAACAATTTATAATTAGTACAACATCACCAGCAAACAGTAATGGTAATAATGGTAACAATAACACAACTGAATAATGTCCCAAAATATAAATAAATGTGCATCTGTATTGAAATTTAGTTTGATATTTCATTTTAGAGTGATGATTGTGTCAGCATTTCTTCTCAAATATTTGTAATTATACCAGAAAGTATACACCACTTTTTTGCTAATGCTGATTAATACAAAATCAATGAAAAAAATCCACTTCTCCAAAAATATAATCATAGAAATATGCACCATTTTTTAGAGAATTCTAATCATGCGAATCATCTCAGAATTATTGCTGGAATCTCATCTCATTGAAATAGAAAGTCCGCTATCAATGTGTAAAATGAAAACATGCCAAATTGTAGGAATGAAACGGAACACCCTACTTTACGACTATTTTACTTACTACACAAGTGGCCTCAGCAAAGATATCCCTACTACGAGGGCGGTCCCAGATCTACCCGACCTAACATATAGATGGCGGCAAAAAAAAAATTACTTTGACTTTTTTAATTACTTTTTTGCTAATTTGAAAAAAAAAATAATTTGGTAAAAAGTGACAACCTTATATAAAAAGGCCGCATTTGGCAATAAAGAACGTGTTGTCTCATCAAGACAATGCACCAGTTCACACATCCACTATTGCGATGGCCAAAATCAATGAATTAAAGCTCGAATTGCTTCAGCACGCACCTTATTCGCCAGATTTAGCTTCTTCCTTGAGAAATAAAGAAAAATTTTCCCATATTTGTTGTGTTTTCTATGTTAGGTCGGGTAGTTGTGGGACCGCCCTCATACATATGTATATCTATACAATACATCCTAAAGTGTCTATATAATTCATTACAAGAAAATCTCATACAAATAGGAATCCAATGGGTTCTACTGTATGTAGAGTGTAGCATAAATTAGATACAGGTGTGCTTGCATATCCAAAATGAGCTCACATATGGTCACTGGTATGTGGGTACTTGCAATTACTGGTTGATATTGCAAACAGTATTCATATGAGTATACAAATATGTAGGGTACCCAAAACTTGTGTAACATGCTAAAAGCAAGGATTACATTGCGAATTCACATTTTCAAAATCGTGTGTATCCACATTCAAAAATATCTACATATCATTCTATGTTGCCCGTCGCTATGGAATCAATTGGAAATTCAAGTGATTTTGAATAATGAAAATTTACATTTAAAGTCGAAGTAAAAGCATAACATTTCATTTTACAATTTATTGAAATGTCTAAAGTACTCAGGATTTTTTTTTCTTAAAGAGAAAAATCGTTTCTGTTAAATAGCGGCCATCTATCGGCTAGTAATTGTTAAATCATGCGACTGTACACACCTGTCATAAGAAGTTGTTAAAGAATTCTATGATTAATCTTAGAAAAAGGATTTCATATGCATTATCTGTCTTCTAATCCTATCTGAATATGAGATTACTTAGGTTCTTCGAACATATCAGTTCACACACATATATACTCTTGCCGTCAATGTATGTATATTTTCACATTTTGCACATAAATACGCAAAGCTATGGAGCTGAAATTTTGTACACACGATTTTATTTACTAACAAATGGACTGGATTGAGAACAACTGCAATCGAGTGGAAATCACGATTACTTCCCATACAAAAGTGTGTTTTCTAAGGTGTATTTACGCAGTTTTCCATCGACAGTATTAAGCAGTCAAGGTAATACTTGCTATATACAATTTTTTTCACTAATTCATATACATGCTCCAGAATAGCTGCAATCGAATAAAAATTACGCCTACCTTCCATACAAAATTATGGTTTTTTATGTAACTTTTCACACTTTTCATACGAAATTACAGAGATATGAGTCTGAAACTTCGTGTGTACGATTTTAATAGCTAATAAATCGTTTCGTTTAAAATTAGTTGAAATCGAATAAAAAGCACGCCTACCTTCCATACAAAATTATGGTTTTTATGTAACTTTTCATACTTTTCATATGAAACTACAAAGCTATGACTTTAAAACTTTGTGAGTAAGATTACAATAACAAACAAATAGTTCAATTTAAATTTGGTTGAAATCGGATGAAAATCACGCTTATCTTCCATACAAAAGTATATTTTCGAAAGTATATTTGCTTATTTTGTGCAAGAAAATATAAAGCTATCAAGCTGAAACTCGGTACGTATTATTATATTTACTAACAAATATACATGCTTCAGAATAGATGGAAACGCATGAAAACCAAACATACTTCCCATACAAAAGTATGATTCATTAAGTATATTTTCACATTTTGAGCACGAAACTACTACAAAGCTCTGAAGCTGAAATTTTGTACACACATACGATTTTAATTGCCTACAAAAAGCGTAATCAGATTAAAATTACGATTACATGTCATACAAGTTTTGATTTTATCAGTGTATGTTGTTTTTTATTTTCTTGAGCTTTAAATGCATATTTCCACCATAAAGTGTATGTTAAGTTATAGAAGAATATATATAATTAGTATAAAAAAAAAACCATTGACAATGTGTTTTCATAGTTTATATTTATACAATTTAAAAAAAATTCTCTCCTTTCATCTATACGAAATATATTTTGAATCTATGTTACCATCAAAATCGATTTTTATATTTCAACTCAAGTAGTATTTGCTTATTTTTACCATATGTAAGCTTGAGATAAATTTCAAAAATAATACTTGTACGATAGTTTGGTTTTTTTTTTTTTTTTTTTTTTGCTATAAAATTTTGATCCACCCTCGCATATATACAGACCTATTATAAGCACTCACCAAATGTTGTTAACTGAAATAACCACAATTTATATGTACAAAGTGAAGCTTAAATATGCATACATAAATACCATCTACCTATGCTTAACATCGACACACACACACACACACACTCATCTGTATTTAATATACATACATACCAGGTACTGGTCGTTAAAATAATCGATATAAATGCCTACCAGCGATTTTATTTTACTATCATCTTTTGCTTTTGCATTGTGATATTATTTCGTAGGTGTGTATAATATTTTATACTAAATTGATTTTCAAAAGTTTATTTTGATTTTCTCTTTTACTTTCAATTTTCTCATTTTACTTGAATTTCTACTCATATGAAGGGAGACTATGTGTAGTAGCTTGCCCCACGGTGGAATTGGCAATTTTATACAAAATTAGCTTCGATATTGTATGCAAAAAAAAAAAAAAAAAAACATATAAATATCGAGTTTCGAAAGAATCTTATATTAATCGAAACCTACATATGTTCTTTATATAGTTACAATATATATAAATATATACAAACTTGTACATAGATATTTATAAAATGTACACTTGTAATTGTATTACACATATAATATCGAATTACATACAAAAAAAATTGATCTGAATCATATTATAAAATTTTACGTATAACAAGCTTATATTGAACATTGAATATACCATATAGTCATGAACGTTCAATTCTTATTATAATAATAGCATCATATTCAATGTAGTATGAGTAGAGATATTAACATTTGAGCCTATACCTTATACTATAATAAAATCACTCATACGCCATGTTAAACAATTTCACATCAATTCTTATTTTTTCGATTTTTTGATACAGACAAGACAAAAAAAAAAAAAAATAAAAAAGAAATTATGACAATTTTACGTGAATTGAAAATGAAATGATCAAATTTGT
This sequence comes from Megamerina dolium, assembly GCA_963854835.1. Taxonomy (NCBI): domain Eukaryota; kingdom Metazoa; phylum Arthropoda; class Insecta; order Diptera; family Megamerinidae; genus Megamerina; species Megamerina dolium. The sequence continues at coordinate 11,505,727 of OY978528.1, forward strand.
TGTTAGTTTGCCCGTATTATTATCATCTGATAGATGTTTAATGTAATACCAATGATATACATTAGATGCATACAAACAGAGATTCGTATGGCCACAAGGAAACATGTCTTATCATTTGTTATAAAATACTACAACTGTTGTGAAGGAGTAACAGGCCTTATCTATGTAAGAAGTACTATACATTAACGAGATATTAAATGAAAATCGAAGAATTCTATGTATTTATTACCTTATGTGTTTGCATGAGAAATTCCATAAAAAAAATATATATATGCCAGTAGATAGTAAATTGGATAATTTACAAAATTATAAGCATATGTATGTGTATGTATGCAATACACAAAATTCCATATGAGCTACATATTACTAATACGTGCCCAAAAATGATACCTACGTTACTGTAACAACGAATGAATGCTTCGTTACAACGAAAGCATTCATTCCTGAAATAAAACTCCTTAACACGAATTAATTTTGAAAAAAATGAGAAAATAGAAAGAGAATAATAATACCATGTATCGGAATTGAGTACATACAATCAGCTTTAGCATTACATTTCTTAATTGTAATATTAATACAGAACATATCAAAGATCTTGTGCTTGGATCAAAGCAAATTAAAATTGACGTAAGTACTAACTAGCAATAAATTGCAGTTAAATTTACTTTGATGCTACAATACTTTTACTAATTGAAATCATAGCAATACAGAATTCATTTACTAATGATCTTTTGTTGGATTGTTATGCATTGAATTTGAAATCCTTGGAAAAGTAGGGAATTTTTATTTGAAGTTAGAAAATAAATTATTGAAGACATTTGTAATGATTAAAATGTAAACTACATAAATTTTTGGAAGATTTAACTTCGGTAGTAGATTGCCATACCCTACTCCATGGCAGATTTATAGAAATACCTTCGAAAAAGACATCATATGCTAAATATTCTTTTCTTTTCTTCCGATAGTGAACATTTGCAACACATTATTATTATTATTATTATTATTATTATTATTATTATTATTATTATTATTATTATTAGAGAGTTCTATTTCACTGCGACCCTAGGTATATTGTGCACCCCATCATGGACTATAGTATTTCTCTAAGTCCAGCATCCACAAGGAAGTTTAGTATTGATCCTACACTAATGGACTTCAGACGATTTTCCGGAATTATAAATTCCCCGAAATTTTTCTTTTTGTTTCCAACACATGTTTTGCAGTTTCATTCTTCTCCCTGCAATATCGGCAGGTTTCATTCGAAAAGAATTCCAGTTTCGTTAGATGATAATTCAGCCTGCAATCTTCTGTCAATAACCGTGTGATTATTCTTATATTATTCTTGTTTAATCTGATACATTCCCCAAGTCGTTTTAGGTCTCTATAGGTCCCAAAAAGTGTATTGGATTGGGACTCCTTTTAATGAGCATGGATAAAGCTCATTTGACCAGAACACACGAGGGTTCTAGGCCTACAAAGGGTGTTGCTGCTCGCTTCCTGGCAAGCCTATCTGCTAGCTCGCTGCCTCCAACTCCAATATGTCCTGGAACCCAAAGGATCAATAATTGGTTATTTTCACCAAGTTTATGCAGCTTGTCAAGACGTACCCACACCAGTTTTGGTTTCACCTGGTTTGAGGGTTCAGTGCCTTGATAGCAGCCTGACTGTCTGTCAGGATTCCAATTCTTCTATTCCGATATTGGCGCATGATGTGGAAGTGGGCACACCTGTCAATCGCGTATATTTCCGCTTGAAAGACGGTACTATTGTTACCTAAAGGCTCCGAGTATTTTATCCCCGAGCATATCACTCCTGAACCATGTTATCATGTTCTGGTTTATCTCGTATGTTTTAGATATTTGTTTGTTTTGGTTTTTTTTTACTGAGCTCTGTTTGGAATCGCTTAATAAAGCTGAATTCCATATGCATTGAGTCCCTCGTCATTTCGACTTCATACGCAAAACTTTCACGTACGTTATAAAAAATACTCAATATATTAATTTCTTCATGGAATGAAAACCATGTCGACCTTCCATACAAAAGTATGATTCCGAATGTTTTTTTGCAAACTCATAGGCATAAATATCTAAACTTAAATGATGGAAATTTGGTACATAATATTATTTATATCAACAAATCTAACGATATTTGAAAATAAGCTTAATTGGATGAAAACAGCGCCTACCTTCCATACAAAAGTATATTTCCGTATGTATGTTTCCCCGAATTTAGGTACGAAAATATCAAGCTGTAGTACTTAAACGCTTCATATAAGTTTACTTTTGTAAAGAAATGAGCATACTTGAAAATAGGCTTCATCGGATAAAGACCATGCCAACCAATGTTAAACAAAATTATATTTTCGAATGTATGATTGCAAAATATTAGACACAATAATAGTATAATTACAAATGTAAATTATTGTAGATGCATTTGCTTTTGGAGCATCAAATGTTGAACTGTACAGAGAGTCCATTCCTTATCCATATCCTCATTCCATATCCAATTGAATAATTTATCGCTTATCATAACAATATTGAGCAAAATATATGAAATCTATTAAAATTTTCTTTTTTTTTTTTATTTATTTATTAATTTTTAGGTTTTTTTTTTTATTTTTGATTTTTCACTCTTAGTATTCCAACCTGTATTAGGTATGAGTATTAATCTTTAATGTTGGCAAATCAAACTCCTGCACACATAAACACATAAAATGATTAAAAGCTCTAAATTGATAATGATATTCAAAATATAATAAATGTATCAAAATTACCTTTGAAATATCAATCAGACATCTGTTTATGCATTTCTTTTTTTTTTGGTGAAAATCATGTAAATCGATTTATATTAAATGTTACTCATACGTCATGTAAAACAAATGCTTTGCTTCGTTATATCAAAATTGTTATGAAATATTAGGCAGCAATGTTGTTGTTGTTGTTGTAAACATCAAACATCAAAAATTTATGTACATAAATCAGAGAGCACAGTAGCAACAACAAGTCAAATTAAGTCAGAGCAATGTAATGTAAAGAATATACATGCACACATACGAGTTCATATATATATATATACGATATAAATGGTAGACCGCCTGCTTGCTTGTTGGCTTACTTGCTTTATAGCTTTGATTGTTGTTACAGATTTATTATTTTTTTTTTGCGCTTTCTTCCTTCTCTTTCTTTATTAACAACAGTAATTTTCAACAATTTGCAACAATTTTCAGCAACATTTGAATATGAAGCAGATGAATAAATTGCAAAAATAAAGAAATAAAATAAAAAAAAAAAAAAACAAGAAACGAAGAATATTCAAATGTTGCTGATTTGTTTTCTTTTGCTTTGCACTTTTTTTTTTATCTTCTATACGAATAGCAACATATATTATAAGAATACCACCTACTCATTCGACAACAAAAACAATATCGTTGCTTGTCTGCAACATATGGCTAAATGGGTGGGGTAGATGGGTTCATTTGTTGGTTATTGATGTTATACGTACGTACCTTGTTGACTACAGCAAAACAAAAGAACAATTGGTAGCAGGTGTTGAAATTTGAAGCATACATTAAGGCGCAGACAGCATCAGTATCAGTAATATTATACACAATACAATATATTTTGTACTTTCTTCACCAAACACAAAGACACAACGAAAAGTGATACTAAATTTGAGTAATAAATAAAACAAGCACAAACATCGAAGAAAACATAGAAAGCATTGCCGTCTCCTATTTCATTTCATTTCACTTTTCTCAAGGCAAAGGCACAAACTCTGAATAGGCTCTGAATATGGTGACAAGGACAAATGTTGACAAAATTTAAATCACATTGCCATGAAAATAATAAGCAAAAACACACAAAAAAAAAAAAAAAGACTGAAGAAAATCAAATAGAAATCATCTAACGCAGACAAAATGTGAGAAAAGTGTGAGTCTACTGAAAATACTAATAATAATAATAATAATAATAATCAACAACATCAGCGCAATGATGACTTAAAGGTGTACTTACTTACAAATTGCATAAATGAATATATAACACATACACACATTCATCCACATATGTGTGTATGTGTTTGCAACATTTGGTAGTAAAAATCTTAAAAAGTTAAAATATCAAAAATATGTCACTGTGTTGCTGAGGGAAGTATATATAATAAGGCCCATGGTTGTCTACTTCTATGTACATTAAGCAAGCCATATAAGCACGTATGCATGGTTATATTTCTAAGAGTGCATATGTAGACCTTCATTTATATGTAGGTATATGTAGGTGAAATGTTTCCCAAGTAACAATTTTGATTTTATTTTGCTTTTCCATTTTCCAGTCAGCACTCAAGGATGAAAGTAGAATATATTCAATTTATTGGTAAAAGTTTCTAGCTACTTGTAGAAGAAATCACCAGAAAATTTGGAAAGTATACATATTTATTTGTGATCCGCACAAATCTTTTACATCGATTTGAATATGCCCCTGCATCTGTTCATCTTAGGCGATCAGATGAACAGATGCCGACATTTTACCTTTTACTCGGCTGAATCACATGATAATTTGCATAAATATTGCATTTTTTTTTTTCTTTTTTAATATCGAAATCAGGTATTTCTACTCCAAGATTAAAGATTATATTACAAATAAATACGATTTTTTAACTGATACATTACAATTGAGCAGCTAAAGGAACTCAACTTGAAATTTCTTGAAATTAAATCATAAAAAATTGATTTATATTTCACCTTAGAACTACATAAGTACTAACAAGAGCTCACATTTGAGTGTATAATATTGAAGAATAACCACAGATCGTAAGATCGCTGACAGATTAAATTAATTGAATTCGCCCATTCATGATCCTGTTTAAAGCATTTAGTTTAATTAATTAACACTACGATTGCCTTATGATAAAAAAAATTGTGTGAAGAAGTATAGTTAGACATCAAATACTTATAATAATCATAGGCGATTAAAATAACACATATACAAGACGGTCCCAGAACTACTCGACCTGACATATAGATGGCGGCAGTAGTTTGAAAAAAATTACTTTGGTGAGTGGCAAAACATATGTTTTATAAGGTTGCTCATTCGGATTATTTCCTATTTCGAAATTTGAAATAATGGCTTGGCGGTAGAAGATTTGCAAACAATAAAGAGGTGGAGTCTGCGGTAGATGGCTATTTTAATGAGCTAGACAGTTCATACTATAAACAGACTATCGAAGCTATAGAATATCACTGGGAAAAGTATTCAGAGCTAGAAGGAGATTATGTATGTTGAGAAATAAAGAAAAATTTTCCCAAATTTGTTATGCCTTCTTTGTTAGGTCGGGCAGTTCTGGGACCGCCCTAGTATAAAGCAATTGCTTCATATGTGTACATTGCTATAGAGAAATGCTTTTCACAATACGATACTTTTATACCGACACAGAATTTTTTAATTAAATTCAGTTATTAAATGGTATTGCAAATCAATGAATAAATATTGCTTTCAAGAAATGCTTTTTACAAGTTGATGCTTTAATACTGTCATAGGTAGAACTATATAAGAACTCTAATTGGTGTATTTCAAAAATATAGTTCTATATATTTTAAACATTCATTTTTATTTAAATAATTCTTTAACCACACTTTTATATACAATATTTTAGCTATTTTCTATTTTTATTTTATTTATTTTTTTTTTTTGTTATTGTTGCTAGTAATATATTCATAATAAACATATTATAGAGTGGGGTTGATGTACCAAAATGTTTTACTATTATTTACAATATAATACAATACTGCAACATGTATAACCACAATACAATATCGCATATGCATATATGTATTTACTTATATACATACATATGTATAGTATATAGCAACATAATGATATAGAGTGTACAGTATGTGGAAAAAATGACGGTGGGAATTTAAAGGTCATTGTGAATTTGTATGTTTTTGATATACCATGGATCACCAGTGATTTGTCTGAGTAATTTATTTTGCACTCTCTGAATTTTTTCAACATTTGTAGGACATGCAGAACTCGACAGCTCTAAACCATAGCATCAAATAAGTTTTATGATGACATTATATATCAGGACTTTGTTATGTAAATTGGGCCTAGAGTTTTTATTAATTAGCCAAAAGACTTGCTGTGACTTTAATTTTATTTGTAGTTTTTTGCTCTCTATGTGTTTAGTCCATGTTAGTCTTCTATCAAGATGGATTCCAAGGTATTTAACATCATTTGCTTCAGGTACGATGATGTTATTCAACTTCACAGTGGGACACATCTCTTCTTCGCAGCGTGAAAGTGACGTGCACGCTCTTTGCTTCATTTACTTTAATGCGCCAGTTTGCAAGCCATTTTTCAAGAAGATCTAAATGGGCGGTCAGACTTCTGGATGCGCTTATATGATTATTATGAGAACAGAGGATTGCAGTATGATTTGCGAAAGTATTGATCAAATATAGGAATGGTCCTAGACTACTCCCTTGAGGAACGTCAGCCATTAAATCAACTTCTCTTGACGTAAACAAATTGTAATTTAATTTAAATTTCCGGATGTATATTAAAATAACATTAATTTTTAATGCAAAATATGACAATAAAAGAAGATCATTGCCTCTCTGTATAATTTCTATTTTTCTTCTCATTCTACGTATAATATCACATGTAGCTATATATCATTAATCAACTATGAAAAATTTTAAATTTTCTTTATAATTCATTCATTTTAATACAATAATAATAACATTTAAGGAGAAAAACATTGAAATAATATTTAAAGTCACTCATATTAATGTAAACTATACTTGGAAGCAACATTTTTTTTCCATATACTGTATGTACAAATATATTAGAATCAACAAATAAGTAGAGTGTACTATATACTCTACGACTATTACGTCCTTCACACCTCCACTGTAATATATACTATCAAATGTATATGACTTTATGTTAATGTTTTGTTATTTTTGCACTAATACAATACATAACAATACACACACACACACACACACCCATACACAATGTCATACTCAAATATTGTATATCGTACATACTTTATATCACATATGTATGCAGTTATATTATTGTATGCATGTATATATAGTATACATTTACCAGTGGCTAACACCAGAAGTCAATACACTTACTAGGAGCTAGTATATGTTCTATTTAGTTTTTGTTGTTGTTGTTGTTGTTGTGTTTATTTTCTATTTTTTGTTTGTTTAGTTTTATTTTTTACTACAGTTTTACTATTGTCGTTGCTCTCATTATTGTCGTTGTCGTTGTTACAATAATGTTTTTATTTAGATATTTTTGTACTACATTCATATGCTCGTACTCGTACAATACATTTATGCTTATACTTATGCTCTTACATAAAACAATGAATATCCATTTTATGTAAGTAAGCACAATTTACACAATCGCGCATATATACAGTACATACCATAAGTACACCGACATACATACAATTGTATACACACACATATGTAAGCATGAGTATACGTATATATTGGTGTATTTAAAGGGTATTTTGTAAATCTGTAAACTCTACAAAATAATGTCAATTTGTGGACAGTTAGAAGCGTCATTGAGTCTATGGTCTTCGTGATGCTTTTAGTAGTAAAGGCCCACAAATATGCTTAAGATGGGTTAGAAATAATCACAGAAGTAATCGAAGGTAATTTTTTAATTACGTTTATGACAGCTATAAAATCTACTTGAAATCACAGCAAGGGAACAGACGAACACAATATGGAATTTAAATGCTGAAAGTCAAACATTTTCGATGAAAAGAATAACCGCAGAAGCAACCTATTGAAATGACTTAGAGAAACAAAAAAAAAATTCTAAGACTTCGTAGATGAGATTTTTGGATAGCATTAGTCTTAATATTGGCTAAAAGTGTATTCCTCAATCTTATAATACAAAGAAAGAATAATCTACTAGAGTTTTTGAATTTCTGATCAAGGATCAAACAGTTTCTGTTTTTACTTGGTATACAAAATCGTAGCTATTTATACAAGTAAGTTAAGCTCTGCATGTGAGTACGCCTTTATCAATCGTACTCAAGTAAGTGGGAACAATAAGAATGAAGAAGGTTCCAAAGCTCGATCTAGCTGCTCCTATGATTAGATTGGGTTAAGCAAAAAGTTTGCAGACTACTCCCCGTAGCATCCATGGTGGGTTCTTTGATGGGCAAGAGTTCTTGCTGAAGTGCACCGTAATTGGTTCTGCCTCAAAAGTGTGCTCGTTCGTATAGAATAACAGTTCGATTTCTAAAATATAATTAACCATAGAAAAATGCTTCGAAATAAGAATCCTATATCAACTATTGGTATGAAAATGTGTTAATTATCTTTAAATCATTTTTATCTTAACTTATTTATCAAATTTTGATTCATATGTGTTGGCTCAATACCCGATCGCAACATGACATATTTTTATTTATTTTTCTTTTATGTTTATATTAACTTCATTTGTAATCAGATCTAAAAAAAAAAACACCCTTTAACTATGAATGAGCTTATTTTATTTAACATATTTTAATATCTCACACATTCTTATTCGTTCGCTTGCATATTCTGGCTTATTGTGCTTTTACTACATTGAAATACCTCATACAACATGTATATATACATCACACATGTATATATACATTACAAATGTATATATACATATAATAAATATACATTTGCTTATGGGAGTTGGTATGTAATTGTCATATTTACTAAACCAAAACAACTGCAATTGTATTTTGGTTTTTATGTTTTTTGGGTTATTGCGTTATTGTTGCTTGGCTTTGGTTGTTAATGTTGATGTTGCTACTGTTGCTACTGTTTGTTGCTAGTATTTCTACTACCATAATTTTGCTACTACATAGTGTATTACATAGTTTCTACTACAGCAATGACTAAATACAAAAGTTACTTATATTTACATACAATACTAAGTATGATACAGCAGTTATTGTTGAATTGTTGTTACTTTCGTCTTTATTCCAGCCATATTTTTTATTGCTCTCTTTGTCTTATTTAATATATGCGTATGCATATGTATTTGTATGCACACTTGTTACAGTATGAACATGATTTTTAAGTTTATCTCTACATATATGTATATGTATGCATTATGCACATTTATGTATGTATATGTATTAGTATGTATTTAGTTTATTGTCATTGTATACATGTATGTGTATGATCTATATATGCATATATATATATCCTATATTTAAGTACTATATGAGTAGGTATAGTTTTATGTGTATACTCTCGTATTAAGGTCACTGTAATAATTTATTACTATTGTTGTTGTTGTTATGGTTGTTGCGTATTAGAATGTTTATTTAGGAATTTGTTTAATGCGAATATGTATACATTCATATTGTACATATTGTATGCACATGGACTTATGTATATGTATGTGTGCATATGAACATATATTATACCGCATACAATGGCGATAATACAAAATAGGCAATATGTATTGATAAAATACCATACCAGATTGTTCTATGTGTTATTAAATGCTCTTTTATCATTGCATTGCCACAAGCAAAGGGCCTCTATTGTAAATAATATGCGTCGATTTATAGCACAGCAGCTGGGTTTAGTAGTGGTTTTAACAGGCAATGCATAAACAGAAATGCACAAGTAATAAAATGTAGCCAAAATAATTTTTGGAATATTCTGCATCAGTAATAAAAGGAACTTAGCTACCTACAGCATATCGCATATAGAAAAATAATTCTAAAAAAATCTAATCTTAGTGCTGAATGTAGGATATGATTTTTGTCTGATACTGCCTATTTTCAAACATACTAGCACATTGATAAAAATAAATCATATACGCCAAATTTCAGTCCAATATCTTTAAAAGTTTGTGCGCAAAATATAGTCAAGAGCATATTTTTTTATGAGAGCTGGGCTTGATACTCATCCTATTCCATCTATTTCCAAACTCACCCATTTACAAGCAATCATTAGCGGTTTCATTAACAAGTTTCAGCTTGATAACTTTATATTATTGTATGTAAAATGTAAAATTATACAACTGGAAGCATCATTTTATATGGTGATTATATAGGCGTGATTTTTATCCAATTTAGCTCACTTTAAAGTATAGCTCTTAGGTAGTAAATCAAATTAAATGTATAGAATTTCAGCTTGATAACTTAAAATTATCACACGTAAAATGTGAAAATATATATTTCAAAACACCCTTTTGTATGGTGAACAGTCGTGATTTTTATCCGATTTTGAGCAATCTTAAACTCATCTATTTTCTGAGTAAAAATAATCACATATACTACTTTTCAGCTTCGTTGCTCTGTAATTACAGCAGTTATTGTGTTACCCGCAGACTGAATAAACATTTTGTATGAGATATATACTTATTTGTCAACGGAATGACTTCCTTTTTTGTACAGATTATTATTTTGACTATAAAATAAGTTTCACATAGTTTGAGAATGATGCATTGAGAATTAATAGTAACTTCCATACAAATGGCGCGATTTTTGTTTAAAAAATCTACTTACAGTCGGCTGGGGCCGACCAAATTATACCCTGCATATGTAGAGGTATATATAAAAAGTTTGCTCGTATATCCATCCTTTTCTTCCACTACTTTGTATAGGACCTACATTGAGAAGCAGGCGTACCTCATCAATTTTGGAGGATCAATTTCTGCGTATAATACTATACTACATAGGTTGCAATGGGTTGACATAGGCGTATTAATTAGTAATTTATGGGTGTTTTAATGTTTAAGATAAATCCGAGAGTTTGTACGGAAGCTATATAAAAAGTGGGCGTGACGTATCTCTTTCTGGTATATCTAATTAATTTTTCAATATCAATCCACACCTTAAATTTGGTTGTCCTACGCTAAATGGTTTGTAAGTTATGGAGCTTAAAAGTTTTAGTTTAATTCCCTCGACTTTGTATGGGAAACCTATGAAGGAGTGGGCGTGGCACACTGATTTTCTGCCAGATTATTTCCGGCTACGATATTAATCTAAGTGTCAATTATGGTTATTTTAGGAAGAAGATTGCCGAAATTACAGCTGTTTCAATTTAAAATTTGTATGGGGGCTACAATAAACAGTGGGAGTGGCGCTCCCATTTCAAGTGAGTCTAGTTGCTCGTACAATACTAATCCATACCTTAAATCTCGTTGTCCTACGCTAAATGGTTTGTAAGTTATGAAGCTTAAAAGTTTTAGTTTAATTCCCTTGACTTTGTATGGGAGACTCATAAAGGAGTGGGCGTGGCACACTGATTTTCTGCGAGATTATTTCCGACTACGATATTAATTTAAGTGTCAATTATGGTTATTCTAGACAGAAGATTGCCGAAGTTACAGCTGTTTCAATTTAAAATTTGTATGGGGGCTACGATAAACAGTGGGCGTGGCACGCCCATTTTCTGTGAGCCTAGTTGCTCGTACAATACTAATCCATACCTTAAATCTCGTTGTCGTACGCTAAATGGTTTGTAAGTTATGGAGCTTAAAAGTTTTAGTTTAATTCCCTTGACTTTGTATGGGAGACTCATGAAGGAGTGGGCGTGGCACACTGATTTTCTGACAGATTTTTGCCGACTACGATATTAATTTAAGTGTCAATTATGGTTATTCTAGACAGAAGATTGCCGAAGTTACAGCTGTTTCAATTTAAAATTTGTATGGGGGCTACGATAAACAATGGGCGTGGTACGCCCATTTTCTGTGAGCCTAGTTGCTCGTACAATACTAATCCATACCTTAAATCTCGTTGTCCTACGCTAAATGGTTTGTAAGTTATGGAGCTTAAAAGTTTTAGTTTAATTCCCTTGACTTTGTATGGGAGACTCATGAAGGAGTGGGCGTGGCACACTGATTTTCTGCCAGATTTTTGCCGACTACGATATTAATTTAAGCGTCAATTATGGTTATTTTAGGCAGAAGATTGCCGAAGTTACAGCTGTTTCAATTTAAAATTTGTATGGGGGCTACAATAAACAGTGGGCGTGGTGCGCCCATTTTCTGTGAGCCTAGTTGCTCGTACAATACTAACCACACCTTAAATCTCGTTATTCTACGCTGAATAGTTTGCAAGTTATAACCGGTAACATTTTTTTAATTTCCGCAACTTTGTATGGGAGACCCAAAAAGGAGTGGGCGTGGCACACTGATTTTCTGCCATATTATTTCCGACTAACATGTTAATCTCAGTGTCAATTATGGTTATTCTGGACAGAAGATTGTAGAAGTTACAGCTGTTTCAATTTAAAAGAAGTACAGACACTTTGTATGAGAGCTACGCTAAAAAGTAGGCGTGGCTCAACCACTTTTGGCGAGGTTATATACTACTATAATGTAAGTCTATGTGCCAAATATTGTTATCGCAAGTTGTATATTATGTGAGTTATAGCAAGTTAAAAATTTTGAAAATTTCGAGGTTAGTCGCTTTGAATGCTTGGTGTGGGCGTGGTTATTGACCGATCATGCCCAATATCAATCCCCTCCGTACCCTTGGATCATAGATTACTTATGCCAAATTTCATCGAAATAGCTCAATATTTACTCAAGTTATCGTGCGAACCAGCCAGGTGACAGACAGACGGACGGACGGACGGACGGACATCGTTAAATCGAAAATTTAATCGACGCTGATCACGAATATATATCCATGTCTATATCTCCGGAGATTCCTTCAAGTGGACACAAACATCTGACCGAAATGAATATACCATGCATATTGCATTATGCAGGGTATAAAAACTAACATTTTTTACAGAAACTATGTATAGGAACAATGTACAGGAACAATGTATAAGAACTATGTATAGGAACTATGTATAGGAACTATGTATAGGAACTATGTATAGAAACTATGTATAGGAACTATGTATAGGAACTATGTATAGGAACTATGTATAGGAACTATGAATAGGAACTATGTATAGGAACTATGTATAGGAACTATGAATAGGAACTATGTATAGGAACTATGTATAGGAACTATGTATAGGAACTATGAATAGGAACTATGTATAGGAACTATGTATAGGAACTATGAATAGGAACTATGTATAGGAACTATGTATAGGAACTATGTATAGGAACTATGTATAGGAACTATGTATAGGAACTATGTATAGGAACTATGTATAGGAACTATGTAGAGGAACTATGTACAGGAACTATGTACAGGAACTATGTATAGCAACTATGTATAGCAACTATGTATAGGAACTATGTATAGAAACTATGGAACTATAGGAACTATGTATAGAAACTATGTATAGGAAAAACGCTATTTGGATAATAAAGAAAGATTCGCTACATATTAGAGGGATTAATTTAAAAATAATACTAACTTCCATACAAATGTCACGATTTTTTGTTTAAAAAACTTACTTTTTGTATAGGAACTATGTATATTTATAAACAAAATGGCTTCAGTTTTTTGTATAAAATATTCTTTTGATTATAAAATAAGATACACAATATTTTACAATGATACATTAAAAATTAATAATAATTTTCATACAAATTTCTTGATTTTGGTTCTAAAAGCAACTAAATGATTGTATGGCAATTACAAAAAATGAAATTTTAATATGGAAATTGGAATTACAATGTATAAGAAAGGTGCTTTAAAATTAAATTGCTTTAGTTCAATTGTACCTTCCATACAAATGTCAAGATATTCCATTAAACATTTTTATATCACATATATAATGCCAATGGTATATTGGTGATTATGTTTATTTAAAATCGAATTAAATTCAAATTCTATTAGGAGAACTTATTGATGTTTATGTTCACAATATATCATAAAAATTATTTATAAAATTGTAATAGGCTCAACTATTACAAAAAAATAACCTGTTAAACAACTTAAAAATTATATAAAGCTACCTCTCATCATATGATGATGATGATGATGATGATGGGAACAAACTACAAAAGTGATATGTCTAAATACAAATAATATTTTGTGATGATTTGTTTCACTAACACATACGTATATCCATTTATATTAAGTATTCTTCAACTGGACTATATTTAATTTTCAAAATTTCAATGCATACTCTCCTAGCGTACCTATCTCTAATAATTCAATTATCTTTGTACAATTTTATTTATATCACTTTATTTATAGTATATTTCTATATTTTTATTTATTCTTCATTATTTTTACTTCATACTCTATGAGTGTTAAATATCATTTACTACATACATACGTATATATAATATTTTCAGACAATTTTCCTTTTTGCTATATACTATAGCATTTATATAAAGTATTGTTAGCATTGTTAGCAGCAACATAGTATGAATAAATGAAATTTAAATGAATGATACTCTGCAAAATCTGTTTGCTTTGAATACAATTTGAACTCAATGTTTTGAGTATGCTACGACTAGCTTAGTTGGCTGTATACTTGTTTATTTCATGCTAATCTCCATCAAGTGGTATTACTGCTGTGGTCACTTTGGAATAATATTTCTATGCACACCTACATAATATAGTAACACATCTTTAGAAAATATTCTATATAAATTTCCTTTAGATTTATAATATTCTATTGGTATTGATGTTGTTATAGAGACCATCACAAATAGTGTATTCGAAATTATTTATTTATTAACAAACTGAATAGCATTACTATTTCATAAAAGTAATGTCTGTATGTATATGTTGGATTGTAATTTACAATAAAATATGATAAAACTTTGAAATATTTATTCTTACAATCTAATTTAGTACTTTCAGACATCAGACTTTCAGTTATCATATTATACATCAAAACATCATAAGTAATATTAGAACCTATTAAGGCAATTTTATGAAAAAATTTGCTTTCAAATAGAAAATACATTATACTGAAATTATGGAACTAGATCTGATTCCCTCAAGTGCATTAAGTGCTGAGCCTAAGTGCTGCTGAGTTCTTCTTTCTATTGACAACTTATCAAGTTTTCATAATCGAGTAATGCTTCATCACAATCTTCGATGACTGTGGTGAAGCAACTAATTAAAAAGGTAAATGTTGAGTTTATTATTATTATTATTATTATTATTATTCAGGCTATTCAATGCACTGTGACCTAAAAAAGATCTTTTGTGTACCTATTGCCCAACTAAAACAATTCTAGTCTATTTGTAAATCTTATAATTGCTGTGGGCTTGATTTTACCTATGTGGTTTGGAGTCAAGATTCCATCATACCTAAGTAACCAAGTCTACGTTTTACCACCGCTGGGCAATTGCATAGAATATATTGCGATGTTTCCTGCTCCTCATAACAGAGACGACAGGTATCGTCGTCTACCACACCTATTTTCTTCATATGGTAGTTGAGTCTACAGTGCCCAGTGAGCAGTTCTGCTGAGGTTAAAAACAGCATCCAACCTAATATGTGCGAGATCAATAAACTCCTTCGACTGCCACATGCCCGTTTGGGCTCTTCAGTAGTCCAGAGTAGATCCCGTTTCTCCTTTTCACATATCAAGTTGTTTATGAAATGATTTGTAATCCCGCAGAAAGGCTCTGATCCAATGAAAGTAGTGCTTGCGCCCTCCTTTGCAAGGGAGTCGACCATTTCGTTTCCCTCATGTCCCGGCATCCACAGGGGGCTGACACGATTTTTTGCTGCCAGGGCATTGATAAGATGAAAAGATTCGCAAACCAGTCTTGATTGAAACGAAAATTTTGCCAGAGATTTTAGAGTCGCCTGACTGTCCGAAAGAATGCATATTTTGGTACCACGGGTGCCCCTGCGTATGCATCCTTTCGCATATACCTCTAAGGCATGGATCTCTGCTTGAAAGATGGAAGCTGCTTACCACATTGCGATTGCTTTCCGAAATCTTGGTCGAACAATTCCAGCCTCCACAGCCACAGCCATCTTCCAACTTAGACCCATCAGTGTACCACAACTATGAGTACCCTTTTGGGATCATATCGCTACACCTCCAAGCCGTACGGTCATTGATGACCACTTCAAAGTGCTCGGAGAAGACTAGCTTTCTATCCATCTTGTCGAAAACCACAAAACATGGAGAGACCCAGATTCCGGATCTTTGAATCGCCTGTGAGAATGCCTTCTTTAAGGTTAGATAGATTGGGCAACTTTAGTGCAGCACTGTTTGCCGTACTTTTGACCATGTGGTGTGGAGGAGTTAGTTGTTATTATAAATAAGCAATTTAAATAGCGTATATTTAAAGTATTTAAAGAAATTCTACATAACGTCTTATGAAAAGCCCTCATTATTTTATGGCAAATGTGGTTATAATTGTTGTGAATAAGAAATTATAAAATCACTTTTCACGCAATGCAATTAATTACAGTTGTAGATATTATATGCACGAATATAAAACGCCCCATGTTTTATAGGGAGTTACAGCAACTAATGATGATAATAACGTATAGGCATTAGAATTGTGCAAATTTTGAGAATATTAATTTTTTTTAAGTTGCTATTTTCTTCAAAAATTCCAAGTTATGCTGAAAATAGTACATTTTTCGAAAATTCGATTCAATTTTCCAAAAATTTGTTTATAAATAGCTTTTAGCACATGAAAAACCTATTATAAAAATACTCTACTATTTCTGGACAGATCTAGTATGCATATATAAACTGCAACAACAACAATGACAATAAAAGTAAATACTATTCAATAAAAATATGTATGTGCAACAACAATGCCTCTACCCAGTGATATAAATAAGGACACAACAGCACTTTTCTTGCTGTTGAAGAAGATTTATTGAGGTAGATGATATCATATATGTGCGATATGCGCTTGTGTTGTTGTTAGTATTTAAGTGGCACTTGTAGTAGAAATAATAAAAAAAAAAAATAATAATAATACACATGTAATTGAAAATTTGCAGAAAATTACTTTGTATGCACTTGAGAACATACGTTTGTGTATGTAATATGTACGTTAGGGAGGACCTCAAAAAAAAAAAATTGCCGTACACCCCCTAATATGAAGAAGATTGGCAAGGCAATTTCGAAAAAAAATTAATTTTTTTTTGCCGAACGTAGGGGTCACCTTTTTACATTTTTCGTGGTAACTTCGGCATTTGCAGTCGGATTTTGAAGTGTAATATATCGATATTTTAGTCTCAGTGAGACACAAGAATCGCATCGCAAAAGGGCCGATTAAAATTTCTATTGCGACAAAATTTTACGATTTGATTTTACGTTTATGTTTGTATTCATGTTGTAGAAGTAGAGATGATCTGATTTGGTAAATACTACCATAGTTCAGAGACCTTTAGAGCGAAAAATTTGATTCCCTCGAGACAAAAACAGCTATATATCACACTTTAAGATTTGACCTTAAATACCGAAGATATGACGAAAAATTAAAAAATTCTCACCTATATTCGGCAACAAAAATTTTTTAAAATAAGTTTAAAAGAGTTCTACTGGAATAATCACAATATTTCTTTTGCAAAGGTTTAACATTTTTTTGCGAGCTGTAATTTAATGGCATTAGGGTGGTACATTAGGGTAGTCAAAACTGATATTTGGTGGAGAAGTATTAGAACGGGGTACTTGAGGTCAATGATCTTTAAAACAAAAAGATGTGTTTCCTTGAGACAAAAACATCGATGTATCACACTTCAAAATCCGACTAGAAATGCCGAAGTTACCATGAAAAATGTAAAAGAAGCGACCCCTACGTTCGGTCAAAAAAAAAAAATTTTTTTTCGGAATTGCCTTGCAAAATTTCTTCACTTTTTTTTTCTTTCCCTATAAGGTGGTGGTACGGCCTAATGTAAATAGTAGCTTATATTCTTACAATTCTATCTATCTACATATCCCATGAAGGCAGCCACGACGCACATATCAATTTCAATATAATCACTGTGGTTAATATTGTTGCTATGCTTTTATTATATTGTACATAAAATAAATTTGCATTTTAATGTGGTACATTACTCCATACACATGTGTATGTGTATATATTTATTATTGAGGTGTCAACAATACTATCATCACTACCTCCAACACTATCCACAATCAACATATTGTCATTGTTCATTGCATTCAAGCAATGCAATGAAATGGAACGTATGAATTCATCACGTAATTCATTAGTAATGGTAATGGGCGATAGCGCAACAGTAACAATTGTTGAAATCAACATACAATACGTATGCCCATATGTATGCACACCAACACTGCGGTGGCGAATTACATACAACGCCGTGATATGAATGAAAACATTGTCGATGACGATAACAATGGTAATGGTGTTGGTGGTATTGGCATTGTCGATATGGCATTGAATATGCATGAGTATGTGTGAAGCCTATATGTTTTATATTCATGTACAACATATCAATGTATACGCATTCATTGTCGCCATATTTATTATTGTTATTCTTATTTATATTGGTTATATGTAGTTGTTGCTGTAATTATTGTGTTTTTTTTTTTTGCCATTTGAAGCCTTCAAGGAGAAGAAAATATATAATAGATGGTGTGGTGATTGTTGCTACAATTATTATAATTGCAATTTTCACTAATTGCAATTATTACAATATTCAATGTAGTTTATCGTTACTTTTAAGCAATAAAATACACTTGATCACACATCATTACTATTTTAATTTGTTTCATTTTCTTGATATAAGTATTTTCCATTAATATTATCTTCTCTTTAATTCCATCTTAAGTAAATGCACACAAATTGATGAACATTTATTCTATGATGATTTTCAAACTATTTTCACTTGAGCGGCAATATTGTAACGAGTATCGATGGTTGGTTACTCATAAATATTGTGACTTTCTAAAGATTCTGAAGTATTGCCACAAAGTATAAATAGAGCCAGTGTTGACAAATGCAATTCAATCGAATACCGACGGTGATTGCGCAAACATCGATACAGTATCAGTGGCAAAAGTTGCAAGTACATTAAAAGAGTTATTGTAAATAGTTGATTGTAAACAGAGTTGATAAAATAAATTGTTGCTGTGTATAGTTGTACAAACTAAGTGTTGCAATTATTATTTCACAGAATCCAGTGATCGAACAAGTTTCATTCAAATAGAATTACACGTTCATAAAATAAAAACGTAACAATATGTTCATATATGAACTTAATCCCAAACAAGTTATTCAGTTCTCTAAACAAAAATCGAAACTTTTATATAAGCGATTCCATTACTTTCTAATGCATTCTTCAGAATTTTAGCGAATTTAGTCGCTAATAAATTGACAAATTTGTATGGAAAGTACCATTACTTTTCAATACGCCATTTTTAACCTTCGGAAATCTTGGTTGAAGGCATTCCGATCATAAATAATCATTTCGCCATACCAAACCAAATCAAAGATTGAAGTCCGAGTACCGAGTACCAAGTATCGGGTACAAGAAAAAAAAGGTCGTGGCCAAGAGACGACATAAATAATTCAGTACGTACTTATGGTCGCTAAAATCGTGTCTGAGAGTGTTTCAACTCAAACATATGGCATTTCGTCCCTAAACTCAAAAAATATGATGTTACATCGATTACTATACCCAGAATTGTCCGTAGACTAATGAAATGTATGATCAATTCCCATTATTATTTTCTACCTTGAAATGTTGATGTGAAATAAGAATATGAGGACTCTGGGCGATATTTAAATACCTAAATATTATTAATATTATTAATATTTTACTTTTGGAATCTTTTATTTTGGGGATTTAACAAATATAGCACTTGTTCATTGCGTAACTGAGTAAGTAAATAATGTTTAAAAAGGCCCCAAACCCTCGAAAAAGGAGAATTTGTTATATCCTATAAATAGTACGCTGTACTAAATTGGGGTAATTTAAGACTACTTACTGAGGTATAAAGTGTATTGAAAAAAATCAATTTCTGCAGCATTGATTATTTTATAAAGGATTTTTTTTTTCACTTTCACTTTTCACTTTCACTTTCACTTTTTCATTTTCACTTTTTCACTTTCACTTTTTCACTTTAAACATAGAATATATTTATGAGCATTGCTTAAAACTGTAGCAAAATTTATGCATATTTATATTATCTTAATAGTGTGAAGACCGTGAGGAGCACATCACATTGTAATAACTAACTGCTAAATATCAGACATTTTTTTGTTAGCCATTTACTATGTAATAAATTAATTTTTCATTTAAAATTTGTTACAATTAATCATTGTTAAATTTGTACGCAAATATTCTCCAAATGTAATTTAATAGTGGCAGCTACAAATTTACAATTACGCACACACACACACACACATTATATTTTTGTTTTCGAACGCAACAAATTCCATTGGAACGTACAATGAATTGGTCGTAATAATGATATAAAGCACTTATAGTACGTATACAATACAAATAGTACCACCAACCATATTCAACTTTTTTTTCCACACACAAAAAAAAAACGATACAAAAATATCCATTTAGTTGAATCTACACGAACAGCAATGGTATTTTTTTATAGCAATCTTAATGTTTCTAGTCAACTTTAATAGGTAGGAATAGGTAATTAGTAGCATATTTGTAACATTAGCAATATGTATGTACTAGCATCATTATACTTGTATGTATGTTCACAGTACGTGTAGCTGGCTAAAAGTTTGACTAACATTATTTGCAGTAAAAAGCATAACACATACACATACTTGCATTTATGATAGAAATATTCCAAAACAAAGAGCAAAGAAACTTCATTAATAAAAATAGTAAAGAGTCGTTATAAACAGCAGATGAGCAACGTACTGAGTAAGAAGACATTGAGGTGAAGAACTCGTAAAAATGTGGTACCAACAGAAAATAGCCATTTTTTAATTAAATTCATAACAAAGTTATACGATAAGTACATATCTTGTGGGTAACATTACAATTACACACTAATGGAAGGAAATTTATTTTTATAAATTAGTTTTTAGGCTTTTTTAAATAACGACAGTGTCAGGATATAGTCTCAGGGAACAATGCGTCATTTCTTAAAATAATAATAATTCGTTTTTTTTTTTTGTAATTAGTAAAGATGAGAATATTCATTTTGATCCAAAAGCTCATCAACGCTGATTTATTTATTTCTATAAAGCACTTCACACTCAAAACCATATTAGGTCCATGTTCTCCTATGTAATATTAATATGGAGAGATCACAAATATGGGCAAGTATAGTATATTTTTGATCAGAATCATTATCTGAACTGATTTGGTCATGCCTGTATTCGTACGTCAACCTGTCTATCTATTTGATTGCATATCTATCTTTCTGTAATCCTGTCTACTCATTCGCACTATAACTAGTGAAATTACAAAGTTATTGAGCTGAAAATTAGCACATACGTAAGACCACGAATTGATCTGTCAGTAAATAGGCATAATTGCATAACTTGGCGTGTAAAGTTAACCTAACACACTTGGAAAGCGATGTAGGTTAGGTTAGGTTTTATTGGCTGATCTATAAGATCTCACGTAGACCAATACCGATCCATTGTGTTACCAAGTGAAATTGTGGAAACGCTTATATTTTGTTTTTAATACAATTTTTTGCGAGTTTCAATAAATCATTACCTCAGACTCAGATCCAAGGTAGTTGAAGCGCGATCTGTAAAGGGCTGGACAACTAGCATTAACCTCGTTGCATGTTGTACATACATCGCTTTGTACCAGACCAATTTTTGCAGAGTAAGACGGAGTAAGGCAGTGTCCCGTAAGAACCTTAACCAGTAATTTTCAATCCTCTCTTGGGAATGATAAAATGTAGTCGGTGTATTTGCTGTCATGTGTGCGAAGCATGATTTTTGCAGTCTTGCAGGAACTTAATCCCTGACACAAGGATTCCGCTTCCTGAATCATTGCTACGTCAATCTCTGTTTTCAATGTGGAAAGAGGAGGATGTATATGTAACGACCTGACCTCGGACAGGCTTGCTCCAGTTATGGCATGTGCGTCCATTTTTTCATTCCCCTCAATTCCTTTAAGTCCCGGTATCCAATAGATGATGACGTGTCTGTCAACGCATAGTCTATCCATCCAGAAAGCGACGTAATCGAAAACAACTAATTGTACTACTATCTCTCATAGCTCTTTTACGAATTTCTTCTTCCGTATGTGTGTTTTCACATTTTGCGCTCGAACATATAGGGAGATATAAAACCAAAATTCGGTACATACGTTTAATTTTACTCAAGAATGAACGAATTTAAAAATAAGTGAAATCGTATGAAAACCAAGACGACCTCTCATACAAAATCATTGTCTCGATTATGCTTTGCTCATGAATATATTGAAAAATAGGAAATATCGGATGAAA
Source organism: Megamerina dolium (assembly GCA_963854835.1). Lineage (NCBI taxonomy): Eukaryota > Metazoa > Arthropoda > Insecta > Diptera > Megamerinidae > Megamerina > Megamerina dolium. Next base: position 11,528,034 of record OY978528.1, read on the forward strand.
GTCACGACTATCTTTAACAATATATATTTTTGTTTTTCGCTGGCTTAAGCAAGCAAGATAAGTTATAACAAATAGAATATTCTCTCATATCTCATTCTCTCATATTTCTAGATTTTGAATATTTAATTGTCCAAAAATGTATTTGAGTACTTTCTTCGGAGATTTTTTTTTTTTATATATCTTTAAAAACTGTAACCTTTATATGCACATTTTATAAAAATTCATAATTTATAATAGTCATTAATATTAAATGAAATTTTTTCGCTAATTATTTTACTTATTTTAGGTAATAGAAATCATCCACCATTACAGTTTGTACCAATTTATCCATTATGAGTTCTTATGAAAATATAATATGAGTAAAATTGATGTTGTTATGGAGTAGTCATCGAAAAAGTAGTTTCAGTATTATCCATTGGAAATTACCAAATGAATAATTTTCTCTCTCTCTCTCTCTCTCTTTCGCATACAATTTGTTTTTATTTTACCTAAATAAATATTTATGAACCAGTATATGTTCATATGTAGGCGAATATGTATAAAAGTGTCAATCTTTATCAGCAGCTTGTTAACCATGCCGCTGACACATGTCACCCAATTAAAACATAATAATTCACCTAGAGGCATATATACTTGTATATAGTTATGTATATATCCACACGTATATTCACATATATGTAATTACATATATGAATGTGTTTGTTAATACAGAATACTCATACTTGCCAGAATAATGATAATAATAATAGTAATAATAATAATAATAATAATAATAATAATATTGTGATGGTTTGGCATTGCGGTCGTATACGTGACAGGAAATATATTTTTGTCGCTGATGTTGTTGTTGTTGTGATATGAAGTTGTTGGTAGTTTGAGCTTTATCATACTCTCTCCTTCTCTCTCTCTTTCACTCAATCTTTGGTCTCTTTCAATATTTATTGATGTTGTTGTTGTTGTTAAAGTTATACTTGTTTATATTCCACTGCTAGCTATTATTAACATAGCACTTGATGTTGTTGTTGTTCTTCTATCTACATATACTCGTACTCGTACTCGTACTCGTACATATAATGGCCATCATGATAGTAGTGTCAGCAGTAATATGCTGACATTTGCGTATTTTGCAGGTGTGAATTTTTATATGAATTTGTATAAAGGTGTGTGTGTGTGTGTACATATACATTTATTTTAGCTTAACTTTAGCATGTTAATTGGCTAAGCCAAGGATAAAGAGCATACTTTGCGTATTACATATATGTGGAAAAATGTATATATTAGGTATCATATACAAGTAGGACATACTACGTACTAAATAAACTTGTAATCATAATCATAACTTCAGAAAAACGTGTCACTATGTTGGACAATTGTAACCCGGTGCGAGTTGAAGAGATGAAAAAAAAATAAGTAAGTCAACGAGAGGGACATTAACACCTAACTTATGACGAGCGGCATAATTGCTGAATATAACATAAGAATATCACTAAATATTTATATATGTTGTATAGTGTATTAAACTTGCTTAGAAAATGTATAAGGTTTTGAGAATATTACTTTTTATTTTTTTATTTTTAATTTTTTAATTTTTATTATTTTTTTTTTTTTTTTTTATAAAATGATCAATTTCTTGAATGATCTTTGTCATAAAAAACCTATTAGTGAAGATCTTCTAATATATTCTGCTACTTGCAACAATGCGAAATAATGATATTTTATTTTTGAAGTAATGGAAATAAAATTTTTTATTTTTTTCAGAAAAAAATTTTTTGAATTAAGCCAGACAACCCCAAAAAAAAATTATATAGATTTCTAAACTAACAAGAATATATTTTAAAAATGTCTTCACGAAAAAATTGATACTCAAAGCCTTTTAGAATAACCTATCAATACTTAGATTTCACTATTTAGCCAGTAATCAGGTCGGACTAAATCAGACTAATCAGACTAAATCAGATTAATCAGACTAAATCAGATTAATCAGACTAAATAAGATTAATCAGACTAAATCAGAAAAAAATTTCTTCTATAATAATGCTCTAATCCCATCTTTTCGGCTTTCGTAAAGTAAAAAAAAACTGTAAAGTCTAACTCACATTACCATATATTCTACTTGACACATCTAATGTATACCTAACCTATTATCATATAAAAATGAATTGCCATACATATTTATATATTCATATGCCCTTTGGGAAACATATAATATATATAATGATATATAAAGATTTACATTAAAATTAATATATAATTACGTGATTTATTACTCATCGAAAAATGCAAATATATATTCCAATTGACATTGAAATAAATAATTAAATATTTATGAATTAGAAAGGTCAAATATACAATATAATTTCACTGAAATTGAGAAAAACTTAACTACATCTTCACGAGAGAGTAACTAAAATTATATGGAGAGAAAATACTCGTACCTCTATACTCCCTAGCAATATGCTATAAATAATTTTAAGCAAATTTGAAAATAATCTACAGCCTAAAAGTTGATTTTAAGCCTCTGTATTTTAAATAATGGACCTTCTTTCATCAATATTTATCATTCAACTTAGATGCTACATTAGACATTGAATTTTCGGTAATAATTTGAGAGAAATTCATACGAAATTAAATGGTAGACATTTTAGATTATTTAAATTTTGGACTTATCATATGAAAAATACAAATTTTTACTCAAATAACAATTTTTACATATGGTAAGGCTAATTGTTAAATTGTTAAAATTTTTTAATATCGAAATTAGGGGGTGTCCGTGAGAGGACAAAATAATTTTTCACGAAAAATGTGATAAAAATCTACAAAAAATATTTTAAATGTACAAAATCGCTCTCTAGCATAAATTGTAAATAAAAATAAACATCAAGAATATGTATATATGTGTAAAATATTGTCAAAAAAATTTGAGTAGACCTAATCTCCATTGTTGTTATGAGAATGATTACGAAAATTTTACAAGGCCAAAAAATCTAAAAATATTAAAAAAAATATATATATATTTATTATTTCTTGTTCCTTCTGCCTTAATAAGCTTAATGACCTCTTGATGACATATATGGCTGTTTGTCCGCACGATAACTCATGTAATTATAGAGCAATTAAGCTGCAAATTGGTACATCACATTATTTTCACAAACAAATGAATGTGTTTAATTTTGGCCAAAATCGCATGAAAACCATGCCCACTTCTCATACAAAAGTATATTATTAAATATATTTTTTCGCACTTTGGGCATGAAAATGTAAAGTATTTGAACAGAAACTTAGTATGTGAAATTTATTTTACTAGAAAATTTGAATATTAAATAATAAATGTAATCGATTTAAAACTACACCTAGCTTCCATACAAACTAATACTGCCGAAGGAATGTTTTCCCACTTTATGCACGAAAATATCAAGCGATCACAATAAAACTTGGCATGTAAAATTCTTTTTATGGCAGTATTATAATTTTAGAAAATATGCGAAATCAAATGAAATGCACACCTACCTCCCATACAAACTAATGCTTCCGAAGGAATATTTTTACAATTTATACTCGAAAATATCAAGCGATCACAATAAAACTTGGCATGTAAAATTACTTTTATGATAGTATTATAATATTAGAAAATATACGAAATCAAATGAAAACCACACCTACCTCCCATACAAACTAATGCTTCCGAAGAAATGTTTTCCCACTTTATGCACGAAAATATGAAGTTATCAAGCTGAAAAATACTACATATATTATATTTTATACTATGTGCCTGAAACTACTTTTTGTGATAATACTAGTCTCATTTATTACTCACTGACTGTTTACCTATCCTAATCTGATACGAATGTATAAAGTATAAACTACTCATTTCTCAGAATTATTTCAATTATCGCAAAATGTAAGAGTTCCTAAGAAAAATATACTTCAGAGAAGGAAACCGTAAGAAATTTTGTACAATAATTTTGTCTAAGAAGTAATGTGGCTTTTCTTTAGAATATTTCTATGTCATAGTAGAGCTAGATTGAAACGAAAATATTTCAATTGTAAGTCTTTAAATTTCATACATTGCGAATGCAGAGTAAATAGAGATACCTGTTGTACTAAACAGTAAACAGCACGTAAAAAAAAAAATACTTTTAATGATGATGGTGGCTTTAATAAGAAATCTTCTTATCACAAATAATATACGAAACATACTTGAAGGTTGCTCAACATACATATCTACAGACATATCGTACATATATGTATGTATGTATGTATACATATCCTTAAGCTTATACTGAAATTACATCTTAATATTGCCATCTCAAATATCACACACAAAGGAGAAAGAAACCTACACACACACACACACACACACACTCATTTACTTATTCTCAATAATACACCCATGTGTATTTCAGATTTTGCCTCTTTTTGCCTCTTCTACACTTACAAAGGTATTACATTGCATGTAAACACTCATTGCAATCATTATACATTTTAAGGATACTGATATACTGTTATTATAATGTTAACATATACACTCAAACGTATATGGATATCTATACATTTGTTTGTTTCTTTGACTGCGCCCACATGCATATACGCACATAAGTACCTACGTATGTATAGGCAAACAAATACAAAAAAAAATCAAAATAATAAACATTATAACGGTATAATTGACAGCTTGAAGTGTGTGTGTATTCATATTATTGTAGGTCTGTGTTTGTTTTCATACCAGGTTAATGAGTAGTCTTACATACAATTTACATATGAGACACATGCTCAGTCAGAAGCAGTCAGAAATTACACATACGATGAAGACACACACACACACAAAAGGAGCTGCTTCTTTAGCAGATAATATATTTATAAGTACATGGGTTTCATCGGTGTCTACATACCTTATCTTTTTAGTCACATTGTAATTTTTCTGTCTTATTTTCTTTTTTACACTTTTTTTTCTTCTCATCATTACCGGCAATTTCTTATCGACAAGCTAAAGCAATCAAATGCTCTACACAGACAGGTGTGAACATATTGCGTCATTTATGTACAATACATATGTTTTCACACATACGTACAATGAAATCCAAACAAATATATATAGTCGAAGGAGCAGTCGAAGACGCATACTGTATTTGAGGTTAATTAATGGTTATTTAAAAATGAAATCACAAATTGCGATCATATCAATTCAATTAAAATCACAATCATTTATGAACTTATTCATATGATTTTTGTGCGTGGTACAAGCTCATTACAATTTATGTTGTTTGACATTTGATTTCAAATACACAACATATATGATAATACTTGACTTGGCGTGGGATATACGTACCATTCAAATGATAACGATCATTGCCATCATTTGATAAATATTTTTTGCCATTTAAATGATGTAAAGCTCACAATCAAAATATAAATGCTTTGAAAGTAGATAGGTGAAAAGTTAATCTTACATTATAAAATACTTTATAATATATAAGTATTATATGAATGCATAGACAAATAATTTATGTGTAGGTATCATGTCTCATTCTAAGCTCCCAACTCTTTATCATCATTCAGCAAAAAGAATACTTTTCCGACATATGTAAAATGGTGCTTTTTGGTTATTTTTCGTATAGAAGCTAATACGATTTTCAGCCAATTTTTGATGCACTAATTGCTGCCATTATATACCATAAAGATTTCATCAGAAATTTTACTTCAAGAAAAATAAAAATCACGCTTGCATACTACAGAATGATTTGAAAATACCAATAAGTGGTGTCTTCATTTCAGAGCAGTTTATAATGACATAATAAATCCTGCACTCAATGGCTGGTGAAATAAATTATTGGTATGTAGCATAGTTTTGATTATCTGATTCAGCGAAAATATTAATTATTTCAGGCATATCTTAAAAAAGCGTTTTAAGCATAAAGAAGCTACTGATTTGGCGCTCTCGTTGTATTTCAGTTGCTGTTGTTGATTTTCTGAGTATCCATGATTTTTATACCCTGCATAATGCAATATGCATGGTATATTCATTTCGGTCAGATGTTTGTGTCCACTTGAAGGAATCTCCGGAGATATAGACATGGATATATATTCGTGATCAGCGTCGATTAAATTTTCGATTTAACGATGTCCGTCCGTCCGTCCGTCCGTCTGTCTGTCACCTGGCTGGTTCGCACGATAACTTGAGTAAATATTGAGCTATTTCGGCATAAGTAATCTATGATCCAAGGGTACGGAGGGGATTGATATTGGGCATGATCGGTCAATAAACACGCCCACACCAAGCATTCAAAGCGACTAACCTCGAAATTTTCAAAATCTTTAACTTGCTATAACTCACACAATATACCACTTGGGACAACAATATTTTGTACATAGAGTTATATTATACTACTATATAACTTCACCAAAAGTGGATGAGCCACGCCTACTTTCTAGCGTAGCTCCCATACAAAGTGTCTGTACTTCTTTTAAATTGAAACTGCTGTAACTTCTACAATCTTCTGTCTAGAATAACCATAATTGACACTTAGATTAACACGGTAGTCGGAAATAATATGACAGAAAATCAATGTGCCACGCCCACTCCTTTTTGGGTCTCCCATACAAAGTTGCGGAAATTAAAAAAAATGTTACCGGTTATAACTTGCAAACTATTCAGCGTAGAATAACGAGATTTAAGGTGTGGATTAGTATTGTACGAGCAACTAGGCTCACAGAAAATGGGCGCACCACGCCCAGTTTTTATCGTAGCCCCCATACAAATTTTAAATTGAAACAGCTGTAACTTAGGCAATCTTATGTCTACAATAACCATAATTGACACTTAAATTAATATCGTAGTCGGAAATAATCTGGCGAAAAATCAGCGTACCACGCCTACTTCTTATTGGGGCTCCCATACAAAGTTGAGGAAATTAAACAAAAATGTTAACCACCATAACTTAGAAACTATTCAACGTAGGACACCAAATTTAAGGTGTGGATTAACATTGAAAAATTAATTGGATTTACTAGAAAGTGGTAAGCCACGCCTACTTTTTATATAGCTCACATACTAAGCCTCGGAATTATCTTAAAATCCTTTTACTTCGTCAAAGTCAACCATATTTCGGGTGTAAATTAGTAGTATATGAAAAATTGTTTCTCGAAAAGTGGAAATAAAAGAAAAGTTGGATATTTGAGTAAACTTTTTATATATAAATCTACATATGCAGGGTATAGTTTGGTCGGCCCCAGCCGACTGTAAGGAGATTTTTTTTTAATCATTTTGTGAGGCTGTCCTCTCAGAGAATATATTAAGAAAAACAAAAAAATTAATCGGAGTAAGTCTTCCATTCAATCTCATTCTACGATAACTATTCTCGATATTCAGTTGTTTCTTCGAACATATTGTATGGCAGTCACCTTAAGGGCATTTCTTAATAAAGCTCTTTAAGCATAAATAAACTGCTGATTTGGCTGTGCTCTCAATGGATCTCCATCCATAAGGTGGCTGTAAACGATGAGAGTAGTTCTCATGAGAGTGCGAATAGATTGGTGTGAGAATTCTCAAGCCTATATACACGAATAAGTATTCTCACCCTCACTGAGAACGAAAAGACAGAGCATGAGAGTGATTGAGTGAGAATATTCTCATCCATTCTCACATGTAGTTACATGATGATGATAAAGCTAATGAGAATTCATATGAAAATGCTTTTCGTAGAAGTGTGATATTCAATAACTGTAAATGTAAAAAAATTAGTGCAATGTTTGCTTTGTCGAGTTCTGTTTCTGTGTGCCAAGTGAACAACAAACATGTCGAAAATTTCTTCGTACATGCGTGCTTTTGCATTTATATCCACATACTGGGAATCACTTTTCTTCCACAGCATAGGATTCTGTTCATGAAGTTCGAATAATTTTATTAATTTTTCATCACTCCATTTCTATAAAAAAAATATATACAAAAACAATGATATACAAACAAAGAATAAAAAATTTCTACATATAATAATACTCACACCAAAATCAGATAATTTTGCTTTTTTTGCTGAATCCATTGCACATCAACACAGAAGAAATACGAATGAAATATCAAAAAGCATGCGGTGAGAACAAATACTCTCACGTGCTGCAGATGAGAATAAAATCGAGCAGTGAGAGTGTTTGCATATTCTCACACACACTGTTTACACGACCAACGGAATTGGTCTCATTGAGAATGAGTATGCGTCTCAGTTGAGAATGAGAACGCGTTCTCAACGCTGTGTACACGATGAGGATGAGGCAAATTCTTCATTCTCATGGGAATTATCTCACCGTTTACAGCCACCTATAGGGTATAAGTCTATTCTGAGAAAATGTTTAGAAGAAAAAATTAATGGGAGTCAGTCTTCATTTTGTATGGCTGCCTCCTCTCAATGGATGGATATATGGTGTAAGCATATTCGGATAAAATGTTGAGAAGAAAAAAAATTAATAGGAGTCAGTCTTCCATTCAATCTCATTCTACGGTAACTATTCTCGATATGCAGCTGTTTCTTCGATCATTTTATATGGCAGTCCTCTTTAGGGCATTTCTTAATAAAGCGTTTTAAGCACCAAGAAACTGCTAATTTGGCTGTGCTCTCAATGGATGGAGATAAGGTATAAGTCTATTAGTCTGAGAAAATGTAAAAAAAAAAAAATAATGTAAGTCAGTCTTCCAGTCAATCTCATTCTAGGGTAACTATTCTCGATATTCAGCTGTTTCTTCAATCATTTTGTATGGCAGTCCCATTAAAGGCTAAATATAGGGGATAAATTTATTAAGAGGAAATATTAACAAGAAAAAAATAATTGGGGTCAGTAATACATTTCACTGTTCTAGGGCAATTCTTGAACAAATATTATCAATTTTCAGATTTTCTCGATCATTTTGTATAAAAGAGCGATGTTATGTATAACGAACCCTTTTTCATCATCAATATAATATTTTCTTCAAACATAGTTAGTCTCTATTTCCACAAGCTAATGGGAAAAGCTCATACAAAATAGTCTAAAAATCTTACGAAAATAGACAAATATCCACAGGCAGCGCCACTAGAGTGGTGGAATGCATGATGCAGCCCAAATAATTTTTCCAACTCAATATTTCTTCTAAACATACTTAGTTCATATTAACACTTTTTAGCGGTCTCTGCCTTGCAAAATTGTTGATTTTATAATCGCTGGTAAAAGTAAAAAGTTGATAAGTCAGAATAAGGAATTTTTTAATGCTTTATTAGTAAGAAGTGTTTGATATTATCAATATTTTATGGTTTTCATTGAGCTAGAGTTTATCTCAACAAAATCACAAAAAAACAATTAATGAAGACTGTCATATGATAATGACAAATGTTGCGTGTATACAACTACATTTCCATCAATGAATAATAGATTCAACTATACGAGTGCCTTTTATCAGTATTATTTGACATTTTATCATGTAAAAAACTTAAATCTAAGTAGTGTTTGCGAACTATGGAAATATATTGTCCAAAATTAGTACTCAAAGGTAGCTGAATTCCATCACAACAACGATAGGACACACACACACATACATACTTAGACACCAGCCAGATAATCCAAAACTGATATTCACCATATAGTCCCACAATTCCCTATTGAATGGACCATCTTAAATAAAATGTCAAACTTCAAAAGCATTTGCTATTTAAGACCAGCATTTTTCTATAGAATTACCATCTCATTTTAGTGCTGCAAAAATTAATTTGAACACACGAAAATTGAATTTTTTACCAATTATATTTACCATTTGAATTTTTTACCAATTGAAACAAGGGATTTCAAGGAAAAAGCATAACGTCATAAGCTCTCATTGAGCAAATTCCAAACAATGCTCATTTGATACAATATTGTTAACATTAATTGCATTTTTTAATATATATGGTTACAAATAAAAAAATGAAATTTGCAATTCTTTGGCAAATAAACTTCGATTTAATTTTTAAATTATATACCAGTATCTATTTTAAATTTAACAAAAGCACCTGTATAATAAATATTACAACCATATTGTATATGAAACATGTGTAATATAAATAAATGTACCTAAAACTATGCTACTAATTTGTAAAAGAAATATTATACAGTATGCATACGTTCATATGTAGCTGCAGGCAAATTGTTATGCATTTCTCAATGAAAATTTAAACATATTCGTACATTTATGATTATTATTATTATTATTATTATTATTATTATTATTATCGATAGAAGCAACCTAACGAACACGAACAAGAATTACAAGTAGCACAAGTTTAAGATGCTCTCGTTATTCTCTGCATGTTTGTATCTATGGATACAACTAAATGCATATTTACATACATTCAAGTACATGTAAGTTGATAAGCTAGTTGTATCATGTGTGTGTATGTGTGTGTGTGTGTGTCTAACCAACGGCAATATTATTATGAGAGTACTATATATTACGATATATTTATAAAGGATATAGAATAGAATATACTTGCATAAAAGTATCAATACTTATTATTGAGACTTGAGACTTTACAAGGAGCACTAGAAAACTATGAAGATGACGACAATGATGATGTACATATTTTTTAAATATTAAAATTACATAAATGCATAGTCTAAAGTATGTAAATTGTGATTATTCTACATACTTACTCTCAAATACATCAACTTTTAATTAGAAGTAATTTTAGTTCGTTACTTCATGCTGCATAGTACCTGCATATAATTGCAATTTAATTTTATTTTTTTTTTATGATGAACATACATTTTTATTGCCACCTTATGTGCTTTAGTGTGTTTAAATATATTTATATGCATTTATAATGTGTTGCGCCTAAATATATGTTATGCATTCATATAAGTGCAAGAATAATTTACTAACAAAAAAAGAAATAAACTGCTAAGTACACCATTAAAAATATGGAAAATAATACTACAACAATATATATATGTAGTATAAAAGAAGAGTAAAGAAATAAAAAACCGCTAAAAATATGTTGCGGAGAAAATCATTATAATAATAATAATAATAATAATAACAAACCACAAAGCAGCAACATCACTTCAACGGACATTGACTTCCGCATACGGTTAGAGACGACGACATAGCAATCATTTTTTGCAACTTGTCTTGAATTGTACAAAAACAAAAAATGCAAAGTGAAAGAAGAGAGAAAAAACTTTCACAACTTTTTCTCACTATAAATTATATACAATGGTTGTTGGAGTTGCTAATTTCTCCTCACCCATCCCTACACATATTCTAACGATAGCAAGCAAAAACTTATACGTCTAACATTATGCATATATGTGCTTTATAATTTATGTAATTTAGATCATATAATCCTAGTCGTTACTGTCTGTATGCTGCTGCTGCTGTATTAAATCGTAGTCGTCGTATATACAATATGGTAGAAGAAAGTATCCCACCCAACCCATCATGAACACACGTACTTGTACTTCTATTTCTATTTCATATATGTATATAGTTACAATTCTATACGCAGTCGAAGTCGAGAAGTTCAAGGACATACTTGAAAATTGCATGTCACAATACAAACATACATTTACCAGTTTATATGCATGCACGTACACATTCTTCAATATCAATGTGCTCATAACGTACGATACGAGTACTATGAAGAAGCATATATTTAGGCTTCGTTGAAATAGAAAAATACTACTATTAAATTTTTAATATAAAAAGCAAATTGTAATACAAATGTATGCTCGTTGCTCATGTATCACAATCAACATGTATACATAAATAAATAAATAAACAAAATATTGTATAAATTTATAAGAAGCACAGAAGCATAGAATATACATATATGTGTACTTGTATATATATATACAAATATATTTATATATGTAAATAATATTATTCCTGATTTGAGGAGTAAGTATGACTACATACATGTGTACATTGTAATTATAATAGATGCCTCTTTAGGTATTCACTCGTAGACAACGCACTCAACTCGGGACAAATATGAATTGTCTCTATGTATATGGTGGTACATCCCATAAGGATAATCTAAATACGTGTTTAATATGCTAAACGACTATGTATTCTTTAGGCCATGGAATATGCATTGAAATACATATTCTTTTGTTCTATTTACATATACAATATGTATTATATATATACAGGCATGCTTCATATGTGTAAATATAATATTTAGAACAAAAATAGAATCACTTTTTATACTTGTGGCACATAGATTTAGAGCATAAAATATATATCGTATATAAACATTAATCGATTTGCATTTATTATTTTGATTAAATTGCGTAGGGAATGCATGGGTGTGAGAACAGTCGATTATTTCTAATTTTATATATTGTATTTGTGCTGTAGCTTGTAAAAGTGGAAGGAGAAATTATATGTTAGATACACAAAAAAAAATGTATCATTAATCAAAATCATAATTCAGGGATCTGACTGACTTTTTGCAAGATAACCTAGTCCTAATCCTACAACGATCAAGCTAAAAATTGGTACGTAAAATTGTTTTCACCCACCAAGCGAGCGCTTCAAAAATAGACGAAATCTAATTAAAAACCACATCTACCTACCATAGAAAAATTTGTTGAGGAATGTGTTTTTTCTCACTTTCGGTGCAAAAATATAAAATTATTCAACTACAACTTCGCATTTAAGGTTAATTTAATCATAAAATTGATATGAAAAAAAAAAAATACTTTTGAATATGATTTCCACACTTTGGGAGTGAAAATATAAAGTTATCTAGATGAAACTTGATATACATGATTTTATTTACAAATCTATAATAAAAATATTTGAAAATAAGCTAAATCAGATAATTAACACGTCTACCAGCCAAACAAAAGTTTAAAGTTGAATGCGTTTTTTTTTCACACTTTGGGCACAAAAATATTAAGTTATAAAACTGAAACTCGATACACATAATTTTATTTAATAAGTCATTCAGATATTCAAAAATAGTTCAAATCGGCTGAAAACTGTGCCTACTTCCCATACAAAAGTATGCTTCCGGGTGTATGTTTTCGCATTTTTCGAAAGAAAATATGAAGATATCACACTAAAACTCTGTACATAAGTTTATATTTGCTACCGACTGCTTGATTCTGAAAATGGTCAGAAACGGATAGAAATCACGCCCAGCTCCCATACAAATTTATGCTTCCGTATGTATGTTTTCGCACTTTTCGAAATAAAATATGAAAATATTAAGCTGAAAATCAGTGCGTAAGTTTATATTTCCTACTGAATGTGTGATTCTGAAAACTGTTAGAATCCAATGAATATCAAGCCTACCTCCCATACAAATGTATGCTTCCGTATGTATGTTTTCGCACTTTTCGAAATAAAATATGAAGATATCAAGCTAAAACTTGGTACAAAAGTTTCTATTTACTAACGAATGCTTGATGTCGAAAATGGTCAGAAACGGATAAAAATCACGCCTACCTCCCATACAAATTTATGCTTCCGTATGTATGTTTTCGCACTTTTCGACAGAAAATATGAATATAATAAGCTAAAAATCAGTATTTGAGTTTTAATTTACTATCGAATGATTGTATTCGAAAATAGTTAGTATCGGATGAAAAACACGCCTACCCCCCATACAAATTTATGCTTCTGTATGTATGTTTTCGCACTTTTCGAAAGAAAATATTACGATATTAAGCTAAAATTCAGTACTTGCGTTTTTATTTAAGATTAAATGCCCTACTTTGAAAATGGGCAGAAACGGATAGAAATCACGCCTACCTCCCATACAAATTTATGCTTTTGTATGTATGTTTTCACACTTTTCGACAGTAAATATAAAGATATTAAGCTGGAAATTGGTATATAAGTTTATATTTACTACCGAATGTTTGTTTTTGAAAATGATTAGAATTAGATAAACATCACACCTAGCTCCCATACAAACTTATGCTTCCGGGTGTATTTTTTCACACTTTTCGCTTGAATATTTAAAGCTATTAAGCTGAAACTAAGCATATATGATTATATTTATAAATAAATAAACAAGTTTAAAAATGGTTGAAATCAAATGAAAAATACGCCTATCTCCCATACAAAAGTATGTCGTTAAATGTATTTCTACACACTTTGCATACGAAAGCATAAAGTTATAGAACTGAATTTTGACAATTTAAGCAAATCTGACCATAAAATTAATATAATATAACGAATATACAAGTTCGAAAGAGATTCTATGGGAAATGCATTGATAGACTCCAACGAAAACGAAATATATACAAACATACATTCTATGGATGTCGAAAGTACTGATGAACACAAAATTAAAATTTCTATATTTCTTCAAACTCGATTATCGATTTTGTTTGCCAAGTAAGTAAGTCATCGATGTATCATATGTATAACACTTGCTGCTATTAACACCAATTTATTCTTGTTTTCTTTATATATGTATTGCAAAAATCAAGATATGTAATAGGAAAATTAAGAAATATTGAGATTAGGTACACACACACACACACAACAATAATTTACTTGTACCTACATGCTATTAATTATAATATGAATATATTACACCTACGCCTCTATCATGTACTCGCATACGAGTATATATAATTTATTCTCGCACGTATAAAGTATAGAGTAAATCACAGTACCTTTAATATGGTGAAACAGTTGATATTACTATATTCATAAAAAATATTTTTTAAACATCAAGTTTGTATGTAGAAAAATATATTCTAAAATGACCTCATTTAGAGGGTATAATTAATGCTTTGCTTACAAAAACTACTGTACTAATACTGTATTAGCTTATGTACAAGAACTGATAAATGTATTAAATATGCAAACATACAAGAAAAAAAAAACATACAATAGAAACTTTTATAATCCATAGAGCAATAGTAATACATACTTGTAGGTATTAGTAGGTTACTTCTAAGACAAAAATTATCTTAATACTCTTAAGGGGGTATTTCCTATTTTCAAAAGAGACGTTCAAGGATTCCATCTACTAAGCATATTTGCACAATTTAATTAGTAAACAAAATATAAATTGAGTGAAATAAGCTCTTACACATTTAATATATGCATAAAGGTAAAAGGCTGTTCAAAAAGTGATTTCATCTTACCAATATCGTTAGTATTTATATAATATAGTATGTATGTATGTATGTATGTATGTGTATGTATATATAGAATCTCATTTACATATAAATATGTGTACAAAGTTATTTTGAATATTTGTGAATGACCTAAAAATATTTAATAACAAAATTAAGTTACCTGCCTTCTCAAACATACACAAATTGATTTATAAGATATATAAGTAGATACGTAGATATATAGTTTTCACTTGTAATAACAATACCAGGAAGACTAAACTTATACAATGTTTTCCATATACCTAACAAATATATGAGTATGTTTATGTTATTAGTTAGCACTAACCCATAAAGTAATATGTTTGTGTGTGTATATATTTAAGAGCAATTAATTTTTACATTTGTATACATAAAGTTTCATGTGAAAATATAATTAATGTTAAACCCAATAGAATGGACTTGTTTAAATGGTTTAACAGTGGTGTCTATAAAAATTGTATCTGGTTATTTTAGCAGCATATTGTAATATGGAAAAGATTGTAAAAGTTGTCAGTTAAGGGTCAAGGGCCCCTTATGGGGGGCTTTCTCTTAAAGCGAACCTAAAAATACTTGAAAATCTATAAATATCACCACAGCAACCCATGAATCGTAAATAAATCGGTCAAATATATGATTCACTGAAATTAATTCTTTCTAATCTTTCTAATACATATATACTAACCTTCTCTTATCTCCACTTCTTAGAGGTGCTCCCTTACAAAATAAGAATTTTAATTTAGTTTGAACCCAGGGCTTCCAGGCGTTCCCTAAAATAAATATATATACAACTCTCATTCATTCCTTTACTCAGACATACATATTTACCTACTTTCTTCATTATTTGGGAAAGCTTGCCTGCAAAATGCTCTTAAAAATGCTTGAAAATAAACAAAAATTCCCATAGCTACCGAGGGATCACCTTTAGTAACTTGATATGTCTGATCGATCTGTATTAAAATTGTCTCCCTAATATTTTCTTCCACCAATATAGTTACCCCCTATAACGACTCCTTGTGGGGGCTACCTTACAAAATGAAAATTTTTATTAAAAGGTATGATCGCTCTGTATTAAATTTTTCTTCCTAATATTTTCTCCCACCAATATAGGTACCCCCTATAACGACTCCTTGTGGGGGCTACCTTACAAAATGAAAATTTTTATTAAATTTCCTCCCACCGCTCATAGGATACCAATTGAGAGGTAAAATTTATGATCCTTCCGCATTAATTTTTTTACTTTGACATTTTCCCCAAATAAACTTACCACATATCTTCACTCGTTTTGGGGGTTCTTCTACAAAGTCTTCCAAAAAAACACCAGAAAATCGCAATTAACGCAATATCGCAAATGTAAGGTCGACTCGTATTAGTTTTTCCTTCTCGCTATTTTTACCTCCTATTTCTAGTGCTTTTGTGAGCTCCCCTACAAAGTGAATCTATAAATACCTTCATTGCTGCCGATCGATCACCTTTAGAACAATGAAGTGTAAGACCAGCCTAATTTACATGTACAGTAATGTCCACTCTCTACCAAATGTTTTGGTTAATTTAAAAATGAATTTAATTAAGAATTCATTGGTGTTTGAATGACCCGCCACCACCACTTTGGCATTAATTTGTGCCCCATGTAAATAATGTTATTTTGTCATCAATCAAAAATCTTCGCCTAGATAACTTCATAACTCAACTATTCCATTAAAAATATACATTTTATTTAATATAATACTTCAATTGAATTTGCATGTTCGAAACCTATTAAATATGAAGTATTTACAATGTACTCCACCCTGTTTCAGTAGCAACAATATTAAAGCGGGTTTTCTTCATCCCACTCATTGTTTTAACAGCTGCTGATGCTAATGAATATAATTTGCCTGACTGTATAAGAAGAAATAATAATAAAACAGAAAGTACTAATACCTCAAGCAAACAAGTCATCATCGTTCACTATAAACAAAATTATTATTAAATTGTTTAGTTATTTGACTTTTATTAGTAGTTATTACTTATTAAAGCCATCCAGGCCGTTGACACTACATAGAACAATATATGATATGGCATGGTATAAGGGCTTTTGTAATGTCACTTTTAGTACATTTTATAGGCGAGATGTCAGTTGTGTGGTATGAAAAAATATTGACAATGTCCAACACCGTAGGCTGTAAATTTTATTCTCACTCACATATTCTCCTGTATATTTAGATATGTACCTTCTTTGCACGCAATAATGTCTTTATTCAACAAGCAGATTTTATTACTATCTCACTCTCCAATTGTGCTATGGTGGTATTGCTCTTAGTTGTAGTAGATGGTTTTCTATTTTTTTTTGGGAAAGAATTTCTATACTATCTACAATATAATAGAGTACTTGTATATGTATGCGTTAGTGTTAGAAGCTTGTTGTATGTATTGCACACATAATTTTGATAATTCAATTAAGATAAAGCTGCTTGTTCTTGTTATTATTGTAAGCTATTTTTTGATTCAATTAAGTTTACACTTTGCCCTCTCAGTAAGTCAACAAACAGACTCATCCCATCTAAGTAATAGCCGTCACATATACATGTATATATATATATAAAACCACTTAATACACAATATGTCCATTTTAATTCACTTAAGCCGTTTTGTGTGTTCATGTTTTATTTTACTTACTTATACATCGTACACTACGTACATACATATTTTTATGTGAGAAAAAAAGTTTGCAAATAAAATTTAATTATTATTAAGTAACTTACAGGCATCATCATCCTTATCGTTATCATTTCTCAAAAGCCTTCTACAATTTGTTTAAATTTATTAAACAAAGTATGAAATGTAGGGATCAGTGATAGAGGTACAATAGAATAGAATAGAATTTATACATACAAGAGCACGATTGTATTATAAAATTGTAAGTAGTATTTTTTTTTTTATAGCTACAAAGCTATTCGTGCAATCGATCGGACGTTATCATAATCGTATGAGGAATTTTAGTATGCAAAACAGAACTAAACTCTGTTCAGTCGTGCACAATCATCTGCGAGATACTCCGAGATATGTTTGAATGAATGTAAAGGAGTACATAACTATAGAATATTTTTAGAGTAATTAAGGAAAGTAAGTATGAAATGTAGCTATGAACAGTAGCTACTTTTATCATTCAGATATTCTGGATGATAGTCTAAAAATATTCTATTATTAGCACTTCTCAGCACTACACTTACGTAACGAAGAATATTTTAAACCCACCACCGAATGTTAAATATATTAATGTTAAAAGTATTAATAAAAATTAAAGCAATTTTTATATTTCAATAAGATATATAATTATGAGCTTCGATTCATAAATTTCAAATCACTTAACTTGATTTTCTTAACTTAGAATGACCGACTCTCTGAGGCCAGAAAGCCTATTCCGATACCACAAAGATGATGATATCACTTGTTAATTTGTTGAACCAAAGAAGGCTGTAAATGACTTCGAAAACCCACAGCATAAAATATGTCTAATAGTTTCCAATTATCGTTATCGTTATCGTTATCGTTATCGTTATCGTTATCATTATCATTATCTCTGAAACTCCGACATGAGTCATTTTTTCAGATTTACTTTATAACAGTAGCAGTTAGCTATTCTACAATGATTGAAATATTTATTTTGTGAATGTATTTCTGAGATATTTATTGGAAATTCTATACTGAAATGGTTGATGAAATGGACGATTGCTCTCTCTTAAACTTTGATTCTACATTTAGAATATACAATCATTTTGGTATCTTAGTTTGCTACTTCATCAGTCTGTTCTTCGTTTTCAAAAGGAATGAATTAGGGCCTTTATATTAGATCACCTATCATGATGAAAGATGATATTGCTATCATCTTTCTTAAACAAATTGCTCTGCTGGCTACTGGTATAAAAAGACTCCTGTCTGAAATATATTGCAGTCATAATCGTGTAGAGACCCTTTTTTTATGAACAGATACTCCAAATATATACTTGCGCCTGGCTTCCATCAGATTTAGAGGCGTCTGTAAAGCTATATATGCAATTTGAAAGAGTATCCACTTCCGCCTTCAGACTTGCTTATCTGGGAAGAAATTGACATATTTACGATTTTATTTGCTGTGTACTTTTACGTTCTTTGTATGAAGATGTTGTCTGAGAATACCCCTAGTAAAATTTTACGGCAAATAATTTTCTAGAATATTTTAACCCTCTAACGACTTTCTAAATGCCATTTTATTCAGAATTTCGAAATTAGGGGTCAAATTGACCATTTCCTGAAAGAGATAGTGGGTTAAAATGTTCTATAAAATTATTCCCTGTGAAATTTTACTTTATATGTCCACGCTACATATTTCGCTCCGATATGAATTTAAAACCTTTATTCCCTACTTATTCTAAAAGCAGATAGTCAAAAAAATTGCAAAATTTATTATAGTCATAAGAAAAAAATTTGACCTTGAAATGCAAAAAGTTTTGGAGATTATACTATATGGGTCTAGTTCCTTCCTCGTGAGTTGGAATGATTCCACCACCAAACAGTGACCTTAAAATTATTTCATAATGTAATTTGTTTACCTAATAAATATAATTATCTTGTGGTAAGATTCAAAAGTACTTCTATTACAATCTATTGTGAGTTTTCTCCTTAGTACTAATCCAATCGGAAGAAATCAGAGACTATAAGATAAATTTCACAATATAGCATCACGAAAATTATATTTATGAAAAATCAGAAAAAAGGAACATATTTAAGATATTTACAAAATTGAAGCATATTTTTAGGAAGTAATTGTATAATTGTGATATTTACTACAATAATCCCTAGAACGCACAAATAATTGATAATAAAATATTCATAGACAACACAATTTATACTAAAGTCAAGTAGATATATGCATACTTGATTGAAAATCAATAGAAATTTTGTTTATATAAATTACGTTGTATTACTTAAAGGGTACAACAACAAAAGTTGTGTAAACAAACTACGCAACTATGAAAATTAAATGTTCCTTTTTGAATTAATAGGGAGTATTAAAAAGTTTTTATATGTAATTATTATAAAGTTGATTTGTATTTTGAAATAATACGCCATCACGCACAAAACTTAATTAATAGTGTGAATTTTTAAACTATCGTTTTACTACTTTATACCAAATCAGATGAATTATTTGCTTTTTTCTTTCGTACTACGACAATGAAGAAATCATATATTTTGGAAAATTTATTTATTTAAATATTCCATGGATTTTAGAATCTGTTTTCAATTATCATATAGAAAGTTTTTCTACAATATTTTTTATTTGTTAATAATTTCGCGAAAATCTCTACAATGGATCATAATTTTTGTATGGATGATAAGTGTGAATTTCATTCAATTCTAATTTGTAAGTAAATTTTATTCTATACACCAACTTTCAGCTTGATAATTTGAGATTTTCATGCGAAAAGTATGAAACTAATCATACTTTTGTATGGGAAGTAAGCGTAATTTTAATCCCATTACATTTATTTTTAGCATGGTCATCTCATTTGCAATTATAACCTCACGTACCAATTTTCAGCTTTATATCTATATATTTGCTTGCGCAAAGTGTAAAAACATGCATAAATACATAGACTTTGGGAGATAGACTTAGTTCTTATCCGATTACGATCATTCTCAAGTTAATTTATTTATTAGCATATAAAATTATCTGTATCAAGTTTCAGTTCCATAGCTTTGTATTTTCTTATCATTAGTATAAAAACATACATTTGGAAGCATACTTTTGTATAGGGGGTAGGCGTGATTTTCATTCGATTACAATGATTTTCACATTAGTCTATTGAATTGCAAATAAAATCATATGGTGCGAGTTTCAGCCTGATAACTTTATTTTTTCGTACGTAGAGTGCGAAAATTTCGATTCCGCAGCACCCTTTACATGGGATGGAATAGTAGTTTTAAGCCGATTATGTTCATTTTTAAATATGTCTGTTCTCTGTTGAAATCGATTACATACGCTGAGTATTTTTGGCAAATTTTTAACTCATCTTACCATTTCGAGACATTTCTCAGAAACATAAATTGCTTTAATTGTTAAAATAATTTAAATTCCATAGAAGCAGCATTCAACGCCAAAATCCTACACATTATACCACGTGTACAATGAATACTATTATTTTGAGGTTAAATATGTTTTATTCATATACTTATATCCTTTTTATTTTATTAACTACATGAAGTATATATGAGGCAGTCAGTCTCCGTTTCAGTCTCTTTCATCCCCTCTCTATCTCACTTTTCCTCGATAAAACACATCAAACAAAGACATTCTTGTGGCATACGAAAGGTAAGTTTCTTTAGAGAGTATGCCCATACTTATGTTTACGTCTGTACATGTATAAGAGCTAACATTTTTTGATTCTCTTGCTCGCACATAAAATACCCGTAGGTGCATAAAAATTCTTAACTAGTTTATGTAGTATAAAATTTGTGTATTTGTGTGTTTCTCTTAAATTGAGGAAGTCAACAAATAAGTAAGTAAGTAAGCAAAAGCAGCAAGAAGAATGTGTATAAAAGTTCATTACCTTGAAAAGTATTGCCTAAAAGTATGTTGCACCTTTTCACAGACTGAGTATATATATTGTACAATTTATATTGGCGTCTTTCGTGCCATGTGCTTGTGAGTTTAATTTAATTTTTCAACCACGTTAGCAGCAGCAGTAGAAGCAGTGGCAGTGGCAGTGGCAGCGGCAGTGGCAGCACTTCAAAAGGAGTTTTCATTCAGCTGTCTAGACACTCTTACTCATACTTCTTGAAAGAATGCGAAACTCGTACTGAATATAGGCGCGAGCATTTGCCGTACTATGTGCTTACACCAACAAACATATTTACATATATGTATTTATAAATTTTCTTTACTTTATAAGGAATGCCTACTCACATACATACATATATATATAGTTACCATATAACATTTGCCTAATTGTATGCTACTTATAATATGCATATACGCATAAGACATCACACAAAAGGCTTTTGTGTCGACAACGTAAATTAACTTTGAATAGAATTAAAAACAAAAAATTGTTTGAAAATTGTTTTTCGATAATATTATTAAACGCTTATGAAACAACAACAACAACAACAGCAACACCAATAACAAAAAGGCTCATACAAAATTACATTACATGTTGAACTTTATATTGAAATTAGTTTTGGGTGAACTAACTAACTAACTGACTATATGGCTCCCAGTACTAACTAGCTAACGCTACTGTAATCACTATGATTCAAATAATACTTAGATACACACACACGTACAATCATCCCACTCTCACATTTACATACATAGACGTAAATATTTAAGCTTTTGTTTTTCTTTCGCTTACGACAAGAAAGGTCTTCCCTTGAAAGGCAGCTGTTGAAGTAAATTTGGTTGATGTAAACAAAGCGCAATAGAAGAGGAGACTCACTACAAGAGCGTTCATGTGATGGATGCTGAAAGATGACAAAGCGTGTTGGTGCAAGTGTCTTTTGAAAACTACAATTACTAATGGTAGCGTAGCGTATATTATGCATATATACATATGTCGCGAATAAAGGGTAAATCCCTATCTACTTTCAACGAGCACGTAATGAATTTAGGCAAGTAACATAATATAATAATTATGCTCTATATTGTACTGGCGTCTTATTTCTATCGCATCTACATAATAGTTACAATATATGTAAACGCTTACTGTATATAGAGGATCATATGTAGCTTTCGCTGCATAAACATTACGGTGGCTCCTGCCTCAACGAAACACATGAAATTTGGATCATTTCATACAAATATTCTGAAGTGGGTAGATTATACAGTTTACCGCTCTCAGAGCTACTCCTGAGATAATTTGTCGATTTCCATGAATTTTTTCGGTCATTTTGCATGGAAGTCCCCTTGAGAAGTGAAGATAGGTACCAAGTATGTTTGTAGAAAAGGTTGGGGATGCAAAATTATACCTCTAGGAGCTGTCTTTGGTAGCTATAGGATTATTTGTCAATTTTCAGATGATTTTTCAGCCATTTCCTATGAGAGTTCACTTAAGGGTTTGAGATAGAAGAGATGTATGGTTGGAGGGAATATTAAATAGGTAAAATGAAAGTTAGAAATATATTTCACCACTCTAAATGCTATTTCTTAAGGGAACTCCCAGAAAAGATTGAAAAATAACACCTAGAATTGCCTCTAGAGTGATGAAATGTATAAATAACCTCGATTTTTTGTGTTTTTCTCATTTTCTTTAAACTTATTTACTTCCTATCTCAACCACGTAAGGATATTCCCATACAAAATTAGTTTAGAAACATTTAGAGATCCATAAATAACCCCAGAAATCTCTACTAGAGCGATGAAATGTAGATTCGATCCCATTCATTTTTCTTCCTTAACATTTTCTTCAAACGTACTTACTTCCTATGCTCACCACATAAAAGGATTTCCATACAAAACGTCCTAAAAACATCCGAAAATCGACAAATATCTCCATGAATCATCCATAGGTCAGTCAAAGATTTGATCGACCTTCAACACATTTAGCAACATTTAGAAATCCAGAAATAGCCACGGAAATATCTACTAGAGCGATGAAATGTAGATTCGATCCCATTCATTTTTCTTCCTTAACATTTTCCTCAAACGTACTTACTTCCTATGCTCACCACATAAAAGGATTTCCATACAAAACGTCCTAAAAACATCCGAAAATCGACAAATATCTCCATGAATCATCCATAGGTCAGTCAAAGATTTGATCGACCTTCAACACATTTAGCAACATTTAGAAATCCAGAAATAGCCACGGAAATATCTACTAGAGCGATGAAATGTAGATTCGATCCCATTCATTTTTCTTCCTTAACATTTTCCTCAAACGTACTTACTTCCTATGCTTACCACTTAAGAGGATTTCCATACAAAATGTCCTAAAAACATCCGAAAATCGATAAATATCTCCATGAATCATCTATAGGTCAGTCAAAGATTTGATCGACCCTCAACATTTTCTCTCAACTTAATTATCCTATATATCGAGTTTTTAGATGAGCTCTGGTAGAAAATTGATGCTTTTAAATGTCCTAAAAACGTCCGAAAATAGACAAATATCTTCATAAATCATCCACAGATCAGTCAAAAATATGATCGACACTCAATATTTTCTCTCCTACATATATATCCACTTCTTAGATGAGCTCTTCTAAAAAATTGATTGTTAATACTAAAAAGTAGACGACGGCTCCACATCCGCAAATCATTTATAGTCCCTTAGGAAGAAATGTTTGAAATTATTCAAATTTTATAATTTTCGCTGATACAGACAGTACAAACTTTGTTTTTTATTATTTAATCCACCTTAATATAAACATATACAACATTTTTATGTACAACAGATCACACATATAATGAGCATACTTTTAAGCATAAAATAAATAGAAAACTTACAAAACTAACAAACGCTTACGAATACATGTAAGAATTACATTTTTCTTGCTAATTAACAATTTTGTGCCAAGACAAAAAGCAAAAGAATATCCATCCAACTAATGCCTAAAACTATACAATGACATTTTCAAACGACCTGTATATTATGCAAACAATGCTTAGAGCTAATTAGTGAGAAATGATGCCAGTAAGACATACAAGACATGAAGTATTTGTATTACATAGTTCTTGTAATTGTGCACATCTAAAATCAGTTCAAGTAAAAAAAAAAATTTCAAGCTTTAATTTTCACAAAATTTTTGTTGGAATAGGATATTATAGTTATTGTTGTTGTTGTTGTTGTTAGACGACAAAACATTTTCGATTGTTTTCCTTTTAGCAAGTACACTTGATATTTTCCATACAATTTCATCGATTTAACATTTTCTCTTTCTCTTTTGCCTTTCTCTCACTCTCACCTTCACTATTATTGTGTTCATATTGTTCTTATATTATATAAACGAGCATTTCATGATCTGCATACAAATTGTGAAACTGGCCTAAAAGTATGCCAGTATGAATTAAAATGCCATAACATGAAATTCTGGTCAACAAGTCAAATCGAGTGAGTCAGTGAGACAAGCAGAAGAAGAAGAAGAGTAGTAGTTAAGGATGTAACAAGAAAATGAGACAGACTGAAATGTAATGGGAAAAATGAAGGAAGAACGAGACAGCAAGACAATTATGAGAAATTGAGTTGAAGAACGTTTTTTGCTGATGGTGAGGATGATGTGCAATGATGAAGGCAATGATGATGACAATGATGATGACAATAATGACGATGATGATGATGATGGTGATGATGAGAAAAATTAAAGGACATCTAAAAAGAGAACTTCAACTTCAACAAAATATGAATTCTAAAACAAAAAAGCCAAAGGACAAAAAAACGAGTTAGTGGTAAAACAAACATATACATGCATTTGCAAATGGACAAGCTGACAATAGATATGGAATGCAATGGAAAATCAAGTAGTCAGTCATTTGTGAAAATACACAGCAACTTGTCCATCTAAGTATACAAAATATTTACCTAAAGAGGATGTTCGGTGTACGTATTTTTGCGACATGCCGATGTATATACAAGTACATACAAGTATGTTGATTCTAGATTCTAAACTAAGTAATTGCATGATAGTATTCATATACCTTACATATCTCATACATATCTCGTACACTACATACTTACATATTTATACATATATTGTTCATGTAATTTACATAATTGTGTTCTTCTTTGGTCGGTCAAAGTTCAGGTCAAGTGTTGACAATGATGACGATGATGGCATGCCTGTTTATGCAAGAGAAGTGTATAGGCCTAAAGAAGTGAGTACATGTTATTTATTTGAGGTTTCAAAAATGTTGTATCTTTTTCCAAAAATTTATATAATTTTCTAATAGCCATTTCGTTTGAAGATTCTTCCAAATTTCAATTATTTCCAAAGAGCATTGCAAATATCTGTTACGGAAATTTGCATTAATTTGATTGAAGAACAATATGAGTGCAGTTACTTGATGCTTTTTTGTTTTTAACATAATTCTATTTTCAAAATTTGAATGAGTCTTGTTGAAGTGAATCTTATGAAAGCGAGTACTTTGTTCTGGAGCCAAAGTAACGAGCAGAGATATGAGCTAAGTAGTGTGCAACGAGAAAGTGTTGATGCAGAAAAACTAGTGGACAATTCCTAGACTACTAAAGAGTTATTTGTCAATTTTCATATAATTTTAAGCTAATTTTTTAAAGGATAAAGCATGTCAGAATATATGCACAAGAAAAATGTGTGAGGACAAAAAGGAATGAAAGTCCGTTGTATACATTGTCCCTCTAGAGGCACCCCTGGAGTGGTGGTTAAAGGAAATTTAATGAAAATGCACATTTTGTATTGGAGTAAATATGTTTCAAAAATATATTATGAATATAAATATAGTCGATTTTAGATTTCATTACCATATGGACGACTTCTGGACAGCTGTGCGATTGTGATCGATTTTTATCCTATTTTTTGCACCTTGAAATCTATGAAATTTCGGTACAAAATTGCCCATAACTTGAGTATTTATTCACATATACCCTTCGATGGGACATTATTTGCTTTGCAAGAAATCAAGCTCTATTCAAGCAATATAAAAATAGAGATATTTTTACAATTATTGGTTTTTCGGTTTTTTTTTTAATAATTTTTTTTTATGGCTCTTTTGATTCAAAGAAATAAAATTGATTACATTAATTGAAAATATGTTAAATATTATTATTTGTTTGTTAGATTGACACCATTCGGGAACTCTGTTCATAGAGATATGATCTAAATAATAAACCTGTCCTCCAAAAAAAAAAAAAAATTTTATAAAAAAACAGCAAATTTTATTTGACCAGATATGTATTATTTGAAAGAAATCGATACGAAAATTTTCCATACAATGCATTAATTTTGTATTACATTACTTTACGAGTATATTAAAAAAATTATAATTCGCATTGATATTCGAAATTCTATGCAATAAAAATTGAATATTTTTAAAATTTATGAAAATAAATTCAAAATTTATTTTTATATTTATAATTCAGTACTATTCATGAAATAAATGGAAATTAAATATATTTAAATATTAATTCAACTACAATTAACCATCTGTGGCGAGAGAATTATAAACAATTAAAAAACATCATACTGCTAAAATAAAATAAAATTAAATTAAATTAAATTAATTTAAATATACAATTTTAGAATTCTTTTTTCTATAATTATGGAACAATATTCAAAAATATTCATTGCTCGAGCCCACTTTCTTGTTAAATATGTGATCTTTATGAAATTAAAGTCATTTTTCGCATAAAAAAAAGAAGACTAAAACTGAATTGCTTTAAAAAAATATTTAAGTCTTATATCTTTCTCGAATAACAAGTTTTTTTTAGATCACAATATATTTTATTGAGCAACTATTTTCGCAATTCTTAAAATCTCTTTCATGGAATATACATTTTTCAAATATTAGTAAATAGTTTTTTCTAAATATAAAAACAACGAGACTCTATATTTTAGTGCCATATCTCAGTGGTTAATCCGTAGATTGTGAATTTAATCCTCGGCTAATATAAGTAGATCCCTTCTAATACTGCTCAAAATTTAACACTGAAAGAGAAGCTTGGCCAAAGGGCACTTCGGAGTCTACAATTGCTACATAAAATAAAAAAAAAAGAAAGTTGAGAAAAAAAATCAAATTTCAAAATTCAAAATACATTCCAAAGTAGGGGTGAAAAAGTCCAGACAAAAAAGAAAACACAAAAGAGAGTGTGAGTGCAAATAAAGAAAATTGTTACACTGAAGTAAAAGTAGAAAATTTTAAATTTCCTGTCCTTATTTTAATATCCTTAATGATGTGCAAAAACCACAAGCATCTAACAAGCGTTCAGTTGTTGTTGGTGGCTGTGGATTGTTGACTCCCAACTGCTGCTGCTGCTGCTAGCTAGCAAAGTGTTCATGTATGAAAATCACGTGCACAATATGCAACCGCTAAAAAGGAAGGAAATTCTGTGTTCTCTTTATTTTGAATTTTTTGTTGTTGTTTTTTATTTTTTGGTACTCTTATTCTCTCTCTTTCGCTCACATTTTATTCTGGTGATTTTTGTTTTGCGTATGAAAAGCATGTCGTTTCTTTGTTGCTTTGCCTACTTTTATATGTTTACTATTTTGTTGTTGTTGTTGTTGTTATTCTTTTTCTTCTTCTTCTTTACTTCTAAATTTTAAGCCGCACACGAACTGCCATCAACAACAGCAGGAGCTATAGCATATTTGGTGATTATATTTACGCGAAATATTATTTCATGAACCAACAAATAAATGGAAGGGGACAGACAGGACAACCAACAATGGCAAATGAATGGCAATGGCGCAGTAGAAAATGTATACTATGGATTAAGGCGTCAAACAGCCGTTGTATATGTAAACTATGAGTGTATTGCTTTAAGGAAGGATACTAGCATTACTTTATATAAAGTATAACAACAACAACAACAAGCACCCAACACGATACATTGCAAGTCCATTGGTGAATAGAAATGAGTTTTAAGCCTGTGTTTGCAAAGCAGCACCATATTGTGCCACTGCTTCAATAAAATGTTCTTCCGTTTGCAATGTTATTTTTGCTGTTGTTTCGTTTTGATTATTGTTTTAGGACTTGCTGGAAATTACTCTACATACTTGCTGCTACTGCAACAAATACGTGTCGAGTGTTGAAATCACTCAAAGAAAAAGGAGGAATAGAGAAGTAAAACAGTAAAAAAAAAATACTACAGAATCCATGAAAACAAAGAAATCACAAATAAAGTGTGTGTGTGTAAAAGACTATTTTTACCAAATGCCGGAAATTGTAAGAATTTTAATGGATTTCAAAAAAAAACGACAAAAGAGAAAAAAATATTAAAAGACCAAATTCAAGCGGAAAATGGCTAAAATAAAGAACAAAGCATATTATGAGCGTATACGAATAAGCTTATAATTAATTTTATTACTTCGTACATCTGCTAATGAAGTCAGTTTACCTACTTCGACGGTTACAGATCATCAAAATTCACCAAAATTAAATAGAAATTATTTTCACCACAGAGAGAACACCAATGTGATAGAAATTATTTTCACCACTGAGAGAACATCAATGTGATAGAAATTATTTTCACCACTGAGAGAACACCAATGTGACAGAAATTATTTTCACCACTGAGAGAACACCAATGTGACAGAAATTATTTTCACCACTGAAAGAACACCAATGTTATTATGAGTTACATGAATTCATGTCACCATACTCGTTCATGAAGTATTGAAACTGTACGTAGTTATATTAAATGCTTGCCAACATTTGATTAAGTGTACATCCTGTAATTAAATTAATTGTCACATTTGCCGCCGCCGCTGCTGCTGCTGCTGCCATTGCTAGTACTAGTGCCACTACGACTCATGCTGTCATTTTCCATTACTCTCACATACATTTCAACCGAATAGTGTGAGCCGTATTTTAATTTAGCGACAGTCGTAATTGAATGTAACAACAAAAGAATTAATAAACGCGTCACGAACATGACAAATGTCAACCAACCAACCAACCAACCAACCAACCAACCAACCAACCAACCAACCAGTAAAATATCCAAGCAACCATCTGGCATGAATCAAGTATTCAAACAAGCGAATAAATATAAAAAATTAAGAGTAGCTTCCCTTATATAATTATCACCTCTATCGAGCAATAAGTATGACCACCAACACCACCATCATCATCAACAACAGCTACAACATCAATGGTAACACTAAAACTGCCGCCCACTATTTACGCACACAGTTGGATATCAACATACCCGCACGCATTAAAATAAAAGGCAATATGACAATTTCATTGTTTCCCCATATTTTTCCTTTATCAGCGAGTAAATAAAATCCAAAAAAAAAAGAAAATAACAATTTTATTCAAATATCGAAAAATGATTACAGTACAAGCGCGTTGTTATAACAATTCTCATTCTCTCTCTCTACACTTTTCCATCATTTCCTGTCTATTTATTTAACACGAGTAGTCACAAATAAAAAAAAAACATTGTTTAACGTTTATATCGCATTTAAATGCTATACTTTTAGGCGTACTTACTATACAATAACTAACACGCAGCGATAGGGTCATTTTGAAAAAAATATAATAATAATAATAATAATAATAATAATAATAAATAAATAAATAGTACATCGTCATTTGCGCTATTCATAATAATTAATTTTTTACAAAGGCTGTATGTTAAGTGAATTGCTTTAAAAAAATATTTAAGTCTTATATCTTTCTCGAATAACAAGTTTTTTTTAGATCACAATATATTTTATTGAGCAACTATTTTCGCAATTCTTAAAATCTCTTTCATGGAATATACATTTTTCAAATATTAGTAAATAGTTTTTTCTAAATATAAAAACAACGAGACTCTATATTTTAGTGCCATATCTCAGTGGTTAATCCGTAGATTGTGAATTTAATCCTCGGCTAATATAAGTAGATCCCTTCTAATACTGCTCAAAATTTAACACTGAAAGAGAAGCTTGGCCAAAGGGCACTTCGGAGTCTACAATTGCTACATAAAATAAAAAAAAAAGAAAGTTGAGAAAAAAAATCAAATTTCAAAATTCAAAATACATGAAATACATGAAATACATGAAATACAAAAATGATTACAGTACAAGCGCGTTGTTATAACAATTCTCATTCTCTCTCTCTACACTTTTCCATCATTTCCTGTCTATTTATTTAACACGAGTAGTCACAAATAAAAAAAAAACATTGTTTAACGTTTATATCGCATTTAAATGCTATACTTTTAGGCGTACTTACTATACAATAACTAACACGCAGCGATAGGGTCATTTTGAAAAAAATATAATAATAATAATAATAATAATAATAATAAATAAATAAATAGTACATCGTCATTTGCGCTATTCATAATAATTAATTTTTTACAAAGGCTGTATGTTAAGTGTGGTAAAATTGTAAGAGATGGACTCCTACAAAAATGGACAAATAAATTCACAGCTGCTCAGAAGCCGCCCCTAGTGAGATGAAATATATGACTGACACCTATTAATTTTTTCTTCTCAACGTTTTCTCTCAACAATCTTGCCCTCTATCTCTATCGCTTGCAGATGCTTCCCAACAAAATTGATATTTTTAATTAATTTCACTTTGCACCGCTTCTAGAATACCACTAAAAGTATAAAGTCTATGATCGTGCCCCATTAACTTTTCCACACCAACATTTTCCCCGAACATTCTTACCATCTATATCAACTCCTTGTGGGGCCTCCCATACAAAATGAATCTAAAACCACCTTAAAAGTAGGCAAATAGTTGGAATTGCCTTTAGCAAGGTGAAATGTATGGCCTAAACCCCATAAATTTTTTTCCGAAAATTTTTTTTTTCAAAGGTGCTTCCCTACAAAATTAATATTTTTATTAAACTCGATCCCTTCGCGCATTGTGTGGTGAAGCATAACTCTGAGCTCCTAATTGTTTTTCCACTTTAACATTTCACCCCAATATAATTGAGCCTATCTGCATCGTATATTAGAACTTCCATGGAAAATGAGCCTAAAACATTTGAAAATTGGCAAATATCCCCTATTTGCTCATGGGCTGCCTTTAGAAAGCTAAAATATACGACCGACCCATTTTAATTTTTCTTGCCAACATTTTTCAGAAATATACCCCTATCACCATTCCTTAGGAGGACTGACCTAAAGAAATGAAATTTTTACAAAATTTGCATAAATCGCTTTCAGAGTTACCCTATAAGGAGAAAATATATGACTGTCGCCCATAGTTTTCTTCACTGCAACAATTCCCTTAAACATGCCTGCCCTCTATATCCACACCTTATGTGGGCTCTCATAGAAAATGAACCTAAAAATATCTAAAAAGTGACAAATTTCACGATAACTGTTGAGAAATCACTTCTAGGGATGTAAAATCTGTAACTGACTTCCATTAATTTTTTATTTTTAACCCTTTTTCGGAAACATACTTACTCCCTGTGTTCACTCCTTATGTGGGTTCCAATAGAAAATGAGCCTAAGTGTACCTGAAAAGCGGCAAATATCCCGATAACTATCAAGAGATTGCCTCTACAGAGGTGAAATGTAGAAACAAGCCTTTTTCTTTTTTTTTTTTTTTTTCTTCATTATTCAACCTGTACTTGTTTAATTCAATCTATATCCTCTAGTAGGACCCATCTTCAAAATTGATATATTTATAAAATTAGTTTTTACATATTATTGGTATTTCGGTATTATTTGTTGCATTAAATGCTTTTGCTGAATTTTATTTGAGTTTAATTGAAAATCTGATCACGCCTCCCCTTTAATTTTACCAAATTTATCACACTTCTACATACTGCATATATTCATTTCGATTGTAAAAAATTTCCATACAACTTCCGAGGCTAGCAAAAGCAATTGCTATATGCTTCTCAGCTACTTTTTATCATAAAGAGAAATACTATTAAATATTATAACAAACTTTTCACCAACCATAACCAGAACAAAGAAAGAATTGCTTTTTTTTTAATTTGCTTCTTTTGTTTGCTTAAATATTCAGTAATAATATTATTGTTATTAATTACAAAGCAGCTTATTGAAAAGGGTGAAATTCGTTTTCTCCGAAATTTTATTGCATGTAACCATTTTTTTTTGTGCTCTCTAATCTAATGCCGACATCTTTATTCAAAACCAAAAAATATATACATATAAATATATTGAGTTAATTTCTAACAGCTAAATCGCTTAACAAAGAGAAAATATCAATAATTTTTTATGACTTCAAAAAAAAAATACAGCAAAGGATAACATAAAAATTATAGGGATTACGAAATAATAACAAAAATAATGGTCATTTGGAAATAAAAAATTATTTAATTAATGCAATAATTTCATTCACAAACATAGTTACGTAAATCAGATTAACAAGGTTATTGCTTAATCATGTTCGTATAATATAATAGAATTAAACAGCTATAGAATAGCAATATTTTTTAGTAGGTATATAAATTTCTAAGTCAATATATTATGCTCCAATTAATTCCATTTGGAATTTTATATAGTTTTATTACCAATATTTAATATATTTATGAAATTTTATTTTTTTTTTTATTAATTGTTCATATTTATAATTAAACATAACATAATGATCACTGAACTATTTAATTTTGTTAAATATTTATTAAACTTAATTAAGCTCGATAAAATATTTGAACCAAAGAAACAAATCGAAAAAAACGATACACTAATCATTGCATACTTTTAGGTTGTTATTTAATTAAATTTAATAGGTATTATTTTCATTCAACTATCCCCTATTATTATTATTTATTAGTCCTTTTTTTTACTAGTAACAGTTATTATATATTTCAGAATTTTTTTTTTTTTTTTGTTCTATACAAATACTACAAACATTTCCGTTTTGGTTATATTTCATATATAATTTAATTGTTATAGAGTAGAGTAGGCAACTACAATAAATATATAATCGTAGTTATGTAGTATATACAATATATATGAGTATATTGTATACACGCTAATCTCATTTGGCACGCATTTTGCGGCTTAATTATGCTTATACATATTCAACTCAATATTTTTTTACCCTAACTTCATATCGAATTAGATATATATGTATGTATGTATGTATGCATATAGTAAAGGTACATTTACATTTGTTTGTATGTTGTTATAGTAAAAGAATATAGGGTGTTACATATAATGAACGATAATTTTAATTTTATTATTATTTTAGTTAATGGAATTAATTTATATTTAATCAAATGCAGTTTCAATGAACTTAATGACTTCAAGAACGTCGCTGATCATGTCCAACTGTAGTCCTATTCTTTAAATAAAACTACAACGGGTACAACAACAACAACAACAATGACAAAGGATGTTCAAAAATTAAATAAAATGCCCCAAATAGCCCATGGAGGAGTGAGATGTAAGACCGACTGATATTATTTGAATTTTTGTTCTTAATATTTATCCTTGACCCTTGACCAACCCATACTTTGATAAAATTGTAAGAACATCAATTTTTGTAGGATGAATATTTTGAAGATAGAAGGTAATTTGTGACTATAGGTGTGATTTCCATACAATTATGGGGTTATTAGTCGATTGTGAGACATTCCTAATGACCATTTTCGAGGGAAGCTTTATGCACTTTAACCCTCTAGGAGCAGTTGTGAGGTATTTGTCGATTTTTAGGCGCTTTCACAATGATTTTTTAGAGAAGCTCCACTAAGAAGTAATGCTGAGGCTTTGATGAGTTCAAAACAAATTTAATAGCAAAAACTAATAGGAGTCAGTCATTTATTTTATCCTTCTAGGGGCACTCTTTGAACGATGGAAGTAAAATTTATAAAACTTCAATTTTGCACGGGAGCCCCTCTAAGCGGTAGAGACAGGGTACATGTTTATTTAGAAAAAATGCTGATCCGAAAAATATTAGTGTGGGCTATACATTTCTTAACTCTGGGGACGACTTCTGTGCAAGTATTGAGATATTTGTCAATTTTCAGGTGTTTTCCTTAATTTTGTATGCAAGCTTCTCGAAAAAGTAAATATGGAAAGTAAGTATGCTTACAAAAAATGATTTTTATAAAAAATTAATGGGGTTCGGCCTTATATTCTGCCTCTCTAGGGGCACCCTGGTAGCGATGGTAGTGAAATTTATTAAAACATCAATTTTATAGAGCAGCCTCTCTAAGGGATCGAGATAGGGTATACATATATTCAGAAAATAAGTTGAAGTGAAAATTTTAATAGCGGTCGGTCATACATTTCTCCTCTCTAAGGGTGATTTCTGGGCAATTATTGGGTTACCTGACAATTTTCAGCTGCTTTTATGTAAATTTTATATGGTAACTTCACAAAAAAGCAATGATGGGAACTAAGTACATTAAGAAAAAATATTTAATAATAAAAATGAATAAAGGCCAGTCATATGTTCTAACCTACTAGCGCCACCCTAGGAGCATTGGCAGTGAATATTATAAAAACATCTTCCAGGAAACTTAAATTACCAGGAATATC
Source organism: Megamerina dolium (assembly GCA_963854835.1). NCBI lineage: Eukaryota > Metazoa > Arthropoda > Insecta > Diptera > Megamerinidae > Megamerina > Megamerina dolium. The sequence continues at coordinate 11,563,272 of OY978528.1, forward strand.
ACTTCATTCCGGATACCCTGAATAATATTAGAGTTTTCTTCGAACACCCTTTATGCGAAAACCTAATTAAAAATTCAATTATTTCATGTACGTTATCCTCTAATCCTTTTATGAATTTCATTCAACTACGAATACGAACAACATGATAAGGGGAGAGGAAAATACATAACAAACATGAAAATTCAAAATTCATATGCTTCCAGCGAATAATATATACGAATAGGTATACATGAAAAGTAAACAACAACAACAACAACAACAACGAAAACACATCATCCAAACGATATATGACATGAGACATTTGATTTATTTGTTCGAGTAATAAGTCTTTGTGTTAGGTCGCCTCTTTATTTTTTTTTTTTTTTTTTTTTGTGCCTCCTCTAAAAGTGCACACACAACATTTGTAGAACAACAATGGGCATATGCATGCTGCATATCGTACATGTCTCTTTAAGTTGTACGTAAATGTGACCACAGCACATGAAATTTGTATGTTGCTGCGAGTTTGTTGCAATCCAGCAAAAGGTGCTGCATATTTTTAGGCACTATTCCACTCATTTACATATCCACCATCGCATATGTGCATATGCAATTGCGTGCATGCATGTCCAATAGAACGGAAGTCATTTCTAACGTTTTTATACATTTCGTTTAAGCGTTTGCGGTGGCGGCAACTGAATAAAATAAAAACGCAATTCTTCTTTTTTTTTTCCTTTTCTGATTTCTTCTTAGATTTTAATATATTGGTTGCATATACGTTTTTAGAGGCATTCAAATGTGCATGCATGTGACTTTATGTGGTGACGAAGCTATATGAGTGCGCTTTTATGGCATTGTTAATATATTGAATTTCTCTATTCGGTCCCCTTTTCGTGTTAGGTTGATAATCGTTTCGATTTTGCAGACATTTAACTACACCACAGGAAGCGGAAGTTAAAAAAGCGTGTGCATTCTATTCGAGTTCGTTGGAAAACCAGATGAACTCTTGAATATATATCACTATTACTATTGCTAACCACATTTTGGTTCTACTCCATTCGGCTAAACAAATAGTAAACTCAATTGTTGCGCCTAATACTATGCTAAGGTATTTCTTAATGCGTATAATATGATTATTATGATTATTATGATTATTATTGTTGTTGAACACAATAAAGTAAATTGGCAAATACTTTCTACTCCCATTACATGGCTACAAATGAGTCTCCTCACTGCACAATATTCGTTAAGCTCAATTACAATCATCGATAGTAGACCATCAACATACTCATATTACGTGTCTATGTTGTAATGTTGTACTGGCTACTAGAAGAGTAGTACGAACGAAACTAATTTAATTAATAAAGTTTTCGTTTAACAATGCCCCAAAGACGCATTTAACGAGCACTTAACTAAAATTAATTGTTCTCACTTACTCTCTCTGGCCTCTATCTATCTGTTTTGGCTTGGTTTTGGTCTGCTCTATTTTGTACTCTATTCGGTAAGTACTAATACTACCATTAGCAAACAGCAGCATAGCTGTTTTGTTAGTAAGCTTTTGTTATTTTCATACTCAAGACCCTCTACCTCTTTTACTTACGTTCCCCTCTACTATGTGATGACGATAAAATTACACAACACAAAACACAGAGGAGAAGAAAGTCGAAAATGTTAATGCAAAAAAATAACAACATAAATTAGATGACATGTTTGGAGCTATCAAAAAGGGATTTTATTTCACCAGAGAGCGAATCAAGTAGAAAAGGACAACAACAACAACAACAACAATAACATAGAAGAAAAGGTGCATCTCGCAGCAAACAAAAAAAAAACTGTGTATTGAATAGCAAAAGTTTTTTCTTATTTTTCATTGATTTTGCTTGCGTAGAAATTCGAACAATGTAACAATAAAAATGTCACTTAATTGTTGAAAACTTTTTGCTACATATTGTATATATATACACACACAATAATTCATTATTTCAGATAAAGCCGAAAAGAAGTTTTTGCTTGATACACAATATCGTCTATATATGGCCTACTAGGGCCGTCCTTTCATCTGTCAGCAGTGAGACGTAGTTTTGGAGGATTAAAAGACAAACGGGCAGTCGAATAATTTCAGCGTGACCAAGTTGTAAAGCTGTGAGATTTAAAAGAGATTTCAAATGTATTAGTTCGTCAACACTACTACACCGCACCGTTTCAGTATTCAGTATTCAGTATGACCCAAGTAATTTCAATCGAAAAAAAAATTGTTTTTAGGGAAAAGTTGTTGCGTTAGCAAATATAGCAAATAGAAAAATTAATTTCATTGATTTTATAAAAGAGGACTAAATAGAAAGCGCTATATATACACACACACACACACACACACACACATATATCGCGGTATGCGAAACTTTTAGCCTTAGTGAGTGAGTGAGTGAGGGCTTGCAAATGCCTAGGAGGGTTGATTTAAATACACAAAGAGGGGGGAAATGTGAAATAAAATGCGTATGTAATTAAATATTGATTAGAAATAAATCAACAGCATCAGTGAGATGTTCAATTTGTTGTTGGCATTTTATTGAATTTTCTCTTTTCGCTTGGAATTTATACAAATTTTGTAGGCATTCGCATCTACATATTTATGTACAGTGAATACAGCAAAAGTTGAACGAACCATAGGCATAGCGTTCTACTTTATAGAACTGCTCGTCTAGTGAAATCAGCATAAATTGAACCAGCCACAGATATGGATTCTACTTTATGCAAATATGAATTTAATACTTTTTTTTTTTTTAATTAATTTATACCTTTAGTTTGTCTATAGCTTTTTTACATCTGTGATTGTGTAATTATATTAGTATTCAACAAGATTTGTGTAAGAGAACTGCATTTCCAAATGATTAACAGTGAATGAAAAATACTTAAAGTAGTAATTCTCATATAGTTTATTGAATTTAAAATATATGTATTTATGTGTTTGCAAGCATATTGAGAACTGATAGCTTCAAAGATGGCGGGACCAAATTCTTTTCGCTAAGTTTCTGGTCTAAGCGCCATTGCAGGCCATCTTTTAATTCCTCATTCGTTCGTTCAGCTATACAGCTCTAAAACTTGGATGGTCACTGAACGAATTTGCGGGTATTTACAGACATTTAGAAATAAATGCCTCAGAATCGTTTGCAGAGTTTTCTGGCCTCGCACCATCACAAAGACTGAGTTGTTGCAACTTACCAACAGCGTCCCAATAAACACAAAAATCAAAAGACGCAAATGGACCTGGATTGGTCACACTCTGCGTAGAAAGGATGAAAACGTAGCGAAAATGGCATTTCAATGGAATTCTCAAGGAAGCCGACAACCTGGCCGAACACGCCAAACATGTTTAAGGGCAATCCAATCCGAGACCCGCTCTAGAGACACTAAGCATGAAATCAGGTATATGGCCCGGGACATGACTCGATGGAAAGCCTTCGTTTCTGCCCTATGTTCCGATTAGGAGCGATATTTAGGATGCGACCCTGTTTTTATTTGTAAAACATGTAAAATACCTATTGTATGTGATTTTTGTGGTGTATCTGAAATGTCAAGGAAATAAATAAAAAATTTAAAAAAAAATTAAATTAAATTCAAGTACAAGTACTGAGCAGATTCTAAAAGGCATACGATATATGACAACAATTTTAACAGAGCTTTCTTAGAGAACTCTTTTATCCAAGTGTATCCAAGGCAGGTTTCTAATGATGGACATCAAAATTATGGAAATCAAAATCTCACTCTGAATATGTCAAATTAAAGCTTTTGCTCTTTGAGCTGAAATCTTTTGTCGCTATTGTTGTTGTTGTTGTTGTTGTTGTTGTTCGGTTGTTGTTGTTGTTGTTCGGTTGTTGTTGTTGCCTTCAGTTTTATGTAAATCATTTAGTGTTCGTTTTCGGTCACAAATCACACAGAACACTAAGTTTGCGCGCTTCTTTTACCGCTAATCGATTCTCACTGAATTTGATAGATCGTGACGTCACAGTAGTTCCAAAAGTTTCATTATTCATTCATTATTCCGCATTGTTTACATTTTTCTTTTTCACTTCAAATTCAAATTTTGTCATTTACTCTCGCAGCTGAACTACTATGACGTCACAACTGAAAAAAACAACTGAAAAAAATCAATTCATTCTATCATTCTTGGTATTGGGTTGTAGTTGAAAGTGTTCGGGCTGATTTTACAATATCTTGGATCATAAACTCATAGCAAACAAAAAAATTGGTATTTTTCAACTTTCAAAAATGCAATGATATATTTTTAATTCAGAAGAAGTATTAAAAAAAATATTTGGCTGAAAACTATCACTATCTATCATGATTAATTTTGTGGACATAAATATAAAGCTTTAAAAATGAACTCAGCAAACGAACATATTCGAAAATGCTCTAATTTGGAAAAAAGCCAATCTATACTCTCAAACAAATGTACGATGTAGATGACTTTTTTCACACTTTTTGTGAGAAAATTTAAAAATATCAAATTGAAATTTCATTTATTCGAATTTATTTTTAATAAATATAAATGAGCTAAAATAAATTGTGTAATTTGATAAATACAATGCTAGGTTTTCATACAAAATTATAATTTCATGCACATTTTCTGAACCCCAAAAAATTAAGCTATCGAACTGAAACTCAGTCTGTGCCATTAAATTTAGTAGCGAATAGAAATGTTAAAAATTGGGCAAAATCGTTTGAAAACTACGCATACCTCTCATACAATAATATGATTTCAAATGTATATTTTCACATTTTTCTTATTAAAATATAAAGGTATCAAGCTGAAATTTGGTTATTTTATAATAGATGAAATCGGCTGAAAAACTCGTCTAACTTCCATATAAAATTACGTTTTGAAATAAATGTTTTCATATTTTATAAAATAAAATCTTAAGGTATTCATCTAAAATTTTGTACATGTGATTATATTTACTCACTAATAGAGGATTTTGAATATGAGCGAAATCGGATTAAAATTACACCTACCTCCCATACAAATGATTGCTTTCGTCTGTATTTTTCACACTTTTTGCATGAAAATATAAAGTAATAGAAGAAGGTTTTGATTTATTTTCATATAACGTTTAATATAATGCGAATTTAATCATTTTGAAACTGTACGATTTTGTATGTATGTACTTGAAAATAATTTCAAAAATTTTAAGGCAATAACTCTTCAATTATCCTCACCAACTCTTACAATATAGGCTGTGAATATGTTATACCTTCTTTGTTGCTCATAAGATATGATACGATAAAATAATAGCAATCAAGCAACAACAACATGTTTTCTAAATAAATTGCATGTTTTCATTTCTGAGAGTATCAGTGACATATATTCATAATACTCGGGCAAACATAAATATAAAAACACAACGATAATTTAAATATACACGCAACACTTGCAATTACAAGCGCATAATCACCGTGTATGTGTTTATGAGTTAAAAAGTTTATATATATATAAATGAAATTTTGCACACATTTACATGAATATTGAATTAAATTATATTTATATGTATATATGTGTGTATATGCATAACTTTGAGGTCCGCGAAATGAGAAAATTCAATTTGACATATAAAATTATTATCATTTATTATAGCCGCTCTAGTCGTCGTTGTTGTTGCATTTGTTACGGAAATAATCCATTTTGCAAATGCTATAAATTTTAAGCATGCTATTATACACACTAACACACACACACACACACATGCACACATATGTACTTACAACATGCATGCATTCATTTTTGGTGTAATAAAGTAAAACGCATTAGTTTATATTTGTATTGCAATATGTGTGTCGTGTGTGCATATATGGAGAATAAACTAACAGGTGCAACATATAATTTCATGTTTTTTTTCGTCATCATTATTGTTGTTGTTGTTTTCGTTTTGCATTGACACGGGGAAAAACATATAAATTCGATAGAATAAAAGGTTAGTATTATTATCTTGTTGTTGTTGGTGTTACTCAGGTAAATATGCAATAAAATTTAATGCTTGCAAATAATTGTTGCATAGTTTTAGGTGTGTATTTCTAAAAATTGATTTATTTTTTAAAATTAAAATATTTCTTTTCATAGATTTTTATTTATTTTTTTTTTAATAATTTTGTATTTATTTTCAAATATAACTAATTGTACATAAATTTTCAAAATTTTGAATAATTACTCTCGAATGCTATTAAACTTAATCTCCAATCAATTGCAGCAAGCTTAGTACATCTACTATTTGTATAGTTAAAATTTATTAAAATGCAACTCATGCGCTATTCACTCAAATTGTGGCATTCATGAGGTCTCAATCAAATGCAAATATTAGTATAAATTATACCACTTTGATCAAAAAGTTCCCGGAATAACCACCATGTGGCGCTTCCATCGTTCCAATTTGAGTTATGTTCAATCGAGTTAAAAAACCATTACGGGGAACTCGTTTCAGCAGCCGAGAGAAAATAATGGAAAAATCGCAGGAAGCACTGAGATAAATGTACTCTTGGCTACGTAACTTTTGCAAATGTCAAACTATGACGCTAAGATTTACAGGGAATATCAACAACAGATGTACCAACTTAACAAAAAAAAACAAAACAGAACTCAAATTGGAACGATGCAAGCGCCACACGGTGGATATTCCGCGAACTTTTTGATCAAATTAATATACCACAATTTTCTCAAAATTCCAATCAACATATTTCAATTCTACAGTTTCAATGCGAGTTTGGGAAAACTTATGGTCGAATAGAATGCAAAATGATTCAAATGGTTGACGTAAAGCATTGCAAGATCTCATTTTTTAAATGGAATACTCAAAGAATATAATATAAAATATTAACAGAAAGAATGCCTAGTTATAGAAATTCTAGCTGACAGGAACATGAACATATATTGGCCCAAGTGTGCTCACAAAGGTAAACCATTAGTGTTATTTAATTTATCATCATTTTTAGATGGTAAAAAAATTAATATCGAATAGCCAAATTCCACTTAGAAATAATTAATAATAATTATAATACTTGGAAGAATTCGTTGAAGTCTAACTATTTGATTTCTCTGATTCTTGTAGAAAGAAATAGTTAAAAACTGGTTGACAATAACATCCTTCTATATCGCAATCCCCAAAATCTTTTGTAAAATTGATTCTTAAAAAATCATTGAAGGAACAAATTGACTAGAACATTTATGAAGGGTCAAACAAACAGGCTCTTGAGAGAAAAGTTTCTTTAGACACATAAATAACCCACACTGCATGAAAAATCATCTGAAGGTCTCAGTGTTGAGGAATCATTCTTTCATGGATATATTATCATTTTACTTGAACGTTCTATTGGAATATATTGTCTACATAAAATTAATAGCTATGAATTGCCTGTCCTAGAGTACAGCATCAATATGACTAATCAATATTTCAAATATCTATGCATCTATGTATATTAACATTTAGTAATTAACGCCAAACTATTCAAATAAATAAATTATTTGCTCAACCAAAAGAAGATCATACCAGTCACCACCTTTTCAAAATGAAAAGCATTGTTAATGACACACCGATGTCACATATTTTGTATCAATTTAACTGAATACATGTATATGCATATATGTATGAATATAAAATGTTGTAACAATTTCATTGTGGATATTTGCATTATATTTTGGTAATGGTTAAAATAACAGCAATATGTAAAACTCTTGCTAACTGTGACCCATTGAATGATGTATATCCATCAAATATATGCCTCCAACCATGATACGTTTTCAAAAATATATTCAATGCACATACATATTTCAACAAAATAAATTTTAATTTCATAGATCCCACTATATATACTAGGAGAACATACATTCTGTCAAATAAGTACCCGGAAATCGGAAATTCTCATTTTTAATTTTCCCTCTGAGAATATTTCAAAAAAATTTTTTTTCCAGGTTGGCACAACTGTCAGCCACTATTCTGTGAATTTTTATTGCTATGTGTCATTTAGTTTGGTTACGGCGTCATTAGGAACAAGTCAACCTTTTGTATGCGTTGCGATTTTTACTATGGATAAAAATATCGAACAAAGAGTTTGTGTGAAATTTTGTGTTTCAAACGAAATTTCTTGTGCCAAAATGTTGGAAATATTGAAAAAAAAAACATTTGGTGATTCAACCATGTCGAAAACTCAAGTTTACGATTGGTATAAATCGTTCAAAAAGGGGCGAGAAGAAATCGCACACAAAAGGTTGACTTGTTCCTAATGACGCCGTAACCAAACTAAATGACACATAGCAATAAAAATTCACAGAATAGTGGCTGACAGTTGTGCCAACCTGGGGAAAAAAATTTTTTGAAATATTCTCAGAGGGAAAATTAAAAATGAGAATTTCCGGGTACTTATTTGACGGAATGTATATATGCAATACGAATACTGTGATTGAAAATGATTTACCACACATAAATAATTTATATACTATTGTAGGTAGTTATAAACGTAAGCTTGGTGTACTGTAGATATACTATAATTGTGTCTAACTACAAAAACGTGTTAACAATAAATTACATTTTACATGCAGTAATTAAAAATTTATTAATTTACACATTAGAATTGTTATTGTTATTTTATTTATGCGTACATATGCAGTTGAGTTGCTCATCGTTATGGTACTTAATGGATAGTTGTCAACGATGGGTTAAATGATTTGATTAGTTATTTTATAAACAGTTTCCCAAATTATATCTAATGCTATTTTAAAACTTAGTTGATGGAAAAATAATAATGCTTTGATTTGTAGACTGGGATAAAAAAACAAATACGAGTATGCCACAATAGGTGAATATTCCAGACAAGGTGATGCATTCTCATATGTTCTCATACGCAAGATCTTTAGACCTATTTACGTAGGTCACGCTCCAGCTAAGAAGGTGTAATACTTGGAACCCGCTAATAGACTACGCAGAAGAATCAGACCTAATCTCCGGTGGAAAGACCAAGTACTGTTGAACATGCTGAGTGCTTGGAATTTCTAACTGGCATCAGCTAGCGAAGAAAAAAGTTGACTAGCGAAGCATGCTAGATTCGGTCTAAATCGATTTTCAATTCTAATGGCCTCATAAGTAAGTAAGTAAGTAAGCAAGTAAATATTTTCCATTGCATTTTGCGGTACCTCAGTGGTTAGTGCATTGGCCTATGTATGAGCTGTATGTCGTCCTCGATTCAATCCATGGCTGATGTGCAACTTTAATATTGAAATATTCTTCTTTCGATCGGTACCCACCTGGCAATTTTTCCGAGAATTTGCTATGAAAATGCTTCTAAAAAAAAACTTAATGACAAAGCTCAAAAGAAATGATGTCACAAGACTTTTGGTTGGAGATTGATTATAAATTTAACCCTACTTTTTGTCTGGAGAACGCTGGTAGCGAATTTTTATAAACATGTAAATTTTGGAGGCACCTACAGAGGGTGCAGATTGGGGGGTAAGTATATTAGCAAAAAATATGAAATGAGAAAATATTAGAAAGGGCCTGTCATACATTTTCACCCTGTAGAGATCAGATATGATGATATTTGGCAATTATTGGAAGTTTTTAGTTTCACTTTGTATGAGAGCACCCACAAAGGTTCGAGATGGAGAATAAAAATTATTGGTGAAAATGATCGAGTGAAAAAATGATTAGAAGTTAATCACATACTTCGCCTCTCTATGGACGTCCTAGGCGCTATGGGTGCGAAATTTTGTGAAAATAAGAATTTATTAGCGCAGCACCTATTTGGGTTAGTGATAGTGGATAGGTGTATTTGGAATGAAATGTTGCATAGAAAATATTCATGGACGTCCTTAATACATTTTATACCTCTAGAGGCAACTATGGTGATATTTATTCATTTTCATCCCATCTTTTGTGAAATTTACTTTCATCACCACAAACCCATCATTTTTTGGCTCACGCTCGAAAATTTTACATATAAAATTCGATGGTAATTCAATTAAGTCAATACGTAGATAATTTTGATTAAGAGATTAGTAGTGCTTTTTCACACAAAATATATGGATATAATCAATTGTATACTGACTTATTTTTTAAGTACTCTAAGCATTTTATGTCTTATTGTGTGTGTGTGAGAAAAATAATTAAACAGAAAAAAACAGAAAAAATACATACTTCATATGCAAAAGTTTTCGCATATAGGAAGCTATAAAAATGGCAGTAAAAATGTGTAAAAATCTATAAGAGAATAGAAGAAAGATTTTATTACTTCTACTCATTACTCATTACCCTGAAATGATATATTTAATAGTCCTACAATACTTGTATGTCTATTCTTGAAATACAATATCTATAACAGCTATATTATAGAACATAATCCATTAATTATATATGCCACCAAATCATTACTACTTTTGCTACCCGTCAATATTATATCACTACTGTTTTCAACTACTTCAATTTACGATGAAAAACATACTCCAACACATCCTGCAAGTGGATATATTCATGTGGAAAAATTAATTGAAAATATATATCATACATTATATTAATACTACATACATACACACTCAAGCAACGTATGTACAAACTAGGCTAAATAGTCTAAAATGTGTAGCAACAAAATAAAGTTTCTTTTGTTATTTCTAGACACATTTAAGCAATGTGCTTACATACATATATAAAAACACCATGTCACATACATCATTCATACTTTAAAGAAGTTGGATTTCATAATTTTATATCATATATACATATGTATATAATACGTTGGTATCGTGCGCCTGAAAGTATACATACTATAGAATATATACGTAAAATGATTTATTGAATAGTGACATTGATTGATTACGAATTGATGGTGTACGTTGGTGTCTGTGTAAAACTAACAGTAACATTATCCTTCTTAGAAAAGGTAAGACAGAAAATTCATGCATGCATAGAAGGCGATCGACTTTAGATTCAACCCTTTCACCAATAGGGGATGCAATGACTATGAAGTGAGTTATCAAATTACCTTTCGACATATGAGCGAAAATGTTAAAATATTTAAAATGATAATCGAATATAAAACTGCAGCTAGTGTTGTGATAATTTTTACTTAAATTCCATTTTGAAACTGTGTAATCTAAACGAACATTTTAAGAGTCAATGATATATTGAGTTTGGGCATTCGTAACACACTTTGCAACACTCAAAATAGGATAGGGAATATGGAAAATATAGATATGGAGTGCATATACATGTATAATAACATTGATCTATATCACTATGGTATAAGCGTTCTTTTATCCATGTCTATCACTCTACCCATTCATCTGTCTCTCTGTCAGTAGTCTAACTATTCGCACGATAACTGAGAACTAGAGAGATGAGATATCAAACTAGAAATTGAAATATAAAATTATTTTTACCAATAAATAGATGAATTCATAAATAATCGAAATCGTATAGAAACCAAGCCATCTTCCCATATAAAAATATATTTTTGGATTCCAAAAATATATTCATACTTTGTGCATACAAATATTTAGATATAAAATTCAAATTCAATTTGTGCAGTTTATTTCACCAGAGAATCAATATATTCCAAAAAGAATGCAATTGAGTAAAAATTGGTTATAGCTCCCATACAAAAGTATGATTTCAAATGTATAATTTCATAGTTTACGCACGAAAGCATTAAGCTAGCAAACTGAAACTTAGTACGTATGATCATATTTATAAATAAATAACCCTGGTTTAAAAAATATGCAATCGGATGGAAACCACGACTACCTCCCATACAAATGTATGCTTTCAAATGTAGTTTTTCTCATTTTACTCGCGAAATTAGAAAGCTAGCAATCTGAAACTTTGTACATACGATTATATTTACAAATTATTAGAAATGTTTTAGATTGGGCGAAATTTAATAAAAACCGCATGTAGCTCCCATACAAAATTATATTTCCAATTGTGTGTCTTCTCATTTTTTGCAAGAAATTATCAAGATATCAAGCTCAAACTTGGTTCATAAAATTCTTTTTACTATTAAATATACTCGTGTGTAAATGGAGCAAATCCAAAGAAAAACACGCCTGCCTCCCATACGAAATTATGTTTCCTTATGAATGTTTTTTACTTTACGCATGGAAATATGGCACTATTTATCCAAAACTTTGTACAAATGATCATATTTACCAACCCATAAACATACCTGATAATGTGCCAAGTCAGACAAAAGCAACACCTAGCTCACATACAAAATTCTGAGATCTCTAAGCTTTGGCATTACCAAAGTTGAGGTCTTCAAATTGGTTGAAATAAAATAACCATTATATTAAACGTTCAATTTCAATTTCAAATTTATTTTAAAATCACTTTCAGCTTTTATTCTAAGCAGATTTGGAAAAGAATTCAGACAATAGAGTGCCTTAATCACAAACGAATCAAAATTTACGAGTGCAGTTCTTGAACTGTGTATTAAACCGTCATTCTAGGATTCACTGATTCGTTATGGTGTCTCTCTGCTGGAACGAGGAAACTGACTTTATATTTAGGCATAAAAATCGCATAAGTTTAAAATCAAAGCTAAATCATTACTGCTTTGTAGTAAGAGGAAATTTTACTCCTTTCCTTTAATTTTTGTTTTTTTTTTTTTTTTAGTGAAAAGGTTCCAATTTTTGACTTATTTATATAATGGAGAGAAAAATTATTTGGCACGGAAGTGAAAATAATAGGGATATATATTCAAAATATACTCTAATTAAAATTATGAATGCATTCGTTTAATTAAAGCCAGTAAACACACCTTCATCAGGTATGACCTCACAAAAAGTTCAAAAAGAAAGAAAAACTAATATTTTTTGGCAACTTAAATTACTATCTAGCAGTTATATATAGTAAAATTTTTTCATATTTACACAAATTCAATTAATTATATTTAATCATCGCAATGTTCTTTAGAAATCAACTAAATAAACTATTTCTATGTATTTTTTGATACAAAAAATAATCGCAATCTTTTAGAATAATATTTAATCTATTTTAATTAATCATTGAGAAATTTACATATTTAGTCAAAGGTAAAAATCATTCATTTATTGCTGCTAATCAATCAGTATTGAGAAATATTATCATATAGCGAGCAATTCAGATTTTGCCCTAAAATATGCAATGAATTTTTTTGCTAATTTAATTTCATACTATCACTTCATTTATTCATTCGTTCTGTGTTGAAATGTTTTTATTATTGTCATAAGCTTTGAAATTTCTTCATATGAAATTTTATTCATTTATTTTTTCATTATTGAAATATATTTAGTTATTTTGGCTGTTCTCTTCTCATATAAGCACTTGCATGTATACTCGATATGTTGAATTGTTATCTTTATAAATGGATTTTCATTCTCTTTATTATTTTATCATTTTCTTCATGATATTTAGTTTATAGAGGAGAGTGACGACAATGATAATGACAATATTTTCTCATTTCCGATTCCACTTGATATGCATGCCAAATAGATGATGATGATGATGCATGCCATTTGCCAAATAAAATTTGTGAAATGAAAATTCACACCAAATATAATTTTACTATTTAGAGTTAAAAATAAATAAGAATGGATATTTTTTTGGAACTTGTACACTCATGCATACTACTACTATTTATTTTGGCAAATATCATCAATGAAAAGAATTTATAAGTATGCACTTTTATATGGAATATACTATTTATAGAAGTGAATGAAAGATTTTTCTTAAAATTGGTTGGAAATATTTGCCAGAAAGCTTTCATAAATGATATTTTTATTGCTTTAATGTAGAAAGAGTTAATAAAAATTTATCTGCAAAACTTACAAATATTTTTCTGTGGACTATCGATTCTGTAAAGATTCCCTAATAAGATTATTACTATCCAATTACTAAAATTTACCTACGGAATCTGAGCCAATAGACAGAGCTACGAAAAACTGAAAATCATATGAAATATACAATAAAATCTGCTAGTTGAATAAACGAAGCAAAAAGAGAAGTTAATTTGGTTTGAATTGAATACAGACATTTTCTTCGATAAAATAGCACGAAAATGTCCCCACGAAAATATACCCAAAAATTTTCCGGCAAACGTCTCTATAACATTGTAAATATGACTGGGACCTATTAATTCTTCTGCCTCATCACTTAACCCTATCTCCATCCCTTTGGGAAGCTCTCCATACGGCAGTCAAATTTATAGACGAATTTAGAGAGACAAAAATAGGAAAGTAAATTTTTCGAAATTGAATTTGAGGAGTGCAATTAATGGATCAGTGAGCTACGGTGTTATTTGTAGATTTTCAAGTGATTTTAGGTGGATTTTTCAGGGGAGTCCATTTAAGGGTGTTCTTCGTAGAAATTTTGATTTATAAAAATTTATAGGAGTTGGTCATATTTTTTACCCCTCCTTTCTGTGAGCCCGCTCTTTCTATGAGCGGAAATGAGATATTTATAATGTTCGTCAAATTTATAGGACAGCCCCTCTAAGTTTTAAAGATGGCTAAGCATATTAGGATAAAATGTTTTTGAGAAAGAAATTATTAAGAATTGGTCATATTGTTTACTCCCCTATGGGAGATTCTTAATATTATAATGAATCTTTCAATTTTTATACTATTTGTTTCAGATGGATGTCTAAATGCAACCCCATCGAATCTGTTAAATGAGATGGTTTTGTTTTTTCGTTTCGAAATTATATTAGATTACATTCAAAAAATCAAAAAAAAAAAAAAATTGTAATGCATGAAGTTTAAAATCAAAATCCCCGTTTTTTTATCAGTCACCAGAAGTTGATACCATATATCGTCCTATAGGAATATGTTGAGGTTTGAACTCTTACTAAAAAATCCAATAGAGTGCGTTAATATGAAAATGGCTTAAAGGCTGCATTTTTTTCATCAACGAAGCTAAATTCAAACACACACACACACACACAGAACACTGATGCAATACTTTTCATAAAATTCTCACTTATACATATTATGCACAAAAGTATGCTATATAAATTTTCCAAATTCTCTGCAAATGTTTGTTGTGTGGCAAAATCGCTAAAGCGTTGACATCTAATAATTGCCTTGAGTAACAAAATAAAATCTGAATATGTGTGGAATTGTATGCATGTGTGCATGCATACATGATTGCTCTACTTTGAAGTAGAGGCATTCTAGGCACTCACATATATGTAGTCGGCAACTACATGCAAAATACATACAGAAACACGGAACTAATGAAGAAATATGTAGGTAGAAATGATAATTATGCCGCTTATGTTGCAAAATATTTTTTTTTTGTTTTTTTAAAGCTTATGCAGTCAATGACACCTTTTACCAACTAACAATCATCACACTATATTTCTCTCCTTAGTTCTTCCACAAGCGACTAAATTTTACGAAAAAATTCGCCACATAGTGAATTTGCCTTTGAAATGCCATGCCATGTGTTAAATTCTCTATATGCGATGTCGAAGTATGAATGGGGTAATATGTGAATGAAAGTACACAGAGTACTAGAAAAGTGCACACATATCGGTGTGTGTGTGTGTGTGTGATAACTACTCAGCTAAGATCCAAACTCGATTTCATATCAGCACCGCCAGCAGTAGCAGTTGTTAAATAATCTTGAAAGCTGCGAGACAAGCACAAAAGCACGTTCCACGCAACACTGATTGCAATTTAAGCAATATGGTTGTAAGGTATATAGTCGACATATAAATGTTGTGTGTGTGTGAAGGAGTAGCTGTATTAATATGAATATGTATGCAAGTCGTATAACTTCCGACCGGAAAAAACACCACCAGCAGCAGTAATAACAACATTACAAGTGATGGCAATAAACAAAGACAATTGCTGCAACTGTTGTTACAGTTGTTGTTGTTGTTGTTGTTGTTGTTGTTGTTATTATTGCTGTGACTCTTGTTGTTGTTGTTGTTGTTGTCCTTTCATCTAATGTTGCTACGGCGATTATTATTCATCATTATTTCTGTTGTTACTTTAAATATCCGCTTACTTTGTTGCATCAACATTTCTGCTGTCAGCATAATTTTCGCTATAGCTGAGATTTTTGTACTCTATTGCCAAAGATGTTGTACCTACTGCTGCTGCTGTTTATGCAACAATGTTTAATTAATGTGAAAATTTGTCATGTAATAAATGTGCTTACGAAATTATGCACAAATTAGGTTGAATCTTTGACAACGCCATCACCAATTGCTTCACTTTTATTATGGTCATTAGCATCATCGCTACCATGCTGACTTTGGGCTGACTCACTAGAGCTCTCTGTTATTGAAACCTCTTGATGCACTACCATGTCCCTTAATTCCATATAAAATTCAACTGACTTCGATCCTGGAGCAATATAGAATTGATAGGAATGAAGGCACGCATGAACAAGCCAGACGCACTACAGGGTATGTCCATTAAAGAAAATTATTGCGCTGACTTGGATTCAGGTTCAACGCTGAGTCGATTGAACTAAAGTCGCGTATAAACTTGCCGAAATTGCACATGATTCACTGGACGGTATATCTGTTCTAAAGAAGATTATACTAACTTTGATTTGAGAACAATGAGGTCGCAGATTGAACTAATCAGAAGAGAAATCACAATATTTTGACAGAGCACTTTAACACACTCTAGAGTCTCTTCGTTCCGTTAAAAAGGTTTATGGTGGTTTGTATTGAGGAACAAGATGAAGTCAATGGTAATGAGATCGCAGATAAACTATACAGAATTGATTTATTTTGAAATCTCATGATCTGAAACTCATCGGGATTTCTACGTATTGTTTCACCACGACAACGCAAGACCGCATACCGCAAGACAGACCATAGGCAAGCTGAAGGAGCTCGGATGGGAGCTAATGCTGCATCCACCATACTCTCCAAATATTGCATCTTTTCCGATAATCACCTTTTCCGCGGACTTCAGTCACGCGTTAAGTAATAAGAACTACTATAAAAAGGAATATCGACGCGTATTTAGGCTACAAGGACAAACAATGTTTTGAACAGGGTATTAAAAATTTGCCTAAATTATGGGAAGACATTGTAAATAAAGCAGAAAAATATATTATTAATGAATAAATACTGGAAACTACATTTTTATTTATTTTAAAACTATCTAAGAAGAAAAACGCACCAACTTATGGACTGACCTGATATTATCTATACTAAATCATATTTTAGGGTTCATGGGAACAACAGAGGTGCTTTTAGTAATGAATATCTTTCAGGTCCCCATACTCAAATCCTTTAAAAAAATAATACAGAATACAACTCAGGTTCATGAAAAAGACGATCATGGTAATTTATTAAATACTAAATATGATTTCATGGACTAAGGATATGACATTTTATAGGTCAAGGATCTTCATCAGTCTATTCGATTTTCTTACGAAGCGTTCATGTTGTCTGATTGAGTATTTTTGATTCATCCACCGTAAAATACTGACTTAGAGCCATCGAACAGTTATTTCTTAGCAGCTCCGTAACATATGTACCAGTGTAAATGAGTGCATATCTAAGCAATTGAATTATCACAGATGAAGAAGGAAGAGTGAAAGTAAATCAGAACAACAAAAAATGAATGTAAAATATCTTCAAACGAAAAGGATGAAAAAATGAGTTAGCACCGGAAACAATTCCTCTAAGATGCACACGCTGATTTTGCTATATACGAGTAAAATGTTTTTTTTTTTTTTTTGTGAAAATAATCAACTCAGATATGCTCTGTTGGTTTTTGCATCTGGCATAGAATACTTACTGTATGCGCAACGCTAATTAAGAATACGTGTTGCAAATATACTGCAACACAGCAGCTGAATGCATTACACCATATTCATTCGTGCTACTTAAATTCATGCTGTGCAGAGAGTCATTGGATAACAGTCATAGCGTGTGAAAAACGTTAAAATTCATTTTATACATACACAAGTGCCTTCCTGTAGTTGAATGTTTTTGGTGTTCTACCGACCAACCATAATGATGTATGCAATTTTTAATAATGTTGACGTTAAGTTAATTTAATACCAAATGCACACTAGAAATTATGTAGTTGTTACATATTTAGTATTTCGTATAATTTTTAATATTCGTACGTGACCAAAACCAAATTGCGGAAGTTCCCAAAAAATTTACTAAATGAATTTGTATAAACACTATTCTAAATTAGCTTTCGAAACTATCTGAATAAATATATAAAAATATCTGCAGCTAAATTCATATAGTTGTATGGATTTTATGTAAAATGTATAAATGAGCTTACCTTTGTACTTCGAATGTTTTGTTTGATTTGAAATCTAGAAAACAAGAGCATAAATAAAATAAAATTAATTAAATAAATCTTCATAATAATGTAGCTAATAATTAAAACTTATTATTATTATCGTTATATGTTGCACTGCGACCTATAAGGTCTATTGTGCCCCCTTCGTGGACGTAGAGTATGTCACTTAAACCAATTCCCTCGATGGAAACATATTAAAGCAATACGAAAGGCATCCGAGATAGTAACACACAAATGAAATGAAATGAAGAAGATGAAAGCATTGTCGATTTGCCTTTGATTTAATGTGCATTTTATAGGGGAACCACCATGAAGAGTTCAAATTGGGAATAAATGTTGAGTAGTAAATTTTAATTGGAGTCAGTTATGTATTCTAACCGCTTTGTGGGGTACCTTGGAATCGATGCCAATATGGAGACAATTTAATTTTAAAAATTTATATATTTTGTAGGGAAGCCCACCCAAAGGGTTGAGTTAAGGGGTGAGTGTGTTTTGAAGCTAGCTTGGTGTAGTAGAAATAAATCCATTGAATCCATTATTTTTCCAATAGATAGCTTTAGTAATCTGTATCTCGCGTTGTATAAGTGCGATCGGTTTACGCTACATGGCATTAGAAAGATAAGATTTCGTACTAAATAAACTTTTCAGGTTCAGGTTTTGTGATTGCTTGACTCAGTATTGTTTGAGCACGCGCATCAAAGATGGACACCAGTAAAAAGAAAATACGCCATATTTTACAGTTTGTCTTCGATAAATGCGAAAATGCAAGCCAGATGGCTGAAAATGTGAATAGTGTTTAAGGACCTGATACTGTAACAGCCAATCACGTGCAATTTTGGTTTCATCGATTCCGTCCCGGTAATTTTGATGTCAACGATGCATCACTCTCTGGAAGACCAATTGTCGAAAATATCGATTAAATAATCGAAATCGTCGAGTCCGAGACCGTCATGTAAGCACAGTTTCTATTGCCCAGGAGCTAAACATTGCACAAAAAACCGTTTGGAACCATTTAAATAAGGCTGGATACAAAAAGGAGCTCGATATAAGGGTGCCACACGAGTTAGCACAAAAAAACTTCATGGAAGCGTATGGTTGCTGGTAATGAAAATTGGGTCACTTACGACAACGTCAAGCGAAAACGGTAGTGGTCGAATAACGGTGAACCGGCGCAAACGATGGTCAACCCAGGATTGACGGTCAGGAAGGCTTTGCTATGTGTTCGGTGGAATTGGCAGGGAATCATCTACAATGAGCTGCTTGCCGTACGGTCAAACTCTTAATTCGAACCTGTACTATCAACAATTGGACCGTGTGAAGGAAGCAATCGCCCAGAAGCGGCCAGATTTGGCCAATAGGAGAGGAATTTGTGTTCCATCAGGACAACGACAGGTCGCACACATCGATAGTGACTCGCCAGAAGCTTCGGGAAGCTTGGTTGGGAGATTCTTATGCATCCACCTTATAGTCCGGACCTAGCACCAAGTGATTACTACCTCTTCCTGTCTATGGCGTATGATGTTGCTGGTGAGAAATTCACCGCCTCAAAAGAAGCTTGTGAAAATCGACTGTCGCAGTTTTTTGCCAATAGGGAAGAGGGTTTCTATGAGAGTGGCATTATGAAATTGTCTTCAAAATGGCAACAAGTTATCGAACAAAACGATGCATATTTGACCTAAATCGGATCGTTCTAATGCAAAAATAATGTATTTCTACTATTACTAGACCTTATATAATAAAGGTTGGCCTTACATTTGATTCCTATAGCGGCCATTTCTGGGCAACTATGGTGTAATTTGCCGATGTTCACATATTTTCAAGTTCATTTTGTATGGTCGCTGCATAAAGGGTTAGAAATATGAAATAAGCATATAAAGACGAAAGATTTGTACCAAAAAAAAAAACAATGAAACTCGATTATAAGTTTTAACCCCCAAAGTACCTGGGTAAAATATTATAGTGACTATCCATACATAGGGACTATTTATATATTTCACCACCTTAGGAGCAACCGGAAAGCGATGGAAATCAATAAAATGTTCACCTAACCAACTTTGTCATATATATGAAATAATTTCGAGTATTTCAACATTATTTGTTATATAAACGCTATTAAAAGCAAACCCAAAAATTTCAATATCACGTGGCATTCTTGTAAGCACATACATATATTGGATATATGTTCCATTACAAATGTTCATACTCATATCTAACATACATACGTATATACTCATATGTACGTGTGTAAATATGAGCAAGTAAATTCCTATGATCATACATATGAGCACATACCTACGAGTATGCACATAATGCTGCCAATATGCGCTTATTTTCTATGTCTACACTGTGTACTATGCGGTGATGTATAAATATTATTCTATGTATATTTTAATGTTTGTGAGCCAAGTGGTTTTTGATAGTCTACTTACAGGAGCACCTATATGATACTTGTACTTACAATGTTATCGCTATGTTGCCAATGGTGGATTGCCTTAAGGCATTTTTAACATTTTTTTTTTTTCTTTCATTCTACTTTACGGAGGAAATTCATATGAAGTACAAGTGCACATACCATATATTGTAGTTACAGATACAGGTAAGGTTTTTTTTTTTTCAGTGCAACATGTTTACAACGGATTTAACTTCTTAGCTGGTTAGTCAGCCAGTCAGTTGATGCTAAACAAAGAGCACGTGCTTTCGTATTTGCTATAATGCTTACATATAACCAATATATATACCTATGTGCTTATCATATAATATTCTATATTGCGAATGAATTACATAGGTAAACACACTCTTGAAGTTTCCTGAAGTATTTTATTGAATTCTTTTGTAAGCAAAATTCAATTTGTCTATTGTAAAATTCCAAATGCCAATGAAAATATAATTTATGTTATTAAATATATACTACATATATCTTTAAGAGTATACAAAAAATGTATAAAGTTCAATAAACTAATTAAAGACTTTGCCTACAAAAGGTTTCCACAAATGCCAATGCAAACTATTGTGTTTTCTCTCTCCCATTGTGCGTGCCACTCCATTGACGTGTGTATGATCACATCAAACTATAATGCCTGGAAAATTAATGGGAATAGAGAGAGAGAGAGAGAAAACAAAAAATCAATACACATACATACACTAGGCACACACACACAGGAACATAGAAAAATGTCAATTTCGACTAATCTCACTGATGAGACTCTTTTTTACTTCTGAATGTGATACGTGGTAAATGAATGGCAGTGCAACTAATTACCACTACCACACTGCTACTACTGTTACTAACATTAATAGCTATGATAGCTGACAGCTGTCATCTCGTAAAAGCCAGGCATGCTTTCATACATACGAGTATAGTAGCACAAATACACAGAGACACACTGAAATATATTTACTGAATAATACAGTGTGCAAGGGAAAATATAGAAGCATTTGTAGTACAGTGATTTGTACAATTTTACATATAATTATGGAGGATATGTTCTCGTAAATAAGATTCTTCAAGTTTTATTAAGATTTATTAAAGCAATTAGGGCCATTAGGGATGTCTTGCTTTCGCGATTTCTTTAGATGAGAATTTTAGAAGTTTTATCAGGCCCTGGTATGGAGGACTGTGTTTTAGGGACACTCGACATCAGTGTTATAAGATTGCTTGATGTCTATATTAGACTCAGGTAATGAAGAAGAATGTTTCTTAGTAAAATCCAACACTATGATAAGAAGGATGTCTATTAGGGACACACGACACTATGATATGAAATACTATTTTCTAGAAACACCCGTCTCTATTATATGAAAGACTCTCTATTAAAGACATCCGACATTTTGATAAGATAGACTATCAGAAACACTATGATAAGAAAGAATGTCTATTTGGAGACAGTCGATAAGATGATACGAAAGACTGTCAATCAAAGACACATAATACTATGATTCGAAATAGTGTGTCTTCGAGACTCTGATATGTAAGATTTTTTATTACAGAAACCCAACACTATGATTTAAAGTTTCTCTAATTTCAAGTCTCTCTAATTTAAAGTCTCCCTATTAAAGACACCCGACATTGTGATAGGAAAAACTGTATACTTAAGACATCCGACATTATTATATTCAGATATTCAGTATCATTGTTATAAAAATGACTGCTCTCCATATCAGACCAAGAGATGGAAGATTGACTATTTGTGATATTCGATATCATTCAAATAACTTCCTACTGTCAATAGCAGATACAGATAAGAAATAGACTGTCTATTAAATGCACTCGTTACCATGATATAGAAGACCAGATGTCCTATAGACATCTGATATTATTTATATAGGATTTAATGCATTTCATTTCGAACTCAGAAAAGGAATATAGTTCATTAGAAACAACCGACTTCTTTTATATAAGATTCACTTCAATTCATTGCAGATCCAGAAAAGTAAAACCCTGTACTTACTTATTTACTTACTTATGTGGCCATAACAACCGAATATCGATTTAGGCCGAAAATAATATGCTTCGCCAGCCATCTCTGTTCTTCGCTAGCTGGCGCCAGTTAGAAATTCCAAGCGCCGTCAGGTTCTCCAGTACTTGGTCTTTCCACCGGAGGTTTGGTCTTCCTCTTTTGCGTCGTCCTCCAGCGGGTTCCGAATATAACACCTTCTTAGCTGGAGCGTGTTCTTCCATTCGCTCGACATGACCTAGCCAGCGCAGCCGCTGGATTTTGATGCGCTTTACTATGTCAATATCGGCATACAGCTCGTACAGCTCATGGTTGTACCTTATTCGGTACTCGCCACCAACGCAAATAGGTCCAAAGATCTTGCGTAGGACTTTTCTCTCGAAAACTCCAAGTATTCGCTCATCCGAGGTGGAAATTGTCCAGGCTTCAGCGCCATATGTTAGGACAGGCATGATGAGAGACTTGTAGAGTGTAGTTTTCGTTCTTCGAGAGAGGGCTCGACTTCTCAATTGCTTACTCAGCCCAAAGTAACACCTGTTAGCAAGAGTTATCCTACGCATGATCTCCAAGCTGACGTCATTACTGCTGTTAATGCTGGTTCCAAGATAGACAAAGTCCCTTACTACTTCAAAAGCGTAGTTGTCAACAGTGACGTGCTGTCCAAGACGCCGGGACTCTTTGTTTGTTGACACTAGATACTTCGTCTTGCCCTCGTTCACCGTGAGACCCATCCGACGCGACTCTCTTTCCAACTCTGAGAATGCTGCACTGACTGCTCGCGTGTTCATGCCGATTATGTCAATATCGTCGGCATACGCTAACAGCATGACACTTTTGTTGAAGATAGTGCCATTATGTCGTAGATCAGCAGCTCGTATTATTTTCTCCATAATAAGATTGAAGAAGTCGCACGATAACGAATCACCTTGTCTGAAACCCCGTTCGGTATTAAACGGTGCGGAGAGGTCCTTCCCAATTTTCACTGCACAACGGGAGTTATGCAGTGTCATTCTACAAAGTCGAATGAGCTTTGCAGGAATACCGAACTCAGACATTGTTGCGTAGAGGTAATCCCTTACCGGACTGTCGAAAGCGGCTTTATAATCAACAAATAGGTGGTGTGTGTCGATCTGTTTTTCTTGGGTCTTCTCCAGGATTTGGCGCAGTGTGAAAATCTGGTCGATGGTGGATTTACCAGGTCTGAAGCCACACTGGTAAGGTCCAATCAGGTTGCTGAGCATAGGCTTCAATCTTTCACAGAGTACGCTCGATAGAACCTTGTACGCGATGCTCAGGAGACTTATTCCACGGTAGTTGGCGCAAATTGTGGGGTCTCCTTTTTTATGTACAGGACAGAGAACACTGAGCCTCCAATCATCAGGCATGCTTTCATCCGACCATATTCTGCTTATGAGCTGGTGCATGCGGGTGAGCAGCTCATCGCCTCCGGTCTTAAACAACTCGGCAGGCAGGCCATCAGCACCTGCAGCTTTGTTGTTCTTCAGCCTTAAAATGGCCGTTTCAACCTCGTCATAGTCGGGTGGTGGAACATCAACACCATCATCTGTAATTGGGGTTATCGGGCATTCTCCTCCACTGGCGGAATTGTTCGTAGCATCGCCATTCAGTAACGTGGAGAAGTGTTCCCTCCATAGGCTCAGTACACTCTGGACATCCGTAACCAGATTCCCATTTCCATCACGACAAGAAGAGGCTCCGGGATTTAAACCTCCACTCAGGCGCTTGATCTTTTCAAAGAATTTTCGAGTCTCATTCTTGTCGGTACACATCTCTATCTCCTCACACTCGCGTCTTTCCAACTCCCTCTTCTTGCGCCTGAAAAGACGTCTCTCTGCACTCCTTTTCTCTCTATACCGCTCCTTAACAGCTCGCGTTACGCCTGCACGCAGAGTTTTTCTGTAGGCGGCGTCTTTCTCTGCGGTAGCGTCGCGACACTCCTGATCATACCACTCATTCCTCAGAGGCCGGTAGTAACCGATTACCTCCTCGGCAGCAGTAGTCATGGAGTGGGATATATGTGTCCACCGTGCGCATGTATCATCAAGTGGGGGAGTGTTCTGCATAAGCAGATCCGATAGTCGAGTGGAAAATGCATCTGCTATCTCTGGTGATTGCAGCTTACTGACGTCGAGCTTTCTCTGTGTGGGACTTCTCTTGTTATTTGCGACACATAAGCGTGTGCGCACCTTAGCTGCAACAAGGTAGTGATCCGAGTCGATGTTGGCACCACGGATCGATTTCACGTCCATCACACTGGAAGCATGCCTTCCGTCAATCAACACATGATCAATTTGGTTTCTTGTACGATGATCTGGAGACAGCCATGTCGCTTTGTGGATGTCGAGATGCTGGAATCTGGTACCACCAATTACCATGTTTCGTGCTGCGGCGAAGTCAATCAGCCTCATTCCGTTATCGGAGGTGTTTTGGTGGAGGCTGAATTTTCCGACAGTTGGACCGAAGGTACCTTCCTTGCCCACCCTGGCATTAAAGTCGCCAAGCACGATTTTGATATCGTGGCGGGGGCAGCGGTCATAAGCTTCTTCGAGGCGCTAAAACCCTGTACTACGCTCAGTTATTTCGATTAATATAGGATGCCACTCTAGCTCATTTTAGATTCAAACAGCTATTACTTTCTACTCCTTTGATTTACGATTGATGTCGGGTTTAGTGCTGCTCCCGACAATCTAAAAAAAAATCAGAAAAGGAACATTTTTGCCGGAGGTCTAGGGTTTTTATGCAAATTACTTGACTATATCAAAAAAATTATATTTTCCAACAGACTCAATAGTACAATAGAGGACCGTGCGCAGAACAAATGACTAAACTCAAAAAATGAAAGTTCAAACAATCAAATTTTACACACAGACATGCCCGTAGAGCTGTGTAATGTGCGATGAATACTCATTAATTTTGTCTCTTTAATTTTTTTCTTTAAAATACTTCAATGCTTTTAGTGCGCAAAAAGGCGAACTCTTAGAGTGCCCTTAGAAAGGTAAAATATATGACTTATCCCAGTTAATTTTTACAAATAAATATTTTGTTTAAAAGATGCTTGGTACAAATTGAATTAATAACCCCATAGTTTCATCATCCATTGCCATATTTCATCATCCTTATAGTAATAAAATGTATTCATTAATTCTTGAGTACCAACATTGCCCTTAAAATTGATTTGTCCCCTATCTATCATCCTTTAAGCGAGCTCTCCTACAAAATTGATATTTTTATAAAATTTTTCATTTAAATTCATGGGAAGTTGCCAATTATTTGCCGTCAGGTTGGTACCGCTGCAAGAATATTTCTTCATTTTTTTTTTATTAAATTTATCGTAGCTAAGATTCAAACCCACTTGCTTATGTACAGTAGATCATTACACTAACGAATTGAGTATCGAAATTGATTGAAAACGGATAATCTACCAAATACATTTTTTTTTGTATTTCCAGTAAATGATAATTTAAAGTCAGCCAGAAATACAATGTCATAATACGATCTGTCAGTCATGCATTAACGGTAATTGTATAGCCATCATTTAAATACCTATAAACATACATTTGAACTCAGCGGAGCGACAAAACAATATACAAACTAACTAACTAGCTAAATGTAAGGGAAAAAAACACTATTTACCATCTAAAAATTAAGACAAAAGGTAAAAAGGGGAATACCCTGAAAACAAAAAATAAGACAAAAATGGCGGACATTTAAAAAAAAAATGTATGCCATGAAAGCCTTTATTTTTTCTGACGTTTCTGCTCGTACTGATGCTTCAGCGTGACAAAAGAAGCTGTCACTCAGTTAGTCAGTCAGTAATACGTACAAATGAAAAGCCAACATAATAATAGTGAAACACATACGAGAACTACGAGATGTGTGAGTACTCGTATGGCTATGTTGGGGTAAAACAACAGCAAATATAATGTTGAAATGTTAGTAGAAGGAATAATACATGCATATTACTTATATACGTACTTAGACAGAAGTGATAGCACCTACTTGTTGTCATTGTATTTTTTTGTCTATGAGAAAACTCACATAATATACTCATACACATGAATCCTTCTACATTTCCATTATTTTGCTTCATTATATTTTTTGTTTTATTCTGTTCGGTTTTTTTTTTTCTGAATTTGAATTTGAATACGCGAAGTCATCGTCTTCGTCGTCGTCATTGTGGTCGTCGTAGTGAATGAACCCAACAAAGTTTAAAAGGTGTTGCTAAAGTAATTAAAAAGTGTGGCATAGTACAATATGTTGACAAAGTCAGAGGAACAAATGTGAAGCTGCTGCCATATATAGATACTTAAGTATACAAAAAAATCAAATAAACCTTAGGTATAGAAAGACATGGTAGCTAAATGTAATGAAAACATCCTGTGGCATTTACTCCTTTTGACTTTTGTACTTTGCGTAATGAAATGGTGACAGTTCAAAATTGAATTACATGTGTGCAGATATATACGAATAAAGAAAAAACTTAAATTTAATGAAAAAGTAATATGGAATAATTGAAATTTTATTTTTAATTTCTGAACTAATGAAAAATGCTTCAGAATATTGTCGATAATCGAGAAGCAAATGTCGCAAAATGAAATTTCAATTTTAAGTGGCCTATAAGCTAGGCACAAACGATGTAGGAATTTTATAGCAACACTTGTTTTTTGTTTTTTAACAATTTTTTACAACAATTGCCCAGTTTGCAATGAACTTTACTGAAACTATTGGAAGGCACCTTTGACAGTCTCTTCGGAATTTAACTTTTTTTCCTACCAGGAAGTTGTCCGGAAACCACTTCCGAAAGAAGTGGTAGTCGGTGGGTGCAACGGCGGGTGAATACGTCGGGTGACGAAAAGTTTCCAAATCCAATTCCTGTAGCTTCGCTATAGTCATTCGTGCAGTGTGTGATCGCGCGTTATCCTGCAAGGGGATTGACCGGTGGACCGATCCGTCTGCTTAATCACAAGATTTCGCATCATTTCGTCCAGTTGCATACAGTAGACGTTCACCGTGATCGTTTCATCTGGTCTCAATGAGCTGGATTACACCGCCTCCAGACCACCAAACAGTCACCATTAATTTCTTCTGGTGGATGTTTCATTTCCCTTGCGATTGTCGTAAAGGTTCCATTTTTCATGTAACATTTCGAATAAAAAATGGTTCACTTTTGTTGCGAGTAAGGAGCGAAAGGCAAGTTTCGAGGCGATAGTATTTTTGGTCTTCGTTCAATTCGTATGGTATTCACTTGTCTAGCTTTTTCCCCTCAAACATAAATAAAATTAAAAAATAAATATGTGGCACTTAATGCCCCCAAGGGTTCTTTGGCCGAGCTTCTCTTCAATTAATGTAGCGCATGTTAAATTTTGGACAGTATTAGAAGGGACCTACTTATTTTAGCCGGTTCCAAACGGCAGAACTCTTGCGACATCACTTTTTTGAGCTTTGTCACAGAGTTATTTTCATAAGCTTTTTCTTGGCAAGTTGTTACTTTCGGAAGAATTGCCAATTGCTTGCCGACAGGTGGGTACCTTTCGAAAGAAACATTTTTTCAATAGTAAATTTGTTGTGCTTCAGCCGGGGATTGAACCCTGGTGAAGGCCAACATAGTAACCGCTGAGCTACGGCATCCTCAAACATCAATGATAAATTGTGTGCACTTTGGGCCAGGTTCGATTCGATTCTGACTTTCAGCACATCATCCACCTCCACCTTCGTCTCAGGTCGTCCACATGATTCATTGGACAGATCGTAGTCACCAGAATGGAACTTCACAAACCAGCGGGATACTGTGCGCTTTGAAATGACTTCAGTGCCAAACACAGCGTTAATATTTCGAGCTCTTTCAGCCACTTTGGGTTCACGGTGAAACTCGTACCTCATCAAGACACGAATTTCGCTATTTTGCATTGTCACACTAAAATCAAAATAATAAAAAAAATTGTTTCCAATATTTTTATCAAAATTAAAATGACTTATAAAGAGGATAATTGTATCTTTAAAAATAAAATAATTGTACCAGACAACCCAATACTTATATTAGCCAGCTCCGATCGGCAGAACCCTTGTGACGTCACTTTTTCGAAGGCCTAGATCAGTTCGTAGGATCATCCCAGCTAAACAATAATGCTTTTGGATTAAAGTCTAAAATATAAAAGTTTCAATATAAACAATGATCTGGCAGTATATTATTCATAATATTAAATAATTATTCAATATAACAAATGACCTCGCAGTATATCATTCGTATTATGTATTATTAAACTTTCAGTGTGTACCTAGAAAATATCTAAAAAAAATATATAATCAATAAAAATCCTCGTACATATCTAGGTATAGGTAATTGACCGCTGTAACCTGGATACGAGACATATACTTCGTAATATTATACTTCGTGTATTCTTTTTTCTATATAAAAAAGGAGAAAATAATAATCATAAAATAATATCTCCACAAGAAATGATTAACCATAATCATTTGCAAACAAGAATGATAAAGCCACAGAGTATAATAAATAAACAAGAGCATACAAGTGCACAACAAAAATGGCGGAGTGGAAAAATAAAAATTGAACAAAATAAAAAAGAAATGAACCTTTTTTTATATTACTAAGTATAGACTGACATAAATAAATATCTAATCAATCAATGGTATGGTATGAATATACATATACACATACACATACAAGCATAAATGTATATATACATTTTTCAATAGATATCAACCCATAATAAATGAGTAAATGTATGATGCATAGATTTAGAAGCAATGACGAGGCAGTCGACGTAAAGTCTAAAAGACCAATAGCTAAGCCACATGTTAACATAACCGGAATATCCTTGTATATATCCTGAATTTGTATCAGTCAGCACATGGCAGTGCACCTATATATGTCTATATACATATTGTTTATTTATGAGAGTATGTATGTGTGTATGTGTGCATATGCTGGCGTTTTGCAATTACAACTTAAGCATACAATCATTATCATAATCCTTAATAGATAATATGGCTTGCAACAACAACAAATCATCAATAGAATACAACAACTATGGATGTAGCCGTGGAATATAGAGAAAAACATAGATAACAAAGTGGAATATGTGTATATGAACGAGTATGAGATATGAATATGAGTATATATATGTATATGTACACTCTACATCCTATATATCACTCATCCCATCAACTGAATAGCATGCATTTGACTTGGATTAGTGTGCAATCGCACACTGGTTCGAATGGGAAAAATAATAAATTTTTCTCATGGAATCACAAGAAAAATTTTATGAATTTTTTAATGTATCTAAGCATTAATGTATTGATGGAAATTTAGTTTGCACTGCCTATGATGTAATATCGCATAAAATATCAACAAAAATTAGTGCGATCGTTTAACTTTCATACCCGAAGGAAATAATACTGAAGCTCGAACAATCAAATACAAATACTTAAATTAATAATTTTGTAAGTAATATTTTAGCAAAAAAAAATTAAGCAGAAAATGGACCGTCCATGCCTACTATTTCAATTACTTCCAATACAAAGTGTATCTATTGAGTGATTCTATGGCGTCACACATATTTTGATTAAATATGACTGTAGGCTAGCCATATTTAGTGTTCGAACTCAAATTTTAAATAATTAAATATTTGGTTGAAAAGTATGATTCCACGCCTACTATTTTAAATACCTCCCATTCAAAGTTACCATTTGGAGTTGCTCTATTAGATCGACATATTTCTGTTAAAAATTACTATATAAGAAGCATAGTCAGTATACAGATTTACATTTTATTGATTTAATATATATTTGAAAAGTGGGCACACCCCGCCTACTATTACTAGTACCTTCCATACAAAATTACCTTATCAACCCACTTAATAATCTCACTATATACGACTTGAAAATGAATATAAGACAGATGTATTTAGTATACTTCATTCAATTTTAGTAGTTAATAGTTTAAGTATAAAATAGATGTGCCACGCCTACTATTTTAAATAGCTCCCATACAAAGTGTCTTTTTGGAGTCGTTCTCTTTGATTGCCATATTGAAGTAAAAAATTATTATATGACAAGAATATTTGGTATACAAACTTAAATTTGAGTTTTTTATTATTTAGTTAAAAAGTGGGCGCACCACGCCTACTATTTCTAGTACCTTCCATACAAAATCACCCTATCAACCCACTTAATAATCTCACTATATTCGATTTGAAAATAAATATAAGACAGCAATTTTTCATAACAGAACTTACATTTCAATTAGTAAATAGTTAGTTATAAAATAAACAGCTACAGCTACAACGGCTACTATTTAATATAGCTGCCATAGGAAGAGGCGATTTTGAGTCGCACAATTATGTTGCTATATTTTAATTACAAATGACTTTCGAACGATCATATTTGGTACACTTACTTATATTTCAATGATATAATATTCAGTTATAAAATGGGCGTACCACGCCTACTATTTATTGTATCTCCTATACAAAATCACTTTTGCGACCAGCTTAATGTCATTAAATTCTGCATTAAAAATGACTATCAGACAGCCATATTTAACATGTTGATTTATATTTTAATATTTATGTATTTTATTTTAAAATGGGCATGCCACGCCTACTATTTATTATACCTCCCATATAAAATCACTTTTGCTACCAACTTAGTGTCACTATATTCTGAATTAAAAATTACTATCAATCGGTCATATATAACATGCTGATTTATATTTTAATAATTATGTATTTGATTGAAAAATGAGCGTACCACACCTACTATTTCTATTACTCACCATACAAAATCACTTTACGACCCATTTAATGTCGTTAGATTTTACTTAAAAAATTGTTATAAAACAACCAAATTTGGTGCGAGAGTTTAAATTTCACTACTTAAATGTCTAATAGAAGAATATCCGAACTACGCGCACTATTTAATATATCTGTCAAACAAAATCACCACAAACACAATAATTCACCTACTTAATATTGTCGATATTTCTTCTTCAAAATGATTGTAGACATATATTTGAAATATTTCCCATTAAATCTATATAAAATAGGCGTGATTCGCCCACATACAGATTTCTTTTCTAAATATTTGCGTTATATAATGCATATAATCGGTCTACGAGTACATCTACTAAATCTTTCGAACTTGTTTTTCTGTCTTTTTCATAGCATAACACTACTGTATATCATTTTTTATATTGTGACGCTAAAACAAACATGCAAATAGGTGCATGTATGCGTAAATTAATCTTCAACCAAGTATTGCCCTCTCTCCTGTCGTACATAATCTTTGCCATTTACATGTGGAGGTACTAGTACGATGAGGCTCACTATACGAGACGAGAAACTACAAATGATGTTGAACCGCTCTAGGAGGAAAAACACAATTCAAGGAGAAAAGAATTTAAGAAGATTTACGCTAAACATAGAATAATCCCTGTTAATGGATGAGAGATACACACATATACATACACGAAGAAGAGTACGCACGAGATATGGTACTCGTAGTAGCATAGAATTGCCCATCATAGGTGCCTACTTGAAAGGGGGATCTAACCTCAAATTAAACTCAAACCAAGAATACCTACTCAAAGCAGCAGTGTATTAAGTATTTATTTTCGCAAAAAAAATATATAATAAGTAGACCTTGCCATCTCAAAATGCTGTTGTGCTGTGATTATTTGTTTATTATAATTTTTATAGACATACGTTCTTGAATGTATGAAACGCGTGTGTGTGTGTGCTTACACTTATTGGAACATACCAATACATGAACGTGTAAATACAATATATACTCAGGTTACTGATAAGTCTCGCCTAACACAGTGTATCTTGGTATATACAACATGTATCACAACACATCGGCATATACATGTTGCTGGGTACATACGTGCTGGTGTTCGTCACTCTGGTGTGCTTATACATATATATATAACTGTATGTTTGACATTTAATCGTTGAAAATTTGCTGTAAACAAATTTAATGTCTTCAATTTTATTGCAATGTGCTTGCAAGGATTATGCGAACGCGACCGTATCAACATTTGTGATCAGCAACCAATAGAAGTGCGAGCAATGATGATACAGCAACATTGTGTGTATGTCTGCGGATGTGTGAACAGGTGAGAAATTGTTAAAATTGCAATATAGTAGCAATAGCATTAGTATTAGTAGTGTTTGGTGGGTGGTGATAGGGTACATGAACATCAACCGTGATGGTAATAATGACACTAAGAAGGAAACGATATAGAAGAAGAACATTAGAGAAATAGTAAACAAGCAATAAGAAACTAACAATTTAGATGGCGGAATAGCAATGGCAACAAAGTGAAAATCACAAAGTCAATAGGTATCACGTTCACACTTTGTTTAAAGGATCATAATCATAATCATCATCATAATAATATGACTACTAGTATGAGCAACAATAATAATAAAGGCATTTGTTTGAGTTTAATGGCATGGAATACTGTATTTGCTATATAGATGATGCAAGTTTATTGAGTGTATAGATATTATGTGTGGATGTGTGTGTGTGTGTGTGTGTGTGTGTGTGTGAAAGTAAATAAAATAAATTAGAAAATCATTGTATGCATGTGAATTTATATTTTTATTATAAACGTATACTTACTTCTATACACAAACGCATACGAGTATGTGAACGTATGAGTACAAAATAATAATAATTTAATATAATATAATCTACTCAATAACTTTATACATATTTGACAATAGCAAAGAATGGAAGTATGTAGAAGATATCATATATTATTACATTATAAAGGAATGCAGTTAAGAATGTGATTTATTATTCATTTAAATTAAGCTTCTTTAACGATGTTTTATGATAATGTACAAGTGTAGCTTTTCGCAGCTAATGCATGAAATGAGCTGTAAATAGTATTAGTAAAAGGAATTAAATATATTAAATATTAAATATTTCTTTTGCAACAGCAAATAAATAATAGATAATAATAAAATATTATTAATCAAAATATATTTCAACAAATCCTGAAGGTTGTCTCATAAGTCAGCAATTTTATAGCATTTTTGTGATAATTATGTCGAAATTAATGAGAATTACGACTTCTTATGGCATAAATATATTCCATTTCCGAACAGGACTCCATTCAGACAACTCCTTCTTATGGAAAGTAAATGTTTTCTTGGACAAATTTTACTCCAATTTAAAGATTTCACTTAATTAATAGCTTCTTAATAAACAAATGTGCCAAACTTCAAGAAATAACTCGAAAACTAAACAAGATATAGCAAAATAATCAACATTTTTGAAATAACATTATCCAAATTAATGTAAAATGATACCCTACATTACTAAAATCGGTTAATTCTAAAGAAACGGGCTTGTCCAAGCCTTTTATTTGTATGGCAGGTAGGCGTGTCCTTAGTTGGATCGCCATCGTTTGCTTGTGGAATTGTATGGGGAATGTAAGGAGTCGGTCGGTTACTAATTTACAAAGACGATTACTAATTCACAAGGTCGATTGTCAACTCACAGGGCCGGTTTTCAATTCACAGGGCCGGTTTTCAATTCACAGGGCCGGTTGTTAATTCACAAATACGGTTACTAATTCACAAGGTCGGTTTTCTATTCACAGGGCCGGTTGTTAATTCACAGGGCCGGTTGTTAATTCACAGGGCCGGTTTTCAATTCACAGGGCCGGTTACTAATCCACAGAGCCCGTTTTCAACTCACAGGGCCGGTTTTCAATTCACAGGGCCGGTTACTAATCCACAGAGCCGGTTTTCAACTCACAGGGCCGGTTTTTAATTCACAAGGGCGGTTTTCAATTCACAGGGCCGGTTTTCAATTCACGGGGCCGGTTGTCAAATCACAGGTCCGGTTGCTAATCCACAGGGCCGGTTTTCACATCACATGGCCGGTTGTCAATTCACAGGGTCGGTTTTCAATTCACAGGGCCGGTTTTTAATTCACAGAGCAGATTTTCAATTCACAGGACCGGTTACTAATTCACACGGTCGGTTGTCAATTCACAGGGCCGGTTGTTAATTCACAGGGCCGGTTTTCAATTCACATGGCCGGTTACTAATCCACAGGGCCACAGAAAAATGCCTGATCATCCTTAGCGGGCCGACTCTAAGTAACACCTCTTTGGAAAGAATCAGTAAATAGACAACCCAGGTTGGTCTATGTATTCAATATACAGATTGATTGAGAAAAGGATCCCAACATATTACAGTAGGCTACACAATATTATTTGGAATGTTTATATATAAAACTAACTACAATTTTTGCACTAATTTTGTTTTCAATCGATTTATGATGTTATTTTATTTCAATTGGAATTTCTAGTGGACTTTAATGAGTTATGCAATAAGTTTTTAGGCTTTTTTCGTGATTTCCAAATGTATTGAATTTTAGTTTATTGCCTATTTTCATATCAGCAGATTTACCATTATTTAT
The DNA here is from genome assembly GCA_963854835.1 of Megamerina dolium. Classification (NCBI taxonomy): domain Eukaryota; kingdom Metazoa; phylum Arthropoda; class Insecta; order Diptera; family Megamerinidae; genus Megamerina; species Megamerina dolium. The sequence goes on from OY978528.1 coordinate 11,598,489, forward strand.
TACCCTAAAAGTATGCTATACATTTTTTTACCACAATAAAAAATTTATCAAAATGATTACGATAATTTTTGACATGGCATTTTTTTTTTTTTTTTTACAATCTACTTACATTTACAAATATAATATATATATATATATATATATATATATATATATATATATATATATATATATATATATATATGAGTAGCAGTAGCAGCTATATATGTAGTAAATTTAACACCAATATTGAAACGACTACTCATTATAGTGGTAATAAATTGTTGAAAGAGGAAAAATGTAAATTGTTAAAAATAATTTGCAATGTAATCAGAGAGAAAACCTTTATTTAAAAATCACTTTTGTCATTAATAATTCATTTGCATAGCTTACACGCCCGGTTGGTCACCTGCCCTGCAATATAACTATGAAGGTGTGCGACATAGTTTAGTGGAGCAATATACAAAAAAAAAAAAAAAATGTAAAACATTAATATTAACGTATGATATAAAAAACCGAAAGGACAAAGGGAAGGATTGGTTTGGCTAAGCAGTTGACCATACTACTCAAACACACAAGAGCACTTTAAATATTGCAACATTTATGACAATTTGTGGTGTTGCAATGTCGGATGTCGGAACAGTTGGGTGGGACAATTGTTGGCGGTGCATGTGACATGACTTTAATGGCTGGCAATTATATGTTTTGTAAACGACAACGACAACGACAAGAGCGGCCGGGTACAAAAATGTGTCGTATAGCAAATGCAGTGTGCCGTATGTCATTTTCAATTGCAACTGACATGCAATGTGACGAAGAACACAATATAAAGAAAGAAAAACCATCCAAAATGACTCTAAAAGCATGAAATTCGAATAAAAAGTTTACTCATAATGGCTATTGCCTTTTCCAACAATCCCACCTGTTATGTTGATATATCGCGTGTGAATCTGATTCCCCCAAGCTGTGTGCTGTGGCATATTTACCACAACCATTCACACAAAATTCCAACATCATTGTAGCCATCATGTGCTAATATTTTCTTCAAGTACTACCTACTGAATTATTGTACATTATATACTCGTGCATGTATACAAGTCTAACAATTCAAGTGCACTCAGTATTGAAGAAAATAAAAATTCACAAGCAGGAAGGTCCTTCAATACGACTTAACAGCTATTAGTTAGTAACCAGTTTAAGAATGTATATTCGTGTTCAATTCCATTTTTTGTAAATGAACAGAAAGCATGAGAGATGTGGAAAATGCAACAATTGATTTAGTTTTTGTTAATTAATGCAGCAGTTACATTTATGTGAGTCATTACAACTCCGTAAGTGGTTATCGTGTTAACAGTAATCACAGTGGTTGGTTGGTTGGTTCGTTGGTTAGTTGTTGTAAAAAATATATTGCACATAATGTCGATGTATTTCTCAATAATTACTCATTGATTAAGCATGCATAACAAGGCAGTAAAAGTAGAAGAATAAGAAGGAAATGGTGTTGCAATAAAAATGTTCAAGGTTGAGTGGATGAGTGTTGTTGTTGAAATTTAACACATTTTTTTCCCTCAATCATTTTGTATCATAAAATCATTACTTTTGATTTCTCTCTCTCTGAATTCATTAAAAATTTTTAATCTTCCTGGTTGTCTGAAAAAATGGAATATGATGTTGCCACGAGTTCCTCGCTTCCTAACAGATCTCTATAATGCATAGAACTCCGGCTGAAAAGTGGAGTCAGTAATTAATATTTCAATTTGTTTTTAGAAAGAAATCATCACTCCAGCATGGTCAACTTTCATTTCGAAAGTATCAGTTTTTCACCAGGCATTGTAACCACTGAAGTCGTCTACAAAGTGCTAACGAAAGACTAGTTTTCTGAAAAATTCCGATTTTTTAACAGAAATTTCAGTCAAAATAAATGAATAAATATCGGCATATTTCAGAAGCAAAAAATAATACAACAAGCAAAGCTACGATTTGGCACTATTGGGATTTTTCTTCTTCTTCTTTTTTGTGAGATGTAAGTCACGCATTCGGATGACAATACAGATATGATTTAGCCACTTAAACACCCGTTTGGAGGTGCTTGAGCTCTCGTGGGGCTCATTTCTAGCTTACAGAGAGGGGAACCCCGAGTTGTTACGCAATCAGATATCGTTCACCTTAATAACATAAAATAATTGAACATGCCTACCAAAATATTGGCATAGTTCGTCGATGCCACTCTCCTTGCCAAAACTGGTTTAGTCTCGAATTAAAACCAAAACCAATAAATGAGACCAATAAAATTGTTAGTCTAGTTCATTTGCTTCGACGGCAGGAGTGAGAATTATAAGGGCCTCTACAACTGCTACAGTTCGGAAGCCATCGGGAGAGCAAAAGTTGTTCCTATTTTCTCTCTTACAGGGTCGGAAACGTAATCCTCGGTTTCAAGAGATCTACATCGAGAAGTAATTCCAGTTGCACCAGAATACCGATATTCAAAGGCAACGTAAAGAAGGGAAAGAAGACAAGTTTTGCTATGCTATGCACATGAAAAAATAATCTTGATACTTGATAGCCTACTCTCGTGGGACTGCATCTTCGGAAAGCCCTCGTCGACAGAAGTGAAAACCGTGGAAACTAACTAAACCAATAGTTGAATATCCAAGTTATCCGACAATAAGATGACCATAGATGCACGAAACCACGAATTAGAAATTACGAAACACGTAATTAGAAATTGAGGCTCAGCCATTGGTTGACCGATGCCGTGCTAAATGACGGCAAAGGCCAAAAATAAGGTTCTTGTGCCTGTCTTAAGCAAATTTGTTTTTTTGAGTCCATAAAAAATAATAAATATGTGTCACTTAAAGCCCCAAAGGGCTCATTCCATTACTTCTCTTCCATTACTGTTGTGCGTGTTAAATTTTTGGACAGTATTAGTACCGGCTACTTATTTTAGCCGGTTCCGAAAGGCAGAATCCTTGTGACATCACTTTTTCTGAGCTTTGTCACAGAGTTCTTTTAGAAGCTTTTTCATGGCAAGTTGTTACTGTCGGAAGAATTGCCAATTGCTTGCTTTTGGGTCCATACCGCAGTAAATAATGGGACTCCACAGGCAATCACTCGATTCGCGCTCTATGACGCATCCCTCACAAAAGACCATTTTCTTGGCTTCTCAATACAAGGGCAGCTTGAGTATCTTCTTCAGATGGAAACAAATCATGCTACTTAGCATATCACATATGAAAAAGGTAGATCTAGCAAACAGAGCACATTACGCAGAGCCCATAGAAAGGAAAATAAGATAATAGACAATTATCTCTGTATCAACTCTACATATTCTCGAAACAGGATTAGGGTCTTCAGCATAAAAGCAGAGCGAATTAGATGTATAGGCCATGTTATACGAATGCCAGCTGAAGAAATCCAGAAGAAAGTGTTTGTACTTTGTCTGATTGATGGAAGAAAGAGGAGCTGGCAAAGAAAGAGATGGCTTGACGATGTAGAAGCAGACCTGAATACGATGAATGTTCGAAATTGGAGAGAGAAAGCGAGGAAGAGAACAAACTGGAGAAGAGTTGTTGGTAAGGCTATGGTCCACCCTGGATTGTGAAGCTAAGAGAGAGAGAGAGTGAGAGAGAGAGATATGCTCTTGTGGTAAGAGGCGCAGGTCTAGTCTTGTTGGCGCAACAGAATCTCTTTCGATTTTTTCCAAAGTTTTATGGATCAAAAATGCATCAAAATAGACTTCATATGCAGTGCAAAGAGATGGTTTTAGTGCAGAAAAGTATCACCTTAGCACAATATGGTTCCATCTATTCGTAAAATACGATAGAAAATGTGAACCATATTTTGTTTGACAGAATTGGCTACTACCAAGGCAACCTCTTTAACCATCTGGTTGAAGTTTTGTTCTAGAATTAATGGAAATGCTAATATAATTTTTAAAATAATTGTATGGCTTTTGGATCTAGGTGCTTGAGTGAAATGTCTCCCACTGAGTTCTTCAACCTATCCGTTACTAATATTAAACTTTAATTTTATGACAATTTGCTCTTGAAATTTAAATATTTTATGCACTGTCACATACACTCTTCTCTGAGATCATCTATGCCATTTATTTGCACATAAAACTTCACATTTTGATTATGGAGCGCCTAAAAATATGTGCTACATATTTTTTACATTTCAACATGGTGTAATTTAAATTGTTACAAATTGTCACAAATTTGATTTAGTAACAATTTATTATAATATGCTTGATATCTGGTTAACAAAACAATAAATTAACAGTGTCACATATGCCATTCTAAATATATATATACACACACACACACATTTACCACAAATATTCGATAAATATCAACAAGCAAACAAAAAAAATATAAACATGCATATGAATATAAATATGTAAATAGAATAAATGGATAAAATCCAATCGAGAATTTTAAGCTAACAATTCAGCGTTGTTGTTTTTTTTTTTTTTTGCATTTACCCATTATTAGGCGTAAACCACAAACACATTTACAAAAGGATGATAGTCAACAAGCCAGTAAAACACCAAACCAATCAGCTAAGAACAAACCACTAAAATAATCAACAAACACACGCACAATAAACGAAACGAAGAAGAAGAAAACGAAGAACAACGTAAACTCTAATACCACAATGATGGTAGTACTAATAATAATAATAACAATAATGTTATACTGTGTATATGTGTGTGGACAAACATATTTTTCATATTTTAAAAGTTTAATCTTCTCCATTCGATCGCAAGGATGAAGATTTGAGAGACTTGATCTCCATTTTTTTTGTTTGTTTTTTTTTTTTCATTTAACCAATGTCATACATGGTACATTTATTTCCAACACAGATATAATCTATTACGAAAAATGTATATTGTACGTATGCCTAAAAATATGCTAACTACACACACAAACGAACAGAATAAGGCATAACAACAATCAGCGTAAGAGTATTGGGTTGCTGTAAAGTAATAAAAAATGAACCGACAAAAAAATATATATATATATTTGACAGCGCAAAAGATGCTTTCAATTTAAATAGAATGTCACAAAGAAGAGAGTATACATAGACGTATACACATTGATATACACACACACATACACACACAGCCTCAAACAAACGCCCACATCATAGGAGGGAAGCATATTTGTTATGAGTACACCCAGTAACAAGAGGCAAACACATGTAAATCGGTTATATATAGAATATGTAAAAGAAGATCATAGGAGTCACAGAAAAATATACACACACACACACACACAAACTCATATATATGTATATAGGTATATAGTCACATATTCATACATAATCATGTATACGATTTTGTTTTTTTTTTTTTGTACAATAAACTAATTTATTACTTTAATTCGCTTGCTATTTTTGCGCCCTGTACATGACAATACATAGAATGAGTGGCAATGTGATTGTAAGAGAAACATCGATAAGTTTCGAGACTCATGCAAGATTATTACTTATACATAAATATGCTAGAACTATCCAGCACCTTGGCACTCGAAGAAGTCCACAAATATTATGAATTGTTACAATTTTAAGCAAAAGAGGAATGATAATTTCTAGCGAAGACTCCAACCCAATGCTGTGAGCTGACTAAAACCTCATCGATATCATATTCTATGAATAAATTTATTAATTCCCCAGGGGATTTGAAATTTTTATAATAGACACTTTTGAAAGTCCGCGGTATTAATGCAAATTGAAATTATATTCCGAAGCCTTGAGCACGATTAACCCTATTGTTTACTACGAATGACTACAAGTTATGGACAACTACGACAATTTGCCTTTATAAGAGGACCCATGACCATATCTCTCTAATTTCGAAAAACAATTATCTTCCATTTCGTCCTGTAGTCTCGTGAACTTTTCTAATAATCTTCATATATAAGGTCTAGTAAAAAGTAATCCATTATTTTTGCATTAAATTGAAGGTTTTATTTAGCATAATTTGAATGATCCGATTTAGGTCAAATATGCGCCGTTCTTTTCGATAACTTGTTGCCATTTTGAAGGTAATTTCATGCCAATGCCACTCTCATAGAAACCCTCGTCCCTATTGGCAAAAAACTGAGACAGTCGATTTTCACAAGCTTCTCTTGAGGCGGTGAATTTTTCACCAGCAAAATTATTCGCCATAGACAGGAACAAGTAGTAATCACTTGGTGCCAGGTCTGGGCTATAAGGTGGATGCATAAGAACCTCTCCACCAAGCTCTCGGAACTTCTGGCGAGTCACTATTGATGTGTGTGTTGGCATGGCGTTGTCCTGATGGAACACAATTCCTCTCCTATTGGCCAAAGCTGGCCGCTTGGGGGTGATTGCTTCCATCAGAAGGTCCAATTGTTGACGGTACAGCTTTGAATTAAGAGTTTGGCCATAGGGGAGCAGCCCATAATAGATGATTCCCTGGCAATCCCACCAAACAGATAGCAAAACCTTCCCGACCGTCACTCCTGGCTAGGCGACCGTTTGCGCGGGCTCAAAGCGATTCGACCACGATCGTTTTCGCTTGACGTTGTTGCAAGCGACCCACTTTTCATCCCCAGTAACCATCCGCTTTAGAAATGGATCGATTTTGTTGCGATTCAGCAGCGATTCGCAGATGGAAATTCGGTCCATAATGTTTTTTTGTGTTAACTCATGTGGCACCCATACATCGAGCTTCTTTTTGTATCCAGCCCTATTTAAATGGTTCCAAACGATTTTTTGTGCAATGTTTAGCTCCTGAGCAATAGAAATAGTGCTTACATGACGGTCTCGGACTCGACGATTTCCATTATTTGATCGATATTTTCGACAATTGACCTTCCAGAGCGTGGTGCATCTTTGACATCAAAATTACCGGAACGGAATCGACGAAACCAAAATTCCATGTGATTGGCTGTTACAGTATCAGGACCATAAACACTATTCACATTTTCAGCCAACTGGCATGCGCTTTCGCCTTTATCAAAGAAAAACTGTAAAATATGGCGTACCTTCTCTTTACTGGTGTCCATCTTTGACGCGTGCTCAAACAATACTGAGTCGAGCAATCACAAAACTGCCTGAAAAGTTTATTTAGTACGAAATCCTATCTTTGTAACGCCATCTAGCATAAACCGATCGTACTTATACAACGCGAGATAGAGATTACTAAAGCCATCTATTGGAAAAATAATGGATTACTTTTTACTACACCCTACACCCTACTACACCACATTTTTTTTTGAATTAAACAAAAATCTTTCAGCTTCCGTCTTTTATTTATTAGACTTTGACTTTGACTTTACTTTTTTCTTACTATGCTATTCAATTCATTTCACACCAAAAATCAGAAAAGCCAAAAAAAAAAAAAACAAGAAAAGAAACAACTGAAATGAAGTGAAAGCATATGAGTGTGAATGGAAAATGGAAAAACAACAACAAAATGAACAAGGCAATGTTGCTTGAACTTCGCTTTGCCAAAATACTCATACATACATACATCCACACATAGCACTGAATAGACAAAAATCAAATTATGTTGCTCACCATACTGTACTGTACTGTTCGTGTCGTAAATCGCTTTCGAAAGTGTCTATTGGTTTTTGAACGAACTGCTGCTCCCTCTACTACATATGTATGTATTTTTGCTACTGCTATAATGGCAGCCTTAGTACCACACAAACAAGACTCTTATTGCCGCGCATCATCTATTGAAATATGGAAATGGAAAATCTGAATGTGTAATATGAGTATTGTATCGTATAGCTGGTATATAGTTGCTACATACATTTACATATGCGTTTGAATTGTAGTATTATGTATGGAACAAGATTTATAGCATACTTTTTGGCATGTTTTAGAAATGAAGTTTGTTTGATGGAGGAAAAACGAATCGAAAGAATCGAAAAACGACAAAGGAAAAGTGCAAATCAACACAGAAAAAAAGTGGCGCTTGAAAATTGTTACTATTTACTATTATTACTGCTACTCTATGAGATTTAATATTTGTAAAAGAGAAGAGTAAATACCGATTGAAATATTTTCCACATGGATTATTATTAGATAGTTTATTGTAGTGAAATAGCATCATCATCATCAAATAAGATAACGTTTTATTTTATTTTTTCTTACTTTCTTTTGTTCTTTTGTCGATGGCTTTACTGTTGAGTATGCCTTTGTAGGAAATATCATTTTAATTTGATTGTAAATTATCTGCTATATGGGATGAAGCGTTCGAAGCTTCGTAAGTTTTTTATTTCTTCTTACCAACTAATGTGATATATCAACTATGTTTATTTGATTTCGGCATTAGAATTTGCATGAATTTTGCAATTTTTGAATATGCTTCCTATTCATTAATATAAATTTTTACAATTTTTTATAATCTATATGAGGTGAAATACATTTTCATTATTATTAAATACTGAATTTTAAAATCTTTTTCACTGCTTGTGATATTCATAAGGGCTTCCTTTTCAAAAATATTGTTTCACCTCATGTTACTATTGTATGATATCACAAAAATTAGTTACCATCTTGATTTGAAAATGTAGCTATTTGCTTATGCAAACCATAAAAAGTCCACCTAAATGAGAAGAACTAGTCGAAAGAACTACAACACATAAATATGATTTTTTTGATAAACTTATTCAATCATCTGCATTAAAAGATGACTATTTTTTTATTATACAGCCTCACGAAAAAATGTCCTTGTCCAGCAGACGAGATAATCATTTATAAACTAATTTGAGAAAGCTGAATTTTTTTGGTATCTATTTAAAATTGAAAGAATAGAAATTTTGTATGAAAGTCTGTCTCAGAGGGTAGGTATCTACGCCTCCCTTACAAGTACAAAGATTTAGCAGTGTTTATCGTGAGCACCTGCCCGTATGGCCTTATCTCACGACGCACAAAGCGTAATGTATCAAATTGAAGCGTTGATAAGCGTCCCGCAGGATTGGGAAATCAGAAACCAACCACCAGGTTCCTACGGTACCAATTGGAGTACGTTTAATGGACGAACTACCCTCCTTGGTGGGGATCGAGGCCTACTTAAAACCTCTTCTGATTTAAAGGGTCAGCACCCTGGTTGTAATGCAACTCCATATCGAGTAATCCACGCCTTTTAACGTGGAATACTCTACCCGCATGTTCTTTGGGTTACCACAACCACCACGAAAACCTCCCCGAAGGGACGGCTCCGACGATCAGGTTGAAGAGATTCCAATTTGATCACCCGTGGTATCAAATTTAAAGTCTTTTGGTAAGACCTCGTAGTCGAAGCTACTACCAGTTTCAGCCCCATTCGGCTCCGGACTGGTGGCCGGGATCCCTTACAATTACAGATAGAGACTAAGTACGTTCAGAAAAATTGTTGAGTAGTAAAAAATAACAGCGGTGGGTTAGGCATTTTGCCCAATTGGAGGCAATTCATGATGTTAATTTTGTATGAGAGCTCTTCGAAGAAGTAGAATTACAGGATAAGTGAGTTTACAAATAATGTTGAGAAGAAAAAATTAGTGAGACTCATTCAAGCGAAATCGCCCCTAGATCGGTCTATTTTCAGAAACGTTTGAGTTTGTTTATTTTTATCGTTGGGGGGATGTTGCACCGCGTGGAGCTAGAGTGTGTCTCTTATTGGTGCTACTTCACAGAATCTAAATTCATTCTCGGGTATGATGAAATCTCCCAGATATTTCCTTCGCTTGGGCATCAGTGCGAAACAAATTCCTATCACATGTTGTGCGGTCTCGTCGTCTTCCCTGCAGAACTTGCAGAGAGCATCAGAGAAAATTCCCAGTTTTTTTTAGGTGATAATTCAACCTACAATGTCCTATTAATAATTCCGTAATGATTCTGAAGTTGTTCTTCGTTAGATTCATACAGTCCTCGTAGCGTTTTAGGTTGTATATCCCTAGCGCAAGTTTGGAGTGTGTTAACACCGGTAAGTTTTCGCAGTATAAGCCTCTTTGTCTATCCTCTTCTGCCCAGAGATGTCCCGGGAGATGTTACCGGATCCTAATCCAAATGGATCCAAAATGGTTCGGACCCTACATATGGAGTTGATGCTTCTTTCCTGCCAAGCTTATCTGCCATTTCGTTTCCATTGATCCCTTCATGCCCCGGAATTCATAGAATCCACACGTGATTGAGTTGGCCCAGGATGTTCAGCTTGATTTAATTTTATATGGAATCCTCCCCAAAAGTAATTTTAGAAACAATGTTAGGAGAACAAATTTATTGGGCTGGCAAACATATATTTTAACTCTTTCGGAGCAATGGTGACATAATGGCTGCGAAATTTACACAAAAGGTCAATTTTGAAATGAAGCCTCTCGAAGGGGTTAAGATTGAGGGTATTTTCAGAAAAAACTTTGAGAAAAACAAATTTTGAGAAAGCAAAGATACTTTACCCCCTAGAAAGGGTTCTCGGGCAAGTATGGGGATATTGGTCAAGTTTGCAAGAACTCCTAAGCTAATACTGCATGATAATGCAGCTAATAATATGAGGATAAATTTGGCATTATCCTAGCATATTTTTCGGTGGGTTGTTCTAACCGTCCAAATTCATTGACTTTTGTACTACGAAACGATTCAATGTGATCATAGAATTGCTTTACTCAGTTAAGGAAGCGCAACAAGCAACTAATCTGCCAGTGTTTACCATGCAATTTGGAGATACTTGGTAAGGATATGGGAAATCATATATATTGCAATAACTCCACTTAAAGCGTATTTCAATGGTCTGCTGTATAATTAAAAGTCTGCCGCCGAAAGTTTCACATTTATTACAATCAGAAGAATCACTGTATTTCAAGACTACAAGACGGATGCTTGACTTTCACGCTAAATATATTTTTGTGTGAAGTATTTAAATTAAATGTCCTGTAAAAGTTTTCTTATTTAATGACACATAGAATTTCATTCAAACTAATCAACAAATTTTTGTGAAATGCACCAAAAAAAAAAATATAAAAAAAGTTTTTTATTAAATACTTTTAGCTTTTTAGTTTTATTTCTTGTTTTCTTTTTTTTTTTTTTTTCACTATGCATAAACTCCATTCAAGGTATTTTTTTTAATACAATTTTTTTTTTTTGGTTTTTTTTTTATGGGAAAAATACAAAATTCAAACAATGAAAATCTACTCTACGAAGCATTAACTTTTGCAAAACCGCGCGTACTCCTTCGTTAATTGAAAACAAGCGGAAGTGATGGATAGAGTTTCAAAAGCATAAGAAATAGCAAAAAAAAAAACAATAGAATATTTTTTAATAAAATATATATATAGAGAAATGGTAATAAAATGAAAAACTATAAAATATATATACGATGCGATAGTAAATACCACCAATATAAGTAAAGAGCAATACAATGTATCACTGCTTTTCAAGTACAACTCATTCATGCAAATTCATTAACTTTGAAAAGCTTATACATATACCAGTAACAAATAAACAAATAAACAAACACAAATAAGGGGAAAATGAAAAATTCCACAATTTCAACAACAACAACAAAAATAGAAAATTATTGTGACTTTCTGGCAAAAACAAGAGAACTAACGAAACATGAGGAAATAGTAGAGCAAAAAAAAAATTAAAAAAAATAGCAAACCAAAAATAGCAAAGAGAAATGCTATTGCAAGCATATATGTAGTAGTAAAGTGGTTTTAAAGCAGTAGCAAAAGCCAACAGCAGACAATTGCATTTTTTTCCGCCATTTTGTATAACATTTTTCCACATTTTTAAGTTTTCAAATATCATCCTCTTGAAACAAACAAAAAAATTTCATAGAAAACAAAGAAAATAAAACACAAAAAGGCTACACGAAACTACTACTTTAACCAAAATTCTAAGAAGTAGCAACAGAAAAGGCACTCAATTAAAATAATGAGAGAGAGAGAGAGAGAGAGAGAGAAAAAAATAACAAAATACTAAAAATAAGCTAAATATATTTGAAATCATATAAATTTCCCTTTTTTTTTTCTTCATATTCTTTCAATTGTAATAACTTTAATGCAACCAGTTTTAGCTAACCACAACCATACCTCTTTGGCTTTGAGATGGCTCGCCATATTATGAAAATACTTGAATGGCTCTACTAGCTAACTGAAGCAAATATTCAGCCATAAGCAGACGTCTGCCAGTCTTGGCTGCGGTTTTGCATTCATAAAATGGCAAGAAATTGAAAACAATTTTGTGCTCGACTGCTTTTGCACCTAACCATCGGTCGGTCGGTCGTTCGCACAGTTGTGGTTGCCAATTACAAACCAAAATAACCGGAATCAAATATAACCGCTCTCAAGTACAGAATTTAGACTGAATGTTCGCTTCAAATCTTAAGCATATACCGCACTCAAGTAGAGAATTTCGACTGAATGTTCGTTTAAAATCTTAAACATATACTTACCGACCAGCCACTTGAAAGGTAAGGTAAAATTAACAAAATGTTCAACTTTAATTAATTAAACGACAATTTGTAAATACAATAGACCAAAATAAAATTGTCTTTCATTAGACATGCATTCATACAGTTTCTCCACCTCTAGCAAAATTTTCAATTCATCCAAAAGTTTAATTGAATTATCCTAAATAAATAATAAAATTAAATTTGAACAGCATTAATTTAAAATAAAATTTAAATCAAAACTAATACTTCCTGTTATATATTTTCATATTTCCGATTTGTTTGCTTGTTATTTTTTGCTGCTGATTTTTTATTTATCCTTTTTTTCCAAAATTTAAATTTATTCATACGAGGTCGGTCCCAGAACTACCCGACCTAACATATAGATGGCGGCAGTAGTTTGAAAAATATTACTTTGGTGAAAAGTGGCAATAAAACAAATGTTTTAAATTTCAAAGCGCCACGTTGGTTAGTATTTCTTTTTGTTTTTTGAGCCATCGAAAGTTAACGGCCTCAGTAAATTTGTAAACATGCAAAAAATTGGTCACCATTATGTAATTCTATACTTTCACTTGCAAAGGTCTCAGTCTAACGAATATTAAAGCCGAACTCTAGATTCTACTCTGGGGGAGTCTGCACCTTCACTTATCCATAAATATTGGATGGCAGAGTTTAAACGAGGTCGTACGAGCTGCCAAAGCGAACATCGTAGTGGTCAACCAATTGAGATGGCCACACCAGAAATGGTTAAGAAAATTCACAAAATGGTATTGGATGATGGCCAGCTGAAGGTGCGTGAGCTACGTGGAATTACAGGCATTTCAAAAAGTGCTATACATCGTATGTTGACCAAAAATTTGAAGACGAAAAATCTGTGTGCAAGATGGGTACCGCGCGTTTGCTCACAATAGAACAAAAACACCGCCGTGAAGATGTTTCTATGGAATGTTTGGCGATGTTTCACAGTAATAAAATCGAGTTTTAGCGTCGATTTGTAACCATGGATGAGACATGGGTCCATCACTTCACAGCTGAGACAAAGGAGCAGTCAAAACATTGGACTGAATGGGGAGAATCGTGTCCCAGGAAGGCGAAGACAGTTCCATATTATGCTAATTTGTTGCAGCGTTTAAGTGATGAAATTAATGAAAAAAGACCGCATTTGGCGAAAAATAAAGTGTTGTTTCATCAAGACAATGCACCACATAGTACATCCGCTATTGCGATGGCCAAAATCAATGAGTTCAAGCTCAAATTGCTTCAGCACGCACCTTATTCGCCAGATTTAGTTTCTTCGCATTATTCAAAATTTGAAAAAATGGTTTGGTGGTAGAAGATTTGCAAACAATGAAAAGCTGGAGTCTACCGTAGATGGCTATTTTAATGAGCTAGACAATACATACTATAAACAAGGTATCGAAGCTATAGAATATAGCTGGGAAAAGTGTATAGAGTTAAAAGGAGATTATGTTGAGAAATAAAAAATAATTTTCGCAAATTTGTTGTGGTTTCTTTGTTAGGTCGGGTAGTTCTGGGACCGCCCCCGTATATTGCCAAAAAAATAATAAAATCGGATTACTCTGGTTACCATAACAAATCATGATATATAGATCTCCGACATATAAAATGTGAAAATTAGGTCTACATTTTTGATATTGAATCTTCTGCCTGAATGGAGTTAATCAAAATTTAGGTATAATAATGAATAAATGCCCACATTCAGAAATTATGGAAAAAATGCTTAGAAAATATCATATACCGCAGCCATAATTGAAATGTCATAATAATATATGTACACAAATATTTTTTTGTTATTCACGCATTTACGAAAAAATGCTAGTAAATATAAAAAAAAAAAATATCCATTAACACGATATAAATTCATTAGAGAGCATCGCATGCATTATTTGATATGCAAATTTAGGTGAGAGAATATTTGTACATTGTTAAATATTCATACGAATAAATGCAGTCATTTGATTGCAGCGAATGCTTCTAGTAGCGATTCCGCCTAAAAGACCACTTTAGAAAAATATAAATTTTTTTTTATTCATTATTTATTCAATTTAAATGCCATAAATGAGTAAAGCTTTGAAAAAAAAAAAAAATTGCATCATAAATTAACAATATTAAATTCAATTATAACCAGTTATATCATATAAGAGAAAAATGGAAAACTCAATAAAATAAATTGTGAAATATTTCTTCCCATTGCTATCCTTACAATTTCCCCACTATATTCCCTGCATTGCCCAAGGAAATGTCATGTTTGGTCACGTTGCTCATACACAGACAGTGTATGTCATATATCTATAGAAAAATACGCTCATAATACCTAGAGAAGCCAAACGAGTTCATATGTGAATGTATATAGAATGGCACATGATTCCATTGCAAAAATTCTTTGATGATGGCAGTGATGATGATGATGATGATGATGAGTTTGTTGACTGTTTCAGAAGAAACAGCCACAAATTTCAATTGTAAATGTCAAGATCAACAACCATATGTGTATGCATGTATATACACATACACATAAAGTAACTGTATTTTATGTGCAACAATCTATGTGTATTTACATTGCGCAGAAACTTTATCAATAAAAATATGTATAATATGTTGGATATAAAAGGAAATAAATGGCATCAAACAAAAAATTAAATAAAATAAAAGAATTTACTAAAATTGCTGTCAGTAGTATTAAAAATTGCCACCGCTTATAAGAAGATGTGGAATAACAGATGGTATACTTCCTTTAAAATATGTAATTTGACAGATAGGCGGTCCCAGAACTACCCGACCTAACAATGAAAACACACCAAATTTGGGAAAATTTTTCTTTATTCCTCAACATCATCTCCTTTTAGTTCTATACACTTCTCCTAGCGATATTCTATAGCTTCGATACGCTGTTCATAGTATGTCATCTACCGCCGACTTCACCTCTTCATTGTTTGCAAATCTTCTACAGCAATTTTTTCAAATTTGAAAATAGAAAATAATCCGAAGGAGCTAAATCTTGCAAATACGGTGCGTGCTGAAGCAATTCGAGCTTTAACTCATTGATTTTGGCCATCACAATAGCGGATATGTAAACTGGTGCATTGTGTTGATGAAACAGCACTTTCTTTTTCGCCAAATTCCGCCTTTTTTCTTTAATTTCATTACTTAAACACTGCAACAAATTAGCATAATACTCGCCGCCGTTGATTGTCTTTGTTCCATTTCGGACGGATCATCAGGGAAGTGTTCATTTACTAATGCTTCTAGCGTTTCGGCAGAGGTTGTGGTCCAAATTCCATTTAGTTTTACCAGAACACTTGGAGTATGATGGGGCTTTGGATAGGATTTTCCTAAGTCTAGAGGCCTCAGAGATATCTTCTATATCACTGCAGAAGCTCCACCAAGATTTCCTTTGACATTTCCTAAGGGTGTATTTATATTTTCTGAGGGGCGATTTATAACTTACCCAATCTAAGTCTAGGTGAGAGCTTTTGGCTTGCGATTGAAGAGCTTGCCAAAAGTTCAGGATTTTACCTTGAACCGGACTGGATGGTGTCTACATGGTTTGTATTAGTTAGGGCGGAAGGTGCTTCCGTAAGGTTAGAGCTAACTAGCTCTCTAAAGCGGAACCAATTCGTCTTTTTAGGGTTTCTAAAGGCTGCTGGGTTTGGAAATTTGTAATCTATAACTAACTGTATATAACTATGATCATAGAAGGAGTGTTGATATAAGACTTTTCAGTTTTTAATGTATTCTACAATGCCTTCGGAGGGTTATGTGTAGAACTTCTTGTCTATTTCATGTTATAAAAGTGGGAATTTCACGCAAATTGGTGGAAACTGTTGCGAAAATTCATTTATCAATATATTTGATATTAAAATATTTTATATGCTTTTTCAATCTGAAGCTGATCCGCCTCATAATGGCGGTATACGAGAACTCTGAGCTGGCGGTTCTGCACAATGGCAACATCAGGGATTCATTCATCACCAACGCTGGAGTACGGCAGGGCTGCCCTCTCTCATGGCAACTTGAAGACTTGGACTTTGCCGATGACATTTGTCTCCTCTCGCATAAATTCTCCGATATGCAAGCGAAGGCCGACAGCTTAGTCGCGCTGGCATGCACCTTCGGACTATTGCGAAGACCAAAGCCATGAGGATCAATCATTCCAATAGAAGCCATGTAATGATTGACGGCTGTGCGATAGAATTCGTCGAAAGTTTCTGCTACCTCGGTTGCACGATAGCAACAGACGGTGGAGCTGAAGAGGATGCTAATTGCAGGCTAAACAAAACAAAGACAGCATTTGGCCGGCTAAAATCAGTATGGGAAAATTCCCAAATATCCAGACGCACGAAATTACGAATATTCTCCGCATGTGTGAAATCGACACTACTGTACGGAAGTGAAACATGGCTGATCTCGAGCTCCATCACGCAGAGACTTCAAGCTTTCATCAACAAGTGTTTGAGGATCATTTGTAGAATTTTCTAGCCTAACACTATTTCAAACGAGGCACTATGGCGTCTGACGAGCGAAGAGCCCATACTAATCCAGATTAAGCGTAGAAAGTGGCGTTGGATTGGCCACACGCTAAGAAAGTGGAACCCGCAAGGGAGCAGAAGCCGCGGACGGCCAAGAAACACCTGGAGAAGATCAACACTATGTATGTATGTATGTAGTTGTATGAGATATTATAATGAAAATCTTTCTTGTGAATCTTTAGATGATTTTATTTCTATAATGATTGCCTTCAAGAGCAAAATTCATAAAAAAAATCCCATTTTTTTACTTTGCTTCTACTGATCTCTTCAGCTGAAATATTGTATATTATTGTGTAAATACAAAATTGCCCGCTTCAATATTCTCAATTGTTTTTCAATGATATATTTCAAGTATCTATTGCACTCATCTTTGATTTCATTTCAGCTGGTAATAGTTTGCAACACGTAGTAAACACATAGCGCACATTTTCATATACAATACAAATGCCTTTAAGTACTACGTAGTATACTACGTACCTACATATTCATATTACGTAAAAATTATTATATACAAATATGAAATTTTGGTATAAATAATTTATTAAAAGCAAACGGCGATGAATAACAAAAAAAAAAATATTTATAAATGGCCACAAGAACAAAAATGATTTAACAAATAAAAATTCGCTCATATGGAATACACATGAACGCACACTACACAAAACACGATCAAAAACATACGTGCACATATCTACACCTACAGTGGTGCTTGCTATTCAATATATACAATATTCCAACAATGAGAATCTCGTACTCGCACACAAATTCACATTATTATTCAACAGCAAATGGCAACAAAGTAAAATCATATTTCAAACATCTGTGCCACAATTGTATGCAATATATGTGTATGAATATGTGTACGAATATTCCTACGCTCTGTTAGTCTGTTGGGAAATTAATGTTGTACATAATATACGTACGAAACAAAAAAAAAATGATTATGCGTTGAAAATCGAGAAAATACTATTTTCCAAAATTTTTGCATTTGAAGGCCATACCAAAAATAAAATTCGCGTTATTTGCAGTAATGTTATTGTTGATGTTTTTATTTTTATATTATTTTTTTTGGTTTTCTTTTTCAATTGTTTATTATTTCGTCTTTTATTTTTTATTGACATATAAAAGTTTTATTAGTAAAACACCCACCCATACATTCACATATAAACGTATACGAGTAGGTACACTTTATAAACGTTTGCAATAGCACACATACACAATTTTACTTGGTGAAAAGTTTATTTTTGTGACTTTTGTTCATGTTGCAACAGATGACGCCGTCCTATTAATAGTAGTCAGAACAACAACAACAACAACAATAGTAACGACAATGATCAGCATAGCACTATCATTGGCATGCATTGAGATTTTGCCGACAATGAAACAAAAAATGAAGGGTAAGTAAAGTGAGAAAATTATTTTTAAAATTAACATTATTATTTTTTTTTTTTTCTATTTGCTTCAAAAAAATTTTCTCAGTGATTGGTCATAAAAAATTAATTAGAAAAGAAAATTGTAGAATAGTTTATGGGATTTTCTGCACAATTTTTGAAAGTTCATTTTTATTGTAACATATATAAGCGTTCATCGATTTGAAAATGTCATAATTTACAAATTTAGCACTATTCCTATTGTTTTATCCCTAAGAGTATGCAACAATCCAGAAATATGTGAAATAGAAAATTATATCGTCAGGCTTATATCGAATTTATGTTTTGTATTACCAATAAGGATGAATGAGACAGATGTATGGAAAATTATAAATATTTTTGATCACAAGAATGCCCTTGTCTTGTTAGACCTGTCTGTATCTCTGCTATTCACACCATAACTCCAGTAATTATAACGCCATGGATCTCCGAATTGGTATATATCATTGATTTTTTGTAACAAATGAATTAGCACGTCATTGTGAAAAATCTGATGAAAAGAACTCTTACACTCTCATACAAAAGTATGTTTTCAAATATCAGTTTTCATAGTTATTGCATGAATGCATAAAGCTACCAAGCTGAAACTCGGTAGATACAATTATATATATTAAATAACAAACTTAGCTAAAAATGGATTTAATCGGATGAAAACTACACCTACCTCCCATACAAAAGTATGTTTTGTATGGGAGGTAGTAGTCTAAACATTGCAAAAAATTATTTAATCAAGCCAAAGTCATAGAAAAATTCATTAAAATTATATTAAATTCGCTTTTTTTCAAATTCCACAATCCCAAATTTACGAAATGATAATATTTGATTGAAATTAAAATAGTCCTAATTCTAATATTGCCTTGAATTACACTATACATTGTTTCGAATTAATTAAAATCACATCAAAGTGGCATCAATTCAGTATTTTTTTCTTTTGATCGCTTCACAAACAATAAACCTTTTATATTGATCGGCTAAAATTTATCAATAATACTAAACAAAATCAAAAAAAAAAAAAATAAGTCAAATTTCAATCACCACTCTTTTATTTATTTCAAATAATCATTTTCATATGACTCTTTTAGGGTGATTTAATAAAAATATAATCTCACATTGATACGAGTATAGTAACGAGTAAAAGCCATAACCATACAAGCCATAAAATATAAGGGCACCTAAATGTATAAAAATATTTGAAAATTCTAAAATTAAACTAATAAATTTATTGCCCTAATTTAACAAACTATATAAATACGATACTCATAGCTAGTGTTTGATTTCTGTATATCGATATACCAACACCAAAAGCATCGTCAGCGCAACCATCCTCCAAATTTGCCTTATGGTCTTATTTTATTGATATTATTGTTGTTATTACTTTATCATTACCATGCACTCTACATATACATATACAAATTTATATTTGCAACGAAGCAAAAAAAAAAACAAAAAATATTTGTGGAATAGCGCAGTGTGGCATACAAATATATGGTGAAGTACTGTGATGCTAGTGTACATTTCAAAATATGTAGCATCGTAATCTAGAACAATGATAGCAAAAAAAAAAAAAAAATGAATCATATATGTACATACATATGTATACGAGTATATGAGCATCTGAATACTTCGTACTTTGGCTGGTTTCGGATGACTGCCTTTATAGTTGCCTCATAACTAGAATTTGTTACATTGTAACATTGCAAAAATTTTTTATCATCAATAATTCTGTGTTTTTTTTCTTTCTTTTATTACCACTATTTTCTATTTCATGCTTATACTATTCGCCAATATTTTCATATTTTTTTTTTGTCCCCATGCTGCAGTGTGATGCTGTCAGAATTGCTTACTGGATGATGCCAATGAATATTTATGCTATGAGCGCGCGTCATATAAAAATATGAAAAATACATACTACCACAAAAAAAAAATAAAATAAAAATCACATACAAAAAAAAATAGCAGTCATAGTCATAGAAATCAAAAATGCGAATAATCTGCGCACTCGCTGAAAATATAATGATAGTAAAAATAAACCAACAACCAAAATTACACACCACACCATAAAGTTGAGCTTTGAATAGAATGAATGTTGAATAACGGAAATATATAGATGGATGTATGTGAGTGTGTGTGCATCTTTAGTTTATGCGAAAAAAAATCAAAAATAATTTTTTCTATTTTATTTTCACCCTATAGCGGCCCATTGCATATTCATTTCATTTTATTTTTCCATAATTGACAGCGCACAAAATTATGCAATGCAATATATGCAGCAAAAACAAACAAAAAATTGTCAAAAAACTGAAACGAGAATCACAAAGTAAATGTATGAAAATGAACGAATGAAAAATAATTCTATTTTTTTTTATTTTAAAGTTTATGAAAGGGATAGTTCTTTTTCTTTTTTTTTTACTGTCTACTACACACATTCAGAATATTTTATTAGGTTACATCAGGGCACCCTAACCAATACTGGTATTGGTTGAATACTCTTGTAACAGACATTTTTAGACATTTCTTGTGCCACATTGAAAGAGATTTGCTCACACATTTTAATTAAAATCGTAAAGTCATAAGAAATTATTCATATCATAATGGGTACGAATGGAGTTAAGATGCAAATATTTAAGTTAGAAATACTTACTTACTTACTTACTTATCGATTTAGGCCGAAAATAACATGCTTCGCCAGCCATCTCTGTTCTTCGCTAGCTGGCGCCAGTTAGAAATTCCAAGCGCCGTCAGGTTCTCCAGTACTTGGTCTTTCCACCTGAGGTTTGGTCTTCCTCTTCTGCGTCGTCCTCCAGCGAGTTCCGAATATAACACCTTCTTAGCCGGAGCGTGTTCTTCCATTCGCTCGACATGACCTAGCCAGCGCAGCCGCTGGATTTTGATGCGCTTTACTATGTCAATATCGGCATACAGCTCGTACAGCTCATGGTTGTACCTTATTCGGTACTCGCCACCAACTCAAATAGGTCCAAAGATCTTGCGTAGGACTTTTCTCTCGAAAACTCTAAGTATTCGCTCATCCGAGGTGGAAATTGTCCAGGCTTCAGCGCCATATGTTAGGACAGGCATGATGAGAGACTTGTAGAGTGTAGTTTTCGTTCTTCGAGAGAGGGCTCGACTTCTCAATTGCTTACTCAGCCCAAAGTAACACCTGTTAGCAAGAGTTATCCTACGCATGATCTCCAAGCTGACGTCATTGCTGTTGTTAATGCTGGTTCCAAGATAGACAAAGTCCCTTACTACTTCAAAAGCGTAGTTGTCAACAGTGACGTGCTGTCCAAGACGCCGGGACTCTTTGTTTGTTGACATTAGATACTTCGTCTTGCCCTCGTTCACCGTGAGACCCATCCTATGCGACTCTGTTTCCAACTCTGAGAATGCTGCACTGACTGCACCCGTGTTCATGCCGATTATGTCAATATCGTCGGCATACGCTAACAGCATGACACTTTTGTTGAAGATAGTGCCATTATGTCGTAGATCAGCAGCTCGTATTATTTTCTCCATAATAAGATTGAAGAAGTCGCACGATAACGAATCACCTTGTCTGAAACCCCGTTCGGTATTAAACGGTGCGGAGAGGTCCTTCCCAATTTTCACTGCACAACGGGAGTTATGCAGTGTCATTCTACAAAGTCGAATGAGCTTTGCAGGAATACCGAACTCAGACATTGTTGCGTAGAGGTAATCCCTTACCGGGCTGTCGAAAGCGGCTTTATAATCAACAAATAGGTGGTGTGTGTCGATCTGTTTTTCTTGGGTCTTCTCCAGGATTTGGCGCTGTGTGAAAATCTGGTCGATGGTGGATTTACCAGGTCTGAAGCCACACTGATAAGGTCCAATCAGGTTGCTGAGCATAGGCTTCAACCTTTCACACAGTACGCTCGATAGAACCTTGTATGCGATGCTCAGGAGACTTATTCCACGGTAGTTGGCGCAAATTGTGGGGTCTCCTTTTTTATGTACAGGACAGAGAACACTGAGCCCCCAATCATCAGGCATGCTTTCATCCGACCATATTCTGCTTATGAGCTTGTGCATGCGGGTGAGCAGCTCATCGCCTCCGGTCTTAAACAACTCGGCAGGCAGGCCATCAGCACCTGCAGCTTTGTTGTTCTTCAGCCTTAAAATGGCCGTTTCAACCTCGTCATAGTCGGGTGGTGGAACATCAACACCATCATCTGTAATTGGGGTTATCGGGCAATCTCCTCCACTGACGGAATTGTTCGTAGCATCGCCATTCAGTAACGTGGAGAAGTGTTCCCTCCATAGGCTCAGTACACTCTGGACATCTGTAACCAGATTCCCATTTCCATCACGACAAGAAGAGGCTCCGGGATTTAAACCTCCACTTAGGCGCTTGATCTTTTCGAAGAATTTTCGAGTCTCATTCTTGTCGGTACACATCTCTATCTCCTCACACTCACGTCTTTCCAACTCCCTCTTCTTGCGCCTGAAAATACGTCTCTCTGCACTCCTTTTCTCTCTATACCGCTCCTTAACAGCTCGCGTTGCGCCTGCACGCAGGGTTCTTCTGTAGGCGGCGTCTTTCTCTGCGGTAGCGTCGCGACACTCCTGATCATACCACTCATTCCTCAGAGGCCGGTAGTAACCGATTACCTCCTCGGCAGCAGTAGTCATGGAGTGGGATATATGTGTCCACCGTGCGCATGTATCATCAAGTTGGGGAGTGTTGTGCATAAGCAGATCCGATAGTCGAGTGGAAAATGCATCTGCTGTCTCTGGTGACGTCGAGCTTTCTCTGTGTGGGACTTCTCTTGTTATTTGCGACACATAAGCGTGTGCGCACCTTAGCTGCAACAAGGTAGTGATCCGAGTCGATGTTGGCACCACGGATCGATTTCACGTCCATCACACTGGAAGCATGCCTTCCGTCAATCACCACATGATCAATTTGGTTTCTTGTACGATGATCTGGAGACAGCCATGTCGCTTTGTGGATGTCGAGATGCTGGAATCTGGTACCACCAATTACCATGTTTCGTGCTGCGGCGAAGTCGATCAGCCTCATTCCGTTATCGGAGGTGTTCTGGTGGAGGCTGAATTTTCCGACAGTTGGACCAAAGGTACCTGGCATTAAAGTCGCCAAGCACGATTTTGATATCGTGGGGGGGGGCAGCGGTCATAAGCTTCTTCGAGGCGCTGAAAGAAGCTCTCCTTGGTCACATTGTCCTTCTCATCCATCGGAGCGTGGGCACATATAAGGCTTATGTTGAAAAATTTTGCCTTGATGCGGATTGTGGCCAGCCGTTCGTTCACAGGCGTGAACTGTGAGACAAGATGTCGTAGTCTCTTGCTGACCAAAAATCCACATCCTAATTCGTGCTTTTCAGCATGGCAACTGTAGTAGATGTCACAGGACGCTCTTTTGGAGCAGCCCTGTCCTGTCCATCGCATTTCCTGGAGAGCGGTGATGTCAGCTCTGTATTTTTCGAGGACATCAACCAGCTGGATAGAGGCACCCTCCCTATAAAGGGATCGGACATTCCAGGTGCATATCCGTAAATCGTGGTCCTTTTTTCGTTTGCGGGGGTCTTCAACAAAAGCGGTAGTCCTTATCCGAGGCATATTTGTTTTTTTCATTGGGGGGGTTTTTTATGTGGCGGGTCCCAAACCCAACGCACAACCTCTAACCGAGGAGATTTTCGCCACTCACTTCAGCCGCCTCCCAGCGGGTGCCAGGAAGACGTTGCCCGGTGGTCGCCACATGGAGGACCCCCATTAATAATAATGAAAGCGCCATCACAGAGTAAGCAGAGCAAGCTATATGACTATCCCTCATTAACAAATAAAGGTATCATCACATAGCGCTCAGATCAAACTACATGACAGCCAGTCATGTAGTTTGATGAGTTGCGATGAGTTCAACAAGGATTGCGCTAGCCCCACCCGATTGAGGCAGTTAGACACGTTACCTTAGAAATATTAACATAAAATTTGGTAGAGAATATTTTTGCTGATTTTAATTAATAAGCAAAAAAAATTGCTATGCAAAATATAACTTCGTTTTACTTCATTTCCATAGACATATTTATATGACGTATAAATCCATATCAATCAATATTTCAGTCATTTACCAGATAAACCAGAATATTACTAAATCTTTTCCAGGACACTATTAAAGGGACTCATTGTGACTAGACCATTAATTAATCCCATTAAACCCTATACTTTGACAGAATTTGAAAAGCAACATCTGTGCCAGTGAAAAAGAAGTGTTGATGCCGACGACGTATGACAATCTGTCTTTCATTCTCATGCAGTAGAAAATATTAAAAATAAAGGCAATTTCGAAGAGGTGAAAACATTTTAAAAAAAAAAAGTAAATTATGCCATTGACCAAGCCCAGCGAATGACAAATGTTAGCAACATTTGGAGAAAGAGTTAGGAACGAAAATAAAATAGGAGCCGGCCTCACATCTGATTCCTCTACAGATGACTTTTGGGTTACTACGGGGTTATTTTTCGATATTAATATGTTTTTGCATTGATTTTTTATGACAGTCACCTTAAGGAGTAGAAATAGAGGGCAAGTATGATCGGGAAAAATATTGGGGGGATCAATTTAATGGGGGTCCGAGTTATATCTCACCTACACTAAATGCGATTTCTGGGCAGATATGGGGTTATTTGTCAAATTTCAGATGTCTTTGTGTCCTTTTGCATACCACATTCGTCGATTCCGTTCCAGTAATTTTGATGTCAAGGAAGCACCACGCTCTGGAAGACCAATTGTCGAAAATATCGATAAAATAATGAAAATCGTTGAGTCTGACAGTAATGTTAGCACTGTTTCTATTGCCCAGGTGCTAAACATTGCAAAAAAAACCGTTTGGAACCATTTAAATAAGGCTGGATACAAAAAGAAGCTCGATGTGTGGGTGCCACACGAGTTAATGCAACAACACCTCATGGACCGAATTTCTATCTGCGAATTGCTGCTGAATCGCAAAAAAAATTAATCCATTTCTGAAGCGGATGGTTACTGGCGATGAAAAGTGTTTCACTTACGACAACGTCAAGTGAAAACGGTAGTGGTCGAATCGCGGTGAGCCAAGCCAGGATTGACGGTCAGGAAGGTTTTGCTATGTGTTTGGTGGGATTGGCAGGGAATCATCTACTAAGAGCTGCTCCCCTACGGCCAAACTCTTAGTTCGAACCTATACAATTGGACCATCTGAAGGAAGCAATCGCCCAGCTTTGTCCAATAGGAGAGGAATTGTGTTCCATCAGGACAACGCCAGGCCACACACATCGATAGTGACTCGCCAGAAGCTTGATTGGGAGGTTCTTATGCATCCACCTTATAATCCGAACCTGGCACCAAGTGATTACTACCTGTTCCTGTCTATGGCGAATGATTTTGCTGGTGAAAAATTCGCCTTAAGAGATGTTTGTGAAAAACGACTGCCCCAGTTTTTTGCCAATAGTGACGAGGGTTTCTATGAGAGTGGCATTATGAAATTATCTTCAAAATGTCAATAAATCATCGAACAAAACGGTGCATATTTGACCTAGATCGGATCATTCTAACAATGCTAAATAAAACCTTCAATTTAATGCAAAAATAATAGATTTCTGGATATAATTTTATATCGCATTAAAGTTAAAGCCTTTAAACATTATATGAACTTAATTCAGTACCTTTTAATCTTTAACAAATAATAATTCTCAAAAAACAAAAAAAAAAAAATAACTAAAATATCCGACTATAAGCAAGACAATATATAAGATGACAACCTTGTTTGTGACATCTACTACAGTGTTAACAAGAAACTCTTGGATTCTACATTGTTACACTTATTTTTGTATGCCAACCAAATAAAAAATAGAAGCATCAGTAAACAAGCTTCTTTAAATGCCAAAAAGAAAAGTGATTGTAGACAACAACATATTAAAAGTAGTCAATGGCATGAATAAAACGAACAAAATTGTCTATGTTTGTGTCTCTCAGAAACCACAATTTTCATGAATATACCGTCTACAAAGCGGATGAATGTTTAGATGCTTATAAATACATACATATGCATGTATATGTACCGACATATGTCTGCATGCATATGGATATAAATACCTTTAAATGCCAGCAATGGCATTACAGTAGCATAATGACAGCGACACATGTGCTGAACTTAGTGACAAAAATTGGAAAAATATGCACTGACACTGCTATATGAGCTTCTAATATACGTTTCACATATATGTTATGTGTCTACTATTACTACTAATACTACCCGCAAAACAAATAGTATGACATTGAAAAGACAAACGAAAGCGCACCAAAACCAAAAAAGAGTTTGAGAATGCTGTAAGACGGAAGTGAAAAACGAATAAAGTAAACATGCAACATGCGGTAAATAAATAAAAAATGTATGATCACGATTAAAAGTGCAGACATCGAATTTCGCAATATATAAACATTCTTGGGAATCAAGTCAGCCGCTTCGCATTGTGGATGCAGTAGTTGTCGCAGTGGCAATAAGTGTCATACACGAATATTTTCTACAGGAATCACAATATAACTAGTCCTCATGGAAGACATATGACGCCAGAGCAATTTGAACGTGACATTTAATGCGCTGAAATTGCGCATCAAAATGTTTCTGTTGCATATGAAATTTTGTGAATCCTAGAAGCAGTCTACTTATTGAATATTAGTCGATTCCGAACGGTGGAACTCTGTGGCATCATTTTTGCAAGTTCTATCATAAAAGCCTTTTACAAATTTTCTTCTTTTAAATGGACTTTATCGCAAAAATCGCCAATTTGTTGTCGAAATATTGCCACATTTATATGTGACCACCACCTTGCACGTAGGCCACACCGAGAGCCATTGTGATGCCACTGTGATTACCCAAAACGTTATGTATAGCAGATCAAAAGCCTAACGACAAAACTACAGTGCCAGTCACAAAAATTTTCTGAATTTCAAATTCAAATATTGGTTCAGGTGATATGATATACTAAGGTAGCGATTAAACCTAAAGAATGAATCTCTCTAAATTCGACAGTTGTCAGTAATTGCAGAATATTTCTTAATGAGCACAGCAATATTATTGAAAAAGGAACTAGTGGACTATCCAGCAAGTAAGGGAAGAATGCTGTGAACTCTTTTCTATTAAGAAATGTATTCATATTTCAATGACAACGTGCAATTGCCTTCCCATATAGGAAGCAATAGAGAAGACTACTTTCAGATGGATCATAAAACCCCATCAGCATCATTGCTCTACACATCTGGCACATACTGAACCCCAAAAAGGGAAAATGAACCACTACATACTTAGAGTAATCTGTAAATCCACAGAAAGTCATCACATCCGAGAATTACCTCATCAAGGGACTAGGCTCAACAACACCCAATAACTACTCCAGAGATGTGATCAGGAGGAGGAATCGAAAACCGTTTCACAATTTCACAATGAATGCCAGAAAATTGCTCATCCCAGAAGGACTTATATCAGCACGATCGAAACGATCTACCGCACGGGCCCAATGATCTCTACCGCTTTCTTCCCGCGGTTCGGGTTGATTGGCGAGATGGTGAGACAGCACACGCACAAAGGTAAATGCCAGAATTATAGCCAAATATATACCACCTTGATCAAAAAGTTCCCGGAATTACCACCGTGTTAAGTTGGTACATGTTGTTGTTGTTGATATTCCCTCTAAATCTTAGCATCATAGCTTGACATTTGCAAAAGCTACGTAGCCAAGAGTATATCTATCTCAGTGGTTCCTGCGATTTTTCCATTACTTCCTCTTGGCTGCCGAAACGAGTTACCCGTAATGGTTTTTTAACTCGATTGAACAGAAAGAAGTCACAGGGAGTGCCACACAGTGGTTATTCCGGGAACTTTTTGATCAAGGTGGTATATTCTTCAACAGCGATGCCTAAATAGGCGATATTAAGATTTCCGGATGTCTATCGATTTGCTGGATCGCACTTGAAAATATTATTGAGATATTTCAACGAAATTTAACATGAGCTACCTATAGTTCCAGACCATTGCCGTTATTGATAAGCGATATGAACCGTCAATTGCTACGCCCACATGGAACAATCAAAGGAACTAATCATGGAATTCGTCTATCTAACTTAATAATGCATCTACATGTTTTTGTAGATGAAGTTTTTTGAATGTTTCAGTACCAAAAATTTCGTTGATAAAAACAAAAATCTAGGACAACTTTGGGAGTTCAATTACAAGACCACCAAAAAAGTTTTGTAAATCAGACATCCCCTTCTATGGGTATATTCACCTAAGGACTGTTGTAATCTTCGATCTTCCCTGATATGCCAAATGATTCGAAATCAAAAACAACTAATGACTTTCATAATATCAAAAAAAATCAATGTCCAAATGAAACTAGTTCTTCACTGCTTCCAAAGTGCATTAGTCACAGCAATATCTTCCCCATAAATGTTATAAAAATGTAATAAAAGTACTAACTGCAATACAAAAAAAAAAACAACTATAAACATGATAAACAAATAATAAGAAAGTCAAATAATGCCCATTAAATTCTACTACAAATAATTTGCAAATATGCCACATCCTTTTGAATTGCAGCCAAAAGCATCAACTTGTACGTATGCTCTAAGATACCAAATAATAATAAATATACATAGTTCATGAAAATAAGGGAATAAGGGTAATGTATGTTTATGCAATTGCATTTCCGAGTGTTTATATGTCTGTTTTGTAAATAAACAAACAAACAAACAAACATTGCGCGTATATCCTGCCAAAGAAAACACACAAAACAAATGGAAGCAACATGAATTCACAATTGTAAAAGAAAAAATGAGAAAATAAAATTACCAAAGGAAAATAGAGATTACAAATGCATATGCAATATACATGAAAAACATACAAAACAGTAAAAGAAGCCATTGTGAGTACTATTGTTGCAGCATATGCAAACAAAATGGTATATAAGAAGAAATCAGAAGAGCGCCTAAAAAAAAAAACAGCATTCAATATACCATGCACATTCGGCCGTACCTAAAAAAAAATAGTTCGCCGTGCACCCCCTAATATGAAAAAGTTTTGTAATGAAATTCGGAAAAAAAAAAAATTTTTTGCCGAACATAGGGGTCGCCTTTTTACATTATTCGTGGTAACTTCGCCCTAATTGATCATATTGAAGTATGAGTCGCATTCAAAATTTATGAAATTATGTACTTGTCGACCGTATATTTGCCAAATGCATACCTGTTAAAATATATATACGGCAAAAAAAAAATTTTTTTTTTTAATTAGTTTATAATAGTTCTACTGGAATAATCGCAATATTTCCTTTGCAAGGGTTTAATGATTTTTTGTGAGCTATAATTTACTGGCATTAGGGTGGTACATTAGGGTAGTAGGAACTGAGAATTGGTGGGTAAGTATTAGAACGGGGTACTTGAGGTCAATGATTTTTGAAACAAAAAGATGGGTCTCATTGAGACAAAAACATCGATATATCACACTTCACAAATCCGACTCCAAATGTCGAAGTTACCATGAAAAATGTAAAAAGGCGACCCCTACGTTCGGCAAAAACAAAAAAAAAATTCTTTTGGGATTTGCCTTGCAACACTTCTTCATATTAGGGGGTGCATGGCGCCCTGTTTTTTTTTTTTTTTTTCTTTCCCTATAAGGTGGTACGGCCTAATACACATCCTTGTGTTATGAGTGTGAAGAGTATATGGAATTATACAAGGTGCTAGAATTATGTGTTAAAACTGCCTCTAGAAAACACAATTAAAACATGATATCTGCTAATTTTTCGGTATATTTATTCGAAATATTCTCCTCCTGATTCAATACACTTGTTACATCGATTTAATAGTGATTCAAACGCGTGTTCCAGCTCATTTTTCGGAATTGCCTCCAGTGACCTCGTCGAAGCCCGTTGTATGGTCTGAATGTCATCAAAAAAGCATCCTTTCAACTTCAATTTCAGTTTTCAGAGTAAGATTGAAGCTTCAAAACGCATGTACTCACACATAGATGACGCGCTTGGTTGCTGAGATATGGTTCGAGTCTTAATACATATATGTCGCACCTTGTATAATTTAAATAAAATTTATAGAATTTTATTTATTCACATTCGTAGTGTTCATTTTTTTCTCACTCTCCCTTTCCTTCCTGTGCTTTCATTTTTTTTTCTGAATCCCATTCAAAATGCTATTTTCATTTTTTCCGGTATCCTATTTCAACAGCTTCTGATACAACTATTAGCAATTCCTGAGCAAACAAATATCCAGCTTTGTATTGTGTTCCAGCCCCGTGAGATGATTCCGAATGATTAAATGATGAAGGTTTAGTATACCTACAATATCTCATGTAGATTTTCTTCGTTAAATGTCGCAGTTTGATTGTCACGAACCTCCAACAGCATCGTCCACATTAAAATCTCCAGCACCAAAATTTATAATCCATCTCTGGCACTGTTGCTATCCTGCAGGGCATTGTCCCCAACAACTTGACGATATCTTTACAGACCTGGTCTGTGTTCTTCTCTTACCTGAATGTGGATAGTGTAGTTCTTCATTATACCCTGCATAATGCAATATGCATGGTATATTCATTTCGGTCAGATGATTGTGTCCACTTGAAGGAATCTCCGGAGATATAGACATGGATATATATTCGTGATCAGTGTCGATTAAATTTTCGATTTAACGATGTCCGTCCGTCCGTCCGTCCGTCCGTCTGTCTGTCACCTGGCTGGTTCGCACGATAACTTGAGTAAATATTGAGCTATTTCGATGAAATTTGGCATAAGTAATCTATGATCCAAGGGTACGGAGGGGATTGATATTGGGCATGATCGGTCAATAACCACGCCCACACCAAGCATTCAAAGCGACTAACCTCGAAATTTTTAAAATCTTTAACTTGCTATAACTCACACAATATACCACTTGGGACAACAATATTTTGCACATAGAGTTATATTATACTACTATATAAAGTCGCCAAAAATGGGTAAGCCACGCCCACTTTTTAGCGTAGCTCCCATACAAAGTGTCTGTACTTCTTTTAAATTGAAACTGCTGTAACTTCTACAATCTTTTGTCTAGAATAACCATAATTGACACTTAGATTAACACGGTAGTCAGAAATAATATGGCAGAAAATCAATGTGCCACGCCCACTCCTTTTTGGGTCTCCCATACAAAGTTGCGGAAATTAAAAAAAAATTTACCGGTTATAACTTGCAAACTATTCAGCGTAGAATAACGAGATTTAGGGTGTGGATTAGTATTGTATGAGCAACTAGTCTTACAGAAAATGGGCGCACCACGCTTAGTGTTTATCGTAGCCCCCATACAAATTTTAAATTGAAACAGCTGTAACTTCGGCAATCTTCTGTCTAGAATGACCATAATTGACACTTAAGTTAATATCGTAGTCGGCAAAAATCTGGCAGAAAATCAGTGTGCCACGCCCACTCCTTCATGGGTCTCCCATACAAAGTCGAGTGAATTAAACTAAAATGTTAAGCTCCATAGCTTACAAACCATTTAGCCTAGGACAACGAGACTTAGGGTATGGATTAGTATTGTACGAGCAACTAGGCTCACGGAAAATGGGCGCACCACGCCCAGTGTTTATCGTAGCCCCCATACAAATTTTAAATTGAAACAGCTGTAACTTCGGCAATCTTCTGTCTACAATAACCATAATTGACACTTAAATTAATATCGTAGTCGGAAATAATCTGGCGAAAAATCAGCGTACCACGCCCACTTCTTATTGGGGCTCCCATACAAAGTTGAGGAAATTAAACAAAAATGTTAACCACCATAACTTAGAAACTATTCAACGTAGGACACCAAATTTAAGGTGTGGATTAACATTGAAAAATTAATTGGATTTACTAGAAAGTGGTAAGCCACGCCCACTTTTTATATAGCTCTCATACTAAGCCTCGGAATTATCTTAAAATCCTTTTACTTCGTCAAAGTCAACCATATTTCGGGTGTAAATTAGTAGTATATGCAAAAATTGTTTCTCGAAAAGTGGAAATAAAAGAAAAGTTGGATATTCGAGTAAACTTTTTATATATAAATCTACATATGCAGGGTATAGTTTGGTCGGCCCCAGCCGACTGTAAGGAGATTTTTTTAAATTAAATTTGAATCTGAAGGATGAGATTCATAGACTAATTTTCTTAAATTACTCCACGTTCTAACCTGTCAAAATCTATAGCACTTGACATAATTTTATTGATGCCATCTAATGCAAAATATATTTTTGATATTGCTATCTTCTTAAATTGCTAAAGAAAAAAACATAGGCAAACTTCTACAGACAACTTAGAAAATCATTAATTTGTCTTTGTGTCTCGACCATTTAATACTATGCTATTGAAAATTCCTCATTATTCATTTAATTAAATGAAATGTAATTCTATTATCAATTCAATTGTCTCAAATTTTATGAATTCAATTATTTGCTTTGATTAAAATATTGATTATATCAATTAATTTAACATTATTTTAATTACATTTTCAATAAGACAAGTGCTGTTATATTAATTTGGTATTTCTTTGCTCTAAGCCATTGTACTACATATATATATCATTGGCTTGCCATATAATTGAAGTAAGTGTTTATTTGACTATTATTATTATTTTTTTTTTTTTTTTTTTTTTTTTATACTATTCTACAAAGAACACAAAGACACAATAACAAATGTAAAGAAGCATCTGAATGTGTAATTGTTCAAAAATACCCTCATTGTTCAAATAAATGTTGGTGTGTCAAATCGATGATGCAAACTTTTGACAGCTATGAGTAGTCTCAATGATGAATATAAAACTTGGATTGTATCAAACATTTCTTTAGAGTTTTTATAGCCAATATTAAAACTATCAATTTTGTAGCGGAGTCTTTATAAGGAGAGGAAAATATTGAGTGAGTGAGTGAGTGTTCAGTGAGTGGGGACCAAACATACATTTTATCATTCTAGTAGGGATTTCTGGGCAGCTATGGAGTTATTAGTTGATTTTCAACTACTTTTAAACGGTTTTCCATTAGGGACATAACAATTTCGTATCTTTATATGAACGCACCCTTAAACTTTTTTAATCGACTGTCAATGTCCAAACATTAGTTAAAGTCAACATTTTCATCATGATAAAGTTCAGGAACCAGCAACGTTTGGAAATTATTAAAAATTACTACCGAAATTCTGAGTCGGTGGTTGCAACTTTAAGAGCGAAAAATCATCTTCAGCGATGAAGCTCATTTCTGGCTCAATGGCTTTGTCAATAAGCAAAATGTGCGTTATTGGTCAGCAACAAATCCACAAGTGCTTCTTGAGATACCGTTGCACCCGCAAAAAGTTACTGTTTGGTGCGGTTTTCATGCCGGTGGTGTGATTGGGCCGTTTTTTTTTTTTTTTTCGTGGATGAAAACGACCGTCATGTTACCGTCAATGGAGAGCGCTATCGTGCTATGTTGGAAGATTATTTGTGGCCAGAATTGGATGAACTTGACATCAGTGATATGTGGTTTCAACAAGACGGTGCCACTAGCTACACAGCACACATCACAATCGATTTATTGCAAGGCAAATTCGGTGAACGTGTTATCTCGAGAAATGGTCCGGTCGAATGGCCACCTCGTTCATGCGATCTAACACCATTGGATTTCTTTTTATGGGGCTTTATCAAGTCACTGATCTATGCCAACTAGCCAGCAACTTTAGACGAGCTCAAAGACAACAAAAAATAAAATAAAAAAAAATAAATATGTGGCACTTAAAGCCCCAAAGGGCTCATTGGCCGAGCTTCTCTTCTATTACTGTTGTGCGTCTTAAATTTTGGACAGTATTAGAATGGACCTACTTATTTTAGCCGGTTCCGAACGGCAGAACACTTGTGACATCACTTTTTCTGAGCTTTGTCACAGAGTTCTTTTTAGAAGCTTTTTCATGGCAAGTTGTTACTGTCGGAAGAATTGCCAATTGCTTGCCGACAGGTGGGTACTATTCGAAAGAAAAATCTTTTCGATATAAAATTTGTTATGCATCAGCCGGGTATTGAACCACGACCTACAGATCAGAAGGCGAACACACTAACCACTGAGCTACGGCTCAAAGACAACATCCAACGCGAAATTGCCAAAGAAATTGGGTCCAAAGAATCGACCGCTATAAACGGGCTCGTGGTGGTCATATGATCGAAATCGAATTTCATTCATAAAATGTAATGCTTGCAATATATCCACAATAAATTTGAACTCAATATCTCAAATATTTCTGTATTTTATTAATAGATAAAATTGTTATGTCCCTAATGAAAAACTCTTTATGTTCATTTTGTATGGGTGTTGGTTTCACTGGTTGCCTAACAAAATTAATCTACTTATCTTATATATTATATTTCGCCGTTCTAGGGGCAATTGATGGTCCCATGGCTGTACTCTTTCAAAAGTTCTCATTTTTGAGGTTAACCGGCACATTATAATCAATGACAAACGCTATGGATCTATAAAATAGCAAACAACTTGCATGATGTACTACTATTAGCATGTGATACAATCTGAGACAAACGTTTACTTCTTATCCTTATCCTGCAACACGTTATCGGAATGATACTTTTGTATGGCAACTAGCCGTGGCTTTCATCAGAGATCACCGATTTACTAATACAACAGCTGGTTGGTGAAAATAAACTCACATAATAAATTTCAGCTTGATCGCTGTATAGGTAAGGCATTTATTATGCGATTAAAAACTGAAACATGAATTCCACAACTCATTAATTATGACTCAAGTCTCAAGTTAAAGAGTTTTATACAATAAATTTAATTTTTAAATGGAATCATCAAAGTCAATTCAGAATTTTCGTTTGAATGTGGGACTTACAAAATTATTTATCGTATTTCAATGGCATTTCCTTAAGCATAATATGCCAATTTGAATAATAATACTAAGTACTGATGCTCAATCTATTTTAAATTGATAAAAAAAAAGCGTCTACATATAATAAATCTTGTTTATAATATGAAGCTTAGCATTTTGTTTAGAAGTAGTAGTTACTACTGCTACTCTTTTCCTTTTATCTAATACTTGCTAACAGTGATTCATTTAAAGGATTATCAATATTTCGACATAAGTATACATTTTTATGTGAGCTCTTAAAGATTAGAAATTTATTTGAATTTTACCAAAAAATGAAAATTCTTCTACATATGAGCTGAACGTATGAAGAATGTATGAAGAACGAAGAAAATGAAAAGAATTTCACACGCATGTATGAACATTTATATGAATATGGTTGAATATGTGTGCTTGCACGTATGCACACATGAAAACACACACATATGTGTATGTGTGTGTGTGTGTGTATATGTATGTACAATGATTTCATCTTCTCATAGTAAATTACATTGCTTGCACGTATAAAATAAATTTTTCTAATGTCTTTCTTACAGCTGTCACTCTATCATGTGTGTGTGTGAGTGTGTGTGTGTGTGTAAGAATGATCTTTCTCTTTCGCTCTGTCTATCTATCTTCCTGTATGTCTTCTCTAATGTCATGCACTGTGTCGTTCTCGCTCTCTCTTTACCACACTGACTGGTACGGTCGATCTTTGTCTGGCAGTTTAACAAAACCAATTATTTGATTTTAAAATTCCATTAAAAGATAAAAAAATAAAAAAATATGAAGACGAAGAGAATTTAACTCGCTGCACCCAAGCAACAATAATAACATTGATAGCAACATACAGAGTTAAGGTACACGATACGTACACATATTGTCATGTAATACTGACTGGCTGCCTGCTTGCTGTCCGTCTATATGTCGTTCTTTCTCTCTCTCTCTCTCTCTCATGCGATTTTGTTATTATTGCATGGCTGTTTCTTATTTCCGCTATATGTTGCCGCTGTTGTTGTAGTTGTATTATTTTCCATCAAACTTGCTCTCTGGGGGCAATTATAAATACCCAAGTGATAAGACAATTGGTAGTGGCACTATGGGGTTAACCACGTGCTGATATTGAAAACAATGAAAATAAAAAGAAAAGAATGCAAGTAAATGCTTAACTCTTTGAAAAGTGTAGCGTCATAGAGAAAACTATTACTGCTTCGGTTCTGATTGTTTTTGTATTCCAAAGCACACCTGCTGAGCTTCTTGAGTTTTGTGTGTACACATGTGTGGGTACTTTCTGGCCTGCTTAAAGATTAAAGCAAATGCTGATATGAATGAACAACGTTTGTTTGTACACGGAAGCAAGAGCAGCAGCAGCAGCAACAATGATGGTGATGATGATGATGACAGCCAATTCGGAATGCTTCTTCGTTTTCATCAAATATCCTTAAGTATATCTTAAAGGATATTTGCTTTTTTTCTCTTAAGATATTTTTTTTTCTTTTTACTTATTCCACAAGGATGCGCGCTAATAGTTTTTCAGCGTCAAGTGAAAAATGCTTTACTTTTCTTATGGTTTTCTATTTTTTTTTTTTTAATAAACGATGATGATGATGATGATGATGATCATCATCATCATCATCTTTTATTATCGGTGTTGTATAAAATTGTTTTTTATTGTTGTTGTTGTTGTAGCTGTCGTCGACAGACAGCCGCACCACTGACTGCAATAACAATGATAGCAATAACAAGAACAACAATTTGTTATTTTTAGTGTATACGCCCTTTTCCTCAGCTTATTTTTGTTGGATAAAGTGACAGAAAATTATGTGCTAAGTGAAACGGGTAAAGGAAAAGAGAGATCATAAGAATGACCGAAATAAATATAATAGCATGTAACATATTATCAGGGTCTATGTCATATGTGAAGGGTGTTTTTAGAGTGTTCTAATTTCGAAATGAACCAGATCACAAAGAAATTATACAAATTGTGTTCATTTAGTATTGAAATATGATTTTCGACACTTTTTCTATATTTTGGGGGGCTTCTGACGTCAGAATATCTGACGCCATTAATATCTTATCATTCCGATAACATTTTACGTAATTATGAAGCCATGGAACTAAAAGTTGATATATAACATTAGTCTGATCATAGAAAGAATATATTAGACAATGTTAGTCATAATCATATAAAAATTACGGCTAGCTTCCATACAAAAGTATGTTGCTGAATGTGTCTAAATGACACTTTACTTGGGGAAAACATAAAGCTATCGCCCTAAAAGCATGTATACAAGGAAAATACTATCACAAAACATACATTTTAGAAATTGGACGTACTCGGATGAAAACCACTCCTACCTCTCATACAAAAGTACGTTGTTGAAAGTGCATTATCACACTTTGCGTTTTAAAATCAAGCTAAAATTTAGTATATACCATTATATTTACAAATTAATAGATTCTTTTGAAAATAAATTGAATCCAATATAAACTACGCCTATCTGCCATATAAAACTATGCTTTCGTATGGATGTTTTCACATTTTGTATTGGATAACATGAATATATCACGCTAAAATTTAGTACATACTATTATTTTCATCAACTAAGAGACTTGTTCAAAAATCAGCTGAATCGAACTTAATCCACACCTACCTCCAGTACAAAAGTATGTTCTCGAATGTATGATTTCACATTTTTCGAATGAAAGCGTCAAGTTATCAAACTCAAACTCGGTACACCTTATTATATTTACTAATTAAGTATCATATGCGAAAATGAAACGAATCGAATGAAAATTACTTCTACCTCCCATACAAAATTGTATTTTCGTAAGTATATTTTTATACTTTGCGTACGAAAATACAAAGTTATGAACAGCAAATAAGATATAAATGATTACATTTATTATTAAATGCACAAATTATTTCGAAAATGAACCGAATAGCAAGATAACTCATACAAAAGTTTACTTTCGAAAGCATATTTGAAGATAGATAACTCTAGTATGATCACTTAAATAATTTTCAAAAAAAAAAAAAACAAATATGTTCTTATTTTGTCTATATTTAAAAATACTTTTATTTTCTACAAACATCCATTGCAAACGTAATATAAATGTATAAAGCAGAAAACTAAATAAATTGCAATTTTCCAAGGGCAAGAAGAATATTTAAAACTAAAACTAAAAATTCGTTTGAACAAACACAAAGTAAATATCTATGAGATAAATAGCCATTATAGCTATTGAGTTGGTCCAAACTTTATTCATGCTTATATATAGTGCCCAGTGGGAAAATGATATTTCAGTACTTATATCGCCTAAAGAAGGCCTTAGTGATGAGTTTAGTAATAGAAGCATGTTTCCTTCGATAAGTAAAAAACACTAATATTGTATGTTAAGCATGAAATACAAGAAATATATGGGGATAGATAGGTTGAAAATCAATAGTTTAAGG
The DNA here is from genome assembly GCA_963854835.1 of Megamerina dolium. Classification (NCBI taxonomy): domain Eukaryota; kingdom Metazoa; phylum Arthropoda; class Insecta; order Diptera; family Megamerinidae; genus Megamerina; species Megamerina dolium. The sequence continues at coordinate 11,637,231 of OY978528.1, forward strand.
CATAAATAAACAGTCACTGCATAGGAATAATTGAGTTGTGGAAGTGAAAGTGGAAGTAAATCAGTAGTACAGTCAAAGATAGGAAATCATGCATGAATTTTCAATAATATTAATTTTATTTGACACCAATATGCACCCAAGAACCACATGATTGAGCTTCTCCTACAGTACAGGAGGTGATTGCGAATATTCCAATCCTTGTCATGTCACTTTTTCCGAGTTTTTTCACGTAGTTCATTTAGAAGCATTTCTAATGGAAAATTATTATTGCTAAATATTTTCTAACAAGTGGAAATAAGCTATGGAAATAATTAATAACTTTAATTTTCTATTAGATTCAACTTCACAAACACACAGTGTAGTGGCAATCACACTACAACGTTAAAATTCCACAAAGTTATATGAAGTTTGTTAACATTTTCTCTGCCATTTTCCCCGCAGGGTATTATATATTTTTAGTTATATTTACGTGGATGCCTAAATGTAATACGAATCCTTGAATATTCAATATGTCTAGTCTGAATTCGTAGAAACCTACAATCATACAAACAGATACACTTTGTTGCATTTCAATAAGAATTTTATTTAAGTTTCTTGAATTGAAATTGAAGCTTCCAGTCAAATTGTATTAAATAGTAGATATTGTAGAAAATTCACTTCAAATAAAACAACATACATAAATAGATACATAAATATCGTATGTAGTGCTGCAATCCCTCTAGGAAAAAAATAGGAACTAAATAAAAAAACGAATATATTACTACTACTCAGTGATTTTCCTAAATGAGCAATATTTCTCCTACGAACTTTACTCTTAAATACTCTTCTACTCGTAACAAATCTACTACGCCTACTGTAAGATTTCTGCACTGCCTTGTAGAACGTACAATACTTATTGTAGCAGTTGCTATGTACTATGTAGCAATAGAATTTTTGCCCAAATGTTTCTTGTAAAGAAAATGTTTGGTAAATGAAGTCAATATGAGTTGCTTGAGTGCTTTGCTTAAGGCAAATACTTATATATACATGATTTTCTAGTTTTTATTATGCTATATATATATCCTTTTTTTTATATTACTATTCTTACATAGCACTATTTCAATTTTATCTTAATTTTTTTTTTATCATTTATTTGATTTTATTTTTATTTGTCTTCTTCTTTGTGGAAAACTATTTACAAAAATTTATAGGAAAATTGCAAAAATTGAGTTTTCCGTTTGTATACCTTTTGTGTATGCATTTTATTGTGAATCTTTTCTTAAGGACATATATTATACAATTATATGATTTTATGGTAGTTGAAAATTTGTAGGGTGCCGTAGCTCAGTGGTTAGTGTGTTCGCCTTCTGATCTGTAGGTCGTGGTTCAATACCCGGCTGATGCATAACAAATTTTATATCGAAAAGATTTTTCTTTCGAATGGTACCCACCTGTCGGCAAGCAATTGGCAATTCTTCCGACAGTAACAACTTGCCATGAAAAAGCTTCTAAAAAGAACTCTGTGACAAAGCTCAGAAAAAGTGATGTCACAAGTGTTCTGCCGTTCGGAACCGGCTAAAATAAGTAGGTCCATTCTAATACTGTCCAAAATTTAAGACGCACAACAGTAATAGAAGAGAAGCTCGGCCAATGAGCCCTTTGGGGCTTTAAGTGCCACATATTTATTTTTTTTTTTTTTTTTGAAAATTTGTATATATGTAAACATGTATGGACATGGACTCATATTTACATGTCCTTTCTTCAAGTGTATAAGTATTTGAAGAATCAATTCTTTTTGTATAAAAAAAAAATAAAATTTGAATAAAATAAATAATCAAAAGATATGACTTACCGTTTTGTATATAATTTAAATTGTTACTCTAGGCGATATTCTTAATCCACATTTATCGATATAATGTATTATGTCTGCCTGTAAAAAAAAATCGATAACTTTCGATTAATATTTTGAAAATTTTTTATCAAATTTGCAGAAATCACTTTATCATATAAAATTATAAAAAAATATAGATACTTGAATAATATTTAGTAGAAAATATCAAATACTTTATATTACAGGTTGATTTTTTAAGAGCATTCGGATTTGATTTAAAAAAAAAACATCAATAGAAATGAATAATTGCCTCAGAAGGTCTCCCAAATAGACCATAAAATGAATGAATGAATAAACCGAGCATTAATTTTGATAAAAAAGAAATTCAATAATCTCCCATAGGAAAAGTTTGTTTAGGAACGAACATATGTTTGATGACTTTATGCGCATAAATATCATGCTATAGAACTGAAACTCGCTACAGTTGATTAATTTAATCATAAAACAAAAAATATTCAAAAATTATCTGATTTGAATAAAAACCACACCTACCTCCCATACAAATGTATGCTTCAAAATACATAATTTACCAGTTTTCGAACAAAATTATTGAGCTATCTAGTTGAAACTCGCTACATATGATTAAATTTATCAATTTATGCTTAAAATAAAAAATGAGCATATTCGGCTGAAATTCACACCTACCTCCTATATAAAAATATGTTTCGAAATGTGTATTTTCACACTTTGCATGCGAATATATTAATTTATTCCATTTAAACTTTGTATGCAATCATATTTTGACCACAAAATTGATATATTACAATATGGACGTAAATCAATGAAAATCACGCCTACCTGCCATACAAAAATAAGTTATTTTGTGTGTATTATCACATTTTGCGCACGAAAATAGAAAGTTATCAAATCTAAATCTCAGCATATATGATTATATTTACTATCATTTTAACAAAATTAAAAAACAAGTGTAATCTTGTGAAAATCACGGCTATCTCCCATACAAAAGTATGCTTTCGTATTTAGTTTTTCATAATTAACGCATGAAAATATAAAGTTATCAAACAGAAACTCACTGTTAATGACTATTTTTACTAAGTAATGCATAAATTTGAAATTGGACTGAAACAGATGAAAATCACATATCAAGCTCTATTGGTTTGGCCCCCCAATCAAACGTTGATAAAGTAGAATAGAATCCAATCGGAGATGTGTTGCACTGTGTACTTTAAGTCCAATATATGTTATTAAAATAACTAAGAACTCATTAAAATTCCCACACACACACACACACGCAACCACTTTGCATTGCTTTGTATGTTAAATAATATGCCTTTGAAGTGTAGACTTTGTGTATTCAATACAATCTCAGTAATTAATTGTACACAACTTTAAATTAATTAAAGGTCACCAGAAAAAGTTTTTAATCAAATTATGTGTTGTAGAGAAAAGCGATAGTAGACACAATACCGCGAACATATTCATAAATATGCCACAACAAAGCAAAAGTAAAAGCATAACAGAATCAGAGTCATATATTGCCATAAGGCAAATAGACGACGACGACGACGACGACGCTTTTCTTCCTTTGTATTCTCATTTGAATAATTTATAATTTTGTATTATTTTATTTGCTTGCTTATACTTGTATATGTAGTACAAAGAACACATTCACTTGTGGCATGATATAGATTTTTATTGCAAATGCAACTAATAAACTACAATCACCCTCCTCACCACCCACTGTTACTGATTTCCTATATCACAACTTGTAAAAGACTTGCACTCCATCCCATTCCAGATTCTAAATTACAATTTCGATTGATGGCAACCGCGATATTGTGGTATTTGAACATGAAATAAGTGTGTTCCTCTCTATGCGCTTCCAACAGGTTCTAGGACAAGATATTGAAACAACATATACAGCTGTACATGTATAAAAGGCTCCTGTCGCTGATGATGATGATGATGAAGATGTTGCTACTGTGAATTTTGTTCGAAGCAACAACGCCGATGACAAAAACGACAACTTCTAAGAGAAGTTTACTCAAATGTGTGTGTGTGTGTGTATGTGTGTGTTCAAATATATGAGTAAATACATAACAAAAATTCCATGCACAAAAGTTTAGCCTTTGTCTTTCGCGTACCCACAAACACACACACACATACACATACACACTCACACACATAAATAGTACTTGTTATGAAGTCCTTTAAGGTATTTTGTATTCTTGTCGAACGGTAGCTAAAAATTTGGTACAATTTGTTAGCTCGAGTTAAAAGTTGTGCAAATATTTCATAAATTTCGCGGTAAATGGTAGTCAAATTTACATTTTCCCCCCCCTTTGTTTCCCTCTCTCTCTCTCTCTTTCTCTCTCTCTCTCTCTCTCTTGCACCATGATGATGTAGAGAATATAAAAGCCGGATATTCATCATCAAGATGAACGCGCTTGGCGCAACCTCTCAATTTGTTCGTTGTCATCAAAAGTGCTTTGTATTGAGTGTGCTTTTTTGTTGTTGTAGTTGTTGCTATTATTGCTTTTTTTGGTTTGTTATCCTTTTTCCTTGCCATGTTGTTGCGAAATTGTCAATGCAAATGTTGCATATTAGGCATAATGACAGTAACAAGCATGCTACTTTTTCTTTTATAGCCACATACAATAATACCACTTGTTAGTTGCATCTTCTCTGACAAGTCTGACTCCTACGAAGAAACTTCTTAACAAACTTTTTGCATATAATTTAGACATTTATACACATATGTATATTGAAAATAGTTTTTTCGTTATCCTAAAAATCCTTGAAGAAATACCAAAAAAACCAGGGGCGCTATATTTTGCAAATCGGGAAGCCAATGACCACTCAAAACTTTGGAATATGATAGAAGCACAAAGATTTCCCGACCATAAATTCGAATTCGGTCTAAACCCGTAAAGGGGCGCATTGTAGAGTATCTATTTTGTGTAGTTTATAGAGCCGTTGTTGTGTTTTTATACGGATTATTCTCATCCATTTGGAAGATATCCATGCCTTCCATCTTCCAGCAGGAGAAAGACACTTCTGAGTGTACTGCTGAGAGTTTTTCTATTACTTTGTAGCCATGAGAGTAAAACGCTTTGTCGGCTTCGAGATCGATTTCGATGTAGATCTGTCCGATCAGCACAATTTTGAGCTCAAATATGCTTCGCCAGTCATTTGGGTAGGCCTCGTACCGTGCTATATGCCGCGGCATGCTCTCAGTAATTAAGGTCTTAAATTTTTTTCCCACAGCACGGAGAGTCAGCGTTCACCGACTGAGTTCTAACAGATTTCTATCAAATTCCGAAGTATAAGGAATTCTTCCCCAAGACTCTTGGCTACATTGGTCATCGCTTGCGTCCTGTTTGTGAGAAGAAGCACCAGATACCTATCCAGCAAGTTGCAGTCCACATTATCGTCGACATTTACGTCCATTTACTTTCTCATTTAATGACAAATTTTTTAGGACTTTAACGTCCATATTTTTATATTTATTTAAATACATAAGCAGTCCTTAAAATAAAACTTTGTAGTATGATCCCTTATAGGAGGAGGAGGAGGAGGCGCAATTAAAATTGAACCTGACGAATGGAGAATAAGGTGGAACGACGAGCTTGATCAGCTAATTCAGGGCCAAAACATGATCCGATTTATCAAAGCACAACGCATAAAATGGTTAGACCATGTAACAAGAATGGACGATTCAAGATCTCAAAAAAAAAATATTAGATACGAAGTCATTCACCAACAAAGCAAGAGGAAGACCAAGATCAACATGGATGGACGAAGTAAACGAAGACTTAAAGAAACTCCAAGTGGAAAACTCGAAAAATAGGACAAAAGACCGAGTAACATGGAAGCAACGTATTGTTCAGCAGGCCAAAGCTCACAATGAGCTGTAGCGCCCAATGATGATGATGATGATAGGAGAGACTAAATGGAATCGTAGTTTGATCGGAACGTGTCACAAACAAGCAAGTATATCTGTTCCTCTATGACTTTCGGGGGTTGTTTGAATCAATAGGTCTTCTCACACTCCAGACTCTCGGAGCTAGGCCTTAAGGTCATGCAGCATCAGACAGTTCTACTCCATGAAGTTATATTTATCAACATATTTTGTTTAAGGTGGCAGCTCTTAGAAAATTTTACATTATGTCTTTTCAAGTTCAAATGTTTCCAGCTTTAAGTCCTCCATTTTGGATTAATTTAGAGTTCAATATTAAAAATTTTACCATTATGTGAATGAAAATTCTAGAATAAAGTAGAAATTCTAGATTTAAGAAGCAGCGTATGATATTTTTGGAAAATTGATTTTATTTCAATATAATTGAAGCTGGTTTGGTGGGTTTTGTATGTGGGTTCCATGGCTAAATGGTTAGTGCGTTGGCCTTCTGATCCATAGGTTGTGAGTTCAAACCCCGGCTGAAGCATAACAAATTTCATATCGAAAATATTTTTCTTTCGAACGGTACTCACCTGTCGGCAAGCAATTGGCAATTCTTCCGGCAGTAACAATTTGCCATGAAAAAGCTTCTAAAAGAAGTCGGTGACAAAGCTCAAAAAATGTGTTGCCACAGGGGTTCTGCCGTTCGGAGCCGGCTAAAATAAGTAGGTCCCTTCTTAAACTGTCCAAAATTTAACACTCACAACAGTACTGGAAGAGAAGCCCGGCCAAAGGACCCTTTGGGGCTGTGCCACATCTTTATTAATTTTTTTTTTTTCTTATAATTGAATCTAAAAATTTAAATAAATACACACCTTTTCTACCATTCATAGACGAGTATAAATTTCTGCAAATCAATTGAAAATAAATCATCATCATCAAATCAAACAATATTCTGCAATTTTGAAATTATAATTCCCTCCATAGATCTACCACTGAAAGCTGAAATTGCATTTAGCAAATTCCACTAAAGCCAAAGCCGGATGCGGATCTTGCGGATGCTGATACTTTAGTGAAATAATAACTCATTTATGAGTACCCACACATTCTACATACTTAAAATGAGAAGAGTGAAAGGCATATATTCTCCCATGGAAACGAAGTCGAAGTCGCACAATAAGTCTATGGAGGGTGCTACGTCACATATATAACGCAACCCCACTGTTGTTGCTGCTGTTTAAGAATGCCTTATTGTTAGTGGTATAGCGCAAAAAACTTGCAAAGGCAAAATTTTTCATATGACTCTTTTATATGCTGTAATGAAATATAGAATGTATAAAAAGTTCATGTACATAAGGCGTATATATATATGTGATACTATAATATATATGTAGGTAGATATTTGTATAAACTCAACGTATATTGACAAAAATATTTCTGGCATGCAATGTGCGCTTTGGTGGTTTTATTTATTTTAACATTTTCAGCTTCTTTCTAATCCCAGCGAAATTATTTTATTTTTTTGCTATAAAATATACTCAAACAACAACAACAACATATAGGGAATAAAAGCAAACGCTTCAACAAATAAACAAAAATAATAAAAATAAAAATGTTGCATATATATAACGTAAAACAACAAGCTTGAACTACAAAAAGAAAAAAGAACAAGAAAAACAAAGAAAAAAAATATTACTCATACGCTACGTAAAGCAGAAAATTATAAAATTAAATTTTTAAGCAACTAATTCATATGACATATAAGATATTTTAAATAAACAAAAGAAAGCAAAAATTTTCTTTGACTTATTCTAAGACTGATGCAGTTTAAGACATTTATTATATATGGCAATTATATTGGTATAATATAGGAAGAAAGTAAGAATTTCGAATTTGAATGAAGAGAATTTGTAAATTTTCAGAATTCTACAACACAAAAGCTTAAGACTGAAATACTTTTGAAAATCCATACCTTCGAGCTGAAAGGAGTCGGAGTTTTCAACTGATAACGCTCATTTTCCCCATATACTATCGCGTTGATAAAACTAATCGTATGAGAATAGCTTCAGTTGAGCGGTTTTATATCTTCATTTTTTCAAACATTCATTCAAAAACTTACTTCTGATTGCGATTGCGGCCATTCATAAATGTAAGAATACACTCTGGTAGGAAATATTGGCTTAGCTTTCATCCGATTGTAGCCATTCTCAATTCTGTTTATTATTTGATAAATATAAGAGCACATACATCCATAGTTTCAGTTTGATAACTCAATTTTTTTGTATGAAAATTGCGAAAATTGTGTTACAAATACCGAATATTAATATATTCGGCATCAAACATATTTATAAAAAACAATATAATAAAAATAATTATAAAATAAAATAATAAAAAAATAATAAAAAAATCATGTCGCGATTCGGTGTCGAACCCGTACACGTAGGAAAAGTAAGATGGTGGGACGAACCCACAGAGCACTTGTGCCAAAGTACATCACAACTCCGGGGTGTCTAATTAAGTTTATATATTTGATTCAATTAATGTAAATTACTTAAATGATGGTAAAAGCACAGACAAATAAAAGCAAACGTATGGAGCAAATATGAGAATTCTCGTTTGGTTTAGCATGCGTCTAATAGATAAAGATTATGCTGAAGCAACAAGAATCGAGAAAAGCGACTTCCATACATGATCGGACAAGTGACATATCTGCACTATTGAAGCATCTTTCTTCAGTTGTAAGAATATTACAACAACGACCCGTTGAGTGAATTAATACCTGCGAGTGCTCTTTTGAAGCAGATCCCTCTACGGTGCGCGTCAATAAGAGTTCTTGTCCTAAAGTGAACCCAGCTACGGGTGCTTCGGGTAGTCGACTGCGAGCCTTCTGCTCTGCCTATGTAGTCACTTTGACCACTTAAAATCCAAGTGCAACCAGCTCGAGCAGCGATGATTCCTCCTACATTTCATTCCTTGTCTCCCTCTTGCTTGTATAGAATACGAATAGGATAATTTTATTAATTTGTAATTTCAATTAAATAATTCTTCTATATAATCAAATTCTCTTTTTCTTTTGCTTTAATTGTAAAACTTCATTTTGTAAACGAAATAAACGAAAAGAATAATAAAAAGTAGAAAATTAGTACCGCGAAAGGTATATCATCCGAGCCGAACACTTTAGTGTCGTTAATATTACTGTCAATTTGTAACAGTAAGTGTGTAATTTGGTCTTCCTCCTACAACAAAAGTTTTTCGCTGCCCTCTTATTTACCCTGGCTGGCTGAGTGTTACCCCAGTTGGAAAACAAAGGCGCACGTTACACAATCAACTTCACATTTGAGTGACAATCATTTGATGTGAACTCAACAAGTATTTCATAACTACTGTTATCATAGATTAAATGCTATAGAGACTTTTCAGATTCAGCTGCATTTAAATTCCCCCACTACGTTTTAAAAAACCCTGCGCAAGCGAAAAACCGTCAATTCATTACCAACCTAACAAATGATATATATTGCAAAATACTGAATATTGAATCAGAAAACTGAGAAATATTTAAAATTGTATTATACAAATTTATAAAGAACATTTCTTTCAATTATATATCATTATAAAACAAACACTACATACACAGAGACACCCGAACTATTCAATAGCCAAAATCCAATTTTCTCTCATAGTTCACACTTTCAGAAATGCTTTTGAGTGATTTTAATCCTCCACAAATATGTATATGTAGCTTATTCGTGCACTTGAATCACTTAAAATTACTGCGAAATGCAAAAAAAAAAAAGAAATGCGAAAACATTGTCGCATCATGACTACCATCGTCATCATCATCATCATCATCATCATCATCATTGCTATAATCAGCATCATCAACATCGTCATCATATTATTTTGACGCACAGCGGTGATGCTCATACTCATGCTCATAGAGTCAGATTGTACAACTGTCATTACTTGTTATCCTAGCGACTTAAACAACTCTCACACACAATTTCACTCACACTCATCCCGTCTCAAATCGTATCGCACTTTTGCCGTTATCATTGCCAATGTCTGTCTGTCTGCAAAACCTTAGTAGACGACGACGACGCCATTGCATTGCATTTAACTACTTACTGTGCTGTACTGAGTATTTGTTAAAATCCCTAATTAAATGTAAATTACAAAATGCTCTTCAACAGCAGTGACTTCATCAGAACTTAGGTACATATTCGTCGTAGAATATCAACAGGATAGATACAAAGTACAAAACAAAACAACCTTGTATGAAAATTCTTTTCATACAAGTCTCTTACTGCATCTCCTCTCTAATCATCTAGTCTAGATCCCCTATATCATCTTCACACTTGCCATTTTACGTTTGAAAACGTTTTCCATTTTACGTTTGCATTAAAATTGTAATTTTCATGCTTATTACAATATTTATGCGGCACAAAGCACAAACGCGACTCAACAAAAAAAGCTATGGAATCAAAACAACGCGTTAAAAACAATCTCATAGGATAGAGAGCAAAAGGCATATAACACCAATGAAATATTTAGCAATTGCTATGATTTACGTGTAGATGATGATGTCAACTTTATTGTTTTCTTATCATTAGTGCAAAAGAAAAAAAAAAAAAAAGACACAAACAAGCACAAAAAATTGTAACAAAATATTACAAGTAAGAGAAGATATCTTGTCGTTTCGTATTTGCAAACGTAAAAGTTAGTTATTTCAAATGACAAAGTCATCATAATGATTGTCACTTCTACTCGTACAACTCGTTTATTCTACAGTGTATGGCATATACAATATATATTCGCATTAATAATAAAAGTACATATATTTCAATGTGCAAAGTTGATGATAACATTGAAAAATGCTATAAAGGTACTCGTATACTTGTATATTATATTGTTTGTATGAATAAATCCATATAAAATTGTAGACAAAAATGAGATGAGAACGTCAATTCCATCAGGTAAAGAAATAGTATAAATTTTTAATGTAAAAACTTGAAAACTTCTTACTTACTTTCAACTCTTTAATAATTCTATGCGAATAATTAGAAATTATTACTATTTTTAAAAAGTTGAATATTTCACATTAAAAATTAATTATTAAAAACAAGGTAAAAAAAAAAAAAACATTAAATAATATTAAGCTTTAATGCAATAAAATCTATATTATTTTGCTTTAGTGAATTTTTGCTCTGGCCTTCCATACCTATGGCCGTGAATTCGAATTAGATGCAATAAATTAAACAAATAAATTTTTTGTGATAAGAGTTCTGCCATTTCGAGTCTGGTAATATGTACACATCCCTTTCAAAATACGTGTTGTTTGCCTAATGTTGATCGGAGAATGTACATTTTCATTAAAATTTTGTATTTACTTCATTTTCATTTGTGCTTAAAACGATCAGAACAAATACGAACAACATTTTAACATGTTGAGCAATATGTTGAGCAATATATTGACGCAACATATTAATGCAATATATGGAAGTTATATGTTGACGAATCATGCTGATGAAATTTGGCGATCCAATATGTGACTGCAACATGTTGATGCAATATTTTGATGCAATTAATTTATTGCAATTTTTTATTTGAATATATTAAGAAGTATTTATCAAAAATATATTTTATGTTGAGCAATATCTTGACGCAACATATTAATGCAATATGTGGAGTTAATATGTTGACGTAGCATGCTGATGATAATATGGCGATCCAAAATGTAACTGCAACATGTTTATGCAATATTTCAATATTTTGATGCAATGAATTTAATGCAATTTTTTATTTGAATATATTAAGAAGTATTTATCAAAAATATATTCTATGTTGTGCAATATATTGACGCAACATATTAATGCAATATCTGGAGGTTATATGTTGACGTAGCATGCTGATGAAATTTGGCGATGCAATATGTGACTGCAATATTTTGATGCAATTAATTTATTGCAATTTTTTAATTGAATATATTAAGAAGTATTTATCAAAAATATATTTTATCATAATCAAAATATGTTTCCTCGAACTTCAATGCAGTGTCAATAGCAGCATGTTGACTTAATATGTTCGGGAAACATGCCGAAGCAACATGTTGAGACATCATAAATCTACCGGACTACCGGAACTAATGCATAAACAAACTATCAGTATTTTTCGGGATTTTTTTTACCAGTAAATTTTATATTTCGGAATTATATATTTTTAACGATATTTTTATTTGGAAATTTTAGGAATTGATACCATTTCAACCCATTCTGAAGCATTAATCATCGCTTAAAATTAAGATTAAGCTTCTTCTTTGCTATAAAATTAAAAAATCAAATTATGTCTCTCCGAAAAAAAAAAATTTTAGAATTGACTAAAAGCTCATTATATAAATTAATTTATTACAATAATCACGATTTTTCACTTTTACCATAACTTGAACCTATATTCATTATTTATTTAAATTTGCGCGCTAATACGTAAGTTCACAAAGTTTAATTACTACAGCATAATCATGTAATTATGATGCAAATTTATAAAAAAGTCACACAATTGCACAATTCTTTCATAAATTTATAGAAAAATAAAAGTCAGTCATACAATCTCAATGCCATCATACAAATCTGATTTACAATCTGATTTCACATTGACCATACTTGTATTTTATTATATTTTTTATTACAAGTCCATCCACACAGACATCAACGTACCATTGATTAGATGAAAAGGCAACAACTTTTGATTGCAAATTAAATTTCCCGACAAATTTGATTGCAAAAATACCTAATCACACACACACACACATGAAAAGTACATAGTAGGAAAACTCTATCTGGCCACAGCAATGAAGGCATCTTTCCAGTAAGTAAACTTACAATTTTTGTAGCACACAAAAAAAAATCTAGTACTACTCTGTCTCTATAATTTGCACGAAGAGTTGCTAGTTGTTGGTATGTATATGCATTCAAAAACTAAACATGCTGATACTCCCTCTCGTGACAAGTAAATATTGCAAATATTGGAGACCATCGTACGTAAGGCTATGCATTGCATGATGGAAAAGTATATATACCACATGGTGGGTGTGTGGTTAGTTGTGTTATATGTTATTGGACTGAGACAAGGCTAACAACAACAACAACGACGACAGCAGCAGAAACAAATGCAAAAAGTTAGCCACAAGTAAACATGCAAATGGAAAACATCTCAAATCGCAATGAACAGCAAGAGCAACAGAGCAAATGAGTGAATTGTACAATCCTATATGCGAATATTGTTGTTGTTGTTGTTGAGCAAGTGACACAAAATAAAAACAAATAATGAGAAAAGGGAAAATGTTGATTTTTGCCATTTTTCGCTGGTTTTGTAAATTGAAATTGTGTTTTTTTTTTGCCAAAAATATTGTAACCTTTCCCACACATATTCATTAACTTTTGTTTACAACAAAATTGTAATATTCTAATGAGAAAAATTACGGACATAAGAAAATAGAATTCACAGAGGAAAAGAGTGCTGTGTGAGACCCAAAGTCGAAAGCTATGTCAATTTAAAATTGAATACACTCAATTAAATGTCAATAAAAATGTCAAAGTGCAATTCTAATGTAAAGATTTCATTTTATAAAGAGAATAGTTCAAATTATGATTAGAAATCAGAATTTTTTATTTATTTGTAGCTCTTTATTTTTTTTCTGTCTGAGAATAATTTCATATAATATGCAAATCAATTAAAGTCTAACAAAATTTATCAGAGCAATATTCAGTGAGTCAGTGAGTTCGAGTGAAAGTTTCATAATTTTCTCACATATATGCGATTCGTTCTACAATTACAGAATATGGTATAGGACATTATTCATCTTAATTTATGGATATCTGCCTGTCTATCTGCAATCTTTCAACCAAATTTTGCATAGTTTATTGATATTCTCTGGCTCTATATCACTAATGGCATACGAGATATTTATCTTTGGCACCCAGGTCCTTTCGGGACTATCTTCACTGTATCGATCTTTTAGGACAACCAACAAAACCGCACGTCCGAAGCTGCCAAATAGCATCACTAATACGATAATCAACCTTAACACACAGCAAATAGATCATGTGATGTGCGGTGTAGCCTAGCGAATCAATCTTCTGAAACAAAAGTCCCTCCAACTTCATTTTTTTCATATTTGGCCTACAAAACTATATAACCATAGCTCTGCAGAGTTAACCGTTGACAGACATTGGCGTTTCTAACCACATTTTCAAATTCAAATGTACCAATGATGCCACCACTTCATAATTAGGACCAAACAATCATTGTCGATGGGATGAAAATGCGTCCCTTAGAAAATATAACTTTCGATCAAGTTCGATGTCATATTCGAAATGCCCTAACGACCGAATTGAGAAATAATATAGAAGTGTACAATTATTTGCTTTCAATTTTTGAGTAAATTGGATCCTGTAAGTGAATAATCTGAGATCTCTGTGCAAACTTGTGTTCAGGCTGGCTCTGGAGACGTTGAATTGTTGAGATCGATGTCAAGTCAAAGTTTCTCAGTTGATATGAATACTTTGTTGTTGTTGTTGTTGTTGTAGCAGCAAGAATACGGAAATGTTAATTGGTGCCAATACTGGCAACGGTGTTGTTGTTTGCGTCGGTGTTGGCGTTGGCATCGGTGTTGTTGTCATTTACTCCCACATGCAGTGGCAAATTGAGGAATTGAGGAATTGCAACATCATGTGGGACCGTCCACAGCGCTTCAACGCACAGGTTCGCAGAATTTACAGCATATGCGAAGAGGTGTTCCACAATGTGCGGACCAGTATCGCAATGTGGGCAAATGTCCTGAACCACGGGATCCAAGCGAGCGCGATAATGGGCCAGCACTAAGCTGTGCGAGAGTGGCTCTGATCCCACGCGGCAACTCCCGCTCCCTGTCCGAGATAGGCGGTGGGCGGCCCCCCAGCACAATGTTATGCTGGATACTAGTCACCTCCTACACCATTCGAGTGTGGACAGACCTCAACGCCAACTTGTAGTCCGCTGGGTCGTCTGTAATAATATACGCCAGTTCCTCGATGAATGATTGCACATTCTTATGTAGATTTCGTGGTAGCGGCTCTCGCAACATTAAGTCTTATTAGGGTGCCCAGCAATATGGCAGGCAAGCACGAACTGTTTGGCAAACAGTGCATTGTGAGATTTCACAGGAAGAAGCAATGTTTTGGACATACAAAACATACGGAAATTTCAATACTTTCGACCACACTAACCACAGCGAAGCCTCTTAGTGTAATTTACTAGGAAGCCAGTCTCTTTGCACAAAATTGCATATAGCAGGAGGGGTCGGTGGTTCCTTCATTTTGGTCAATGCCTCCCCTTTTAGCCAATAGAAGCACTGTTTGGGTAAGGCAGTAGTCGCTTTGGAATTTAGGTGTCTTATTTCATCACCCGCGCAGATATAATACTGAGTGACACTCACACAACTTTCACACAGAACAGAAATGTCAATTTCAAAATTATCTATGAATCAAAATCAAACACACTCTTTGCAAATGAACTGCTTTTGAAAATATGCTTACTTCAAAAAAAAAAACTTCTATTGCTGCATTAGAGATGATTAAGCATTGATTCTAGACAATTTTGTACCGGCTCCCAGTCAAGAATTTTAAAGTATTTATATTGTTTAAAACTAATACATAACATATATAATTATTTTCAAAAAAAGCATATGTAATTATATACAGCGATAAAAGAAAAGTACCTACATAGATCATAAAATATTATACCACCAGCAACGCACAGTCACAACACAGTGTCAAAAGTAATTAAAACCTCAGTAGGTAACCACAGAAAATATGCACAAAGCAAGCTCTACAAAACCATATACATATTCGTATATATACGTACACTTTTATTACATGCGTTATTTGCGTCAATTGCCAAAAAACTGTAAAACATTTGCAATTTCATAACCACAAAAGGTGGCAACATTGGCTACATAAGAAGTACATACAAAAAATTACATACACAAATGCATATATGTATCTATGCATAACTTTTTACGCATATACGCATATACGCACTGATTCGCACAAGCAAACAAATCAAATTGTGCACAATTTTATTACGCTTTCAACTGCACTGGTTTTCAAGTAATAAGCATTAACAGCAGCGTTAGCAAACCAAAAATGTTAGCAATTTACCATTTTAATCCCATAGTTGTATGGTATTTGTATAAATATACGCACGTCAATTAATATACGATATATATGTATTTTTATAAAAACTATAGCGTAGTGAAATGTAATTTGACAGTTGGTTTTGTTTACTGCCAATAACTATTATGATGATTTTTATTGCTTTTTCTCTATTTTGAAATTGTTAAAATTAAATTATATTTTCACACGTGTGATTGGACATTTCAATGAAATGTTGCACATAAATATTTGGTGGAAAAATTAAATTATTTTATTTTATTTGTATTTTCATTATCCTCAGACAAAAGCATGGTTTAAATACTAATATCAAGTGTAGTAAAAAGAAATCCATTATCTTTCCAATCGATGACTTTAGTAATCTGTATCTCGCCTTGTGTAAGTGCGATCGGGTTACGCTAGATGGCGTTGAAAAGATAGGATTTCGTACTAAATGAACTTTTCAGGCAGTCTTGTGATTCCTCGACTCGGTATTGTTTGAGCACGCGTCAAAGTTGGACACCAGCAAGGAGAAAATACGCCATATTAAACAGTTTTTCTTCCATAAAAGGCGAAAATGCAATCCAGACGGCTGAAAATGTAAATAGTGTAATTGGTCCTGATACTGTCGAAATTATCGATCGAAAATATTATTGTCGAAAATATCGATAAAATAATGGAATTCGTCGAATTTAACCATCATGTAAGCACTGTTTCTATTGCCCAGAAGCTAAGCATTGCACCAAAACCCGTTTGGAACCATTTAAATAAGGCTGGATACAAAAAGAAGCTCGTGGGTGCCACACGAGTTAAAGCAAAAAACGAAAAAAACCTCATGGACCGAATTTCCATCTGGGAATCGCTGCTGAATCACAACAAAATCGATCCATTTCTGAAGCGGATCGTTACTGGTGATGAAAAGTAGGTCATTTACGACAAGGTCAAGCAAAAATTGTAGTGATCGAATCGCGGTGAGCCGGCGCAAACGGTGGTCAAGCCAGGATTGACGGTCAGAAAGGTTTTGCTATGTGTTTGGTGTGATTGGCAGGGAATCATCTACTATGAGCTACTCCCTTACAGCCAAACTCTTAATTTGGAGCTGTACCGTCAACAATTGGACCTTCTGAAGGAAACAATCACACCCAAGCGGCCAGCTTTGGCCAATAGGGGAGGAATTGTGTTCTATCAGGACAACGCCAGACCACACACATCGACAGTGACTCGCCAGAAGCTCCGGGGGCTTGGTTGGGAAGTTCTTATGCATCCACCTTATAGTTCGGACTTGGCACCAAGTGAATACTACCTTTTCCTATCTATGGCGAATGATTTTGCTGGTGAGAAATTCACCGCCTCAAGAGAAGCTTGTGAAACTCGACTGTCCGAGTTTTTTGTCAATATCGACGAGGGTTTCTATGAGAGTGGCATTATGAAATTACCTTCAAAATGGGAACAAGTTGTCGAACAAAATGTTGCAAAATACCTCTGCGATTGATCTTATTGGCCTTCAGCCTGCTCTAATATATTAATTTGAAGCCATCGAGGGCACAATCAATAAATTGCAAGTGAACGATAGTCATCATATCTATTAGATGTTCAAGTTTCCTTTTGTCTTTAAGCAGATCAGAATGTAGAATGCTAACCGGATTGGTAATGGAGCACTCTCATCGAGAATATTATATGGAAAAAGATAGGACAATCGGACTACTACACTCTGTTCAATCTGTGTGAAGAAATAATATCGGGTTCGTTTTCCCCCGAGTGAGGGCTAAGGTGAAAGGTGCAAATCTCTTGACGCCTTAACACAACACGTTCTTCCACCATTTCTCCGGAGGTCTGATAGAATTTGGTTTGAATTGGAGGTGAAAAAATGACTAAATCGTAACTGAGTTAAGTGAATTGAAGGTATAAGCGTTTCTTGAGAGTGATAATGAAAGGTTGAAAATATCTGCATTCTGAAATTTAATAAACTAACAATTCTCTTATTTAACCAATCAAATTTTATAAACAATTTTTCTATTGGAAATTTTTCAATTTACCAATGTGTAAAAATACCCAAAAAAAAAAAAGAATCACTACTGCTCACTATAACAGCAAATCAGTGAACTATATATATATATTCCAAAGCATACACTCATGGTCCCTTCATTTCATGTGTATATTTCAACCATACAATGTTGTCAAATACAGACGCTGAAGGGCACTATTAAGTATGAGTATTGATATTGTTTCGTAGCAAGCTGAGCTACTTGAAATTTCTTTGGTTTTGAGCTTTCCCTTTATTTACTCTTCTCTTTTTTTTCGCTATTTCTTTTATGCGTGTGTGTGTGTGTGTGTAATTTCGCACTTTCCAATTTTATACAATACAACAACAATGCAAAGAAATCATGAAACAAGCAAGAGAATGTTGGAGTGTGACAAACCATTGGTTAGCAAAAGAAATCAGAAAGTACTAAGTATTAGAAATTATTGACATTTGCAATGGTTAAATCATCAGCATCCACACAACCCCCCCTCCCATCCACATATCTTCAGAACTACTTTGAAAGAAAAATGCAAACTTAGCACATTTTCAGGCGTCTTGAAAAAGTATTTCTTTTATTTTACACACACACACAAACGCACACACATACACTTCATGCCCCCTCTCGAATCTATGTAAACAATCAAAATTGAAGAAAATCAAATAGAATACAAAAACAATTTCCTTTGAGAAAAAACCAAACGAGAATTGTTACAATGCTAACGGCAACAAAAAAAATGAAAATGATGTGTGAGAGTGTGCGAGTGTTATGCGTATATGAAGATAAAAGACAAAAACATCTTATAAGTATTGTAGTACCTACTTATATGAATTGTATGGAATTGACTCAACTCAACTCATACTGGATGGGTTGATTTACAATTTGACACTGACATGCAGTAGTAACTTCTGTACCTCTTCTATTATTTTTATACCCTGCATAATGCAATATGCATGGTATATTCATTTCGGTCAGATGTTTGTGTCCACTTGAAGGAATCTCCGGAGATATAGACATGGATATATATTCGTGATCAGCGTCGATTAAATTTTCGATTTAACGATGTCCGTCCGTCCGTCCGTCCGTCCGTCCGTCCGTCCGTCCGTCCGTCCGTCCGTCTGTCTGTCACCTGGCTGGTTCGCACGATAACTTGAGTAAATATTGAGCTATTTCGATGAAATTTGGCATAAGTAATCTATGATCCAAGGGTACGGAGGGGATTGATATTGGGCATGATCGGTCAATAACCACGCCCACACCAAGCATTCAAAGCGACTAACCTCGAAATTTTCAAAATCTTTAACTTGCTATAACTCACACAATATACCACTTGGAACAACAATATTTTGTACATAGAGTTATATTATACTACTATATAACCTCACCAAAAGTGGATGAGCCACGCCTACTTTCTAGCGTAGCTCCCATACAAAGTGTCTGTACTTCTTTTAAATTGAAACTGCTGTAACTTCTACAATCTTCTGTTTAGAATAACCATAATTGACACTTAGATTAACACGTTAGTCAGAAATAACATGGCAGAAAATCAATATGCCACACCCACTCCTTTTTGGGTCTCCCATACAAAGTTGCGGAAATTAAAAAAAATGTTACCGGTTATAACTTACAAAATATTTAGCGTAGGACAACAAGATTTGAGGTATGGATTAGTATTGTACGAGCAACTAGGCTCACAGAAAATGGGCTCACCACGCCCACTGTTTATCGTAGCCCCCATACAAATTTTAAATTGAAACAGCTGTAACTTCGGCAATCTTCGGCAAAATCAGTGTGCCACGCCCACTCCTTCATGGGTCTCCCATACAAAGTCAAGGGAATTAAACTAAAACTTTTAAGCGACATAACTTATAAACCATTTAGCGTAAAAGAACGAGATTTTAGGTATGGATTAGTAATGTAGGAGCAACTAGACTCGCAGGAAATGGACGCGCCACGCCCACTGTTGATAGTAGCCGCCATACAAAATGACCGAATTTCTTTTAAATTGAAATAGCTGTAACTTCTGTATCCTTCCGTCTAGAACAATCATAATTAACACTTAGGTTAATATGGTAGTCGGAAATAATCTGGCGAAAAATCAGCGTACCACGCCCACTTCTTATTGGGGCTCCCATACAAAGTTGAGGAAATTAAACAAAAATGTTAACCACCATAACTTAGAAACTATTCAACGTAGGACACCAAATTTAAGGTGTGGATTAACGTTGAAAAATTAATTGGATTTACTAGAAAGTGGCAAGCCACGCCCAATTTTATATAGCTCCCATACTAAGCCTCGGAATTATCTTAAAATCCTTTTACTTCGTCAAAGTCAACCATATTTCGGGTGTAAATTAGTAGTATATACAAAAATTGTTTCTCGAAAAGTGGAAATAAAAGAAAAGTTGGATATTCGAGTAAACTTTTTATATATAAATCTACATATGCAGGGTATAGTTTGGTCGGCCCGAGCCGACTGTAAGGAGATTTTTTTGTTTTCTTTTATTCATTTATTCACTTTATTCTATGTACACTTCATTCACACACACACACACACACACACGCACACATATTATATTCTAGCATCTTTGAATTACAAAGAATCTACTACTATCAATGAAATTCAACAAGGCGTCAATTCTTGAGGTTATGTCAATTACAAATTTTTCTTGTTTCGACAATACATTTTTATGTAAAGCTTTCTTGGCTGGTATTTTTTTTTTATTTCTCTCTTAAATATTTTTAGTCCTTTTAACAGCTCATCTATGAACATACACACTGGCCACCATCTTCAATGAGCAAACGAACAATTTTATGCTTCAAATGTATGTGTGTGTGTGTGTGTGTGTCAGCACTCTTTACGCAACTTATAAAACATATTGTTGTATTGATGTACTGATATTTACTCTACACTACACTATACAGTGTGCTTATAGCAATTGTTTATTAAGAAATTCTATTATTGTCTAAACAAGGTTGTCGATATAAGTGTGCTTGCTTTACTTTAACAAATGTACTCAACAACAAATATGTATGTAGAGTATAAGTACATATGATATCTACCTTGCCTGAAGTATATGTGTAAACACAATCACTTCAAATCAAAGCAATTAAAAATACAAAATAAAATAAAATAAAAATCAATTCAGAATCACTATTATAAGGGGTACTTGAAAAGAAATTAAAAACATGTTTTCTTGACACTTCTTTACACAGAAACACAGACACACACACACATACATTCTACGGTGGTGATGGTGTCTTCATGGAGAAATCAAGATTACAATGCATTTATTCCACTATTGAATGAGAGTTTTCTATATTAAATTCGACTCAATTTTATTAAAGACTACAAGTATTGGTGAAATCTGAAAAAAAAATGGTTCAAATCCCCTATAGAGGTGATACTGTGACAGCTATTGGGTTGCTTATTGATTTTCAGACGCTTTTGTATGCATTTTGTAGGGGATTTTTCCAAAGAACTAGAAATAAAGGACCATTGTGTTTGAGATAAATATTGAGTCGAAAGATTGAATGGAGATTGCTTGTATATTTCATTGCACTAGGGGCGATTACTGGGTAGTTATTGGGTTGCTTATTGATTTTCAGACGCTTTTGTATGCATTTTGTAGGGGATCACTCCTAAGAACTGGAAATAAAGGACCATTGTGTTTAGGATAAATGTTGAGGCAATGGATTGAATGCAGATTCCTTATATATTTCACCGCACTAGAGGCGATTACTGGGTAGATATTGGATTATTTATTGATTTCCAAGCCTTTTGGAAGCATTTTGTAGGCGATCCCTTCTATGAAGTGGAAATAGGAGATTCGTTGTATTTGAGGAAAATGTTTGGGCTAAGAATTTAATGAAGCCCGGTTATACATTTCAGCGCTCTAAAGGCGATTACTGGGCGACTATTAATATATATTTTTTTTCAAGCTTTTGGGAGCTTTCCTAAGAGGTAAAGATAGGAGTAAGTGTGATCGGTAGAAATGTAAATATGGAGGTGTGATTTCTGGGCAGCTGTGACAGTATTTATAGATTTTCAGGCATTTTTAGGTTCCTTTTGTAGGCAAGCCTTCCCATGAAGTAGAAATAAGTATTAAGGATGTTTGGAGAAAATGTTGATATAGATTAATAAATGGAGTCGGTTTTACATTTCACCGCTCTAAAAGTGATTCCTAGGCAGTTATTGAAATATTTGTTGATATTGCTCAACTAATGGTTAGAGATAGTAAGAAAGTATATTTGAATGGAATGCTCTATTGAACATATTAAAAAGGGTGGATCTCATACCTGATACCTCTAGGGGCACCCCTGAATAGTTAGAGATAGAAAAAAGGTACATTTGAATGAAATGCTCTGTTGAACAAATTAATAAGGGTGGACCTCATACCTGATACGTCTAGGGGCACTGTGAGTGTTGTTAGAAAGAATTTTATAAAACTGTTAATTTTGTATGGGAGACCCTACAAAGTTCGCAGATAGCGAATAAATATATTCTGGAAAAATGATATGTTGAAAATATTAACGGGGCTCTAGAAGACATTCAAGTAATTTAAGTAATAAGTAATAAGTAATAAGTGGAAAAATGTTAGGAAGAAAATGCTAATGGAGGTCGGTCATACATTTTGCTCCTCTACGGTTGACTGGTGGGCAGCTGTTATATTATTTATTGATTTTCCTCCAAGTTTTTTCAACTTTTAACTTAATAGAGCGCCATTTAAACTAACCGCTGAGTTATAATGGTTTGAGTCACAGATTTTTGTACCAACCTCATAAAATCCCTTAATAAATGGTCTCCATATGTCACTATTCCATAGCTAATAAAAAAAAAAAAAAAAAAAAAATATGTGGCACTTAAAGCCCCAAAGTGCTCATTGGCCGAGCTTCTCTTCCATTACTGTTGTGCGTCTTAAATTTGGACAGTATTAGAAGGGACCTACTTATTTTAACCGGTTCCGAACGGCAGAACACTTGTGACATCACTTTTTCTGAGCTTTGTCACATAGTTCTTTTAGAAGCTTTTTCATGGCAAGTTGTTACTGTCGAAAGAATTGCCAATTTCTTGCCGACAGGTGGGTACCATTCGAAAGAAAAATCTTATCGATATTAAATTTGTTATGCATCAGCCGGGAATTGAACCACGACCTACAGATCAGAAGGCGAACACACTAACCACTGAGCTACGGAGATAGCTAATAACTATCTTAAAAAAATTCTCAAAATTATCAAGTTTAATTGTTAAAAGTATTTAATGAACTTGAAGCGTTTGTAGATTAATTATTGCAACGAATCATGCCTAGTTACCCAACAAATCTGTTCTTTTTTCAATTAAAGCAGAATCAACTTCCCAAGTCATAGATCAGATATAATGGCGATCACAAGTTGTTAACAAGTGAGTAAGCGGCTAAATGATCACGTTAGAACCATTGCATTATATTTGTTAATTTTAATATTTTATTCAGCAACTTTCCGCAATAATCCAAACATATTTACATTAATTTCCTCAAATTTATTATCGAACAAAAGCAACTAACTAGCATAATATTTCTTAAGCTTCTTAAATATGACCAACAACAAAAACAAAAACATTAGAAAGAAATCGTAAAAATCGTAAATCGAAATAATTGCTTGTTTTCATTGTCATAAAAGAAAATTGCAGATTATGATAACCATAAAAACTTGCTACCATTGATTTGTTATATTTATGTGTGAATAAAAGTTTTCATTTTGGTATACGAGTATACTTTATTCCATGTACTACATATACATATATATTCTTGTTTATGAACGTGTTATAAACTTCCAAGTGTTGTATGTATTAATTACGATATTTAATGATAGCACATTTCACATTTAACTGGCGTCCATAAATGGTGATGGTGTATTACATACGAGAATATATCACACATACGAAGTATGTAGAGTATATTTTTCACAACTTTTATTTTAGTATCTTCAATTAAATCAAATATGTACCAACAGATGAGATTAAGCATAGCTAAAACATATACGTATATGAGTAAGAATGCATTGCATATTTTAAGGGGAAAATAGTAATGATCGTACATATACGAATTTATGTGAGGAATTCTCAACTAATGCGTTTCATTAGTTGATCAATCGTGTGCACTGTGGATGACGTATAATTAGTCGATAATTTTAAACAAGTCAAATCATCTTCGAAATATCTTAGGTGCTATGAGGAGGCACGATAAATAATGAATTTATTTATACATTTTAAAATTGTAATATCTACACAATTATCAGAACGGTCATTATCCTTTTAGGTATTTATATAGTTATGTAAAAATATAGCTGACGTATTTTTTCTAAAACATTTAGTAAGTTGCAACATTGAGATTATTTCGCAGGGAAACAAAAAATTATACCACATACGAATTTATATATACTTCTATATATATTATTATACGCATATTATTCAAGCACTTCATACTCATATCTATAGTAGAGTCGGTATCATTAATTATATTTACGTTCTTCTTCTTCTTCTTCTTCTTCTTCTTCTTCTGTTTGTTGTTATTTCTGCACCAATTAAGACCGTATAATCAATGTGTAACTGCCTAGCTGAAAATCAAAGACACGCACGCAAGCAATACTCGTAGGAAGAACAATAACAACAACAACAACAACAACAACAACATCAAAAATAAAATAAAGAAAACTCGCAACCTGATTAAATGAAGGATTTGTACAATTTACGCCTTTTTTTTTTGTTTTTTCTTCATTTGGCAGTGAAACAACTTGTAACGAAGCTTAAAAGAGAAATACACACAATTTTATTTAGGCAATATTATCGTTTCTTCAAACTTTACGTACTCACATTCATCTATTTCAATCGAGCCCATAGCTTATTCACCATTATATTTAGCCCCCAAAATCAGCAACATATGCAATGTGTCCGAAAAGTTTTAAGATTTACAATTAAGTGCTGGAACTAACAAAATTTATCAAAGTAGAAAATTGTTCCCAAAATTCATAAAGAGAGCTAAGATATATTATAAAGTGGAAATACGCTCAGAATCATGGTCTGAATCAATTTTTGACACATTTGTGAGTCTTCTGTACGACTGCTCGTATGATTAGAGAGCGATCAAGCTAAAAATTGTTATGCAAGATTATTTTCACCAACAAAGGCATATAACTGTGAATATACGATATGAAATGAAAATGACGTTCACCTTCCATATAAAAATATGCTATTGAGTGTGAGTTTTTACACTTTTTACATGAAAATATGAAGTTATTGAACTAAAACTTCATGTATATAGTTATTCTTACCATAAAATTATTATATTAAAAAATAAGTGTTATTGAATGAAAATCACGACTATCTTCCATACAAAATTATATGATTGAATGTATATTTTCACATATTATGCTCGAAAATATTAAGCTATCCTGCTATAACTTCATACATAGTGTTAATTTGATCACAAAACAGATATATTCGAAAATGGACAAAATCGAATGAAAATAACACCTACCTCCCATACAAAAATATATAGTGGAATGTATGTTTTCACACTTTATGAAAATATTGAGTGCTTAAAATTTGCTACATGCGATTATATTTACTAATTAATAGATATAATAGAAAATTATCTGAAATGGATAAAATATACCGTTATCTCCCATATAAAAATATGCTTCAAATGCACAATGTAGCAGTTAGCGCATTAAAAATGAAGTTAACATTCTAAAACTTGGCATATAAGAATATATTTACTAATTAATAGACATATATGATAATCAGCGAAATAGAATAAAAACTACATCTAGCTCCCATACAAATGTATGCTTTCGTAAAGCTGTTTTCATACTTTGCGCACAAAAACACAATACAAAAAGGTTTATTTGCCGAAATATGTGTATTTATCTATTATTAAGTAGTAAGCTTTTCAAATTCTTTCATTTGAATTGAACTAATGTATAAGGTTCATTGTAGTACTCTCCACATTTAACATATTATTTTGTTGCTAGATGATACAAATTGAAATTGTGAAGCGCTAACAGATTCTTTAGTATTGAATGTTTCAACTGAAAGTTCAATATTCGCATTCGTTGAGGTCCACTATTGAAGTTAGAGCAGCTTCCCCCAATATGATCCACACTTTAAATTTGTATGATTCTCTCAATTCCGAAGTCGATTAATCGAAAGAAACCCTTCCTCGAGGCTGAAAACTTTTGAAACAACAACACTCATTGTCTTTAACTAACTTTTCGGAAGAAGTTCTGCTTCACTCCTTTTTAGACATCACTGCCAATGTTGCCACAGCCCAAAAAACCGAAATGTAATTGATCAACTCGCATGTTAAAATTAAAGTGGTAAAACTGACTAACTGACTGACTGACGGACTGAAGGATAAAAATAAAATAAACGCACCACTCCAAAAAAAAACAAAGCTCCATGTAGGCGTGTTAAGAAATTGACAGAAAAAAAATCTAAAATGGAAAAGAAAGGGGAAAATTAAAGCAAGGAAGAAATCAAAAAGATTTTGTATGTGGGTAGTTGAAATAGTGATAGCACTAAAGTGCTAGCATCGTAGATACGAGTATTTGATGTTGTAGCCGTGTAGCAAATACTAGCACTATGTAGAAGGTGTCAAATTGTAAGAAACAAAGAAAACTACTAGAATATTATACGATAGTTAACGGTAACTAACCTAAAGCCGCATACAAAACGGCATTTGATGAATGTGCGGATTGCAAGCGCGCGCATGTTTCCACAAAGGCAGGATATGACTTTTTCTTTATTTTTTTTCTTGCAAAGAAGCAGCAGCAGCAGCAGCAGTAGCAGCAGAAAAAGTTTAGCCAAAGGTTATTTACGAGCACGTTAAACTAAAATCGAAAAGGCATAACCAAAAACCGATGCTATTAGGTGTAAGGTAGAAGTGAGGTAGAAATAAATAGGTAATCGTAGTGTAAAACAATAAAGTTTATTGGATTTTTATGTTGTTTTTTTACCTCTTTCCTTTTGTACAATTTTTTTGCAAGTCAGCTAACGAATTAAGACTCTATTTGAATGTAGGACACACGCAAATGTCTGCATTTATTCACACATTCAATGATATATATTGTAAATATGTACTTTATACTATGTACATTATGTCTGTCAAATGCAGTATGTAGCAGCTTTTGGTATAATAAATTAATTAAATCGTGCACACACGCAGAAAAATGTTTATAGTATACGACTGGCCAATGCCAACTTTTTACCATCATACAATTCATAAAATATACAAATTTTCTCTATGCTACGTATACAACCCAATATTGTTCACGACTAAAATTTTGTTATACAGTCATGACCACAGCTACACACTACTCACACTACTCACACTCAGCCTTTTTTAACTTTAACTCTATTATAATTTTCTATGTTAAATAGTGGCATGTTGTTTTTCCACACACACACACACACACGGACTCACATGCGTGTGTGCATACAAAAACATATGTCTCCCACAACGCAAACTTTATCACTTTAAAATTTGGTATGTGCTACAAAATGTTTAAGTAAATTAAAATACACAACACCCAAAAGTATGCTTTTCAAAAATGTATGCTCATCATAAAACACATATGCTCTACATATATATAAATTATGATAGCGGAAGGGAATGGTTGCTCTCACACATTCATTCATTCTACCAACCAAAAAAAAAAAAAAAGGAGAGAGAGAGAAAGATGGCAATTAAATAATGGTGTTAAAAATACAATAAATTCTAAAATATTAACCAACACACACACACACTAGAAATATGTAATATATCATTTCTCATATTATATACTTTATATATATAGAATATTTTTGTTGTTAGTTAGTCATGTAAAAATGTGCATGTGTGTGTGTGTTCGTGTACAACATTTATCTAATTTTTAGTAAAACTGTTTCAAACGCATGTTCAGATTTAAATGAAATTACATATGTATTTGTGTATTTGTTCAATTTAAGATTTAGAATGGGTTATGCGTTATGATGTGTGGAGCATATTTAAAACTGAGTTAAAACTTAAATATGCAAATGATGAGTATGATTTTATGTAAATATGCAAGTGTATTTATATAAAATCTTTGTTGGTATTTATTAACACCCTTACACTTTAAGTCACAAAAAATAAGGGATTTTAGAAATTTATTTTATAAACTTTCATGGCATAAATATATAGAAAAATGTTTTAGAAATTATGTGACTTTGTATGAGAGCTACATTAAATAGTGAGTGTTGCTTCCCTATTTCTTGCATAATTGTTAGGCATTATAATAGTGGTATAGCTACGTAAATAATGGTAATTGAAAAAAATTTTACATCCAAGTTTGTATGAGACCTCTATTAAATAGTTCATTAGATCGTACATTTATTGTGAGATTATTTTCACTTACAATATTAATTTACATGTTGAATAAAGTTGTTTAATTTCTCCACTTTATATGGCAGCTATATTTAATAGTGGACATGGTTTATCCATTTCTTGTAAAATTATTTCTGCTTACAATATTAACCTTAGTGTTGAATCTAATCTCTCTAGCTCTAATCAAAAGACTAATTAAGTTATGGCTATTTAAAGCATTAAAATATTCCTCAACTTTGTATGGGAGCTACATTAAATTGGGCTTACGGTACGCCAATTTCCTGCAAAATTATTTCTACTTACAATTATAATTAACTTGTCACATCTAGTTGTCCCAATCGAAAGACTACCTCAATTATGGCGATCTAAAATTCAGAATATTAGCGCAATTTTGTATGGACGCTAATATAAGTAATGGCCGTGGCTCATCCGTATCACCACCACTTCAAAAACCTCACAACTCCGGTTCGAAATCTCCGATGGAAAAATCAGAGCTCTTTGCTGATCACCTAAGAAATATTTTCTCTTCACACATCATGGCAGGTGATCCTTTTACAGAAACTAACGTCTCCTTCTTTTTAGAGGAACTGCATCAAATCAAGTTATCTCTTAAAAAAGTAATTAAAAGTGAAATTGCCACAACAATCAGTAGATCACTTCTGAAATACTGAAAAAACTTCCTGATGTGGCTTTGAACTTTATAACTCACCTGTTCAATGCTTGTTTAATGCAAAATATCTTCCCGGCCCAGTGGAAGGTTGCTGAGATCAAGATGGTTCTCAAACCAGAGAAACCAGGCGAAGAAGTCAAGTCTTACCGACCTATCAGTCTCCTGAAATTTTATTCCTGCAAAGTCTAATGATAAAAGATTTTTCTTTCGAACAGTACCCACCTGTTGGCAAGCAATTGGCAATTCTTCCGACAATAACAGAAAAGTGATGTCACAAAAGTTCTACTGTTCGGAACCGATTAAAATTAGTAGGTCCCTTCTAATACTGTCCAAAAATTTAACCCGCACAACAGTAATAGAAGAGAAGTTCGGCCAATGAGCCCTTCGGTGCTTTAAGTGCCACATCTTTATTTTTTTTTTTAGTCTTTTTGGATATATTCCAAACCTTTGACAGGGTATGGCATCAAAGCCTATTTTGTCAAAGCAAAGAAGATGTTGCCTCTTTGAACGCTTATTTGCTAATAAAAGCATATCTTCATAAACGGCTGTTCTACGTGAATTACGACAATGAAATGTCCCCCCCCTTTCACTCAATCCAAGCTGGAGTTCCACAAGGCAGTGTGTTAGGGTCAATTCTTTACCTGCTTTTGACTTCCGATTTACCTACAAGTTGATGATGTTCTCAATGGAACTTTTGCCGATGACCGTGCTATTATCACGAATGGAACGAGTCCCATAGTAGTATCATTCAAGCTCCAAATCGGTCTCGATTGAATTTCTACTTGATTAAAGCATTTGTCGACTGAAAGTTAACGAGACGAAATCAAACCACATAACATTTACTACGAGAAGTGTAAATTACTCCAGTTCCTCAATCCGAAACTACTAAGTATTTGGCCATTCACCTGGACAGACGCCTAACGTGGAGAGCACACAATTTTGCTAAAAGGAAAGTTCTTGGTATACAATTCGATATTCAAGTGTGGGGAACAGCATCCATCTCCGACATAGAAATCCTCCAAAGATTTCAGTCCAAACTCTGCAAATTCTAGTTTGACTCTGCGAATTCTAGTTAACGCCCCTTGGTACGTAACGAACACCCAAATTCATAAAGACCTGAAAATTCCCCTAGTGCAGGACGAAATCAAAGACCCCAAATGAGCTTGCCGCTAATGCCGCTATTTACATGTGTAAATATTGTTATCCTGAGTGAGCTGTAACGAGTTAAAAATTTTGAGAATTCTAAAGTTATTCCTTTCGATTGCTCTGTATGGATGTACCAGCTGCAAGATCATACCCACTTTCAATGGTGTCTGTACCCTTGAATCGTAGGCAGCTCACGCCAAATTTTGTCTTTGGCTTCCTTCAACTGGCTGCAAACATTTGACCGCAATAAATATAAATTTGAACTTGTGTGCCAGATATAGACAAGTTAAATTTTACAATGCTGCTGTCATATTTAGCGTGCTAGCACTTGGCTTTTTGAGTCCTCAAATAAAACTCAACATACTAAAATCCAGCATTAATTCATTATTTACACATAACTCCTACTAGTTATTATGTAAAATAATGTGCTATAAAATAGAATATACATTCTGTCAAATAAGTACCCGGAAATTCTCATTTTTAATTTTCCCTCTGAGAATATTTCAAAATATTTTTTTTCCCAGATTGGCACAACTGTCAGCCACTATTCTGTGAATTTTTATTGCTATGTGTCATTTAGTTTGGTTACGGCGTCATTAGGAACAAGTCAACCTTTTGTGTGCGTTGCGATTTTTACTATGGATAAAAATATCGAACAAAGAGTTTGTGTGAAATTTTTGTGTGTTTCAAACGAAATTTCTTGTGCCAAAACGTTCAAAATGTTGAAAAAAAACATTTGGTGATTCAACCATGTCGAAAAAAAATTTCACACAAACTCTTTGTTCGATATTTTTATCAATAGTAAAAATCGCAACGCACACAATAGGTTGACTTGTTCCTAATGACGCCGTAACCAAACTAAATGACACATAGCAATAAAAATTCACAGAATAGTGGCTGACAGTTGTGCCAACCTTGGAAAAAAATTTTTTTGAAATATTCTCAGAGGGAAAATTAAAAATGAGAATTTCCGGTTTCCGGGTACTTATTTGACAGAATGTAAAATATAAAATACTGAATAGAAAAATGAATTTCAAAAATTCAATACACTAAAGCAGAATAGTAGTAGAAACTCTTAAACCAAGTTAACCATAATAAAGTTGTCAACGTTTTTGTGGTTTAACATTGTGACACCCACCCCATATAGACATATGTATATATAAATAAAATCACTACACTACATACAATTATATGTAAAATCATATGTTGAATGGATATGTCAACGCTATTTAAATATATATTATTTAATATTGCAGAAGTACATGGGTACTCAGTAGGGATTTCTTTAGAGGCTCTGTATGAAGAAGGTCCCCTAATAAATAATTATACTCTAAATAGTACTCAATTTCTTTTATTTTTATGCTTGAAGTTTGTAAATTATGCCAAAAATTGCAAAAATTTTTTAGTATACGAAATTTTTTTCGATCATTTTATAATTTTAACTATCGGATAGTGCTTGAGGTACTTGATAACAATTCATAGTATTGTATTTTAGTATTTAATAACATGGATAGTAATAAAAATTCATTAAAAGGTACATATATATGTACTTGTAATTTTAGTTTTATGTACCTATATGTACATATACTTGTATGCATAGAACATATACATGTAGATTGAGAAATAAAATGGTACTAACTTCTTTTGATATGAAGTATGCTCATGCTCATTCGATGTTTCTACCATGTTTTATTATGTGGGTATAGTATACGAGTATAGAATATACTCGTCTAATAATATTTCACATATTGTGTTGTTTGCCTAAAAGTATGCTTTATATAAAAGTTGGTCTTGTTCTTGTTCTTATAATTTCGGCACAAATTAATGCACAGCAAATTCTTGCAAAATTAATTTGTTTCAACTTATTTGTATGTGTGTGTGTGTGTGAGTGTGCTATCGTTATACATATGTACCTACCATATATTTTAATGCTATACACGCACGCACTCATTACACACGCTGATACACATACATGCCATACTACCATTTTCATTCGACTAAAATTTATTATTTTTATAATAGCAACAATACAAGTGCAAGTATATACATATTTCTACTTATGTATTATATATTATATATATATGCTAATAACTATATGTAGCTACATATATAGTTATATGTATACTTGGAACATACAAATATTTGTGCATGTATTTACATAAGTCTATGTGCTTAAACGCTCAACAGTATGCTTCATTTTCTTATTTTATACACACACACACACACAAACATACTCACACATCAAATAAATTGCTTTCATTCATTCATTTGTGTTGTTAGTTCCAAAACGTGTAGTGTTGGCATCTATGCAAAGTATTTGTTGGTAGCTAGCAGTTATCTATACTTGTTCATATTCTATGCCAAAAAGGATGATGTTCGAGTCTAGTGTTATTAGGATTAGTTATGCATATATCTGTATATATATATATATATATATATTTTGGTTAGCAAAAATTAAAAACTTCTATATTTTTGTTTTTGCTTATTGTTCGGTTGGGTTGTTAAAAAAATGAATTGGAATTTTCACAAAAAAATTTCTGTTGTCGAAGTTAATTTGTATTATATAATATATTGTCTAGAGCAGAATACTTGTGGTCGTCAGCTTTTTTTTTTTTTTTTTTTTTCAATATTTAATTTGTACCTATGTAGATACACATCCTTGTTGTGTATGAGTGTGTGTGTGTTCTTAAAAGTTTTAATTAATTCACTCTACATAATAAAGTACATATAAGTATATGTATGTATTCTATGTGAATTAACCACAAAATATGAATATATTGTTAGAGATGTATTGAAAAGATTACCTATTATTATTATACTTTAAATTATTATCGTACAAGCAATTTAATAAACTCAATCCAAGTAGGGGAGTGTACTTATCAGTTAACAATTTCAATAAACAAATTCTTGCTGCTTAAATTCAACGATAATAATATAATTACTTTAATAGAAGAGAGAATCAGTCCTCTAGTCGCCGTCACCGCCGATACAAAATCCATTGTTATAAACCTCTGATTTAATTAATCCGTATTAGTTTTGTGTATATGGATGGATGAGCTACACTGACGAGTCGCTTCCTCTGTCACTTCGTTTGTCACTTAGAGCAACTATATTTAACACACACACATTAGGATTTCAAGCAGAAAAAATTTATCTTTCAAAAATTAGTATGCCACGCTCATCATTTTATGTATCTTCTGTACAAAGTTGTGCAATTTTTAAACATTTTAAAACATCATAAGTTACCTACTTACTCTTATGCCACGGACAATAATATTCGACACTCCCATATAATGTTGCAGAATTTCAAAAAAAAATTTCAACAATCATAATTTACGAATTCTTTCAAATAGAATAAATATATTTCACATATAAATTAATATTGTAAATAGATATAGTTGCACAAGGAACAAAAAAAACCAAGTCTATGATTTAATGTACGAGGGCGGTCCCAGAACTGCCCGACGTGACATATAAATGGCGGCAGTTGTTTGAAAAAAATTACTTTGGTGTTAAGTGGCAACCCTATAAAACATATGTTTTCAGTTTCAAGGCGTCACGTTGTTTAGTATTTTTTTTGGAACCATCGAAAGTTAACGACCTCAGTGAATTTGTAAATATGGTCACCGTTATGTAATTCATTACTTTCATTTGAAAGGTCTCAGTGCAACGAATATTAAAGCTG
Source organism: Megamerina dolium (assembly GCA_963854835.1). Lineage (NCBI taxonomy): Eukaryota > Metazoa > Arthropoda > Insecta > Diptera > Megamerinidae > Megamerina > Megamerina dolium. Next base: position 11,671,048 of record OY978528.1, read on the forward strand.
AACTAGATTCTACTCTGGGGGAGTCTGCTCCTTCGTTTACGATCATAAAATATTCGATGGCAGAGTTTAAACGAGATCGTACGAGCTGTCAAGACGAACACCGTAGTGGTCAACCAATTGAGGTGGCCACGCTAGAAACGGTTAAAAATATCCACAAAATGGTATTGGTTGCTCACCGGCTGAAGATGCGTGAGCTACGTGGAATTACAGGCATTTCAAAAAGTGTTATACATCGTAAATTGACCGAAAATTTGTAGATGAAAAAGCTGTGTGCAAAATGGGTGCCGTGCGTTTGCTCACAATAGAACAAAAACAACGTCGTGAAGATATTTCTATAGAGTCGATCGATTCGTAACCATGAATGAGACATGGGCCCACCACTTCACACCTGAGACAAAGAAGCAGTCAAAACAGTGGACTGAAAGGGAAGAATCGTGTCCAAAGAAGGCGAAGACAGTTCCATCTGCAGGCAAGGTTATGCCATCTGTTTTTTTTTTTGGGATGCACGTGGGATAATTTTTATTGATTTTCTTCCAAAAGGAAAAACTAATTTGTTGCAGCGTTTAAGTGATGAAATTAAAGTATAAAGGACGCATTTGGTGAAAAAGAAGGTGTTGTTTCATCAACACAATGCATCAGTTCACACATCCGCTTTTGTGATGGCCAAAATCAATGCCTTAAAGCTCGAATTGTTTCAGCACGCACCTTATTTGCCAGATTTAGCTTCTTCGAATTATTTTCTATTTCGAAATCTGAAAAAATGGCTTAGTTATAGAAGATTTGCAAACATTGAAGAGATGGAGTCTGCGGCAGATGGCTATTTTAATGAGTTAGACAGTTCATACTATAAACAGGATATCGAAGCTATAGAATATTGCTGGAAAAAGTGTATAGAGCTAAAAGGAGATTATGTTGCGAAATAAAAAAAAAAAAATTCCCAAATTTGTTGTGTTTTCTTTGTTAGGTCGGGTGGTTCTGGGATCGCCTTCGTATATAATCACAGATTCTAGGGTTTCTAGATTATATGCATAGCAATAAAAGACTACAAATTCGTTGCAGAATCACAAAAAAAAAAATATTGCAAATTATTGCATTAAAAGTGTGGATTCAAATGTTATGCAAAAGCTCTCAGAATTGAAAACATCATGTCACTATAGAGTAATAGAAAATCGATAAAAATATTTTTTTGTGATCCTTCTATTCATTATTCCCTTATGATAATTAATGATTTTTATAAAACCCAATCAAAGCCATCTTATATATGTAATCCCTCTAAACCAAATTACACGAGAACTATTTAGAAACTTTTTTTTTTTTTTGGACTAAAATCACCAAAATACCATACATACGTACTTAGTACATACACATATTACCATAAATTAATTTCAAATTAATTTTCCTCTTGAATGATGTCATTTTTTTTTTTTCTATTGGATGACAAAATGACAAAATGGCTACAGATATCAACAAGAAACGTATTTAAAATGTCCAAAGAGATGGAGTGTAGGAAGTGTAGGGAAAAATATAGAAGCGACAAAAATAAGTATGTATTTAGAAAAGTTTTTTGTATTTGCAACAAAGCATCCAACATCACATACATACACATTGTATACATTGAATTACATACATTTGTACATTCATTGTTCATGCAAAGAATGAACAAACGGAAAAAATAAGATGAAAATCATTGTCATTATTTACAAAGTGCAGCTAATAAAAGAAAAGTTTCCATCCTGTTCTGCTGCTTCTTCTTCTCTGTATGTATGTAATTTTTTTGGCAACAACAGCAACTACTACTACTATTTAAGCTTAACACACTTTGTGCTGATGGCAATGATAATAATATTGATGTTGATGATGATGATGATGATAATGATAATGATAATGATAATGATGATGATTATCAATGTCAGTATTATACTAAAGACATACAAATTTAGGAATGTGTAGGTGATGGCAAATGGAAGTGTTATATATGTATTCTAAGAATATATACGTCGTCACAATAGCGCGCCAAAAGACAAACTTTTACCAAATTACCACTAAGAAATGTACTCGTACATATAACCGCACAATACTCATCGCAACGAACAACGAACAAAAAAAAAAAAAAAAAAAAAAACAACGAATCAACAAAAAGTGAAAAGAATTTATAAAAGAAAAGAAAACAAAAGAGAAAAAAAATCAGAAATGAATTGAACGCGAATTGAATTACAATTCAATATGAAGAAATGTAAGCGAAACCGCCATATTACATTGATTACAAATGGTGTAAATTCCGGTAGATATCAATACAAAGCGTAAGACACACCAACACATAGACACAATCTTATTCCTAAAGAGTTGGCAAAGTAATAACAATTCTTGGAGCAAAATTCCCCATATATATCTCAAATATGCTTAATATGTCTCTCTCTGTGTGTGTGTGTGTGTGTGTGTGTGTGTGTGTCTATGTGTTTGAGGATACATAAGTAAAAGTTTCACCGCGTGAGAACTAACTTGAAGCAACGTACAATATTTCATTTGCAAATAGGAAAAGTAAAACAACAACAACAACAACAACAACAACAACAACAATGACAAATAAAACAAGGAAGCAAGCACAGGAAGCAACAGTAGTAAAAGAAATTACAACAGTTGCAGTTGCTTCAACTTCAGCCGCCATCGGTGCCACTGTTGCTGCTGCTGCTGCTGCTGCTGCTACTGCTGTTGCTGCTATATATACAATTGTGTTACCATTCTCAATGCCAATGTTGCAGAGCAGTCAATGTCTTTTAATTTAACACACCTTAAGGCCGTCCTCGACTTTATATGTGTGTGTACTTGTCGTTCACCATATTCGTCGGCTGCCTCCTGCCTTCATTTTGCCTCTTCATTTTGCTGCTGCAAAATGAAACTTTGTCACACCGCATGCACTGTTGCAAACGACAGTTGCATTACATATGATGATATTCCCCCCGGAAATCTTACACTAAAATGCATTGTGTATTTCATTTACAATACTCATATACTCATACTCATATACTCATACTCACACACAATCACATATATAAAGTTTTAAGTATTTGGTAAGGATGAGTGGTAAGCGAGTGTCTAAAAGACGTACTTTATTATTTGCGTTTCTTGAGGACACTGAGTAAATAAGAAATGAGCGTAAATGAAAAAAGTTTAACTACAAAAGAAAAATATACCAAAAAAAAAAAAGAAAGAAAAAAAGATGAAATGAAACAAATCATATTGTTCTATTTAACCAGAAACTAAAAAAGTAAAAAAAATAAGAAGAACAATATGAAAGAACGGAAGAAAAAAAATGAGCAAAGTAATAAAATGAAGTTCTACTATATACAAAAAAAAAGCAAAAAAAAATATTCTTCAACGACTACACTTTTGGTCATTATTTATATTGTACTGATGGAATATAAACCTGACTTGTTTAAAAATATTTTTTTTTTTTTCGTATTTGATTTGTTTCTTTTTTTTTTTTTTTGTATTTACAATTGCTAAATAAATTTTATTCTCATAATATTTCGCAATAGTGAATATATATACTAAATTTGCCTTAGAGTCGGTCTGGATAAAACAATTTATTATACGCCCATGTACCGCGCCCTCTTTTTGTACATTTAAAATGACATTTTAGAGATATTTTAGAACAATAATAATGGGCTCACCGTTGCAGTGGGCGGGGCGCAACCATTTCTTAGGAAATTATTGTTTCATATAATTCTAATCCAATTGTCAAATATTGTTCTTCTTCTTCTTCTTCTTCTTCTTATGTAGCCATAACAAACGATGATCGATTTACACCGAACATATAATATGCGGCACCAGTCTTCTCTGTTCTTCACTTGCTGGCGCCAATTGGATATTCCAAGCGCCGCCAGGTTACCCAACACTTGGTCCTTCCAACGTAGGTTTGGTCTTCCTCTTCTTCTGCGTCCTCCAGCGTATGCCGAATTAAATACCAGCGCAGCCGCTGGATTTTGATTCGCCTGACTATGTCATTGTCAGTGTACAGCTCATGCAGCTCATCGTTGTACCTTATTCGATATTCGCCATCAACGCAAATAGATTCGAAGATCCTGCGCAGAACTTTTCTCTCGAAAACTGCAAGCATCCTCTCATCCAAGGTGGAAATTGTCCAGGCTTCAGCGCCATATGTTAGGACAGGCATGATGAGAGACTTGTAGAGTGTGATTTTCGTTCTTCGAGAGAGGGCTCGACTACTCAATTGCTTACTCCGCCCAAAGTAACACTTGTTAGCAAGAGTTATGCAACGCATGATCTCCAGGCTGACGTCATTACCGTTGTTGATGCTTGTTCCAAGATGGACGAAGTAATCCTAGACAAACTACTTCGTAAATTATGATGGTTTCAATAATTTTTGTTATTCTTGGGGTTTATATGGGAGCTACATTAAATAGTGCTCGGGTTACGACAATTTTCTTCGAAACTAATTTTCCTTACACTATTAATCTACTTATTAAATGTGGTTTTTTTGTAATATAATATTTTATAACTTATATTCGTTTAAAATTATTTTAAATTCCGCGACTTCATATGGGCGCTACAATAAATGGTGAATTTCTTTTCAAATTATTACGCATTATAATATCAATCTATGTACCAAATAAAAGTTAATCAAGATTTGTGCTAAATGATTTATAAAGAGTTTAAATTTATGAAAATTCCAAGATTAGTCTCTGTGGTTGCTCCACGGGTGGTTCTCAGACGATCGATCATGACCATTTTAAACAATGTTTTAACTTTAAACACTTTAAGCAAAATCGGTCAGATTTTTATCAATATATCTCAATATTTGTTCAAGTTATCGCGCAAATAGACAGATGGAATTTTATTATATCGTACTTTTTACAAATATCTGATCAAAATGAGTAAACAGCCTGATTTGACCGTTTGTGTAATCCTTAGAGAGTCCCTTTTTTGACACTCTCGTGGTTCAGCTGTAAGAGTCATTCTGAAATTCCTATTACTGGTGTTAGACATCTCTTAGCTTACCTTTAACATTTAGCATATACTCTAAATTTTAGCCATTTTCTAAATAATATTGAGACGCACCCTTCCTATTTAATATTCCTGCAGCTACTCGTATTAGACTTGGTTGGCAATTTTAACAATACAGGTCGCCTTTTCATTTTCCTTATCTCCATAATTCTCGAGGCTTCCAAGATGATATCACAGTGTTTTGACTAAGTAGCTCATTGAGAACTTTAGTGCGTCCTCCTGTTTCAATCAAGTCATAACGCGGAAGCCTTGTGAAATGCTTGAATGCCAGACATAATATTTATTTTTAATCCCATTTTACTATCTAATATTTTTCCTTAACATTGTAACTCCCTAAAAAAATTCAGAGCTGCATACAAATAACTGCCAGAACAGTGAAATGTATGACCGAACCTATTTTCATTTCATCAAAACTAAAAAAAAGTAAGCAGGTGCAAATGGATTTGTAAATTTGTCTCACTTTAAAATATATTTTTCTTGATGTACACTAAGAAGAACTCTTTGGAAGAGGATTTCTTTAATTATTTTTGTGAGTTTTCAGAGTGAAATTCTACATTCAATGGAAAATGGAAAGAGCATTTTAAGAGTTCAACTTCAGTAGTTCCTGATAATTCACTAATAATCCAAAATTTTTGTTTATAATTATTGTACTAAGAGCAATCATTTCAATTGTTTTGTGTATTTATTTCAATAAATTCATTTTTCAAAACGACTACATTCATTCAGCAATGGAATGCAATGACAATTTCAATAAATTGTATAATTTTTATACCAAAAAAAAATTGAATCACAATATCATGTCATACAAATAGTATATCTTTATAGATATATCCATAGTATTTAATACATTCAACTATATGCCTTCAAGAATATATGCATACGTATATGTGATATTGTAATATATGATATTTCGAAATAAATATCTTCGCTCATTTATCTCTTAGTTAACATGTGCATATTTTTCACTAACGCTCGATAGAGTAACGAATTGACCGAAAGTACTAAATCTAGATTAACTTGTGGCAATTTCACTTCAACCAATGTACAAATGTACGACTATATACATAAATAAAATACTTGTACTTGACAATATCGACAATATGATAGCGTGTATCGATGCGTTTATTTATGAGACGATTAAGCGTATATTTCCATATGCATATCATAGCGAAAGAGGGAAAAAATGTGAGTTTTGTAGATAAAACGAATTATAATAGTAACATATGTACATCACAAAATATTTAAAGAATTTTAATATACAATAATTCCTATTTTTATTTCGCAAATGGATTAGAAATTGAATCAAATTGACATATAATTAATATATATGATTTTTTATGCTTTAAGCAAACAAATTGTTTCATCTGTTTTTGCGAATCGAGATGGTGATTATTCAGTATACTAATGTAACTAGTGCTAATAACTGTCACCTGACCCATTGTTTTGGGTTACTATGCTCTCATTTACTAAGTCATATCTGGTTTCCCTTACTGATCAGTCTGGACTCACTTTATTTAATATTTTACTATAACTGAAGACTTTTTTTGAGAAATTCTCGGAACCTTTGAGAGCACTCAACACAGTGGCTCAGGATCTCATTGAAAATGTCATTGAACCTCTCACACAATTTCTACTTATTCCATAGCGTTTCTTCCAAAGAGTCTAGAAGACGTGCTTGCTCTCTGAAACTTTTTAGTGCAGTCAAACTTTCACTGTGAAATTCCCACATAAGAACAAATAGAGACAATCGAAAGCGCTACTTGTGAAAGAGTAAAAATTTTCATATGGAAGATCATGGTTATTTTTAGGATACTGGCACTTTCATAAAAACACGTTCTGGATAACATCGGTCATACAGAAATTTCCTCAAAGACCACGGTAGGCTCAAAGTTCATCTATGGATATCCCGAAAATAAATCGTAGTAACAATTTGCCATGGAAAAGCTTCTGAAAAAGAACTCTGTGACAAAGTTCAGAAAAAGTGATGTCACAAGAGTTCTCTCAGAGAGTAGGTCCCTTCTAATATTGCCAAAAATTTAACACGCACAACAGTAATGGAAGAGAAACTCGGCCAAAGAGTCCTTGAGGGCTTCTAAGTGCCACATATTTATTTATTTCATTTACATTATTTCCAAAATTTAATGAAATAAAACGATAAAATGATTAATTAGAATGTTTATAGTAAGATATCGAAAATTTCTTCATAAATTATTTCACCCCATTATCTTGTACACTATCTCTTGAATGGTTTATTTGAGCTCTTCTCAAGCAAAACTGGTTAAAATGTTGTTTTATAATCAAGAAAAATACAAAATCGAAATTAAATTGCATTAAATAATTGCACATTCGCACTAACTGCAATATTATGGCAATCAATTAATGTTTAAACCCATCAAATTACAAACTATCTACCTGTAATATATATACTCCTCAAGCCATTACGCCCTCTGCATTTTGGAAATATTTTCAAATTTCCACATGAAAACTTTACTAAGGGGCTTTTAATTCCGCTTCATTGTACACATTCTTTGCGAATTAAATGCATCGAAAGTAAAACAACAGCAGAAACAACAACAACAACAACAATAAAGAAAACAAAGAATTTAAACAAAAGCAATCTGCTAAATATACTTTCTACCAATACCAATGTGAATATCAATTCAATTTCAATTCCAATTTCAATTCGAATATCAACTTCAAATCGTTTCCAATCGAATTCGATGCGAATCAATAAGATGCTATTTAATTTCATTTTTTGCAATTCACAAATAAACTTTTTCGTCTGCCTCCTTCTGCCGCCATACATTTGAAATTTAGAATTTATCAAATGCATACTTTAGTGAATCGACAAAGAGGGACAGTGAAGTGAAGTGAATTACAAAGACGTTACGAATAATAACAACAAATATAATAAAATATTGTATTAGTATATGAAGCTTCACTTCTTAGTTAAAGAACTAATAAAATATGCGACCTGTAAATAACAGTGAACGCCGACATTTTGCATCAACTCGATCGACCAGCCAACCAACGAGTTAATGCAACCAATCAAATAGTTAGATGGCAATATTCAGTAAGGTGCAATTCTATTTGTAGTGATTTGTACAAACTATACAAAAAGAAAATCAAAATAAAATATAAAAAAAATATATATAAAACCATCAAAAGTAGTAGCAGTGCTACTACAAATGCGTTGAAACTACAAAAACGTGAAGAAGATTACGAAAATCGAATTTTAACACTTTATATCGCATGAGCTGTATGAACTAAAGTGCCGTTGAGTGGAGTACTAAGTGTATATAGCCCACTTCATGAATGGTTTAACATTGGTTTAACTCGTACGATATCTACCCAGCAATATGGCTGGTAACGCCACCTGAATAATACCAATACGAATATGCGCACCAGGTAAATGGCGAAAAAGCGTTTATTACTATAAATATTAAAATGGGATTACGAATGAAATAACAAACCTACTGAGAAAATGGAGCATGCTACGTACTATGAATTTTATTATTTTTATGCATAGGTACTCTTTTGGCGAACTATTGGAATTTTTTGTTCCACATTATATACACTTACATGAAATACAGGCCGCGTAAATATTATATGTTGGTATACTTTTAGGCAAGATTTTGTATGAATAATAAATTGAGCTCGTACTTGAGCGGTATTTGTTGAATATGTGTAGGTACTATGGTAAAGATGGGCCACAAAGTCAAATGAAACTATATATGTAAGCCTATGTAATCATCTCTCGCAAAAAAACAAAAAGAGCAAGAAAATAAAGCATACTTTTATGCGCATTTTTACAATTTTTGTACATAAAAACAGAAAAATATAAAAATAAATAGTTAGACTGCACGTTTCGATTAAATTAGATAAAGAAAAGTACAAGATATAACCGTAGTATTTATATATAATATAATATGTAGCATAACTTAAGGCTAACGAAAAAAAATTTTATGTTATTTTAAATAAAAAAATTTTAAATAATATCTGATTGCTTTCAATTTCTATTTATAATTTCTTATAAGAAAAAAAAACAACAATAGGTATTGAATAACTAAGAGTGTAATAGCATAAAATATTCTCGTAACTAAAAAAAAAGCTGATATGCAATATTTGGAGTAAAAAATTTGGAGAAAATGTAAAAGAAAGTAGCAAACACAATAACCTTTTCATGTGGAAACAACACAAAAAAAAAGCATATTTAAATCAGGTTTGTTAAAAAACGAATGAATCCTCACTCATTGGATAATACAAAGACTTCTGACATTTTCTTTTCTATATGCGTAGGTACGTATATTCAACCCTTTCAAGGAACAACAAAGAAATAGACTATCATGACATTATAGAAAAGAGCTTGTCAATGTCTTTGCTCTTTTTTTTTTTTTCTTCATTTGTATAGAAAAAAAATACAAAATATATATATTCAGATGAAGTAATGAAACCCTCGTCGAGGTTAAAAAGTTCAAAAGTTACGAAAATTAGTTGACAGCCGACTATGTTTATGTCTGTTCATATATGTAGAAATATATAACATATAAATGATAATATATATTTTCAATGAAAATGTAACTTGTATTTATTTTTGTAACATTCTTAGAAGAGCTTCTTTTATACATTCTAGATTGACACTAATTGTAATATCAATATAATTAAATACAATAGATTAATCGATTTATATATATATACGCTTGACCTATAACTTATAGGTAAACCTTATAGATGTAGGCATTTGTATTCAAATTAAATATAAATCATGCAAATATAATTTAGCAAAGTATATTGTAATATTAATATAATCAAATAGATTAATTGATATACTATTTATAAGCTTGACCTTTAACTACAGGGTAAGGGTAAAGTTTAGGTAGAAATCCAAATATCATTTAGAAGTTTATTTATTGAAATATATTTAAGTAAATTGCTAAGCATTCATTTATAAATTATAAATAAAGTTAAAAACATTAAAGAATTTATCGTATGTGGCTGCTATTAGGTTATTTGTTAAATTTAAACATATTTCGTTGATTTTGTATGGGAGTCTCTCTAAGTTGGAATGGAGATAGGGGATAAGTCAGTTTGGGGAAAAATATAGGGGAAGCATGAGGTGATTTCTGGACAGCTATTTTAAATTTTGCAATGTTTTTGTATGGAGTTCATGGAGAAAATATTATTATGGACAAATGAATAGGAATTGGTCATATATTTGACCCATCTAGTGACATTGCTAGAGTTCTGTGAGCATATTTTATACATATGTGAATTTTGTAGGAAAATCCCCTAAAGAGGTGGAATGGTAAAGAGGCAAAATAAATGGGAATTACTCATACATTTTACTTCTATAATTTTATATATAAATTTTATACATATATTTTAGAGTACCTGAAGGCATGTACATACCGAATAAGCGTCTTCGCATGAAATGTTGGAAAAAAAATTAATAGGGGTTAGCCTTACGGTTCATACCTCTAGAGGTGATATACAATACTGCGAAAAAAAATAAAATAATTTTTTCATTATTTGCGATGAAAATTTCTATAACTAAAAGAATCCGGAACTGTGTTGTTTTATTCCCGTACCTTGGTCAACCACGTGGTCGAGTACTTCGGAGACGTAGACCCATCCATTCTAGGGATGCCATAATTTTTGTTCCATACACTTTGGCGACTATATCCAAAAATGGCAGCACTCTTAATATATTGCTTTACAGTAAACCTAATTGCAAAGCTATATAATAGCAAGTGGTCTCATTGATGAAAGCTTTAAGGTATCATCGACCCCCATTTATTGGTACTCATTAATATTTGCTCTGAGCTTACGTACCCACTATCTTTAAAATTTATGCATCTTGAATAAATTTCGGGCCCAAAACTCCGACGCTAATTAGGATTTTCTAAACATACTTTCTTCCGATCTTCAATCTTTCGAGAGTTTTTCACACAAAGTGAAATTATAAACAATTGATAACTGATAAATAACCCGAAAATTCTGTGCCCAAATATTTCGCCCTAATGAACTCCCTTTCTCCCTAATAAATCCATCTTAACATATAATTAAATTATATTTAAAGTTTGATTTTAGTACAATAATCGATGTAAACTAATTATAAATTAGCATAATTTTATTTAAATAACCAAGAAATTATGAAAATATTTTATAGCATACATTAGGGCGAATAAAATTGATCAAAAAAATTTCAATAAAATTAAAAAGACGAGTAGCAGCATTCAAACGATGGAATTATCATTTAGAATATGACTTTTCATCTATATGATATCATTCGATTTTTCATTATTTTGTCATAACAGAAATTTTTTCATCATTATTTCAACAAATTTTTTATAAAAAATCTCAAATACTTATTTGTCAAAAAAATTTATCTCAAACTTATAATTTCTTGGTCAAATTTACTTTATCAGAATTATCAGAAGATTTTCTTTGCAATGAGGTCTATGGATAAAAAAAAAACCAGTTGACTCCCCTAATAAATGTCTTTCTACATAGTTCAAAAAAATATAGTACTGACATCTTAACGCCTTCAAATTTAATTTTCAAGAGGTACCTCAAAAGAGGTACCTCTTGAATTTACATATTTATAAATAATATCCTTCTCTGAAATCATATACAGGATATGTCATATAAATAAAAAAAATATATACATATATATAGAAATATCAATTCATAATTTCTATTTATGGCAAATATTTCAAAAAAAAAAAATCTATAAAATCCACATCAAAATATCCCACTACTCTACTTACTCTTGACAAGTGTATAATACAACTAAATTTTACAATTCTTTATTCAGGCATATGACATCATAAATATATGTAGTTACTACGTAGGTATATGGACCATCAATATATGCATATGTGGTTGTGTTAAAATTTTCAATCAAATACTTAAAGCAGAAAAGAGACCATGGCTGTATACGATAAATATAAAAGTATGTGAGTAGGTAAAAAGAATATAGCTGCTGGTGTTGATATGTACTTTTGATGCTGCTTGCTGCTGTTTTTGTTGTTCTTCTTGATGATGATGATGATGATGACGATGATGGAAATTTATGTATATACGAATATGTATCATTTATTTTTTTCTCTCTCAAGCATGATTTACCAATATCGATTGACATCATATGCTTGAATTGTTATGCCATATTTTTAGTCAAACACTCAAAACCATGCACAAAGACCAAGTATATATACAGTAAAATCGACTGGTCTATGTTTGTACATCAATTCATGTGTGCTATATATATGTAAGTAAGATTTTTGAAAAATTATGTAGCCTACATTTAGGCAACTCATTTGGTTTATGAGCCCCATAGAATGACGAATAGCAAGAAACACATACAAACTAAGGAATGAGCACATGAAGAGCAAGAAAGAGTAGAAAAAGTGGTTACTACTCCCACCACTACTACTACTACTACTACTACTATAGCTTGTACTAAAACAACACACAAAATATATCCTTAAAACAATAAGATTGATTGATAGTTGTCACTTTGCGGTTTTTGAGTACGAAAATTTAATAAATGAATATGGCTAGAAAAAGGGATTTTTATGGATTTCTCTAGCTAAGAATCATTATATCCAAGTATGTCATAGGCATATAATAAAACATACATACTATCATACATAGTTGAAATAGTATAGTATGTAGTCCACTCTAGTAAAAGTTTCTGTTTCAATTTTATTAGTAATGTAAAGTGCTATTGGAAATTTGATTTATAGGGTGACATGTGCTTGAGTGAATAAATAAAAATTTAATTGAATCCCATTGGATTTGTGTATTTTGTTTTTATTTCTTTTTGTTTTTCATTTTTTTTTTTCAATTAATAGTTGGCTTATCTTTTCAACATCAAGATAATGGTTGAGCGGATTGATGGCGACAACGGTAATGGTGATTGTGATGTGTGTGTGTGTGTGTGTTGCAAAACTTACTCCTACTTAATACAGATGTCTTATTTCATTTAATCGAATTTTAGAAGGATAGAAACCAAGACTAACGAAAGCAAAGAGAAGATATAAGGTCTAGTAAAAATAAATCCATTATTTTTGCATTAAATTGAAGGTTTTATTTAGCATCGTTACAATGATCGGATTTAGATCAAATATGCACCTTTTTGTTCGATAACTTGTTGCCATTTTCAAGGTAATTTCATAATGCCACTCTTATAGAGATCCTTGTGCCTATCGGCAAAAAACTGGGACAGCCGATTTTCACAAGCTTCTTTTGAGGCGAATTTTTCACCAGAAAAATCATTCGCCATAGACAGGAACAGGTAGTTATCACTTGGTGTCAAGTCCAGACTATAAGGTGGTTGCATAAGAACCTTCCCACCAAGCTCTCGGAGCTTCTGGCGAGTCACTATCAATGTGTGTGGCCTGGCGTTGTCCTGATGGAACACAATTCCTCTCCTATTTGACAAAGCTGGCCGTTTCTGGGCGATTGCTTCCTTCAGACTGTCCAATTGTTGACAGTATAGGTTCGAATTAAGAGTTTGGCTGTAGGGGAGCAACCCATAGTAGATGATTTCCTGGCAATCCGACCAAACACATAGCAAAACCTTCCTGACCATCAATCCTGGGTTGGCCACCGTTTGCGCCGGCTCACCGTGGTTCAACCACTATGGTTTTCGCTTGACGTTATCGTAAGTGACCCACTTTTCATCACCAGTAACCATCCGCTTTAGAAATGGATCGATTTTGTTGCGATTCAGCAGCGATTTAAATTATATTTAAAACATTCTCTTGAACTTAAGACATATATCTGAAGCTTTAGCAGAATTATGTAGCTCCAGTATCAATTGAAAATATAATGCAATCTAGAATAGACCCAAACCTTAACCTTAACTCACTAAGCCAAAGCAAGGTTATGCCCCAACAACAAATTAATATCCCAGTCATGTCACTTTTAATATCCTTTCGCCTGCAATTACTTTAGTTTTATTCATTTTATATTCTCATTCTATCAGCTTCAACTAGCCCGACCAGTTAACAATTTCTTCACTTAGACGATATCCTGTTGCATGGTAGCATGGCAACAAATCTTTTTGCATAAAAATTATGCTTCTAAGTTTATGCTTATGTATTTTGTAGCAGCAAGCAATGTCTATCCTTTTTATTGCATCGCTATGTATGTTGATGGGTGAATATATATTTTCATATAAATAGCATTACTGACAGCAGTCACAACTTTCGTCTTTGTCGTCAACTTCATAATGGTAGTATGTGTGTGTGTATGTGCAGTCACTCACTTACGCATACTTGTACATATGTCCTTGCTGCTATTTTATGCTCTTCGCATTTCATACTTTACGAGCATTTTAATTTTATTTTTCGTTAGCTACTTGCAGAGCAGTAGCATCTTTGGTTGTTCATTGCAAAACGATTAAAAGCTTATATCCTGTCGCTGTGGTTACGCTCAAGAGACAATCACAAACAGCAGCATAGATACACACAGATACAGCGTCTGTGTTGTGTATTTGTGGCTGACTTGTTTTACAGACTGGTCCAAAATATGTCGCCAAAATAATGTGAATCCTTGTCTAATGCCTTTCTTTTTTTTTGTCCTTTATCATCCTCATTGTTTTTTTTTTTTTCTCATCATCTTCTCTTTTACATGTTATATATAATTCTTATTGTTGTTAATTTTAGGTCTACTGCATTTGATGCTAGGGTTTTGAATGCCATTTGTAGTTTATGATCCCTTGTAATGACAGCATTTTGTTGCCAAAATAAAAATGGAATAGAAAACATATACAAAAACAAAATACAAGGTTCTAGTTGCTATTGTTATTATTGTTGTTACTAGCATAGACCACATACATAGAGAGAGATCCTTGTACTTTTTTTTTTTATTACTTTCAACCATTTTAATAATTGTCACCATGTGCACAGGACCAGCCAGCCAGCTATCAACAACAAACACGCACACACAATTAAAAAGTGTCCTTTACACATTGCAATTTGTTTTTTTTTTTTTTACATATAATTTTAGTACCTACATCTTATACATATGTACCAGTATGTAATAAACATACAAGGACTGGACTTATTTCAATTAATATGTGTTCCTAAATTAAAATTCAAATTAATTAAATATGAAATTGTGAGGCAGTAAAGTAAGAATAAAATTGAGCCTATTTTGATGTCAGCAAAAAAAGTGACCATTTATTCATGATCATGATTTCAGTTTCAAGCTTTAAATACACAAATATCGTTCTGATTCTCCAATATGTAATATCAAAGTGTATTAATTTCTAATATACGAAGGCGGTCCCAGAACTACCCGACCTGACAGTAGTTTGAAAAAAATTACTTTGGTGAAAAGTGGCAACCTTATAAAACATATGTTTTAAGTTTCAAGGCGCCACGTTGTTTAGTATTTTTTTTTTTTTTTTTTTTAATTCAATACTTTCATTTGAAAGGTCTCAATCCAAAGCGAATATTAAAACCGAACTAGAGCTAGTTCATACTATAAACAGGGTATCGAAACTATAGAATATCGCTGTGTATAGAGCTGAAAGGAGATTATGTTGAGAAATAAAGAAAAAATTTTCCCAAATTCGTTGTGTTTTCTTTCTTAGGTCGTATAGTTTTGGGACCACCCACGTATATGAAGTGTAGAGACTACAGACTACTACATTCGAACACCACTAATCACATTAAATACAAAATCAATACAAATTGAAATGTTTCTCGAACGAAAGTTGATTGTTATAGCTGAAACTTCTGTGATATGAAATAATATACATACATCACTCAAACGGAGACCTTCAAGCAAGCAATAGTTAATCAACTTATTATACAATCGAATCTCAAAATTTGCCATATCGCACATTTGACATATGACATTTGTTTATGCATCAGTTCAAATGGAATTAAAATTAAATTATTAAACAAACTTTGTTGAAATTGAAATGAAAATTGAATTGTGTTTAATTGCAATTAAGTGGTCTACCAGGTACCTACGAGTACATATGTACATAATAACTACTTATTAACATGCATATGTTTTGTATGCACAAGTACTATAAGTATATACTTGTATATGTAGTACCAATTCTAATGGTTTACCGACGATGGTAACTGACATAACTGCCGACAGCCTGATTACAATTAGCCAACTGTCACTTAAATGTCATTTGATTACATAGTCAATGAACCAAAGGTGAACAATTATCAGCACTTGGGTAATGTGTAATGCAAATGCGTCAACCGCAGTCAAATACATATGCATAGTATATAGTATTGTAAGTAGTCCCTACTGTCATTCGTACTTTCTTATATACACCTCTACAGGTATCAACACCTCCACTACAACCAACATTTACCACATATAGATATGCACACATATAAATATGTTTATATTGACAGTGAGTGGTATATACTTAAGGTACGAGTATATGAAGAATTGCTCGTCTTGCAGCTATATAAGCATACATAATTAATTGCAGAAATGTTGGTCCAGTGATTTAGTTGTAACCAGCGGCAATTTATGTGGTTAATTTAAATTATCATATCCATCTAAATGTGTTCATGTTGGTAGTTACTTGTTGGAAGTAATGTGTATTGAATCGTTGGAAAAGTTTGTATTTAATCATTTCAAGAAGATAGAATTTACACATTACTTCACTTTATTTATATAAAAATTTATAAAAAAAAATATTGTACCAAAAATATATCATAATTTGTAAATTTGGAAAATTCAAGTTTCAAATCTTGATTTTTGTCATACTATATGGAAAATATAAAAGAAAAAATACTTTTAAAAATTCAGAAAAATAATTTATACTTATTAGATTAATAAAAAACGTATTAGATTAATAAAAAACGGAAAATTGCGAACAAAAAATCCGAATTTAATTAACGACTTCACTTTAATTATGTCATTTATTTTAAAAGAATTTTTGTAATACTCAAATAGAGTGGTGAAAGTGGTAGGGTCTAGAGATTATTATTCATAATCACCATTCAAGTCGATTTAGCCATGTTTGTATTGGAATTGTATTTTCTCTTTGTACAATAACTGCCATAATTATTAAGCAATTTCGCTGAAAATGTCTATATAAGCTATTTTTTGCAATGAAATGAATGAAAGCAAAATCGGATGAAAACTGCACCTACCTCTCATACAAAAACATGTTGTCAAATGTATGTTTTTTCACATTTTTTACGAAAATGTTAAGGTATAACGTTGAAATTTAGCACAAACAATAATATTTAATAGTTTATGAAAAATTTTAAAAATGGACGTAATCGGATAAAAATTACACCCAGCTCTCATACAAAAGCATATTGGCGAGTGTATGTTTTTTAACTTTTCTTGCGAAAATGTTAAGGTATAATGTTGAAATTCAGCACAGACAATAATATTTAATAGTTTATGAAAAATTTCAAAAAAAGACTGAATCGAATGAAAACTGCACCTACCTCTCATACAAAAACATGTTGTCAAATGTATGTTTTTTCACATTTTTTACGAAAATGTCAAGGTATAACGTTGAAATTCAGCACATATTATAATATTTAATAGTTTATGAAAAATTTCAAAAAAAGACTGAATCGAATGAAAACTGCACCTACCTCTCATACAAAAACATGTCAAATGTATGTTTTTTCACATTTTTTACGAAAATGTCAAGGTATAACGTTGAAATTCAGCACATATTATAATATTTAATAGTTTATGAAAAATTTTAAAAATGGACTGAATCGAATGAAAACTGCACCTACCTCTCATACAAAAACATATTGTCAAATGTATGTTTTTTCACATTTTTTACGAAAATGTCAAGGTATAACGTTGAAATTTAGCACAAACAATAATATTTAATAGTTTATGAAAAATTTCAAAAATGGACTGAATCGAATGAAAACTGCACCTACCTCTCATACAAAAACATGCTGTCAAATGTATGTTTTCTCATTTTTCTTAAGAAAATCTAAAGAAATTAACTTGAAACCCAGTACATATTTAATTATATTTCACAATCTATGAATAATTTACAAAATTGGATATAAGAGGATGAAAATTGCAACTACCTCCCATACAAATAAATGCTTTCAAATGCATTTTTATATGCTTTTCCTATGAAAATATAAAGCTATCACACTGAAACTTTCTGGGTGTAATTATATTTGTTAAAAAATTGACAAGTTCAAAAATGAACCTAATCGGATAAAAATCACACCAACCTCCCATACAAAAATATGTTTTCGAATGCATTTTTGAAGAGTATGATTTTCAAAATTATGGTTTACCTATTAGTCATAATATCAAGTAATTAAGCATCGATATTGGAATGAAAGTATTAAGCACAATAATAATAATAATATGTTTATTTTAATGAATTCATACCAGAGATGGCAGCTAGGTAAGCTGATTCAAGTTCCATTAAATTTACTATTAATCGAGTTGAAAATTTTAATATTATTTGAAATATTTTAAATTACAAATTAAATCATATTTATTCAATTTTTAATGTCCAATCTATAAATAATTCGCTTCATAATTATTTTGTTACATTTAGATTGACTTTTGATAAAATCTTGTATTTTCATATCAACTTGCAATTTCATATTCTACGAGTGTATTTGCATAAATTTGAATTTGAACCAATTTCATTGTAATACAAAATAGTGAATGTGTAAATGTAATAGTGGTGAGTGAGCAAGGCAATCTATTTCAATTTCAACTTGAATATATAATTTAAAATTTTATTAAAATAACAGAAAATCTTTTTATTTACTCATTCGTTTACTTACTAAAAATACAATCAATAAAAATGTATTATTTTTTTTTTTTTTTTTTGCTTTTTTTTCTTCATTTTAATTCTTTGCCATTCTATAACGAATGTTAATACATTTCCGTTGATACTTGGCACGGCTCAGTCTCTTGTATTTGTATATATAATTTCTACGTTCATTCACTTGCTCATTGTATGGCACGATTATTGCCATTGTTTTGTTTGTATTTTATTCTTCGCGATTCTCACAATTTGAAGAGCCATAACCACAACTATTTAATGGTTGTCTGAACATTTCATTGCATTTATAATAGATTTATTTTTTTCTTTTTCATTCTTTCTCTTTGCTATGGCTATGGCTATTGTTGCTGTTAGGATTGCCAGTGCCTTCGTCTGAGTCTTTTAGATATTTTCCTTCTACTCGCATTTAATGCGAATAGGAAATTATTAAAAGATTTTTCCACATTTTCTTTTTGCTGTTGATTTCTATATTTTTTGTTATTGTTCTTTTGTATGAGTACTTGCACACATACAAGTTCTATTACAATATAAAAGTGCACTTTCATAATCCTTGTAGGCTATCAGCAGTTCGAGTAGTTTATAAGCAACCGCTACAACGACCGCTAAAACTATGTATTTTTATTTACTTTTCATAGACACTTTTCGCGGAAGCTATGTATTACACATAGTATTTCTAGTATTGCTTCTAGAGTGCTTTCAGTTTATGCGGCACTTTTTTATTCTTCTGCCGGTCTTTATCAATGAATATGCTTGGATTTTTATGCAATTATTTCAACTATTGCAAGTATATTGCCACAATTATAATAAAATACGGTGTATTGGCAAACTCAGTAAAAGTGTGAATATGTGCCCTGGAGCAATTTTTGAAATTATAATAATATATTTAATTCTTCTTCTTCTTCTTCTTCTTCTTCTTCTTCTTCTTCTTCTTCTTATGTGGCCATAACAACCGATGATCGATTTAGGCCGAACGTATTATAATACGGCGCCAGTCTTCTCTGTTCTTCGCTTGCTGGCGCCAATTTTATATTCCAAGCGCCGCTAGGTTACCCAGCACTCTTCTTCTGCATCCTCTAGCGGATGTCGAATTAAATAACCTCTACTTAATAATATATATAAAAAGAAAACTTAACTGAAACTAAATCTTTGAGAAATTTCTGAAAAAATAGAGCAGCCCCGTAAGAAATGGCTGGCCGTCTTATCTGTCTCATCCCCATGGAAAAAGTATTCAGAACTATAACTTGTGCCAATCACTTAAAATACTTAGAAAAATAAAAGTGAGTGGTGTAGGGTCCAACCAGCCGCCTGCAATAATTTCTCGTAAGATTGAAAAACAAATCACCGACGCTGTTTGAAACTACAGTTTTAGTTTTCTGGCTCCCTTTCGTCGCTCTCTTTCCAAGTTATTCCTATTACTGACAATATTTCAAATAGTGGCATTTGTATTAAATTTAGAGTAACTAGCAGAAGATTTCAAATTTTCGCATTCTTTGATTCACTTTTGATGACGTAAATCATCTAATTTTAGCAAATAGGTACTTCCGCTTAAATTAACACCATCAAACTCAACGAAACGTCCAGACCTCCAATCTTAGTTCGAACTCTGAGTGTCATACTCGAGCCTCGAAAAAACAAACCTTCTACCTTTTGCTTTGAATTTGAATTACACTGCGATCGATCCTACAAATGATATTTCCAATGCTTCTTCCAAGACAAAGGTATGAAGAAAAGATGGATTGAGTATCATGTCGAGGAGTCGTACTGCCGAAGTAATAGAAAAGTGCCAGTACAACGAATTACTGATACTCCTTGATGCATATCAAGCTTGTTCTTCATGTCTATTTGATGCTTATGGTGAAATGGGTCTTATGGGATTAGATTCAGAGTAACGGGCAGAAGATCTTAAATTTTCGCTTCTTTCGATTCATTTTTGATGACCTAAATCATATGATGATAGGAAATAGATACATCTGCTTGAATTAGTACCACGAAACTCAACGAAACCTCCAGACTTTCGAACCAACATCTATTCCAGAGCCATTGATACAAATTCGGTTAGAGCCCAATTTTAGATCGAACTATGGATGTCATACTCCAGCCTCGGAAAAATGAACCTTGTACCTTTTGCATTGATTTTGAATTACATTGCGCTCGATACTACAAATGCAAGGGGTTTGCTAAAGGGTCAGCTAGACCCCAAGTCAACTACTTTAGGAATTCGATTTGTTTTCAAGCAAACATTCTCTAATACTGAATCAGTCATAAAACATGCGAAAAAGTTCGCATAGGCTTGATCCAACGAATCTGTGCTATGTCGATCAGCTGTAAAGGATATACTTTCAAATCACATCTAGGTTTCCAGAATTCAGACAGCCTCACTAGTCTTTCAACAGCAAAAGTGAAGGATCTCACACGCTTCATTTTAAGCTCAAAATGGTTTGAGTTAGCGAGTTAGGGTTAGAGACCATGTGGTAACACAATGGGCCTATGATGGGTTAAGTGTGACCCTTCGGGCAGTCACCCCATACCTATCTACCTACCTACTTTCAAAAGAAGCATTGTCAAATGCCTCCTCAATGTCAGCAAAAATAGCAATTGCATGCTATTTCCTGTCAAGAGCCCCCTTCAATCCGGCCGAAACTAGATTTTGAAAGGATGATGTATAGGATTTTTTTTTCCTGTCAAGAACCCATTCAATCCGACTCGAAGCACATGTTGAAAGTATAATTCACTGAACATACCTAGCTGATATACATGTTGGGACGCAGAAATCTGATATTTTAATGTCTCCTTCCGCATGCGTAGTATTAAGGAAAACCTATATGGGTCGATGGCGCCTTACTCAACAATTGATCTTCTGTGCTACAGGCATGAATGTCTATGAAATTTTATTTCAACAGAACCACCCACAACGCACTGTAAAGCATATCCATTGACCTGCTGATGGAAGCCATTAGTGACAACGTACTCCTGCGAAATTAACCTGTCAACTGCCTTAAGGCTCTAAAATATATACAAGCATACTATTCAAATTTTCAGCAAAACCATTCAAATATCGTATTCCCTACAAGTTTCTGTCACATAATCGAAAAGAGTGAATAGAGTGAACCATGATTATTTCCGCTCTAAATAATTTCGCATTTATCTATGATATTTTCAAAAAAATGTACTTATCTCAAAGCCTACAATATTATTAAAACTAGATTTCAAAAAAGGAAATATTTTCTTTTAAAAATCATATTGAATATAAATTGAATTTTTTGAAGTAGATCGTGTGTGAATAAATGCATATACATTTTTTATTATTATTGTAAAATAATAAAAAAAAAAAATCATCAGAATCAAAAATATGTGTTAATAAATGATGAGGTCATTACCAAGTCGATGTAATATTTTTTTACACAATAAATAATGCTTTAAACTTGAATAATAGGCTTCAGAGCTATATAATTTACAATTTATTTTCGCTTTTAAATAAATACTTACATACAAACTTTATAATACTACATAATTAACCATTCCATTATGATCCATAAATATCGAACCAATTATTTACCTAAAAAGAAAAAATGAAGAAAAAGATGAAAGAAATGAAGAAAAATAAATATTTTTATTCATTTTGATTACACTAATGAATGAATAAATTTTCATATAATATTTTCTTATAATTTACACAAAAAGGTTTGAGTTTGTTATCTTCTCTGACCCAAGACAAACAAAATAAAAAGTATAGAGAGCCCTTTAAATTGACTGTAAAGGAATCTAACACTTATATATATATGCAAAAGGGTAATGAATAAGAATTAAAAATAGTTAATGATGATCATACATAAGAATAATAATAATTATGATGATAATGATGATGATGATGGTGGCAAAGTGATAACAGACCTAAATGATGCACACTTTATGCCAATTAAATTATTTGAGTTATTTGAGAAAATACAAAAATAGAATATTGGAATATAAATTTTTACAGTATTTAAACAAAAGGTTGTTGATTCGTTCTCATTCCATTTACTTTTAGTTACTTTTTTGT
Organism: Megamerina dolium; assembly: GCA_963854835.1. Lineage (NCBI taxonomy): Eukaryota > Metazoa > Arthropoda > Insecta > Diptera > Megamerinidae > Megamerina > Megamerina dolium. The sequence continues at coordinate 11,693,901 of OY978528.1, forward strand.
TTCACTGACATTTTGTATCTTTCAATTTTTGCAATGGCTGCAATCCATTCAATATTTATTCACTTGTACTTTAGATGCTATGTCTAAAAGGTGGTCAACTGAAATGGTTCATTTGAATATTAAGAATTTCGAAATAAAAAGAATCTTTGAAAGAGTTCTGTGAGAAGCTGTCAATAGGTGTCGATTTAAGCAGTTCGAAAGAGGCTTTTATAAAGTTATCCCTTCCGAAACTGTTCAATTATTTTCTCGAACATCACAATGGAATAAATAGGGTGACCAATACTTATCTGAGCCTTTCGAGCCAACTATTTATTTATTTTAAAAACCTTAAGCAAAAACCTCTTATTCGAATTTAGTTCTTTGCCACAAAACAGCACCTGTTAGCATGAGTAATGCCTTGTGTGATCTCCAGGCAAAAAGCAGTATTAAGGTGTAAGGAAACCCAAAGAAGCCAATGATCACGTTGATATTCCTTTATTTTGAGATTGACTGGCAATGTATTTTTTACTCTGTTTTGAGCCTTTGTAAGTCAAGGTCACCGATCAAGGTAAGACTGAAGAGAAACTTAACCGAAATACAATTATTAAAATCAAAAATAATAGATTTTAATGATTATTAAATAAAATAATCAACATTTTTAACATTATGATAAACATTTTCGTATTAAATTAATCATAAAAAGTGCCCCATGTCAGCTACTTTCATTGAATGTAACTTAATTTGTTTAATTAATGAAAAATATAAAATTATTCTTATTATAAATTGCCTTTGTATATAAATGTACCAGCCACTAAATTTCATCCCAAATTTTATCTCAATTTTTATTTTTTTTTTTATTTCTTTTATTAAACTTTTATTACATTTTTATTAATTAGAACAACTTGCAGAAAAGTGGCTCAACAAAAATTGCTTTATGTCATGTTTTATTCGACAATAAAAGAAAGAAACAAGTTGAAGTTAGAATGAGAAAAAAAAAATGCCCACTGGCAAAATAATCATAAAAAAAAATTGATATACCTAATCATAAAAAAAAAGATAGGCAAAAATTGTAACAACAAAAAAATCCATAAAATCAATTAAAATCAACAAAAAAAAAGCATAACCTGAAGATGAAGCCAAATTTACCGCCACTTAAAATGTATAAAAAAAAAATTCATTTTTTGTTGCCTTTTTGTTTTTTTTACTATGAGTACTACCACTACCACTTCGATATGCTGTATTATTTCATCGAAAATTTTTCTACCTTCTTTGCGAAAAGAAAGTTTATAGCCTTTCACAAATTTACGCTAGTCACGATTTTGTAATTTGTACAAAATTTTATTTTCATTTTTTTTTTTTACTATATTTCCTTCTTGGCTTGCTTCTTACTTTTTTTCTTTATTTTTTTTTCTCAAATTGCTCCTCCATAAATATACAAACATATTTCTCTTCCCCCATCCCTATATACATATCATATGATGCCACTTGTTTGGTAATGGCATAAAGTTCTCAACACCATACGTTTTCGATCTTTCAAAAAAAAAACATAGAATAAAAGTGCAAATAGAAATGATTAAATACAACACACAACTTACTTACTTATATACGAGTATACCAATATTATAAATAGTAGATGAGAAGGATGATGAAATAGAAATATTTCTCATTCACATCATATACACTCAAACTCACACTCACACACACACACACACACACACAAATAGTCTTTATGTACATATATATTAATTGTGAGAGAAAGTAGAACTCATTAATGATATAAAATGTTTCTAATAATATGTAATAAAAGGAAAATATGTATTTACAAAAAGAAGAAAAGAAAAACAAACATAAATTTTGCTGGAGTTGCTGGAGCGCATAGAAAGAAAAGGGGAAAAAATATGAACAACAATCTTTCATTGCTTGAATATCGAATAACGAATATACAGTGGTAGTCATAGAATTCTATAATCACAATTACTATCAATAATTTTGTGATTCTAAAAAATCATAAAATTTATTTAATCTTGAAGTAGAAGATATTGTTTTTGACGCTTTAGAAGATAGTGCTTTTGACCTTGCACTCAAAGTGTCAAAAGCACTTTCGGTGAAAGTTAATGAATTCAGATTTTTTCACCACCGAAATAATGTGCTCGAAAATACATGTAAGTGGATAAAAATGAGGCCTGCTTCCCATACAAAAGTATATCTTGGCATGTAAATATATTCTTATACTTTATGCGCATAAATATAACGCTAAAGAGCTGAAATTCTATATATAAGCTATATATAAGAATATTTTTAATAAGAAACTAACATACTCTAAAATGGGCTAAATCGAATAAAAGCCACTCCTACCTCCCATACAAAAGTATGCTTTCGTATGTAATTTTTCTCGATTTTCGCACAAAATTGTAAAGCTGCAAAATTATTTTTAACAATTTATGGTATACTTAATAAAAAGATGTTATCTAATAAAAATCACGCCTATTTTCCATATAAAAATACATTAAAAAATATTTATTTTCATAGTTTTCATACGAAAAAAATAAAGTTATTCAACTAAAACTACGGTACGTAAAATTATATTTACTAAATAATAGACAAATGTAAAAATGCATATAATCGAAGCAAAATTAGGTGTACCTCACATACAAAAGTATGCATTCATATATACGATTTCACACTTTGAGCATGAAAACAAAAAGTTATCAAGTTAAAATTAGGTCCATGCAATTATAATTGCTAATGTATAGGCAAGTTGAAAAATGGTCGCAATCGGATGAAAAACACAACTATCTCCCATACAAAAGTTTATTTTCAAATGCATATTTTTAAAATTTTCTGCAAATAACATCAAATTAACCAGCTGAAACTCAGTATAAATAATTATATTTACTTATTAATTAACAAGCTTGAAAACTGACGCAATCCGTTGAAAACCATGCCTACTTCCCATACAAAAGTATAATTTTAAATGTATATTTTCATAATTTGTACACAAATAAAATTAAATTAACCAGCTGAAAGCCGGTATATATGATTATATTTACTCATAAGCTTAAGAATGGATGCGATCGGCTGAAAAACCACGCCTACCTCGCGTACAAAAGTATTTTTTCGTATATATGTTTTCACATTTTATATATAAAAATAAAAAGCTATGGAGTACTAGAACTTTTTTACAGAGCTCCGGCACCTTATTAGTCGAACATGCCAGTTTATTGCCCACATTTAACAGAATTTAAATTTCAAATACTTCTAATTACATAACCACCACTGTAACAACTAAAAATTATCATCCTCATTAGACCGTTAAAATTGTATATTATATATTGCCAAAAATACATATGAACACATAACGGTTGTATATATATAGACTTTAGCTAAATACTGACATCAATAAGAAGGGAAGGGAAAAATTGAGCGCTAAAGCAATTGGTAGAGTTTGGGACAACATTAAGGGAATGTCATGTGGGTTGGTATAAGTCATCATAATATTCGACATCATATAATTCGTCTCCCATAATCCTGAAGAAAATGTACCAACCTTAATGACATTACCTTATAATTTTCTTTTCTACTTATTGGTTGTCATAAAATTCTGCGTTTCAACAGCAACAACAACAACAGTGGTAGTAGCAGTAACTACGATAAATGTGTCGAAACATGTTGGCAATTACTCATTTTATACGTTTTTCATTATGAGTCTCATTATAGTGACGGCGACGGCGGCGGCTGAATGCTCTATTTAGTAACTGCTTGTGACTGTCGATGACTGCTGCAGTTACTATTGCTCCTAGTTATAAATAGCAGCTATGCCATAGTATTGTGCCCCTTAATATCACTAAAATATAGGTTACTCAAATTGCAATCTATCGCAGTACACTATACGACATACATATACATCCATCTATTAATATTAATATTATTATTATTATTGTTGTTGTTGAGCGTTGAAGGCCAGTCACGTGATATACAAAATAAACTCATCTCACGACAAAAAATAAATTACCTACAATATAAACGACAATAATAATGATCATGGAAAAAAAAAGTGAGGAGGACAACAAACAACATTAAATTATTAGCCCTATAAAATATGCTACATAAAAGATGGTAAAAAGAAGAAAGAGGAGGAAAGAATTCCACCTACCAAAATCAGTAGCAGTTGCCATGTAGCTTTGTATTGTTTTGGTTTTTTTATCTTTTTCGTCTGGTAGATACCTACTTACAAGCGTTTATTACCCATCCTTACCACCCATGATTTCCACAACCTCCACCTACTTGTTGTCTATTTTTTTTGTAGTCTTTGTATTTTAACATCATCAACATCAACTGTCTCATCCTCAATTCATATATAAGTACAGTGCTTACCACAATGTTCCGCCCAAAATGAATAATGAACATTTAATGTCCTTTAGTACATATACATACATACATACGCTCTTAATATTCAGTAATGTAGAACGCACGCAAACACTTATACATGCATACGTACCTAGCAACACATATACAGAGTGAATGAAATAAACAAACAAGCTAACACATACATACTATATAAATATACTTCAATATACTGTACGAATACATAGACATAGAGACAACCATCAAGTGTTGCATGTATGTGTTTGTGTCTAACAAAACCAAAAGGGAATTTGTACAGCAACATAAGTGGGAGTAAATTAGGCAATACTTAAGACGAGACACTGATAACGCTACCAATGTACATGGTAACAACACCACACACCACACACCAACACAGCAGCACTCACTACTGCATTAATGAACGCTGCTGAAACATAAGCCCGAGTGTAATCGTAGAAAATTATTGTTAGTAATATAGTGATTGTTGAGTTGTTGACGTTGTGTTAGTAACGAGAATAATAATAATGATAATAATTATGATGATGATGATGATGATGATGATGATAATTATAATTATGATGGTGATGCTAAAGGCAATTGAAAATCTTAATATGCATTTGGGGAAATGCATTTTGGGTCAAGCATCTGGCAACAATTCATCATCATCAGCATCAATATGACTCTCATCAACATCTCATCATAATCATCATCATCATCATTGAGATGAATGTATTTATTTATTAAATTGAAATCATTGTACAATACATTGCATCATTAGAAGTTAGAACGAATTTTAATCACTCAATTTCTAATGCGATTCTGTCATTCTGTCATTCATGTCTAATCTCATTTTTAAAGATTCTCTAAAGAGCTTTAGCTTTCTCAAAAGATGACAATATTATCTTTTGCTTATTAATTAAAAACCAAATACATCTAAGATGTATCCATCAATATATCATGTTCATACATAGAATATCAAATAACAAGTCATTGAGTAAATAATGACTTTAGCAGGTTTTAGGACGTCCCTAAAGGTTCCAGAGGTGGCGCTAGAATGTTAAAAAATTAATAAATATGTTGCACTTAAAGTCCCGGAGAGTTCTTTGGCCGAGCTTCTCTTGCATTACTATTGTGCGTGTTAAATTTGGGACAGTATTGGAAGGAATCTACTTATTTCAGCCGGATCCGGTTTTAGGTCGTCGCTCAAGGTTCCAGAGGTGGCGCTAGAACGTTAAAAAATTAATAAATATGTTGCACTTAAAGTCCCAGAGAGTTCTTTGGCCGAGCTTCTCTTCCATTACTATTGTGCGTGTTAAATTTTGGACAGTATTGGAAGGAATCTACTTATTTCAGCCGGTTCCGAACGGTAGAACTCTTGCGACATCACTTTTTATGAGCTTTGTCACAGAGTTCTCTTAGAAGCTTTTTCAAGGCAAAATGGTTACTGTCGGAAGAATTGCCAAGTGGGTACCGTTCGAAAGAAAATTTTTTTCGATAGTAAATTTGTTATACTTCATCCGGAGATTGAACCCACGACCTACAGATTAGAAGGCCAATACACTAACCACTGAACTACGGCGCTAAAACGTTATTGAGCAAAGTTTTCACAAATAGGTGGCAAACTTTACAAGTATGAGATATAAATTAGTCCCAAAACTCTGTCTCTGACTACGATAGTTGAGTTGATGGGTGCAGTGGCCTTCTAAGGTCTTGAGATAACTGCGCCCCAATTCAACTGTATATATTTTTATAGAAACAAAAGTACAAATCGTTACTTTTCAACAGCGAATAAACCACAAAACTTGCAAGCTATTGACGAAACTCAAAATTCGGTCGTCATTAAATTGTATTGTTGAATTTTATGGGATCCTGTTCAGCTTTCTGAACTGTTCATCGTGTGTTCGCCATCGCTTTCACTGCAAAATTATGTTTAATATATTTTTTATTGAACTAAGGACAATCAACAGGAGATTATTCAGATGCCAGATGTAGAACTATAGAAATTTATATTTTGGTTCCCCGTTTATAAGTTGCAGGACTAATCGGGCCGTGCTTGCAGAAATGAGGCAGGTTTGAGATTTATGGTGAATGCTGAAACGGTGAAATGATAACAAAGAAATTTTCCACCGATTGACATACATGAGGTGAAATAAAGTTAGCCAATTTCGCAACAAGATAGATGCGAAAATTATTGTTTCCGGGAAGAGTCGAAATTCGCAGTACTCGTCATTGTAACCGTCCCAGATGCTTGGCATCTGGCAGGTATGGAATGTACTTCGTCTTTTAAGTAGAAGTAGAAGTAGAAGTAGAAGTAGAAGTAAAAGTAGAAGTAGAAGTAGCCAATAATGTAGCTTAAACAAACAGAGGCTTGCTTGGACATAGATGCAGCCTGTGTTAAACATCCCTGTTCTGTCCTACTTAATGCTTCAAAACAGTCACAATTACCATGAGATTTTCTAGCAGTCGGAACATTCTGATCTATATTTTATTACGATTTAAGCCACATTTCATTGAAATAAAATATGGAGAAATTCATAAAGATGATCCAGATATTGGCCTTCATATGATATTTCAAAATTATTCTCTGATATAGCAATTTTTGAGAAGTCGGCATAAAATCCATCGCAATCCACTGATCGCATCAAGAGTTCACCTAAATATGCCTCTCATGCGCATATATATTTATTAAAGTTGTCATTTTGGACCTTGTGCAATAAAAGTCATTGCATAATTTTCTATGAAATCATATGGGGGTAACGTACAAATCGTTGTAAAATAGCAAACTATAAATTTAAATTAAATATTCATATTTAATTTTCAAAGAAAAAATATTACAAATTTTGGTTTTTTTTCATTCCTGCTTCATCATAAAATGTACAATATGAATATATTATTCGAACACGATATTCTGATAACGTAAACACATATAATATTTAGGACATAAATTGTTTTTTTTTAAATATAAAATCACATAGCACATAGTAAAAATAATAAATATGTTCAAAGCATAAATACATAATAAATTTATCGCTCATTAGTCATGTTTATTTATGTATCAAAAAAAAATAAAAAATAAAAATATTTGCAATTTTAGCTCTGAGAATTTTCTCTTAGAGAACCTTAGTATATATCCATCATCACGCCTCTGCATACGTTTACAAACAATAAATTCATTGTAAGTAGCTACATATATTTATTCACACACACACACACACACACACACACACACACATACACGCACTCAAGAATGTTATATACTAGAATTACAACTAAGAAATCTTAAATTAAGGCATTTATCGTCTAACGTAGAATATAAGAATGTTTATGTGTATGCATCCATTAATATTCCTTTTATTTTTTGTTTTTTCTTCTGGCTAAAATTTTTAGAATATTTATATCAACATACAAATATACACATTACAAATATTTGAAAATTTTTTTTTTTTTTTGAATTCATGCTCAACTCAAGTTCCAAGCATACTTAGGTATGTACATACATATATATATACACATTCCGAATTTGTGATTTATCAAAATCGTACCAAAAAATCAAGGTGTCCATTTAGTGTTTGCTATCGCTCACTAGTATTGTTAACCTATAAAACGTCCAAGAAATGAATCTTATGGAAAACGAGAAAAGTGTTTCCAACACTTTAGCGCAAACACTTCACAATCGTATGTACATATACATATACATATACTTGTATGAAGAAACGGTTGAAAAATCACATCAAAATGTCAAAATATTTGGTAAGAAAAAAAAAAAGGAATTTTTCAAAGAAAGAATAAAGTAGAAAAAGAGCTACAAAAATGTTGATGATGAAAAATAAAGTAAAGGATGAGTGAATATATAAAAATAATTTAAAAATACCAAAGGCTTCTGTTATGGGGGATTTTGGGACAAAACAAAAAGGCTAGCTTTTGCCTATTAAATGTAAGACATTCTGAATTTTTGGCAGAAGATCTCATGTAATGAGGTTTTAGATATGTTTGATCGTTAATCATGTGTAAAAGTACGTGAATCCCTATTCTTGAAAGTCAGATGCGTTTAAGAAAGAATGTGGAATTTTGGACAAAACAAAAAGGTTAGCTTTTGCCTATTCAATTGCCTAGAAATTCTGAATTTTTGGCCGAAGATCTCATGTAATGACGTTTTAGATATGTTTGATCGATAATCATGTGGAAAAGTACGTGAAATAGTCACGATAATCCCTATTATTGAAAGACAGGTGCATTTAAGAAAGGATGGCGGATTTTGGACAAAACAAAATGATTAGCTTTTGTCAATTCAATGTAAAACCTTTTGAATTTGTGGCAGAAGATTTCATGTAGTGAGGTTTTAGATATGTTTGAACGATAATCATGTGGAAAAGTACGTGAACTAGTCACGATAATACCCATCCTTATTACTGAAAGATGGATACGTTTAAAAAAGTCTATATTTTCTGTCTCAAAAAAAAATTCTAATGAATTATTGGCACCGGCATAATTGTACCGTGCATCCCATGCATAGAAGCCCAATAGACTATATTCAATTTGCTAAAAATTCTATCATTTCTCTGACACCTTAACATGACTACATGACTATTCTCTTCTTTTCACTGTATCATCATCATCATCACTCAACATAAAGTTTTTTACCACACTAATATCAAATGACACTGTAGAAAATTGAAAATAATGGTGGCAAAAGTATAAAGAAACTCACTATTGCCTACTTGAGAAAATGAATAATTCAATTCACTGCATAGTACGAATAGTTTGCAACATAAAAATATAAAACTAACCGCCATTTCTTGGTGAAGCACAACAACAACAACAAAAATCAGACGTACAAGTAGTAGGAAAAAAAAACAGCAATATCCAAGATGAATAAAAAGCAAATATCGAAAGTGTAAAGAAGATATATATGTATAAACCAGTAACAACAACAACAACAACAACATCAACAAAAATCTATTTGTCTACCACACTTGTTGGTTGGTCGATTTTTTTGTGATTTTTTGTTGCTATTTTGGGTTTTGGTTTCCTTTGCTTAAGAATGCCGGTTGTATATTTGATTGGACTTTGTATGGACCACCAAGAGTAGTAAGTAAGTATGTAATAGTAAGAAATATACATTTCTTTTCTATGAACTTTATGCTTTTACGAATATAAGTTTTATGCTAGTTTTATGTTTGGTTTTTTTTTTTATTCTTTTTTTTATTACAAATTCTGCAGTATGTTGCACTTCAAAGTCGAATGAAAGTAGTGATGATGTATGTATATGCGGTATAATGGTTGGAATGAAAAACAACTTAGTGAAGACCAACATGTATTGGTAGACCACAGACACAAACACACACACACACTCACGCACACATAAATACATAGAAGTTCTGTGAAGTTGTCAGGTGTCAAAGTTGTTAGTATGCGGGTGTGTGTGTGTGTGTCTGTATTTACCAGCAATGACATTTAACATTTGCTTGCCGAATGTGAATTGAAAGAAGGTGTTTGTTTAGAAAGTCACAGTGACAAATTAAAATGCACAGAAATGTCTTAAATTCCATGAATGTGACAAAAAAGTAGAAATAGATGCGCTTTTAATGTCCGGTGAAAATAATCACATGTACCAATTTTCAGTACGATTACTTTATAACTACGGTAATTATTGTGCGAATGGACAGAGAGACATGGCAACATCGACTCAGATTTTGAATCTAATCAATAATATGTACATTTTTCCATACCAAACACCATTGCTTATGGGTATTAAAAACGAAAGCACAGACCATCAATTCCTTTGAGTGAAGATTTTATAAAATATATGCCGTTATAGCGCTCTGAGAAATCTAGCTTGAGTTTGTTGCCAAATATAAATGGATTCCGAGAACTAGAAAGTCTTTGACATTTTCTTTTTCTGAGCTTTTTTATACAGGGCTAGGCTAGGATTGAAGTGTTACCATATCTTTTTTTGTGTGAAAGTATTTTTTATGGATTCAAATTACAAAAATTGTGAAAATAAACAAAATTTCAAAATCCATACACTCTAGCACGATGTGGCGACATTTTGCTTTGACTATGGCCTGCAAACGGTTAAAAAATGAGTTGCATGCTATACGAATGTAATCTTCCGGTATTTTTGCCCCCATTCCCGCACAATGGCTTTCTTCAGCGCATCCATACTGGCATATTTCTTAGTCCTCACCTTTCTCTCCAAAATGGCCTAAATCGAATAGTGCATCGGATTTGTATCTGGCGATCTCGAAAGCCATTGTGTGGACGAAATGAAGTGTGAAACACGAGCTTTATAAGATGGTGCCGAGACTTGTTGGAACGTCCATGGTCTACGACCGAAATGTTTGCATGCCCACGGCTCTAAAACAACTTCCAAAATATTTTGAATTGACAGCAGACTCGATGAAAACGATTGAAGAGCGTCCATCGGCGGTGAGAGCTGCCGATGCCATTACTTGGGATGAAAAATTACTTCGGGTGGCCATTCGTAGTTTCAAATTTTCCCGAAGTGCATTCAGTTAAATAAACACGATCTTTTGAGTGTTTATGAACTGCTCAATAGGGAAATTTTTCTCATCAGAGAACACAATGTTTGCAAATTCGTCACGTTCGTGCAAGTGTAACAACTCCTTTTCGCTTTCGAGTCGAACTTTTTGTTGCTTTGGTGTAAGATCGTGTGCCTTTTTGAACTTGTAAGGCTGTACAATGATGGATGGATGCGCTGGGATATTTCCAGTTCTTTGGCCATTTGATTACCACTACGGCGTGGATATCGTTCAAGTCAAGCCTTCATTTTGCAAACCATTTCAGGTGATGTTTAGCGTTTAGCACATTATTACGTTTGAATTCCATTTCCAATAGCTTTTTTTCTATAAAACATAGACGCAAATGCTTGTGATAGTTTGTAAACAATATAATCAGCTGTTATAGTTATGAATTTCACTTAGTTGGCAATATCGGTTTGACAGAAATACCTGTGTGTAGTTGGTAACACTTCAATCGCCTAACCTTGTAGAGTTTTTTAGAAGGTTTTTATTGGCAACCAAAACCCAGTGCATTAAACTGTGAACTACTATTTATTATGATGATTATAAATACACTAAGTGAAGTTGCAGTTTCGACGAGGAAACCATATGTTTTCTAAATAAAATCGCATGATATAAAAATGTTATTGACATGTCAAACATTCCACGATAGAAGAGTACTTAAATTTAAAGATTTGATAGACTTATTGCAATTCCATTCCGATTGAAAAATGTGCACCTCTGAAACACAACACCCTATATATACATCCATCATACAAAGAGATTACCATTACACACTTGCCACTTCATCAAGAACAACTTGCGAATAGCACCTGCGCCACAATGCCAATGTACACTGTTACACTTCTTCTAATGTTATAATATTTCTTTGCACTATGTCATCTTCATTCTCAGAGTATTGAACAGTCAGATTGACTTGTTGGCAAGTTTAACATAGAAAAATATTTCATTCAATATGTGCTTCCTTATGTCGGTTGGTCTATCCGTCTTCGATTCGCATAATCGGACAAATTGGCTGAGAATCAATTCGATTTTTTTTTTTTTTTTTTCTGGTGGTTTTATACATTTCCATTTTCTCATATTTTTTTTTTTTTTTTGCGCATTGCATATTTTACATAAATATAGTCAGCTCTACCAATGGGCTCGTATGTGACAACTTCATAGAATATTGTGAAACCGAGAAGAAGCAAAAGATGTTTTATGCAAACGATTTCTTGTCTCGAACACATGTGTACATATACTTACATGAAGAAGGATTACGGTTTTTCTTAGAAATATCAAGTTAGTTGTAGTAGTCTTAGTAAATGGAATATAACATTTTTCAAGTTTATACAAGAAAATATATAGATAGAATATTTGCTATTTGTCAACCAGTTTCTTTGGAGAGTATTTATTTAGTAAATAGACGAATGAAGCATTGATATTGATGAATACGATTATGTAGAAAATTAGAGCTAACATCAAAGGTCAGAATCAGAGACTTATTGATTTTGCTTTATTACACAAAAAGTTGATACCAGCTTGATCAAAAAGTTCCCGGAATAACCAAATTGATTTAAATTGATTTTTTCAATATCCCTAACCGGCGAAATGCCATTTTCTCATGCGATTTAATTATTAAAAAAAATTTTTTTTTAGATTCAAATCATTAAATCATATTTTGAAGCTAAGAAAAATTTAAAAGACAGCGCAAAAAGTATTAGAATTCATCACAATAAAGTAGTCGCTTCAACGAATAAACCAATTTCTCCGTAACTGGTTGATAAAATCATAAAAAAAAATCTCATCTCATCATCAGAATTGTTTATATGATTAAATCAATATTCATGGAATATTTTTTAATTTATTTAATATTTATTTATAGCATTTTTTTCGCTTTAACTCTCTTCTACCGGTTAGCATTTATATTTAAAAATAAATAAAAAATAATAATAAATGAATAAATCCAAAAAAAAAATTGTATGAAAAACAATATACCATAAAATCAATATAAAATCAATAAAAGTGAATAAAGCCTTCTGTATATAATAAATATATTCATTCCATATTTACCATTGAATTGGCTTTATAAATTACTATTTTTTTTTTTATATTTATTAAATCTATACTGTACACTAAGTATACACTAATGTTTACAAATAATTTTCAAGCTGAAAGCAAATTTTCCATGCATTTAAAACACACACGTACGCACATACATACACATACGTTTGTCGCTTTTGGCCACAATTATACGTGATACATAAACGCATATACTTGTATGTATGAATATACATGTTTGTATATAATAAATAAATATTTTTGCTTGATAATCGATAAGTAATCGAACAACAGCTGGTGCTGCTGTTGCTGCTGCTTGCTGTACTTACATGGCAAAAATGTTGTTATTGACAAGTGAATATAAATTCACTCAATGGCAACATTAATAAAATGTCAAATAAAAAACAATATAATTTTAATGGAAATCTCTCATTACACTTTACGATGAATTTTATTATTTTTATTTTTTTGGTTTACTCTTTACGTTTACGTTGAAAACACAAACATGTGTTGTAATAATCGATATAATGCTCTTATGAATGACGATTATACACATGCTTGAATTGTACTTTGTACCGGGTTACATTGTGTGAAATATTACTTTTTAAGAAATAGGTAATTAGTTTTCGATCTTTCTTTCACTATCTCTCTCTTAGTTTCTCTCCAAAATCACTCAGATATATTTCAGGCAATTCCAACAAATTTTCTAGCCGGTCTTTAAGGTTTCTTCAATGTTCTGTAATATTTTTTGAAAATCGTACGCATTTTTTATATACATTTTCATTACTTACCGATTCATTACAACGTTTATTGGACACATGAACTTCTACCAAAGGACCTTCAACGATATGTACAGTCGGTGTTTCCTATATACGGATCGGTAAATATAAATACTTTGCGATCTAAAGGAGGAAATCATCTTAAGAAATTTCATCAGTACCGTAGTCTATCAGCCTCGCGCCCTCTTTCTCTCTTTTATGGTTAATTTTTGCATATAATTGCTTACTCAAATCAGAGTTTAAATTGAGAATATTATAAGCAGAACCACGGCACTCTCATTAAGCAATAATAAGTATGGCTCTGGCTCGAACAGCTGTTGTATCTATTATTCGTCTCTACATAGAAACAATGGAACGATTATACAGAGTCTGAATACCATGGATATAATGGATACCAGGTACCAAGGTTATTCAGTTAGTTACGATAACAGATAGGACTGCAAAAGAAATCAATAAACTATGAAACGATTATCGAAAGCCAGAAGACTATGGATATATTGAATATCAGGACGCAAAAGTATGTCAACAAATGCGACTATAGATAGGATTGCCAAAGAAGTCTGCCTCCACCCTCGAACCCAATGCTCGAACTAGTACCCCAGTATCGACTTCATACGGAAACCCACACTCGCAAAATGGGTGTTATTGAAAACAATGGATACAGAAAGTGCAAAGAGTTAGATTTAAGTGATGCAGTAGATCATTTACCCTGTAACTGTCATCCAGCACTCCTTAAAATGCCCAAGAAACCCCAGAGTTAAAGTATTCAAAAATCTAGCTCTATGTTCCATAACTAGATCTAGTCCTTGTATAATACAAATAGGTGCTCATGAGGGTCTCGGTGTGAACCAATTTTTGGAGTGGACCAGTATATCATAATCAGACTTAAATTTCGAAAGTATTGCAAGCTTTATTGGTTCCTACAATATATTTAACAGCTAATTTCGAATAGAATGGCTGGCTTTTGTGTCATAAATTTCTCTGCAAGCTGTCAAAGAGTTCTTTTAGAAGAATTTTCATTGAAATTTTTTAGTAATGGAAAAATTGCAAAATATTTGAGGACAGAGGATACTGTTTGAAAACGGAAATGTATGTCTTTCGGAAAAGATTCGATTAAGTTGACTGAACCGATATTCAAACTGCTGTTCATTTTCATAGAAGATCAACGCTACTTAGCTTCGGCACCATTGTGCTCACTGTCCATATGTTGGCATTACTAGGCTGTTCTTTTCATATTAAGTCGCAGTATGGTGAAGATGATTGTATGCCCCCCCAAAAGATGTGCTGCAAAAGAAATGGAAGCTAAAATGACTTCCAAATCTTGTTTCAGGATCGATAAAAACTGAAAAAGTATAGAAAAAAGTAGATGATAAAATAAAATCATAAGAAAATTATGAAATTCTTTTTTGCTAAGCATGAAATTAAAATGTTCAAGTAGAATAACTTGAAAATAAGTTGAAAATTAATCTATTTTAAGACAAATTTTTCTTTTTTTTTTTTCAAAAAAATTACGAAAAAGCACCAACTAACTAAATACGAATGATAAAAAAAAAATTAGGAAATTAATTGCTCTTGGTATACATAAATGTAACAGAAAAATAAATCTGAACAATAAATATTTCTTAACAATTCACACCATTACGAAACGAAATAGGGAAACAAGCCCTGCATTCATTTCATTTATGTAGGAAGCTAGAAACGAAAAAAAAAAAAAGCAAAAGAAACATTTCGTTGAAAAAATGTAATCAAGGATTTGCACATCAATTGTTTTCAAAGTTAATTTTTTTGTTTTTTTGTTGCTTTCCTTCTTCTTTTCTCTAAAGATTATTTTCAGTAGGTACATTCAAACAATACAATAGTACAACAATACATATAATGCACCTTCTGACAGTTTTTTTTTTTTCTTTACCCCACCCCTCCTCCGCCCTTTTTTTTCTTTTTTTTCAAAGTTTTTCTTTCAGTGGAAATACATGAGGATACACTAGGGTAGTGAAAAAGAAACATTAAGAAAATGAAAAATAATAAAAATAAAAAAAATATTTTTTCTTTATATATTTTTGGAATGGTACCTACCTACGTACCGTCATCTCTGTAGACCAAAAACCATCATATTGTATTGTAATCATTTTCGAACGAATGAATTCCATTGAATACTCAATCAACCATCATCAACATCATCATCAACATCATCATCATCATCATCAACAATCAAAGGATTCTTACAGTTGAAATTCTTGCCCAAACAAAGATGCATATATAGAGAATATAATGAAATGACTTGAGCAAGTTAAAGCGCCCTTTCATAGGAATTTATGACTCTAGTATGATGTCAGTATTAATTTAAGATAGACCCTTTTCAAAAAAATGTTTCTATCCATAAACATTCGTTCACTATCCCCTCCCCCCTTTTTATTGCTTTCGAATCCGAATCGCATAATTTCTATTACTATTTCTATATACAATTGTAGACATTCATCTTTCTCTCTCTCTCTCTCTCTCTCTCTCTCTCTTTATGCAAACTTCACTGTAGTAGATCGAGAGACTATGGTAAGAGTGAAACTATTGTTTTCATATTTCCTGTGGGCTTTTCATAGATTTGGGGGAGCAAAAAAAAATGTGTAAAAAGAAAAACTGTTAGCAAAGCAACAACAAAAAACAGCATGAAAATGAAAGAGATATGCAACTAAACAATAGCACAATATCACTCATTCTAATTGAAAGCACAGAGTTGCATAGAAGTAAAAAAAAAATTGTAATAGAATAACAATGCTACAGCTACAATGTACATGACCTATCATAAATATATTAACGAGTATAAATGATATTTCACTAAACACAAGATATGTCAAGAGCGTATATTGTGTCTCTTGCGCTCAATCTCCCACCATGGCATGATGTATATGAAAGATTGCTTAATTTATTTATTTCGCCAATTTTTAAAATTTTTTTTTTCGCACCATCTAATTTATTTGTTTATTTACTTATTGCTAAATTTCCAGAAATGCATAGTATACACACACAGCATAACAGAATGCCAAAATAAACAGCTGTTCTCTGCCATATGCATATGTTATTTGGGGAAAAAGCAAAAACGGATTAACTCGATTTTATGAAATTCACACAAAAGTGTTTTTTTAAGTTTCGATAATCAATAAAAAGGCATTTAATCGAATTTTAAAATTTTCTCATCTACGATTTCTTTCTTCTCGAAGAAAATAACACTTAAATTGATATTTAAATTTTTAAATTTCGTCACTTTTTTTTTCCAAATACTACTTATAAACAATTCAAACATTTAGAAATTGTAATAAAATTTAACATAACTCAATTTATATGATTTTTCCTTTTTTTTTTATACAATTTATATTTGTATTTTTCTAACCTTGAACTGATTTTGCAAACTAATTAATCGTAGATAAACAAAATAAAAAAAAAAAAAACAGAAAACTCATCAGAATGCATGAAAAACAAACATATGGATAATTTTATATTTATTATTTTTTGTATTTGGTATTTAACTATAAAATACTATTGATGAAATTTTCAAATATTTATAATCAGATTAAAAGCTTGCTAGTTGTGAGATTTATAATTTATTTGTATAACTATTTGCAGATAAAAATAAAAAAAAATAAAAAATTTAAATTAAAATATAAAGTACATTTCTATCGATCTACATAAATCTAAATATATAAAAAAAATCATAAACGCTTTGACATTTGTATTTAAACGTCAAAAGAAAATTAATTGATTGTCAATAGTGTTCTAGAAAATATTTTTGAGAAATAGATTAGTATCCTTTGGATGCTTATTAATATTATATTATATTAATATTATAAATACATAAATAACTGAACCTATAATCGTGGGGAAAACTTAAAAGAATACTTTTAATTCAACAAAACGTTAAAGACACAATTAGATTAATAATAGATTTGAAAATCATTGACATTATTTGTAATATAGGTAGACAGCATGGCAAAATAAAAATCAAATAAACCATCATTAAAGCAAGTGACTTTAACATTCACTCTACAAAGTACTACTCATACTGAAATAGTCTATTTGGTACCTATAATTCTAAGCATTAAACTTTTTATTTATCCCTAGAGTATACTCAAAAAAAAAGGTACTACGAGTATATGTGCTGATTTGTATGGTACATAAAAATATGTTGCATATACTAAGGCGAAACTAAAAATCATATGTCGAATGTCATTAAATATTGTATATAAAATTAAGAACTAAGAGAGCTCAACTAATGAAGCATATTACTTAAGAACTTTTTGGATATAAAATAAATGGCTACCAAAGCATACACAAGTGAACCGAATTCAAATACTTTTAAGATGACATTTGATATCTAAGAATGTGTTCGATAATCATATGATTTACATGAATTATTACATTATTGCTATTATCGTTGGGAGATGTTGTACTTCGAGCTATAAGATCTATTGTGCCCTCTTCGTGGACCTAGAGTATGTCTCTTAGACCAATTCTCTCGATGAATTGGTCCTATGTCACAGAGTCGAAGTTCGTTTTCGAGTATGATGAAATCTCCCAGGTGTTTTCTTCTCTTGTGCATCAAGGCGAAACAGGGCGGAATTATTACATTACTAAGTGTTTCCCTTAGAAATGAAATACAATTCATAAACTTCATTATAAGAAAAGATAGATATCAGATATTATTTAAAATCATGCAAAAACCAAATATTTGTGGATTTTATTCTACTAAATTCCAAAATGACATTAAAAAAATCTTTATAAAATCGATTGAATAAAACATATGACAATATTTGTTCTCAGATATTCATACGATTTGGCAAGACATTCCAAAATACACCATTTCAGTAATGTGTTTTACTCCTAAAAGTATGCAATCACACTTAAATACTCAATACTCAAAAGTAGTGGTCTGGTGGTGTTTTCGCAAGGTAACGTGTCTAACTGCCTCAACCAGGTGGGGCTAGCGCAATCCTTGTTGAACTCATCGCAAGTCAACTCACTGGCTGTCATGTAGTTTGATCTGAGCGCTATGTGATGATACCTTTATTTGTTAATGAGGGGTAGTCATATAGCTTGCTCTGCTTACTCTGTGATGGCGCTTTCATTATTATTAATGGGGGCCCTCCATGTGGCGACCACCGGGCAACGTCTTCCTGGCACCCGCTGGGAGGCGGCTGAAGTGAGTGGCGAAAATCTCCTCGGTTAGAGGTTGTGCGTTGGGTTTGGGACCCGCCACATAAAAAACCCCTCCAATGAAAAAAACTAAAATGCCTCGGATAAGGACTACCGCTTTTGTTGATGACCCCCGCAAACGAAAAAAGGACAATGATTTACGGATATGCACCTGGAATGTCCGATCCCTTTATAGGGAGGGTGCCTCTATCCAGCTGGTTGATGTCCTCGAAAAATACAGAGCTGACATCACCGCTCTCCAGGAAATGCGATGGACAGGACAGGGCTGCTCCAAAAGAGCGTCCTGTGACATCTACTACAGTTGCCATGCTGAAAGGCACGAATTAGGATGTGGATTTTTGGTCAGCAAGAGACTACGACATCTTGTCTCACAGTTCACGCCTGTGAACGAACGGCTGGCCACAATCCGCATCAAGGCAAAATTTTTCAACATCAGCCTTATATGTGCCCACGCTCCGACGGATGAGAAGGACAATGTGACCAAGGAGAGCTTCTTTCAGCGCCTCGAAGAAGCTTATGACCGCTGCCCCCGCCACGATATCAAAATCGTGCTTGGCGACTTTAATGCCAGGGTGGGCAAGGAAGGTACCTTTGGTCCAACTGTCGGAAAATTCAGCCTCCACCAAAACACCTCCGATAACGGAATGAGGCTGATCGACTTCGCCGCAGCACGAAACATGGTAATTGGTGGTACCAGATTCCAGCATCTCGACATCCACAAAGCGACATGGCTGTCTCCAGATCATCGTACAAGAAACCAAATTGATCATGTGTTGATTGACGGAAGGCATGCTTCCAGTGTGATGGACGTGAAATCGATCCGTGGTGCCAACATCGACTCGGATCACTACCTTGTTGCAGCTAAGGTGCGCACACGCCTATGTGTCGCAAATAACAAGAGAAGTCCCACACAGAGAAAGCTCGACGTCAGTAAGCTGCAATCACCAGAGACAGCAGATGCATTTTCCACTCGACTATCGGATCTGCTTATGCAGAACACTCCCCCACTTGATGATACATGCGCACGGTGGACACATATATCCCACTCCATGACTACTGCTGCCGAGGAGGTAATCGGTTACTACCGGCCTCTGAGGAATGAGTGGTATGATCAGGAGTGTCGCGACGCTACCGCAGAGAAAGACGCCGCCTACAGAAAAACCCTGCGTGCAGGCGTAACGCGAGCTGTTAAGGAGCGGTATAGAGAGAAAAGGAGTGCAGAGAGACGTCTTTTCAGGCGCAAGAAGAGGGAGTTGGAAAGACGCGAGTGTGAGGAGATAGAGATGTGCACCGACAAGAATGAGACTCGAAAATTCTTTGAAAAGATCAAGCGCCTGAGTGGAGGTTTAAATTCCGGAGCCTCTTCTTGTCGTGATGGAAATGGGAATCTGGTTACGGATGTCCAGAGTGTACTGAGCCTATGGAGGGAACACTTCTCCACGTTACTGAATGGCGATGCTACGAACAATTCCGCCAGTGGAGGAGAATGCCCGATAACCCCAATTACAGATGATGGTGTTGAAGTTCCACCACCCGACTATGACGAGGTTGAAACGGCCATTTTAAGGCTGAAGAACAACAAAGCTGCAGGTGCTGATGGCCTGCCTGCCGAGTTGTTTAAGACCGGAGGCGATGAGCTGCTCACCCGCATGCACCAGCTCATAAGCAGAATATGGTCGGATGAAAGCATGCCTGATGATTGGAGGCTCAGTGTTCTCTGTCCTGTACATAAAAAAGGAGACCCCACAATTTGCGCCAACTACCGTGGAATAAGTCTCCTGAGCATCGCGTACAAGGTTCTATCGAGCGTACTGTGTGAAAGATTGAAGCCTATGCTCAGCAACCTGATTGGACCTTATCAGTGTGGCTTCAGACCTGGTAAATCCACCATCGACCAGATTTTCACACTGCGCCAAATCCTGGAGAAGACCCAAGAAAAACAGATCGACACACACCACCTATTTGTTGATTATAAAGCCGCTTTCGACAGTCCGGTAAGGGATTACCTCTACGCAACAATGTCTGAGTTCGGTATTCCTGCAAAGCTCATTCGACTTTGTAGAATGACACTGCATAACTCCCGTTGTGCAGTGAAAATTGGGAAGGACCTCTCCGCACCGTTTAATACCGAACGGGGTTTCAGACAAGGTGATTCGTTATCGTGCGACTTCTTCAATCTTATTATGGAGAAAATAATACGAGCTGCTGATCTACGACATAATGGCACTATCTTCAACAAAGTGTCATGCTGTTAGCGTATGCCGACGATATTGACATAATCGGCATGAACACGCGAGCAGTCAGTGCAGCATTCTCAGAGTTGGAAAGAGAGTCGCGTCGGATGGGTCTCACGGTGAACGAGGGCAAGACGAAGTATCTAGTGTCAACAAACAAAGAGTCCCGGCGTCTTGGACAGCACGTCACTGTTGACAACTACGCTTTTGAAGTAGTAAGGGACTTTGTCTATCTTGGAACCAGCATTAACAGCAGTAATGACGTCAGCTTGGAGATCATGCGTAGGATAACTCTTGCTAACAGGTGTTACTTTGGGCTGGGTAAGCAATTGAGAAGTCGAGCCCTCTCTCGAAGAACGAAAACTACACTCTACAAGTCTCTCATCATGCCTGTCCTAACATATGGCGCTGAAGCCTGGACAATTTCCACCTCGGATGAGCGAATACTTGGAGTTTTCGAGAGAAAAGTCCTACGCAAGATCTTTGGACCTATTTGCGTTGGTGGCGAGTACCGAATAAGGTACAACCATGAGCTGTACGAGCTGTATGCCGATATTGACATAGTAAAGCGCATCAAAATCCAGCGGCTACGCTGGCTAGGTCATGTCGAGCGAATGGAAGAACACGCTCCAGATAAGAAGGTGTTATATTCGGAACCCGCTGGAGGACGACGCAAAAGAGGAAGACCAAACCTCCGGTGGAAAGACCAAGTACTGGAGAACCTGACGGCGCTTGGAATTTCTAACTGGCGCCAGCTAGCGAAGAACAGAGATGGCTGGCGAAGCATGTTATTTTCGGCCTAAATCGATATTCGGTTGTTATGGCCACATAAGTAAGTAAGTAAGTAAGTTATTTTCAAATTGATAATTCACCGATTTTGTATTAGTTAATTTATTTTGGCACGATGGTAAGCTCATACACATTTAAAGTTAAAGCTATGTATTGAATATATATATACATACATACTCGTATGTTATGTAATGAAACATTTACCTCAATCATAAAACGTATACGCATGTAAGCAAATATACTCATCTTGTTGTATTAAATTCTTTCATAAACCGCAGGCAAATAAAAGTTAAAGATAATCAATGTCGTTGTCGTTTTCATACATTTACACATATACATAGTACATAGGTGTATGTTTTATCATATATATATAAATTCAGGTACAAAAGGATTTATGTATGTATATATGTGTACACCTACGATGCTTTGTATTATTAAAAGCAAAAACATAATAACAACAAATATTACAACATCCTTAAGGATTTGATAAACATTTAATGTATACGAATTTTGTAGACCTTCATTTTGGTTGGCAACGAAAAAGAAGAATATAATAACAAGCGTATAAGAATGTGCGTAGTAGCTTTGCGTACATCTAGCGAATGTACATCGAGTACATCGTACATATATGAATGAACTTTATGGAAAGATTTTACTTTTATGTTAAACTCTCTACTTACAACTACCAAATACCCATACTTTCACTTTGCTCATACTAGTGATGACCTACAAACCCCCCCTGCTTTTAGTGTATGTTTCGGTGTTGATAATAAAAATGCTCACATTTCCTGTTGAAATAAAATTGATTTTCCTACAATTTTTATGATCCACATATGCATATATATATATATATACGCATGAGTACATATGTACTATTTATATATATGCTCGCATCATCAGTTGTTGCCATTTCATCGTATTTATTGAAGCAGGTGGTACTGGTTATATCGTTTGAAAATACAAGTACTATATATATGCATAGCCATTTCCTAAACAAGATTCATTCATGCACTACTATACATACATACATATACTACTCTAAATGTATGTGTGTGTGTTTTATATCTATACCAAATATTCCTACTTACGTATGGATCTTTGAATATTCATCGTACATATGTACGTACCTATCAACTTGTTCTCATATATTATCCACTACATGACTAAGCACAACAAACAACAACAACAACACATTAACAGCACCAATAATACATGTATGCGTGTTAGTGCTACCTGTGATATCCATTTAATTTCTTTGGCAAATACTTGTGAATCTCATCAAACAACGTATTACTCTTGTATGGATGTATTTAGACATATGTATATACCATACATATGTATATACATGAATAAAGGTATATTTATATACACAGAGAGGTACCAACAATATACTTGTATATCAAAACTGTATGCAATGCTCTTAAGTGTTATTGGAATTTACTGGGATTTCTTCATTTTAACAGTTTACTCCTATTGAGCTATACATACACATATGTATATAAGTATATAGTAAATAAGTATGTTAGAACTGTCCAAAAATTAATGGTAAATACACGTAAGAACCTAAAAATGTTGAGCTTTGGTTAGAAATTATGAAGCTCCTTTCCTTTCCCTTGAAATTGACCACAAGTTTTATGAAAAATAAGTACGAGAATATTATGGAAGCTTTGAGTAAGAGAAATTACCGAGAAGATTGCAAAAATAATCATTTGCTGGTTGTTTCGGATATAAAGGGAAGATATGTCTCAAAAAATATTATATTAGGGAAAATTAATTGGAACCTATTCTAGATTAAACCCGTCTAAGGGGTGAAACCAATGATTGTGGAATTTTTTGGAGATTTTTAAATATTTTTTAGTAAAATTGTAGGAGAGCCCCCTAAGGGAACAAAAATAAGATTCAAGTATATTTCGAAAAAACGTTGATCAGCTAAAATCAATGGAGGTCACTGATATATTCAACTCATGTAGGAGCATTAGAAGAGGCTAAGGGGTGACGATAGAGGTAAATATGTTTCGGCAAAATATTATATAGGAAAATTTATGATGGTCGGTCATATATTTAATACCCCTGCAGACGATCCCTGAATTGGTATTATATTTGTCGATTTTCGGTTAAAAATTATGGATATTTTTAAAATTTCGGTACTTTCATATAATTGCCCTTAATTTAGGAATTTAAACATAGATTTTATTCCTCAGTGCCACATATTCTCTTTGACAACTTGACAACTTCTTGAAATTTTTGAACAGAACTATTGTACTTTTCCATGTGTATACCAATGGTTATAATAAGAATTGTACATGCTTGTAGCAATTGTAGTGCTTGTTGCTGTAGAGTTGGTTATAGCAATAACAGTTGTAGTTATAGTGGTTGCTTTTAATTGAGCAATAACTGTTTTATAGCATTGCAGACAGCACAACAGCAACTATGCTATTGTCGAATATCACTATTTTTCTTATAAATTTTACATTACATATGGACAATAAGAATTTTCAATGACACACACACATATATACACTATAATTAGAGTATATTTTTAGGCATTCAATTTAATACTGCCTGCTCGATAAAATACTGTAAAACTGTAGGGTACATATACTAGTAAGTATTTAATGAGATTAAATAATAACTACCTGTTATTTAAGGTGAGAAAATATTAAAAAATTATATATCCATAACAAAATTCATAAGAAATTCTAGTGTATATTTATAGGAGTTATAAAAATGTGTTCTTTTATAGCAAATTATTTTGATGCTTAATAAAAATAATTAATAAAACGTGTTCAAGCTGGAAATTAGTGACAGTTTGAGGCCAAATATTATGTATTTGTTTGGTCTATGCTAAGCATCAGTATCTTATGTAACTTTTAAATTGCTATAGCTCCAGTTAAATTACACCATTCTGTGCTCCTTTCCATTTTGAACTTCACAAATAAATAAATGCTTCATTCAAACATATACACTTTTGAGACTTTTTATAATTACATATTCCATTCTAATCATGTACTTTGTCAGCAGAAAAAAAAAGGATTGAATATTAAAGCTTATAATTTAAAATCCTTTTTTTTCTGAATTATAATATTTAAGCGTATCAGAAGATCATTTAATCAAAAAACAGATATATAAAATTTTTTTTTTATAAATCCAGTATTACACGCTTTAGTATACTTTTAGGTGTTTACAAATGTAAAATTGGTTACATAAAAAAAAAATAATCATATTAATTATAATGTCGAACATGATTAATCTTTTAATAATATTTTTTTTCCTATTATATTAATTTGTTTGAGTATTTTTTTTAGCGATAGTCATTTTTGCTAGGATTTCATTAATTATCAAAATAATTTATGTATTAAAATCAATACAAGAAACCAATGTATATGTATGCGATGTATATTACAGTGATATTACAAAAACTATTGAATGAAAAATATAAGTATTAATATAAAATACAACAACAACAACAGCAACAACAACAACAACACATAATTAATTTTCAATTAATGCTTGCATTGGTGCGTGATTGACATGAATTTCAGTTTATAACTTACAAATTGAGTACTAGTGGATTTTGGTGATTTTTTATGGTTATGCTTTTGTTTTTGTATTTTTTTTTTTTTTTTTGTATTCGTTACTGTGTTATGTTGTGTTGTATTGTGTGTGCGTGTGTGTGTGTGTAGTCCAGACATGTAAAAATATACTGGCATCTACATAAATGTAATTAAAAATTATAAAAAGCATTAATATAAATTATAATATCACTGATACGTGAGATTTAATATAATTATAATATACAAAATCAAAAAATACCGGGTGAGTTTAACAATTTAAATTATCAAGATTTAAGGTTAAACATATTAACACAACAAAAATTCAAAAATATTACTTTTTTTTTCAATACTATAATTTTTGTAAGTCGATGCATTTTCCATTGGAAAATGTCTATTTTCAAATATATTCGCTCAGTGATAAAAAAAAAAATTCGTTTAAGACAAACTTTCGACCTATAGCATTATATTTTCGTACGATAACTTTACAAACATATATTCGAAAACATAATTTTGTATGAGAGGTAGATTTTACCGATTCATTAATTCATACGTTTATTAGGATATTTAATCATATTTATCAAGTCTCTGCTCCATAGGTTCGAAAAGTGTGAAAAAATCGTTTTAAAAACACGCATTTGTATGGGAGGTAGGTATAGTTTGCATTCGATTACAACCATTTTCTATGTGAATTATTTGTAAATAAATAGAATCTCATCTGTCGAGTTTCAACTTGGTAACTATATGTTTTCGTACGAAAAATGTGAAAAAGTGCTTTAAAAACACACATTCGTATGGGAGGTAGGTGTAATTTTTATCCGATTTCTTTCATTTTTGATATAATATATAAATTTGTAATTAAAATCATATGTACCAAGTTTTAACTTAGTAGCTTTTTGTTTACGTACTAAAAGTGTGACAAAATCCTTTTAAAAACACACATTTGTATGGGAGGTAAGTGTGCTTTTCAATCGATTACACCCATTTTCTACATGAATTATTTTTAAGTTAATAATATTTTACCTGTCGAATTTCAACTTGATAACTGTATGTTTTCGTACTAAAAGTGTGAAAAAATCCTTTTAAAAACACTCATTTGTATGGAAGATAGGTGAGGTTTTCATTCAATTGCACCTATTTTCTACGTGAATTATTTTTATGTAAATAAAATCATACCTGCTGAGTTTCAACTTGTTAACTATATATTTTCCTACTGAAAGTGTGAAAAAATCCCTTTAAAAGGACACATTCGTATGGGAGGTAGGTGTAATTTTTATCCGATTTTTTTCATTTTTGATCTAATATATTATTTTGTAATTAAAATTATATGTACCAAGTTTTGATTTAGTAGCTTTATGCTTTCGTACAAAAAGTGTAAAAATATCCGTTTAAAAACATTGATTACATCAATTTTCAAACTAGATTATTTTTCTGTAAATATAATTGTATGTGCTAAGTTTTAACTTAACCACAAAATTTGATTTTTTTTTTTTTACACACTTTCAATAAGATGAGCTCTTGATATTTTCAACAACCTGTAAATATAAATGCTTATAAGCTTATTCATAGGACCCCCAAAGAGAAATTATTAAAAATGTGTATTATTATAATTCATATAAAATTTATAAAAAATATATGAGCTGGTACTATTTTTTAATTTTTTTTTTTGATTTTTTTTTCTTTTTTGTTGTAAATAAAGCATGTAATTAATTTAAAATATCAGAATAATAGCTACTTCCACACAAAAAAAAACAATTATAAAATGCACACTACACATAACCGCCAT
This sequence comes from Megamerina dolium, assembly GCA_963854835.1. Taxonomy (NCBI): domain Eukaryota; kingdom Metazoa; phylum Arthropoda; class Insecta; order Diptera; family Megamerinidae; genus Megamerina; species Megamerina dolium. Next base: position 11,721,168 of record OY978528.1, read on the forward strand.
AAAGAAATTGTGGTTGTCAACATTTTAGTTGATTAACTTTATTCATTTTTTTTTTTTTTTTTTTTGAATAATTCAGCTTAATAAAACAAAAAGTGAAATGCTGTAAATGATTTACACACGTTAATTGTTTCATTGCTATATATTTCATTTCTGTTGTCTTTTTGTTCCTCCCATCCATACAACTGCATATATTTGTGTTTATACAATGCATTTTTTTATTATATTTCATCATCTCTTCCATAAGCTAACAATTTTGATATAAAAATATAATAAATGAAAAATAAAAACAATGGAATATTAATATAATAAATATAAAACATATATCAGCAATAAAACAAATAGTAAATTAACGCAAATAAATAAAACTATCAATAATTTATTAATTGTACACGCCAAAAATGCTATCAATTTAAATTAATGGTTTAGTAAACTTTATTAGTACGTGTGCTATCTATCAGCCATCTAGACATGTGTATGTATGTATAGTAATTATGTACTACATATATATACATATATATGTACTTGTATGTACATCTGTTCTTATGTAAATACAAATGACAACCAAGAACTATTTAAACAAAAATGTTAAAATTGTCATTTCAATATGTAAACATTATCAAATATGTATGAAATATTTTATATGCGCATATGGCGAAAAGATTACAAATATTTATTTTTGTGATTTTTGTTTTTTTTTTATTCATTTCGTATAATAATCTTAATTTTTTTCCATGTGAAAAAATAATAATAAAAAAAAAATTAAAAAATATTTTGAACCAAGCAAACTTAAGTTTGAGAAGATTTAAATAATTTAGTCAAGTATTAATTAGTATTTTATTTATTCACCATAAGAATAATATAATTTTCAATATCCTTGCCTCTTATCTCAAGTACTTCGAAACATCTAGTCAAAAGTAAATTTACTCTTGCCATTGTGCAGTGTATAAATAATTACTTTAATTGACAAGGCAACAAAAATAGTCATAAATTTTAAATAAGCATAAAATATATCCTCAAATATTTGAATACCTTGAATATTTGAGAAAATAATAAGCTGTTACCTTCTAAAAGAGATTTTTTATATAAAATTGCAGCACACTTTTAGGTGTTGGCTATATAAGCAAAATATATGTGACCAGTTACAAATATGTGTTACAAAAACATAAGAAAATTAAGCTAACAATTTTTTGCTGGTACCAAATTTTCCGAATAGACCTCGACGTTCTTCCTTCAATTATTTACAAATATTTAATCATTGACACCTAAAAGTATACAACAATTTTTGTGATTGAGAAAAATTTTTCAATCAACCACTAAAATATTTTAAATTTAAATATCTACTGTGTCTACATTTTGTTATAAAAACGAAGACGATATTTTATACTTTCAACTTTAACACCATAATTTCCGCTTGATTAATGAATGTTGAAATGTGTCTAGTAGGTCTAGTATGTATACCATTCATATACTATTGCCCACAATGCAAATAATGCATATACATTAATAACAACAATATCTATACGAGTATCAACAATACATATACACTCATTTCACTCCTCCATTCGCATATAGATACGAGCGCTTGCTTACGTGAATGAAACACCCTCATTCCGCCACTTTATAAATGTCAAAAATCAATCAAAATCACACGTAAGAGCAGGAAACAGGTTTTTAGCATAATAATAGTTTACAAATGAGTCTTGAGGGAGATGATGTTCATGATAATGATGATGATGATGATGATGATAATGATGATGATGGTTGTGGTGGTGGTGGTAGCGATGGTGGTGGCGATGATCATAATGGTGATAGCATTGGCGTTGATATTAATAAATGAGCATATATTGTGTGTGTACAAGTGGAAAAAAGATTGTATAAAAATGTAATAAATCTGCTGCATTGCATTAATATTTCAGTATACATACTTGTATATATACAAATGTCTTTACTTAGTATAGATTTCTGTGGTAATATCAATATGGCAATGTGATGATTGCATTGAAAATGAATTTCACAAATTGTAATAACATGAAATTGATAGATTTTTCTACAAACATATTTGTATACTTAATATGATAAGGATAGAAATTGTTATATATTTAAACATATATACTCGTAATATTTGCAATTAATGAAACACCTAAAAACATGCTAAATGATATTTATGAGAATTGTAAATCAATCAACTTTAGTAAATCTTATTTTATCATTTAAATATACATTTTCTATTTTCCGCAATACACATTTCAATTTTATGATCAATAAACATTGATTGGTGGGTACATGCGCTTGATGATCGTTAAAATAAATGTGTTACGCACACAAAAGTATGCAACAAATTTATGCATTAATAAATTCAAAATGATAATATGATGCATATGACATAAGAAAACTAATAAAAAGTGAAGATAAACAGTAACTTCTTGAATAGTATATTGTTGAAAATATTTATAGTATAAAAAGTAAAGCTGCAGATTTTCGAAAAAAAAAAAACATATTTTAAGAGAATAGTAAAAAGACAACTATTGAATTCGGTCGCGTGTAGCAGATAAGAGGTATGCTTTTAGTATTGCATACTTTCAAGCATGTTGTAAATGGTCATCTAGACAAGCTCTCTAGAGGCAAACTATGCAATAATATTTTACATATGCCCTTTTGCAAGACCCTAGACATTGTATGCCGAACTCCTCTATGTGAAGCTAAGACCTTGGTATATTTCTTTCGAAGAACATGATATTAATTGTGTTCTAAGCTTTCTTCTTCCGTAAATGAAATTTCTAAGAGTTCTTAGAAATAATGTTCATCTCTGTAAACTGTTCTACAGATAGATGGGACACAGGTCATTCTTACCTAATTTGGGTACGAGGAAGATTTGTCGTCACAGCGAAATTGTGATATTATTTTTAGCATCTTATGATTTATTCATTCGAAATAGTTTTCCATACATTAACTAAAGTCATTTGGTTCACAATTTATCATAGTCTCTGTACAAAATATAAATTTATTCACTCAAAAATCGCGAAAATTTTTATCGTGAATCATTGATAATAGTATTTTTACAGTAAATGAGTATTTGATAAGCTAATAAAATTGATTCCTTTTATAAATTATTATAGTCTCCATACAAAATATTGATTTTTTTAACCGAAAATTAAGAAATTTGTATGGGGGATATCATTATTTTTCAAAATATTTTCACCAAACTTTGACAGTATTATTTTGATAAGAAATTAATATTTCAGGCAAAATTACAGCTAATTCCATTAATAAATAAATACAGTCTCTATACAAAATTTATCAATTTCTAACCAAAACTCGAAAATGTTGAGTAGAACATAGAGCAAAACACTTTTAAACTTATTTTTTTCACTAAAGTGCAGCTGTTTATTATATCTTGAAGTCATCTTGTTCAAAACTAAACATAGTCCCCATGCAAAATTTACAATTTCTAAACACAAATCTATAATTTTGTATATACTATTCTTTTGAAATCCGTGAAATTTTAAAATTTCATTCGCAAAAAAGTAGAAATCATTCAGATTAAAACAAATTACAGTCCCCATATGAAATTTCTTTTTTTTAATATATCATTCTCAAACTTTAGGCAATTTACTTCTTCATCAAAATTATATTTTATTTGAAATTTAAAGTCCATTCACTTGATAAATAAACATAATCTCCATACAATATATACATTATTTAACTAGAAATTGAGGCTACAACCAGGAAGGTTAGGGAAGTTCGAATCCTATATAATATATCCTTTCAAGCATACAAATAAATTCTCAATAGCTTAATGTAAATAAAAATATATAAAATTTAATCAAAGGCTTTTCTCTTTTTATTGCAAATCGATTCACAAATATATTGCTACAAAAAACAAAACAACAAAAGAACAGAGAAAAGTTATTTCCTCTTACCACTTTACAAATATTTACACACACACACACACACACACACACACACACACACATATTTGTAAAAGCATACACAAAGAAGTGCAAAAAGCCTTTAATTACTATTACTAAAAAAAAAAAGCACTCAAAAAATAGAAAACAAGCTTACTATTAAATTTACGCCTGCATTTATCGAATACTAACTACAACAACAAGAAGAAGAACACCACTAAACTAAACTAGTTTCGTAACAAATTACGCACACAACACAAAGCAATACAAATTTTTTATATGTATAGAGGACCTATAAAGAAATATATACAAAATATATTTGTTTGTACTCCTATATATGTATGTATGTTAAAAACTACAAAAACAACAAGAAAAATAAAACTTTTGAAACCAAGTTGCATGCCAATGTAAAATATTCAAAAGCAAAACTTTTGATTACCCAATAACACTGTAAGCCAACCTTCACTCTATTACAACACATACAAAAAAATAAATTGCAAACTACTATAGAATTGCATACACACACCCACACATAAGAGAATAGTAAAAGTACTCCATCTACCTCCACCAATACTACATTAATTCCTCACTCTCAAATCAAAGTAAAATAAAATCAAAACAAGACAAAAACATGCAAACTTTAACCCGATTTTCTTTTTCTAACCACATAGCTAATTGAACTCTAACGCCCACTAAATACTAACTGACACGCCTATAAATACATATTGTACATTTGTAGAATTTGGGATGATGGAAAAAAAAAGTGGCAAATCAAATCGCCAGTAGCAGATGTTATTATTATTACGAGTATACATATTATTGTCGATGAAAACCAAAAAGCAAAATGCTTATAAAACAGCAAACAACTTTAGGCGAAGTTCAAACCCTGTAATCGATGAAATCGATGCCACAAAATGGTTTTTAGTTCGTTTTTAGATTCACAAAACCACAACTAACTGTGTAGTATAAAATAACGAGCACAAAAACAAAAAACGTAACTGAAAACGCGAACGCAAACTAAATTCAAGTATACTTCTCGTGGATGCCACCCACACCAATGTACAGTAATTCATTTCATAGGCGATGGTTTAAAAAAATACCAAAATTCGCAAATATATTCTCAATTAACACCAGATTGGTTCACTATCGAAGAAAATATTAAATTTTGCTGCTATTTTAGACAGACCAATAAAAAAATATTGACAATAAAAGTCTTTCGAAAGATCCAGCTGAAATTTCTGATACATTTTTTCCAAATTTAAATATTTTCGTCAGTTCGGAAAGTAACAAATTTAACTTAAATGCATTTCTTAATTATTTTCACAATTTAAAAGATTCCATTCTTTATTAAAATGAGCAAAAAAAATGTTTGTGCAACTTTCTGATGTAACAAAAAAATTAATAACTTTCATTATCCGATGCAAATAGTAGTGCAAAAGAGCATATGCAAGTTTACACTCATTTATATTTACTCTGCCCTAGAAAGTATGCAACACATAAAATTTATAGCTTATATATGCTATGCAAATGCATCACTGATTTGACACTTGAAAAAAGATGACCGTAGAATAAAATGTAAAACAAATTAATATTTTAATGTTGCAAAGTCAACTCCTAACAAATTTGATTACAAGACCATATGCAAGACCATATATATTTACTTTCCAATTAGAAATATGCAACACTCATAACCTCTAACGTATATTTGCAATGCATATGCAATATTAATTTGACACTTGAAAAAAGATGACAGTAGAATAAAATGTAAAACAAATTAATATATTAATGTTGCAAAGTCGAGACCAGATACAAGACTATATATATTTACTCTTCGATTAGAAATATGCAATACTCATAACCTCTAGCTTATATTTGCAATACATATGCAATGCTAATTTAACAATTCAAAAAGCTAACATAGAATAAAATACAAATCAAAAAAGTACATTTTCACAAAAAGTACTGGCAATTGAGTGCATATATTTCCCTTTTAATATTTTGCTAAACCATACATCCAAAATTAGTTAAATACTAGAAAAACAGTGCAAGAAAATACCCATTGAATCAGCTGGTTATAACAAATTTCCTGCACGATCGATTGTTATGAGCTAACAAACATAACATCATGAAAGATTTAGAATATTTTTAGAAATTTAATATTCTTGCATTATTATTACATTTATTCCCCCATAAAAAAAAAAAAAGATTGCAATCAAAGTCGTTTATATGACTTATTTTGAAAATCCCAACATTCCTTAAATTTTTTGCTTCCACAATATGCAATAATACCACTGTGCAATGTACAAACAAATGTGTATATAAGAACAAATATTAAATGCTAATAACAACAGGCTTCTTCAAAAAATATATATGTTGTTTGACTGACTGACTGAGTAGTTAGTTGGTTGGCTGTTGTTGCAAGTGCATAATAATAGACTAAAACATCGATTTACAATATATTTTCAAATTGTTCAAATTATTTGTTATTTGACTATCGTTAGTTGTACAATTTTTTTTTTTTTTTTTTTTGCCGACTTTTAGGCATACATACTCATTCATATTACCAATAAGTGCACTCATAATCAATGACAATGTCAACGACAGCAACAATAACCACATCACCATCATTGTCATCATCATAATGACATCAATAATAATAAAAATTATAAACATGCAATGCTATTTGAAAAATATAATACATAGAGAGACAATAATATAGAGGACGACGCTTAGAGAAATCAAATATGTTACCACAAATGTCATGTCATAATGACAATTTTTTCTACATTATAATTATTTGCAATTGATTTGTATTGCATTGATAAGTATATCTACACATACATGTAAATGTATGTATGATTTGTAATAACTAGAATTGTTGTGTGTGTGTGTGGCATACTTTATATTTTTATTTACCAATGTGGCACCATTATGCATGGTATATTAGACATCAAAATTTGCATGAAATTGCAATTAAAATCTATACATCGTATCTATTTTATATGAAAGCGTGTAAAATATTAATTAAAACTCCATTTTATATTTTATATAAAATCATTATATATAGAGTATGTATATAAACTGATTATTCATTGTAATAACCCAATGGTTTTAGGCCATTTTAAAATACATTAATATTTCATTGAATTCAGAAATAATAATGAAGTATATGCTTATTATTCACAATATTTTGTATGGGGGTGTACCAAACAATTTAAAATTAAATGAAATGCTCGTCTTTCATATGTGGCAGCCTCTCGAAAAAAGCTGTTGTTGTTGTTTTTATACAATATTATTCATCAGAATTCAAATCAATTTAAGAATGTTGATCAATCTGTTTGTCTGTTCGCAAAATAAATGCTATAATTATAGATCGATCAAGCTCAAAATTTGACTTTTTCTCCAACGATGGGATGACGTAACAAATAACCAAAATCTGACTAAAATCTCAAAAGCATATTCTTACACTTTTCTCAAAGTTATATAAAATTATCCACATGAATGTGGATCTGTAGGATCAATAGATGAATAGACTTACTTGAAAATTGACAGAATTGAGTAAAAATTGTGATTTCCTCCCCTTGAAAAGTATATTGTTGAATGTGAGTTTATAGACTTTTCTCTAGAAAATATAAAGTTATCAAGCTGAAATTTGATACAAGTTATTTTCTTTACTAATTATTAGATCTACTTGAGTATTAATGGAATTGGGTTAAAACTAAGGATACCTCCCATACAAAATATGCTTGTTAAATACGTTTTTTCGAACTTTTCTTATGAAAATATAAAATTATCATATTGAAACTCAATATGTACCTTTATATTTACAAAATAATAGATCTATTAGAGAATTGATGGAATTTGATCAAAACTATACATGCCTCTCATACAAAAGTATGCTTTTGAATGCGTATTTTTATATTTTTCTCATGAAAACATAAAGTGATCCAGCTAAAACTCGATGTGTATCATTTTATTTATAAACTAATAGATTTGCTTAAAAATTGATAGAATCGGATGAAAACTACACATACCTCCCATACAAAAGTATGTTTTCGTAGGTATGTTTTCACATTTTGCACATGAAAATATTAAGCTATCAAAGGGAAACTTGGTATATATGATTATATTTACTAAAAAACATACATGTTTGAAAATGGACGTATTCGAATGAAAACAAAGCCTACCTCTCATACAAAAGTTTGTTTCGCTAAGAATGATTTCACACTTTTTTTGATATTTTTGGAATCAAAATTGAAATAATTAAATTTTTGAATGTGTGCTATACTTCTATACTTAAAAAAATGTTTAACCGAATTCTATATTTCATATTTTGATTACTATTACTTATAATTAATGATAATTCCACATCAATCAATCTTTATGCGAATTTAACCCAAAGAAATTTGTACTTAATCACCGTGTAAGGTGATGTTTGGTGAAAGCATTAATATGACAAACAGCAATGATCTTATCTGTTTTGATAAGAACCATAGCACAGAGGCACTTCCATTCCAAAAATATGTAGCTTTTCTCAGAACCAGAATACATTCTTTACCCATGTGAATGCCTTCACACTTACCCCGAATTCTCTAATTACACCTCCTTCGACCGAAAGTCATTTTCAAATATTTATTTATACAAATTGTACAACTTTCTAAAGGAAAATATCTATCATTTTTTATCATCTACTGACTGCAGCAAAATGATAAATATAAAAAATATTATTCATATGCTTGTCGTATTTATCTTTTCAGATTGCATACAAATGTATACACAATAAGTTTAAATTACTTATGAACTTTTTCCTATTCTTCTCTACAAATTAAACAAAGATTAATAAAGAAACTTGATTCTTTCTTCGAAAATTACAATTTTCATTTGCACACACGCACATATACACACACACATATATATTTTATTAAAATAAATTTTACCTTTATACAAATGTAAAATAAATAAAAGTGAAATAAATCACAAACACATATATATAGAGAGAAAGAAGAGAAACACTCTTTCAGGCGCAATTAAAATCACAGATAAAAAGAAAATTGCCAACAAATTCAGTGCCATAAAATTTGTATGAATTTGTGCGTACGTGTGAAAGTATGAGAGTAAGAGAGTGTGTGTGTATGTTTATGTACTCTATTTAAACATATTTGCTATCGTTGCATGCGCTCAACCTTCTGGTTTAATTCATTGACTCTCGTTGTATACTTGTATGATGTTATAAAAAAAAAAAAATGAAGTACATATTAAAAAATAAATTGCTGAGATTTATGCCCGAAAAAGTCATTTAAATTTATTTATTTGCTTAACATTTCTCTTCATTCATTATTACGTTTGTTTGCTATTTTTTTGTTTTTTGTTTTTTTTTTACTTGCCACCCATCCCTGCTTTCATTGCCATGGTTTGATTAATAAAATAAAGTCAGAGTCGTTTGGGAGTGTGGCAATATAAATTTGTTTAAGTGCTTTGTTTACAGTTTAATTGAAAAATATTAAAATTTTACTCGTATTTTAATACATATATGTGAATGGATATTCGTAATACTCATATTATGGTGGAAAATTTTAGAGATTATTTTTTATATTTGAATTTTAAAATACAAATCTAATCTCATATTAAAAGTGTTGATTTTGGAATAAGAATAGTAAACTTATTTTAATTGATATTGTAAAAAAAAGATTATGCCATTTTAAAAATTTTTACTTTAAATTCGCTTTTTTTATAATAGCTATAATTAAGTGCTTTTCATACTAACATTTCTCAGGGAACCAAAAATTCTCGCAGAAATATTCTAAAATTCATTTCCGAATACAAATCTATTAGGTTTTATGATTTGTACATGTTATCAACAAATATAGAAACATTTAAAAGAGCTGAAATAATTTCTACATCGAAAATGGGCAACATGTTCCCGAAATCATTTTCGGGCAACATGCAACATTTATATGTTAAGACTCATGATATTGTGTGTATCTGATATTTTTATTGTATATCTATTTGAACAAATTACTCTCGTATAAATGTATTTGGACTAACCTAAAAAAATATATATATATATATAAAATAATTTAATATTTAAATAATTTTCAACAATTGTGTAGCAAAAATATACACTTGAACAACGTTTAAGATATTAATGAAAGCCTCTAAACAAAATGCAATATTTATCTCTTTTTAAATCGTCTGTAATTCTATATGTTGTATATGTTACCGATAGTTATCGACAAATATAGAAACATTTAAAAGAGCTGAAACAATTTCTACATTGAAAATGGGCAACATGTTCCCAAAATAACTTTCGGGCAACAGGCAACATGTATTTGTTGAGACTCATGATATTTTGTGTATCCATCTGTTCTTTTTGTGTATAAATGTAAGTATTTAGACTGATCTAAAAAAAATATATATATAATATAATTTAATATTTAAATAATTTTCGATAATTGTTTAGCAAAAAAAAATACACTTAAACAACGTTTAAGTTATCAATGAAAGCCTCTAAACAAAATGCAATTGTTTATCTCTTTTTAAATTGTCTGTAATTCTATATGTTGTATATGTTATCGACAGTTGTCGACAAATATAGCAACATTTAAAAGAACTGAAATAATTTCTACATCGAAAATGGGCAACATGTTCCCAAAATCACTTTCGGACAACATGGAACATTTATATGTTGAGACTCATGATATTGTGTGTATCTCTTATTTTTGTGTATGAATGTAAGTATTTAGACAGATCTAAAAAAACTATATATAATATAATTTAATATTTAAATAATTTTCAATAATTGTGTAGCAAAAAAATACACTTGAACAACGTTTAATACATTAAGGAACGCCTGTAAACAAAATGCAATTGTGTTATTTCTTTTTAAATTGTCTGTAATTCTATATGTTGTATATGTTATCGACAGTTATCGACAAATATAGAAACATTTAAAAGAGCTGAAACAATTTCTACATTGAAAATGGGCAACATGTTCCCAAAATAACTTTCGCGCAACAGGCAACATGTATATGTTGAGACTCATGATATTTTGTGTATCTATCTGTTCTTTTTGTGTATAAATGTAAGTATTTAGACTGATCTAAAAAAAATATATATATAATATAATTTAATATTTAAATAATTTTCAATAATTGTGTAGCAAAAAAAAAAACTTGAACAACGTTTAAGATATTAATGAAAGCCTCTAAACAAAATGCAATTGTGTTATTTCTTTTTAAATTGTCTGTAATTCTATTTGTGAAATTTTGAGAAGAAAGTAAACATTATTTACATTTTTTCTATTCCATTTACATATTCATAATCAGCTTATAATAGCTCAACGACTTCTAAATATGTAATATGGTATTTGTACGCCACAAAATATGCTTTCGATGTTGTTCAACAGATATATAGAATAGGCAACCAAGCAAGCAGTGAAAACTATCACATCATGTGTAGGTATCTAACCAAACAACCACATATGTATGAACTACTTTTAAGTAACTTTACACTGATAGACAAACACACACGCACACACATTCTTTATGAAAAATATACATATAAACGTGAATACATTAAATGCAGCTGCTGTTACTTCAACAAGTAAATAGTTTATATGTGCAGAAGCAAACAATTGAAATTTCGCGCATCATTAATAATACGCTTACGCGCCGTTATGCTTTTACATAGTACGAGCAATGCTGGACATATGAAAAAGCACATCACTCTCATACAAATACGATATATATGCACATAGGCACATAGGTATATACTCGTATTTGGTATTTGTGTACTACTCTTCATGCATGGTATTTTAATGAAATTTAACCTTTTGGCTATAATACCCTGTAAACACATTTTGCGGCTTTTCACAGGTTTTTCGATTTTTCGCTTCTTCTACCTTACAGCTCATGTATTTTTGTATTTATTTACACAAACACTCATAAGAATGGCCTGAAAGTGGCAACCACAAATGTTGTCGACGATCCAAAAACGCCAGCCAACATTTACATATTTTATGCTTTAATCATTTAAAATTGAAATTATCTTAAACGACTTGAATACCATTTTTTAAGCTCCCTTTAAATATGCAACAAATATTTCAATATTGTCATGCATTCAAATATACTCGCATGCAATGCACTTTTACCAAGGCATACTCATATGTTAAATTATGTAAAGCATTGTTTTCGTTTAATGACAAAACATTTACACATACACACTTGATGCCGCATTCTCACTACTACTCATTCAATATTCTATCCATTGTTTGAGAAGGTATTTTCATATTGAAGTGGCACTCAAGAGTGGCACTGCTCGAATTTACACTTCACCTGAAGCATGCCAAGCCAAGACATCCACAAGCCGCTAACCCTCAAAACTAAATGGCATAAATGACAATCAATAGAAGTGTCTCACACATAAATTTATACACACATATACAACATACATAGACATATAATGTGTGTAGTAGTACAATAGCTTGCTATAAGAATAGAGAAGAACGCGTTGTAAAATAATTTGAATGATGGAATTTTCCTTTCAAGTTTCTTTTCGAACGTTCTTTTTAATTTTTTGTTATTCATTTTTTTTTTTTTTTTTTTTCTTTTTAGAGTGTTAACGATAATGCAAATTTTGAATGTAGTGATAAGCTGGAAAAAGAAAATGGGGAAAAATGAAGAAGCCAAATCACACAATGAACTAAAAGGATGAGTATGGAATGGCATAAACAGTCATCAGATTTTTGAATAGAAGGATCTTTTTTTGCCAAATTAAATAAGTACAACATATGTTGGAAAAATTGCTCATGAGAATATTTAAACAATTTCTAGAAGACTAATTATATGATCCGGGATTTTGATGGAAATATGAAGGAGATCAGACGACGAATAGTTTTCCACATAGCGGCATAAGATATACAATTTGTTAAGAAAAATGCAATTTAAATGCAAAAAAAAACAAATTCAAAGTTTAAATCCTTTCCTGCCGTATATTTGAGACACTATGACACACAGACAGTTCGAAAATATATATTTTTGTATGAAGGGTATGCGTGATTTTCACTCAATTACGCCCATTCTTAAGCATGATTATTTATTAGCCAAAAATTTGCAATATTTCGCTTCAAAATCTTGTATTTTCATATGCAAAATGTAAAAACATACATTCAGAAACAAATTCTTGTATGGAAAGTAGGCGTGATTTTCATGCGATTGCATCCATTCTCGAACCGATCCATTTCTGAGCATATAATAATAGCATATATAAAGTTTCAGCTTGATATTTTATCATTTCATGTGCAAAATATGCACATAATACTTACGAAAATATACTTTTGTATGGGAGGTAGGCGTGATTGTTATTCAATTTTAAGCCATACTCAAGCTAATCCATTTATTAACAAATATAAGCGTATGTAACAAGTTTCAGACTGATAGCTTTATATTTTCATCAACAAAGTATACAAACATACATACGAAAACATATTTTTGTATGGAAAGCATGTGTGATTTTTATCAGATTTTGCTCATTTTCAAACTGGCATATTTTTTGGTAAATATAATCATATATACCAAGTTTCAGATTCATAGCTTTGTATTCTCGTGTGCACAGAGTGTGAAAATATGAATATTGAAACCAACTTTTATATGGGAGTTAGGTGTAATTCTAATCCGATTACAATCATTTTGGAATATGTTTCTTCTGTGATAAAATTAACCACATGTGCTAAATTTTAGTTTTATAACTTTATATTTATGCGGACAAAGTGCCTATTTAAGTATAAGGTATAATAACTCTAAAATGTCATTCACATTTGAAATTTTCATCTTTTTATTCATACATTTAACTATTTTCTTACTATAATCCGATAATTATTTCTAAAAAAATATATTTCCGTAAAATTTTGTAGCCCAATCGTAAAAATTTATAATTGATTATTTCAAGAGCTCTGACTCAGAAGACCTAAAATTTGAAAATGTTTTCATTATATTAGACAAATAGCTTCTTATTTAATGATTTACAAAAAAAATATCCTTATTTTTTATTTTGTTTTTCCAATTAATTGGCTTGTGAACTTTAATTTCAAATATAGTTAAACTAAAACTCATTTCTTGAGCTTATTTTGCTTCAAAATGTATCAAGTCCAAATAATATTTAACAAAATATCATGAAAATTGAAATATCATAGATAATTTGTATATTATAGATTATAGATTGAACTTTTAGGAAAATTTCAACCTTAACATTGATTAAATACTCGATTGTGAAAAGTGTGTGAACAAAATTTGAACACTTGAAAGCTAAACATCCCCTCGGTGTAAGTAAGTAGCCCACTCTGTATTTTAGCACAACATCACAGATTCCTTTTTTTTATCTTACACAATATTTAAATAGCTTCGTTTATCAGCAAATCTCTATCTTTCTATGGGTGTGTGTGTGTGTGGTCCTCACTTTGCAAAATGTCACAAAAGTACCTCTATACGAACACAGTATCTAAAACTAAGATTGTGAAAATGATTATTGTTCAAGTTGGTTGGTTTTTCTTATCTATAATGAATTGAGAAGCAACGAAGAATAAAATCTTAAATATCCAAATATTTTAGCCAAAGCTCCCAAAGTGTTAATAAAACTGAATACAGCTTAATTTAAAGATTGCATAGAAAATATTTGCATATATGTATAGACTAATAGGAAAGTAAAGAGTTTCGAAAAAAAACTTACCTTTATCATTTGTATGGTTTTTAGCAGCCAGCATCGATATACATTAAAAGTATATTATTTGAAAATTGCCAATCAGCCAATAATAAAAGCACACATATTTTGAATTTTTTTTTTATTTATTTTTTTGCATTAAACAATTTTGTATTATATTTTTCTTTATCGTTGCATTAATACTTTCAATTTGTTATTTATTCTCATTTCTTCACATTTCTTATGCTTTACAATTTTTAAATTTTTAATTTAAAATCACAGCGCATCACATTGAATATATTCGTAGAGTGTATTATGGATAAAATATCTCCAACCATCACAAAGAACTTACTAATTACTTCCGCTATTTGTTCCGGTATTACTAATTCGCTTCCGGTAAATTATTTCCTGTACTAATCAACAAATATTCTTTCGCTATGCCACTTCTACAGCAGCAAAATAGTTCAAATACATCATCATAGTCATTATGATCATCATCATCATCATCATCATCATCATTTTTGCCACCATTAGCTTTTAGTCACACTTCAAATGGATTCTAATGAGCATAGCTTTAGGCGCACACACAAATACACACACACACACACATATCATATAATAAATACGTAAATTCAACTGAGATTAAGTGAATGATGCAATAATTACTAAGAAATACTTAACAATTTCAAAGAAAACTAATCTTGAACAAATTGCAATTTTTTTCTAATTTGCAATTTAAAAATCAACTTTAAAAAAAGAACAAAAAGCAATTTTGCATTAAAGAGCCTCTTTTACAATAAAAATTTCTCGATAATGAATAATTAGGCGTATTTAATTAAAATTTCAAGAATTTTGTGTTGAAACAAATGTTAAGTTTTACATTAAACAATAACAATAAATACAGATCATAAACATCAAAGAAGCATCTAACATAAATTATACATGTATATGTTGTATCTATTCTCCAAAGAGATAATTTAATGACTTTCAAGTATACTTCCCACTCAATTGTAATGAATCAAAAGAGTTCTTTACTTTTTACTACATCACCATTATCATATCAATTAAATTGCTTTAAAAATATATAATAATAAATTGAAGAAAAATTATGTGTTTTTCATACAGTGAAAAGAATTTATGTTGAAAATATAAATTCAACTTTTTAGAAATAAATATTATATTAAATTATATGTGATGTATTTTTCTTATATTAAAGAATTTTTCTTTCATGCTTCCCTTTAATATTATTCCATTTTGTATTTCTTTTACATCTTCTCGTTTCTGGTTCATTTCTTCATGTATAATATTGTCTGCATTGCGGTCAAAGTCAAAAGACTTTTCCACACACACACACACACACGCACATTTATTTGAAGTACTCCCTTGAAAGTCATTATTATGAAGAAATTATAATTTATTATAAATTTTTTAGTAACTCTGCACATTCCAAATTTTTTTTCTTGAAATACTTTGTTTTTTTTTTTTTGTTATATTAAAAATTCTTTACAATTTATTTGAGCATTTTTCTTAACATATCAATATTAAGCTCCCTCAGTACATATAATTTTCATTTTATTTACTAATAATTTAAAGTTGCATAAATTGAAGCATACTTTTGTGTGCAAAGTAAGGAAATTAAAGTTTGGTTTAAAAAAAAAAAGACTCAAACATGGTTTTTGTATAATTCTCATAATAGAAGTAATTTAAAGCTTCAACAAATTCAATTTGATTATAAATTAATATATTAAATTAAATTTAATAAATTATTTTGTGGAAATTTTTAAAGTCTCCTTTTACACATAGTATCAAGATAGTCAAAATGTATTTTTGATTTAAAAACAAAACAAATAAAACAGAATTTTAAAGCACATCAGCTGAATATTTGATATGAATAAGATTTTATGTAGATAGTAAATAATTTATTATTCACTAGAATGAAGCCTTAGTACAAAAAATCCCTATATTTAAAGTAAGTTCATGTCTTTAAACTTTTTATCACAGTTTTTTTTTTTGTATATTAAATATCTCAAATAATACGTAATATGTTTTTTAAAGCATACTTTTAGGATTTAACTATGAAAAATATCAATTACACATAATTACCTAATTCAAATCACATTATTTTCCATTTGGATCATGCTCTCAGATATTCAATATCTATGTATTATCTAATTTTGCATTTTATAATATCTGTTAATTACACAACTGGTCATATTATATTATAATATACTCTTGTGCAAAAAAGTTATTTGCAATATTGTTTGAAAAATAGCATACTTTTAGGAACAAATTATAAAAAGATTCCAAATGCTCATAAAATTTTCAGATATTAAATTTTTTTACTAGAATTTAGCATTTTGTAATTTTGTAATACCTCTTGATTACAGCTGAGCCATTTCTAAGCATATTTTTAGGCTAAAATGTTAATTGCAATGTCCATTCGGACAAAAACATTTAAATCTCTGATCATTAAAAAAAATATATGATCACATATTATTTTATTCGCTCTAAAAAAAAAACTATTTATGACCTTAATAATTGTGAATTTAAGCAAAACTGAAGAGACATACTTTAAAGTATATAATTTGCACGTGCATATATGATTCCATTTTAACTTTATATAATTCTTTAATATTTTCGTTTGACTAAATATTTAATAAACACCTACTATTCAATAATTTTCACATTTATTCAATAAAAGAATTCAAAAGAATTTTTATTTAAGCTAGATAAATTAAAGCATACTTATAGGTTAAATAATCACTCTTAATATTTTTGATATTTCAGCTTTCATAAAATTTCAGCATAAACATATTTTTTTTATCAAATTAAAATTAGAAATATGTTTTACGTATAATGAAAATATTATACACTACACTATTTCTATACCTTTCACAATACTTATTGCGAGACGATAACATATTTTTTGAAATAAAGTGTCAAATGTTCGATTATATGGAAATTAATTAATCTTTTCATCATTGCATTAATATTCCAGAATAGTTTTTGAATGCCTAATTTTAATAATAATATTTCACAATATCTCTTATCTAACGCTAGACCTATGAAAGCATACTTCTAGGTAAAATATTCATTGAAATTTATGATTTATATTTAATGCTAAACCATTAATAATTTCATATTGAATATAGAAAAATTAATTCCATATTGAATTGCAACAATTAAGATTTTACTGGAGAGGAAATTGAAGAAGAAACTCTAATGTATATTTTATTTTATATTTCCATATTTAATATATTTAATATATCTCTTATCAACGCAAAAATAGTGCCATTATCAATTAAAACTTCCTATTCGACAAAATATTTACTAAAATCTCCAATTACATGAAAACTAATTCAATATATATATTTTTTCTCTTTAAGTAAAACAAATTACTGCATTCCCATATATAAAAATATTTAATTAAAGATATATTTATTATAATGATGGTTTTCGTAAACATTCATATTCGTTACTACTAACAACTGTTGTTAAAGTTAACATCTTCTTACTCACAATATATGCCATATGCCATACAAAGAGTTCAACAACTTAAAGCATATGCTTAAGCGAAATATATGCTAAAAATCAAAAAGATGACATATGATGACTTAATATATTAAAGCATAGTTTTAGGTGAAATGCATAATTAAAGTCTTTATCTATAAACATTCAAACTGAATTCTAAAAAAATCATAGTATGCATTTAGGCTTTCACTAATAGGTATGCTTTTTACATATATAAAATATATCAATTTCTGCATTAAGGGAAGAATATTATAATAAGATATTGAAATTTACTTCTCCCTCTATCATTCACTCTCATGTGATGCCCATAGAGTGACTATAGACCACAATATGCATATATCGCTTGAGTGCGTATGAGTAATGTAAAATCATTTTAATATTTTATACGAGTATTTGTATGTACATACACACACACAAAATCTATATGCTATAAATAGCATAAATATTTTCTTTTATTTAATAATAAATGCAAGAAATTTTTTTCTCATTCCTTGCACTTAAACTATGTAGTACACATACCTACAGATGCTGGAGTACTTTTCTGTCTGTATGCATGTAAATTTAATGGGCGTGTAGTGTGTATTATTTCGTTTTATTGCCACAAGATTACAGAATAAAATATAATTATCTTTTTCTGTATTATTTGCCCGTGAATACATTCATGGACTCAACTACAAAACGCATTAATAATACAACGATAACAATGGCAAAGGGAATAAATTGCACATCACTTCATACATCAATAAACGAAAAATTTACAAAATTAAAGGAAAATTCAAAATAGAAAATAAAAGCTTTTCATTGACAATATACACTGAATTTAATTTGATTTATTTTTTTATTATTTTTATTTATTTTTTTATATTTTTTCTGTTTCACTTTTTTTTCTTTTTCTTCGGACACTTTTTCGTTTGAAGTAAGTAAGTTAGCACACGACCACGATTATATGTATTATTATTGACCGAACGAATGAACGACCGACCTTTTGTTAATACTTCTATTGTATATCTAGATTTTTCGCAGCGAAAAGATCGACCTTTGCACTTTGGTGATCCGTTTGCAACTGAATCTATTTAAATGATATTCGATTGTCCGGCAATTGTATACGAAAATTTTCCAGCATAACGAAGCTTTCTTCTTCTTTTATTTCTGTTTTGTGTTTTCTTCGTTTGTGCAAAAAATTTTTCGCAAAACACACTCCGAACTGGCACATGCATACACATACGCATTTGATGATGTGTTTCCATTTCTCGTTTTCATACCATTTTGCCTCAATTTGCAAAAGTTCAAATGTATTTCATGCAGGCGCACATGGTCGTGAACATATACATACCAAGAAGGTTCGAATGCTGAGGTTTCGTTTCGTTTCAGCTTATTTTACATTTGCACCGCATGCTGATGCCCTTACGTTTCTCATTATTTTGTTTTTTTTTTTTTTTTTTTTTTTTTGTTATTGTCGTTATTCAAATTTGTTTTGATTTTGAACTATGAATGTAGCCACATTTTCTCAGAAATTTGTATAGATTTTTATTGAATACAATTTGTTAGGGGAAAATAAAACCCCAGATTGACTTCTGACAACTCATTCGACAGTAACAATTTTTCATAGAATAACTTTTGAAAGCTCATATGATGCCACAACATTTCTGTTGGTCGGAATTGACTAATATAAGTATATTCCATCAAATTTTAGAGAAAAATTTTGAGGAAAAGAAGGCTTTTGCGGTTCTGCATGATGAATCGAATAGCCAAATGGGCATTAAAATCAACCCATTTCTTAAATGGATAGTCACTGTAGATAAGATATAGGTCACATATGACAATATTGTGAGAAAACGATCATAGTCAAAGCTTGGTTCAATAGCTCAAAGGGTGGCGAAATCAAAACTTATGGCCAAGAAGATATTGCTGTGTATTCGCTGAAAGCGAAAGCTGCTTCCATACTGTAAAATATTAAATTAGGATCTCTATTAGCAACAATTGGACTATTTGATTTACAAGAAGTCACTAGAATGGCTCAAGATGAGAAGTGCTGTACTCTATGAGAACAACGATAGGCCACACGTTTCTAATTACACACCAGAAACTCCGAAAGCTTTGTTGGAGGAGTTGAAATGAATTCAACTTATAGACTAAGGCTTTTATAAGAAAGAAGTGCAAATTTAACCCAAATCGACTAAATAAAATCTAAAATTAAATATTAAGATACTGAATTTTTTTTTCCACGAAACTAAAATCATCTACAATAAATGAAAAACATCTGGCAATATTGAATATTTAGTTAATTTATGAATTACTCCCAGAATTCACCATTAAATGAAATAGTACTAAACTTAATCGATAGTACAATAGCTGTCTTGGAAGTCAAAATAAATTAAGAAATTTTATATATTTAAATTAAATTTATATAAATATTACTTTTGTAGTAAGATTATAAATCGTTATCCTTTCCAAAATTATTATCCTTTCCCCAAATAACACAATGCGCTATTTAGACGATTTTCATTAACCTTTGTCTGTTTACATGCGAAACAAACTGAACTTGGCACAATTATGGGAAAACTTTCACAGCAACGATTCCACGCACACCTTTTTGTGAGAGAATTTATTGCAAGACCTGCAAGTGTGCCAACATTAAAATGAGTAAATCAAATTATTAGCTCATGTAAATAACTTTTTATAGGAAATTATAAAGTCAGAGAAATGCCATGCTTTTTTAAGAGAATGCCTCTAAAAGCTTTTTGTTTTTTTTTTGCTTTGGCAAGTACAATGGCCAAAGCTTGCAGTATTTTAAGCAAATATATTTAAGATTTATTATAAGCAACTAAATATAAAATTTATTTTAAGTAAATATAATACATATTTTAAAAACAAAATAAAAAATACAATCACTGCTCTAAAGAAAATGATGTGGAGAAAAATGATTTTTGAGTTGAAAACATGTCAGGGAACATAAGGTTCAAATAATCCTAGAAAATATATGGTTCAAAAATTTATTTTCAAAATAAATAAAAGTCCTGGTAATTATAGTAGCGTAATATTATGTCAGATTCACATAACATAAAGAAGAAATCAGTAGAAATTATTTCTTAGTATTATTATTCAGCAGCACTGAGACCAATAAATCTATTGTGCCCCAAAAATATGTACATATACATATGTTAAGTAAAATCACTTACAGTGTTAATCATAGCACTTGCAGATGCAAATCATCGTAGACCAATTCCTGTAAACACTATTTTGAGCTAAAAAGTGAACAGTGTGTAAATATTTATAACAAATATTCAGCATTTCATAGCTGGAAGTGTCAATTGTTTAAACAATCCGCAAATATTAACTAAAAGATGGAAGGCCAGACTCCTTGTAAAATATTATGTCTCTAACAAGGCATGCTCCCTAAGTCCAGTGTCACTAACTACTTAAATTTTTTCTTATCACTTCTATTATCACTTTTATTTATTTTTATTATTACTACTGCTACTACTACCATTCTTATTTTTACTGTTATCATTAATATCATACTCGTATTACTTCCATTTCTCTTAGATACGATATTCATCTCTTTATAAAGAGTATAGCATAAATTTAGGATTCCCGTTTCTACTATAATATTTCCTGTTCCAATTCCATACATTCGCAGGTACTTTCTTTGAATTTCTCATCACTCTCTCACTTTCGCTCTCTCACTGTAACTTAAATACGTACATACAGTGTCGCTCATTGTGAAAATTCCTATATACTCAACTGTCGTCATAATATTGCCTCATATTCAGAAGACATTGTGACATTTTGCTCTACTTTTTTAGCTAAGCATTGACGTTTAAATGTCATTCACAAAATAACTTCTCGCACTCGTATGCTCATGCACTCTTCTCACACCAAAATAATACATACTTTTCTGTCACTATTTCTTACGTATTCACATTTGCTCGCTCTCTTGCACTCTCCTATTTACTCTCTAGTACATAGCACATGTATCGTAAAACAAATATGTAAGCTCTCCACAACACACAACAAAAAAAAAAAAAAATACACACGAACCTACCTTAACATGCCGGCCGGTGTGTGTGCACCATGTCGCATGTGTTTGAGCTTATAATAAATAGTAAAACAACAACAACAAACACAACATCATTTAACGTAATTTTCTTTTTGCTCAATTTTCACATCAGTGCCATGATGAAAACAAGAACAATAACAACAACAAAAACAACAACAACAACAACATCAACGCCAACTACACAATAGTAACAATAACAACAAAAAGGTCGTCAATAGTACAGCAAAAGCAGTCGAAAGTTATCATGACATGACTTTATGGTGGGTATGACCAAATTGTTAGCATTTATGTATTCCATTGTTGTTGTGCTTTTGGTTTATTTATGTGTTTTGTGTATGTGATTTTCATAATCTTCTACTTACTGCTTGTACTTTAAAACATCGTTTTCAATTTCCTGAATGCATTGTTAGCATTTGACATGAGTATTTGCTGGAAGTTTCTAATGAGACAATGAAATATGTGTGGGACATATTTTAGAAATATGTGAATTCAAAAATAAAAACCTTATAATCAATTTATTATCATATTAGAATATCCTGAAATGTACATTTTGGACAAAGGGACAGATCAAAGAATTTGTCGGAATTTCTATTTTAAAAAGGCTTGCCTAAAAATATTTTATTTTTAAATACAATGGATTCTTGAACTTTATAACTAGCATTACAATCGCTTAGCTTCGCAAGGCCATGTACAATATTATTTTCCGAACTTTGTCAAATAGATCATTGTAAGGCTTTCTTGTGCCAAAATTTGTATGAAAATGAGCGTGTTCTCCTGACACTGCAAATTTGCTTATTTTTTCATAAGATGGTAATTTCCTTGCATTTTATTTATCAATTTAATAAAACACTTCAAAAATTCCTATGAGAGTTCGTACTGAAAGAACTACTCTGACAGTTTTCTGATTACTTTACTCACTTTTGTTTGAGTGTTTTATTTTGAAGAAGCTCGATGTATGGGTGCGACACGATTTAACGCAATCAAAAACCTCATGGACCGAATTTCCAACCAAGAATCACAACAAAATCGACCTATTTCTGAAGCGGACGGTGACTGCTGCTGAAAAATTGATTACTTTTAGCTTCAGTCCGGGCCGGATTGACGGCAAGGAAGGTTTTTTGCTACGTGTTTGTTGACATTGGCAGGGAACCATCTACTATAAGCTGCTCCCTTATGTCCAAACTCTTAATTCGCACAGTAACTGTCAACAATTGGGCCGTCTGAAAGATGTAATCGCCCGGAACTGCAAGCTGTGGCCAAAAGAGATTTTATCGGGAGTGACTCGCCAGATGCTCCAAGAGCTTAGTTTGGCAATTCTTATGTATCTTATCTCATCTTATTTTATCTTATGTGTTTGCCTATGGCGAATGATTTTGATGGTGAACATTTCGCTTCAAAAGAAGCTTGTGAAACTCCACTCTCACAGTTTGTTGGCCAATAAAAACGAGGGTTTCAATGAGAGATACATAATGGAATTACCTTCAAAGACATTGATTTACACAAATTACGAAATAACTGTCGTACTGCGCAACAATGTCTGAGTTCGGTATTCCTGCAAAGCTCATTCGACTTTGTAGAATGACACTGCATAACTTCTGTTGTGCAGTGAAAATTGAGAAGGACCTCTCCGCACCGTTTAATACCGAACGTGGTTTCAGACAATGTGATTCGTTATCGTGCGACTTCTTCAATCTTATTATGGAGAAAGTAAAACCAGCTGCTGATCTGCAATATAATGGCACTATCTTCAACAAAAGTGTCATGCTGTTGGCGTATGCCGACGATATTGACATAATCGGCATGAACACGCGAGCAGTCAGTGCAGCATTCTCAGAGTTGGAAAGAGAGTCGAGTCGGATGGGTCTTACGGTGAACGGGAGCAAGACGAAGTATCTAGTGTCTATAAACAAAGAGTCCCACCGTCTTGGATAACAAGTCACTGTTGACAACTACGATTTTGAAGTAGTGAAAGACTTTGTCTATCTTGGAACCAGCATTAACAGCAGTAATGATGTCAGCCTGGAGATATTGCGAAGGATCACTCTTGCAAACAGGTGCTACTTTGGGCTAAGTAAGCAATTGAGAAATCGAGACCTCTCTCGAAAATGAAAGCAACACTCTACAAGTCTCTCATCATGCCTGTCCTTACATATGACGCTGAAGCCTAGACAATTTCCACCTCGGATGAGCGAATGCTTGAAGTTTTCGAGAGAAAAGTCCTACGCAAGATCTTTGGACCTATTTGTGTTGGTGGCGAGTACCGAATAAGGTACAACCATGAGCTATACGAGCTGTATGCCGATATTAACATAGTAAAGCGCATCAAAATCCACCGGCTGCTCTTGCTAGGTCATGTCGAGCGAATGAAAGAACACGCTCCAGCTAAGAAGGTGTTATATTCGGAACCCGCCGGAGGACGACGTAGAAGTGGGAGATCCAACCTCCGGTGGAAAGACCAAGTACTTGGGAACCTAATGGCGCTTGGATTTTCTAACTAGAGCCAGCTAGCGAAGAACACAGATGGCTGGCGAAGCATGCTATATTCGACCTTAATCGATATTCGGTGGTTATGGCCACATAAGTAAGTAAGTAGTATAAGCGACACACATTATTTCTTCAAAATGTTCTCCCAAAAATATACCCGCTATTTGCAGCCCTTACAAAATTATTGTTTTATAAAATTAGTTCTAAACGCTCCGAGGGATATTTTTAAACCTTTCATGGGACGCACTGAAAGCAGTGGGAGACAGTTTTATAAAAACACCCATTACAGTAAGGGAACTCCTACAAGGGGTGAAGATTGGGATGACTAAGATCGGGATATATTATGGGAAAAAAAGAATGAATACGGTTGGGAATAGAACCGATTTTTGGTATTTTAAAGAATGTTTCCACAGTATTTGTGTTTTTTGTTTTGCCTTTAACGAAAGGAAAGTGTTCATCATGATCAAAACTCATCATCAGCTCACATCTCAGTGATCTCTATAGTCAAAAGGCATGCAAATAGACCCTATTCGATTAATTTAATACTGTCAGGGAACTATTTTCTTCTTCCAAATGTGAAAAAAGCACCAAAATGTGATGTCTGCATAGTTTGATGAACCATTTGAACATTTTAGCATTTTCACCATTTTGGTCGTATACTTTTGTGCCCAGCATCATATGTATATTGAAATATTTGCAAACTTTAAAGTTCAAACTGGAAATCGATACGACAATAAGCTTTATTGTTCTTTTTACACGTACTCTCCAATCTATGCATTGAATTCCAATACAGCTATTTTATTGTATGTAGTATCATTGTTACTACATACAAGTAAATATTGCTCATAGTATGTATTGTAGTTGTAAGTGCATGGACTAGTCGAAATAAAACTGATTTCATATCAGTTCAGCCTGCCTGCTGATACTACTCCATCCAGCATTTAATAAAATCGTAGCGTAATCGGATAGTACATCAATACAAACATGAACCAATCCTGTAACTTAGACCTGACTGGCCACTCGTTACTCGTTGATATGTAACATATATTGGTACTTGCCTTAAACGATAATACATAACATATAGTTGTTGGTCATTTCATTTGATTTTTTTTTTTTTTTTTTTGTTACTGTTGTTTTGTGTTTTTTTTTGTGTTTACACCTTACCAATATAAGCACATATATAGCTGTTGTGAATGATGATGATGATGACGATGATGATGGTGCAACTTTGCATTCGACTGTTGTTTGTAAGCTTGGCGTGTTTTTGCAGGATATTTTCATGTTTTTTTCTCTCTGTAAATAATCGCATACCAATGCGTACACACTCTCACTCACTCACTCACTCAAATAAACAATTTTATCTATATAATGTAAGTACTTTTGTTACTTTGCTTGTTGATCTGTTTGTTGGCGGTTACTACATGCTGGCTTACTTGCTTGCTTACTATTTATTTAGCTAGTGTTAGCTTTGTCCTTGCAATAGTTTTAGCATATGCATTTGAAATTGTTTTTTCATTTTTATTTTTCTTTGTTTTTTTTTTTTGCCTTGCCAACGTAAATAATTCGCAACTATTTTTATATTTTGTTCCGCGTGTAAAACAAAATTTTGTTTTGCTGGTAGTTTGTGAAAAATTTCACTGAAAATTTTGAAAATTTATTTCCAATTGTATACATTCACAGAGCAGATACCATAGCATACGATGCTGTGTGAAAAACTATGCATTTCCATTTAATCAAATTTTTCATTTTCGCTTAATTAAATTTCTTTCTATACGTGTGAGTAATGTGTGTGTGTGTGTGTGTGTGCATGTGCGTAAAATCAAAATTTTAATTAAAATAAAAAGCATAATAAATTTTGTAATTTTTCCTAGGTAAAAAGTTAAGATAATCAAATTTAGTGAATAAAATAGAAAATTTATTCTATTCATATTTTATACGAGTTGTTTATCTACAATAAAAAGAAGAAGAGCAAAAAAAAAACAAAAAGAGTGAATCAGTTTTAAAAATATAATCAATAATAATGATAATATTGGCCAACAAAATGTTGATATAAAAATGAAAGTTACATAATGTTTTAGCGAAATATGAGGTCAAATGATCATTCGAAACCATACTTTTGTATGGGAGGTAGGCTTTGTTTTTTTGCCACTATATCAATACTTGGACTCGTTAGTTTATTAGTAAAAATATTCTTATATACCAAGTTTCATCTTGATGGTATCATGTTTTCGTCCACAAAGCCACAAATATACATTCGAAAATATATTTTCATATGGGAGATAAGAGTTGTTTTCAACCGATCACTTCTAATTCTTATTCAGTTAATAACAACAATATTATATACTAAGTTTTAGCTTGATATCGTTATATTTAAACATCTATAGCCAGAAATATAAATTCAAAGACATCAATTCTACAACTCGATCCTTTGTTGGTAAAAATATTCTCATATGCCAACTTTGATCTTGATATCTTTATGTTTTTGACCACAAAGCCATAAAAATATATTTGAAAACACATTTTTGTTTACTAAATAGAAATATTTTTATCCGATTACGTCCAGTTTCGAAAAAAATATCAAAAATGCATATTCTGGGGTTTGTATATGTAGGATCGAAAACATTTTTATATTTAATGATTTTATGTACTGTTTTTTGTATATTTTATCCCCCATAATGAACATGCATACTAACTCCTCCAGGAAAACTTCATAAGTTTTTCTACTCCAAACCAAAAGTTTGAAACAAAAGTTGTAATGGAATTTAAAGCAACCACATTCGCTAAAAATCCCGACTCAACCAGCTCATCATAATTTTCTCAGAAAAAAAAAAGAGCAATTGTGATGCTTCAACTGCTGCTTTTGCTTCGGAAGGAGCTCTTTGATAAGGTTATGGTTCTGCCCTAACTCCTTCAAAGGACAATAGCCAAGCTTCTCTTCAGGTTTCTCTTCAATATGAATCTCCATATTAGCTGCATATTTTGGAAAGACTAAAAATAGCTTAGTAATATTAACCGATTCTAAAAAGGCAAGGGTAAAATGCATAATGATATAAATGCATTTATTCATACACCTACTATTTTTTAAAAGTCACGATTTTACATTCATACGTGCACTTGTACATATACATAAAGTATTTTAAAAAAATATTCAAAAACTTTTTTCATCATTCCCTTGAATTTGTTATTTATTGTAGATGCGAGTACAATACATACAAGGTCTTCCACTCACATATAAATGTACGAGGACGAATAATACAATACAAACATAACAGTTGCAATTTATAGGTTTGTAGATATTTTTTATTTGTGTAATTCAAAGCATAATTTTCGGCTACAAATAAATATTTTTTATTTCAGTAGCAATTTTTAATGTTTATTTTTTATACAACATATTCAAAATTATGCCGGAAAATATTTTGTTTTTATTGAATTTTATGTAAAAAGAATTCACCTAAAATTATGTCTTAAAATTTAAACTTTATGTAACCAAAAATTGTATTTTATAAAATGGCGGCATATATAAAATCCCAGTTTATCCGCTTCATTTCATCTTTCATCTGTCAGCTTCTGAAAACTTGAGCGTCATAATTTCCAAAATATGAATGAAAACCCAAATTCAGTACTTTACCCTACGATATTTTTCACACAATACATATGATCGTATGTAACCCATTTCTCATACCCAGTCAACATTCGTGTAAAAAATGGATCGATTTCGTTCAGTTTGGGTATGGCCTCACTAATGGAAATCAGTGTTGCACTTTCTTTTAATCTGTTTTAAAAGAATACATATTTTTGCTATTAAATTTACGAATTGCTATTCACAGAAGCCAAAAGCACTAACCAACTCCCTCCAATTTGAAGTCACACGAGAAATATGTCTGAAGCTCGCAATGATGTGCTAAATATTAGATTTTCTGCTCATCAATTTCCATTTAAAAAGATCTATTGCTATTTTCTCATTAAAGCGGTAACGAACAGGGTTGCATTTTCAATTAGTTTTATTATTCTTAATATTTTATTAATGCAATTACAATCGTCTGTCACAATAGTGTTTATTTAGGAAGATTTTACATAGCTGAGGTTGCCATCGACGATCAAAATTATGTTAACATCATTATAAAATTTTTCCCAAAATATCATAACAAATTACTTTCAATTTTTATTTTAAACCAATAAAGGCACAGTTTTTTTCTACTTCATTCAAATATAGACATATCACACACAAAAAGGAAAAATTATATTCAGCAAAATATGTAAATTTTCAAAATTTTTAAAATCATTTTTAGAAATTTCGGCTGCAGCATTTTGGTGAATATAAATTTTCTTTTACCATCACCAAAATAGAAAATTGAATTGCAACGAATTTGCTCTCACAAAACAAAGAACAACAAAAAAAAAAAGAGAAAAAGTGCTACCATCATCAATCAATTCTAAAACCTATAACCACCCATCATCATTGTCATTTAAAAAAGGCCATTTAACTCACGTCGGATTTACAATTGCAACAATAACACGGTCAATATGCCTTGTAATAGCTGTTGTTGCAAAAAATCTGTAAAATCCGATGATAGTTTTATAGAACCGACACCAATATATCTACTTGAAGATAAAAAAGATTGTCAAGAATACCAAAGTTGTGAGCGCATCAATGAATTTCCCTATTCATGGTATCCATCGTCACAAAATTTAGTACAAATTGAGTACGTACGCCGATTACAATGTGATTTTGAGTGTCTACAAAATGCTTTCTTTGCATTGACATCGAATTATGCACGAATGCAATTCCGTTTACGTCAAGTATTCAATGCATCACCCAATGAACGTGATGAATTACTTAAGGAACTTGAAGCAATGACTTTCAGCGGCGTCGAAGAACCCAACAGTGAAGATGAATTGCCACGTATAAGACAGGATTTACGCAGTTTTGGAGGGGTGAGACAAAAACAAGCCCTACTTATTGGTGAAATACGTGGACGATTAACGGAATTGTTTGAAGAGTCTGAAAAGACTGAAAGCGTATCTATTCCGAGTTCACCTCAGGCCGATTTCTTATTCTCTTCAAATGAAAAAGTTGACGAAGGAAGGAATTCATCACCAAGGAATTCAATGAAGGCAAATGCTGATGGTGGAGTGTCTAGTCCAAGGAATTCAACGAAAGCAAATGCCGATAGTGAAGTGCCTAGTCCAAGGAATTCAACGAAAGCAAATGCTGATGGTGAAGTGCCTAGTCCAAGGAATTCAGCGAAGGCAAATGGTGACGGTGTTGAAAAAGTTAGAGATTCAAAAAGTACGCCAAGCTTAAAATCGACCAAAGAATCAGAAGCGTCCAATAAGAATTGATTGAAGAGCAATTAGTAAGTACTGAATAGTGCTTACTTACAATAGTACCTTGGTATTACAACTACAATTTTTCGAAAAATACAATGTTAATATTTTTATATATTATAGATTTTTATAGCGTTAAAGTAGATTATTTTAAAATTTATAATATGAAATTATATTCACTTTGTATTCTACACTTTTTATAAACATGTAATAATAAATTTCAAGTGGGGCATCGTTTGCAGTTTAAAAAAAAAAAAATCTTTTGTTTTTTCAAGAATCAAGCAAAAATAATTTCTTTTGTGAAAGAATATATATTTCAATCAGTCGCTCGTCGGAAGAAGTTTATAATACTCGTAATAAAGTTCTCTCAATAGATCTTGTATTTTTCTAAAATCTGCAAACTTTAATTTTGCAGCAGTTTAGTGGCTAGTGGGTAGCCTTATTTTATGTAAAATTGCTGATTCCACTCCACTTCGGGAAACTTATAATTAGATATTTTCGAAATTTAACTCTTACAACAATTCTGAAAAAAAGAAACTCTTCGACCAGTTTTTTTCCTTTTATTTTTAACTAATTCATTGCCGGATGTCACTATTTCATAGCTTTTAATTCCGCAGGAGGTCCCAAGAAGACGGTTTACGAACATTTTTGCTAGATGGAAAATATCAAGTAAAGTATAACCACGAACTGTCATACTTTTCCTTTGTTTAAACTGAAATAAAACGAAACAAATTTTCTTTACTAATCTGAAAGACTAATCTGATTTGATCTGCCCACTATAACCTAGAACCACAATATGTTCCATATATATTTACTATATAACACATATGTACATATACTTAAATATATTTGAAATTTATTAATTTAGTTCATGAAACCATTCTTACGACTTGAATATGAATGAAATACGACTGCATAATGCATTTACTGCATTTGACATAGTTTTTGAAATTTACTTCTTTGAGTATTATTGTCACCCTAAGTGTTACGATAAAAGGCGACTAATGTACTTACACAGCCATACGTTCATTTCTTTGCTTTTCTTTTCTTATTTCTTTTCTCTTTCACTTCTTTATCTTTGTTATGTGAGTTAACATAAAATGTCATTGACCCAATAGCATCTTGCAGCTGCCAAAAGTTTCTAACTGCGTGCCTTATGATAGATAATAAATATATTGTATTATACAGAAACGCAGCCTTTATAGGACATGAAATGCAGTATTACGCACTCATATATACTCATATGTATTGTATAAATAACTAATATAGTATATACTCATACTACACTAGGGCAGATCAAATTGGTTTTGTAGGAATAATAGTTATCCAAAAAGTACTGAGCAAAATTTCCGATGAAATCATATCTAAAAATTTACATTTCAATTCTTTAAATTAAACAAAACAAGGATAAGATACTTTTTTGGGTACCTTTACTCCACTCTCCACATGTCATGTTTTATTTATTCAATAGTGTATGACATTTCCACATGGAAAGATTGGCATACTGTCGGCAAACTATTCATCTATAGTTTAAAAAAAATCTCCTTACAGTCGGCTGGGGCCGACCAAATTATACCCTGCATATGTAGATTTATATATAAAAAGTTTACTTGAATATCCATCTATTTCTTTTATTTCCACTTTTTGAAAAACAATTTTTGCATATTAATTTACACCCGAAATATGGTTGACTTTGACGAAGTACTTTCTATGTTATGAGAGTTCTAAAAAGGATAATTTAAAGGAGGATTTTAAGATAATTCCGAGGCTTAGTATGGGAGCTACATAAAAAGTGGGAGTGGCTTACCTCTTTCTTGTAAATCCAATTAATTTTTCAATATTAATCCACACCTTAAATTTGGTTGTCCTACGTTTAATAGTTTGTAAGTTATGGCGGTTAACATGTTTGTTTAATTTCCTCAACTTTTTATGGGAGCCCCATTAAGAAGTGGGCGTGGCATGTTGATTTTTTGCCAGATTATGTACAACTACCATATTAACCTAAGTAGTAATTATGGTTGTTCTAGACAGAAGATTGCAGAAGCTGCAGCTGTTTCAATTTAAAATTTGTAGTGGGCGTGGTGCGCCTATTTCCTGTGAGCTTAGTTGCTCGTACAATACTAATTCACACCTTAAATCTCATTATTCTACGCTGAATAGTTTGCAAATTATAACCGGTAACATTTTTTTTTAATTACCGCAACTTTGTATGGGAGACCCAAGAAGGAGTGGGCGTGGCACACTGATTTTGTTCCATATTATTTCCGACTACCATGTTAATCTAAGTGTCAATTATGGTTATTCTAGACAGAAGATTGCCGAAGTTACGGCTGTTTCAATTTAAAAGAATTTCAGTTATTTTGTATGGGGGCTACAATAAACAGTGTGCATGGCGCGCCCATTTCCTATGAGCCTAGTTGATCCTACAATACTAATCCATACCTTAAATCTCGTTATTCTACGCTAAAGTGTTTGTAAGTTATGGAGCTTAAAAGTTTTAGTTTAATTCCTTCGACTTTGTATGGGAGACCCAAGAAGGAGTGGGCGTGGCACACTGATTTTGTTCCATATTATTTCCGACTACCATGTTACTCTAAGTGTCAATTATGGTTATTCTAGACAGAAGATTGCCGAAGTTACGGCTGTTTCAATTTAAAAGAATTTCAGTTATTTTGTATGGGGGCTACAATAAACAGTTTGCATGGCGCGCCCATTTCCTATGAGCCTAGTTGATCCTACAATACTAATCCATACCTTAAATCTCGTTATTCTACGCTAAAGTATTTGTAAGTTATGGAGCTTAAAAGTTTTAGTTTAATTCCTTCGACTTTGTATGGAAGACCCATGAAGGAGTGGGTGTGGCACTCACTGCCATATCCATCTATAATCTAAATGTCAATTATGGTTATTCTAGACAGAAGATTGTAGAAGTTACAGCAGTTTCAATTTAAAAGAAGTACAGACACTTTGTATGGGAGCTACGCTAGAAAGTAGGCGTGGGTCACCCACTTTTGGCGAGGTTATATAGTAGTATAATATAACTCTATGTGCAAAATATTGTTGTCCCAAGTGGTATATTATGTGAGTTATAGCAAGTTAAAGATTTTGAAAATTCCGAGGTTATTCGCTTTGAATGCTTGGTGTGAGCGTGGCTATTGACCGATCATGCCCAATATCAATCCCCTCCGTACCCTTGGATCATAGGTTAAAAAAATAAAAAATAAATATGTGGCACTTAAAGCCCCAAAGGGCTCATTGGCCGAGCTTCTCCTCCATTACTGTTGTGCGTCTTAAATTTGGACAGTATTAGAATGGACCTACTTATTTTAGCCGGTTCCGAACGGCAGAACACTTGTGACATCACTTTTTCTGAGCTTTGTCACAGAGTTCTTTTAGAAGCTTTTTCATGGCAAGTTGTTACTGTCGGAAGAATTGCCAATTGCTTGCCGACAGGTGGGTACCGTTCGAAAGAAGAATCTTTTCGATATTAAATTTGTTATGCATCAGCCTTGTATTGAACCACGACCTACAGATCAGAAGGTGAACACACTAACCACTGAGCTACGGCACCCACTAGGTTACTTGTGCCAAATTTCGTTGAAATAGCTCAATATTTACTCAAGTTATCGTGCGAACCAGCCAGGTGACAGACAGACGGACGGACGGACGGACGGACGGACATCGTTAAATCGAAAATTTAATCGACGCTGATCACGAATATATATCTATGTCTATATTTCCGGAGATTCCTTCAAGTGGACACAAACATCTGACCGAAATGAATATACCATGCATATTGCATTATGCAGGGTATAACCAGCTTTTTACGTCGAATTTTTAGATCGCAAAAAGCAATTTACGATGAGGCCAATTTCTGGTCACCCTAATTTGCATGTACTCGAAATTAAATCAATTATCTGAAGTTCTACAATAATCTAATTATTTTTTGTTATTTATTATGGATGTTGTGAATATGTAAGATTATAAAATTTGCTCTATCATGGAATTATCATATATTTGAAAATAAACGCTTTGGTAAATTGAGCTTCTATTAATACCAAATAGGACTAGTTTAAAACATACCCTAATATAGGTAGAAAGATCATTTATCATCTTTATCAAAATTTCTTTTCGTTGGAATATCACCACCAAATAAAATATATCGACACTTTCAAGCCACCATATATGTATGATTATAACGAAAATTTTACAGATTTCCTTGTCCTTGTTTTCTACATATTCAACATATTCGTACCTATCTACAAATAAATGTTCAAAATGAATTGATTCATTTGTTCAGCTATTATTTGCCCCTGGTAGCATTTTGCCATTTTATCAATACAAACTGGCTTACACAAAAATTGTACAACGTTCATTGACCCTCATCGTGACTCAGCTGCTGCCAAATATTAATGCGTACAATGAGCATGCAATACTATATTAACAATAGACCATAGTAAATGCAAACACGAAATCTGCACATATCATATTATAACTCGTCTCACTTCATCCCTAACAAGGCTAATAACAAAAACACATGAGAATAGACCAGTTTGTTTTTTCAATTTCGTCAAACACAACAAGAAATACAACTTATATGTTCGTAAATATACGGGCTATATGTATAACGATGTAGGTATATGGCGTTACGCATGCGTTCGACACATTTTCTTAATTAAAATTTTTAAAATCGCTGCTTATTTTTACCATTCTAATTGTACTCGTACCATACACAACAGGGGTTGAAATGTATGCATATGGTATATACGTAGTACTTGTAGTATGCCTATTTCCATTAGTGTTTCTACTATATTTGCTAGCTTCCTATATGGTTCTCCTTTGAATTCATCCATTCATTTTTATTGGTATTGCCTTGAATCAATTCAAAACTCAGGATTTTATGTTTGCCACACAATCTTTTACCATTCAGTTGTTTGTTATTCCCACTCCAGACACATAGTACAATTCGTACACAGTCACTCGTATGTAGTAGTAGTTGCTGCTTCTGGTTGTCTTAAATGATCTTGAAAATTCAAGTTTATTCCCATAAGATGGGCATTATGGTTGATTATGGTGCTAAGAACGAGTGATCGACCGACCCTCTTCTTTAATTTTTGTTGTTTTTAGTTTTGTAGATTCATTTTTTTTTTTCTTATTTTGTCTCGATGCTCTATGTGATCGTTGTACACATTTGCTTATTTTTTCTTATTCATCTACAAATACAACAAAATGACAAATGTATTTTCCCAATTCTATTTGTGGCGCATACGTTTATTGGATTGTCCTTTATTGCTTCACTAGTATTTTTATAACATACCTTCATATATTCTATTCTAAATTGAATGAATAGAATGTATAGTATTTACTTCTGATTATCGGTAAGCAATTTTACAATTTTACATAACATCTGACATCTTATGTGTGTGTATGATTTTGTCACGCTTCTATAAGTACAAAATACTGGTTAGAAAATTATCTTGTTTTATTATATCAAATTGGTTAGATAAAAATGAGTACTTGCTTATACACATAAGCTATTGATATTGAATATATTCACTCCGACGAATTCAGGATTAATTTCTGCTTCAACCCTTAACCTCTAATAAAAAGCAAATAAGATTAAGATAAGATGTCAAATCAAACAAGCTTAATTAAATTAATATTTTTGATTTATTCTAATATTGATTTATGGTAAATAATTATAAACAAATACTCGTAAATTAATTATGTAATATGCGAATTTCATATGCTAACTTGTAGCGATTTAGGAACGAAATAAAATTACGCAAATAAAAATTAAAATAAAATTAATCATATGGCAAATATTTCAAATTTGGCTTGTAAGTTAGCTTTCATTGTTCTTTTTGTGGCAAGTTATTAATGGCATTTTTATGTGTATGATATCAAATTCATATATAAATGAAATGTAAATTAATATTAAACATAATACATAATTACTGGAAATATGTACATTTCAGTTGTCTTTTCAGTTGTTTGTTTGTTTCCGTTTTTTTAAGCTAAATCTAAACATGATCTTATTGACAGTATAAATAATTTAATATAATATTATTTAAAAACTATAAGTGGTACAACATTAAAAAATGAATTTTTGCAAATATAAAAATAATTCATTTGTTCAGATGGCTTGTAGTTCTTTTTCTTTTTTTTACATCATTTCTTTATATGGCACTAATTTGGCATGTTTCTTTTTGTAGTTTAGTAGAATAGTGGAATGGAAATATACATATTTGGGAAACTTTTAAATATTTCTCTTTTAATCGTTTTTACAAAAATATTATATATCAATGAGTTAAGATATTATAGTCCATTAAAGTAATATAGTTAATGTGTGTTGCTTCTGCAAAGCGAAACGAAACGTTTACATTCATTGCGAACGTAGTGTTCTTAAAATTTGTGTACATGATATATGATTGAAAAAATTTACTTTATACATTAGTTATAAGGAATTTTTCAATATACATTTGTATATAAAATATAGGAAAAATTAATTGAAATATATAAAAGCCTATGTGTAGACATTAGCATAATATACAAACATTTCGAAATAACTAAATGTGGCTAAATGTTTAGTTTCACTCAGCTGGTGGATTATTTGGTCTTTGATGCTGTATCTTATTTATGTTCAAGTAACGGATTTTAGGATCTAAAAATTATATATTTTTGGAAAAAATTTTAAAGGTAAAGTATTTTTTAAAGAAAATACAATTTTTTTTTATTTTTTTTAGTTCCCAAAAATCCGATCCTTGCTTATTATGTATACATAATAATTCATTAATTAATTCAGAGCCCGTTTTTTTTTTCAAAAAGTAACAAATAATAATTGCACCTTTATCGTTTTGATATAATTGATTCCAATTGCAATTGTAAGGTCATTAAATTATCATATTTTCATATCTTCGGGTTTTTCTGCTTTTAATATACTGAACGTTTAGACTAAATTACATAAAAAAAACCTCTACACCTTAATAATATTTTTGATATACGAATACATGGGCTAAGAATCGTATTACTCTATGTTTTTTTTTTTTGTATAGTTAATAATACAATATAAAAAAATATAATGTCATATACATATATAGTAAGGAAAGAATTTGAATTAAATTTTTACTAATTGAAAAGAAACATAAAAATATTCAAATATATATATATAGAATGTATATGTACAACAAAATTCTTACAAAAATATTTGCATAAGTAAAAAAATAATCTCTTTTCAGTTTCAAACACTTTTAACGTACAACGTAACAACATCATAGGCAAGATTATTTTGTCTCTACTACTGCTGCAGCTGCTGCTGCTGCTGCTGCATTAATTTGTTGCGTCTGTGTCTGCACCAGTAGCATGAGTATCTTATTCATTAGATTATCCGCTTCTGTATCATCCATGCTATTCAATTTGGCTGAGATGAAACCGCAGAATTTGGAGTTCAAGACTTCACGCACCGTTTGCGGTGGTGGCATATCCAAGCCGCCATTCATGAGTAAATTCTGTTGATGATGCAATTGCTGCTGTTGCTGATGCTGTTGTTGTTGACGCAAATGACGATGCTGTTGCAACATTTGTCCACTGTATCCATCAGTATGATCGTCACCATCATCATCATCATCATCATCGTCATCGTCATTATCATCAATGTCACCGCCACCGCCAGCGGCAGCACCAGCAGCAGCATCCATTGTCATCATCATCATAGCGTCTTTACGTCTACGTTTCGGTAGGCCGCCACCACCACCAATACCGCTCGTTGGTAAAATCAAAGGATATGGAAAATCAGCATCGATCGCTTCCAATTCTTCGATCTCATCGGAACCTTCATTGCTGAGCGCAGCATTACGCACAGATGCATCATCGCCGCTACGCAATGATGAAGCATCCATATCGTCCATATAGCTGGTGTTGTTATTGTGATTGATACTGTCGTTGTTGTTGTTGTTCTGGTTACTATTCGAATGATTGTGTGCCGCCATGTTACCATTGCTGCTGTTGCTATTATTGTTGTGCAAGTTGTTGTTGCTGCTGCTGCTGTTATTGGTTGTCGTACTGATCATGGCGCCATTATCGTTACGCGTCGATGTGACACGACTGTCATTATTATGTTGTTGTTGTTGTTGTTGCAAATGCTGTTGCAATTGCAATTGTTGCTGCTGATGTGCTGGCAATGGATGCTGTAATCCACCATTACTATGACCTGATATATCCAATTCGGGCTTCACATAATTATAAAAATAATAATCACTGCTCATATTCAGCGATGAACATTTCGATAGATTCAATGCTGATTCATTAAATAGCGATGTTGCTTGCGATGAATTTAATTTTAAACCTCCTATTCCTAGTGCACCTCCTACTCCTCCTCCTCTTCCTCCCACTCCATTCAATTTGTTGCCATGTAAATGATGATTATTGTGATGGTTGATATTCGGACTGTTATTGTTATTATTATTATTGTTACTGAGATGTTGTGCGAAAGCACTTAAATTAAGGCCGATGCTCGATTGATCAGCAGTATGTTGTGAACCACCTCTGAAAGTACAAAAGCCAAAAGAAGAAAAGAGAACGCAACAAGAAAAAGAAAAGAAAAATAACAAACAAAAAATAAATAAGTAAAATTAATTAACGATAAAAAAAGCATATAATTCATATAAATTTAATTTAATAATAAAATACTTTCTGTACTATTATCGATCAACGATTGCTATAAAGAGAGTATATAGAGTGTGCATTCGATCTGCTGTAGATGTATAAAAAAAATATTATACCTCCTGAAGATATATATTAGTTTCACCTAAAGTACACCAGAAGTTCCTTCATTCAGTACAAACAGTACTGAATGCTCGACTTCGAAGAGCAGCTCTCTTGCGACATTCTTATTTGTCCGTAAAATGACGTAATTTTGTATTTCATTGTTTATGGCAACATTACATGAGAAAAAGAGTTCAAAATCTAATTTTCCATAACTAAATTTGAACGTATGTAGAAAGATTTTACAAGCAAGCAGTGCAAGAATGTACTTCTCAGATAAATTTTATATTTTATTTCCGCTAAGAAATTCTCTGAAAAACATGTCAAACCTTTTTGAGGTATTTTCTGTCATTTTTTTAAGGAATATCAAAACAAAGTCAACTAAATGTATAGCAAATATATCGAATTTCATTTGGATTTGGTCAATGTTGGAAAGTTATGATCATCAAAATCATGATAAAGCATAATATATGGCTTCCGGCACTCGGACGATGATCCATAAATGTCAATATAAATTTTAAATACTATTACCAACTCAAAAAAAAAACCATTACGGCCAAATTTCTCATAGTTTAAAACAAAAAACATTCAATGACTCGTCAGGATTAGTACGAGCATTATGTATTTACATGTTCATTATCAGACTCATTATTGGGCTCATTACTTTCTTCAGTATGCCGCTTCATATAACCACCAAAATTCATTTGTTGAATGGCTCAATTACATTTAATTGCATTTTACGCTACCAGTACAAAGTAGGTAAAGTAATTATTCAGTTAAAAGTACAAAATTTCATATCTTCATCTTTTTCTATTCAAAATAAAATAATAAAAAAAAAAACGAAAAAGAAAAGCAAACAACTGAATCTAGCCACCACCGGAAATGTATAGAAATTTGTGATAACAATAATTCAAGCCAAGCCAAAGTATAGCAACCAGAAAATGAAACCACATTCTCTCAGCTGTATGTGAAGTATAAAGAGCAGCAAAATATTCGTAAAATAAGTACCATATAGCACATACAAACTCGTATTTAGGTATATGTAAATATGTACGAGTAAAATAGCATTTAGCCGAGATTAAGAATACAATACCAACAATAACAACAACAACATCAAAAGCAACAACAGCATTATAGTAGTAGTAAAAAATTTCCATATGCAGGCAAATATGTCGAAGAACATTGCTCCTTGTGAAATGTTAAAGCGACTCAGAGCGACATGTTGTTAAGCAGTGGAGTGGAGATATGACGCGGCATGTATCGGCTTCACCCATCATTCAGACAATACGGCATATAAGAATTGATATGAAATGCCAAATGTAGATAAAGTAGAATTGTATGTATATATATATATATACAGTTTTAAGTACTATATAGAATTAAAGTGAAATTTATTCAAGCGTTCTTATACACATACTCATACTTCTTTTGAATAGTGCTAAAACTACCTGCTGCTGTATGCGTTAGGAACATTCTTACAATGCGTGTCCTGTACTTATCGTATCAGTTCATATAAGCCAAAATATCAACAAAAAATGGGAGCAAGTACATACATATAGTAGTGGTATATTCATACACTATTAGAGATGGTGCTGTCACAAGTAGAAACAGCCAAAAAGGGAGGCTCTGCATAGACATTGTACATAGCTGCATATTACAAGAAGAGAAGCCTGTCTTGTACCATCTAAAAATAGCTTAAATTACAGATGTTCCAAACAATTGCCATTGACTAGAGTCTGTGTATATGTAAAGAAACATGCTTCAAGAGCCTATCTGGGAATTAACAACAACAACAACACTGTTCATTTACTATACATTTTTCCTGTTGTTTCAAATATTTTATTTTATTTGATTTTTTTTCCTTTTTCTCATTCTTTTGAAATTTGATAGTTCTATATACACATACGCACATTTTGGGGTACCCATATCATCATCACATCATCATCATGATCATCATTACTAAGTATATACCAATATGTATATACCATCATGTAAAACAATATGAAAAGGTTCCTTCTTATGTGTACATTGTATTTCTATTATTTACATATAGTATATACATTTGTATATATGGAAACAGTGGAGTTTAAATGTGCGTCTTGATTGGTGGGAATGGTAATGAGGTATAGTAGTAGTAGTAGTATTAGTAGTACGTATAGGTATGTTGACTATTTTTAGCAACAAATATTCTTCGTCTTTACATAATTTTATATTGCATTAACGAAGTAAACAATTTCATATATGTATGTATAATATGGAGTGGGAATGAAAATATTTTATTGTATTGTAGGTACTTGAATATGGAAAATGAAAAGAAAAAATTTTGGAAATTTTTGGTAGAAAAATCAAATATAATTTACATAATAAGCTGTAGCTTAAAGATGTATGTAAATATCGTAGTAGATGGCAATTGTTTAATCTGACTCGCAGACTTGGCAGAGCGTATTGAACAAATTTGACATGAAATTATTCATATTTCTCAATATCTAGGTTTTACATGGTAAGTGCCATAATTATAGAGCTATAATGCTGAAAATTTTGTATAAAATATTATTTTTACCAATAAACAAATGAATGAGTGCAATCGTATGAAAACTACTTCTACCTCCCATACAAAAAAAATTATTGTTGAACAGATGTTTTCAGAAACTAAAATTTGGTATATAAAATTAGTCTGATCATAGAATGGAAATGTTAGAAAATGACCTAAATCGAATTATAACTACATCTACCTTCCATACAAAAGTATTGTTGTTGAATCTGGTCTTTTAACATTTTGCTCACAAAAATATAAAGATATCAACAAGCTAAAACTTGGTACCTGAAGTTAATCTGATCATAGAATGGATATTTTAGGAAATGGTCGTAAATCAGATGAAAACTATTCATACCTCTCATACAAAAGTATGTTGATGAATCTGAGTTTTCACAGTATGCGAGCGAAAATATAAAAATATCAAGCTAAAACTTGGTACATAAAGTTAGTCTGATCATAGAATGGATATTTTCGGAAAGTTTCGTAAATCAGATGAAAACTGCTCATACCTCTCATACAAAAGTATATTATTGAATTTGAGTTTTTACAGTATGCGAGCGTAAATATAAAGATATCAAGCTAAAACTCGGTACATACGAATAAATTAAGTAATTAATAAAAATACTCGAAAATAATAATAAAATAATGTACTCTTTTGTATATAAACTTTTACATTTTACACTCGTTATTCTAAAGTTATTATGTTGAAATTCTGTACAT
The DNA here is from genome assembly GCA_963854835.1 of Megamerina dolium. Lineage (NCBI taxonomy): Eukaryota > Metazoa > Arthropoda > Insecta > Diptera > Megamerinidae > Megamerina > Megamerina dolium. Next base: position 11,763,190 of record OY978528.1, read on the forward strand.
CCGATTATATTTACTATTTAATATACATTTTTGAAAATGAAGTGAATCGAATAAAAACCACACCTATCTTCCATACAAACTTATGCTTTTTATATGCATATATTCATACTTTGTGTACGAAAATATAAAATTATGAAAAAATAATTCTTTTTGCAAAAGTACGTCTCTCAATTTCTCATTGTGTAAGATAATATTGGCTTTTTACTGCCTACGTATCTATAACATAAAGAAATTTTCCGCGGATAATCGAGACTAAGCACTATTTGAAACGCTCAAATCTTGTTAGCTGCTAAAGAAGCACCAAATTATGTGAAAAATCTGAATAAAATGTATGTATAAAGAACAAGAAATGGAGAATAATTAACAAAATTAGGCCATTTCCTTATACATACATACATACATACATGCGAGTACATATACCTAATAAAGAGACAAAAAGAATAAGAAACCAAAAAAAAAAATAATAACTTCATGTCCAAATATCAAATTGACTGGCTATGTTTATTTTTGTCATTGTTCTTATTATTATTTTTTTGGTTTTTTTCTGTTTCTTGTAAGTGATGATTTCATTTATGGCCATTATAATATACTACTCTAATATACAAATCTATATACGAGTATATAAATATAATATTTATGTATTTACTAGCCAGTGCGCTTTATATGCCATTATAATCGTACATACATACATACATTTATGTGCATGCTTGTATGCTCGTATTTCATATTAAAACTGATAAGGCGACCAAACGAACAAAGACATGAAATGTATGTACATATACATAAGTACGTAAAAATATGTATACTCATATGTATACATATATTTGTATATTTATCTGTAAGTACAATTATAGACAGGCCGGCCCAGCTTGCTAGCTGAATGTATGTTTGTTTGGTTGAATGGCTCAACGAACGACAAACTTATAAATTAACAAAGCGTCACTCATACAGACATGAACTTCGAAAATCATGAATATATATCATGTAAATATATATACATGTATATGTATAAATGTATATCGTATATAAATACAAAATGTTGATGATAAAAAAAAAATGCATACTAAGTACATTATATGTATGTATAATGGACCAAGTTAAAAGTAACAACAACAAAACAGCAAATAAATTTTTTGTAATGATGAAGTGGCAAAAGAAATATTGATAGAATCCTCATACTCGACATATTCAAAAAACCATGCTTGATATAAATACAATACTTGTACATTATGATCGCAACAACAGCAACAAGGAGAATAATCACAACCAGAATAATGAAGAATAATTGTAAAAACGGTGATAAAAGGCACACACACACACACGCAAACACACACCACATGAAGAAACATTTACACACATATATTTATGTATGTACATGTATGCAAGCCTACATCCATAGCCAGGGTTAAAAGCATTTCGAGGGTAGCAGAAGACTAATATGCCATTGTGTGCTGGTACCATGGTGCGACAATGATGATTGTACGGGTATTAATAAGCAAATGAGCTCAAAACGAAATAGAATAAATCGCATTTTATAGTGTGTATCTGAAGAATGTGGCAATGGAGGAAACATCAACCAGCACAGCAAGCCATCCAGCGAGCCAGCCAACTAACTATACTCGCATGCGATGTTATGATCAGTGAAATTTTCTCTCACCAAATTGAGGCAAATGAATCGTACTTGAGTTTGGCTGCGTATGTATACTTGTACATGAAGAAATTATATTGAAACGCTTAAAACAGAGCACAAAATTGGAATATGAAACTAAGCTATAGTCGTATATGCTTGTGTGCAGGGGTGTTGTACTTACATACATATAATTATACATACAAATATGATCATTGCCACATCGTATAAGCACTTTGATGGTTGGCTGGTTGATTGTTTGCTTGATTGCTTGACTGTATTTATGGGTTGATTGGTTGGTTGGTTGGCTGGCTGGCTGGTTAGCTTAGCTGGCTGCTATACATATTACTTATTTGCTTGACACATCATGCCATAGCTTGGCTATCGTACATGGCTGTTGCTGTTCTACGAAAAAATCTCATCGCGCCAAAACTCAAGCTCTTCTCTATTATACACATATTATTCATTCATTTTGGTAATTTTGTGTTTGGATCGCGTCATCATCATATTCAGGGCGTATTCACCACCACAATTCACAATTTTATTCGTTCGTTCATATAGCAGTAGTAGTAGTATGTACTTATTTGCTTATTATTCGATCATTCTCGTTCACATTCTTCTTCAATTATTATTACGCTTATTGTTGTTTTTTAATTAAAAAATTGCCTGAACATTTAAATTTTATTACGCGATTACGAGTGTATAAACTAGCTAGCTAGCTAGCTAGCCAGCGATCCAACCATCCAACAAGTAAACAGGCACATATTATGAGCCATATTTCTATTGCAGAATTTGACACATACATACGAGTACCTTAAGTTCATTTTATGTGCGTGTATATGAATGAAATTATCAACATTTTGTAGGAGCAATTTTCTGGAAATTACCAATAATTAAATTATTTATTTATTTGCATGATCGTATACTTCTGTACAAATCTAAAGGGGCGTTTTGTTACATATTTAAGACATTTTTGAATAAAAAAAATGTATAAAAAATCATCATCGGCTTGCATTTTGATCATGTTGCCACAACATGCAAAAATGCAGCAACATCGAACTATATTAATCAATTCAATTTGAGGGGGAATTGTTTTTATGTATGATATTCGATTATAATATGCATTACATTTTAATGCAATTTCAACATTGAAATGACATTGCTTATACAGAATGTGAAAAAGTCATCATGATCACAGCAATGGGAAACCTTGTGAGCAATTAATTTTATGCCAAGCCCATCATGGATACTACTAACTATAATACAAAAAATTAAGCCAATTAGAAATATGGTCAATTTCATAATAATATTTAATATTGTTACTGCCTTCCAAAATGCCTTAAATCTTAATGTGGAGACTTCTACAATTAGCAATCATTTTTTTTTATCGTTTAAGTAATCAAATTACTACCCTGTCCTTAGCTAAATAAATAACACATTGTGCACATAGGAAATGAAAAGGCTTATGTGACATATGATTTTTACCCAGTGTCCACACGTGCAAGTGCAAGTTCGAAAAACTCAATACATTCAAACTTTTCCACTAATACACTCACACATTTGCTACTTGCAGGCCTTTTCGCAAATTTTCGAAACTTTTCGGAGAGAATACGTATACTCTACTTGCAGCAAGTTACTTGCACGTGTGGACGCAGTGTTATCGAGCTAAAAATGTTCGGACTCATTTTGACATTTGGCAGTTGAACACGTCTGTTGGTTTATTTTTACGACAATATTTACAAATTAATAGTAAAAGCTACGATGACAAAAATGGATTTATAATACATTTTATGTTATTAGGTAGATTTTTTTTATTAATTTGAAAAATCTAAATGAACGACTGAACAAAATGGGATGAGGGTAATCAGACAGCATTTAATTATGAACCAGAGAAAAATATGATTCAAATAAGTCGTTTTAATGAGGCAATTGTAAGTTGCATAAATCAGCTGTCACAAAAAAATGTGTAATATTATTAAAAAAATTTCCCCCATCAAATTTGGTGGCAGTATTCAAATCATCAATGCATAAATCAGCTGTCACAAAAAAAAAATTTTTGTAATTTTGCTAAAGAAATTTCCCCCATCCAATTTGATGGCAGTCTTCAATTTGTAAGTTCATCTTGAACTTTGCATATTTAAACCTCAACTTGAGCAACTCAATAGTATATTTTAGAAAGACCAAAATTATTATAACGCATTAAAATCTCTATGATGTAGATATAAGAATTCTATCGTTTGTGAATACCATCATGACTGCCATGTTTAATAACATTCTTTTTTAAATATGACATAGAGAAAGTTGAGAAAATCCAAATGTTTTTGATTTCAGGGTAATTTTCCCATTAATGTCAATTGTCATAATGCAAATATCATATATTTGTAAACATAAACAATGAAATTGTTTGATGTTTTCATACAAAATAACAACAAAAAACAAATCAGTTGTTCCCCTGCTACTACCTATTCAATGTACTTTGATTCGGACATGGTAGAATTATGAAGGAAACGAAAGCAGAGAGTGAGTGGTGGTTATATTTACATATAAAATCTCACTAACGAAGGAGAAGTGAAGATAAAATTATAAAAATATACGGAAAGAAGAAATAAACACATGATTTGGGAACTACTCGAACACATTTTTGACATTACACGAAAAATCCCAGAGAAAACAATATTCTTCAACATCTTTATGGGAATATTACACTCTCAATGTGTAGCTGTCAATGTTTTTCTCATTTTACTCTCTCGCCAACATTTCAATTGTTGCATTGGTTTGACAATAAAATGTTGATAGTGTAATATCGCCATTATGTGAAATTCTTATACTTATATTGAAATAAAAACAAGATGAAATACGTTGAGCGATGAAGTGTATATATTTTCACATTAGTGATGAGCGATTTAGTGATTTTTCAATATCAGTATAATGCTAGTAGAAAAATCTCCAATCGTACAATTTTAGTTAAAAAAATCAACATTCGCTACTTCTAATGGCTATTGTAGAAAGTGATTCTAATTCACAGAGAATTTTCAAACTAGTAGAAAAATCACCACTCACCACTGTTAGCAAAAAATCAAAATTCGCGACTTATGTTCACTAACAGCGAAATATCATGCTAGTAGAAAAATCACCAATCAGTAGAAATCACTATAGCAGAATATCTTATTAATAGAAAAATCCCTAATCATTATTGTTGACGAGCGGTATAAATCACTTTAGTGATTTTTCAATCATGGTGATTAAATCACCGATAGCGAAAAATCACTCATCACTACAAGGAATGAAGCAACAAAGAATATACAACTCACAACATCAACACAACAACATCATTTTGTTAGAAGAGAGAAATATTCGTCTTACTTCACCTTGATATAATTGCACCACGAATAGTAGAATAAAAAGTCCCGAAAACTTATGTTCACAATGCTTGCAATAATGAAAAACAATGGCGAGCAGTTATGTCAAAGCCAAAATTAAAATCAGTTGTAGTTAAAATTTAAAATCGACATATTTCACAAAAATTCCAATTTAAAATTATCTTAATTTTGATCATAACTACGGGCCAATGTATTCATTTCCTTTCGTTATAAACCCTTACTAGCAGACTATTCAAATTTGGATTCGATAAATTATAGAATGGCTACGGTCTACGGTAGCCATAATCACCATTTTCAACTTTTTCAAAATAAAATGAAATATAAAGAAATAATCTGGCAACTATAGGACGAATAATATCACAATTAACTGAAAGCCTTGTTAAACTTCAAAAATATAAAACATTATAGGTACATAATTTCGTACAAATGAGCAAATATATATGTGCATATGTAAGTATAAATGAATTTTGAACTAATTAAATTAAATTCTTGCTCTCCATCACAACTACACGCATACATACGCTTAACTAATTTGGAAAAATATTTATACGCCTAGCTACTTACTTGCGTTCTCTGATGACATCGCGCAGAAAATCCATTGCATCGTATAGACTCCATTTCGGTTTGAAACCATTACCCATCAGTTTAACGTGAGCCAATTCGCGTCGATACGATTCACGTAATGATTTGAATGCGCGTGCCACACGCCGTCCCGGCGCATTAAACTCCTTACCAATTTGCTCCCAGGCACGATTTTTCTCCTCTTCGGCACCTTTGAAATTTGGCAATCTTGAGTCCCATAATATTGGATTATCGTGTACCATTTGTATCAGTTTCAATTTATCCGATGCATTACGACGGACCACTGCAAGTAAATCGAGCGTAAATAAAAAAGTTTCTTTTGTTAACGGTTTATTATTATTATTATTATTATATTTATTGTTATTATTATTATCATTATTGTTCAATTGTTCTAATTCATATTTTTTTTGTTTTTGTTTTGCAATTTGTTCGAAATTGTTTGATGGTAATTGTGACTGTTGTTGTTGTTGCAGTAATTGTTGCTGTACTTGTACTAAATTCTTAGTTGTCAATCTAGTATTCGGTTTTTTATATGTATGAACTATTGGTGGTGGTGGTGGTGTTGTTGATATAATTTGATTTTTTGGTACATTTTTAATTTTAATACTTTTGCCAGTTTTATGATGTGTAATCTTATAGAAGCTAGTACGTTTGATTGTTTTTGCTTTTTTTGCTGTCCCTTTAATGGATGATAACGCACATTTTTTAATCTTTTGTGTTTGCATCAGCTCCACAGCAGCAACTGGATTCTTTTCCGTCTTTATATCCATGTTATTGGTACTAATGGGCGATGAGGATGCGCTAGTAGTAGCAGTAAAAGAGGGAGCGGCGGCGGCAGCAGCGCTCATTTCAAATTTTTATATATACACTATGTGATGGTATAATATATTTCAAAATTGTTCGTTTTTATTATATTTTTTTTTTTCGTTTTATCACACTAAATCGATGCTTTTACTCTACTTTTTCACATCTTCGATTTAGTGTTTTGATTTTCAAGTCTTCCATTAATACAAAAACGCGACAACACATACACACACGCAAACATTCAACAGAAGAAGAAAGGAAGGAATTCAAATTTAAAAACGAAATCGTAAACAGATACTGAACATTTAGGTAGTACATATGAATAGTGTTCTTTTGTTTTTTTTTTTTTGTTTCTAGTCTCAAACGTCTCAATATTTTGCACGTTACTTCTTCTTCTTCATCATCATCATACTTTTGTGGCTTTCTGTTAGTTACGTCCGCTTTTCGCTACCCTCTCACGACCAAGTTTAAAAACCAACTAACTAAACCCCGAAAAAACACATCAACCACCCGAGTGAGCCCGTATTTTTCAAAACCGAATATCACAAATGAAACTCATCAAGCAAATGCAGTAACAGCAACAACAACAACAACAACACACGAACTAAACCAAAAAACAACAACAAAAACAAAATCACGCTTGAATATCATCGCAAAAGAAAAACCCCTCACAAATGTACACATGAATGTATGTATGGGCTCGTATGTGACGCGCTCAATTACGGCCGCAGTTGTTCTCATTGTTGTTGTTTTCGCTGTTCTTACTTATTGCCTACCCGCTCTAGCTACTGAGCTACTACGAGGCTGGCCAATATATATACAGTTTAGTATGTAGGTATGTACATTCGCATGTGTTGCTTGCCATTTACACATCGCCACCGCCGCAACTGCCGATGTCGCTAAGATCTGTTCGTTGGTTGCGTTTTTGCCGTCGTTCTCGTTGTCGTTGTTATCATCATAAGCCGTGTTTAAGGCAGACGCTTCACATTTGTCATAAGCATATTGCTCTGCTGTCGACGACTTTGACGTCGTTGTCGCCATTGCTCTTGTTATTATTATTATTATTCTTTTTAAATTCATTTCAAATCAAATATCAAAATACGCTCACATAACGGGAACAATACCAACAAGAACAACAAGACGGAGTAAAAACCCAGTCAGTAATAAATAGCCAAAAAATAAACGAACAAACTAATGAAGAAACACATCAAAACAACAATAACACTGTGTGTACTCAGAAAGAAAGCAACAGTACTTTAAACGATAGCGCACAGAACCGCTGCTACACACATGCACACGAACACACACACACACACACATGTATAATACATAAACACGGCTCAATTGATTTATACGAATTTTGCTCGACTAAATACGCGTTCATTGAGTTAATTTATATTGCCTACTTTGTTATATCGCGATCTTATTTTCTCTCTCTCTCTCTTTTTCTCGCACGTTTACTCGTATAAATTTTCTCCGTTTTGTTTGGTATTTAACTTACTCTCACACTCTCTTCTGCAATAGTACTTTACTACTTAGTGCTGATGTTATGTGGGTGGAATCGGCAAAATACAATAATTTATTTATTTTCTTAGTTCTAGCTGCATTTAGAGAAAATCTTGGTAGATATTAGAAAATTGCATTTTTGATGTTACCAGACCGAATTAATTTACTTACTCTAAGTTTTCTCTAATAAACGAAAAAGGCTCATAATTTCCGTATCTCTCTGGAATGGTTTTGATGCTTTTTTGATGCTATGTTTTGATCTTCACAACAATAGCAGCTGCATCATTCAAGGAAAATGTGGCAATAACTTTCTTGTTTAACCACACGAGCTTTATTTTCGTTGTTTTTGCTGTATTTTCCAACGCTTACTGCCTCAATTCGGTTTAAATTCCAAATGAATATATGCAAATCTCGTAATAAATGAAACCCATAATCTGAGAGTCATCGAGTTTTATGAATTTTTTGAACCATTTCATGTTTTGTTCTTTAAGGGCTGGTGTTAAATGATGAGGATCCAATTAGGACAATTTTTTAACAATTAGAATTGTGATGAAAAATATTATATATAACGGCGCACGAGTAAAACTAAATGTTACCCGATTTTCTTCGGTAACCGATGTTTCTGGCCCATCTTTACATTACATAATACTTTTATTCTTGCTACGCATGGCATTTCACTAGCAAAATTCTCGTAATAATCTATTTCCACGTTTGAAATTATAAATAATTTATTGTTAAATTCAATATTTTTCTTTGCGGTGAACACAAAATCTGATTGCTTATAAAAAATGAATGACAATTGACAATTTGACTAGAAGTTTTATTATGAAAATTGAGTTATTTTCGAAATACAATAATAATTTAGAGTTGCAAAATTACAAGCTAGTATATTCTAACAAATTAATTAAAAGTGAGTATCAATTAATGAAAAAAATTCTTGCGACTGTTTAGTATAAATATGTAACTAAAATATTAGTATGTCCCTTTTCCTTCTGTTAAAATCGAGCAAATGCGCTGACTTACGTAACTAGTTATTTTGAGAGCATGGAAGTATACATATTCAAGGCCATGATGATGTTCAATGCGAAACTTATTGTCGAACTCTGTAGAAAAGGACGACCAAACTTTCAATGGAGGGTCAAAATACATGAAAACATGACCGCATTTGTGGTACATGCCACAAAAATCGATTGTTTGTTAGGTAATGATCAAATAAATACTATTTGTATGATTAGTACAATTGTAAAAAAGGTTAAACGCATTTTCGTAATAGAATTTCGGCTATACACACTTTCCCAATAGTCGACGTAAATATTCTTATTACAGTGGCAGCATTATTCTTTCTTAAACTGAGTGAGTACGGTAAATAAAAATAGTACGAGAGATTGTTTTTGCAATACGGCTCTAAACAAGCTATCAGAATGAATGCAAATCGAGTGCGAAAATATTATACATTATATTTCTAAAAATTAAAGTTCCAAATAACTAGTGAACCTCTATGTTTTGTGCTATATATCCTATACAGATATCTCTTCACATTTCCATGATTATTTTTCACTTCAAAACCATGTACTACAGCCTACTGTACAATTTAGCCAGTCTCAGTAAGAAGAACACAGGAAGAGTATAATACAAAAAAAAATATACTTTAATTACATTCAGCGGCATTATTCTACATCATTGCAGACACTTTGGCATTGTTCGTCCCGCACATTTTATATCATTTTCACAATGCATTTCTTTCAAAAATATGATTAATATATTAATATGGCTAAATAAGTAGGGTCAAGCAATCCTAGAGAGTTAAAATTTATACTTTCACGAGAGCAGGAGAAGTGAAGAAGCCAAAACCATAAATACATATGATTTTGATATTTCTTACAAATGTCATCATGCCCAAAGAGTGAGAATTTCCAGATATTTTTAGCAGAATACCGACGAAAGGCGAATTTCGCTAAAGAGAGCGACACCGTTGTAAACACTGATACACAATGAGACCGGCAACACGAATACCGTGAGATATGTGATTCCAGATACCATGACAGGTGATAGGGTGGTTCATGTTTTAAAAGGAAAACTTTTAAAACGCAAATTGATAAATATAACAAATAGAAAATTTAAGAAGAGAAGCAAAGCTTTAAATATAATTTTTTTTAGAAGACACATTTTAGAACCACACATCTTTTATTTTAAATAAAAAAAAGAACTGAATAATTTTTAATTTCAATTAAGAACACGCAAAAAATTTAAAACATCATTACCATGGTTTCTGATCTGCCTTTGCCAATGGCGACGGCTATAGAAATAAATCAATCGTCGCGAATAGATGTTCGGCAAAGTTCGCTGTTCGCTTTGTTTGTGCGTCTTCTCATATACGACAGCGAATATTCACGACGAAATATTCGCCATTCGCCGGTGTTGTGCTTACAACATAGCTCTTGCTTACTCTCGCTCTTTCTATTTCTCCCTCTCATCCTTGGTAGTGTAATAATCTCATCTTTCAATACTATTCTTTGCCATTTCCACTACTTTTCTCATATTGCTTTGTATTGTTTGTTGATTGTTGCTGCTTGTTATTGCTGATATTTATAAACCAACTTACAAAACATTATGGTGGTGAATTCAAACAAAATCCGTTGCAAGCCCGATACCGTTGTGACGATTACAATTTTTTACTTAACATTGTTGTTGTTGTTGTTGTGATGGTTTCGCTCTCACATACTGTGTAAACTATGTTTGTTCTCAATTGCCATCACATGCAATATTCATTCTTATTGTTGTTATTAATATTGTACCGAGTACATACATACATATTCTACATAGTTGCCTGCTGTGGACGTTGTCACTACAATAGCCATAATTTTAATTAAACGCAATTTCTTGTCAATCATACATTCACATATGATGTGTAGATAGGTACGAGTATATGGATGTACATACATACTTTTGTCATGAGAAGCGCGAATTAATATGGCCATATGTGATTACAATAGGGAAGATGTGAAAAAATCAGAACAATACATCATTTTCTGCTTCGACTTGTTTAGTTTGGCTTACTATGTATGATCAGAAATGTAACTTTTCGAAATGGAAGCCAAAAAAAAAGACTAAAGAGAGTGAGAGGAATAATATTTAATTTATATTGATAGTTATGATTAAGAAAATGGTGGATGTGATAATAAATGATGGGGATGGTAATGATTGCCAATTGAAAGCAACTACCGAAAATAATGGTTTTTTCAAAAACACTTAAGGTAGCAAAACCAGCAAGTTATAAGTGTCATACAATAGCATTGAATAGAACAAAAGATGACTGTTTGTTCCATTGAAATCAATATTATTTAAAATTGAAACTTCAACAATTCCCCCCTCAGACGTGAAGATGTTTGAAATTTGTATGTATGACCTGTATGTCGATAGTAAAACGCATAAAAATCCAGCTTCTGTGCTGGATTATGTCGTGCGTATGGAAGAACTACCCGACCTAACAAAGAAAACACAACAAATTTCTCAACATAATCTCCTTTTAGCTCTATACACTTTTCCCAGCGATATTCTATAGCTTCGATACCCTATTTATAGTACGAACTGTCTAGCTTATTAAAAAAATAGCCATATACTACAGACTCCACCTCTTCACTGTTTGCAAATCTTCTATAACCAAGCCATTTTTTCACATTTGGAAATAGAGAATAATCCGAAGGAGCTACAGTGGCTCACAGCTTATTTCGTACAGTGTATATATTTTTATGTACATGGCTGTAACATCGAAACTAAAAAACTTATCGATAAGTTTTGAATGTAGATGTCTGTGTATGTGTTTAGTAAACCTAATAAGAAAACGGGGAACCCCAAAAATTTTTCTTTTTGTTATACAAGAGAGAAAAACTATTGATCAGCTGATTTTCAGCTCACATCTTATTTCGTACACAAACTTCAATGTAGGTAAGTTTCATTCTGCCGCGCAGTTACAAAGTTTTTTTGAATTGTATGAGTTTTTGGACCTTTTTAACTATTATAACAATTTTTATTATTATTATTTTAAATAGTTAAAGTGCTGTAAATTAAACATTTAGCTTTATGGGTCATCGTACAACGATGGAACATCGTAAACTGGTAATTAACCATTTTAGGAAAGGTCAGAGTGTGCAAAAAATTGCTGAAATGACAAATTTAAGTGCCTCAACTGTCCAATACATCATTCAACGCTTCGTTCGCGAAAATCGGTTGGAGAACAAGGGCAGAGAAGCACCTAATAAGATTTTCAACGCATCAGACGAGCGTTATATTGTACGAAAAATTAAGAAAAATCCAAAGTTATCCGCTCCGAAGTTGGCTGCAGAGGTTCAGCGTGAAATAGGAAAATCATCCAGTGCTGAAACTGTCCGACGTGTGCTGCGCAATCATGACTTGAACGGTCGAGTAGCCCGAAAGAAACCATTCATTTCGAAAATGAATATACAATGCCGACTTGACTTCGCCAAAGAGCATATTATTAATACTCCTGCGTTCTGGAATACCGTTATTTTCGCGGATGAGTCTAAGTTTAATATTTTTGGCTCGGACGGAATGTCATATGTTTGGCGTAAAGCTAATACCGAGCTAAACAAGGAGAACCTTAAGCCCACAGTGAAGCATGGTGGCGGTAGCGTGATGGTTTGGGCCTGTATGTCAGCAGCCGGAGTAGGTGAATTGGTTTTTATTGAGGGAACAATGGACAAAATGAAGTACCTCGAGATTCTGAAAAACAATTTACTTCAAAGTGCAGACAAACTGGGTTTGCGGGAAGAATTTCGGTATTACCAAGATAATGACCCAAAACATAAATCTGGGATTGTGCAATCTTGGCTTATTTGAACTGCTCACACTTGATGTCTCCACCACCACAGTCACCTGACATGAATGTGATTGAAAATCTTTAGTCTATTTTGGACAATAAAATAAGAACACACAAGATTTCTAATAAGCAAGACCTAAAGAAGGTACTGATGGAGGAATGGAAAAAAATCACACCAGACATCACTCAAAAATTGGTGGATTCAATGCCAAGTAGACTCCAGGCTGTCATTAACGCTAAGGGATGTCATACTAAATATTAAAATCAACTTACTTTGTTTTTAGTTTGAACTTAAAGAGACTGTACGAAATAAGCTGTGACATGAATTTTCCTATTTTTTTCTTATTTTATTTTTTTATAGTGTCAAACACTAAAATTTTGAAAAAGTAAATTTTGGAAAATAAAAAACAAACCTTCCTTTCAAAAATGGCATTTATATTTTGTTCAAATTTTTGCTATATTAGGAATTACGACTGCAGCAATTTTTAAACTGTCACTGTACGAAATAAGCTGGGAGCCACTGTAAATCTGGCGAATAAGGTGCCGATTGATTTTGGCCATCGCAATAGCGGGTGTGTGAACTGGTGCATGAAACAGCACTTTCTTTTCCTTTTAGAAGATAATCAATAAAAATTATCCCACGTGCATCCCAAAAACCAGACGCCATAACCTTGCCTGAAGATGGAACTGTCTTCGCATTCTTTGGACACGATTCTCCCCATTCAGTCCACTGTTTTGACTGCTCCTTTGTCTCAGGTGTGAAGTGGTGGACCCATGCCTCATCCATGGTTACGAATCGACGCAAAAACTAGGCTTTATTACTGTGAAACTTCGCCAAACATTCTATAGAAACATCTTCACGACGTTGTTTTTGTTCTATTGTGAGCAACCGCGGCACCCATCTTGCACACAGCTTTTTCATCTTCAAATTTTCGGTCAATATATGATGTATAGCATCATCATATTTTTGAAATGCCTGTAATTTCACCAAACTCATGCACCTTAAGCTGGCGATCATCCAATACCATTTTGTGGATTTTCTTAATCGTTTCTGGTGTGGCCACCTCAATTGGTCGACCATTACGGTGTTCGTCTTGGCAGCTCGTACGACCTCGTTTAAACTCTGCCAACCAATATTTTGTGGTCGTAAACGAAGGAGTAGAATCTAGTTAGGCTTTAATATTAGTTGGACTGAAATCTTTCAAATGAAAACATTGAATTACATAACAGTGACCAATTTTTTCCATGTTTACAAATTCACTAAGGTCGTTAAATTTCGATGCCTCCAAAAACAAAAAATACTAAACAACGTGACGCCTTGAAATTTAAAACATATGTTTTATAAGGTTGCTACTTTCACCAAAGCAATTTTTTTCAAACTAGTGCCGCCATCTATATGTCAAGTCGAGTAGTTCTGGGACCGCCCCCGTATATTAGCAATTCGCTGGAGAACCAGGATGAACAAAAAGACCTCCAATGATAATTGGTTACGTTTTGAGTGATCTGGGTTGGACAATTAGCAACATAATAGAATATAGCACATTATGATTTTAGAGTATGGTATTTAACTATAACGAAACTACATCTAACCTCAATGTCATCAACTCCAACATCATTTGATATAAGATGATTATTTTATATTATGTATAAAATTTGCTGAAAAATACATACTTAGCTACAATACAAAAGTATCGAACTAAACAATTATAGTATATAGCATACTCGTAATAAGCTACCTTTTGATGCCACACCAAGTTATCACTGCCTCAAATGGTCTCATACAATAAATCCATAGCTATGTAAGTATGTGTAGCATCAAGAATATATACAAATATACATAAGTATTTATATCGTTTACTCATTTAATAAATATGAGTGAGTATATATTCTCGCATTATCAGCCAAGTAAGTAACCTTCCATCCAGCTAAGCTTAATAAATATACAGCTGGCAGTCAGCCATCGTTAGCAACATCAGGGTATTTACTCAATCTCATTGCTATTGCTGAAACTCAGTCTCAGTCTATCTGTATGTCTGTCTGTCTGTCTACACTGCACTGAGTACTTACATATCTACATATATGAGTACAACACATGTGTTATAATAAATGGCCACATTTGAAAATGTTCTGTACATACAATATTTTTAGTGTATGGACGAGTATTCGTTAATATCATTTATGTATAGTAGGTACTACATATATTTTAGAGCTCAGTTGTTGTTGTTGATGTTGTTGCTACTTCTGCTGATTTTTTTAAATTACTAACGGAAATGGCTTCTTAAGTGAACGCGCATATTTTTCATTGTTGCTGTTGTTTTCGCTTTTATTATTGCCACATCATCAGCATATGAAGCTAACTAACATGGTTGGGCTGAAGGGGCAGAAGATGAAATGAGCAAAATTGTTAAATAATCAAAAGAATTGATGTAAATTTTGTGGTTGAAACAAGCAAAGAATACAGGAAATGAGAGCGTGGGTGAGCACAGGAATGAGTATACGATGAGGAGAGAGAGAGAAGGCCGGAAAGAAAGAAAATCTTTCGTTACTCTAATATTAATTTATTAAAAGAATTTATTAAAAATTGACATTAAGACATATGTATGTATTTATATAACATTAGATTAGTTTCATTTGAGAAGTTCTGTAGATTCATGTAAATACATAGGATATTTCCCCTAGAGCACTCTGTTTGAACAGTATAAGAAAGCAACTACTTACATATGTATATTGGCCAGTTTTGAACTGCAGTTTTTGTGATAACACTTTCCCCGACCTCTATAATAAAGCTATTTTTAGAAATTAAATACAGACAGGTGGGCATCATTCGAAAAATTTTCAATACTAAAGATGTTTCCGAAGCTGGGTATTAAATCTTCGACCTACGACTCGTAAGAGCAAAAATTTCCAAGGTTTTATTAGAAGTGATTTATGAAAAATTTCATGACTGTTGCCTTTCAGTGAAGAGAATTGTTTATTTTATTGACGAGCTGATATTTAAACCACACCTGGTTGCGCTAATAGTGTCTGGAAGAATAGATCTTTTTATAAAAAAAAAATAACATGTGAACTTAACGCCCCGAAGGGCTCTTTGGTCGAGCTTCACTTCCATTACTGTTATGCAGAACTCTTGCGACATCACTTTTTCTGAGCTTTGCCACAGAGTTCTTTTAGAAGCTTTTTCATGGCGAATTGTTACTGCCGGATGAATTGCCAATTGCTTGCCGACAGGTTGGTACCGCTCGAAAGAAAAATCGTTTCGATATTAAATTTTTTCTGCTTCTGCCGGAGATTGAACCCACGACCTACAGATCAGAAAGCCAACACACTGTAGGTAGGGCCGCTATTTTCCCAGTTTCTACATCCTCTCAGTATAAGGGCGCACTTAGACTAGAACCGCCCTTTGTGATATCATACAAATGCTTCTATTCCCTTTCATCGTCAATTGTCGTGGATTTATTTAAGAATTTCAGCAGGTTGCCCATTGCAGTCTCAGAAATTTCGGCATGGTCATCTAGATCCTAGTGATCCAGAAATTATTTTATTAATTTGTATAATGCGGGTTTCAAACTCTTTCTCTTTGCTGCAGTGTCTATAATCGCCTGTGCATGAAATGACTCAACTCATCCTATCAGCGTCAGGGCCAATAAGATAGTGGTTACTGCTTCCATGTATAAACTGTTTGTTTTGTTTAGGTCAATAAGTTAATGGAATCGTTTTTATTGAGTATGGGCCACAGAAATTTCGTCATCCTGTAGATAGGATAGGATAACTCTCGCTAACAGGTGTTACTTTGGGCTGAGCAGTCGAGCCCTCCATCGAAGATCGAAAATCACACTCTACAAGTTCTGATTATTCCTGTCCTAACATGTGGCGCAGAAGCCTGAACAATTTCCACCACGGATGAGAGGATGTTTGGATTTTTCAAGAGAAAACTTCTGCGCAGAATCTTCGGATTTATTTGCGTTGATGGCGAGTACCGAATGAGGTACAACGATGAGCTGTATGATCTGTACGCTGACATTGACATAGTCAGGCGAATCAAAATCCAGCGGCTGCGATGGCTGGGTCATCTCAAGCGAATGGAAGAAGACGCTCCAGCGAAGAGGGTATTTATTTCGACACCTGCTGGAGGACGCAGAAGAAGAGGAGGACCAAACCTCAGTTGGAAGGACCAAGTGTTGAGTAAACTGCTGACGCTTGGAATATCCAATTGGCGCCAGCAAGCGAAGAACAGAGAACACTGGCACCGCATAACATGTTCGGCCTAAATTGATTTTCGGTTGTTATGGCCACATAAAAAGAAGAAGATGGGAGAACTTTTTCTTGGCTTTTGGAATAAAGGCAACTCCCAGTTTGAGCATAAAATAAGGACTTGAATCCACTAATTGCCAGTTCTAGCGTTACAAATGTGCAAGTACCTACATATACGAGTATCAAGAATAAATTTCTGAGATGTCTTAAGTTAAAGTAAATCAGTTTTCTCAGCAACGACAATATATCGACACTTACGAGTATATCTATACTACCTTTTATAGTAGGTACAAGTCCATCATAGGCAAAAATTAAATTAGAATGCTTTATGGAAATGATGAGAGCAAAAGCTAACGTGGCCGCTCATATTTACAATCGCTATATGGGTAGCATACAGTAAATGTACTTGAATTCACATACTAATATACACATACATACATCGTACCTTTTGCACTTACATGCACCACATATACATGTGTGTATGACTCAGCGATTGGGGCGAACAATTAAATACAATAATTATCAAATAAAGAATAAAAATAAAACAGAAAATGGAAAATTACATATAAGCAGAAGAAAGAGAAGAAGAAGAAGAGTCGGATGTACATATACATACATAAATATAAATGCAATTTATAAGTAAAAACAAAAAAAAAGTACGGCTCAAAAGTAATGCACCCAAGCAAACGATGGCTCTTATCTTTAATAAGAAAATGCAAAACAGGGTTCAAATACGATTATGCGTCCAATATCAACAACAACAACAACAATCATAAATGTGTGTATGACAACACAAAGCAAATGAAATTATAGCAACAGGCAGTTGCAGCAAATAAATACGAATCGTAACCAAACCCAACAACAACAACAAAAATTAAATATGTAAAAATACGAAATGCAACAATAACAACAACAAAACATAGTGTCTTGACGTTACAATGATATTGTTGGTGGTGGTGGTGGTGGTGGTTATAGGTACTGTTACTGTTGCCGCTACTTACTGCTCAATATAGAACGAAACAAAACCATATGTGATCCAAATGTTGGTGTCTTAATGCATATTTACGAGTATGTAAATATTACAGCAACAACAACAACAACTGCATTTACACAATTCCATTACAACAGCTACACAGCTCAACAATTGCGATATATTTACATGCATATGTACATACGTTTGTATGTAAGAGCATGTAAGAGTATAATACATAGATAATACCAACAACATTGCTCATTTCAGCTATAGAACACTTTGGCTCACATATTCATGGCAATGCATGGCAAATGACGATAATAAATGAACTTCGACACAATAGCAACAACTACATACAACAACACAACAAATATTGTAAAATATATTGTAAACAGTAAAATCGTGTGACGATGAGTACAAGCAATAGCTGCGGCGAAATGAAAACAGAAATTCGTCTTAACTTGAAACCACCGCATACATATTAATATACACACACCCAGTAGGAAAATATGAAAGTTTTTAGGTTCGTTCGCTACTTTATTAGTAAAATTTCTCTTTCAACACAATTCAAGAGCGTAATGAAAATCCTCTCTAAAAATGTGAAAAAAGTAAAAAAGTACGCTAACGGAAAATTTGTAAGATTTACTGGTCATTTCCAAACTCCTTCAGTTCTGACACTTGCCAGTAAGAACAGCTGTTTTTTCTATGTTACGAATTTTTACTAGTAGAAATATTACCAGTAAAAATTTGCAAGAATTATCACAGAGAGAAAATAAATCGCTCTCTCAATTTCCCCTCTTTTACTGGTTTTTGTAGTACGCGAACACATTTCCAGTAAAAAATAGTCAAATTTGTAATAATTTGTACAAAATTGTTACGTACGCGAACGGACGTATTGTTACGTTTTTATTTTGTGAACGTTTAATTCTACTCGAATCAACCTTGTTCGATCAACTGGATTCTGTCAATAAGAAATGCAACACTTATTTTCTACAACTATATACAGCAACAATATATTTAATCAACTATTTAGAATAACTCTTTAATGTACTTGCAACTTTTGCCTCTGATATTGTATCAATATTTGCGCGATCACTTTCGAGATTCAATTGATTTCATTTGTCAACAACTGACCCTATTTATACTCTGTGGCAACTTCCTTTATCGAAGTCGAGATTCTTCTCTTTCTTTCTCGTTGGCTTTTTCTGGTTATCTCCTATTTCTTTTTGTTGACATTTGTTTTGATGATGCCAATATTTGTGTCATTCACAACTAGTGATGAGTAACCAGCCATCGATACTCTCTACAATACATATGTTAGTTCGTTATTTCTACGAACACAAATATAATCATTATTTTATTAATTCCAGCATAAACAAATTAAAAGTCACAAGATTTTGATTATTGTACTTATATTTCAATCATTGATAAATCCCATGTAATATTTGGTTAGGAAGAATGTATTACTTGGTCAGAAACTGCAGAAATACATTCATGCTACCATGCAAATTATTTAATTATTTAATTAATTCTAGAATAATTACGAATGGAATGTAAAATCGAAAGTACTTTGATTCGCTTACGCTCTATTTATTGATCGCTTCCGAAATTATTCATTTTTTAAGTGGAAATTTTATTACTCCGTCGGTGCAATCATCTTTCCATTACATGACTATACTGAATATTTTTAAATTTTATATGAAAATCGTTGTTTTACTTCGTATTTATTTTTTTTTTCCTTCCGCGTATTTTTAGCTCGATTATTTTTTAACGATACTATTCCAAGTTATTGAAAGGTTAAAACCAAATTGAGTGCAAGAACGACGGTAAATATCTAAAACACGAATCAAATACTTGATATTTGTAATATTTATTTTAAATAAGACATTCGATTAATAAATCTAAACATTCCTTTTCGTTTACTAAGCCTTACACATATTCCCGTTGGGTATTTAGCTGAAAGCCGAAGGCAAGACGACAATACTTAGGCCAAAAAGAACATTGAGGCGAAATGTATAATATGCACACACGTACTCTACATATGTATGTGTGTATGTACATACATGAAAACACAATTAAATCATAAATCCGACTCAAGAGAGCAAAAACCAGAGCAAAACGATGACGGCAATTAATGTTGCCACATTTTTCTTTTAAATACACATCTAAAATTTCGTTAAAAAATCCAAGAGTCTAAATTAATTATTTATTGCTAAAACATAAAAAATCTAGGATATTTATATAAATGTATAGTTCACAGGCTTTACGAGAAGTAGCCGAAAACTCAATGAATTTGAGAAAAATATTTTTTTTCCGCCATATTCAATATATTCGATACCCTTTTTATACATAGAATTATTGTGCTTCTCAAAATAGCTCTCATTAACTGTCTAAATTAATTATTCATTGCTAAAACAGAAGAAAACTAGAATATAAAATGTGTAGTTTAGAGGCTTTACGAGAAGTAGCTGAAAACTCAAAGAATTTGAGAAAAATATTATTTTCCGCGATATTCATAGATTACTATATGATACCCTATTTATATGGAGAATTATTAAGCTTCTCAAAGTAGCCATTAATCGCGCAAACTCCAGCTCTTTATGGTTAACAAAACTTTTCCCACCACAACCTTTTTGCAAAAAAGTTGCTCTATTACTGTGAAACTTTACATTCGATTGAAATACCTTCATGACGGTGGTTTTCTTCTATAGTGAGTAATTGCGCCACCCATTTTACGCACAATTTCCTCATATGTAAATTTTCAGTAAATATGCGATAAACAGTATTTCGCGAAATGCCTGCCATACCTAGCTCGAGCACTTTAAATAGACCTTTCATCCGATACCATTTTGGGGATTTTCTTCGATTTGGTCGACCACTGTCATGTTCGTCCTCAAGGTATTGAATCACATGAATGATGACCAATTTTTTTCCATATTTACATATTGCATGAGAAATCTTTACAATATGGTAACACTATCATAATTACAAAAAAAAAAATATTTGTGACAATTGAAATATAACACAACAAAGAGCATTACATAGAAAGAGTGTGAGAGAGAGAGAGGGTGATTGAAATGAGCCGTATGAGAAATTGTAATTTGTTCTCGGCATAAATTAGAAGAAAACAATAAATTGGATTAAATAATCTCAAGTAGATATGCACGTATGATTAAAAATTGTTGAAACACCAACAACAACAATAGAATTCAGTATTAATGGTAGGGCGAAACTGAATTTGAATATGAAAACATACGGTCATTTGAGCATTGAGAAGAAATTAGGTGAACGGTTGAATTTTTAAGATGCCCTGTATTGAAGATATATGTATGTACATAAATTGACCGTGTGTCACAGGTCCTACCAACCACCAATTTTTTTTTTAAATGATTTCCGTTACCAATGGACAAATTAAAGATTTACAACTGCTGAGAATGCCTATCTTGCTCATTATCTCTCCCTTTCAGTCGCTTATTTGCTTATAATGACAAATTCATTTAACTTGACAGTGATTCAGTGATTATGTAGTTTTTTAAAAATTTACATAAACAATATGCATAAATGTTTTCTGTTCTAATGAAATTAGACAACTGCCATACAACTGATAAAAGGAATATGAATGTATGTGGTATATCGTACAATATGTATATGAACGAATTGGGATCGTTTTTTTGATGCTTTATTAGTAATCACAAATATTGTTTACAGTTGCCGTAATAGCTGTTGTTATTTATGTACATATGTATGTATGTATATGTTTAGGTATAGGGGATCATTGTGACAAAATCATCTAGTGAGTCATTACGATCACAATAATGCTTGTTCTTGATCATTTATTTTATTTGATTGTTGTTAAATTTTTTATAGAACATTACAGTACAAAGTGCAAATGTCATTGTTAGTTATCAGATAAAAAGAATACAACAAACAAGCAGTATTCATTAATACATTAATATGAATTTGATCATATTCAAATCTGTACAGGAATAGATTTCAAATGATTAAAACTTGGTATTTTCAAGTAGTCATTTTATTCGTTAGAAAAATACCCAAAAATTTATAAATTTAATTATTTTCACATTTATATTCCTTCAATAAAATGTTTTCCCTGAGAAATAAAAATGAATTCCGTTTTAATTTCTATTTTTAGCACAAACAAATGTAAAATTTGAAATTTTTGAAATGAGCTGTAATCAAATGTAATAATCCTAGTGCTATTAACTTTTTCTCTGATTTTATCAAAGAGCTCTTTCCTTCTTGAAGCCATTTCCTAGAAGCCAGGTAGCCACCGTTTGAGAGAATAAATATTATTTTTCTTATATTGAATTTGTCATGGCCGGGATTCGAAGTTCCTAGTGCTAATAAAAAGCTGAGCCACAATACATACATAGTTAGATGCAATGCGGTATTTTTTGGCAGCGACAGCCAAGATTCGAATTTTCGAAATTGGCACCAGCGAGCACATTTGTTTGGTCTTTAACGAAAACTCGATTTATATAAAAAAATTTTGTGATTACTCTATGCACAGAATACAGGATAATGACCGTCTTTTAATCGGTTAATCGGTGAATTTGACAGATTGTGACGTCACAGTAGTTTCAAAATATTCATTCATTCTTCCGCATCGTTTACATTTTTCTTAGTGCTAATAAAAAGCTGAGCCACAATTCATAGTTAGATGCAATCCGATACTTCTCGCCAGCGAAAGTCAAGATCCGAATTTTCGAAATTGGCACCAGCGAGCACATTTGTTCAGTCTTTAACGAAAACACAATTTATATAACAAATTTTGTGTATACTAAGGTTGCGACCGTCTTTTACCGTTAATCGGTTCTCAGTGCATTTGACAGGTTGTGACGTCACAGTAGTTTCAAAATATTCACTCATTCTTCCGCATCATTTACATTTATCTTTTCCATTTAATCGCCATTTTGTCATTTTCTCACGCAGTTGAATTACTAAGACGTCACCACTAGAAAAATTCTCTCTGATGGGCGCAATCTATCATTCTTGTACTATATATAAGTATTTGTTGTTAAAATTGAGTCTAAAGAATTTTTGCCTATATTGTAATAATATACAAAAAACATGCATATTCCCACCGAATTAAAAAAACAAAAAACTTTTAGTTGAACTCATTGTCAAGAATAAGAAATGTTAATACTTCCTGATATACGAATTTGTGTATACCATAAGTATATGATATGTTCAAAAATAAGTGGAATTTTCAAAATATTTCATCCGGATTTTTCCTATGAACCAATATGACTCATAAAATCTGTTATTCCTATTATTCTTTTGAGGGTGGTTTTAAAAGTTTCCGACCTTAATATAAAAATGGCAGCACTAGTCAAAAGTGTCTTGTCAAAAGTAATCACCAAAATTTCGCCCATTTTTGAGGAGATAATCGTCCAAATATAGTAAAAGAGATAGCAGAGGCTATAAATGTATCCATAGAATGTGATTGTCGCAAATTGAATCAAGATTTAGATGACGTTAAACGAAAAATGTGTTCCAATGAATATTTGCAATGCTTTGTTGGGTTAGTTTATGGACAATATTATTTTAAATGCCCCCGAAATAAAAATATAGTCAAGATAAGCTAGACTGCCAAGGGGAAATCGGCAAAAAAAGAAAAAAAGGAGAAGCTAAATATCACACTCGTAGGACAGGGATTTTCTTCAAATGACGAACCCATCGACCTTCGTAAACAATTATTTCAGAGAGGAAGGAACATCGTTGGGAAAAGTGTGTAGACTCGCTAGGAGACTGTGTACAAAAGTAAAAATAAATTTGAAAAATTGAATGTTCTGTATCTTTGAATTTTTCAAATCACTCTCGTACTTGCTCATATTATTATTGCAAGAAGTTCTCAAAAAAAAAAAACTTTTGAAGTATTTAAGCTTATTCTAATATTCTCAAAAATTTTGTTTTGGAAACATCTAATGTCCATAAATAAATAAATACAATTTCATTGTCACAACGCCAATGAGAGCCAAGTAATAACAAATGTTTCATATCGTAGCTACAATATTATGCTGTTGTGCTGTTCTTTTATTTACGTTTTACTGCTGCCATCGTTTGACAATTTTGACCCTTTCGATTGGGTTGGGTCAAAATTTGAATTTTTTCTTTTTACTTAAAGTTTTTGCGTTTTTTATTTTCTTTGTTTGCTTGTCTTTTGCCTGCTGTATATTGGAAGATATGAGTTTAAACGTATATTTTGCTGTTATTGAAATGGTTAGTTGTTCATTGATATTTTATTTTCTACAACATATTTGCATTTAATCAAATATCACATTTGTAGATCGTTAATCGTGTCAACGGAAGTTACTATGTTCATATGGTTAAAGCTATATGTATGTATGTATGAGTATGTATATACATATACATATGGATGTTTAAATAAAATAAAGAATGGACTTAGGGGCAAAGGTACAACAACAAAAAACAAAAATAAAAATTGTCAACAGAATGTGTGTGTGTGTGTGGTTGTTGTTTTGTACTATAGTTGAGAAAATATAATTATAACATCAATAGAACTTAATATTACTGCCAGGAATGAGACAACGTTGTGGCATTGGTATCTAATCGTATTTACCAAAGAATGAAGATTCAACAAAAACGAAACCCTTTCATAAGTGATGGTATCACAGCAACAACAACAACAACAACAACTAAACCCTTTTTTTGTAAAAATAAAATTTTCCTGTATATGTTCATAGGTGCATCAGCTATGGGATGGTAATTATACACGACTTTGTGATTTTGATACATGGTTCCTTGTTATTTGACAAAGTTCCTAAAAAAAATATGAGCCAAAAATGTGTAGGGTAGGTGTAAGGTAGGTGTACGGTAGAGGTAAATTACTACACCTCGAGATCAAAGTTTAAAAAAGATGCTAGGAAATCGATAAATAACCTCACAGGTGCCCAGAAATTTCTTTCAAAGGAGTAAAATGCATTACCGAACCAAATTGATATTTTTTTTCCTTTTCTCCACACCTTTTATAATATTTGCTATAATTTTTGCTCCCCAATATTTCTCCCAAACAAACTTACCTCTTATCTCTACTAAAGGGTAATGCTTTAAGAGCCTTCGGATTTGATTAAAAAAACACATAAATTTTAGAAAAATGTATGAAATCTTTATTTGAGTCGATAGAACGATCTATATAAATCAATGTTTAAAGATGATTTCATGTAAATGTTAATCGTGGCTGCGCCTCAAATTGTTCATACGCTGGGTCCAATTTTGGCATACTCTCTTCAACATATCGGCCGGTATCTGCCGAATAAATTCTTCAATATTGACTTCCAGTGCGCCAACCGTTGCGGGCTTGTCGCTATAGACATGAGCCTTAACATAACCCCACAAAAAAATAGTCTAAAGGCGTTAAATCGCATGATCTAGGCGACCAATTAACCGACCGTATACGTGAACTAAACTGTTCATCGAACTCGCCTCTCAATTGGGCCATTGTTTCGCGTGGCATATGGCACCGTCTTGTTGAAACCACATGTCAGCCAAGTCTAGCTCTTCCATTTTGGGCAAAAAAAAAGTTTGTAATCATCGCACGGTAGCGCTCGCCATTCACAGTAACTTTACTGCCTTCGTCGTCTTTGAAAAAGTACGTTCCAATGATGTAACCGGCACATAATTCCCACCAAACAGTGCATTTTTCGGTATGCATTGGCAGTTCTTGTAATGCTGCTGGATGCTCTTCATACCAAATACGTTATGAAGAGCATCCTAAACACAATTTTCCGATAAAAAAGTTGATCTTTATCCAACTTTGCCAGCGCCAATTCACCAAAAGTTAGCGGTTGTGGTAGAACGTGTGGGTTCAATTCTTGCACCAGCTGTATTTTAAAGGGTTTTACATCCAAATCCTTCTGCAAAATTTTTCACTGCCAAAAAAAAAAAAAAATTGCTAAAATATCACCCTGTAGTTATGGGGACTCCCCTACAAAATGCACCCAAAAACAAGTGAAAATCCCCAAACAACGTCATAGCTCCTCAAGAATTACTTCTAAAACAGTGAAATGTATGAGCCACCAATATCAATCTGTCCCCACAACATTTTACTCTAACATACTTATTCCACATCTCAATTCCTTATGAGAGAATTTATCGAATCTCACACATTGGTGGGGGCCACGTGTTAAAATCTAATATCCAATCCAATGATATATCACTATCTCATAACTAATGCTGCATATGATGCATATGTTGTCATTGTTGTTGTTGTTAGTTTTGTTAACAACAACGTTAACAAACTTCTGTTAAAAAATATTGTACATATGTATGTACATGTCTTTATTGCAGCTGGTCTTCTTTATCTTTTTTTTTTATGAAAATATTCAATTTGTTTTATTGCATTTTCATAATGTGTTGCTGTTGTTGTTGTTGTTGTTGTTGTTATCCATAAGAAACCTCGTCTATAGAGTGTCATCAACAGAGTTATCAATATGTATTAACACGATCGTTATCATTATGCCACAATCAATACACACAATTGCTTGACGTATCGTACAATGTGTTGTGTGTTTACCAATGAAAACGGGTTTACTGTACAAAAATATTACGTACAATCATTTTGGCTGATATGCAAGCATTTATTATTATTTTTATTATTTATTTAATTTTCTGTTTCATACATACGAGTATAACGCAACATAAATACTTACAATTCGACCCAACCCATGATCTGATTGTTGATCGATATTTTATTTATTTACTTAATTTTTTATATTTTATTTTATTTTTTTGTTCTTCTCTTCGATTTATGTGTATTAATTTTATTTTAGCCTATATCAATATTTGTTGACAGTATCTCAATTTTTGGATTTTTTTTTTCCCATACTTAAGACCATTTGAAATCATTAGCGTTTCCCTATACCATACATTTGCAGATAAGAGCATGGTAATATGTATTGGTACCATGTCTATTTGATGAATTATATGTACATACTCGGTTTGAGAGGATTATAGAAGTTGGCAATAATCTTATGTATGGCATAGTAACGTTTTGCAGGTAAAATTTTGATAATTTCGAAAAAAAAAAACAGTCACTTGGTTGACCAAATGTAATATGTTCCAGTGATGGACATGCAGACATATTTGGACATATTTATATCTTTGTTGTCGCTCTCTCTCTCTCTCTCTCTCTCTCTGAAATTAACTGGATGTTATCGTCAGTGTTTGCAGTTGTCATAGACGGAGTACAAATTTATTGAACCAAACCAATGGAATACTTCAGAGCCAAATGAAGCTACAAATTTTCAGAATTCTTTTGACAAATTCTGAGGGTAACAATATAAATTTATGCATTAAAAATTAAATTATTAGTTTTTCTATACCCAAATACAAGATCAAATACGTTTCATCTTAAATACGACTAATATTTACGGCCTTTGTATTAGCATATAATTTTTCCATGGTCAAAAAGAATGAATTAAACTATCATAAAATATTTTTGTTCATTTTCATTTACAATTGTAGATTCTGCTGCTGACATTGGATTATCCTCAACGCATTATCGCGTCACTAAAAATTTAATACTAACAAGAATTTTCTCTTTGAAACCAATTTTCGACAATGTATCAAGAAATTTTAACATTAACCCATCGCCAAATTTTATTGTTAACAACTATAAATTAAAACAACAAATCTTCACTTATTCTTTTGACTTCTTAACCTTTTCATAAAATGGTATTTGTGTCTATCTTTTGAAGAATTTTGTTTTTGTTAGCTATTTGTACATTTGTAACTACCTGACCATTACAATGGAGTGAATTTTATGAAAAATTTTCTATGAAATTCTGTGAAAAATATTAAAATTGCATATATATGAAATATGGTTCGACCAAAATTATAATTTTTAGTGCTGTTGCGAAATGGATTAACTGCTTTAAATACAATAATGGTAGTGGATATGGTCGTGAATTGAATATGAATAGACTTTTTTCATATTCTACAACAATGCCTTATTCATTAAGAAATTCAAATGTACACGTACATATGTATGTATGTTAATCTTATGAAAGAAATCTAAAAAAAAAAAAAAAACAAATTGTATTTAACAATTCCAAAATGAAAGGAAAATGAATTATTTCAACCCTAACTATTGTGATCATGCGATTTTGTATACTTGTATGTGCACACAAGCATAATATTACTTTATTACATGAAACCAATAACAAAAAAAAAATTTATTTCTGCCATCATTTTGCCATATGAGTTTAAATGTATATATGAGGGCTTTAATTGAATACTTTGAAAATTGTTCAATGATGCTTTTGTGTTGCCTGTAGACCGAACCAGTATCGTTCGATCAGCAAAACAACTACTGCGTACAACAACAACAGTAGTAATCATAATAATCGCAAATAAAATGCTTTAAGCGAAACGAACAACCCATACTCTCTTTCTCTAACCGTTAACATACGCTTCATATCAAATGGTAATGATTAAATACATTCAATTTAGAATAAGTAGTGTGTATATAGTAGAAGACAATAAGAATTACATACTAAAAGTACTAATAGAACTCAATCAGCCGCAATAGTAAAGTATACATATTTGTTTTATTTTTTCAAATTATTTACTTAAGTATATACACACATTATATACTGAGTATATATGTATGTATGTACATTCAATGCGTCTGAAATATATAATATAAGCAAACGATATGGCATAATCAGTAAAATGTATATTTAAGTCATTCTTATTGGTGTTATATTTAACAAAGCCACAAAGTCCATACTATAGCCGTATAAGTACATACATATGTAGTATATTGTATCACACAGTGAAAACCACTGTAAAATGCAGCACAATATTAATCACGCAAACACACACACACACACACACATTTTGGTAAGCCACTTAAAATGTAAAATATAAATTTATTTTTAATCAGTCCCTTCGTATCCATTCTGTCCAGGCCTAAACTTCAGACATATAAATACATTCCACTCTCATTCTTTAACTCTCTCTCTCTCTCTCTCTCACTATATGCATATGTATAGCGAGGTTGCCATATGATTGATGCCATCGTAATTTGGATGATTTTGAGATACATAAATTTATTGTATAATTTCCTGGTGAATATTTGATAAAAAATATTATAATATTAGATACATTAAATAAAATCGAGGCAGACGAATAAAATCATTTTCAAGGGACTTGCGAAATAAAATCAAGAAACCAAAAAAGCATTTGTAGAAGTAATTTAATTAACTAATATTTTAATTTTTAAAATAAAAATTTTATATTTTAACTTTAATTAACTGATAATTTATTTATTTTATAACATTTCTTCAAATTTAAAAAGGACTACAGCATCCTATAATTTCTGTCAAAAATAAGCAAGAAAACAAAGCCAAAGTTAGATATGAAGCAATTTACATTATTTCGTTTTCCAATAAATTAATTCCATATTCTCATTGCTTAAAATAACCTAGGTCGAGCTTCTCTTTCAATATTGGTGCGTGTGGCAAGTTTTGACAGCATTAAAAGGGACCAACTTATAGTATATTACTCGTTTCTGACGGCAGAACTTCAAAGAATACTATTTCCTGCGCCTTGTCACATAATTGTTTTAAAAGCATTTTAAATGAAATTTTAACTATTTGAAGAATTGCCAATTGTTTATCGACAGAGAAAAAATTTAAAGAAAAACCAAAATTTTTCAGGTAAAACGATGTTGAAGAGGCAGATGTTACATCTTACGAGCTCGTGTAAAGAACATCAGCGCCTATATCACAAAGCATTACACTAGCACAAGTATTTTTGAAAAGCAAACGCAAACAAAGTTGTCTAAACTCTTTTTTATAGAATATCATATTTAGCTGTTGCTGTCAATCGATTGATGAAAATTGCCAATTCGTAGTTTAGACGTGTTTTTGTGAAACTTCTGGACGAATCCCATTGGAGAAAAGACAGTAATTTAGATAATATTAGGCTAGTTTGAATTGACTGGCAATACGAGATGAGCATTCTATCAATATTCGCGATGGTAGAAATGATGGAAAATGTTATTACTGCTGAAATATACAATATAAGTAAGGAAGTCATCCACAAATACGAAAATTTTTCCAATTTCATGAATAATAGAGATTCGAGTTATTTATGTTATATTGTAATGGTCGCAGGACGTGGACCTTATATATGTCTACAATGTCGGAGTTTCTACAATGCAGTAATTTAATTACAAAATTTTGCATATTTTTGAAAAATTAGTGTACTTTTTTTTTTTATTTATCCTACGTTGAATATATTTTTCTTTTCAATTTTTGCTTTAAAACAATAAAATATTATAGAGAAATTTATGCCAATTATATACAAATTTTGATTTGAGTGTCAAATTCATTATTTCTAAATTTATATATTCTGGCAACGCTGATTTGTCTGCCACACTCTCTTACATACGATATGAGTCATGGTGAAATTCTATTTTGAGAATGCATTTGAAAAAAAAAAAACAAAAAATGGCAGCAATAATGTATTTGGAATTTTTTAGAAATTTTATATTTACTGGTATTGACGTCCTCGCGGTAGAAGTTTGTTAAACAAAAATCTATGAGATTTGTATTTATTATTTTATTTGTAGGCTCTGAGCGAAATGACTTTGAAATATTTCCTTTGTTAAAAAAAAAATATGAACGCAGTTTCAGAACGGCCGTAGTCGTATAAAAATTATGATACCTTTCAAGCATATACATATGTATGTATGTATGTATGCTGATTTTTGTTTGTTTAAAAATTTAACATTTTGTATGGAGATTATCTTTATTTATGAACCGATTCACTTAAAATTTCAAGTCAAGCGTTATTTTGGTGAACAAATACGATCTTCAAAATTTTAGGAAAATGCATTGAAAATTAATGCTACCTGCCGTACAAGGTTGCCTATAGTTTCAAAATAGTAAATTGAAAAATCATGTTCCATAATACATTGTAAATTATTTTTAGAAACTTCAACTCAACTTTTGTATTTGGATTTTGTTTATTTATTGACGAACTAACTTCAAATTTTGTGTAGAGTACTTTTGGTAAAAATAATATTTATTATACATAAACGTTCATAAAAATTTATTTAATGTTTAATGAAGCAATTTAATAGAGCCAAATCATCTGCAGAGCAAAAAATTGCTAAAAGAATTTTGAATAAATTCATCATCAACCTCTTCATAGATGGAAATGATATGTACATTCTTCGTACGAACTGCTTTATCCTAATCAATCTACATATCTACGGAACAATGATACAAAGAGATTAATTTATTAGAATTACTCTTACATAACTTCAAAACTACAACACACAATTGAGATAATGAAATTTTATTTTAATCAACATACGAGTACTCGTATATACTTATAAAGTATACAAAAATATAATTCGTTAATGTAATTTCAGCTTCATTCCATCATCATCGTATTCAGCGCGCATCAACAACATCTCATTAAAATGACATCAAAAACTAAATAAACGCAATAAACCAAAAAAATAAAAACAAAAAAAGTTCAAACGAAAAAAAAAAATTTGAGAAATTACATTAGCACAGACTAATACCACACAAATGACGTTTACATTTACTCACATGCAACAAACCACCATCACTTATCATCATCGTCATCGTTGTGATAGCTTCATTAAGAAACTACCGCGCTCAAATAGTGCACTATCACGAATTGAAGTAAATCTAGAATAATTTTTTTTTTAAGTTCGCACAAACAAATAGAAATGTATGAAAGTTTTAAAAAGCATTTAAAACTATGTGAAGTTGAACTATTAAAATTTGATCTAAATGTTATATATTTCTGCATAGCGAAAATCAAATAGAATATATGTAAATGAAAAAGTACCACGCTTGAATA
The DNA here is from genome assembly GCA_963854835.1 of Megamerina dolium. Lineage (NCBI taxonomy): Eukaryota > Metazoa > Arthropoda > Insecta > Diptera > Megamerinidae > Megamerina > Megamerina dolium. Next base: position 11,795,037 of record OY978528.1, read on the forward strand.
GTAGCTATTCAATTGACTATTTCGAACTGATGCAGAATGTGACGCTTTAAAGAATCTTTGAACGCAGAAGTCGACAGCTCTAAATATATTATGAAATCGATTGAATAATGTCCAAGAACAGTCCTTTTAATATTCCGACTGTAACTTTAGGAACTCATTATTCTTTCCTTTTCCAAATATAATTAAAGTGTATGCGCAAATCAGTGGTTCATTACGAGGCGGATCAGTTATTAAAACGAGAAAACTCATGCGAAGGAATCGTCTAAAGTGTACTATAATTTTCACTAATATTCCTCGTTTAAATATTGCTTTGACTCCCATTCAATTCGCGATATGAAAACAGGAGCCCTCAATCATTGAACATTATTTTATATACATATATTTTTTTGCGCTGATGCCGTCAATTCGATGGACAAATGGATAAATTTGCGAAATAAGCGCCGACAAACAGCAGAACCCCACTTTCAGTAAAATGACCGAATAATAGAGATCCTGTCGGAATTCACCCGTCGACAAGCAATGGGCAATTCTTTCGGCTCAGAAAAAGTGATGTCGCAAGAGTTCTGCCATTTGGAACCGGCAAATAAGTTGATCTCTTCTAATACTGTCAAAAATTTTTACACGCACAATAGTAATGGAAGAGAAGTTCGGCCCAAGAGCCCTTTGGGGCTTATATATATATATATTTTTTTATTAGAGATCCTGTCGTCCATTTGAATCTATATGCCTGACGTTTAAAAAGCATAATTAGTTGTGTAAATCACAATTTCATACCTAAAAAAAAGTAATCAAAGCTGAAGCATTGACTAGAATACCCAGAAACGCGCACAGACGGTTAAATTGTATGCTCGACCTCCAGTAATTATTTCTCCTAAACATTTTTTTATGATCAATCTCACCTCCCATATCTATACCTTAGAAGAACTTCCCTCGAAAATTCCCATTTTTACAAATTTCATTCCCATCGGTCCTAAAGCGCCTTAAGAAGTTTGAAATACATACATATATGATAAAATATGAATTTAAAAGTACAAAACAATTCGAGAAATCACCCATAGAACAGTGAAATATATGAGCGACTTTCATTAACTCTTCGGCCCCTTCATATTCTTTGAAGAAGTTTATGTGAAAATTCCAACCATTTCGGAAATATGAGCTTGGTTCATGAAAAATCGCTCAAAAAGACAGTTTTTAAGGATATTTCAGCACAAAATGCAATTAAAATGAGATCTGATAGCATTGAAATATGCAGACGGATGTTTCTTTTCGACTTGAACTATATTTTTTTGGAAGACAATTTGGAAAGCTTTTCTACTATTTTCGAAATATTGGTCATCAATGATGATGAAGCAAAATTGAAACTTCAGAGTCAGAATATTGTAAATTTATATAAGATCTTTGCTCTGATTCTTTCCGAAAAGTGGTTTTAATTCTATTTGGTTCTTTGGTGTAGCAAATTTTCTTAGTTAAGCAGACTCATCTATGAATTTAAAAGAGCTTATAAAATTAAATGTTATGTACCACCTATAGCTTTATAAACCATTCTTATTCCGTAGTCATGATTATACTAAATGTTAGAACAAAAATCTACTTGTATTTTGTTAACAAGTACGTAAATACATGCATTTTTGAAGTACGTAACTACTATTCTAACGTATGATACATGCATATCAGACGTATAATAATGTAGTTAGTCGAATGTCGGTTTGGGTATTCGCTAAATTGCAAATTGGGGAGAAATAACCATGGAAGAGAAATGATGTACATACAATAGCAACATGAAATAATGTACGTACATAAGAACATATGATTTCGTTATTATTATTAGTATTATTATTGTAAGTACATAACATGATACTGGTAATATTGAGATTACTTACTTGTATAATATCGTCTTATATTTCTTCATCTTTTTCGTGTCTGCTCTAACTTGTTTGATCTGATTGTTGCTGATGCTTTCATGCTATTATTATTTCACTTTTACAATAGTAATAATTGTGCAGTACATATGTACATATATGATACGTACATACGTTGAAGCACAAGTGCAATATAATGGTAATAGTAATAATAGTACGATAGTAAAAATAACAACAATATCGCTCATTAGAAATGAACATGAATCTTTTTGTAATGTTGACTATATTTTTATTTCTTACTCCATCTGGATTTTTAAATCTTCGTTTTTTTTTTTCAATATATTTAATGTTTATTTGTTTGTTTCTTTTTATATTACGATATCTTTGTGAGTGCTTTAACATAATGATTCCTATTGTTACCACTATTTTTTTTTTTGTTTGTTCTTCTACAATTTTTTCTGATTCCTTTTTATTTTTTATTATCCATTTTTTTGTTATTTAATTCTTATACTGCACATTTGAGAAAGCTCGTGTATGTACAGTGTTGCACAATAATTGTTGAACGAGGAAGCTGGATCAAGCTGTCTAGACATTACCTACGAGTATGTTAGCCACTACCAAAAGAACGATCTTTGTCATTTACTTGTTAATAGCCAATTGAATTGCGAATTATCTGCCGACATATGGTCATCGTGACAAGTAGAATTTCTCGAAAATAATGCTTATATACAAAAGTATAATTTTAAAAACTTAATATTTTATATGAGGACTATGGTAATTTATGAATGAAATCGTTTTAAATTTCGTTTCATGTGTTATTTTAATTAAAAAATAAGATTCTCAAAGTTTCAGAATAATGCACGAAAAAATAATGGTACTTATGTAGAAGTTCGCCTATTTTTTGTTTAAAAAATACAACTTTTGTATGGTGACTATACTAATTTATAAATAGAATGACTTCGAAACTGGTGTCAAGTGTTATTTTATTGAAAAAATAAGATTCTGAAAGTTTTGAGAATAATACACTGAATATTAATGGTACCTGTCATACAACTTCGTTCATTTTTTGTTTAAAAAATGCAAATTTTCTATGAAAACTATGTTTATTTATAAACAGAATAACTTCAAATTTGATAGCAAGCGCTATTCTAGTGAATAAATGAGCATTTCAAAGTTTCAGAATAATACACTGAAAAATATTTGCAACTGTCATACAAGTTCGATGAATTTTGCTTAAAAAATACAAATTTTGTATGGTGATTATGTTTATTTATAAGTGGAATGACTTCAAATTTGGTGTTAAGTGCTATTTTAATGATCAAATAAGATTCTCCAAGATTCAGGATAATACAATGAAAATTAATGGCGCCTGTAGTGCAAGTTTGTCGATTTTTGTTTAAAAAATTTTTAATTTCGTATGAAAACTATGCTTATTTATAAACGAAATGAATTCAAATTTTCTGTTAAGTTATATTGCGGTCAACAAATAATTTTGGAATAAATTGAATAATTTGGAAAAATACACTGAAAAAAATCGTAACTGTCAGAAATGAAAATTTTATATAAAGAATTGAGTTTTAGAGTTATAAATTGAGAAATATTGACAAATTTCATTAAACGTCGATTTTTGTTTAAAAAAATGCAATTCTTGTATGGAGACTATGTTTATTTATAAACAGAATGACTTCAAATTTTGTTTGGAGTACTAATTTGATTAAATAATATGTTATAAAAAGTTCCATGACGTTTGATTAACAACTAAGACTACCGTCCATGCAATTACCACAACTTTAAGATATATTTGCAAGGATTTTGATGAATCTAATTAAACTAAAATGTTTATAAATTATGTGGGTATTATTTATTGTATTTATAGTAGTGCTGAATATTCAAACTAACAATAATGTTTTAGTTTTAATTACTATAACTATATACCTTTATGAAATGACAAATTTTGCTTTTCGCTAATTGAAATTATAATTATGTTTATTTGCGCGCTTATTTGAAATATATGTATATTTTGAGAAAGTTTCAAAAGAAACTTTAATTACAGTATACTTTCAATTTTGTTAGATACTGTACATATAGTCGTACATAAGTTTAAGGTGTATGTGTATTTTGATAAGTAAAGACAAGCGCTGCATGCACTCCCACAGTACAATCTAATTAAGTATCCTGTACTTTTGTATGTAAGCAATGGAATTCTACTACTAGAAAAACATTGTGCAACATGTTTCGTTATTTTCCAATTCTTTTCTTGTTCTTGTTGTTATTTGTTGTTGTTGTTTCGCAAGTTTAACTTCTCTTACCGGCTGAATGTATGTATGATGGTGTGTGTGTGTGTGTGTGTGTGTGTGTGTGTTAGTGAGTGCGTGTTTACACATTCGCAATACGAATGTGCTTTACTTAGCTAGAGATGTGTATGTGTATGTGTTTTGTATTGCATATTTGGTGCAATTTTATTTCGTTTAAATGCTTAATAGTATTTTCTCTATTGTTATTGTTGTTGTATTTACAAGGATAACAATTTTAATTGGATAAATGTATTTAGCATTTAATGTGTACATACGAATGTATGTACCTTATGTACACATAGAAATTTTAGCAAGAAGTGAAGTGTTCAAATACGTGGGAATTGTACATTAATTTCAACTGACTGATGCAAAATTGATGTAGCAAGAGTTTCAAATGTACTTAATGATGTACAGTGTACTTACATATAGATATGAATAAGTAGATGTTCAAGTATTTTATTGAATTTGTATCAACACTTAATCGATAATTAATAAGATAATGCTTTTTAAGTAACATTTTATAAAACCGTTATATAAAGCCGTTCTCTGCTTGATATTACTTATTACATACTCAATTCAACAGAAAATATTTTCATGAGCTATGATTCAAGAGCAAAACTCAATTCAAATGCCACGCCCTTTTGTACAATCTCGAATATTATGGAGCATCTAATGTTAGTCCCTATAGAAAATGCTAGCATTGAGCTGTTGATCTGCCAATGCTAGCAGACTTGAAAACTCTCTCGCTTACTGATGCTAAAGCATTTTAGGTATACATTGTAACAGGCTAAAAACTGGGCCTGTTACAACCTTTTAATATACAAATGATACCAAATTTGTGTATAATAGAAAAGTTCATTTGATTCTTCTTCTTCTTCTCCTTATTGTTGTCATACAATAATATCAGTAGGAGTATACACACATACACATACTTGTGTAGTCAGCCGCTATAACGACAGAGAAAGAAGAAACAATCAAATGAATTTTCACTCAACGTAAAATGCAACGTTACATAATTCCTATATGCTTTATACATAGATATGTACTAAAGGTGCCTGTCTTGCCAACGGAATATATGAAAACCAATCGACGCTTGATCGAGTAAGTCGTAACCTGAACTACTGTTCACGATCTTGCTGAATTTTTGAATCGGCCCCTTCGAGTAACTTTGCTACCCCAACGAGTGCCCTTATAGTCGCGCTGGCATTACTTCGTTCGGCGGCTATAAGTAGTTCTTGCTTTAAGCGAAGCTGTCAGTATTCGACCGCTCGCGTAAAGTAGTCGCCTGCGAGCCCTCAGCTCTGCCACCCCGTTGGTTGTTGTTGGTTGGCTGGCACTGGTCAATCCTATAAATCGTCATTAGATAAGTAAGGTTACCTAGGGTTAGGTATCCCATTAAGGTATAGAGAAAGAGATTAAAATTGTAGAAAAGAAAAAAAGGGGAAAAAATAAAAATGAAAAATAAAACAAAGTAGTAGTAGTTACATCAGTATCGAGCCGAACAATCTTCTAGTGTCGGTGAATTGATTGCCAATAGGCAATCGTGCGGAATTCGGTCCTCCTCCTACAACAAGAGTCTTTTGCGCTGCCCTCTTCGACCCTGTCTGACTGAGTAATACCCCAGCTGGGAAACAAAAGGCACGCGTTACAACATAACTATCGGAATATCAGTCGAATTATTTGAGATTAACAAATTTGAAGCAATCATTAACGGTTTATGCATGGAAATTTATTCGAAATTGCTCGATGACAAAGTTCTATGAAAAGTTATATTTAGAAATGAATGGTACCTGCCTTATTTGTTGGATATGATGACAGCTTTATAAAAAAAAAGCTTTATAAAAAGCTCCTGTGACAAAGCCCAGAAGAAGTGATGTTGCAAGAGTTCTGCCGTTCGGAACTGGCTAAAATAAGTAGGTCCCTTCTAATATTGTCGAAAATTTAACTCGCACAACTGTAATGGAAGAGAAGCTCAGCCAAAGAACCCTTCGGGGCTTATAAGTGCCATTTAATATTTTTTTTATGTAATCAGTATCATCTAAAATTAATAGAACCATTTTGGAAAGCTAATTTTCACGAAAGTGTCCCCTTAGCACTTTGATTATTGCATCTTTGATTGCTAAAATCAAAGCTCAGTATGTGGCCTCTTTTAATTGATTTCGCTGCATTGATATCTGGCCATAATTTAGTTTGTTAAAGGTTATGATAGATATAATTATTTTGGACTTAAATTTTAAATTTCTAAGAAATTTATTTGAAATGAAAACGTTCAACAAAATCTATAAAATAATATTCTCATTTCTTCTCAATTATAAATATAGTTTTGAAGTTTATTTCAATCAAATCCCATAACATCTATTTATTATGCTCAATGTCCCATTCTTTTGCATTATAATTGACACATAAATAGGTTCAAATACTATGTATTTGATTCGCAATCTTATTAAAGGCACAAAAAAAATTGTATATATGTTATGTATAATCATAAAAAGATAAAAAATATAAATACAAAAAAAAAAAAAATAAATAAAAAATGGCCAAGTCCACAAAGAAGTGTAAGTGTAACCAATGTGTATATATGTTGCTGATGATGGTAAAATCATACAATGTCACATTTTAAGTGGCACCTCTGGGAGCATCATAAAAAGGCTTTTTTATCTCCTCCGTTCGATATACAGAATTTCTTATGATTTTCTTTCGTTCTTTTTTTTTTGCAAACATTTTTTATTATTTTGAATTTTTTTTTTTTTGGTCACATATCGCTTACTTGGCATTCTCTTTGCCGCCTGTGGGTTACTTATGTTGTATTTGATCTATGTCAGCGCATCATTATATTTTGAAATATAAACAACTTCTATCTCAAGAGAATTATCATAGTTTTTACACTTTACCATGATCTCTCTCTCTCTCTCTCTCTTCCCTTTATTGGGTGTTTCTGTCGCAATTTATTTGTCCCTCGTTTATGTAGGTACGTTCCGATGACAGCTTATGTAATGCCACTTAAAAATGGATTTAAGAAAAATAGAAATTGAAACAGAAAAAAGGAATAAACCAAAAAAAAAAAAAAATCAAAGAATTTCTCATTGAAATCAAAATGATGAAATACTTCATTTGATCTGATTTTGATATGTGTGCTTTGATGTTGAAATGTTTAGCATAGAAATATGAGTTATTGCGACTTTGGATTAATTAAATGATTTTATACTCAACATTTGCATCGACTCGTCGGCTCACATTGATTGAATGGACCCATCTATCTCAAGAAGGTGTTGCAAAGAAAATTAGCGAAAAAGTTTGAACCTCCTATGCTTTTATTTGCTCATAAAATACTGCAAAGCCTGGTGGCGCTTGGATATTCTAGCTGGGTCGACGAGCACGACACAGAAACAAATGGCAAGAACCTCCGTTCGGGTATAAAATTATTTGTAGTAATATTTTAAGTAGTATTTGAAGTAGAAAACAACTCTGGCGATTTTTGACTTTTGAAATGTCATAATTTTTTTAAGGTTAGGGCCAAATTGTGACCTGTGTTTATCTGAGAAAAAAAAACTGTTTTCGGGTGATCGTGTATCAATATAACTGTAGACGAATTTATGTTAGTAAGGCCACGGGCTTGAAAGAGTTTCCAGCAATATTTTCCCATATAAAGTAAAAATTGTTTACTTATTTTTTTAAATACACAAATCTTCGTTAAACGTTTCAGTGAAATTCTAAACAATTATCAAAATCAAAGGAGACGGCTTCAAACACAGATATGTCAAAAAGAATTTCTGGTTGCTTGTCAGCCTTTTTGAAATTAATTTTAATTTTATTATTATACAATATAATATTTATAATATTAATTTAATTTTCTATTTTTTTTTTTCTCAAAGGCAAATTAATGCATCATGTCGAGCACTTCATTAATGTTGGTTTTGCATATGCGGTGACTTCTGTCAAAAGAGTTTCAAAATAAATTTAAGATTTTTTCATAAACTTCGATAACATCGAATAAAAAAAAAATTACACAAACAATGAAGTTTGTAGTAAAAGGTCATAACCGCCAATTAAATGCATTAATGGATGCAGGCTGATAAGTACGTAATAAATACAAGTGACATTGCTGATATGAGCGGACCATATTTACGGTCTTTATCATTCGACACTCTTTAAAATAAGCTATACAAAAATTTACAAAGGTTTGTGGATTAATTTACTCTTGTAAATATGACGTACAATATTTGGAGTGAAAAAAATAATATCTGAAATCAAAATTAGATATGAAGAAAAGCCTAAAAATAATTTTAAAACATATATTAAAGAAATAAACGCACAATTTTCATAAGACTAGATATTTTATTTTGTTAAATCATGGAATTCCTCTAATCCTATGGAATTTAGAAATGGTTTACCGAATTTAGTTATGGTCGCACGAGCACCCAGGGTGTCCAATTATGATCTCCACCAAAGAAATTATAAATAAAATTCAATATATTGTTTTAGAATATATTCGAGTCAGGTTGAGTAAGATAGTTGAAGTTGTAAACATCTCAAAATGGCGGCTTAGTAATAGCTTACATGAAATTTTAGATGTACCGGCGAGTAGAAGTCAGCATTTGCTGATTCACTACGACAACGCACTCACTCACTCACATCGCAATAGGGAAATTTGTTGATTAACGCTATGAATTACTGTCTCAATCACTACATTTTAAAGATTTAGTCCCGTGTGACTGCTTTCTATTTCCAAACGTAAAAAAACGACGCGACTCGTTTTGAGTGAATGCTAAAAAATATGAATTCTATTTTGAGGAAAATTTTGGAATCATTGAAGTCATCGATACGAAGTGTATGAGTGTATTAAATCCATTTTTTGTCACATAAATGTATTATGTGTTCATTGATCAAGAACTTATCAGCCTGCCCTTATAATTTTCATTTCTACCTTGTTTATTTTTTTTTTTTATGTGTTTTCATACATCTTTTTTCAATCCCTGTAAATACAAAAAAACCACACATTTAAGCCAATTTAGCAGACTCTAATCAAAATAAGCCACATCAAAGTGCAACATTCCTGCTTGTCTGCATTCTTTTTGTATTTTGTTTTTTTTTTCAGGTCTCCATGTGCATGTGTATTTGTACATTAGGTAGGTTGAAATTGTTTGGGAAGCAAATATTACTAAAGTATTATTATTCTTGAAAGTTCAAGAATAAATTAAAAATAATAAAATTTCCACCCAAAATATATAAATTTTCAAATACTGGAAAGTGCCATTGAGCACTATCGGAACAATTTTCTTACCCATAGGCTTTTTATTTCAACTCAACATTTTTTGCCTAACATTTTTTGCATTCATTGAATCCCCCTAATACACATAAATGTAATAGAATTTTTAAAAATCAACTGATTACAGTGGTACCAGCTTTGAGGGTAAAATTAATTGCAAGCAGGTGTGGTAGGAATGAAAAAATATTGCTGTATAAATTTGCAAATTGTATTATTCTGTAATGGAAGTGTAAATTCCACAATCGGTTTTTCTTGTTCATAAAAACAAAATTACAACTCGAGTAGGTTAATAAATCAATATAATTTGCTATTCGTTTGTGAATTTAACTAAACTAAGAAAAACTAAAATCCATTCTAATGAACCTGATGGAACCTTTTCAACACAACGCAGAAAAAATGTTCACATCACTGCATATTCTGTATAAGATCCAGTAAAAGCTTACGAGTATCCACAACTACCGCAGATTTGAGATTTATAAAGTAGCTCTTGGCATTCCGATAAACGTTTACCCTATGCAGAACAATGTACATTAGTATGAGCTCAGTATTCCGTGCAGTAAAGTCTCGTTTCGGGTGCCGTAGCTCAGTGGTTAGTGTGTTGGCCTTCTGATCTGTAGGTTGTGGTTCAATCCCCGGCTAATGCATAATAAATTTAATATCGAAAAGATTTTTCTTTCGAATGGTACCCACCTGCCGGAAAGAATTGGCAATTCTTCCGACAATAACAACTTGCCATGAAAAAGCTTCTCAAAGAACTCTGTAACAAATCTCAGAAAAAGTGATGTCACAAGGGTTCTGCCATTCGGAACCGGTTAAAATAAGTAGGTCCCTTACCTTAATACTGTCCAAAATTTAACACGCACAACAGTAATGGAAGAGATGCTAGGCCAATGAGACCTTCGGGGCTTTAAGTGCCACATATTTATTATCAAGTATTCTGTAAAGAACATGTCATTCAAAGTATTGTCCATCGGAAACTATGACATTTCCCCATCTTTCTGGCAATTTATGGATTCCATCCACAAAAGAATTTCGCGGGATTTGCAGTTTTACTATTGGGTGTGTGAATTAGTAACCAGCCGTTTTTTGGTGCTCAAAAATCATTTATTTTCAAGAATTCTGTAAAAAACATGTCATGCAAAGTATTGTCCATAAAAAACTATGACATTTTCCCATATTTCTGACAATTTATAGATTCCATCCACAAAAGAACTTCTCCGGCTTGGCGGCCAAAAACGAATCAAGCCAATTTTTTATTCCGGTGACTGAATTGAAGCGTATGCCATTAAGGGCGCTCTGCATGGACCGGAACAAGTAGTAATCTGAAGGCGCCAGGTCTGAGCTATAAGACGAGTGTGGTCAAGCTTCCCATCTGCTATTAGGAAGAAAGTTCTTGACCGCAATAGCAATGCTAGGTCGTGCATTGTCATGGTGAAAAATTACCGACACGTGTCTGATTGCATACTCCGGCCGTTTCTCAATCATTGGCTCTTCAATCGCATCAATTGTTGTCGGTACAGCTCTTCCGTTTGACCAAATCTTGGTCGAATAATGTCTCCAAATCCTCGTCTTCAAACTTTTTCAGCTGTCCAGAGCGTTCTTTGTCTTTGATATCAAAATCACCGTTTTTGAAGCGCAGAAACCACTTCTTACGCTGTATATTGGATAGAGAATTGACGCGATACGATTCCACAAACAAACGATAACTTTCAGCCGCACTTTTCTTTTCAAAATACTACTAGCTTAACAAAATTTCCCGCAAATGCTGTTTTTTCTTGCTCGGTTTCTTGTCTTGCTTTATACACAATCAAGTCAGTTTTATTAACTTCGGTCTGTTAGTTGCTAGTTAAAGTTGATGTACATATTTGCTTCTTTTGACAATCTCTAAGGTAATGTACACCAGTGTCGCTTTAGTCACATCCAAACAAGTGGACAAACTCTGGTGGGTTCTCATACCCTGATTGCTCCTATCAATCTGAAACAAAACGGGAGTGTTCTCACCAAATTGATAGATAACACTTCCGTCGTTGCCCCCTGCCGCCTCATATGAGCTGAGATTTTTGTATTTTTGATGCAATTTCCAATTAACCGATATGCCTCTTTAAGTGCCAGAAATCCTGTATGAAACATCATGATCACATTAGGTAAACGAATAGAATTGTTTAGGGCTGCGTGAGGTGAGAGAAACCCATACGCCTAATTCGTAGTTTATTTTAGAATCATCGCTAAGAATATCAATAGAAGATTATGCTTGAAAGCTATTTCTTTTTCGTTTATTTCTCAACGAAGACCTGATCCTGAAATCGCTATTAAATCATGCTCGAGGATTCATATCTTTTGCTATTGCCTTGGACATAGAATTGGAAACTATACCTAATAATTTCCTGTGTCTTTACCCGGCTGTGTTAAATCACACTGTACTATTGCTGAAGATCAATAGGTATTGTACATCCAGTGAATGATAGTGGAATGAAGCCAGCATCCTTCTACAAACATCTTTTTGCACGAATAGAAGACCACGTAAGCTTTCCTAACTAACACACGCCCCTTCCAATGCTGTCCAAATTTAACAAGCACAACAGTATTGGAAGAGAAGCTTGGTTGTATCACAATGGGCCTTTCTGGCCTAAGTGTGTCCTCTCATAGAGAGGCCAGCCACATAACCTAACCTAACACACCCGATGTTGGGCCTGCAATTCAGTTTTAACAATCACACTGTGATCATTTATTACGAAGTGAGTAAAAGAATTTGCTTCATGCATGCAGACAAAATCGATTATCGATTGTAATGACCAAATAACTATGTAAGTTGACAAAAGTCGCAAACCAACCATTGAATATTTGGAAATTTGGAAATGTTCATAAGAAATCTGTAAAATACAAATTAATTACGTGATAACAATTGAAGAAAATCTATATCACAAAAATGCAATATGTGTAAGAATCTACTTTATTTCGATAAACTTTTTTATTGACTTTTATGAAAGTTTTCAAATTTCTCAACATATATACTAGATGGATAGGGTAGGGTAAGTCTAAAGGACGTATATATGCATTTCAACATTTATCCATATAATTACATATATATACATTTATACTCTCTAAAGGATGAAACCAAGAAATATTTATAGATCGATTCAAAACATAAAGAATTATTGGAAAAGTTATTTCCCATTATTTGCCGTCGTTTGTAAAGGTGTTGATGAAATGCGATGGAAAAACTTTTGGCAAAAGAACAACAACAACAAAAATAGTGTTGATTTAAAATACTAGAAAGAAAAAAAAAACAAAAATCACACACACAAAAACATTAAAAGTGTGTTAAAAGCCTCTTTCGCTATGTAACATTGACACATCCCCGCATGGGATACAAATGTTGATGTGTCAAATAGAAAGATAAAAAAAAAATGTAAAGAATCGAAGAAAACGCTTAAGGTGCAATAAGTTGGTCGGCGTCCTAGTAAGATTTACTATCATCTGTACGCGTGATGTCAACTTTTTTCTAGTTGTTGTTGTTATTCCTTTGTTTGGGGACATTCGTCTAACAAGAGTTGAATTAAAATGAAAGATTTTTCTTTTTTCTTTCATTTCATTTTTCCCAAATTCCAAATACGTTTCATAAAGTGCTTCATTGTGACCTTTTTATCAGTATTTGATGTTGATGATAAATTTTTCGTAAGGATTATGCTATCGGTGAATGCTGAAATAAGGTGATACTGTTACTGTATGGGCAAGAAAGGATACAAAGGATACGTTAATGTGCTTCAGTTGACTATTTCGATGTTGTTAGACGCCATATGTATTTGTTCGCACGTGTTATAACAATTTTCGGGCCAAGTCTATTTTTCCTTTTTTTTTATTTTTAATTTTTTTCTTATTTGTATGTTGTCAAAAGTTTTGAACTCTTTTTTTTTTATCTATCAGTGTTAGTGTTACTATACTAATCGCATACTCAAATATTCGCATCCTTTCCTTTAGTTTTAGTTGATTTTATATAGATTTTTAAGATATTTACTAATTTATTTGGCCATTACAGCCGATAATCGATTTTGACCGTGAGCATTTGGGGTCAGTTGCTTCATTACTTTGCTAGCTGATGTCATTTGATAATCATTTGCACTAGATTTTCCAGAAATTCCTTTTTTTTTAGAGTAGCTCAATAAAGTCCTTATTTTCATAAGCGTCATTAATTGAAGCGCGTTCAGCCATTTGCAGCGTAGGCTTTGAATTTTAAATTTAATACATTCTAAGCGAAGTAGACAAATAGACAAGTAATCTTAATAATGAAATTCGATATTTGAAATTTTTAATAAATAAGTATGTTGAAAGTTGTTTGCTTCCACGGTTCGTGCATAAAGGTCTCTCTCATTTTTTATAGACAATGCTTAAATGGGTACTGACCAAAATAAAATCATAATCATAATCATTAATAACGATTTTAAAATAATAATAAAAATCAACTACACAAGTTTCCAGACAATAGAATTAAAAATAGGCATGTCTCCCTTACAATTTTGTAGATTTGTTAAAAAAAATTAAACACTTTGTATGGAGGCAATGCTTATTTATCAATCGAATTGATTAAAAATTGATCTGAAGTGTTATTTTGATGAATAAATAAGACTCCCGTAGAATAAAAATAAATAAATTGCAGAATGACATACAAATAAGTTGATTATTTATTAAAAAATTGCAAATTTGTATGGGAACTATGACTATTTATGAATGGCATGAGCTAAATTTTTGTGTGGAGTACTAATTTGATTGAAAACTATTATTTACAAAATTTTAAAATGATACATTGAAAAATAATTGTTCCTTATTTGATTATTTATTAAAAAAATTGCAAATTTGTATGGTGACTATATATATTTATGAATGAAATGAGTTAAATTTTTGTGTGAAGTACTAATTTGGTTGAAAACTACTATTTACAAAATTTTAAAATGATACATTGAAAAATAATTGTTCCTTATTTGATTATTTATTAAAAAATTGCATTTTTGTATGGGGACTATATTTACTTATGTATAAAATAAGTTAGATTTTTATGTGGAATACTAACTTGGTTAAAAAATTACTATTTACAAAATTTTAGAATGATACATTGAAAAATAATTGTTCCTTATTTGATTATTTATTAAAAAAATTGCAAATTTGTATGGTGACTATATTTAATTATGAATGGAATAAGTTAAATTTTTGTGTGGAGTACTAATTTGATTGAAAACTATTATTTACAAAATTTTAGAATGATACATTGAAAAATAATAAAAAAAATTGCAATTTTGTATGGTGACTATATTTATTTATGAATGAAATGAGTTAAATTTTTGTGTGAATTACTAATTTGGTTGAAAAATATTATTTACAAAATTTTAGAATTATACATTAAAAAATAATGGTACCTTCCATACAAATTTTTAAATTTTGTTTGAAAATATGAACATTTTATAGGGAGATTATAATCATTTATGAGCCGAATGACTTCAAAATTTGTGTTGTGATATATTTTTGTGGTGAAATTATGAAAATATCAACTAAACATTGTAAAATGATTATTACCAATTATTATAGTTCCTAGCACAGAATTTAGATTCATCGGATGTGTCTGCCCTTTTGTGGCATTTAAATCCCCACTAATAAAACGCATTGCAATTGTATTAAAGCATAGCTATCATATTATTATAAATATATAATCGTTTTACAATATGCATAGAATTGACTGCAATGATAATATGGAGTATATATTTATACACATTTACCATGTGTATACTAAATGTACCACACATAATATATGTATATTATATATATGAAGTATCACATTAATGTGATAATAATATTGTTATTTCTTTGTGATTCCCCAAATTGATCACATTTGTAGAACAACAACAACAACAATAATAATAACAAGCAATTTAAACGAAAAGCAAAGAAATTAATTTAAATTATTGCAATATTTTTTGCAGTAATTAAGAGCACCAACAACATGTACATAGTAGTGAAAAACTACAGATCAGATTCATATTTATTATATATACTTCCAGTATTACTATTCATGCCAATGCACAGACACAAACACACACGCAAACACAGACACATTGTATTTAAACTTATAATTATTCATGCATTGTATCGAACAATAATAACAATCAAAAATAGAGGGTGAATGTACATACATATATGAATATATTGTATTATGTACAATACTATATATACATATGTATAAACATAAGCAATAAATGCCATTAAAATATGACCACAGTATCGGACAAAAATATGAAAAATTACTAGTAAATACGAGTACTCATTGCAACGAGTATGTTTATATGCTCTTTGTACAACATTCCGTTTGGACGTATCCTTTATTATATGTACATAGCGATAGCTTACTTCTTACCTTTTTAAATGTAATTTTAATACTGTTGCTTGGCATATTATTGGCATAATTTATCCGCAAATATGCAATTTACTACTTATGAACTCGTAAAAATGTATGCATCCATATGCACAGATGATAATGCCAGTGGCTAATATATTTTCAGGACTTCGGAGTCCAGTATTTCAGTGATGAGTGCATTGAGCTTTTGTAAATAAGACCGGATACTCGATTGAAACCCACTGCAACCAACTCAAAACTATTTTTTTTCACAAAATTCATAATTCTTTCAATTAAATTAAAAAATGAGTAGAAATAAAAGGCATCAACACTTGGTGAAAATATTTTTCTAGAAAAATAATGTAGAGCTATTATAAATTTCACCGCTCTAGGGATTTCTAGGCAATTCTGAGGTTGTTTCTCAATTTTTAAGATATGTTCATAGGAAAGCCTTCATTAGGAAGAAAATTGTGATAGTAAGAATGTTTTAAAAAATGTTGCTTAGTAAAAATTTATATTAGTCGGTCATATCTTTAAACCCTCTAGCAGAGCTTTGAGAGCGATGGGAGCGAATTTGATAAAAACGTCGATTTTTTTCGGGCACTCTCGCCTTTTTTTTTTGCTAAATTAATCGATATTATTGAATATTGCACTTTTTGTAGATGCTGCGAATTCGTTAACATACGAGTACGGTCCCAGAACTACGCGACCTAACAAAGAAAACGCAACAAATTTGGCAAATTTTGCGATTTTCTATAGCTTCGATACCCTGTTTATAGTATAAACTGTCTAGCTCATTAAAATAGCCATCTACCGCAGACTCCGCCTCTTTATTGTTTGCAAATCTTCTACTACCAAGCCATTTTTTCAAATTTGGAAATAGAATATAATCCGAAGGGGCTAAATCTGACGAATAAGGTGTGTGCTGAAGCAATTCGTGCTGTAACTCATTGATTTTCGCCATCTCAATAGCGGATGTATGAACTAGTGTTTTTGTTCTATTGTGAGCAAACGCGGCACACATATTGCACACAGCTTTCCAAATTTTCCAAATTTTCGGTCAATATACGATGTATACCACTTTTTGCAATGCCTGTAATTTCACCTAGCTCACGCATCTTCAGCCGGCGATAATACAATACCATTTTGTGGATTTTCTTAATCGTTTCTGGCGTGGCCACCTCAATTGGTCGACCACTATGGTGTTCGTCTTGGCAGCTCCTACGACCTCGTTTTAACTCTGCCACCCAATACTTTATGGTCGTAAACGAAGGATCAGACTCCCTCTGAGTAGAATCTTCGGCTTTGATATTCGTTGGACTGAGACCTTTCACATGAAAGTATTGAATTACGTAACGATGACCAATTTTTTCCATGTTTAAAAATTCACTGAGATCGTTAAAAAACGTGGCGCCTTGAAATTTAAAACATATGTTTTATAAGGTTGCTATTTTTCACCAAAGTAATTTTTTTCAAGTTTATGCCGCCATCTATATATCAGGTCGAGTAGTTCTGGGACCGCCCTCCTATCTCTATACCTTACACGCGGACTAGTTCTTAGCAAACTAATATTGCAAACTTTCTGTTGCCATATTAGACATGAATGTCGTACTCATAATTAAGACGATGATGATGAGGATGATAATGATGGTAATGGTACCATTGCCCGGTAACGGATGCATCTATAAAATTAATGCAATTATTGCGTACGTAAGCGATTTCATTTCGTTTCGTTACCTATGTTCTTTTTATTTTTATTATTTGTTGTTTTTGTTAATAATTGCAAGCAATTTTTGTGCAAATGTCATACTTTCGGCGGCCCAACATTGTTGCCAACGTCAATAATAACCATAACAATAATACAATAATAACAATAATGATAACGCAATAACAAAAAAAGCAACAACAATGTATGTGAGTAGTAGTCACCTCCTCACAGTACATCACCAACAACATTCATACTCGTACGTACATAGTACATAGTGTATTTGCATACATATGCACCACCAA
The DNA here is from genome assembly GCA_963854835.1 of Megamerina dolium. Classification (NCBI taxonomy): domain Eukaryota; kingdom Metazoa; phylum Arthropoda; class Insecta; order Diptera; family Megamerinidae; genus Megamerina; species Megamerina dolium. The sequence continues at coordinate 11,812,845 of OY978528.1, forward strand.
CGGGTATAATGAGTGTAAGTAATTGCGATTACTTTACAGAAAATTGCCCAAATTTAATTGTTTTTCTGTGGCAAGGCAGGTGAATTATAATATTACATACATATGTATATTATAGACACATCGTCATCATTGCAGAGATAACATTTATGTATTTATTTTGTACATACATATTTGGATTTTTGCTGTGTAAGCAAAAATGAGCATACATTCACACACACATACACATATATTTTGTTTAAATGTGTTTTTAAATTGATGTTGCATCGTTGCGTTACTGAATGCAGGAAGATGAATTCATATTCAGTTTTTTTGTTTTTTGTTAACATCAATTACAATACGTTTCACCCACGTACCATAATCTTAATAAGAATAAATGAGAAATATGTAAGCTACGTTCGTCTATTTGAATAATGATGTTGTAATGATATGTATGCTATACATAACATACATGTGTATATATTAAGGTGTGTCGGGCTCACCGAAAAATATAAAAATTAGATCAATTAAAAATTTCTGTTCTCTTTAAGTTGCCTCTGAATCGCGTACCGTTACGCCTTAGGGTGGTTACCCTACAAAGTGAATGTTCAAATATTTGAATCGACAGATAATACTATAGCTGCTTAAGAATCGGCACTAGAGTTCTGATATATATAATCAACTTTCGTTAATTTTTCCTTGCCAACATTTTCTCTAAACATACTTACCCTCTATATCCACCCTTTAAGGCGGCTTCCATACAAAAGCAATGTTAAAATCCATGAAATTCAATAAATAACTCCATACATATCCAGAAATCGCCTCTAGAGCAAAGGAATGCATGGTTTACCACAATTATTTTTAATTTCCAACATTTTCTTCAAAAGGACTTCTCCATCTGCATCCCTTATGGAGGTTCTCATGCAAAAATACATATAAATTCATCAATAACCCGATATTTGTCTAGAAATCTCCTCTAGAGCAGTGAACATTATTGCTCTCCATTAATTTTTCATTTCCAGCACTTTCTCTAAACACACTTGTTCCCTATGCCTGGTCCTTATGGGGGCTCCCATGAAAAATCTTGTGAAAATCGACAAATAACCACTATCTGCACATTAATCGCTCTCAAAGCGGTAAAATGTATCACCAGATCCATTAATATTTTTTCTTTTCAACATTCTCTCCATAGAAAATGAACATAATAATAGCTGAAAATTGACAAATATCCCGATAGCATTACCCTATGAAGGTGCCCAAACTCAGTGGTTAGTGTGTTAGTGGCCTTCTGATCTGTAGGTAGTGGGTTCAATCCCCGGCTGAAGCGTAACAAATTTAATATCGAAAAGATTTTTCTTTCGAACGGTGCCCACCTGTCGGCAAGCAATTGGCAATTCTTCCGGCAGTAAGAATTTGCCAGAAAAGCTTCTAAAAGAACTCTGCGACAAAGTGATGTCGCAAGAGTTCTGCCGTTTGGAACCGCCAACAATAAGTAGCTCCCTTCTAATACTGTCCAAAATTTAACACGCACAATAGTAATCGAATAAAAGCTCGGTCAGAAAGCCCTTCGGGGCTTTAAGTGCCACATATTAATTTTTTTTATGACCGAAAACGATATATTTTTTCTCGCCAACATTTTCTATGAGCATATTGTACTCTTAGAAATGAACTCTGCAAAATCAACAAAAATTATCTGAAAATCAAAAACTACCTTCGTAGCTTCCCAGACATTCTTTATACAATGGACAAATATATAATCGACCCCCATTATTATACCCTGCATAATGCAATATGCATGGTATATTCATTTCGGTCAGATGTTTGTGTCCACTTGAAGGAATCTCCGGAGATATAGACATAGATATATATTCGTGATCAGCGTCGATTAAATTTTCGATTTAACGATGTCCGTCCGTCCGTCCGTCCGTCCGTCCGTCCGTCCGTCCGTCCGTGAAGGAATCTCCGGAGATATAGACATAGATATATATTCGTGATCAGCGTCGATTAAATTTTCGATTTAACGATGTCCGTCCGTCCGTCCGTCCGTCCGTCCGTCCGTCCGTCCGTCCGTCCGTCCGTCTGTCTGTCACCTGGCTGGTTCGCACGATAACTTGAGTAAATATTGAGCTATTTCGATGAAATTTGGCAGAAGTAACCTATGATCCAAGGGTACGGAGGGGATTGATATTGGGCATGATCGGTCAATAACCACGCCCACACCAAGCATTCAAAGCGACTAACCTCGAAATTTTCAAAATCTTTAACTTGCTATAACTCACATAATATACGACCTGGGACAACAATATTTGGCACATAGACTTATATTATACTACTATATAACCTCACCAAAAGTGGATGAGCCACGCCTACTTTCTAGCGTAGCTCCCATACAAAGTGTCTGTACTTCTTTTAAATTGAAACAGCTGTAACTTCTACAATCTTCTGTCTAGAATAACCATAATTGACACTTAGATTAACACGGTAGTCGGAAATGATATGGCAGAAAATCAATGTGCCACGCCCACTCCTTTTTGGGTCTCCCATACAAAGTCGAGGGAATTAAACTAAAATTGTAAGCTCCATAGCTTACAAACCATTTAGCCTAGGACAACGAGATTTAAGGTATGGATTAGTATTGTACAAGCAATTAAACTCACAGGAAATGGGCGCACCACGCCAACTGTTTATCGTAGCCCCCATACAAATTTTAAATTGAAACAGCTGTAACTTCTGCATCCTTCTGTCTAGAACAATCATAATTAACACTTAGGTTAATATGGTAGTTGGAAAAATGGCAAAAAATCAGCGTACCACGCCCACTTCTTATTGGGGCTCCCATACAAAGTTGAGGAAATTAAACAAAAATGTTAACCACCATAACTTAGAAACTATTCAACGTAGGACACCAAATTTAAGGTGTGGAAAAATTAATTGGATTTACTAGAAAGTGGTAAGCCACGCCCACTTTTTATATAGCTCCCATACTAAGCCTCGGAATTATCTTAAAATCCTTTTACTTCGTCAAAGTCAACCATATTTCGGGTGTAAATTAGTAGTATATGCAAAAATTGTTTCTCGAAAAGTGGAAATAAAAGAAAAGTTGGATATTCGAGTAAACTTTTTATATATAAATCTACATATGCAGGGTATAGTTTGGTCGGCCCCAGCCGACTGTAAGGAGTTTTTTTTTTATCTTACTTACCTTTCTCAGAGTGTCCCTTTCTCTCATGCTTTTTCAATGATTATCAATTCTTTTTTTCTTTTTTCAATACATTCAATGCGATAATTTCAAACAAATTAAAATGACTGTTCCAATCATATCCATTTATCCTTTTTGTAGCATATTTGCTCATAGTCATCCATGAATTTTATTGTTTGCTTTTTTTTTTTTTTAATTTATAATTTTTAATATTAATTTAATTTTTGTTTAGCAATTTTTGTCAATATTTTTTTTGCAATTTTTTTTCTTCTTTCAAATAATGTGACCCACCCTAATGTGCTTATAGCAATAAAGCAATAATGGTTACTGCGCAATAATTAATTAATAGTTAAATGCTTAAATCTTGTAAGTATAGATTATTTAATGGAAAGAAAGAAACTGTCTACATTGTAAATACAACTCTGTATGATATGCAATTTTCCACTTGCATAGGTTTCAGTATAATTCAAATGGAGGGAAATATTTAAAAATATTATTATCGAAGTTGAAATAAGTTCAATACTTAATATTAAGATTAATGAACATATATTTGGGCATATGAACGATTTTGAACCAGACGATTTAAGAAGCACGCTGTTCAGGACTTCTATAGCGATTTAATTATCACTCAGGATGCAGAGGACTTTGGGAGAGATATTGCTCTGTGTGACTGTGATATCATATTTCATTATTTTTTTTTTTTTTATTATGAAGCTGTGATAAGGAAAATTTTTAATGGTTTTTATTTCAATTTAAGAGAAAACACGAATTCCGTTGGTATAAGTGATATTATAATACAATGACTCAATGATGCAATGATTGCCAAAGTTGAAGGTAAGTTATTATGCTGCCAGCATGATAAAAATTTATAATATACGAATAAATAATTTGACACTCACAGAGTTCTTGAAAATGTTGATTTGGAAAGCAAATAAAAGAAATAACATTTTGAACATAAAATGGCAAATGCTCGCCGGCTCAAAATGGTGTCTATAAATAATAAAGCCAAGTCAAGAGCAGGTGAGTGTTTGTTGCTGTTGATATTGTGATTTTTTTTGTTTTGTTGTTGTTGTCCTTATAGCTGTTGCTGATATTGTTGCAAACATTTCCACTTGAAATTGCTAATTTGAATTTTGCTATTTGACTTAACCCCATTTACACTCTCACAGATATGTACAATATGTAAATATTTAACATTCAAGGACATAACAATTAACCTTGACACAAGAAGGACTCATACATATGTAGGTATGAATGCAGATATATAAATATGTCTACATTATACATCCATAAGATGATTGTGGATGGCGAAATAGAAGAAGAAAATGCTAAACAAAAAAGACAACGAAAAGGCACATGCTAACGAATTGAAAGGATAACAAGTGCTTTGGCAATAGTTACAGTTACACCTATAATATCAACACATACAACAATATTTAAAATGAAAAATAAGTGAAGCCACATAGCAAGCCTATTACATACTGCTACAGAGAACACTTTACAAACGTCAAAGGTGAGAGTTAATAAAATTAGCATATCAACCATCACTTGGTAAGGAATATATTGTACATATGTGTGGAAATAGAAATAAAAAGGTGGATGGGTTAGCTGACAAAACATATTGTAAGCCATCAGCATAGCTAAAGGCAAAAACAAGGTGCTCGAATAGTAAATGTTTCAACAATATCCTTAAGTTAAAATAACACTGTGAGGCAAATAAATATGCACAAGTTACTACTACATATCGCATAATATACTTTACATATTACTCATGCTCATATGGATTCAAATGCTATAAGATATACTACACATACTAGTACATATGTTGATATGCATTACATACCCAGATAGACAAAGAGGGTGTCTGTTAGACATGTTGATTTAAGCCACTATGTTCATGTCAACACCATTGTTATGCAAGGCTGAATGACTTAGTACTGTTTTATACCAGAGTACAGAGTACGATTATTATGAATATTTAAATTATTTTTATATGGATGGCATGGCTACTTGGGCAAATATACTTACAATCATCTAGTCGAAGCTAGATTAGCCATCTCCTAACGCATCAAGACTACTAAGTCAAAGGAAGTAAGATGTAATATCAATAAAAACACTAAATTTTATCGACGAGTTAGCAAGTTACATATTTTTATTGAACTTGCGAAAAATTTGATAAATCAGCGGCTTTTTAAAAATCCGCTGTAAAAACTTTAAGGGGGTCCACCTGTGTAAAATTTTCGAAAATTCGATTTTTTTTTACATTTTTCGCATCTTTAATGAGAGCTTCTACAGGATGAGGAAGGGGAAGTTTATGGTCCTGGTATTGCAGATTAAATGTGAGTCTATAATACAAAGTTTTGTTGTGTTTCCAAACTTTGAAAGCGTTTTTCTCGAAACCATATTTTTGAATTTTGTGGGCAGGATTAAAAAAAATCTACTTAACCGATTGACTTGAAATTTTGACAGACTCATTAATACAGATAGCTGAAGGTACCCACGTAGCGGTTTTTCAACATTTTTTTTTTTTTTTCAATTTTACAGCAGTTTTTATATCGAAAAAAAGCATGAAAACGAATAATTTTTATAAAAACAACTGCCATTTCTTCAATTTTTAAAATTTCGTCAAAATCCTACGTCAGTACCTCAACGATATAAACAGAAATAAGATTTTTTTTACTTTTTGCGTTTTAGATAACTGGTTCGAGCGGAATCTTGCCCACAATTTCGGTATTTCATTTTGAAGGGGTCACTTTGAACGCCCTTAATGAGTACAAGCCTTCGGATTACACTATTGGAAACACTTACTATTGAAATATAAGCACAAACCTTCAAAATAACGTAACACTTATTCTTATTTTCGAATTAGTTCTCCTAACAAAAATTCCCGAAAAAGCGTTCGAAATACCGCGCTCACACAGGTGGACCCCCTTAAATTCAACACTGCTACTGTCAACTATTGACCAACTGCTGTCAGATTTGAAGCAAGCCTGTGTCATTTAGTTTGTGTTTGACAGCCACTGAAAGCAAAGAACATCGTACATTTTTACGAGAATGGAAAAAAAAAAATTCCACATGCTCGCCGATCATTATTATCAAACAAGCGTTAGCAAGTGATTTACTAAATATCGTTATGATCCTACCAGTAGAAGTGACGCTGAACATTCAGATCACCCAAAAAAGGTCGTGATGCCAGAAAAGTCAATAAAATGCATGGTATGATATTGGACGATCGGAAGATGAAGGTCCATGAAGCTACTGAGGCTGTAGGCACCTGAACTAAATGACTATATTACATTTTACATGAATATTTGAATATGAGCATGATGTTCAATCGCAATCCGAACGAGTTTTTGTGTCGTTGACGTAACATGGATCCAACACAATACAGCAAAATCAAGGTGCAGGAGCAGTCAAAGCAATTAACTTCTTTACTTTATTTATAAAATTGTATGAATTAGCTTACGAACTCCTACGCCATCCAGCATATTATCCATTTTCAAAACTGAAGGAAGAGGAAAAAATAAACAAATTGGAACTATGTTAGAAGTAAAAAGTCTCATTTAATTGCCCGTATTTAGATAAGATTTTCCACCGAAAGTCCGAATACTGCGAATATTGAAATCACCAAATCTTCAAAATGATGAACTTTAAATATTGCGATCAATACTTAAAATTTTCAGGAGAGAAATTATTTAAAAGAATTTTGGATATTCAAAGTTATTTGCGTTGACCCCAAATATAAAATAAAACACAGTCGTGGGCAGTTCAGCGCATTTGCAGAATTTATGGTCAATCAGTTAAATTTTATCATCCTATCCAGTACTCATAGACAATGACAAAAGGATTAATAGATTTTAAGAAAGAGATTTCTATCGAAAACTTCAAGTTTCATCATTCCTTACTCGTCATGGCTACAAATATTTGTACAGCTTTGAGAACTATTGCTGACTTATACCACGAAGCTGTATGAATCAAATGAACGAAACAAATCTTTGAATGTTCCGCTGCCCAATTTCGGTATAGTAAATGTTTGAATTATCAATTTGCATCACACTGTACAATATACTTCACGGCAGTCACTCGAGCAGAGCACATATTTTCTCACGAAATCGACTCTCTGGCTATTTTAAATACAAAAACCACACACCTATTTATTTATAGAAGAAAATTCACTGAAAACCAATCAATCAACCAATTTCAATCAAGATAATGTTCAATTCGGAAACCGGTTTTGAGCACCATCAAAGAGGAAATCTGGGTGTCTGTGGACAAGGAATAGAGACAACTATCGAAGAGCTTTACGCTCAACCAAATAGTTTAGGATTAGGTAAGTAATATTTCTGAATATAAAGTGATCATTATTTCAGCTCTTTCCTTTTTTGCATTCTATCATAAAATGTTCAATTAATATACAATTTCTTGTTTTAATTTTTTGTCATATTTTTTAATTTTTAACCTATTTTTTTTTTGCTTTGAAATTTATCAAAACTACATTACTTCACTGTCTTGCTATCGGTTATTCTTCACCGAATGACAGATGAATACTGTATTTGGCATTTCATATTCAAGTGCAAATTGAACCGAATTCGTATACGAATGTATATATACATTGCATACATATATTCCAATTCAAGCAACATATGTATAGACACATTACACTAGTATGCGAGCAATCAACTTCACTTCAACGAATTGTCGTTGAATTCGTTGGTAAATGCAAACCAAAGAGACAATCAACAGATGCGTCATTCCGTTAAATGGAAATTTTCACACAGTGCTTTTGCGAATAAATAACAATATGTCAATGCGGTTGCAAGCGTAAGTTTACCACCTGATTGTGTTGTAGTATTATTATTGTATGCGTGATGCGTAAATGACATGTATAGTATACATATGTATCATATGTCAGTGTTGATATTAATCACTTCACTATGTATATTTGCAGTGGTTTTTCAGTAATTTGGCCTTTTTGAAAAAATTCTTTGAAAACGGCATTTGAAAGGAAAATAGGTCATAGGCTAGATATTGATCATATTAACCATTATTGAACATTGACGCACTGTATTCTGTTCATTATATATAGTGGATGCCTATAAGCGTGGAAGAACATATTTTCCAAGCTTTTCTTCAAGTATTCTTGTACGATTTAGGACTACAGAACCCTTGCGACATCATTTTGTCTGAAGTTTGTCACTGAGCTCCTTTACAAGCGCTTTCAAAAAGCTTATGTTACATGTTAGATTAATTGATAATATTGCTATTTAATTGACCGCAGCCGTGGTTCAGGCTATCGCACCGCTTGTGAGGTGAGAATTAATTTTATTATTTCATCAATTTTGTTTGGAGGCACCTCTAAGGAGTGAAGTTAGAGCGTAAATGTGTTCCAGAAAAATATTCGGAAGAAATAATTAATTCTAAGACACTCTAAAGACGATTCCTGTGTACACTTTCAGGTGTTTTGGGTACTTTTTGTAGGAAAACCCACCCTAAGAAGTGAAGAGATAGAAAAAGTTTTTTGAGAAAAAATGTTGAGAAGCAAAAATTACTTATATTTGGTTATATATTTTAGCTCTTCTTAGGTCACGCTACGAGGAATGATAGCGAATTTTAGAAAAACGTAAATTTTGCAGAGGAGTCACTCTGAGTAATGGAGATAGAGATTAATAATGTTTCCAAAAACCTTGTAAGTGGGATCGGTGCTAAGCTTTGAGGTATTTATAGATTTCCCTTGCAGTCTTTTTTTTTATCGTATTTTGTAGATGATGAAATTTTGATATTTACGTATTCTCCTGCTTGTCAGCGCAGGACACTGCATCTACCTCTTCCATATTGGATTCCATGCATAATCTACAAATATCAGCATCATCTCCTACAGCAAAACTCTCTTGCTTAAGTGACATCTGAAATTGCCATGTCCTGTTAATAGTGCAGTCAACCAACTGAGAGTATACCGCTTAAGACATTTGACTCTTTTTAATTTATTGCGCATTGGCAACCTTAAAGATGCCTTTACCTATCTACAAGTAAATAATATTTTCGTTTCGACATGCAAGCGAAGGCGGATAGCTTAGTCGCGCTAGCACGTACTGTTGGAATGGAGGTCAACCTCTCAAAGACCAAGGTCATAAGAGTTAACCACAAAAACGCAAGCCATATAATGGTCGACGTATGCCCGGTGGAATTTATTGAAAGCTTCTGTTACCTCGGCTGCATTATTACGGCAGACGGCGGAGCTAATGAAGTTGACAACTGTAGGTTAAACAAAGCATGGGCGGCATTCCGGCGACTGTATGCAGTGTGGGCGAGCTCTCCATGTGCACAAAACTGCGAATATTCAGCACATGTGTGAAGTCACTATTCAGAAAGCATTACAAGAATGTCGCTAGACTGGAACCCGCGAGGAAGCAGAGGTCAAGGTCGGCCAAAAAATACCTGGAGTAGGTCGATATTCCGCGAGCTAGCCGATATCAACACAATATGGGACAGCGCAAAAATAACAGCACAGAACCGTATACGATGGAAGAGTCTTGTTGAGGCCCTATGCTCCCAAGAGGAGTGAACAAGGAAACAAAAAAAGTTAAGAAAAAATAATAGACCTTAGTGATTGCTGTACAAGAGGAAAATATCCTCTATTCTTACATCCTAATCATAAGAAGAAAATCGACATTGGCTTTAAATCGACATCTTTTGTTCGAGAGAGCATTTTCCGTTAAATCTAATAAATACCAGGATTATGTTCAACATTATATAGAAATAATAAGTGTCAAATAAGAACGTATAAAAGTAGTTACAAAAAAAAAAAAGAGTCAAAGAAAATAAATATAAGGGAAAGCATGACCATACAATTTAACGCCTTATAGTGAATGTGAATTTAGCAATTGTTGTTGTTGTTGTTCTTGTTGTTGATCTTATTATTATTGTTGCTGAAAATTTGTTTAAGTAGAAAATAAATACACACAAAAAAAAAAAAAATAGAATGGATGCATATATTGTATATGGTAAGTGTGAAAGACAAGGCAAGATGACTGAGAAGAAGGGAAATATGTAATAGAAATTCCTTTTAAAGCTTCAACAGCTCTGTCAACATTTTCTTGTATCTTTATATGTATGGATGGAGACATATATTTTTGGAATCTGATGCAATTGCATAGATAAAGGAGGCTGCTGCTGCTGGTTCTTTATAAACTATTGCTTCTACTATATATTGTCACTACTACAAACGCACAACTAACTACTATTGCATTATGCATGTGGCATAATTTAAACATTTTCCTTTTGTCGTTTTCGTTTTAGTTGCTGCTGCTATTGCTGCTGCTGCCACTACTGTTACAGCTGCTGTTGTTATTGTTGTAAAATAAAATATTATATCGAAAAGTTTTGCAACTTGTCTTGCGTTTTTGTTGAGTATTTTAAAGCTGTTCCAGCTCCTTGTCCTGCTTATGTTCGTGCTGCTGTAGAATTTGTTGTTGTTGTTGTTGTTGGTTCTTTTTCGTTTCATTTCTTGATTTCTTATGCGTTTTTTTTTTTTTTTTTGGTATTATTAAACAAAATTACACACGCGCTCATGAACACTCCCATACTAAAAGCGATATGCATGTACGATATCACCCACATTTCTTCTTCTTCTTCTTCTTATCTATACATTCATATGGATGTTGCATAATGTACCATATGTACCATATGTGTGGGCAACACATACATGAATGCATATATGCATTGTGTATGCAAAGAAATTCCTCAATACACATATGCACACACACACACACATATATTACTCATACCCCACTAAAACCATTGAGACACATTCTTAACGATACTTTAAGTTAAGTTTAAATCTCTATGATAACCATTCATAAGCACATCGATACATATGAGTACGTACAAAAATGCACACTTTGCATATGAGGGCGAACGTATGTGTTGTCCCAAAAAAATGAGGGGATAAATAAGCAGGCTCCCTTTGGACTCACTTGTGGGGTAGTAACAATTTGGAGTTTGAAGTACATTACTTGATTTTTATTTGCAATGCATTTTTAAGCATTGATTTAAGTTTATGATTTCAACGGGACATACCCAAAAGGTTCCAAAAATATGCGACCTAACGACAATTACGATACAAACTTCTTCCATAGTAAGCAGTTCAATACACTTTCCCACTGCAAAACTTTCCTCAAAATACAATTTGTGGAGCACCACAAAATATGCATGGATCAGAGACATCATATAGTCGGATAGCATACTTTCTTTATTTTGAGGGGCTGTGTTGTTTTTTGTCTTTCAAGATACAAAAAGTTCTATTCAGCAGACGAGATAAAGACTTCTATATTTGTTTGGAGCCTCAACAAAAACAAAAAAAAAAAAACATCAACATTGAAGCATTAATTATAAATAACCAGTATTGCCTCTAAAGGCATAAAATCTACGACGGGCGAAAGTCAAAAAAAGGTAGAGGTGAGGTTGCGATAGAAATGCTGCCCACTCGTAGTAAAGGTTCAAACAAATAGGAGAAACATCAACAAACAACCCCACAGATGAACACAAGGTCCTCCTAGAGGGGTCAAATTAATTTATGCATTTTTCTTGCTCATGCCCTTCTTCCCCTATATACTTATATCATGCCGCTAGTCGGTGCAAGGGCCTCTATATGAAATTACCTTACTTACTTACTTACTTATGTGGCCAGCCAGCTCTTTCCTTCGCTAGTTGGAGCCACTCTCTTTCCAACTCTGAGAATGCTGCACTGACTGCTCGCGTGTTCCAATACCATTTATATAAATTTCGCTCCCAATGCTTCGAGAGTTCGTTTAAGACGATGAAATGTATACTCTAAATCGGTTCATTTTTAATACCCAATATTTGTTCTAAGCATATTCCCAACCTTTGGTGGGCTCTTCAAAAAAGGAACTTAGTATTTTCAGAGGAAAGATTAATGGGAGCTGGTGATATATTTGCACCGGATCACAGCAGTGGAAATTTCATAGAAATAGTAATTTCGTACGGCAGGACTTTAGTGGCTAAAAATAGAGGACGGGAGTGGGGGTGCATTTTTGAGGTAAAATATTGAAGATGAAATTAATGGAAGTCAATCTCACATTTCAGCTCTATAGAGACGATCTCGCAGCCACGTTTCAGTTGCTTTTAGAATAAACTCTTAGAGGAGCTGCCGTAAAGGGTAATGAAAGGGGCTATGCACATTCGCTGGAATTGGTGGGGTGCCTCTCAAAGAGCGGTGGAAGCGAATGTAATAAAATTGCCAATTTTACAAAGTAGCCCCACTAATTGGCGGAGACAGAGTGTAGTTATGTTCCGCAGACAAATATTGATGGGTGTTTGTCATACAGTTTACTCATCTAGGTGCGACTCTTTTGCAGCTGTGGTATTATTTCCTCACATTTATTTCAACTTAGCGAGTATATGAAATATATTACAAATTCCTTGAGAGATGCATCAAACACATATTTTTAGTAATTATCGTGTATCTACTCAGTTTCTCTACCCATTGGCTTTTTAAATAAAAATATAAAAATATGCCTACAAGTTGAGCAACACAGATTCCAGAATTTACATCCCTTTATACAATAGTACACTAATGTATATAATTAATATGATTTTATATATTTCAAAATAACAAGCGAAGTCCATTTCTGTTGTAAACATGAAAGAGTTTATCCAAGCCACGCCCTAAAAATAGCAAAATCCGGCATAACTTTGTTATTTAATGTCCGATTTTCAATTATGATATATCATTTTAATGCTACTGATGTGTACTATAATATATTTTAAAAATTTTCTGAACCTGTGATGCCACTTTTAAACTTGGGATAATTTTTTCCCCTAAAATCCTGTAAATTATTAGAAAATATGGCATCCTCTCGAATTTTCTCAACTAATATTTTGTTATCGATTATTACAAACCCATTTTAATGCTTTTATCTATAGAAATATATCGATAATATTGCATTTCATATCATCAACATATTGCAAATTGACAAACTTAAGTGGCAACTACAAATTGTTGTTGTTGTTGTTGAAATTTATTTCAACTATTTTTCATACGTATAGTTGTACGATAAGTAAATACATATGTACGTACATATTAAGTTCATATCTTTATGCAATGGATGCCATATGTTCATATAAATATAGTCAGAGACCTACACACACACACACACACGCACACACACACATACAGTTTACTATGTATAACTTTCTAAAAGTGCATCATCATTTTTTTATTGCCTCCACAGCATAACGGTAAGTTTATCTTTTAAAAACAACAACAACAACAACAACGTGCACGTGCTACATGTGAAAATGCTAACAATTTACTGTAAATACCATACCATAATAGCGTTGTATCAATACAAAAGCAAAAAAAAAAATATCAACAAAATAACAACAACTACAATGTATAGCTTCATATGAAGGTGCGATGAACAAGTGTTGCCATTGCCACCATCATCGGCATTATCAACATCAGCAACATTACCAGCCCATTCATCGATGAGTTCAAATTGCAGCAATTTTATCACTGCCACTGATGTTGTCGTCGTCGTCGTCGTCGTCGTTGTCGTTGTCGTTGTCGTCGTTGTCGTTGTTGTTGTTTTGTCTTCTGTTACACTAGTTGTTATTATATTGTAGTTGTTGATAGACGTTTAAGTTTTAAATTCTTTTACGCACACAAAAGCACACACACACACGCACACACACACATCAACAAATATACCAAAATTGTTTTCGATATTTCGATACTCAAGCTTTAACTCCCAATAGTGATACTAGCTATACTCGTATGTCTGTGGTAATTTTCGATTTGTTTCATAGAAGCACACATGTGTGTGTGTGTGTGTGTGTGTGTTCTTCCTACCTGTATGTTGTTCTGTTTTGTTGTTAATTCTACTACATATGTAGTTATATACTGAAACGGATATGCACTAGTGAAATGGCATATTTGAAATATCCGATTTGATACGTGCATATATGGTAGTATATGTATGTATGTGTATGTGATTACCAATATTAAGTATAAACATGGGAATGTGTTTCTGTTGTAGAATATCTTCAAATTATAGTCATTAATATTTGCAGAATACAATTTAATATCGAGTCTTTTAAAAGTTTGCAAAAGAATTACATTTATGCAATCATAATTGGTGAAATATATGTGAACATTCTATGTAATTTTCTACAAATTGTTGACTGTCCAAAAACCGAGCTTTACAATCCCTTGGATGGCCTTGATCATCTGAAAGTATGTCATCAGGTTCGAAGAGCTTTGATCTAATTTCCTCTCTCGTTTGAGGTAAAATAATTGAACTCAAACCTTTTCAAAGCTCCCTGTCAATATTTTTCATCAGAATTGTATGAGCCTGAGTCACTTTTCCTGGTGACTCGGCTTCGAAAATGGCAAAGGCGGTTCCAATCGCCAGAAAAGTTATGCCCATCAATTTGTTTGGGTATTGGAAGGGATTAATCCGCATCGACTTTTTGCAGAAAGAAAGAACATTGATTGGGCTTCATTCAATTATTGAACCGATGCGTTAAGAAATTGAAGGTAAAACGGCACCATTTACCATATAATAGCATAAATGGGTCGAATGGGTCGCGTTGAATTTGTCTTACGGTGAACGAGAGCAAGACGCAGCACCTAGTGTCAACAACCGAAGAGTCCCGGCATCTTGGACAGCAAGTCACTGTTGATAACTACGCTTTTGAAGTAGTGAAAGACTTTATCTATCTTGGAACCAGAATTAACACCAGTAATGATGTCAGCCCGGAGATATTGCTAAGGATCACTCTTGCTAACAGGTGCTACTTTGGGCTAAGTAAGCAATTGAGAAGTCAAGCTCTATCTCTCTCTCTCTCGAGAGAGAGAGAAACGAAAACCACATTCTACAAGTCTCTCATTATGCCTGTCCTTACATATGGTGCCCAAGCTTGGACAATTTCCACTTCTGACGAGAGAATGATAGAAGTTTTCAAGAGAAAAATCCTACGCAATATTTTTTGACCTATTTGCTTTGGTGGCGAGTTTTGAATAAGCTACAAACATGAGCTGTATGCCGACACCGACTTAGTAAAGGGTGTTAAAATTCGGCGACTACGCTGGCTAGGTCATGTAGAGCGAATAAAAGAACATGCTCCTACTAGGAAGGTGTTATATGCGGAACCCGCTGGTGGACGACACCGAAGAGGAAGACCTAACCTCCGGTAGAAAGACCACGAACTGAAGAACTAGATTCTAGATTCGGCACAACTGCATAAAATGTACTAGGCAGCGCTGGGACATTCACTATACTCGCCTGATCCGACTATGTGCATCTTTTTTCTGTTACCTATTTTCAAAATATGGCTTGAGAAAAATAATATTCAAAACAAATGAGGGGATTATTATCCAGATAGAAGCGTTTTTTTTGCTAGGTTTGACAAATTGAAATTATGTAGTACATCTGGCTTTAGTTGCTTGTGGTTTCAGTGCTTACATGGAGCTCTAAGTTTGATCAGGTTCCAGAAGGTCGTAGTAAATGATTCCGTTTCAATCCGGTCAGGCGCACGCTAATGATTTCTTGACATGAATCATTTTGCTTTGCAGGTGACAGATGACTTCGACGACAGCTCAGTGGCAGCTCTTCTTCACCAACAACATTACTGAATTGCACCATCATACACATCAAAGCAGCAAGAAGTTCTTCAGCCGACGTTAGAGCTCACTGGCAACCCTCCCACTCGCTAATATAGTACACCCATACCTCGCTATACGGCCAAGATACGTACCGAAAAACTTTAGCCTTATAACGAAACAATAATATTCTGCATTAATTAACAGCATATCATTTAGGCAGCATAACGAAACATTGTGGTGCGTAAATCGATAAAGCGTCTGAATTGAAAAAAAAGGCTGATATTGCAGAATGCCAAATAAAGAGCCGTGTGTGGTATGGGTGTAGCTGTTTTTCATCTCGCGTATTGATTTTGTGTAAGAAATTTTCTTCTTTCTACAGAGAAAGTAAATTTATATAGATTCTTCGTTTCAACGAATTTTTTCCCCCTTTTTCATATTTCCCATTACATGCAATCGAAATGGAATTTCTTCTTGAGTTATTCCGAACCAACCATTCTGAGAGTTTTTTTTTTTGCAATTTGACACAGATTTGCATACATTAACGCTTGCAGTTCTTCATTTTCAAACTCTTTTTCTCTAAAAGGACATGGATCGCCCTTAAGACTTCGTAAATTACCTTCTAACAGTTAAGGTTCTAGGCGACTTGATCAATTCTGTAGCACCATTTTGTTTTTTTATTTTAAAACAGAACAGCTTTAAAAGCACTCGTGTCTGAAGAATTTAATTAACTGTAAATAACTGTAATAACTGAAACTTAAGTCTTGGGAAATGGATGAAGGGCGAATCAAAGTGCTTTAATATTTCTATTTTGTTCAATATATTAGTTAACCAAAGCACTGTGAGTATGTACCATTAGTTAAACCATCATCAGCTTTTTAGTTAACTAATGGTTAACATTTTCACATCAAAATCATCAATTCAATCAAATTGATTTTTTAATCCTCAATTTTTTAAACAAAAATACTACTAAGATTAATGAAATTTATTAAAGTATTGGTTAATCTACATTTTAATTGCATCAGGAAAACATGTGAATATATATATTACCTATATTTGAGCTTTATTCATGAAAATTCATTATTCATTTCGTGGAAATGTTCTCCATCAAAACAAGTATCAGTATACAATGGCAACGAATGTGACAGTGATTTGCATGTAGCAATTGTTTTTATATTGTATTTTTCATTTAGTTAGACGATTTACATATGTATGAATAAATGTTCATATCCATACTCACACATGATAATTTATAAATCGTGAAAATTATTTGCATATAAATTTAGCATGTCATACTCGAAAATATCCTGTGACAATATTCGCAGCAGCAACAGTCGAACAACGATGTCCATCATAACTTTGAAACGAAAAATCATGCTAAAAATATTCTACTATGTAAGTCACAATGGAGTAATATTTATTGTTGTGTGTGTAGTATATTTTGTATATTTCACTATGCATTTTTCATATTTGCATCTGATGGATGGATGAATGAATGAATGAATAGTGTATATGGTTCGAGTATAGTTAGAAATACTAAATACTGGATATGTGTGTTGTCGAACTTGAAGTTTGATTGTATTTGAGAAATACTCTTTTTTATTTTTTGTTTTTGTTGGTTTTTCTCTTATTTTGGCATATGACATTTTAATGTGTTATGAATTGAATGTTGATTATTTTGCATATATGCAAAAAAAATAAAATATTAAAAAAAAATCATTTATACAATTTTTTTAATTCCATTTTTTTTCTGCATATGTGCATATAAATGAGTTGTTATTTGTATTTAATGTGAAAAAATTGACATTTTGGCAAAACACTCTACATCGATATGAGTTAGAATTATGTTCAACTGAAATTGTGTGGCATAAATGATGTCTCCGACAGAAGTCAAATAGAAAATATTTAAAAAAATGTTTGTCATATATATACTTGATATATGAAAAAATATGAATATCGGGTGTAGTAAAAAGAAGTCCATTATTTTTCCAATAGATGTCATTAGTAATCTATATCTCGCGTTGTATAAATGCAATCGGGTTACGCTAGATAGTTTTAGAAAGATAGGATTTCGTAATAAATAAACTTTTCAGACAGTTTTGTGATTGCTTGACTCAGTATTGTTTGAGCACGCATCAAAGATGGACACCAGTAAAGAGGAAATACGCCATATTTTACAGTTTTTCTTCGATAAAGGCGCAAACTGAAGCCAGACGGCTGAATCTGATACTGTAACAGTCAATCACGTGCAATTTTGGTTTCGTCGATTCCATTCCGGTAATTTTGATGTCAAATATGCACCATGCTCTGGAAGGCCAATTGTCGAAAATATCGATAAAATAATGCAAATCGTCGAGTCTGACCATCTGACCGTCATGTAAGCACTGTTTCGATTGCCCAGGAGCTAAACATTGCACAAAAAAACGTTTGAAACCATTTAAATAAGACTGGATACAAAAAAGAAGCTCGATGTATGGGTGCCACACGAGTTTCCATCTGTGAATCGCTGCTGAATCGCAGCAAAATCGATCCGTTTCTGAAGCGGATGGATACTGGTGATGAAAAGTGGGTCACTTACGGCAACGTCAAACAAAAACGTTCGTGGTCGAATCACGGTGAGCTGGCGCAAACGATAGCCAAGCCAGGATTGACGGTTAGGAAGGTTTTGTTATGTCTTTGGTGGGATTGGCAGGGAATCATCTACTATGAGCTGCTCACCGTACGGCCAAACTCTTAATTCGTACCTGTACTGTCAACAATTGGACCGTATGAAGGAAGCAATCGCCCAGAAGCGACCAGCTTTGGCAAATCGGAGAGAAATTGTGTTACATCAGAACAACGCCAGGCAGACACACATCGATAGTGACTCGCCAGAAGCTCCGTTAGCTTTGTTAGGAGGTTCTTATGCATCCACCTTGTTGTCCGGACCTGGATCCTCGAAAAAGTTGTTCGCAAACTGTAATGGATTTCATAAAGTGTTTATTTATTAAAACTCTTACAAAGTGTACTAGAATGAAATGTCCAATTATATGCGAATCATTCTATTAAAATGATTTTATGTTCACGAATTACCGGTTTTTCCTCAATAAAATCGTGAGAATTTTTTTTTTTTTAAATTATTTCAATCGTTTCGGAATTATGAGATTGAATAATGAAAAATCAAACAAAACATGACATTTCATAAAACATTGAACAATAAAACTCGATTAAAATTAGTTTTTATAGCAACAATATGTTCTGACAGATATTTTATTTTTACATTAATTACATTTGGCTACATTTTGATAGAAGCACATATGACGATTTTGCCAAATATTCTCAAGATATTGACCTTCATGTAACGGTGATATGTGAAAAGAACCTAGAAGCTTTAAGATGCAATTAAATTCGATAAATATTTGATATTCGTCTACATTTTAGATGTACTATGAGACTATAAGCATTGTATAATTTAATTTCATTGATTTAAAAATAATTAAATTTTTAAAATTTCTACTCTTGCTACTCACACTTATCGTTAAAAAAAATTATAATTATTAAGAATTTTTATCATCAGACAGTTTTGATGAAATTCCTTTACTTACCTTTATGCAATGCATCATTTATGCATAGCATAGCATAGCATAGCATATTGACATTTCTCATATATATATATATATATATATCTTTTACTTGCATATCAATAGTTCACATAATCGATATTAATTCGCATGCTTCATCACATCATCATCTACCTTTCTCATTTGACTCGTTGAATCATTTGCTATTTTGTATTGCATTGAAAATCTGACTTCCTGTAGGTAAATTGTTAGGTATGAGTATCATTTACTGTTGACAGTCGTAGTCACTCCCATACTGGTAGTATGTATATGGTTTGTGTCTCGGGTGAATTGTTTACTTTTTGATTTAATTTTTTTTTTCCATAAGAATGTCGATTTTTATTTTTTTTTTATTAATTGTTTTATTCCCATAACAATATAAAAAGAAAGAATGAAAGAATGCAGATTTTTCAACCAGCATAAATGCTTTCATTAATAATACTCATACTCATATACTCAACACCCACATACATATACAGTAGGTATGTACTCTGTATCTACAAGGATTGTCTGTCTTTAGTGCTTGGTGGCTTGTTACACTACCAAATGTAAATGTGCATATTGTAAACGAATATTCATATACATAGTTCACCATTTTTATCCTTGTTTCTGTCGATTGCTCATGTACTCTTGCTCATTGCTGTTGTTGTTGTTGTTGTTGTTATAGTTTAATAATTCAACACTGACACTTCCTGACTGACATGTGTTGAAATGTTTCGTTATGTTTGGGATTAATTTATATACATACATACATACATATTTTTTTCCGCTTGTCTGCTTATATATCGATGTTTGTATATACATATACATACTCGTACATATGTCGATATGTATCGTATAGATGAGTGAACTTTTATTTTAATTTTCAATGCAATGTTTAACGATGAAGGTGAAGAACATACAGTGATGTCTATGATAAGCGAGTATATGAAACCGAACAGTAGCTACAAATCTTAGAACAACTTATTTGAAATGACTTCTATTTGCCTTCCAGCACGACTTGAGACAATCTAGCCACTCATCGATAGCGAGACGCACTTCATGCATGGGGAAATTTTCCACTGCACGGACGAGGACTCGCTTCAACCACTCAATATTTGGTTGTCGAGTAGAGCAAGCCATGCCCTCTAATACGGACCACAACTTGTAATCCAACGGGTTGAGGTCTGGACTACCAGCTGGCCAATAATCCGTTGATATGAAGTCCGGAAGCGTTATTTTTTAGCCACAGTTGAGTCGTTTTTGCTTTGTGGGCTGGAGCAGAGGCCTCTTAGGATCACCCGGATGAGTTGGGATGCTTCTCTGGATGACCGTACACACATGGAGCATACACACGATTGTTCTGTTTATTGAACGATTCTTCTATGGTGATGATTTTCTCAGTAGTAAACAGAATTTGTTTGTATCGGCGTACCGGCTGCGTAACGCTTTCGATTTTCGATGGCGTTTTCACTCCAATGGGGCCATGAGTAGGTATCCAGTGTGTCGTTTGTACGCGCTGAGACCCAAATCTTCACAGGCATGGATTTTTGCGAAATTGACATTTCCCGCGACCAGATTTTCTGTTTTCTCAGCGGTTTTCGGTCGATTCGTTTCTTCACGGCTTTGATCGCTTTCGGAGTTCTCACAATGCGGTAATGGCCGGATCATTGACGGTCTCGTACTCCAGCAGAATCCTAAAAATAACTTCACAGCACGATACACAAAATTGCGAGCGATTCTAAGCGGTCGCAACGTCCGAAAGATATCACCTTTTCCCACGCTGCATTTTAGTAGGCCAACTACAACAATACGATTTTCGATGTCGCCCCATTCCATGATTGTAAACAATTGATGCCAAAAACTTTTTACGTGGCATTGAAGCATAAATGTCAACTGTCAAATCGCAGTCAAGATGAAATGGATGCGCCAAATATTGCATTCGTAATGAATGCGTTTAGTTGTGTACCAATATTTATGACTTGACTAGGTACAATAAATGTTGCTATGGTAGCCCTAATACCTAGATATTCTCGACGATTAACTGATTGATATAGGTTTGTATTAAAAAATTTGTATTATCAACTCTTCATGCAGTTTCAAACACTTATACCTACTGCTCTTTATTAAAATTTTTAACTTTTCGCATATTAAACGTGCTGGTGGTTCTTTAGTTTTCATCTCACAATCTAGAATACCACTCAAAATCTCCAGAATATTTTTCACGTATGACATGTAGCGTCGTCCTACCCATAGCATCAATTTCAGGGCAAAAAAGTCAGTCAATCATTATTCGATAACGCCTTTAAACGCCTATTGTTGAATAACCCTGTACAAATGTCACGTCCGTTACACAAGACATACTCATATACATAGTGGCACTAATTTTAACCATTACTGTACCTGCATACATAGCACATATTTGAAAGATTTTGCATTTATTTGAATTATTCTCTCCATTTTTAAAACGGAAGTGGTTTGGTTAATGAGTTTAAATTAGTTTTCATAACATGAGATGGTCAAAAAAAAGTTTGCATTGCATTATTCAAAAGTAAAAAAACAATGATGTGGTTTATGCATATATACTAGAATATTAAATAATTAGTTGAAGTTGTTTTTACTATTTTTTTGTTTTTTTTTTTGTTTTGGTGCTTATCCTTATCGCATTTTGAATGAGCAAATGTTAATGAAATTTACCAATTATAATAAACTACATATTATGCTAATTAATTAGAGCAACCTTTTGTCAGTGGAAACTCTTGTCATCCCATATGACAGGAATTAGGAAACATTTTATTTTTCGTGTATTTCTCATAATTTTTAATGAAGTTGATTATAACGAAAATGATTCACTTTGCTAAATTTCTACTTAATATGATATTTTGCATTAAAAAAAAAGTCTAAATAAAAAATTGTATTATTTTTTGTGTAATGTTTATTTGAATCAGACAAATCGACTCCAAAACCGAATATACATAGTTCGAAAATGATGCTATGCATTTGCTGGGATCAGAAAGGTATGCTGTATACTGAGCTGCTAAAACTGAACAAAACTATTAATGGAAAAAATAACTCATCAAATTGAAGCGAGCATTAATCTAAAAATGGCTACAATGGGCTAACCAGACACGATTTTCATTGATTTCCCATCATGACAATGCTTGGCAACATGTTGCGCAACATATTAAAACCTACTTGGGCAGTAATGGACGGGCAGACATTGCACCTTGTGACTACCACTTAGAGAGGTTGCCCAACAAAATGGATTTATTGATAAATATGTGTCCACAATTCCTCAAGTATCGCCTCTAGGATGTTGAAATCCTTAGCCGAACTCTAAGAATTCTTCTGCCACAACATTTGCCCGAAATATATTTACAAAATAATTAAAGAAAACATTTTTAACGATTTTTAAAAAAAATCCAGAAGCAATCTCGTTCTCATCCATTCATCAATTGTCATTGATATTTCTTAATTGCTTAAAATATGCTTTATTGCGGTTATTCGTTCAAATTGAAAGTTATTACCACAAAGATATAAAAACATTTTTTTTTTTTAAAAGGATCACATCGAAATATAAATAAATATATCAAAAGGAATAATCAAATGCCAAGGTCTTTAGTATACATGAAATCAGTTTGTAATACGCAATGATATATTTATTTATGTTTACAATATTTATAGCTTTCCATTGTTATTTTTATTTTTTTTTTTGGTTTTTTTAGCGAAAGATTATATCATCTCATCATTGTTTCAATTTGTCGCTTTCAATATCATACAATATATAGATATATTTTTTAATTTTCCTAAAATCTTTTCAGCTCACACTTCGACACTGTAAATATGTGTATTATACAATTTTATTTTAATGAAATTGTGCAATGTATACGAGAATATACGAAAAAAATCGCCTACACTGCAGGCAGCATCATGATACATCATCAAGAAGCAAAAAAAAACCAAAAAAAAAAAATTAAATAATATTGTCTGTGTTTATCATCAAACAAAAGGATCAAATGTGCCTACACATATAAACGAGAAATTGTTGTCGTTACATATAAACATTGTGTAGGTACATATGTATACAACAAGTATCGTCATGTCATTATGTCAAATTGATAATTCATTTATTGTTTGAGGTAATACTTGCACATATGTACGTATATACTATGTGTATGTTATATTTACATACATCCATACATACATATTGATATATAGATGGAGTGTGGTTGGCAATCATATTTCGATGATATTCATAAATATTTAGTAGATGCCATTGGGAATATTTATATCCTATAAAATACAATTCTATGAAAAGGCATGCTACACATGCCATCACATGTCTGTCTTGTTCATATGTATATATGTAATATACAATATAAATACATAGGATGATATTACGTACATACGAGTATATATATAAATCCTCAAGTGTCATTTATCTACAGTATAAAACATCCGTCAAAAGAATTTTAAATAATTTATCTAGTAATTTTTATATGAACTTATCACATAAATATGCCATTATACATCGTTAACATGCAAGAAAAATAATTTAAATACAAATATTTTCCGATATGATTTAAAACATTTATGAGAGAGAAACGAGTAAAATCAGCGAGTAAATGTGTATCCAATGCTCAAATATCAATAATAACAAATTGGTGCGATCAGGTAATGAGATCGTCTACGACGATTTGTAAATTCTAATTTTTTTAAATCGAAACTACTTTAAAAAATCTTAAAACTGAAATTATTAAAATTAAAAACATATCAAACTTCGTCTCCAAATACAAAATCCAAATTCACCTCTAACACGGTGCTTATTCGATGTTGCTCAACATTGTTTACATGTTTTTTCAACAATGTTTACATGATCCACGATACATTTTGCATCTATATAATGTAAACAACTGTCATAATGGTATATTGACTGAATATCTCGTGCGTTCTGGCTACTTGATCTTGAGTGTAGCAAAATAATTCTTTGGTCAAATGAGTTCATTTTTATTTTCTCCAAATCATCTTTTCATTCTATTACCGACCTCAATAAAGTGATCTGTGTCTCAACATTTCCTTTGAATATGTTTAGAAAAATTGTTGTTTTCATAAAATTCATTATCCCCGCTTCCAGATTGCCCCCTACAGTTGATGTTAATATGCACTAATATGAATCAATCATAAAAAGTTTCATTCTTCATTAGAGGTCTGTCAAAATTTGCCATTTTTATTTATGCATCCATCGAGCACCCATGACGCTGAACGATCTGGATGTCCAAAAAATGTCAATACACCAGAAAACATGAAAAAAATCCATGATATTATGCTGAACAACGCCAAAGTGAAAGTGAGAGAGTTAGCTGAGCCTACAAAGGTGTCGTATGGCATGATATTTTGCTTATGAATAAACTGCACGCAATAAGTGCCGTGTTTACTCATCATCACGATAATACGCCCGTATTTCGGGTTTGAGCTGGTTCCTCAGCCACCGCATGCTCTTTGATCCATCTATTATATCACTAATCTTTCTTCATTTTTGCCCCCTCAATATTTTCCTTGAACATATTTCTCTTCCTACCTCCACACCTGAGAATGATGGGAGACAATTTTATAAAAAAAAAACATCAAGAAAATTACTCTAAGGTTATGGAAATATTGAGGAAATATGTTCCACGCAAATCTTAGGTTAGATTGGGTTATTGTGGCTGCCCTCTCTCTTTGAGAGGACACACATAGAACAATAAGCCCCATTGTGATACCACCGAGCTTCTCTTTCAATACTGTTGTGTGTGTTAAATTTGGACAGCATTAGAAGGACCAACTTATATTAGCCAGTTCCGAACGTCAGAACTTTTGTGACATCACTTTAACTTAGTTTTGTCACAGAGCTCTTTTAAGAAGCATTTATGGCAAATTGTTACTGCCGCAAAAATGCCAATTAATTGCCGACAGGTGGGAATCTTTTCGATATCAAATTTTGTTAAGCTTCAGCCGAGGATAAAACCCACGACGCCTACACGTCAGAAGGCCAACACACTAACCACTGAGCTACGACACGCACAAATGTTGAGGTATACTAATTAATGGGGGTCGATTTTTGGGCACCTATGAGGTTATTTGTTTATTTTAGGTTTACTTTAAAACATTTTACAATGAGATTGGTACTATATTGTTCGAAATATGGTAAAAATATTTAAATTACTATAGAAAATAAAATAAAATCATATCTCGAGAACTATTGGCTTGACAACTGGGTCAGCTCAAGTTAGATTCGGTTATAGCGTTCAGTGTAGTGTCTCCTTAAGAAAATGCTTCTCTTCCAATGCTATTGCGCATCTTTAATTTGTACAAAATTAGTATGGTTCTATTTGCGAGTGCGGTCCCAGTACTACTCGACCTGACATATAGATGGTGGCAGTAGTTTGACAAAAATTGCTTGGGTGAAAAGTGGCAACCTTACCTTACCTTACTTTTTCGAAGCCATCGAAAGTTAACGACCTCAGTGAATTTGTAAGCATGGAAAAAATTGGTCACCGATATGTAATTCAATACTTTCATTTGTAAGGTTTCAGTCCAACTAATATTAAAATAAATAAAATAAATATGTGGCACTTAAAGCCCTAAAGGGCTCATTGGCCGAGCTTCTCTTCCATTACTGTTGTGCGTCTTAAATTTTGGACAATATTAGAAGGGACCTACTTATTTTGGCCGGTTCCGAACGGCAGAACACTTGTGACATCACTTTTTCTGAGTTTTGTCACAGAGTTCTTTAAGAAGCTTTTTCATGGCAAGTTGTTACTGTCGGAAGAATTGCCAATTGCTTGCCGACAGGTGGGTACCGTTCGAAAGAAAAATCTTATCGATATTAAATTTGTTATGCAGAAGGCGAACACACTAACCACTGAGCTACGGCACCCACTAATATTAAAGCCGAACTAAATTTGACTCTGAGGGAGTCTGCTACTCCGTTTACGACCATAAAATATTGAGTGGCAGCGTTTAAATGAGGTCGTACGAGCTGCCAAGACGAACACCGCTATACATCATATTTTGATCGAAAATTTGGAGATGA
The DNA here is from genome assembly GCA_963854835.1 of Megamerina dolium. Classification (NCBI taxonomy): domain Eukaryota; kingdom Metazoa; phylum Arthropoda; class Insecta; order Diptera; family Megamerinidae; genus Megamerina; species Megamerina dolium. The sequence goes on from OY978528.1 coordinate 11,839,292, forward strand.
AAAAGCTGTGTGTAAGATGGGTGCCGCGTTTGCTCACAATAGAACAAAAACAACGTCGTGAAGATGTTTCTATAGAATATTTGGCGATGTTTCACAGTAATAAAGTCGAGCTTTTGCGTCGATACATAACCATGGATGAGACATGGGTCCGCCACTTCACACCTGAGACAAAGAAGCAGTCAAAACAGTGGACTGAAAGGGGAGAATCGTGTCCAAAAAAGGCGAAGACAGTTTCATCTGCAGGCAAGGTTATGAGTTAAAGCTCGAATTGCTTAAGCACGCAATTTATTCGCCAGATGTAGCTCCTTAGAATTATTTTCAATATTTTCAATTTGAAAAAATGGCTTGGTTGTAGAAGATTTGCAAACAATGAAGAGGTGGAGTCTGCGGCAGATGGCTATTTTAATGAGCTAGACAGTTTTTACTATAAACAGGGTATCGAAGCTATAGAAAAATTGTATAAAATTTGTTGTTTTCTTTGTTAGGTCGGGTTGTCCTGGGACCGCACTCGTACCATTATAATTGGTACAAAAATGCTACAAATAAATGTCAGTAGATAGTAAGTAATAGTCATAATAATTTTAAATATATATGAATGAAATATATTTGCTTTAAATTTGATAGATTATGTTTCACTTTATTGTAGTATTTCTTTTTTTATTTATTTTTTTTTTTTAATATAACAAAGAGTATTTAATTTAGCGTATAATATGTGTGTGTAGTTTAGAAATCTCTAATTAAAATTGCAATCATAATTATATTTACGCTAATGATCGATTTAAATGTAAAATAAAAGAGTGAAAAACTCATTAAACACTGGCTCTCAACATATGCTTAATTATATACAGATGTAATTATTATTGATATTGTTTGTTGTTTTTTGATTTAGTTATTTTTTTTTTTTTTTTGTTATTTTCATTTCAATGATGATTTCATTATTGTATTATTATTAATATTCCTTCAACGAATTATTCTAAATGCATCGAATTGATTGTTAAAAACTAAATAATTGCATTTATCCATTGAATATATATATATTTTATATAAATTTATATATAGATATATGTAATTTTCAAATACTTAAAATAACAATTTTAATTTACATAGATAAGTTCAAAAAGAAACGTTGTATAGCAAAACTAAACTGAATTAAAAATGTTGATTAAATAAAATAAAATTCATATTGTGAATTGAAATGTAAAAATTCAATTTTTCTCTGCATTCACTTTTGCTGGAGAAATATACATATTTGCACAGCTGTAACATTTACAATATTTAATTAAAACATTATACTACATATAATCATCATGAAACGCATCATTGTAATATTCAAAGTACGAGTAGTTAAAAAATGAAAATTAATAAGTAGCGTATAAAGCGCTAGATGAAAGAAACTATTGCAAAAAAAAAAAAAAAAAAAAAAATAATAATAAGTCAAACAACAACAGCTATGCAAGAGCAAATTAATTTTTAAGGATATTGAAGGCTTGCTTGCTGTTGAAATTGCACAATTGTGGATGGATGTGGGTGGTTTCATTGAATGACAACTGAAACATTGAAATATTTAAAGAGAAAAAAAATAAATAAATATCGAAATAAGTACTTAGCAATCTTCAACTATACTTTCAAAGACGCCAATAAGCATTCCCTCGCAAATAAAAGAAATTAAAACAATTGCGAAATTTTCACAAGCAAAAAGAAAAAATTGCATTAAAGGCCACAACAACAAAAACTATGTACAAGTATAAATAAATGAAAAGATAATGAAGAAGACTGCATACATTTTACATATACGTACATACTTACTACAAATAATTAGTAAAAACTAACGTCGCGTAAAATTACTCTCAAGGAGATGAGAGTTGAATAACTATGATAAAAATATATTACCTGAATTTATATCCTAATGCAATAGGAGAAGAAAAAAATCTATGCTAAAACATCAGAACAATGAAATTACAAACATAATTTGATAAGTTTCTTAATTCTTTAGTATTGTAAAATCTGGAATTCAGTTCACAAGGAAAACAAAGGCAAGCTGCAGTGTTTTGAATTTCGACCAGCCTAGACTTCTGCCAATTTTTCAAGTCACAAACTTTAGGGTATGCTCTTGAATACATATTGTAAATGGGATTTCTTAAGAGAGATTCGAAAATCAATTGTCTAAGGTGGCTCGGTCAATGCAAAAGAACAGTGTCCCAACAAAATTTTTATATCGATTTCTTGTGACAAGAATATGTGAGAATGTGACTGGATACACTATACTAATAATCGAAACAATTCTCTTCTAAGGCGTTTTGATTTTAGACATTAATTTTTCTAAGAAGGGATGCCGTTGCCCTGTTGGTTTTCTGATACGTAGGTCATAGATTCAACCCCACGACTGAGACAACTATAATATGAAATAAATTTTTTCTTTCGAACGGTGTTCATCTGTCAGCAAACAATTACAATTTCTTCCGGCGGTTACAATTTCGTCATGAAAAAACTTCTAAATGAGCTCTGTAACATAACTTAGAAAATAGTAAGGCTGCAGGGGTTACGCCATTCGGAACCGGCGGATATAAATAGATCCCTTCCAGTAGTGTCCAAAGTTTGATATGCACAACTATATTGGAAAAGGCAAGTTTTCTTTGAAGCATTCTCTAGGAGTTGTGTCGACAGAAACTCAAATTCAACTTTTCTATGTTGCTACCAGATGTTCGCCTCATGAAATTACTCGAAACTTGACTTCTTCTTACTCGAAAATTAAAAAAAAATATTAATTGGCACTACAGACTCTGATTAACATTGATCGAGCTTGTCTTGCAGCATCATTGTGGGGTATTAAATATCGACGGTATTGTACAAAGAGTCCCGGCGTCTTGGACAACACGTCACTGTTGACAATTACACTTTCGAGGTGGTAAAGGACTTCGTCTATCTTGGAACCAGCATCAACAACTGTAATGACGTTGGATAACTCTTGCTAACAGGTGTTACTTTGGGCTGAGTATGCAATTGAGTAGTCGAGCCCTCTCTCGAAGATCGAAAATCACACTCTACAAGTCCTGGACAATTTCCACCACGGATGAGATGATGCTTGGAGTTTTCGAGAGAAAAGTTCTGTGCAGTATCTGCTGACCTATTTGCGTTGATGGCGAGTACTGATTGAGATACAACGATGAGCTATATGAGCTGTACGCTGATATTGACATAGTCAGGCGAATCAAAATCCAGCGGCTGCGCTGACTAGGTCATATCGAGCGAAAGGTGAAGACGCTCCAGCGAAGAGGGTATTTAATTGGACACGCGCTGGAGGACTCAAAAGAAGGGGAAGACCAAACATCCGTTGGAAGAACCAAGTCTTGGGTAACCTGGTGGCGCTTGGAATATCCAATTGGCGCCAGCAAGCGAAGGACAGAGAACACTGGCGCCGCATTATATATTCGGCCTAAATCGATCATCGGTTGTTATAGCCACATAAGAAGAAGAAGAAGAATTGTACATATAGGACTTATATTATCCGATTTCGGTAGGCAGGTCTCTTATGAAGGGAGTTTCAGCCCGCAAGCACGTTACGGTAATTTCAAAATGAACCGCTTTGCCGGCGAAGATAAAAGCTTAACTCTATTGTAGGTCTGAATGCCGAATAAGTACAATAAGTACACTCCAGTACCAGATCTTCAGATGCTAAAAGTTGGAAAGTAGCACTCAGATACACTCATATCAAAGAGAAAAGACTTCAGCTATCGCAGCAATCTATTCTAGCTTTGCCTAGAAGTATGAGTCTGGAAGTAGTCAGAGGGCTGAGAAGAGATCTATTTATATTTTCCGAACTCAATTTGTTTGTGTTATCGAACAAACTCGATTGAGTTAGCTAAACTGTTCGTGGAACTGCCAGAACTATACACAGTAGGGGAACCTCTTCTCTGTTGCTCCTGGATAATGAATTTTGCCATAAGAGCCACTTTGAAATTTTGAAAAGCTCCACTCTTAGTGTCGTATCTTCAGTCATGCTAAAAAGGGATACTTTCATTAGCCGCTTCTATACAATGGAGTATCGTAATTTATCTAATCACAGACATTATACTACGATACTTTGTTGAAATCAACACAACTTAAACGAATAATCAGAACGCGAAATAGGAGCACTCTCAGAATAGAAGTAGCCAGTTCAGTTGTAGTAATAATAAGGACAAGTTAATAATAAATACCCATTGTGATGTAATATTACCACCCTTCTTCTTGACACGTTGAATAAATACATTTTTTTTTTTTTTCATAGCATAGCATTAGGCGCCAAATATGCATAAGGGCATAGGAGTACTAAAATAAAAACAATAAAACTTGGAAAAACTAAGGTGAAGTACAGGCAGTTTATAAATAAATTTATACACTTATATACATTTGCTAGAATATGTAGGAGTTCAACAGATCAACGGCGGCACATCGACGACAAAGAAATAAAAGAAGGCGAAGAAGAAGAAGAAAATGAAGAGAAAGGAACAGGTCATACTACATACAAGAGTATATTGTCTGTTGCATGCATACATACGAGTAGATATGAAACTTGGCAAATAACTTGGTAAATGCTATTGTCGTAGGTTTTTGTTTGATTTTGCCACTATCTCCATCATCCATTGCTCGCTCGCTCGCTCGCTCTCTCACTCTCATTCACACTTGAGCTCTCTCACTCTATTGTCCATGTTTATTTTCTATTTAAATTGTATGCATTTAAGACCATTTTACAAATGAATTGTTTAAGCAGTGTTATCAACAGCTTTTGTCTTTTACAATATTTTAATGCCTGTAGGTGGATTGAGGATTATACGTAAAAATGAATTTCTCTGTGCAAATCAAATACACCTACCATTTATGTGTGTGTGAGTGTGTCTAACTATGTGTAATTCTATGTATAATTTCTTTTGTGTCTATCCATTGACTCTGTTCTTATTGTGATTTTTTTTTTTTTGGTTTTTATCAATATTTCTTCTTATTATTTTATTTCTCAGTAAACTTCTAATGAACATGACTTTATTTGTTCTTTGAAATATGAAGAAAATTCATATGGAAAGAATGAAACCAACAGAAGAAGAAAATGAAAAGTTTTATTTCATTTTTTTGTTTTTAAGAGAGATATACTTTTTTGTCGCACATAATATACAAACAGTCCAAAATACCAGTATATGACTGAATGGATGGCAATATTATTATTATTATTATTATTATTATTATTATTATTTTATGATAATATAAATACGACTACATTGAAAATTTATGTAAAGTCATTTAGATTTTAGATATGTTTATCATTGTTGTTGTTGCGCTTTCTTGTTTAAAAATTTCATGTGCAAGTTATGCTTTGATTTGGTTATACATTCCTTCATATATATTTCATTTTAATATTTTTCATAGCATACATTTAGGCTTAAGCAGTAAAAGTAAATAGTGTAAATTCACCCCAGGACAACGCCAAACTATACATACATTTATAGTAGGTTAGGTTAGGTTTGGTTAGAGTGGCCGCCCTCTCAAAAGGAGGGCACGCGTAGACCGGTGAAAGGCCCATTGTGGTACCACGCGAATATTCCTACTCTACTACCTCGAACCAATCAGAACTTTTCCCGAAATTTAGAAGATTACCAATATCAACCACTAATAGGGGGCTAAGTCATTCAACTGGTAATATCCCAGGAATTTTTTGCATCTTTTGCACAAAGCAAGACAGATACCCAGCAGATGTGAGACTGTCTCGAGTTCCTTCTCATCTCTGCAGCTTCTGCAGTAGTCATGCAAGAGCCCATTCTCGCTGCGTGAGATCCTATGAGGCAGTGACCGGTAACCACTCCAAAATAGGTCGAGATATCTTTTCTTTTAAGGTCAGTGAGTTTACGTGCGTATTTCTTACTGAGTGTGGGCCACAGCACTGTCGCCGTCCTACAGATGGGTGAATCGTCCATCTTTTTTGGAAGGCGTACAATTTGTGTTTACTTGTGGCAATGGGGATCCCCGAGTGGAGAATTTCTTCAGTTAAATCTTCGTTTTTACCCTGTCTAGGGAGCTCGTCCGCACTGCAGTTTCCCCGTATGCCCCTGTTATATATTATGCGCAAATAAAAAAAGTTTGTGGTAAGGCGGCCGCGGCGACAGTGCCTCTGTTAAGGATCATGGCCTGGTGGCTCCAGTGAAAGCAGGAGAGTACTCCCAGCTAAAGTTAGCTAGTCCGTACTAATGTATGCGGCACCAATATGGTGGGAAGCCCTATGCCAAGATGGCGAAAGACGTCTGCAGGCTGAGTGCTATGAGGGTCATATGCGCCTTCAGAACTGTGTCGCACGAGGCTGTAGGTGTTATATCTGGCACCATGCCACCTGATATAATGGCATCGGAGCTGCACAGAGTCTATAGTAGGACCAAGAGTCTGTACAGACATCTAACGGATGCTGAACGAAAAGAAGAGAGGCGGGCAAGCCCGGATGAATGGCAGCAACTTTGGGACACCGCAAGTAAAGGAAGGTGGACGCACAGTTTCATCAAGAACGTCCAAACCTCGATTGAGAGAAGTCACGGTAAGACTGACTACTACCTGACGCAGTTTTTGACCGATTACAGTACAGGGAGTACCTCCTCAGGTTCGGCCATGACAATGCCACAGAATGCTCATTCTGCGGTAGTGTCGGCGAAAACGCGCGGCACATCTTTTCCTCTGACGAAGATTTGATGTGGAGAGAGCAGCCATCGAGGAACCCTTTGGAGAAAGGATGACACCCGACAACATCGTGGGCTACAATCGAGGTTGGTGTGGTCACAGATGAAGGCGTGCTCAGCGGCAGCCCTTTAAGAGCTCAGAATGAAGGAGCGCCAGCGAAGAAATGCAACCACAGAGACGGCGAGTACTGTTCAATATGAATAGCCTTAATGGCTAAGCTAGGCCCTCCGACGTAATGCTTAACGGCAGTCGCGCATGGCTGATAACGAGGGCGTACTGTTTCGCGAGTCCAGCATAGTAAGATAGTACTTAATGGGTGTGGTCCCGAATGAGATGTACCTTTAGTGGGCAGTATGAATCGTACATGCCGTCGGAGATGACGGTATCTTGTGAAGATTCCCCCTCCGAAAAAAAAAAATCTTCATACTGCGCTCTTTTCACATATTCATTGCAAAAAAAACTTTATGAATATATGAAAAATTTAGAATTAAGACAGTGCAATTACTCGTTTAATCAAAATTCTGATTAATCCATTATATGATTAATCAAAATTTTGATTAATCTGCATAAAATTCTTCGAATGAATATAATTTGAATTTTGATTAATCGGAATTTTGATTAATCGAATAATTGATTAATCAGAATTTTGATTAAACGATTAATTGCATATAATTTTAATTAATCAGATTGCTTCACTATTAAACAAATTAAAACTAATTATGCGAAATAAACATGTAAGCATTTAGTTATCACAATTTACTAACTATACGATTTTCATATTTCAAACTATTTCTAAACACTGTCCATCTACGCAGACACAGACTAACCAACATATTGCTCCACCTCCACTGCATAAATTAAAAATTTACAATCGTTTAAATTAGATCGCATGTTGCACAACAATTAGGGGTAGTAATTTCAAAATGTTTGTTACTTCATTACCGTTTTAATTATGTTCCATTAAAACTTTACGTTACACTATACTACACTAAATTACACTACATATACTAAGCACAAACTTTTTGTGTGTGTTTATGTGTGTGTTTACTCACATGAAATTTTTATGAAATCAACAACAACAACAACAACAACAAATATTTATTTACATTTTCATTTCAATACAAAAACCCTTATACACGCACATCCTTCAGACTTCTATACGTCACGTCATCACTCACTCACTCATAAACCAGTATAATATGCACAGAGTAGATGGTAGATGTTAAGAAACAACTTAAAATAATCAGCCTAAAGGTACTTACTTCAACAAATACAACTACAGCAGTACAGCAGTAACCGCAGAGCAATTGTAAGACTTATAATCGTCATGGATAATCATAGACATTATACCAATGCCTAAACTTATGCTAATGTTTCTGTATTTTTTTCTTTTTTCGCTTTCTTCCATTCTTTCTTTACCATTTAACTACTACTCATTGCTCTGTGAATGCCTCAAAACTAAGTGAGTACAGACATAAGTAAGCACTACATAATAGAAGTTGTTCTAATAATCATAAAAAAAAAAAATAATAATTTCAACGATTCAACGCGATACGTCTCGTCTTCTTATGAGATAACGCATCTGATGTTTGTGAGTAGGCAAGGTGGACTCTTCTTAACATGCCACGCCATGCTATGTGGATGGTGGCTCATTTTTGCTTCAATCATTTTCAATTCGGCTGAGTTTAATTGTAATTAAACGATTATTAAAATTCTTTTTGTGTGCAAAAATTTCTAAAAAAAAAATAAAAAAAAATACATAAAACAATGTTTCTATTTTTAGATAGTTTTGTTGCTTTTTTATTGTGTACAAAAAAAAATGCCAGTGTAGGTTCAAACACTGTACGACACTCGATTAGGATAATTATATTCAGTAGTACAATATATGCCAAAAAGTATGCTGCAATTTTAATTTATGATAAATAGCTTGATGCCTTAACCCTGTAATCTTTTTTTGTTGGTAGTAGTGGTCCTCGATATCAAAAACATTTCAAAAAAGCTCTATTTCTGTTCAATAACAGTAAAACGGCAGTATGAAGACTTAAAAAGCAGAATTATAGCGATTTTTCGTTTCTCATGATTTACAGAGTGATTTTTTTAGAGCCTTGATTAAAAAAAAGAAGTCGATAGAACGATCTATATAATTCAATGTTGAAAGATGATTTCATGTAAATGTCCGGTCTAATTTCGGCATACTCTCTCTCCAACATATCGGCTGGTATCACATGAATAAATTCTTCAATATTGGCTTCCAGTGCTTCAACCGTTGCGGGCTTGTCGCTATAGACATGAGCCTTAACATAGCCCCACAAAAAATAGTCTAAAGGCGTTAAATCGCACGATCTAGGTGGCGAATTGACCGGCTCCAAACGTGAAATAAACTGTTCACCAAACTCGCCGCTCAATTGGGTTATTGTTTCGCGTGTTGTATGGCAAATGGCACTGTCTTGTTGAAACCATGGGTCAGCCAAGTCCAGCTCTCCCATTTTGGGCAAAAAAAGGTTTGTAATCATCGCACGGTAGAGCCCGCAGAGTATGGTCCCATAATCCACACCAAACAATGCATTTTTCGGAATGCATTGGCAGTTCTTGCAATGCTTCTGGCTGCTCTTCACACCAAATACGGCAATTTTGATTGTTCACGTATCCATTCAACCAGAAATGAGCTCCCTCGCTGAACACAATTTTCCGATAAAAAAAAAGTGGACGATGCACTTTCTTAATCGAGCATGAATTTTGATAATGAAATTCAATCATCTGCAAGCGTTGTTCGTTTGTAAGTCTATTCATGGTTATATTATAGACCAAAGTAAACATGTTTGACAGTCAGATGTTCAACGAAAACAGCTGAGCTGCCAAAAACAGTGTTGCCAAAAAGTCACCCTGTAAAACGCGGTTCGTGGATTTTTATTTTTATGAAATTTTCTCGATTTTGATGAGCCAAAGGCTTTCTGGCACGAACACGATGACTTTTTTTTAGAAATTTCTGGGGTTTTCTTGCATTATTTTCTCTAACATAATACTGCCATACTTATAAAATCAATTACTCAAAAGTTTCACTATATTTTCACCAAAAATATAATAAAAAAAACGTTAGCATTAATCATGAATTTTGAAAATAATTCAAAAATTATACAGAATTGAATTTCAAGAAAATTGTTGCACTCTTTTAGGCTGTAATAAGAAAAGCTTTCTCAGTAAAGTTTTTGAAGAAGCCATCTTGGAGGCTTTACAATAATTTGTATGGAAATTTTCAGAGTTGCAATGAACAAGTTTCCACATTAATTTGTTCGACAGTACCTGCATATTTTTTAGAGATAACATTCAAATGATAGCAATCAAGTTATGCATGGTTTATATCGGTAAGTTTGTGAAACTCTTTTATACTTTTTAATTGTCTATTCGGATTTGTATGTATTTTTTTTTTTTTCTTTTGCAATGTTATTTTTTCAAAATTTTCTATATTTTATTATAATCGCTATACATACAAATATACGCTCCCTTAAGACTACTATGGATCTCTAAAGCAGTTACAACATCATATCAACTACGTCATATTATTGTTTTATACAAGTTAAAGCCCTTGGGCGAATATGTCGAAAGTTTTATGAACATAGCAACTAACCATGATGGAGAAAAGGAATAATTCTATATACACATAATAGATATATGGATCTGCAACTTTTGCTACCATTGTTTTGAAAAGATGAAAGTAGACGAAAGAAGAGATATGAAAGAGTATACATATAATAATATAAAGTAAAAAGAAGTGTATTTGTTTAAGTATATATATATGTATATGTAGTTTGTGATAATTGTGTGTATGTTGGTGAATTTTGATGGGAAACAATACAGGCGTTAAGATTGAAATTACACAATTGAATTGCAAGCAGGTGAATTAGTGTAATTCTTAATTAATATCTAATTAGATACTTGATTAAATAGTTATAATCCCAAAAATTTCTGGAGCATTGCCAGTTATACATAAACAGCACGTATATTTAGAGGATACAACGATTGCATTAAGCTTGTTTTCAGGTATTTTTTTCGTTCATTTTGTATGGGAGCCCCTTTAAGGAGTGCACATAGAAAGTTAATATCTTCAGAAAAAATGTTAGAGAGCAAAAATAAATGGTGCTTGGTGATATATTTTTGAACCCTGTAGCTGCACCCAGTGGTTGGTGTAATTAATTTATTAGGAAATTTTATAGGAAACATCAATTTTTCATTTAGCTCAGTGTTATATTTGAGCTATCTAAAGGTGATCCCCCGGCAGCCGTGGAGGAATTTAGCGATTTTCTTTTTTTTTTTGTGCTCATTTTCTAGGGGAGCCCCTATTAAGGGTGAAGTTAGAGGTTAGATATGTTCCGGGAAAATGTTGAGCAGAACAAATAGATGAGGATTGGTCATATATCCTAATCTTTTAAGCATATCTTGGCAGCGAATTTAATAAAACACTCAATTTTGATTGGGTGCCCCCTTCAAGGTTGATGGCAGAGAGTAAGTGTGTCGCAAAAAAATGAGGGAGGAAAAATTAGTGAAAGTCGGCGATACATTTTATCCACATAGAAACGATCGCTCGGCAGCTATGGCAGTACTGATTCATTTTTGGGTCGTTTTGAGTTCATTTTATAGGAGAGCCACTACAAAGAGTCAGAGTTAGGGACTGGATGTGTTGGGTGTAAATGTTGTGAAGAAACACAACATTAATCTGTTAAGGGCATCTTGGTAGCGGATTTAACAAAACCCTCAATTTTGTTTAGGAGCCCCCTTCAAGGTTGATGGCAGAGAGAAAGTGTATCGAGAAAAAATGAGGGAGGACAAATTAGTGAAAGTAGACCATACATTTTACCCATATAGAAACGATCGCTCGGCAGCTATGGCAGTACTGATTCATTTTTGGGTCGTTTTGAGTTCATTTTATAGGAGAGCCACTACAAAGAGTCAGAGTTAGGGACTGGATGTGTTGGGTGTAAATGTTGTGAAGAAAAAATGAGCGACTATTGGTCATATACCTTAATCGGTTAAGGGCATCTTGGTAGCGGATTTAACAAAACCCTCAATTTTGTTTGGGAGCCCCCTTCAAGGTTGATGGCAGAGAGTAAGTGTGTCGCAAAAAAAATGAGGGAGGACAAATTAGTGAAAGTCGGCGATACATTTTATCCATATAGAAACGATCGCTCGGCAGCTATGGCAGTACTGATTCATTTTTGGGTCGTTTTGAGTTCATTTTATAGGAGAGCCACTACAAAGAGTCAGAGTTAGGGACTGGATGTGTTGGGTGTAAATGTTGTGAAGAAAAAATGAACGACTATTGGTCATATACCTTAATCGGTTAAGGGCATCTTGGTAGCGGATTTAACAAAACCCTCAATTTTGTTTGGTAGCCCCCTTCAAGGTTGATGGCAGAGAGTAAGTGTGTCGCAAAAAAAATGAGGGAGGACAAATTAGTGAAAGTAGGCCATACATTTTACCCATATAGAAACGATCGCTCGGCAGCCATGGCAGTACTGATTCATTTTTGGGTCGTTTTGAGTTCATTTTATAGGAGATCCACTACAAAGAGTCAGAGTTAGGGACTGGATGTGTTGGGTGTAAAAGTTGTGAAGAAAAAATGAACGACTATTGGTCATATACCTTAATCTTTTAAGGGCATATTGGTAGCGCATTTAACAAAACCCTCAATTTTGTTTGGGAGCCCCCTTCAAGGTTGATGGCAGAGAGTAAGTGTGTCGCAAAAAAATGAGGGAGGACAAATTAGTGAAAGTCGGCGATACATTTTATCCATATAGAAACGATCACTCGGCAGCTATGGCAGTACTGACCGATGTTTGGGTAGTTTTGAGTTCTTTTTTTTTTTGTAAGGGGCTCTCCATAAGGTTGGATGGCAGAGGGTAAATATGTTCAACAGAAAAATGTAGATAGCAAAATGAGTGCCAGTTCGTCTTAGACTTTGACCACTTTAGGAGTACCCTGCGAGGAAGTTTAGGAACAAATTTTATTTTTACGTGGTAACCGCCCTCAGGGTTCATGGCAGGAAGTAAGTATGTACCGAAAAATTGTTTAGGAGTACAAAATATTTGTGTTAGATCATATGTTTTACCTGCCTAGCAACGATTCCTTTGCAGCTATAGAAGTATTTTTCAGTATATAGATGTTTTTAAAGTCTTTTTTTAGGATACTCACTCCAAGGAGTTGTGATAGAACTTAAATATGTTCAGATCAAATGCTTGGTTACAAAACTAGTGAATATTGGTAGTGGACTTAATAAAATTTTTAATTTTGCTAGAGTCTCCTTATGGATTTTAGACAGAGACTAAGTATGTTTCAGAAAAATGCTAGGAAAACAAATTAATGGGGGTCGGTCATATATGTTACAGCTCTTGGAGCGACCTAGGACCGGCTGTGGTGTTATTTGTTGATTTTCCTGCAATTCTTTTGAACCATGAACTCAAGTCGGCACTGTTTTAATCTTCCACCCCATCCAAACAAATTTTGTTTTCTGGAATTTTTAAAGACCATTAAATAAACATTTTTGCAAATTGGCGAATATCGCACACATTGTCAATCCCTCTCAGCTGCCTTCATTTACTCATTCACAAGGCTGTGTCAAACATTTAGGCGATGACCTCTAATCATACTACAATCGCCATGGAACCATTTAAATCACTGCATGTAACCATATTCATATACAATTATATATAAAATGCATAGCATACTTTAAGGCGTCAAATAGTTTTGACTTGATGTTCTTTATTTATATGCAAGTATTCACAAAAATATACTCATGCTCATATAAACGCGCTTCTCAAATGCATTAATCATGATGCGAATGTAAAAGCAGTACAACAACAACAACAACAACAATGCATTTGTGCTACTTTCATCATTTATACGAGTAGTAAGTAGCACAAATGTGTTTCAAAGCAAGACTGACGCTTATTATCACATCACAATTTGACCGCAGGGATGAATATAGCTGTTGGACGCAATGCAGCCAAAATACAGTAGCAACAACAACAATAAACGAAAGCGTCATTAAGTCAATTTGTGAGCATGGCGATCGGGACGGGGGAGCCATCGGGGAAAAAAGTATCATTCAACAACAACAACAACAACAATACATAATAACAGTGTTGATGACAATAGCAGACAACAGCGACACCAGACACCAAATACAACATGCGTACATAGTAGTGGCAGTAATAGCAAAGTCAGTTAATATAGTCAACACTGGCTGGATAAAGTGCTGGAAGTTGAAAATATTTTTTGCCTACATGGACTTTATACTCCAATAAAGGACATTTCATTATATCAATAATAAAAAAAACAAACTGCTTACATATACATGGTACATAGATGGTTGAAGAAATAACGCTGGCAGGCAACTACTGACACTACAGCTACAATTCATGATGGCGCCAACAACACATATTCACACAGCCACACACACACACACACACAAACACATAAAAGCTTGCCTATATATGTACGTACGTTCAGTAACTACTACTTCTTCACAGAGTAGAGACAAGAAGGCAGGCTGGGCAGGAAATGACTATGTTCACACAGGAAGATTGCACTTTTGTGGCTGTCTATTGAGTTGATTTCTGGTTGTGCCACATACAAAATGTGGCACTCAAGTGGTTTGTTATTAGGTTGCACCACAAATACTCACACATAGGACTTCACTACTGAATTGCCACGGAATTGCCTCTCTTTGTGTCTATGTGTCTTTAGATGTATTGTGTGACAATGCTGTCAAATGCATCATGCTGTAAAGCATTATTAATACGCTTTTATGCGATTGTGAATGTATAAGATTATTGGTTACACTCCGACTTAGTATATATTGGTTTTGCTTAGTGTAGCGATGATGGTGTTGCTTAGAGGCTGTCAATACAATGAATAGTAGAATATACATAGGCACATACGCCAGTAATTTGCTTTAATGCTATATTATATGTTATATGCGCTTAATAAAAGATTAATTACATTTTAGATGCGAAATAATTTTTTTTTAATAATAAATAAAATTTAGCTAATAATCGGCCGTCCTCTTCAGCGAGATCCTTGCGGATTCCAGTCTAGGGACATTCTGCTGATGTCAGTCGCAGTGCATTTCCACTTTCGTTCGCATATTTCAACCTCAACCGGCCTTTGTCCCCACATCGAGTAAGGAGCTCGTCATTTGAAATCCAGTTATCTGGCCACCATATACACAGTATAGCTCTTAAACAGCGTTTTATAAAACTTTGGAGCTTTTTTGTAGTTGAGACCGCTACGGACCCCATTTTGCAGCCGTACAGCAGTACAGACTTCACATTCGAATTGAAAATTCTTAGTTTTGTCCCAGCGGTTAGCTGCTTAGGGTACTCAATGTCGGCATTAGCGCTGCCGTCAGGAGTGATTTGGCTACCTAAGTAGAGAAATTTGTTTACACTTTCGATGGGTTGTCCGTACACTGTGAATGCACCAGGTCGAATGCCGTAACTTGGTGGGGTAGTGAAATATGGTGTCGTAGGTCAGTGGTTAGTATGTTGGCCTTCTAATCTGTAGATCGTGGGTTCAATCCCCGGCCGAAGCATAACAAATTTAATATGGAAAATATTTTTCTTTCGAACGGTACCCACTTGTCGGCAAGCAATTGGGGGCAATAATAATTTTCCATGAAAAATCTTCTAAAAGAGCTCAGAAAAAGTGATGTCACAAGGTTTCTGCCATTCGGAACCGGCTAATATACGTAGTATACGTGTCCAAAAATTTACCTGATTTGATAATACCTAAGCTGATCTGATACTAACAGACCTGGACTGATCTGATCTGAAAATACCTAAACTGATCCTATAATACCTAAGCTGACCTGATAATACCAAACCTATAAAATACCCTAGACACACACCGACAATACAATAAAACATCAAAGACACAACCCTCCATAACACAATTAATAGCCAAGACCCATACCGATGACGGCATTGTGTCTCTGCACGTCTGTACTAGAAATCCTCAATCCTAAGTACGGTCAGACACTAGGAGCACTTAGAAGTCCACAATAATACTGCAAAATATGTTAATTTATAGTTCCAAATAAGCCACAATGAAATCGCAAGACTCAGTAAGGTGCGATTCTTTTGGATTCCTAGGCATCAAGAGGCGAAAGGGAAAGACACAGATGATGTATTGGCAAATGCATGCTCTGCAATGGTTGCTGATACAGTCATACATATCAAGTAATATTACTGTAATGGACTCTATAAACTATTGAGGGAAATTTTATCAAAATTTTATGTACCCACCTATTTTATTTTAGGGAGGAGCTCATACCGCCTGTAGGTTAAGATACCTTGAGGAAGAAAATCGCCTAAGAGACCTTAAGAAGATTACGTTTCCTGGAGACGAATGGAATCCTCCTCAAAATGTGCACTTAGATTTTATGCTAAATGTTAACAAATTTTAATTGTATTAATATTGAAATAATGCATAAAATTATTCGTACAAATCACGGTCCGATCTAATTCAGGCACATTTTTGTTCAGAAAGATTTAAAATTGATCCTTTCCAAGAGTGCCCACCTATGGGAACGTAAATAAGAGTTCTTCCAAACGAAACAATTTGCCATGAAAAAGCTTGTGAAAGAGCTTTGTGACAAAGCTCAGATAAAGTCATATCACAAGAGTTCTGCTCATCAGAACAAATATAGTTGAAGAGAAATGTTGTCTGAAGTCATATTGCTTTTTATTTTTTACTAATCAGTTCCAAGAATTACCTAACAAAAATTCGAAATTTGCTAGTGCTACAACTAGTAAGAAAACAAGCTTAAATTAGGCTTGTTTAAATTCTCTTAAATTAAATTCGATATTTTCAAAATAAAATGGTAAATTTTTGGAGCATTCATTTACTGTTACATATGACAAAAAATTATTTATAATTTCCATATACAAATTATGGTCTATTTAATTTATATTGCTATTGCATAAATTTTATTGCAAAAAAAATATTTCAAAAATTCAATGATTTGCATGCATCCAAACGATTTGAATGCATTTAATCTATGTATAATCTACCTCTAAATATATTGTGTTTGTGCATTCTATTGTGTTCTTTTGTTAAATTGTGTCCAACATGTGTGGTCTCGGCCATGTCCATGTCGTAGATATGTATTTTTATACGTTTTATGCAATTTCTTCTTCTTCTTCCTGACCGATTTTGTTGGTTTTAATTGACTCATACATATACATACTCATACGCACAAGCGTATACGAATACAAACCACGTTGTTATCCTTGCTGTCATTTGTTATGTTATTGGTTTAGACATTTTCCAAATTGGTTATTAAGCAGTGCGTGAAATTCTTAACTCTATGCGTTTTCTTAAGAGTTTAATTATATACAGTGCTAGAAATTTCTATAAACTCGAATATCATATTTATATGAATTTTATATTTTATTTATAAATTTATAATATTTATCATCATACAATAACTTTTTGTACTACACTAAGCAATGTGATCGCCCCTTTTCCCGAAAACCACATTTTTATTTTCATACAAATTTTTTCATAGTTGTTGGTTCAAGGAATCTTTAATATTAAAATGATTTGAGTAAATAAAAAAAATTGTCTTTCCATATTACCTTCATTTGAATATAAAAGCTAAACTGGGATCTACCATGCCGAAGCTTTTATAGCCTAGACAGGTGGCAGCGCTAATCCGGATTAACGGCGCACTTAATCCGAACAAAATACTAATCTGACAGACGGCAGCTTGCGGATTAAATAAACAGCTGATTGCTGTCTTATTAGGTTTGCTCACTTACATTACTATCACTATCAATTTCTGTCATCTGTCATTCTCGATATGAGAAAATATACAAGTAGAACGCTAACTGAAAACTATCAGAAACTTGTAAATTGACATTCACAGTTCGTAATTGACAGCTGAATTTACTGTCGAAAATTGTTAACAATTGTTGGAAGTTTTTTTTTTGTTAGCGAAAATTCACAATTGAAAACAGCTGATAATTTTCAGCAGTGTTGCCATCGAAAATTACTCTAATCATAATTAATTTTGAGAATTAATTCGTTAATCCGGATTAGATAGTAACATCTAGGCTAATGCACTTTCATTTAAAATTAAAATATTTTGAGTGGCGGAGACTTTAAATGAGACTTTTCGAATTGATGGAATGCTCTGCGTTTTGGTCGACCCAATGAGATCTATTCGCCAGAAATTGTTTTTAAAATCTACAAAATTGTATTGGAGATCCATCGCTTGAATGTTTACGTGACGTCAACAATTATAAATTTGTCATATTCCTTCTTATGTCGGAACCTTTGCAACTAATGGCAATTTCGTTGTCATTGCTTGCCGTCACTGGATAGTATTTTTTTTTTTTTTGGTTTCATATTCAAATAATCAAGACTACATTAAGTTTGTGCGTCCATTATTAACATCCATAAGAAGAGATAACGAATATAAAAGATTCGATCTGAGTCGATTTAGC
The DNA here is from genome assembly GCA_963854835.1 of Megamerina dolium. Classification (NCBI taxonomy): domain Eukaryota; kingdom Metazoa; phylum Arthropoda; class Insecta; order Diptera; family Megamerinidae; genus Megamerina; species Megamerina dolium. The sequence goes on from OY978528.1 coordinate 11,857,486, forward strand.
CATGTCTGCCTGATTGGATGTCCGTTCGTCCACGCACACAATAATTGCCATGTTTATAAGGCTATCGAGCTAAAAATTAATATATAGAATTATTTTCAACTACAAATAGATGAGCTCGTAAATGGGCGCAATCACATGAAAACCACGCCTACCTCCCATACAAAACTGTGCTGCTGAATGTATGTTTTCATGCTTTGTACGAGAAAATATGCAGCTTTCGAATCAAATCTTGATGAATAAAGTTGTTTTTCACTCCAAATTCATATATTTCAAAATGGACGTAATCGAATGAAAACCACGCCTACGTGTCATACAAAAGTATTTAGTTTAATGTATACTTTCATACTTAGAGCATGAAAAAATAAAGTTATCAAGATGAAACTTAGTATATATGATTATATGCACAACTTCTTAGACATATTCGAAAATGGATTGAATCGGATAAAAATCACTCCTACCTCCCATATAAACTGGTGCTTTCGAATGTATTTTTTTACACTTTGCACACGAAAATGTTAAGTTATGAAAGTGAAAATTGGTACAATTGATTTTATTTACTAACTAATAAAAATGTTAAGAATAGAACATAATCGGATTAAAACTACGCCCACCTCTCATATAAACTATTGTTTCGGTATGTATCTTTTCACATTTTACACATCTAGTTTTAAAGTTATCATGCTGAAATTTATTATATATGATTATATTTACTAATTATTACATATGTTTAAGAATGGATGCAATCAAATTAAAACTATGCCCACCTCTCATACAAAATCTTGTCTCCGTACGTACCTTTTCACATTTTGACACATGAAATTTTAAAGTTATCATGCTGAAATTCATTATATATGTTCATATTTACTTATTATTAGACATAATTTAGGAATGAATGCAATCGAATAAAAATCACACCCATCTCCCATACAAAAGTCTCTTTCCGTATGTAACTTTTCACGATTTGCGCAAGAAAACACCTAAGCTATGAAGCAGAAATTTCGTATATATGAATAATTTTACTAATAAATTAATGACTGCGAGATTGAGCGGATTTGAACGAAAATCACGCCGACTTCCTATACAATAGTATGTTTCCCCGAGCATAGTTTCACACTCTGCGCCTAAAAATATGTAGAAAACAATGGAATTAAAACTTACAATTACATGCGATATTATTTGCTAATAAATGAACTACTTTGAGACTGGTTCTAACTATCTGTCATACTGTTGAGTATTAGCGATATTACCGACTTTAACCTATCCAATCATATTCAGCTCATTTGAAATTCTTGCACTGTACATATTTATCGTACATACGATATGTATGTACGTACTATAATAATAACAATGTATGGCTAAGCATTTTCACAGTTTCACACATGCTAGTATATCACATGAATATGGATGATCAAATGGATGGATTCGAATGGATGATACTAAAGTATTGGTCGTTTTTCTTTAGTCCTTTACATAATTCTTCTCTTACTATATATAGATTGCATCATGCAACAATTTGCTGCAAATTTTCAACTCATCGATAGATGTATGTGTGTACGAGTAAGGACATGTAGATTTGTATTTTCATTTTCATTAGACCGAACCATTATCTGCGTGCCTACCTACAAAGTGCCTACTACTATACATACTCGTATACTGGAACATATAGTAGTACAATATATAGTCTGTATGTTGATATGTAAATTTAAAGTACATAGTTGTATACTCATAAAATAACAACAATGCTTACGAATATACCATGTTCATTGTTATCTTTGTGGCTTACTACTCACCCAAGCCTATCTCTATACCTTTCATACATAGTTGATTGCTCTAGTCGTCTTCATCTTCTTGTTGTACACTTACACTATATTATTTATGTGTGTGTGTCTGTGTAGGTAAATGTATGTATATTTGTGTGTAATACATTTCATCAGCTGATGGCAACACTTTGCGTTGACAGCTTGTCATTCAATTAATCCACCTTCTCCTACTTACCTTGTACTGTTATGTTATACAAGTATATGCCTTATATTGTATTGTATGCATGTATAGGTAGTATGTATATGTATGGATGTGTTACTCGTATTGTCAGTTGAGATGTGGTCTATTCTTTAGGTTTCCTATTTTCTATTCTGTTCAACTCTGTACTGGAAAGCATTTAGTCAAGTGGTTATGTTAGGATTACAATATGACATCATTTCATTGTTGTTGTTGTTGTTATCGTGTTAGTTGTTGCTGTTCCACTCATTGAAGATTTGTATAGGGTGTTTTTTTGAAAATATTCTAGATTTACAATCGAGATTAGAATGTAAAAAATTTTTTTGTGGCACCTAAAGCCCCGAATTTCTCCTTGGCCGAGCTTCTCTTCCATTACTGTTGTGCGTGTTAAATTTCAGACAGTATTAGAAGGGACCTACCGTGGCAAATTGTTAGGTCAGGTTAGGTCATGGGGCTGTCCTCTCTCTGAGAGGATACACTTAGACCAGAAAGGCCCATTGTGATACCACCGCGCTTCTCTTCCAATACTGTTGTGCATCTTAAATTTCAGACAGTCTTAGAAGGGACCTACTTATTTTAGCCGGTTCCGAATGGCAGCACTCTTGCGACATCACTATTTCTGAGCTTTCTCACAGAGATCTTTTTAGAAACTTTTCCATGGCAAATTGTTAATGCCGGAAGAATTGCCAATCGCTTGCCGACAGATGGGTACCGTTCGAAAGAAATATCTGTTCGATAGTAAATTTGTTATGCTCCAGCCGTCGATTGAACCCACGAGCTACAGATCAGAAGGCCAACACACTAACCACTGACCTATGGCACCCTACGATTCCGGTATATATTGCAATGTTTTTACGCTAAAGAATAACTTTTTAAATGTCATTCCAATCAGAAAATTATATTATCTGCTTTATTCAAGGACCTACAAAAGTCAAACCATACTTCTGCTTCAGCTATGAGGTCGGATTGTGCATTGAAAAGCCATGGTTGCAGACTGTTCTACAATTAAGCGTCATAAAAGTTGTGAATGTATTGTTTTTTATTGGCTCCACGACTCCCATGAGTCCTCTCACATTCTACAAGCAAATGTCAAGAATGTAGAAAATGCCTTTTTTTTTAACCATGAGTCCCTTTTCCCCAACCCCCAAGAATTTCGGCAAGACTATGCTACGTATAATATATCGCGTAATGCTATTAGGGCTACTAATGAATATCAATACTAGTCTTGGGATATTGTATTATTGCCGAGATAGTGGAATAACCGATCAGTCATGGCTTCCGTATACAGGAAATCATATTAAAAATACTAACTAACTTACTTATGTAATACAGTGGTCATCACTTATTAAACCTATTTCTTTTTTTCAGTAGTGTGTTTCCCCAGTCAACTCTCTTTTGCTACCAGTGATGCCAGTTGGAAATTTCCATTCATCCATCCATATTCCTAGGGTTCCAGGCTAGAACATAAGGCCACAGCATATTTCTTCCATTCGGGTCTATTTTGTGTCAGTCTCTTCACTTTATTCCAGCTAAGGCGCATAGCACGGGTTTCCAATTCTAATAGTCGTCACCAGGTGTTCGCTGGTCTTCGTCGTCTACGACTTCTTTGGGGGTTCCAGTCAATTGCAGTCCTTGTTAGGTCACCGCTCTCCCTACGCAGAACGTGATCGATCCAGCTCCGTTTTCTTTTTCGGATCTCCAACTGAACTGAGTTTTGCTGGGTTCTGGCCCATAAGACAGCGTTTGATATAGTATTTGGCCAGTATATTTTTAGAATTTTTAATAGGCAACGGTTTACAAAGACTTGTAGTGAGTTTTCACCTTTCGCATCCATATAATAAAGATGGTTTGACAATTTAATTGATTTGAATTTAATTTTAATTTTTTATTCAGCTTTTGAATCTTCGCTAGAATCGCCAGATAACAGAACGATTGTACCTCCTCCTGAATGTTTTGTGTGTTTATACGCATAGTTTTGGTTTTCGGGATATTAAACGCCAGTCCGGCTTTCGCGGCTGCTTTTTGTACTGCTTGGATTTTCGCTCCCATGTCCCAGGTAGGTATGTGACAGCAGGCAAATGTCGTCTGCGTAGTCGAGACCCATCAGGTGTCTTTGCAGTCCCCAAGTAATACCGCTTCCACCACGTTGTTGAACAGCAGACGTGAAAGAACACAGCCTTGTCGCACACCTGCTAACACATATGAATTCTGTCACCCAGAAGTTCTTCATGCCCCTTTGCATTCAAGAGCGCTACAAATAGTTGGAAATTTACAACGTTGATAAGTTTTTCAGCATTTTATCCATCCACCGGAGGTTGAATCTTTCTCTGAATATTAAAATATTAAAGACACAGATTATTTGGCATTTTTTTGTTGTACCCAATTTATCTCTTATCAAAACTAAGATACTTCAAACATAATAATCACCCTTTAAATACAAAATAAATACAATAAAAAATTGCAGTAGAATTTCTTTTGAACTAAAATGTTCATTTTTAAGTAGTTTTAGTATCTTGACAAAAATATTGAAAAATAATTGATTTTGAAATATCTCATTCTTTCAATCAAATTGATGTGTTAATTGTAAATTTGATTACACGTACTTTTTAGTATCACGTAAAAGAATAGATTCAAATGAAATCCATTATTTCTTAAATAGAAGGTTTTAACAATCTGTAGCTGGTATCATACAAGGTGCGACAAATATGTATTAAGACTCGAACCATATCTCAGCAACCAAGCGAGCCATCTATGTGTGAGCACATGCGTTTTGAAGCTTCAACCTTCCTCTACTAGGTTGAAGTTGAAATTATGCTTTTTTGATGACATTAAGACCATACTTCCTCGGCTTCGACGAGGACACTGGAGGCAATTCCGAAAAATGAGCTGGAACACGCGTTTGAATCACTATTAAATCGATGTAATAAGTGTATTGAATCAGGAGGAGAATATTTCGAATAAATATACCGAAAAATTAGCAGATATTGTGTTTTAATTGTGTTTTCTAGAGGCAGTCTTAATACATAATTGTCACACCGTGTATACGTGCGATCGGGTTACGCAAAATGGCATTAAAAAGAGAAGAGTTCATGCTAAAAAAACATTCTCGGACAATTTTGTGATTTCTTGCCACAATTTTGTTTGACAAAAAGAAAATAGGCCTCGAATGGTCAATTACTACACCCATAATGACAGATAACCATCCACTTTCCACGTCTCCCACACTATCCACACCCGCTTTCAAGTATATAAATTATTTGCCTTCCAGTATTACCCATTAAATAATAGCAAAAACTTAAACTTTCAGTGTGGTTTTTTCTCAAATTTCATTTAAAAATGTCCATTTGTGGCGACTGGCTCCTTATCATTGAGAAAACAGGCCATAAAAAGCATAGAAAAAACAAAAAAAAAAAACAATCAAATGATATACTATGTATATATAATACTTCATACAAAAAGGATTTATAGATATGATGTTGAATTTGAGATTTATAGATTTTCATAATTCTTTTTTTGTTTTTGCTTTTTTTAGGAAATTAAAAAAAAAAATTAAGTTTTCAAACTACCATTAGTAATACTTAAATGACCATTAACCATGAACTACATACATATATACAATATATGGGATTTATTTACATAGTTAAATGGCAAAATGGCAAAGTAAAAAAAGGTGGTAAAAGCGTTTCATTCGTCTGTTGGTTAGTTAGTAGTCATTTGTGATATGATTTGCATAATTGTGTCCCTTTTTTTTTTGGATGTGCCTCCAAAAAACAAATTAAATAAAAATTCTCTCATTTGTGTCTTAAGGTTAAGCACTACAATTGCTTTACAATTTGCAAGCTTAATTTTCAAAATGAATTCTTGAAATGAAATTTTTTTTTTAAGCAATGCAAATAGTCAGTTTTCTTCTTTTTTTTCTATTTTTTGCATTTAATTAAAATTATTTTATGGCAAAACAAATTTTTTCAATTGCATATTATTTTCGATTCCTTGTATGTATATTTTGTATAAGCTTTTAGCTTCTTATTTTCTCTTTCACCATGGCCACACTGCTGTAAGTAATTATTACAAAAATATTCATAATTAAAGGTATTTTTTCACTTGACTGCCAATTCTTAATGCTTAACTTTTTTTTTTTTTATTATTTTTCGACTACATAGTATGCAGGCACAGTGGAGCAAAGTAATTCAAATAATTGCAAACATATTTGCAATTCGAAATTTTAATAAATTATGACCTGTATTTTTTTTTTTTTAGGTAATCAGCCAATTATAATAAAAAAATATCTCCTTACAGTCGGCTGGGGCCGACCAAACTATACCCTGCATATGTAGATTTATATATAAAAAGTTTACTCGAATATCCAACTTTTCTTTTATTTCCACTTTTCGAGAAACAATTTTTGCATATACTGCTAATTTACACCCGAAATATGGTTGACTTTGACGAAGTAAAAGGATTTTAAGATAATTCCGAGGCTTAGTATGGGAGCTATATAAAAAGTGGGCGTGGCTTATCGCTTTCTAGTAAATCCAATTAATTTTTCAATGTTAATCCACACCTTAAATTTGGTGTCCTACGTTGAATAGTTTCTAAGTTATGGTGGTTAACATTTTTGTTTAATTTCCTCAACTTTGTATGGGAGCCCCAATAAGAAGTGGCCAGATTATTTCCGACTACGATATTAATTTAAGTGTCAATTATGGTTATTGTAGACATAAGATTGCCTAAGTTTCAGCTGTTTCAATTTAAAATTTGTATGGGGGCTACGATAACCACTGGCCGTGGTGCGCCCATTTTCTGTGTTCCTAGTTGCTCGTACAATACTAATCCATACCCTAAGTCTCGTTGTCCTAGGCTAAATGGTTTGTAAGCTATGGAGCTTAAAATTTTAGTTTAATTCACTCGACTTTGTATGGTAGACCCATGAAGGAGTGGGCGTGGCACACTGATTTTCTGCCAGATTTTTGCCGACTACGATGTTAATTTAAGTGTCAATTATGGTTATTCTAGACATAAGATTGCCGAAGTTACAGCTGTTTCAATTTAAAATTTGTATGGGGGATACGATAAACAGTGGGCGTGGTGCGCCCATGTTCTGTGAGCCTAGTTGCTCGTACAATATTAATCCATACCTTAAATCTCGTTGTCCTAGGCTAAATGGTTTGTAAGCTATGGAGCTTAAAATTTTAGTTTAATTCACTCGACTTTGTATGGTAGACCCATGAAGGAGTGGGCGTGGCACACTGATTTTCTGCCAGATTTTTGCCGACTACGATGTTAATTTAAGTGTCAATTATGGTTATTCTAGACATAAGATTGCCGAAGTTACAGCTGTTTCAATTTAAAATTTGTATGGGGGATACGATAAACAGTGGGCGTGGTGCGCCCATTTTCTGTGAGCCTAGTTGCTCGTATAATACTAATCCATACCTTAAATCTCGTTGTCATACGCTAAATGGTTTGTAAGTTATGAAGCTTAAAAGTTTTAGTTTAATTCCCTTGACTTTGTATGGGAGACCCATGAAGGAGTGGGCGTGGTACACTGATTTTCTGCCAGATTTTTGCCGACTATGATATTAATTTAAGTGTCAATTATGGTTATTCTAGACAGAAGATTGCCGAAGTTACAGCTGTTTCAATTTAAAATTTGTATGGGGGCTACGATAAACACTGGACGTGGTGCGCCCATTTTCTGTGAGCCTAGTTGCTCGTACAATACTAATCCACACCTTAAATCTCGTTATTCTACGCTGAATAGTTTGCAAGTTATAACCGGTAACATTTTTTTTAATTTCCGCAACTTTGTATGGGAGACCCAAAAAGCAGTGGGCGTGGCACACTGATTTTCTGCCATATTATTTCCGACTAACATGTTAATCTCAGTGTCAATTATGGTTATTCTGGACAGAAGATTGTAGAAGTTACAGCTGTTTCAATTTAAAAGAAGTACAGACACTTTGTATGAGAGCTACGCTAAAAAGTAGGCGTGGCTCAACCACTTTTGGCGAGGTTATATAGTAGTATAATATAACTCTATGTGCCAAATATTGTTGTCCCAAGTGGTATGTTGTGTGAGTTATAGCAAGTTAAAGATTTTGAAAATTTCGAGGTTAGTCGCTTTGAATGCTTGGTGTGGGCGTGGTTATTGACCGATCATGCCCAATATCAATCCCCTCCGTACCCTTGGATCATAGATTACTTATGCCAAATTTCATCGAAATAGCTCAATATTTACTCAAGTTATCGTGCGAACCAGCCAGGTGACAGACAGACGGACGGACGGACGGACGGACGGACGGACGGACGGACGGACGGACATCGTTAAATCGAAAATTTAATCGACACTGATCACGAATATATATCCATGTCTATATCTCCGGAGATTCCTTCAAGTGGACACAAACATCTGACCGAAATGAATATACCATGCATATTGCATTATGCAGGGTATAAAAATTCAAGTAAATTGATTAAATTAAGCTGTGTGACCTTTGATCTCCCGCATTCAACGCTCAATATCCTATCTTTTGTTTCTATATTAACCCAAGAGTTGTTTAATTCTATCATTCTTCTTAATTCTTCTTGATATTCAGATGGATAGAAGTAAGACCAAAAATCATCCATTTTTTGTCTGTCTGGATCACTAAATCAAACCTGGGAACCTGCAATGGTCCCCAGGGTTAGAAAAGACACAGATCCAAGGTAGTTGCAGCGCAATCTGTAGAGGGCTGGACAGTGACAAAGTAGGTGCTCTAAGGTCCCCCGTAGCATTGACCTCGTTGCATGTTGTACACGCATCGCTTTCTACCAGACCAATTTTTGCAGCGTAAGATGTAGTAAGGCAGTGTCCCGTAAGAACCTCAACCAGTAATTTACAATCCTCACTTGGGAGTGATCAAATGTAGTCGGTGTATTTGCTATCATGCATGTGCGAAGCATAATTTTTGCAGTTTTCAATATGGAAACAGGAGGATGTATGTGTAACGACCTGACCTCCGACAGGCTTACGCCAACTTTGGTAAGTGCGCCCAATTTTTTATTCCCCTCAATTCCCTTATGTCCCGGTACCCAATAGATGGTGACGTGTCTGTCAACGCATAGTCTATCCAAGTTCTACATTGTCGTACACATTGTGAGTTCATCGTTGCAGTTACTATTGCCATAGTGGCTACTTGGCTGTCAATGAATGTATTAACCTGAAAGTTAAGAGAAGTGCGCTCAATCGGCAGCTCTGCTATCTTCATAGCGGTGCAGATCTCAGCCTGGAAGACGCTACAGTGATCCGGAAGCTTATATGACGGTTTAAGGTTAAGCTCCGAACAGAATACTGCAGTCCCCATACCCTCCGACAATTTTTTTCTTCGGTAAACAGGTTGTAGGAGTAGCAATCCATTTCATAAACCCCTGTGTATCTTGCTATGGCCAAAAGGCCGTTGTACTAGTTCTTTTGTCACTATAAGTCTAAGTGCCGATTTCTTCGCAAAATTCTTAGCCACTAGCCCTATCGAATGTAAGTTTAGTAGTTTATCTAGTGCTGCTGTAGGAGTGGTGCCTATTGCGGCAGTTATACATAGCTTTGCGACTCTTTGCAGAGCAGACTTTTAGTTCAAGCCCATTTCTAACACCCCCAGAGTTTTTAGAAATTCATACATGACATATTAGTCAGGTTTTAGGGAATTAAAATACTTAACTGCAAGTTTTCGGTAGCGCGTTCTGCTCTTAATTAACCAAAATCAGGTACACACCACAGTACGTTGTCTCACGAAAACTCTTAACAAAGCAAAGGTTTGCTTTCCAAAACAAAAACAAACAAAAAAACGTGAAAATTAAAACCCCCATGATGGAATCCTGAGCACGGCACCTAGATTTAGATTTGGAGTATGAAAAACCGATATTGGTCATTCTGGAGCGGCTTCTTTTGTTGATTTTCCATACTCCAAGTGTTTTGGTCGAACTAAATATAATCTGGACCCAACAAACCTCTATTGAAATGCTGCGGGTCTTAGTAAGTGCACATTTTCCTAATGATCTATCTGAATCCGATCAACGCTCTTTTAACACTACTCGCATCTAACCTATAAATTGACTGGGAAATCTTGTTCCACGGCTTCACTAGAGGCTCTGATAGGAATCCTACCGCTAAACATTCATATTCAAAAATCAGCAGCAATCAGTGCCATTCGCATGAACTTTTTCCACAGTTCAACTTCGAATTCAAGTGGACACGAAACAATCATCAAACATATACCAAATATAGAAATATGTTTTAACTCTGATTCCATGCCTCAAGAACTACACTATCGCAGGCACTTCACCACAATCATCCCAGACAGACAGACTGGAATGGAAAACGAATAACAACTTAATACCCTCAAACATAATTACGTTTGGTTTACAGACGGATCGAAGACAGATGAAGGTACAGGCGCAGGGATATACGGTCCTAATACCCGCATATCTGTTGCAATGGGCTCGTGGCCAATTGTCTTCCAAACAGAAATACATGCCATAGAACTTTGTGCATGTCATATACATGCCAGAGGGCTCAAAGGAGTGCACATTCTTATTTGCTCAGACAGCCAAGCTGCCATTAAATCTCTCTCCTCATGGGAGTTCTCCTCAGAACTAGTCACCGAATGCTTCCTTATCCTACAAAAACTCTCTATGCGAAATAAGGTCACATTATGTTCGGTGCTGCGGCACTACGGAATTGAGGGCAATGAAGTGGCGGACGAATTAGCGAGAGCTGGCTCGTCTTCTCCACTGACGGGCCCAGAACCTTTCTGCGGTATAAGCTGGCCATCGGCCAGAGCTATGATAAAAAAACATTACCACCACAAATACCTACTACAATGGACAAATTCGACCGGTCTCCGCCAAGCGAAAACTCTCATCAGCTTCAATGCAGCTTTTGACAGAATGACCGCCTAATGACCGGCTATCTCTCACGACATAACTGGTTAAAATACCACCACCACAAAATGGGACTATCCTCTGACACGGAGTGTAGACTCTGTCTGGAGGAGGATGAAACATCAATCCACATACTTTGCGAATGTCCGGCCTTGGCCAGACTTCGCCTCAGACACCATCAACTGAGTTTCCCAACACCAGCTTCAATCATCCAACGTTCGACAAGATAAATTCTATCCTTCATTAAAAAAGTAGAGGAGATTCTAGTGTAGTAGACGAGCTTGGGTACAAAAGATCTCGTTTGGTCGCAGTGCCCGTAACACTTGTGGTTGGCTCCCAGTGGTATCAGCCGTAGGGCTCATATCCTCTAACAGACCTCGGTCTGGTTTCGCGTGATCCACTTAATGAACAAGGATTATGTCTTTGGTCCAACGTCACGCTCTCTTTTGATTGATTGATTGAACGTATAAATTTCATAATTTTTTTTTTTTTTTTCACTCATCTCAGAAACTCTTAATGCGGAAATTTCTTATCAGAAGCCCCATCAGAATGTTGGCATATCCAGTTCTATGATTTTTTATGTCTTTCCAAAGGTATAAAGAACTTCGAAAGATGTTTTTAGAAATTTTTTCAGCCAACGCGTATAATCCATGGTCTGCTGAAGCCAAATGACGAATTGTATTCCACTGTACATTTCATTAACAACAACTAACCATATTTGTCTAGGCTTCAGAATGTTGCCCAGAAATAAGTTCAAAATTAAATAAAAATATGAATCTGTATAATTGAGAAAGTACTAAAAAGAAAAACAAGCAAGCATCAACAACAACAACATCATCAACAAATTGAAACGAAATCAAAACTACATGCAGCATATAAGTACACCACTACTACATGTACGATACCTTACAAAAAGCACTTTCATATGCATATGTATGTACTATGTACAAGTACAAGTACATAGTACAACAATTATATGAATTGTACAAGAAAATCAAATCATGCTGCTGATGAAAAGGATTTTATGCAACATAATAAATTGAAAATAAATTGCCACCCGTTGCCATGTTATCACAGCACAAAATTTAATATTTAAGACTTTATTTCAAATATCTACAAAATTCTACCTCAACATGTTGCTGTTTAAACTCGAACTCGAAGGAATGTACAAATATGTAGACAGTCGATGGTTTAAAGAAAATGCCTTTGGTAAAAAGTTAGAAGTTTACATTTCATATTTTATGCACCACTGGACACTGTCGTCATTACAGAATGCAAGATTTTAAGCCAGAAAATTTTACTTATTTCGAAAAGATAAAACGAAAAATTTCAACTCCTTTTCCTACTTCGTCTTATGATTATTCTTTGACTTTGTTGATATCCCTTTAGCTTTATCTTTGAATTTATACATTTATATTTAATTATACTATAATATCGGTATGTTTATTATAGTCACTTACTTCGTTTGTATTAAATATCATTTCATACAATTGAGTGAATAAGTATTCATAAGTAAAATTATATAAATTAATCTGATATGAAATCTACGAGTAAGTAAAGCCAGCATACAAATGAATTTTATATTTATTTTGACAATAAGTACATAGTACTAATACTCATAAAAGGATTTCTTAATTGACATTGATTTTCATAGACGTACATACCACCTTGATCAAAAAGTTCCCGGAATAACCACCGTGTGACACTCCCATCGTTCCAATTTGAGTTCTGTTTTTTTTTTTATTAAGTTGCCACATCTGTTGTTGATATTCCCTCTAAATCTTAGCGTCATAGCTTGACATTTGCAAAAATTACGTAGCCAAGAGTACATCTATCTCAGTCCTTCCTGCGATTTTTCCATTATTTCCTCTCGGCTGCTGAAACGCATTCCCCGTAATGGTTTTTCACTCGATTGAACAGAAAGAAGTTACAGAGAGCCAAATCAGGTGAAAATCCCCAACACACACAGAGATAGATGTACTTTTGGATATGTAACTTTTGCATATGTCAAGCTATGAATTGACTCAAATTGGAACGATGGGAACGCCACACGGTGGTTATTCCGGGAACTTTTTGATCAAGGTGGTATATTTTATATCTAAAGGGAATTTCAATGGACACATGCCCTCACTTTGATAGCCTATTACTCTGACCATCCATTTCATTTAGCTTATAATTATTTTTCATAGTCCCCTGGGGAGGTTTGACCGAATGCGATATCCGATAATAATAATTATAACTTCCATAAACAAGCCGTGAGTCAAATTGTGCTAGCGATAGCATGGTGGTAAAAAATTATACCAACTCTGGATTAAAGTTCAAACAAACAAGAGGAAAACCAACAAATAACTCCACAGGTGCTTAGGAATCGAAACTAGAGGGGTAAAATGTATGACTAACCTGCTTTTTGATAACTTTTTTCTGGACCACAGTTATCCCTACGAAGTAACCTCAAATTGCGGCTAGAGAGGCGAAAGGTAACTACCGACTACCATGAATTTTTCCATATCAATATTTTTCTGAAATATGCTTACCCTCTGTCTCCATTCAATAGGAGACTGATCTAGAAATTTAATGATTTTCTAAAATTGGTTAACATATTCCCTGGTTGATTTTACATCGATCAAATATATCATCAATCTTGAATTATTTCATCTGAAGATACTAACTTGGACAACACGTCAACACGTTGACAATTACACTTTCGAGGTGGTGAAGGACATTGTCTATCTTGCAACCAGCATCAACAACTGTAATGACGTCAACATGTGGAGAATATGCGTAGGATAACTCTCGCTAACAGATGTTACTTTAGGCTGAGTAAGCAATTGAGTAGTCGAGCCCTTGCTCGAAGATAGAAAATTCACACTCTACAAGTAACTCATTATTCCTGTCCTAACATATGGCGCAGAAGTCTGGACAATTTCCACCACGAATGAGAAGATGCTTGGAGTTTTCGAGAGAAAAGTTCTGCGCTGGATCTTCAGACCTATTTGCGTTGATGGCGAGTAGCGAATGGAAGTGCAGCGATAAGCTGTATGAGCTGTACGCTGACATTGACATAGTCAGGCAAATCAAAATCCAGCGGCTACGCTGGCTAGGTCATATCGAGCGAATAGAAGAAGACGCTCCAACGAAGAGGGTATTTAATTCGGCACCCGCTGGAGGACGCAAAAGAAAAGGAAGACCAAACCTCTGTTGGAAGGAACAAAGTGTTGGTTAACCTGGCGGCGCTTGAAGCATCAAATTGGGCCAGCAAACGAAGAACAAAGAAGTCTGGTGCCGCATTATATATCGCCACTTAAGAAGAATAAGAAGAAGAAGATACTAACTCCCTATATCCATCTCTTAGAGTGGCTCTCATATAGAATCGATGAAAAAACAGTCTTATCGTATTGGGGATTACAAATACACTTTTAAAAAAATAAATATGTGGATCTTATAATCCCCGTAGAGCTCTTTAGCCGAACTTCTCTTCCAGTACTATTGTGCGTGTTAAATTTTGAACAGTATTTAAAGGGACCAACTTATTTTAGCCACTTTCGAATGGCAGATCCCTTGTGACATAAATTTTTTTTTTTGTTATAGAGTTCTTTGAACAAAACGCACGCTCAATCGCCAATATGACGGTTGCTGTTGGAACTATGTGTAAAGAATCATGCCGCTCGATTGCTTGTTGTTCACACGACTTCAGCCTTTTTGGGCATCCCCATAAAATCCAAATTAAACCAGAACTAAATCCTCAAGATTCTCAACACCACGATGATTTGATTATGTTCCCTAACTGAGCCGTGAATCAATTGAAGATAAGTTCAAATATTGATGGAAAAATGTGTCTTTTGGGCTGAGTTGCTTCACTAACAATCATAATAGCCGCATTGGAGCTGATAACAATCCAAAGGAGTATCACTCTTTAGTATAGAATTTGGTCAGTTGGCTTTACACCACTATAGGTCTTGCGAAAATGGTTTGAGGATGAGTGAGTGTTTTCAGGAGGAGCGCAGTTCGTGAAACTGAATACCCCAAGACATTTTCAAGTAAAAAATCCCTAATACTAGTAAATAAAATTCTTTTCAGAGATTTACAGAACATATTTTCTGTTATTTGAGAGTAGACTTTGCGGTCTAATTGCTGAATCCGTAATGTCACCTCTTCGCAAAAATCTCCCTTTCCTTAATACCATGGCTGTCATCTAGTTTATTGGTTTGATATTGGACGCTAAATGGACAAAGTCTACAATAACTTTTAATATGTCGCAATCAGGAGGGGCATACTCTTCAAGACGCTCTGGAATACTTTGTCTATGCTCAACGTATTCATTTAAAGTTTTATATCATAAATCTTTTTTTTTTTTTTTATTTAAAACAAACGCCATTCTTAATTAGCAGCACTACAAATTCTTGAAAATGTTTTCTTCAACTTTTCATTCATAGCCCCATTATTTATCTCATAATTTTTATACTCAATTGCTAAACTAAAATAAATACAGAATTTCCATTTTGTATTTGAATGAGTATTTACAGTTTTATATGCGGCACAAAAAAGACCGACAGCAAGAGAAGAGAAGAGGAAGAGAAATGTTAAATGAAAACTTCTTTCTATACAAATGCACCAAATAAGAAAATTAATGAATACAAATAAAAAGTAAAAAAAGAGAAAAAAAGCAAAAGAAAAGTAAAAACATAAGTTCAAATAAGAAATAACGACAAAATGAAAATAAATAAAAAAAAAAAAAAAATGTCAAACATTTATGATACAATATATGTATTACTTACGACACTTTTTGAACTCTTCTGCCAATTGGATGTGATCTCTCCGCTTAACCTGCTAGTGTTGAACTTTGACGGGCGCAAATTAATAATTCCGAAAGTTTCCATGTTGACTTTTCCGTAATGTTAAATGTATTCTTTTTTTTTTTTTTTTTGAACTTACTTTCTTATTCATTGTTTTTTTTTTTTTTTTTGGAAACTTTTTAATGAGCTAGATTTTGATTTGGATTTTCAAATTTTATAAATAGATAAACATTAAGTTAAATATTTTTTTTTTAATGATGTCTTATTTAAATGAATCCTTTTAGCTCTTTGAATTCAATCTCTTAAGGCAATATACGAATAATTATGTTGTTGTTGTTGTTGTTATTAATATTACTGCTACTGCTGGCACGATGCTGCAGATGCCGTAAAAAATATCCAATTATGCTCGCACACCACGTACAAACTATCCAAGCATCAATATGAACAGCATGCCACAACTTCGATGATGCTTGGCGACGACATTTTTCTGCACTGATTGATATGCAATATTAAAGGGAACTTTTGAAGTATTTACCTACTTGCGCATACATATGTTTGTATATGTTGCACCCAATGCTGACTTACATACAGGAGCTCGTTATAAATATGAAGCTATTTTAACCTATATATGGTGGTCAAATTTAAAAATAACTTACCGAAATGTTGGAAAATTTTTGAGTTTTTTTATTAAACAAAAAATTTTCTTATACCCTAGACTCGAATGGACATTGATATATTGTGGTTTTTAAAGATTCCGCACTTAGCCGCGCTTAACCGCACTTAGCTGCACTTCACCGCGCTTCATCCGCTATATTGATATATTGAGATTTTTAAGATTAGATTTTTAGATTAGCGCTTATCCGCGCTTAGCCGCGCTTAACCGCACTTAACCGCACTTAACCGCACTTAACCGCACTTAACCGCAATTAACCGCACTTAGCGGCACTTAGCCGCGCTTAACCGCGCTTAGCCGCGAAATTTCCTATATAGTCCTAATCTCTCGAACTAATCCATTTTTGTCAAGGCAGAAAATTTAAATCCTTTCTTTTATAGCGTTTTTAAATTAAAATCAGCCAATCAGCCAGGCAATCCTTCATAGGTGTATATGAGTAAAATGAAAATTGGTGATGAATAGAGGAACGATACATGATTTTTTCTCTCCCTTCAACTCGTCGGTTAGTTGATGCACATTAAAATGAAATAACTTCGGACTCATTCTATGGGACCGTTTAACTGTTGAACGACACTTTTGGAAAATTATATGCTTTTTATGCAGTGCACGTTCATTTTATGTTGCAAGTAAATACTGTCGTTGTTGGTGCTCTTGCTGTTATCGACGTCGCGTCATCATTATGCTGACACTGACACAGCTGCCAATGATGCTGATACATACTCATATGTATGCAGATATTGCTACAGCTGCAGCATTGAAACTATGTATATATTCTGCAGGCTATCAATAACTCGCTCTCTTCCCTAGCAAATCAATCGATTCGCTTAACTGTTACCCAGCAAGAATGATATTGAATTGTTGCTCATACTTCTAGTCGTAATATACAATATATCTTATAGTTATTATACGCATACTTATACATATATTTCTATATAATATTCATACATCCGTTTTTCACTATGTACTATCTATTTCGAATATGACTTTTATTGACTTTCTCTCTAATATGTATGTTAATTTTATTTCACAAAATTCGCAAGTTTATTCTTGAATTTGTCGAGAATAATTTCATGAAAGAGGTCTGTGACAAAGTGTAGCAAATGCAATGTTACAAGATTTCAGTCATTGGGTAACGACTAATACAAGTAGATCCCTTCCAAAAGACCTCCACATCTCTCAATGCAAATTTATTCAAACCATGTCCTTATTACTTCATCTTATATATTCTATTTTAGGAATGCGCTCTCTCTCTTGAGCTTATTTTAAAAATAAATTATGGAAAAAAACCGCTAAGTTTAGCTATTTCATTTTGACAAAGTCAATCATTCAAGAGTAAATGGGAATTTGAAACGGAGTTCAAAGCTCAAAAGGATAGCAGTATCTCAGTATCTCAGAAAGCAGAAGTCTCACAGTTGTTGTAGTTTTTGAACTAGAACAACTGTGTCATGCAATGATGCTGCAAAGTGTAGGCTGGTGATGTCGGTCACAAGCCGATCAGATATGTACTGTAGCATCTCGTTAGCAAACTGAAAGTTAACGGAGGACACTCTTGTGAACATCTTTTTGAAGGTAATAGAGAAAATTTTAGGACCTTACCATCAGGACCATGTCAAATTGATGATATGTGCCACTCACTGGACTCTGGATCCCTTTTTAATTTTAATTTCCAAAATAAAATTTTGATACCACACAGATATTCCTGGTACCATATTTGCTTGATTATTTTAAATTCGCTTTGAAGTGAAAAGCAATATTAATGCTTAAAATATCTGCATACACACAGTCGTCTATATTTTCTTCGAGTTTCTTCTACATTGATATATATAGTCCTAAGAGCTTCTGTCATTAACGACTAGTATCCCTTTCATGACTAGTCTTACTTTAAAAAGATTGGTTAAAGGCAGGGCGAGCTCATTTTTTTGTGGGTTTGCATTTGGACCCGCTGTCTATTTATCATTTTGTTAGGGTGTTGAAACTCATTATTCGCGACCTACTTGATATTTTTCAATGCCATTGGCTAGAACAGGGTGATGATTTCTTCCAAATGGCCAGAATAGTCCAATTGACCTAAAATTTAGATATTGCGATCTGAAAAAAAAAAACATTTAAAAGCATAAGAGAGTATCACCTATTATAATAAAAGCTAATAGATCCTTTCCCGATTTACCTACTGATGGAGCACTGACAAAAGACAAAAGACAAAAGACATGATGTGATACTTCGTCATCTTGTAAACAGAGGTCAGATGACAGATTGAGTCATTTTAAATTGTGCTTATAATGGCCTATATAGACTATACGATACCGTAAGTCAGGTTTGGTTGGCTTGAAAAAACAAGAATCAACAGTTGATATGGTAAGTTATTCGGCTTGGAAAACGCCATGGATCTAATCGTAGTCCCAGAGGTATTTGGCCACTGAGCAAGTTAGAGGGTTGAAGATCATGTATTCTGAAGGCATGGTTGTACTCCGATATAATGAAATGCTGAATCAATTCTGATAAATTTAAATATTATTATTTCTTTTACATTTTTATTTAGAACGGACAGACTGAAGTATTACAGGAAATGGATCTGAAATCTCTGTGATAATACTTTAATACTATTTTTGACCAAGGGAATTCCTTTCTCACACAAATATAATTCAGCACACAAAGAGTTATCACAAAAGTCATTTAATTTTTTTTTTTTTTGTGATATTTATTTTGCAACAAAATTATATTCGAAATATATATAAGAATAATATGCAAAAATTATGTTCCAATTAATCAACGAAAAATCTTCTAATAGGTAAGCAAGTATCCATTATAAACTCATACAAAAGCCTATTTTAGTAATAAATAAATTGGCTTCCTATTCGTACTTATAATATTTACAAGTTTAACGCAGTCTGAATGTATAAGAACATTTTGAAATAAGAAATATTACTATTGTTCGTGGTTGGTACAGAAGAAAGAGCTAAGTATACTCATAGACCAACTTCATATATAAAAGTGGTTATACCTAAAAATAGACTTTACTATTTATTTCACTATTTAAATAACAGTGCACGCTGGTGTGGTAATGGTCATAGTGATTGTACACTTAACTCAGCCTATGTATCAAGTAGTACTTGAAAAAGAAAAAAAAAAAAAAACAGCAGCATAAAAAGAAGAAAGGGAGAAAAAATTCGAGAAAATTAAATAAACGTTTATTTTCTCTATTATTTATGCTTTTATGAAATTTCACTACAACTGAAGTGCATTGCGCTTCGACCATTACACACTCATAGGTTATAAACACATATATATGCACACAAAGGCATGTACATATACATACATATATTGATGGTGGTGATGGCAGCAGCATTGCTGCCAATTCAGCACTTAGGCGCTTTCAAATAAGAAAAGCATCTAATACACATACACTAACACGTAAGTCCATACATACATACATACTGCCATACTGATACGATGTTGAGTAGAAGGGAGAGCAAGCGACAGCGAGGGCAGTAAACCACTCATCGTCGAAGTCAAGTGCAAATTTGTTTGCGTAGATACATTTTAATACGAGAACTTTTGTAGCCATAGAATGTCTATCTTTATCTTTTCCCACCCCTCCACATCTTCATTTGACATACCCCATACTAACTGGTCATGCCACATATTGCAGCTTCTTCGTGCATCACAGTGCATCATCTATAACATCTTCATAGTGCTCGTCGTCAGCGTCGTCGTTGTCGTTGTCGTTGTCGTCATCGTTGTCGTCGCCGTTGTTGTTTTCCTTTAATATGGCAACGTTGGCGAATATTTATGCATATGTGAAGTACATCATTTTCACTGCTTGAGTGTGATAATATTTGAAAATATTTTATTTGTTCAACAACAAAAACAGTAAAATATTCAAAAAATTGCAACACACCATGTAGTCGAAATGGTGGAATAAAATTAGAAAATTGTACATAAAAAACGCTAATAATTTTTAAAATTGCCGACTCCAAAGATCCATATCGTAAATCTTAAAGCCACTTAGATTTGTGAAACTTCACAGCAAAAATGAAGACTGAATCAAACGAATCGAACTCAAGTAATTGGAAATTTCAATTTGTTAAGCTGCTATCTTCAAACGATTTAAGGACTACGTGACATTTATGAAAAATACTCTGAGGATCTCTAGCAGAACATTGCAAATAAAGCAACATCCTACCCAACAATTCTTATTGATTTTGTAGGAAAATAGAGGAATCTCCAGAACACATTCTACTACCCAGAATCAGCGAATCAAGCAAACGCATTCGAAATATTTGAGTCCACATCAAATCTCAGAGAGTGAGATGGAAGATTTAAAGTAAGCGGTGAGACTTTCAAAAGAATTGTCTTTTCCGTTGCACTCCAAAGCCTTCGTCGCTGTGTGCATCCAACAATAATCATATAAAATCAAATGTCTCCAAAGAAGAATTCTGTGGCAAAGATCTATAATGGTCTAAGATTTCTGACTGAAAATGAGAAATTTAGCTTTTCCAAATCGCTTTTCCAAATTTTAAAGGTCAAATATAACATGCTTCGCTAGCCATCTCTGTTCTTCGCTAGCTGGCGCCAGTTAGAAACTCCAAGCACCGTCAGGTTCTCCAGTACTTGGTCTTTCCACCGGAGGTTAGGTCTTCCTCTTCTGCGTCGTCCTCCAGCGGGCTCCGAATATAATACCTTCTGTTTATCTGCCTCAACCGGGTGAGGCTAGCGCAATCCTTGTTGAACTCTCGCAAGTCAACGCACTGGCTGTCATGTACTTTGTTCTGAACGCTATGTGGTGACACCTTTATTTGTTAATGAGGAGTAGTTATGTAGCTTGCTCTGCTTACTGTGTGATGGCACTTTCATTATTAATGGAGGTACTCCACGTGGCGACCACCGGGCAACGTCCTCCTGGCACCTGCTGGGAAGCAGCTAAAGTGAGTAGCGAAAACCTCCTCGATTTGAGGTTGTGCGTTGGATTTGGGACCCGCCACATAAAAAATCCCCCCAGTGAATAATATTTTGAAGGTACAGCTATCATAAAATGCGATTTGGAATCATTTCATAATCGAATTTTCGTTAATAAGATTTCAGGTTAAACTTTATTTTTAACTTTTCAAAAGTTGCAAGTTATCAATTTAATTCTTTGAAAATAAATAAATTTTATTTTGCTTAAATTCATAATTTCATAATTTTAATTTTAATTTCATTTCTATAACTTTTTCTAGTCTGATTACATAAATAATTTTAAAATATTGAAATTATAGAAGATCAACAGATCAACAGAGCAACGGAGCTCTCGAGCGAAGCTCTTTTTGAGACACAAAACACGAATTTCGTCCGAATAAAAAAAGATAACATTTTGATCAAAATAGCCCACTGTAACAATTAAATATAGTATATGTATGGGCTTGTAACATCTCAAACCATATGCCCGGATCATTTTAAACATCAACTAAATTTTGTTGTAACCCGTTGAAAACAAAACAAACAAACAAAAAAATGGACTACTTCTTTTTAGCAAATACTCAGCCACATGCAGACTTATTCAAATATTTAAACTTACATACATATTTATGTGAACATGCAAACACATATGCATATATTTAAAACGACAATGGAGTAAATTTCCGTTACCATCAGTTGGTTTGTGGTAGTGCTATATACATATATACAAGCAAACGCATACGAAATATGACTTCAGGCAGCGGCTGGAATGCTGTTGAGTCCGTATATGTGCTTATAAGCCATTAACATGCTCTCATAGAGGTCCGCCTCATATGCACAATAGATTATACTGTTCTTAGTCGATTCGTACTTTACCTCTTCTAATTTTGTTGATGTTGATGTTGGCGTTGGTGTTGCTGTAGCCAAAAACGGAAATCAAAAGTTACATATCATCCATGAGGATATGATAGTTATGTTAAAGTCCTTATGATAGAGCACACAAAAAAAAAAAAAAAAAAAAAAAAACTTTTAAGAACCATACAACTTCGTTTTCACAGCATAAAAAATATAGCAACAACAACAATTCTAAAGATAAATGGATATTGTTGTAATTCATACATTTCCATCAACAGCAACAGTAAACTGGGTGAAAAAATTAGAATAGCATAATAGTATAACGATAACGCTAGTAAGAATATTATGTAATGTATATATTATATGTGTTCATGTATATGTTGTATAGTGGTCTTTTCCTAGCAACTTTTCAATTACTTTCAGTATAAGGTTGCATCAATGACCACTTCCAGAGCTTCATGCGAAAATATTAAAATAAATACATGTCAAAGTTGGTTGAAAATAATTTCTTCAAAATGATTTTCTCAGTTGCATTAGCGAAATTCATTCCCCATAGAGCTGAGGACCACTCTAACATACATGCATATATCATTATATACGTTCTGCTACTGCGAATCCTATCGCCACTGGGCAAAACTTTCTCAACTACTCTTTTTATACAAATACGTTTAGACGTAGTAAACAACAACAACAAAAAGAACAACACTGAGAATAATCAGCGAATCATCTGCATTGGGCAAATTGATGAAATTAGGGGGGCATTCAATACCGACCGATATTAACAAAATCATAATACCGAGATGCTGCTCAGAGGCGAAAATCACAAAATTTAAAGTATCAAAATATCAAATAATCGGTTTTTCCAACACCTGAACAAAACTACCCACTTTTTTAACCACTTTAGAAGTTAATGAAACCCACATTTTAAGCAGATAATTACCAAGTTCTGGCTGGGAGGGAATTCAACTCATTTGAATACTTTAACTACTTTACAAATAAATGCAAATAAGTTGTACCTAAAATTTTATTTCGTTTTTTTTTTTTTTACATACTGTCTTTAACTAGTACAAGTTATTTGTCTTCAGCGGACCCATAGTGAAATTTCGCGGAGAATATTTTTGTAAAAGATTTTAAACCTTTACCTCCACGCAATGTCGACTTTTAAGGGATTTTCCAAAAAATATACCAAAATTGACCCATATGGATGGTACTTGGAGGGTTAAAATGTTCTAAGAAAATATTCCTCGAAAAATTTTAATATATGTCTACAAAGACAAGAACTATTCTAAATATAATTTTACATATGATATTTTCAATTCCATGATTCGATTTTTGACAAAAAAAAATGAAGCGAAATTTTAAATTATTGGCATTGGTGTGTATTCACAATTTTTCAGAAAGAAAGTATTTTGTTATTTGAATATTAAAAAGCTTCAATAATAAGACCATATAGTATTATTTAATAAATAATAAGAAAGCGATCTGTGTACTATCAAACTTTAAGTTAAGAGCACAAAAATAAGACAATTGCCATAAATAGTTTTTTAATAAAATTAAATTGAGTATTTAGGAACTTAATGCAATTGATTTCAATTTGAATCTCGAATCTGCAATTTTCCTGCCAAATGTATGCATAATGTGTTTCCTTTAAAATTTTGCAAATACTGTCGCTTAAATATAAACTTGCTCCCTGGAATTTAGTTAAAGTATAATTTTTAATTTATAAATATTTCTATGATATATGCATTAAGAAATATTTATAGTCTTTTCAGCGCTTGCATTATTTTTATAACATTTAGTTAACCTTACTGTACATAAATAATAGTTTTAGCTAAGAATTAATTTCCTTGCTTTTTTATTTGTTCCCAAATTTGTTCTACAAGATACCAATTTATAACTGTAGATATTCTGTAGAACGAAATGTTGATCATTTTTTCAAAGAAATACAAATTAGAAATATATTTATTTATCCATTATTTAAATACCTTACAAATGTGTAAATAAAAATAATAAATATTTTCGCATTTGAAACGCTATTTTCCCCATATTGAATAGAATTTTAAATGCAATTTCAATTAATAGCACTTATAAAAACGTTTTCAGTCAATATAAAAAGAATAATATCAATCTTAAGGAACAATATTTAGTATAAATAAGTAATTATTTAAAATTGCATAATATTGATTAACCATGATATTCAAGTGTGAATTTATTCGATTCATTAATGTCAAAAATTAGCCAAATTTAATGGCACCACCCACAATAGTTCGATTTAAAACTCAACACATTTATGATATGGCATTTTTGGATATATGTTTAGATGTATTTCTTGTACTTTTCAAAATTTTATCTTACATAATTGGCAACATTACAATATTTTTCGAACATAAATACGAACATTCAAGGACATGCAGTGCGAATATATTTCTGCAAACAAAAACAAATATTCATACATATTCAGAATCTTATTACTAATGAGTTTTTTTTTTTTTTATACGAAAACAAAAGGAGAAACAATATGTGAAAAACAGTATTTAATCTGTAGCATCAATAACAAAAAATATTATCCATCATTGATCATCCTATTATTACAATTACAATTATTATTTTTCAGCAATGAGTAGAAGAATTTTATTCATTAAATCATTTGCAATAGTCTCATGCAGAGTATTCAGTCGAGCGGCTAAAAAGTCACCAAATTTCGTATAGAGTATTTCACGTGCAGTCGGTTGGGGTAAATAACGACGTCCTCCATAGTGATGACGTTGTTTGGGTGCTGGGGTGATTATTGTACTTGTACGTGATAAACAACGATCAGCACCCATAGCATTATTGAGTATTTCCACATCGGGATCATCATCAAGATCCGCATCAACATCCACGTCATCAGCAAAATCTGACTCATCGATGATTAAGCCCGTGGATGAATTATGATTTAGTGGTGTCTTTGTGTTATGTTCACGATTGTGATTGACAGCAGTTTGTTTCATTGCCGTCGAATTTTTGCCAACATTATTTGAACGTTGTGCCTTTGGAGAATCATTCTGGCCTTTATCATGACCATGTGTTGTCGATATTGATATGGTATCATCTTGTGAGTCGGGCTCCTCTTTGATATATATTGATGGTGATGAAGAGCCCGATGGTGTTGTGGACAGTGCATGAGGTGATTGTGATTGTGCTGGTATATTGATATGTTGACCATTTGTGGAAAGTGTTTGTAATGCATTCGCCAGAGTATTGGAATTTAAACTTAATATCACATCAGGTTGTAATTGCATAGTTGGCGGCGGCGGCGGCGGCGGTTGTTGTTGTTGTGATTGTTGTTGCTGTGGCAAAAGTTGTGAAGGTGGCGCCGGCGGTGGTACTGGTGGAATTGGTGGCGGTAATGGTATTTGTGTTTGAGATTGATCCGTTGCAAGCACACCTTGTTGCAGAGTTTGCTGGAGTATTGGATGCTGTTGCAGATGATTTTGCTGTTGCTGTTGATTATTCGGATTGTTTGGATCGTTCGGTGCAAAGTATTGATATTCATCAATGCCAGTGCTACTGTTATTTAGCTGTTGTTGTACATCAGATGCGGTTTTGCTGCGTTCTCGTGATCTATTTAATAAAAAAAGAAATATATATAATGATAGTAAACAATCTCTGTAGAGATATCTCATTACAAACGAACTACACTTACTTGCGTTCACGTATAACCTCCTTGAGAAATGTCATTGCTTCATAATATTCCCATTTCGATTTGAAACGTGTACCCAACATTTTCTCATGATTCAATTCTCGCCGAAATATCTCACGTAATGATGTGAAGGTTCGCTGTACACGTTCACCATTCACACTGAACAAGCGTCCGAGTTCATTCCATTTGATCGCCTTTTTCTTATCCGATCGCTTATAGTGTGGCAAACGACAATCCCATAATATCGGATTTAAACGTACCAACTCGATGAGACGTCGTTTTTCAATATTGTGTCGTGCAAATGCCATTTTGCAATAAAAAAAATAGGCTTTGTTGCAAAAAAAAAAACGATTAATTTGGCAATACTGCGTTTTTAACTGAATCCGCTTCACATTTGGTGCATTACTTTGGTAAGAAGTTCAAAAGAAAATGCTATTTTATTGGCAGCACTATTTGGTAACTAATATCGGCCTCTATTTCTCTTCTTCTCTTTTTGCTTTGACTTAATTTCTCCGTTGTTGTATGCTCTTCAATGACATCTGCTGTTTTCTCTCTTTCTTTCTCTCTTTTGTCGTTAATAACCAGTTCGAGTTAACTATTTTACCTCACTTAACACCGTTGCTTTTGATTGTAGTGGTAATTGGCAATCATCGTCTCTACCAATGTTAATATGGCGCATGTCCGTTTTTAGACATTTTTTGTGTACGCTCACGTCCTCTTTCTGTCTGCTGGATGCTGTATATAAAGTATAAGCCAAAAAAAAAATATGATTAGCGTTATTATTATTGGCATGATTTGACTTATGTATGTGTTTGTACATATTTTATGAAATATTTTTGCGGTTATTTCTTTTGATTATAATCACATACTTACATAGGTGTATATATACAAATACATACATATACATCTAATAATTTGCAAAGTTCATTAACCTTGTAGCATTTTAAGGTGTATATATATTCGCATGAAAGTTAAAAGGACCTTTGCTTAATAGGCACGTGGAAAAAAATTACTTTGTGTAATAAATTCAATTTAAATTCTTAATTATTATTACAATTTACACTCAAGAATGAGTTAAGGATTAATTAAATCTGCCAGTCTTACTGTATATCTGCCTATCTGTTTGCTCGATAACTACCGTAATTCTGAAGTGATTACGCTGAAAATTGGTACATACAATTATGTTCACCAATGAACCGCTAAGTTCATGAATGGGTGAAATCGTATGGAAACCACGCCTACCTCTCACACAAAAGTATATTATTGAATGCACTTTTTCACACTTTACGCTCGAAAATACAAAGCTATCGGACTAAAACTTTATAGATAGAACTATATTTATTAATTAATCAACATATTTGAAAAAAATCTAAAACGGTTAAAAGCCACATCTACCTACCATACAAAATTCTGCTTCTGTATGCAAATTTTTACATTTTGCACACGAAAATATAAAGTTATCAAACTTGCATACGATTAAATTTGCTAATAAATGGATGAGCTGGAAAATAATACGAATCAGATGAAAATTACGCCTACGTCTCATACAAAAATATGTTCTCAATGGCGTTTTTCGATTTGATATGATTTTTTTACCGAGGTATGAGTGTGTTTGAGTGTCAAGCCATTCTCTAGCACAAAATATTTGATTATCCATAGATTTTTCTAGAATATCTAAGCTGCATATATTATTTAAGTAATTTTGCAGTTCTCGTACACAAAAATCCAACAAAAGAGGGTAAATTGAGAGACTAAAGTAACAGTTGGTTTTGATGAGAAGTTGCTAACATATTTTCTACTGGACAAATATTTACCAGGAGAAAATATTTGCCAGCAAGAAAACAGCTGATATACAACAGCTGACCGTAATTTAAGTAAATAAGAAAAATTTTATTTGTAAATGGAAAACGGAATATTAAAAAAAATTAAAAATAAATACGAGTATGTGGCACTTATCAATTGCTATCAATATGCTATGGAAAAGGAACCATTACTACCACGGGACATAATTAAAGAATTTTGAATTCTTTAATTTGGCCTTTGGGCTACTACTTATTGGTTATACCGTGACTATTATACACATTTAAAGCTCTCTATCAATTGCTATCAATATGCTATGGAAAAGGAACCATTACTACCACGGGACATAATTAAAGAATTTTGAATTCTTTAATTTGGTCTTTGGGCTACTACTTATTGGTTATACCGTGACTATTATACACATTTAAAGCTCTTTTTTTTTAAATGTGGCACTTATAATCCACGAAGGGCTCTTTGGCCGAGCTTCTTTTCCATTATTGTTGTGCGTGTTAATTTTTGGACAGTATTAGAACGGACCTACTTATATTAGCCTATTCCGAATGGCAGAACTCTTGTGACATCACTTTTTCTGAGCTTTGTCACAGAGTTCTTTTAGAAGCTTTCATGGCAAATTGTTACTGCTGGAAGAATTGACAATTGCTTGCCGGCAGGTGGGTACCGTTCGAAAGAAAAATCTTTTCGGTAATAAATTTTTTATGCTTCAGCCGGGGATAGAACCCACGACCTACAGATCAGAAAGCCAACATACTGTCCACTGAGCTACGGTACCCATTCACGGAATATTAGCAAAATAAATATGCCAGATGTAATTAAATATACTCTTCTTCAGTAGTTAATAAAAATAATACGAAATCTTCCGGGGAAACACTTCACCTCTAGCTTTCTTAAATATTTCATTTCATCTTTTTCCTTTTAATTCTTCTTGTTCTTCATCAAAACGTAAACAATGATCAGCTGCATGTAAAACTTGCAAGTTTTTTGCAAATTTTGCGTTCACATACTATTTGTGATATTTCTCTCTATGAGAGTAAATATTTTTTTATTCTCCGGAAATTAGCTGATGGATAATTATTACTGGAAAACGTAACGCGAACGTAATTAATATTGTAATTATGTATACTACACATATTCGAGTCTTCCAGTCGTGGAATGCGCCTAAAGTGTCTTTGAATAATGGTTAGTGCTTCAATACATGAGCTGTCCTGTTGTTAACTAATAGCACTTGTAGGTTTACCTAGTGCTTAGTCACCTAAGCGCTGATAAAAAAATATTGTAAGTAAAACTTACTGAAAGAATTTGGCACTTACGTCGAATAATCTCTATGGATGAGGTTTGTGGGTGTTTGAGAACCCAATCTGAAGGAAGACCCTCTAGGAAGTGGTTTTAGCTCTGGACTTCCGCTCAAAGGCGGTTAAACACCAAAATTTACCCATGAAAATTAAAGTATCAGCTTTGTGGGATGTCAAAAGAATTGTTTTTTTTTTTTTTTTTTGTTGAATTATCTCCAAACTGGAAAAACAACTAATTCTAATGAGTGATAAAAAAAGATTATTTTTCATTAAGATAATGTGTCAGCTCTCAAAATTGAAAAAACCATCTCAAAACCTCCAATATTCACCAGATGTCGCTCTTATGACGACTTCACAACCATTTTTATCAAGTGAAGAATTTATATCAACTGAGGAAGCATATATCAGAATTGAAACGGATTCTCTCTTCAAAAAATTTAAAGAAATCATTTATAAACAGTGTATTTTTCTCATCGAGCCCAAAAGACAGCACCTTCTACCATATCTTCTTTTAAGGAGGAGGCTTCAATAGTTCTAACAGGTTTTGCGGATTTTTATCGATTCTCCATCATAACGCCGCTCTGATTTGAATAATTCTCATGTATAACTCAATTGACATCTTACCACATTCAAAAATGTTGTGCTGTAATTGAATTGAAATTGATCAATGTGAATGCGCATCGTGAATTTTGAAAGTCTGGAAGATGTTCCCAAAATAAGTATGCGAAATATTTAAAAGAAGCAAAAAAAAAAAATTGTAGACAATTAGACATACATATTTACACAAATAGAAATAAACACAGATACGCAGAAAGAAATATGTATGTAATTTATATTTGTTGCATGTAACTAAAAATACGATTTGAAAAAGCAAATTTTTTGCCGTCGTTGTCGTCGTCGTTCTTTACTCGTTGCTCGTTTATTTAAATGCGCATTCATATATTTGCTAATGCATACCAACATACTAGTCTGTCTGTTGCTGTTGCTACATACTACGTACTACTGTTGTTTGTACCTATGGTATACAGTTTTTGCTACCAACCAACGAAATGATTGATTTAAATTGAAATGGATGAAGTAAAAAAAAAAAAAAAATTAAATCACTCACACAGACACAGTGTCAGGGGGGCATATGTATGTACGTGTGTATAGTCAACAACGACGATATGATAAACAAATTCCAAAAAAAAAAATAAAAAATTAAATCTAGAATAACACATATACCACATATATATATGTATGCACTATGTATGTAGACGCGTGAATTTATAATTTCTGTTTTTATTAACAATAATAAAATCCAATTTATTTCAATTAACAACAATAACAACAGACACTGATGAAATGATATGTTCGAGCATATGTAGTAGGTATAATGTATGCGCGCGCGTGTGTGTGCGTGTGTGTGTGTGTGTGTGTGTGGCAGCAAATATAACAAATATAAACATCACTAAGAGATAAACAACAGTAATAGGTACTATGTATGCAAATAACCACCAACAAAACCAATAACAACAATGGCAACGAACATCAACAACCACTACAAGTGTCACTAATTTAAATATTTTTACATATAATATACATACATATATAACAACACATATTAAAGCAACACAAACACAGCACATCATAATACATACTTACAATATATATTTAATTAAATTTTTTTTTTCTATTATTTTTATTTCTTATTTATTTATATACTTATGTATTATATATTATTTTAGATTGAATTTAAATTCGATTTGTTTTTATTTTTATTTTTAATTTAAATTTTTTTTCTTATTCTCAATTTTGGTACGTATTTTCCACCACTTTCGTTCGCCACAAACGCCCTGCAACAACTATTTTGCTACCATCCGATACAACAACATAACATAGCAAAACACATACTCTCAATTTACACTCGCCACACATACACACACACACGTACGCATAGATGCTTACATGCTCGTGCATATCACAACAAATCAGTAGTAGTGGCAGCAGTAGCAGCAGCACCAGCATCAACAACTTCAACCAAGAAAAGCCAAATCGACAAAAAGAGAATCACAACAAGAACAAGAAGAAGAAAGAGCGAAAAAATAAGAGCAAAAAATGATGATATATTGGCTGTACTCACGACTTAAATAACATACGTTTACAGTTATAGTTTAACACGGTAATTATCTCAGTAGTAACACGAATCTGATCTAGCAAGGGTAGTTTCACTAATTGTTTTGTAATCAGTGATTGATTCCTTCTTCAATTACCATCTCATATATTTTACTGTTTTACCTACTTTCCATTACCTATAACTAGTTGGTAAGCTGGTAGGGCGGTTCTTTGACAAATTTGTCAAAAATTGTCAATAATACTTTTAAAGTCGACTTTATACTATGTAAGACAATGAAAAATTGATAATACTTTCGAGATTAGTATAGTATTTAAAAATGTTTATAAATGTCAATTCAAGAAGCATGAAATAAAAATGTATGGGAAGTATTTTCAAAAATTTGCAAACTCAATACAATATTTATTAATTAGATTTTCATTTTAAGCAAACGGGTAAATATAGCATTTTTTATAACTCGCTTCTTGCGGTCTCTATTCTGTAAGTCATGGGTTCAATCATCGTTTGAAAAAAAAAAAATACTTTTCTTTTAAACGATCTCTACCTGCCTCAAGCATTTGTCAATTCTTATGGCAGTTACAATTTGCCATTAAAATTTTTCTAAAAGACCTCTGTAAAGCTCAGAAAAGGTCACTTCACAAGGATTCTGCCGTTCGGAACTGACTACTATAAGTAAGTCCCTTCTAGTACTGTCCTAAATTTAGCACGCACAACAGTACTGAAAAAGAAGCTCTGCCAAAGGCCTCTTCGGGGCCTCTAAGTGCTACATAAAAAAAAAAAAAAAAAAAAAAAAAAAACAATAATATAAATTTGTAAGTTTCAACAAAAAAATATATTTGATTTGATAGACATTTAATATTTGAATGGACATCTTACAGTTAATTTGACAAGTCACACCAACTTTGTATTCGATATTAGTTGATATTATTCAAAGATTCACTAATACGTGAGTTATCGGCAATTGGCAGACGGGCCATAAAAATGTCTATTGACATGAAGGACCCATACATTGACCACAAATATCATGTAATTTGACACATCTACACTATCTTTTGTAGGGCCACTTGAGTTTTACAAACCTAAATCCTAAACTTCATTTTTAAAAATCCTTGTACATACATTTTTCAAATAACGTAATTTCGATTGTTTCTATGTTTCTCAGTTACTCAAACGAAAACGTAAAAAAATCACAAAATAATTATGATTCAATATTAATTGTTATTCAAATAAAAAGTAAAGGATATCAAAGGAAAGCATAAAGTACAATAAGAAAATAAAGCATACAGTATTCAAGTAATCATCCTACAACCTCCAATTGTATTACCTGTAACCAGGTGCGCACTAGTTTCAAGGAGTTGAGTTTAGAGCAGAAGCAGTTAAAAACTGACTTTACTATAAAGACCTAAAATCGTTTAATGAATTACCAGAGGACATAAAAAACTGTGATACAATAAAAATAAAATAAATATGTGGCACATAAAGCCCCAAAGGGCTCATTGACCGAGCTTCTCTTCCATTACTGTTGTGCGTCTTAAATTTTGGACAATATTAGAAAGGACCTACTTATTTTAGCCGGTTCCAAACGGCAGAACACTTGTGACATCACTTTTTCTGAGCTTTGTCACAGAGTTCTTTAAGAAGCTTTTTCATGGCAAGTTGTTACTGTCGGAAGAATTGCCAATTGCTTACCGACAGGTGGGTACCGTTCGAAAGAAAAATCTTATCGATATTAAATTTGTTATGCATCAGCCGGGGATTGAACCACGACCTACAGGCGAACACACTAACCACTAAGCTACGGCACCCACTGTGATACAATACGATACTATTTAAGTGAAACCTATATAATATTAGTAAGATTTTAGATATAAGATTAATCTTGTAGTTATATATTCAATTTTTATTTTTACTTTCCTTAATGTTACAATTTTTTTTATTTTTGCGATTTATACTTTTGAATATTGTTAATGTTTTTAATAATGTTAGTTATTATGTATATATTCTTTTGTATAGATTCTGATATAGGCTTTTATAAGCCGTAATAAATAAATAAATAAAATAATTAATATTGTATATGTATATTTCCTAGAAGAAGCTCTAATTTGACCGTTATCATTCACTCTATTACCAGCAATAGAACGCAAGAGTCAATTAGGGCTGTAGGGCTGTAATTATAGAGAATATAGAAGATATTTGGATATAAGTGACTCAATTAGCATTACACTCATTACATTATCAGATACTAAATTTAAATGATTTTTAACTACAAAACAAAATAGTTGCCTCATACAACTTAGTAGTATAAATTTGTCGCACTTTCAAAATAAACGACTATATTTCTTAGTTGAAACTCTATTTTTACATTTATAAATCACTCAACATATAACTAATTACAAGTGGAACTGACTCCTGATGTAGACTATTGGGTATAATCTTAACAATCACTACAACTATGCATATGTATGTATGTAGAAAAATTAACTCGCTGATGTAGGCAAAATGACATGTAAGTATTATATATAGTATTTATCTGCATACATAAACACATTTAATATTGTATATTCATATATACAACATTTACTCTCGTGGATGCTGGGCAAGAGAATATGTGCATATAATACAATAGCACGCGGTCTCTTTCTCTCTCTCTCTCTCTCTCTCTCTCTCTCTCCCTAATTATCTTCGAATTTTTCGCAAACTATCTCACCAATTTAGTAAAAGGGGGCTGATTTTATTACAATAAATTCATTTTTTTGTGTTTTTCGCTTTTTACAAGGTATCTGTATCATATACTAAAATTTTTCTTGCCAATTTCGTACAATAATTTCGAAAGTGTCGTTTTTTTTTAATATAAACGCGTGCATTGCATTTTTTTTTTAATTAGAATGCCAACTTACTATAATTGGTAACACATTATATTCAAAAATCTAAATTATCCAGTCGTAAACTGGTTAATATGATAAGTAAATGTGTAATTTATTAAAAATTTATTTTACGAGAAACATTTGCATATATGTACATATAAGCTTCCTATGGCATCGAAATACTAAAATTCATCGAAACATAAAGAATCATCTCTCATCTCTTAACATTGCAAACATTTTCCCACTGGGTAAATTCATATACAATTAACCAACAATTGACATTTTCCTTATCTTGAATTTACTTTGAGACAAACTCGTTCAATCACATCCAGATTTAATTATTATTGCATATGAACTGATTACATATCAACGGTATACAAGCAGACAGACAGGGTTAAATCAACTCTGATTACGATCTCGAACAAAAATATTTACTCATTTTCATGCCAGTGATGTCACTTATGAGTATTAGAATTTACCCTTAATTCTTGCCGTATTGAAGCTATAAAACTATTGCTAAAAAAAAAAAGTAAACTTGTTTAAAATTTTCTTCACAGGGTGCATTTACTTCATTTTTCAGTATAACTAATACAATAAAAAATGCACGAAAAACAAGAGTTCCAACAGTTTAAAGTATGCTCTACCATAGATTTTACGAGTACTCATAAAAACCTCAAAAAAGATCACACACAATAGAAATAATATCGCGAAAAGTAAAAATATTAATTTTATCGCTTATAATATCGATATTCTGCTTTTATTTTGGATAGTTCCAAGTCACAGCCCTGAACTTTCTGTACCTTCTTCGTATTCGTAAGCAAATGGTGGATTTAATTTTATAACCCTGGTATGGATCTCTTCATTAGGAACCCCTGATGATTCTATAAAACGGCGAGAAATTTTATGTCCTCAGTTTAATTCCATTTTAGGTGCAGAGCTGTACACCAATCTTCCTGAACTAATGTCCCACGGAAAGTTTTATAATTCGCCGTAGAATAATTAGAACCATTTGCACCTTTAATACCAATGAGATTTGTTTTTTGTTTCCAATCCAAATAAAAATGAATATAAAAACTCGCCATTTCTGCACAGCATCACCATAGGCATCATCCGCTGACTTTTTATAACTTTCTTTGCAATTGATTTTAGTAAATAATTTTCTCCGCACCAATTTGACCTTTTCTAACATATGTAATGGTGTGTACTTCTGTATCAACAGTTAGTAAATACTCAGAAATTACTAATCACTTTACGCATATCGGACTTTGAAATGAATAAACGAATTACCAACAATATCATATAAACAAACACCCTATCACAACCGCAACCCTCCGCCAACAAGCCATTCATACAAATACCAATACACACAATACACAATAATAAAATAATCTTATAAACAAAGCAAAAAGAATAATAAAAAAAATGAAACAATGACATTTTATCAGCAGCTACAGCAACAGCAAGCAACAGCAGCTTCTTTTCATTAAGGCATCATTCTTCATTTGGCGGAGTAAATAAATAAATGTATAAGCAAATAAACCAAATAAATTTCACAAAAAGCAACAACTATTTATATACTTAAGTACTTTTGTATACATGTGTGTGTATGTATTGTAGATTTCAATGAAAAATAACTCATAAAATGCACTCACACACACACACACACACACACACAAATACTCACATATGCATGTAATAATAATAATAATAATACTGAACAAAAGAAAATCGATAATACCCAAGATTGGCAAAAGCATACAAACATTCACAATCTCATACTTACACTTTTTTTTTTTAATTGTGTATAGAACTATGAGCAAAACAGCAGCAGCAGCAGCAGCAGCAATCATCATAATAACTAATGATAACTAATGCTCTCAACAAATTTGATAAAGGAAGAGAATGATTCAAAGCCTTTGGAGAGCCTATGCTCTTATAAATATAAATGTAATACTACAGAGCCATGAGGAATATCGCATAGAAGCTCTGTCCGAGAAGTGACCAAACATCATTCCGCAATTAATTCCACACACTGAACGGTGTGTGTTAGAAGGCCTAATGAAATCTTCGAGGAATTAGTTTCAGTTTATCAAACAATTGTCACAATTTTGTAAAAATTGTAAAAAACGATGGATACAGAAACAAAATTCGAAATAAATACAGTCGCATATTATTAAATATGCTTTTAATTTCCTGCCCGGTCTTAACACAAAAGAGAAAGTATATATTCAACTTAAATACAGAGATGACATATGTTAATTTTATATGAACTCTTTAAATTTTTATTGGGGTGCATTATGAAATTAACAGAAATTCAAAAACAACAATGTGTGATAAGTAAGAGAATACAAATACATTGATAAAACTAAAACATAAAAGAAAGAGTGAGTGAGAGGGATGCGGCAGATAGATTGTTGAAAAAAGAGAATGAATTGGTACCACCGGATGCTGTGTGAATTGGTATGAAAACTACCGCCATCATAAAATTGCTAATACAATACCACCATAATAAAGCAAAATAAAGCAGAAAATAATAACAAATCAGCAATTTTATTATCACATTGAAGTTTGTATGAAAAAAAAAACTAACACTCACACGCAAACACAACTGCCACCACCTCCAACAACCATATAATTTCAACCACAACCACAACTACTGCTACCACACAACGCCGCCTACCGCAATCAACAATAAATTCGATTGTCAGCAGCATTCAAAACATAACTAGTACAACAACAAATAATGAATAAATTTATCAGTAACGCGACATCGTCAATGTTAAGGCAATATGCTGGCAGGCTTGCAAGCAAATAGCAGTCACTTAACAATTGTGTGAATTTAAAAATGCACCCTCCATATCGCTACTTATGTTTGTATTGAAATCATTTTGTTGTTTTTTAATTATTATTATGAATGCGTAATGTAGTGGTCGTTTTTTATGCAATCGATGTCATTCTCAAAAGCAGATAAAAGCATTAAACCATGAATTATTGGGCAAAAAAAAAAAAAAACAAAAAGATGAATATTGAAATAATTACGTATAATACTAGCTGCATTCTTTTGTAAGCGAGTTGCAAAAGAACATCAACTCGCATATAATTTCCCTTTTACTTGAATATAATTTCCCTTCAGTTACTTAGCAACGCTGGTGGTATATGTGGTTATTCGTGAAATTTATAAACGAAATAAAAGCAAAAAAGAAACACTTCTGTGGAATCTGTGGTAAATATATTCGTTTATTTAAAATAAATTTTTACGAGTATTTGCACTTGCTTTATTTTCCTTATTTTTGTTTATATTTACAATAATTTGGCGTGTTGTTGAAATTTCCCAAGCACATTCCAGTGATCTATAGTGCTGTTTTTTTTTTTTACTTTGCAACACTATAACTCAGGTCGCTTAAAATATAAGCGAGTTCAATTGAGTTCGGTTAAAATAGGTTTAAAAACTTAAAAACCGGAAAAACTTTTCATACTCAATTTGATTCATAAACCGTTTCTTTGAACCACTGGTGTGATTAAAAAATAGATTGGTCACCCATCTTTGATGAACTATTTTCAAAATTCCACTTTTATCTGTTTTATCCGTCAGTACTTAGCGAAGAGATTTCATATAGCGTATCACAAAAAACAAAAATTGACGGTTAATTCTAAAAAAGTTCGCAAAAAATAACCGGTGGTACCAAATCAATATCAAGCCTTCTTATTTTTATACAAATAAATATTGCTATACAATTTTTTATTAAGAAACCAACAAACAGTAATATGCCTGAAAAGAAAATTTCATGTTTTATATTCGAAATGTTGTAAAATCTAAAATTAATATTGAAAAAAAAAAATTTTTAATTCTAATGGCAATTTCTTACATTTTTTTATATTTATTAATTAATTTTTTAATTGTTCATTAAATTGGTTAAAAAAAACTTGAAAATAGAAATTTTCCGCTTAAAATACAACAACAACAACTTTCGTT
Organism: Megamerina dolium; assembly: GCA_963854835.1. Classification (NCBI taxonomy): domain Eukaryota; kingdom Metazoa; phylum Arthropoda; class Insecta; order Diptera; family Megamerinidae; genus Megamerina; species Megamerina dolium. Next base: position 11,895,398 of record OY978528.1, read on the forward strand.
CTTGTAAGTTTAGCTATAAAAATATATAAATGTAAATTATTCCCAGAAAAGTTTTCCAATAAACACCGTTTATCCTTTCACCAGTATCACAGTTACTGCGGATTTTGTGAACAATTTTCGAAGGGCCTTTGTTAAAAGGACTTTTTTAATTAACGTTTTATTTTCCAATAATTTCAGTTCGTAAACTATATATCTTGGCCGTTATTACCAAAATTTAATAAAATTCTTCATTATCAGTTTTGAGAGCCTCACTTGTAAGTAATCCCTTTTATAAAAACTATTTTTCTCAAGTTTTACGTCGTCAAATTTGCTTCTTTTTCACTTGCCATATAAATGGGCCCAAATATTATTATTTAATTAGTTTCGAAAAAGGGCTTAATGATATATGAAGCCAGATTTAATGTACATTTTAAAGCTGTTAATTATTATTCATTTTAGGTAAAGCAAGAGTGGTGGTCTGGTGGTGTTTTCGCAAGGTAACGTGTCTAACTGCCTCAACCAGGTGGGGCTAGCGCAATCCTTGTTGAACTCATCGCAAGTCAACTCACTGGCTGTCATGTAGTTTGATCTGAGCGCTATGTGATGATACCTTTATTTGTTAATGAGGGGTAGTCATATAGCTTGCTCTGCTTACTCTGTGATGGCGCTTTCATTATTATTAATGGGGGCCCTCCATGTGGCGACCACCGGGCAACGTCTTCCTGGCACCCGCTGGGAGGCGGCTGAAGTGAGTGGCGAAAATCTCCTCGGTTAGAGGTTGTGCGTTGGGTTTGGGACCCGCCACATAAAAAACCCCCCCAATGAAAAAAACAAATATGCCTCGGAGAAGGACTACCGTTTTTGTTGATGACCCCCGCAAACGAAAAAAGGACCACGATTTACGGATATGCACCTGGAATGTCCGATCCCTTTATAGGGAGGGTGCCTCTATCCAGCTGGTTGATGTCCTCGAAAAATACAGAGCTGACATCACCGCTCTCCAGGAAATGCGATGGTCAGGACAGGGCTGCTCCAAAAGAGCGTCCTGTGACATCTACTACAGTTGCCATGCTGAAAGGCACGAATTAGGATGTGGATTTTTGGTCAGCAAGAGACTACGACATCTTGTCTCGCAGTTCACGCCTGTGAATGAACGGCTGGCCACAATCCGCATCAAGGCAAAATTTTTTCAACATCAGCCTTATATGTGCCCACGCTCCGACGGATGAGAAGGACAATGTGACCAAGGAGAGCTTCTTTCAGCGCCTCGAAGAAGCTTATGACCGCTGCCCCCGCCACGATATCAAAATCGTGCTTGGCGACTTTAATGCCAGGGTGGGCAAGGAAGGTACCTTTGGTCCAACTGTCGGAAAATTCAGCCTCCACCAAAACACCTCCGATAACGGAATAAGGCTGATCGACTTCGCCGCAGCACGAAACATGGTAATTGGTGGTACCAGATTCCAGCATCTCGACATCCACAAAGCGACATGGCTGTCTCCAGATCATCGTACAAGAAACCAAATTGATCATGTGTTGATTGACGGAAGGCATGCTTCCAGTGTGATGGACGTGAAATCGATCCGTGGTGCCAACATCGACTCGGATCACTACCTTGTTGCAGCTAAGGTGCGCACACGCTTATGTGTCGCAAATAACAAGAGAAGTCCCACACAGAGAAAGCTCGACGTCAGTAGGCTGCAATCACCAGAGACAGCAGATGCATTTTCCACTCGACTATCGGATCTGCTTATGCAGAACACTCCCCCACTTGATGATACATGCGCACGGTGGACACATATATCCCACTCCATGACTACTGCTGCCGAGGAGGTAATCGGTTACTACCGGCCTCTGAGGAATGAGTGGTATGATCAGGAGTGTCGCGACGCTACCGCAGAGAAAGACGCCGCCTACAGAAAAACCCTGCGTGCAGGCGTAACGCGAGCTGTTAAGGAGCGGTATAGAGAGAAAAGGAGTGCAGAGAGACGTCTTCTCAGGCGCAAGAAGAGGGAGTTGGAAAGACGCGAGTGTGAGGAGATAGAGATGTGTACCGACAAGAATGAGACTCGAAAATTCTTCGAAAAGATCAAGCGCCTGAGTGGAGGTTTAAATCCCGGAGCCTCTTCTTGTCGTGATGGAAATGGGAATCTGGTTACGGATGTCCAGAGTGTACTGAGCCTATGGAGGGAACACTTCTCCACGTTACTGAATGGCGATGCTACGAACAATTCCGCCAGTGGAGGAGAATGCCCGATAACCCCAATTACAGATGATGGTGTTGATGTTCCACCACCCGACTATGACGAGGTTGAAACGGCCATTTTAAGGCTGAAGAACAACAAAGCTGCAGGTGCTGATGGCCTGCCTGCCGAGTTGTTTAAGACCGGAGGCGATGAGCTGCTCACCCGCATGCACCAGCTCATAAGCAGAATATGGTCGGATGAAAGCATGCCTGATGATTGGAGGCTCAGTGTTCTCTGTCCTGTGCATAAAAAAGGAGACCCCACAATTTGCGCCAACTACCGTGGAATAAGTCTCCTGAGCATCGCGTACAAGGTTCTATCGAGCGTACTCTGTGAAAGATTGAAGCCTATGCTCAGCAACCTGATTGGACCTTATCAGTGTGGCTTCAGACCTGGTAAATCCACCATCGACCAGATTTTCACACTGCGCCAAATCCTGGAGAAGACCCAAGAAAAACAGATCGACACACACCACCTATTTGTTGATTATAAAGCCGCTTTCGACAGTCCGGTAAGGGATTACCTCTACGCAACAATGTCTGAGTTCGGTATTCCTGCAAAGCTCATTCGACTTTGTAGAATGACACTGCATAACTCCCGTTGTGCAGTGAAAATTGGGAAGGACCTCTCCGCACCGTTTAATACCGAACGGGGTTTCAGACAAGGTGATTCGTTATCGTGCGACTTCTTCAATCTTATTATGGAGAAAATAATACGAGCTGCTGATCTACGACATAATGGCACTATCTTCAACAAAAGTGTCATGCTGTTAGCGTATGCCGACGATATTGACATAATCGGCATGAACACGCGAGCAGTCAGTGCAGCATTCTCAGAGTTGGAAAGAGAGTCGCGTCGGATGGGTCTCACGGTGAACGAGGGCAAGACGAAGTATCTAGTGTCAACAAACAAAGAGTCCCGGCGTCTTGGACAGCACGTCACTGTTGACAACTACGCTTTTGAAGTAGTAAGGGACTTTGTCTATCTTGGAACCAGCATTAACAGCAGTAATGACGTCGGCTTGGAGATCATGCGTAGGATAACTCTTGCTAACAGGTGTTACTTTGGGCTGAGTAAGCAATTGAGAAGTCGAGCCCTCTCTCGAAGAACGAAAACTACACTCTACAAGTCTCTCATCATGCCTGTCCTAACATATGGCTCTGAAGCCTGGACAATTTCCACCTCGGATGAGCGTATACTTGGAGTTTTCGAGAGAAAAGTCCTACGCAAGATCTTTGGACCTATTTGCGTTGGTGGCGAGTACCGAATAAGGTACAACCATGAGCTGTACGAGCTGTATGCCGATATTGACATAGTAAAGCGCATCAAAATCCAGCGGCTGCGCTGGCTAGGTCATGTCGAGCGAATGGAAGAACACGCTCCAGCTAAGAAGGTGTTATATTCGGAACCCGCTGGAGGACGACGCAAAAGAGGAAGACCAAACCTCCGGTGGAAAGACCAAGTACTGGAGAACCTGACGGCGCTTGGAATTTCTAACTGGCGCCAGCTAGCGAAGAACAGAGATGGCTGGCGAAGCATGTTATTTTCGGCCTAAATCGATATTCGGTTGTTATGGCCACATAAGTAAGTAAGTAAGTAAGTAAAGCAAGAGAGTTCTGCCGCATAGCTCTTTTGAGGTTAAAAACAATTATTTAAACCATTTGTTTGTCTAAACATAAAAAAAATAACAATAACAAATAACAAAATAATAATTAATAACGGCATGCCATGGATATGTCTAATGTTTTTGTAGGGTAAAAATTTATTTTCAAATGTACCACCCTGTTACAATATTATCAGCTGTTTTCGATAGACAAACAATTATCTCTTTTGTTCAATACACATAAGTGTGGAATAAATATTCTATACTGTTTAACTATAAGAGAAAAAGAGAAAAGTATAGCATTTTCAAAATTATCAATGTTGCAGTATATAAATGCATGACAAATGCCCGGGAACACGCGAGAGTATTTTTTTCAAAGAACGATAACTTTTCATTCAAGGATTATTCTTATCATCTAAGCATTGAAGGGATTATAAGCAAATTATTGGTGTGAAATATAGAACGTTGGTGTTGTTGTTAATCCTCGTCTAAGCTGGTTACATGCATACATAGTGTCAAAAGCTTGTCGAGATGCAACAACGAAGTAGCATGATATCGTTACCATCTGATTGGCGTCCATTTGTTTACGGTGGTGTAGCATCAATAGCTGCTGAATTTGGTAAATATACGTAAAAGTGTTTACAATTTGTTTATATTGCAATAAATAAAGTGATGTCACAACGTACGCAGATATTTATTATGACATAAACAAGTGTGTATATATTTGCACATGTGTTTGTAGGTATAATCCAATATTACATTGCACGCTCTTATCAACTCACGTTGTTTATTATTTTGTTGCTAATTGTAATTGCATTTTAATGACGTTCTTAACACATTCTTAGGTACTTTTCCAATAGATACCACAAAGACACGTCTTCAAATACAAGGGCAAAAACATGATCAAGCATTTGCACAGTTACGATATCGAGGCATGATTGATGCATTTGTCAAGATAACAAAGGAAGAAGGATTGCGTGCTCTTTACTCAGGGTATGCTCTTAGATAAATATGTATGATATTTATTTGTTTAAATTTTGTATTCTTCCTAATTAGTATATGGCCGGCTGTACTGCGTCAAGCTACCTATGGCACTATTAAATTTGGCACCTACTATACACTCAAGGACTATGCCAACAGACACGGCATGCTGATAGATCGCGAAACAGGCACTGAAGCCGTATGGGGAAATATACTGTGTGCCGCTGCCGCAGGTGCCATTTCGTCTGCTATTGCCAATCCCACTGATGTGCTAAAAGTGCGCATGCAAGTGCATGGCAAGGGGAGTCAACGTAACGGATTGTTTGGCTGTTTCAGTGAGATCTATCGACATGAAGGTGTTCGTGGTTTATGGCGTGGTGTTGGACCAACAGCACAACGTGCTGTCGTTATTGCTGCTGTCGAATTGCCTGTTTATGATTTTTGCAAACTTCAGCTTATGGACGCATTTGGTGATCACGTTGCAAATCACTTTATGTAAGAGAGTTATATGATACTCAGGTGTTCCCTCTACTGACGCTCGTATGATGGAATTAATCTTTTATTTACAGATCAAGTTTTATAGCAAGTTTGGGTAGCGCAATTGCTTCTACTCCTATTGATGTGATAAGGGTGAGTATTGAATTACAATAATATTATTTCTTACTCTATTCACAAACATATTTACAGACCCGTCTTATGAATCAAAAACATATAACAATGATAAATGGTATTGCTACTGTTACCAGACATAGATTATACAATGGCAGTTTTGATTGTGCGGTGCAGGTCAGACTAATGAGCATTCCTGCAATATTAAATAAGATTTGTAACATATTTCATTCAATTTTCTATATTTTTACCTTCTGTAGACGGTGCGTAACGAGGGAGTATCAGCATTATACAAAGGTTTCATACCGACTTGGGTGCGCATGGGACCTTGGAATATTATCTTCTTTATTACATATGAACAACTCAAGAAACATTAAATACATAGTATAATTCGCATTTGCAACAAATGATAAATGAAAGAAATTGCGCCAAACATCAATTAAAGTTCAATATACTCAAAGAACGCAACTATATTTTCTCAAAAACACATTAATCTCAACTTAAAATACAAAAAAAAAAAAAAAAAAAAAAATAGTGAACACAGGTTGTGATCTATTTCACGAAAGAAGGAGAGCAAATTTATTTTAATTTATTATCTTATCTAAATGAAAAACGATTTTTTTGTTACAAATTAGGTACCTAACTAAATATTTGGTAGCAAGAATATGTCTAAAACCACATAAGACGCTTCATATATAGAGACTACATACACACAAACATATATTTAAGCATAAAAGAATTGTTATTGTAATTAGCTAATAGTACGGGTAAACGAATGGAAAAGAATCTACCAAATTGTTGATTCAATTATTAAAATATCTAGTTAAATTTTCTTATTATTTATTTTGTATAGAATAAGCATAATATTTAATTTTGCTTTTATAATACTTTTCGTAAGATACGTACATACATATGTACGATACTATTAAAAGTTGCTAAGCCTGCATTTCATGAATATGCAAAAACAGTAATCAATTTATTTAACGACGCCAATGAGTTAATTATACACGTGTGGAAAAAAAAAAACAAATATGAAAATCAAATTATATACTGTACTCAATATGTACAGATATAGTATTTAATAATAGCTTTTACAATGTTAAGTCTATTTTATAGTATTTCAATATCTTATATTCTTCTTCTTCCTCTGTTTATTGTGTGTATATGCAAATATATCGAAATAATATTAACATATAATAAAATAAATAAAACGAAATGTATTTTTGTACTTATTTCTAGCATTTCTTGATTATTACCTACTTAAACATTCTCCTGTACTTAGAGATTATTTATTGGCATTATATATTATCGCGAACCAACCAAATGACAATTTAATGCAAACGTATCACACAACATCAAGCTAAAAAGGGATGGGAGCGATTCTGAAAAGTGTTGGACGTAAGAAAAATATCAGATATTTTTTCTTCAAATTAATGTTTAAAAGCTCAACCGGTCCAAACTGGACTGGACGTTTTTCTGTGCAAAATAATTGTTTACGAATATTAGACTCCTCTCTGTCCTCTGAGAGCAACTTTTAGCTTAGAATACAAAATAAGTCGATAAGGGCTATACTTTACGTGTAAGTAGGGTAGTCAAGTAGTACAAATCGTAATTCGTTGATTTTCCCCATGGCAACTGCTGAGATGTCTGGTGAAGCAATCAATTTTTTTTTCTGGAAATTTCTAGACTATTCTTCTCAATTAATGATGCGTATTGTAGCTTCTCTTTAAGAAGCTTTTTCATGGCAAGTTGTTACTGTCGGAAGAATTGCCAATTGCTTGCCGACAGTGTTCTGCCGTTCGGAACCGGCTAAAATAAGTAGGTCCCTTCTAATATTGTCCAAAATTTAAGACGCACAACAGTAATGGAAGAGAAGCTTGGCCAATGAGCCCTTTGGGGCTTTATGTGCCACATATTTATTTTTTTTTTTTTTATTGTAGCTTCTCTGCCGAAGAAACAGTTATTGTCATTTTGTCATGATTATCGACAATAAAACTCTAATTTCCTGCTCATTCAAACACGTTTGTAGTCAACATGAGCAAACGATTCATACCTGAATCTTGATTCAATACGTAATAAACGTTGGTATGTTGTTCAACGTCAATAGTCAACAGAATCGTAAACCAGCGAAAGGTCGTTATTCTTGTTATCATTAATGAAATTTATAAATCTTAGTTAAAGGCTATTAAAGAGATATAGCAATTTTGTAATTTTAAAAGAAATTGGGAATTAATTTCAAAAAAAAAATTATTCAGTGGGAACCCCCTGTGTAAGATGATATATGGTAAATTGTTTATTTCTCTCTTGAATTTTGAACAAATTTTGTAAAAGATTTAATTGAAAGTGAAAAAATTAAATCATGCACAATAAACAAAATAAGGTAAGGGCAATAGGTGTGAGCATTTGCAAACAAAGGACATTGAAAACACTGCAGTGGTGCACTGGATTCAACAACTGCAACTACAATTTTAAACAACTGCTTAATTCACATGCGCTAAACCACTGAGCTCACTGAAGTAGCCACTTCTGATTTGCCAATTGCCAATTAGTAACAACCGCCGTACATGCAGGCACAATCAAAATTGGCCCTGTGCGATAGTAAAAATGGCGCCAAAAATTTCAACTTTAAAGAAAAAGTCAAGAGAAGAAGAAAAGTCAAGAGTAGAGAGAAGTGGAAGTATTAGAAATTAGGCTTAAATATACCTTATTTATAATATTGAGGATTGTATTGTATTCGTCGAATATTTTGAAAGAAATGTCCATGCACGTGACCCACTATGAGGGATGCCTTTTATATTTTTTGAAAAAGTATGAAAGTACATTTGGCTATCATCAAAAATGATTTTATTGTTTTTCAAAGTATTCCCCATGTAGGTTTATATACTTTTGAGCATGCGCTCAAACCAATTGTCGAAGCACTTTTGCCACTACGACTGAGATATCTCCAAAATATGGTTTTTGCTGGGTTTGGCTCGTCTTGGAAGACCGACACGGTCGATTGCTGTTTATTTTTTTCGGGCTCCTACTCATATATCCATGATTCATCATCTGTCACGGTCTTATAAACGTCTTTCGAAGCACCGCGATCAAATTTTTTCATCATATCTTTGCACCAATGAACCTTTTTTTTTCTTGAGCGATTGTTAAATTATGCGGGATCCATGCGAGAACAAATCCTTCTGACAGCTGTCAGGGTTCATGCAATATCGAATGCACTCTATCGCGCACAGCATCGATGGTTTCTGGCACAATGACCAATTTTGAACAACCTTCACGAAATTCATTCTGGAGCGAACGGATGAACCACGCTTAAATTCGTTAAACCAGTTTTAAATTGTCTGGAGGGTTGATGCTTCATCGTCAAATGCCGCATGAGGACGATCGAAACACTGCTGTTGAGATAATTCACTTCGAAAATCGTAAAAATTCATAGCTCGAAAATGTTCACAAGTTAAAACTATTTTGTGACCGAGATGAATTTTTCAAGTCACTGTAAACAAGACAAATAGCGCTTGTACATCAAAACGTTTTGAGTATGTTTATATAAATATAAAAGGCAACCCTCATATAATACTCACCAATATTACATTTACATATTGTTCAAATTGAGAAAACGATTAACAATTTTATGCTGTGATTTATTTTTTGCTTTTTCCTTTTTAATGTATATTTTATTTTATTTTTAATTTCTTTTTTTGATATTCTTTTGTTTTGAATATTCATCAAAATTTGTAATGTATTTATATTTACTTGTGTATATGTAAAAATATTCAAATAATTCTAAAACTAATAAAATGAAAATAGAAAAAAGGAAGATGAAATCTCATAAATTTTTGTACCAAATCTTTCTGCCTATAAATATTGTATGTAGATGAAATACTTAGTAAATTAGTATATTCCTTACATTGGGAATCATTTTGTATGCTTTACAGAAAAGATATAAAGGATCGAGGTGTGAAAATCATTACAAAATATGAGGACCTAATATGGTAATATATAAATAGCATTTATTTACAGTAAAAAATCTCCAAGTATAATATTTTGCACCTCCGTCCACAACTCGAACGCTAAATCTTACAAACTCATAAAATTTTAAACAAGAATGCTGCCGGTATCATAATAATTTCGATTGCAATAAAACGAACAAATTACCTACTAATATCAAAAATACACAAGAAAAGACAAACAAACAACAACAGTAATACACAATTCGATTATGTACATGCAATGCTGAAAGCTGAACTTAATATTGTATTAAGACCTCCTTCTGGGTTAATGAATTAAATACAACAACAATCGAACAGAGAGTATACTGGGCCTCACACAACACGATGCCAAGTATTATAGAGTAGATTATTTTTTTCAAAAAATTTAAACAACAACAGCCATTGATTAAACAAGTCGAACAAGAATATGTCGAAGATAACTGCCGTTGTCATTTGCCGACAAAACCTGCAATTAATGTATCATCGATTGAGGTAGCAGTTGGGGTATTTAGGAAATCCATTTGTTGCGTTTGCTTCTGATGTTGATGTTGTTGCAGTTGTAATTGTTGTTGTTGTTCGCCGACGCCGTCGCCACCAATACTCGCAGCATTGCCAACCATTGTTGACGTGAGCATATGCAAAGGCATGGATGATTGCGTTGTTGGTCGCATTGTATTGCACGACGATGCTGTTGAATTGCCAGCAATTGCAACATGATATGGTGGCGGCGGAGAGCGTGTCATTATTGGTGTGGTAGCTCCTCCTGCAGCGGCAACATGTTTTCGATCTTTATTCCTAAATGTTTGTTGTGCCAATTGCATACTTGCTGCGTGTGATTTGTTCTCAAATTGTTGTTGTTGTTGTTGTTGTTGTTGTTGAGGGTGCTCTTGTTGCTGTAAATGTTGCATTGCTGCCGATTGACTCATCATGGGGTCAACCATTGAAGACGGCGATATCGCTGGTTTTGTTGTTGCCGTTGTCGTTGACGCTGTTGTGCTATTTCTTGCAGTCAATGAGGTCGTCGCCGCCGCCGTCGTTGTTGTCGTAGTCGTCGCCAGTGTTGCATTCGCACGTTGTGATAGTTTAGGTATTTGGAATTTACTATTGAGCCCCTTCATGAAACCCTCCATATTGGCAGCCATTGTCGGCGATGCATATTGCAATATCGTCATCATATCCACATTGTGATCCATTCGTGTTGCAGGCTGTGATGATGAAGATTGATGGGCGGCTTTCCTGTTCGCATTGTTGCCTGATTTACGTTGTGCCGCAACATCAGCAAATGAACTTGTGCTATTGCTTTTGCTTAAACCTAACGTATTGCTGCTGGCTAATTTCGCTGTCAGATTGCCAGATGAATTCGACTTTTGAAAAGTATGCTTCTGTGAGTACGTGCTTCTATTGGAGTACGTCGGCGGAGACGACGATGCGCTGCCAATGCTGCTCGAAAATGGTGTCGTCGAATTGAGACCACCTGTACTTGTTGTTGTGGTTTTTTTCGAGGCGGGACCACTATTGACGCCTGGTTTAAGACCCGTATGCTGTTTCTTATTGGAAAACGAACTCGACAATGTGGCACTGTCACTTTTCATTTTCGAAGATTTATTGCCCGTTTTATTGATGGTCAACTTCAGACCCTCTTGACTTGACTTGACCATATATTCAGATGATGATAATGATACCGATGATGATGATGATGATGATGATGACGGTGCTGCGACATCACTGCTGCCAAACGACTGTTGTTGCTGCAGCAGCTGCTGCTGCTGCTTCTGATGTTGGTGTTGTTGTTGTTGCTGTTGCAGTTGTTGCATTGATTGGGTTGATTGCGGTGCTGTTGAGGTTGTTGATATTGGCGTTGCTAGTGACAATGATTTCGCTGTTGTGGTTGCTGCTACTGTTGTTGCTGTTGCCATTGCTGCTGCTGCTGTTGCTGCTGTAGCTGCTGTCGACGTCATCAAACTAACCTGACAAAGGAATTTCAAACAATAGTGATCAATTGTTTGGTGACACAAAGGGTACGAGTGTGTGTGTGTGTGAGTGTGTGTGCGTGTGTGCAAGAAGTGCAAAGGCAGAAAAAGAATAAGAGAGAAAGAGAAAAACAAAAACAAACGAATGTTATATTGTTAGTAAATATAAATTTAATTATTTAAATATTAATATGAGTGATTAATAGAAAATATACAATTATAATGTTTATCCATATCCAATCTAACAATAGAAACAATCTTAAGAATGCTAACGAAATTTATGTAAAACAAAACTTTGAATGCTCGTCTCTCTCTCTCCCTCTCTCTTCCTCTGCATCCAGCCCATTTGGAAGAAATGCAAAAGGCAATGAAGCAATATTTAATAGTGAAGGATAAATGCACTTACCGCTCCCGCAGAGGTGCTCTTTCGTGCACTACTCAAATTTGGTTCGAGCTTAATGGAGCCGCCACTAACATTGTTGCTGAAACCAATACCGAGTTGTTCAGTAGGTGATAGATGGTTTAAAGCTGGCGCAGATGATGACAATTTCATTTGAGGATGATGTTGCTGCTGCTGCTGCTGGTGCATAATAGCAACATCAAGATTTGATTTAACAGTACTGAGACCACCCATTACATTGCTCGCAACTGATACTGGTGAAGTGGATGGCGTACGACCGTCTCTTTCTCGACTTTTGCTTGCATTAAATGAGCTGCTTGACGCGGACGACGACGATGACGACGACGACGATGATGATGATGCTGATGATGATGCAGAATTTCCCGATAGGGCACTTGTTGTGCTTGTATTAGCTGCCAAAGAGCGTATTAAACTTGAACTATTTGATGTTACACCGGTGATTGATGTTAAATTGTTGTTACTTGATTTTTCTCCTTTCGGACTAAGACTGGTTGCTGCAGCACTCTTTAGTGTCGACATGCTTGGCTTACCCGATGATCCATGCTTTGGTGAATGTATGCCGAATGGTGACTTTGGACTATTCGACGAGGCCGCACTGTGTTTGGGACTACTATAGACGGGAGAATGTTTCGGACTGGGTCGAGACGAAAGTGACGAACCAGCCGCAGAAGACGCCAATAAACCTCCGCCACTTGAACCTTTGGGTGAAGATGAGGGTGACGTGAATTTACGACCAACTAAATTCGCCGATGCATCACAAGAACCTGCTGGTGAATTTTGACGAGAATATATTTTTTCCGGTGGTCCCATTGGGGAGTCATCACGTCGTTTTTTGCGTTTCTTTTCTCTTGTACTATCAGCTGTATAACCGCCAGAATCATGCGAACGTTTTAAAGTCGTCGACGATGACGACGATGACGATGATGTAGACGCATAGGCATTTGATGACGTTGATGCAACTGGTACAGGCGATTTTTTATCTTTGGATCCATTTGATCCACCAGCACCACCACCAACAACAGGAGCAGTCGCATTAATAGGTGTAATGGTGATGGTTGAAGATGTTGTGTTAGCCGGACAACCTCCAGCTGCTGAACTCTGTGGTGTAAGCGGTATTATTTCTATACTACCACCACTATTTGACGGTCGTTTCATGTCCAACTTTGCCGCATCCGTTGATATGGGTGTTATACTGACACAATTCTTCAGCGTCGATGTTTTATCCTTCCAGATATTTTTGTATTTATCCGCTATCTCAATATCGGTAGCTTTAGCAGTCTGTTGGTGTTGTTGTTGTTCTTGTGGCGTTGAGAAATGTGATGGATAATGGCCCAAAGATATTGTTCCCTCAACAGACTGCTGCATGCTTGGTATGTGCATTAAACTCTTTGGGCTCTCATGAAAATCCTTTTTATTCATATCACTCTTATAACTCAAATAACCGGCAATTGCTTCAGAGGCACATGAGACATTTGTTGTTTGTTGGCGAGCATTGGATTCCATTTTTATCAAGTTGCTCATAGCAGATGCTCCACCACCACTACCAACACCAACACCAGCGACACCGACACCAACACCACCACCGATACCACCTCCACCACCACCACCGCCGCCGCCAGAATCATTAGGTCCCATGACTAAACTAAAATTTCCGCCACTGGACCCACCAGCAGTGGGATTACCCTGCTGTGATGTGCCACTGCTACCAGCACCAATACTACGCTGAAACATTTTTAAACGTTCCTGATCCCAATATTTAAGCAGCGATCTTATTGTAATTGGTATTGAAAGCGATCTCTGCACAATAGTAGTCAATTTAATTGCCATTAGATCATAATTGTGGCTCAAACTGTAGATTTTGCAATTAACATTGCCATCGCGTAGATTAAATTCGACAGTAGCTAAAGATTCTTCATAGGGGTGTTGAAGTGAAACGGAAATCTGTTGAAATGATATTGCATTCACTTCCAATATAGTTGTTGAGTCCATATCTGCAAGCAAGTCATTATGAAAATACATTCCCGATATCATTTGAAATTAAAATTGGAAATTGGAATTACCATTGCCCATTTTTGTTTGTGAACGTACACAACTGGCAAGCAGTGTATAAAATAGTGCTTGCTTCTTTAAAAACTGTATAATTTTAGGAACTTGCGCTGGTTCTGTAAATGGGACCGATGAAACCATTGTAGCCTAGAATATACATGCATATTAAAAATATTATTGTAAACAATGCTTTGGCATAAATCTTACGGTAAGTTTCTTGTTGTCTGTAAAGAAATAGCAATGTGTTTGATCTGGTAAACATACAAAAAGGCCTTTTTGTGAATTTTTTATTTGTTGATCCGAAGCTGTTTGCACTATCAAATTCATTATGGTTAAGCCAGCTGTTGTTTTATTCTGTAGTACCGTGCCGCCATCCATAATTGAGGTAGAACACACATCTGAACCAACTCCTACACTGATTCCAAGCGCACTTAACGTACTCGAACATACTGGAATTGGCTTATTTAGTCGCAATACATAAGTTGCAGGCAATAACATCGAATTATTCTGGGTAAGTGGATTATACACAGGCATTTCACTGCCTGTCTGAGGATCCTTTGTAAAAGTTACCGTCGGTACAATTTGCAATTTGTTCGCAGATGATGCTTCCAAATTCACCGAAACATTAAAACCAATTTGTTTGCTTAGTATCAAATCAATATTGAGTGGTTGTATTGATTTCGATTCCACTGAAATAAGATCGTATGGTGATACAAAATAGGTGAGCTTCATCGGATGGCCACCACGTCTTTTATGAACTATGCCAACCAATGATTCGGACAATATCTGTTGAGTATCATTGGTGAAGTTTTGCATTTGAAATAAATTATACAGATCCGTCTCTATGGCTTGAAGTGTGACAAATGCTTTCGTTTTCACTTTTGGTTCGGCATTCAGTTGATAGATGGAGGAAAGACCTTCTAGCTGGACGGTGAAATCAGCAAAATCACCACGATTAAGACAGTCAACCAACTCACTGCACGACTGTTGCTCTATTTTACATTCATGATGCACCTTAACATCTGTTAGATTACCTTTTGCATCAAGTATGATCTCGAGAAAAAACATATCCGTCGAGATGAACAGCCCCGAAGTATCTTCCATAAATTTCAGACCCAATTGTCGTGAAAGACTCTCCAGACGTTCCACAAGCCCCTGACGAGAAGTAACCTTTATACAATGTTGCATGCTGTCCAAACATTTTTGTAAATTTGATTTCTCTACTGCATCCAATGCATATCGTTTCTCTAGCATTGACATGCGCATCGACTTTGCCAATTCTGGAAAACTTTTATATTGGGATGAGTGGGAGCGTATACGCTCCATTAGCAATTCACGTTGCCATTGCTTATTCTTCTCGGCACTATTGAGAAATGCATGTGTTGTTGTGGGACCTTCAGAAATTAGTAACAATATACAATTAGTTATTGAATAAATGCATGGCTTCCTTCAACAGGAGACACTATACTTTACCGCTTGAATTAATTGGTTTAACATTTGCAGTATTCATTTTTACTCCAATGCTATAAAAATAAGTGGAACTCCAAAGTCAAACCGTACGGTGGCAACTTTTAAAAGATAAAAACCACAAACGACAGTAGAAAAACTCCCCTTCCCCAAATAATGCACTTAATTACAATTTAAAATTATTCTACTCTTTATATTTCCATTTAATTGTTTGATTCAAGTTGAAAATGATGAAAGAAAGAAATTCTGTCCTCGAACAGTCGCTTTCGCTGTCTGAATTTAGTGATGTATAAAATAATTTAAGTACCAATCGGTACACAAGTATTCGTGACTTAGTGGAATTTATATTGGTTTTCACACGTACTTTTAATAGATGTGAATATAGCTGTTGTTGAGCTGTTGCCACCTGCAATAATGACGTTTGGATCATAGGATACAACCATGGTATATCAATACAAATTGTAACATTAAATAATTTATATCGTAATTTCGCTCCCATTAATATATTATAAATTTCAGAAATAAAACTGCTAGCAAATGCTATTTTCAAATCATAAATTTCTTCTAACGCAATCAATTCCTTTTAAGTTACATATTTGCCATTTGCCACAATAACCATGATGATGGTCAATAATCAGAGTAAAAAATTAAAGTATATGAAGACCAGACGAGAAATGTACATTTGAAATGTGTCTGAAAATCAGTGGAAATGACACTCTTTTTCATTGACAACCTCTGTATTAATTTATAAAAATTTTAGTAAAAAAATGGTGAACAAGGTTATTACATCCATAAAATTAAATGGCAAAATATTACTTTTATCGATCTGTCATTTTTTAATCGATAACTCATATAATAAACATGTTTACAAATGTTTACTGCATAATGTCAAAACTTCGAAGGAACGTCAAATCAAGTTTGATGTGCTGTTGTTCGCCTGTAAAATCTGTAAAGCCTGATAACCTGGTATGGAGCTTCAGCTTAAATAATAAAAAACCGCAAGCAACATGATTGCTTGCAGAATCAGACTTTTCATAATATCATTTTTTCATGATCAATATTTTGTATATCACGACTTAACTCTTTCTTATTTATATAATGTATGGAAAATGAAATTTTTCAGGGTGAAAGTTGGTTGAAAAGTGTATTGTACCATTTGATGCGATACGCTACGTTTCTCCATTCCGTAAAAATATTGACACATTCTCGTAGTGTTGCCGAAATTCAATGCAACCCTACACTTACGATTGATTTGACTGAGTTGTGCTTGACAAAATTACCACCGCATCAGATAAGTACTTCCGTTCAGCTCAATTACTTTGTCTTTCGGGGTGCAGTCGCTTTACAGGTAATGTGGTAGCAAAATTTATATTACTGTTCCTGTAGGTATTATTTCTATTTTCTATTGCGTTAATTATACACTACGATATGAAAGTGTTTGCATAAATTGAAAAACAATCGACCTGGTAAGGGAAAAATATTTGATTTGCTTTCAAGCCCGCTACTTGATTTTTAATAAAATCGAAGACGATAAAAATACATATGTATAAACCCAAAGTTGATGCTTTTACTTTAATTAGTATTTTGTTCTTTTCATCTTCAATATCCAGCAACATTATTTCTTGTAATATACAAGAATAAAAAGAAAATGTGTAGCAATCAAGCACCACGTTGATACCGGTAATATTTGCTTTATAGTATAATTACATTACACGTTTACATGATGATATTTTTCATACCCAAACCGAAAATGCATGATGAAATATTTGATATACCATGCACTACCATCTGAAAAAACTTGCAAAATATATTTAAGTTCTCTACATGAAAATATCAATTCACATATATATTCAATTTCTTTCTTCACTGCAGATTTCTGTTCATACGACTTATGCCTGAGAGTACCTGAGGCGTAAAAAGGTAAGAAATTACAAATTAAGTTTTTGTTTTATTTTATCGTCAAAATTTTTAATTCGTGATGACGTATTACATACCCAAAACTGACAAATTTTATGTTGATTCAAGTTTTTACCATGCACTACCATCTGATGCAAACAAAAGGTATATTTCCACCAAAACAACATATTTCAATTGATTATTAAGATATTTATCCTGTGTAAATTCAAATGATTTAGTAAAGTTACAAACGATAAATCAGTTACTCGTCACCATTATATAATTCGATTAGTGGATAATACCTTTTGTTTCCTTTTGTACCACTATTTCATATCGGTTTTAGTTATTGATGGTAAATTTAATGTTTCCATTTTTTTTTTTCATTTCAGTTGTAACAGTAACTTGTGACATCAATGTATTAAATAAAATTGTCTTTCAACGCCCTTGAAAGTATGTATAAATGTGCTTTATACCCAAAACTTACGAGTAATCCAAACTTCTTTACATTTCAGCAGACATATACCATGAATATTGGCTTTCCTATGGACACCTATAAATCAATGAACATGATGGAACAAATTTATAAATACAAAGACAATACATAACATTTGTTGATATGTATTGTCTTTAAATGTTAAATGTTTCAATAGTTTGTTGTCACTTATACCAGTGACAGACATCTTGTAACAATACCATATAGTTTCTTATTAGGATTTCAAATATAACGTATATTTTAACTTACTTCCTTTAAAATGTTAATAAATGTTTTATTTTTTTAAGTCTACTATACCTATTGTAAATATATCACTTCATTCCACTACTGCCCACTTCGTGTAAATCAGCTTTGTTTCATATGCAATATATATTTGAAGAACTTCAATAATAAATACGTCTGTGTAATGCAAAAAATGAGTTTCATTATTGGAAATAATACAAAAATATAATAATGCGAATATTGGATGGAGATAGTTAAAATGTGCTCCAGAACAGCCAGTTTAATTTTATGCTCTTTTTTTTCTATCTAATCTTAATCTTTTTTATATAAATTGGTACGATTATTTTGAGAAACTTCAGCTCATAAATCTTTTATTTTAGCTGTTTTTAGTAGAATACTATAAAGAAATAAGGAATTTGTTTACTAACAAAATATTACGTTGCTCACATAGTAGAGGTGGTATTTGATGACACAATTTTCTCTACAATTTTTACGCTCTCATTTTTGGATTCTCTGTCACATAAATCGAGTACGCGAAAGTCACTGGTATTACTGGTACAGAAGGTGTTCAATTCCTTTATAATTTATTTTATTACGTATATTTACTTTTTCAATAAAATGTTAATTTTAATTGTATATCATTTATAATATTATAAATAAAATACTAATTTTACTATAATATAAAATAAACATGGTTTAATGTTTGAACATTTTGCGATTTATCATTTCAAATAATATGTTATAAAAATAATAAAAACAAGAACCTATTCTATTGACGCAGAGTGTAGTAATATAGGTATATACATTTATTTAACAATAGGTCCGTTCGCTTCTTTACTAGTAAACTTTCTCTATCAACACGATTCAAGAGCGTAAGAACTATCTCTAAAAATGAGTACAAAGTGAAAAAGTACGTGAACGGAAAATTTTTAAGCTTCACTAGTAATTTCCAAACTCCTTCAGTTCTGACACTTGCCAGTAAGGACAGCTGCTTTTTCTATGTTACGAATTCTTACTATTAGAAATATTACCAGTAAAAATTTGCAAAAATTATCACAGATAGGAAATAATTTTCTCTCTCAATTTCCCCTCTTTTACTTTTACTCTTTTGGCGTATGCGAACACATTTCCATACATTATATAATATATGGAAAAGTAAATTTTTAAGGGTGAAAATTGGTTGAAAAGTGTATTGTACCATTTGATGCGATACGCTACGTTTCTCCATTCCGTAAAAATATTGGCACCTGCCCGTAGTGTTGTCGAAATTGAATGCAACCCTGCACTTACGATTGATTTGGCTTAGTAAAAGAAGAATGTTTGATTTAGCTTCAAGCTCTCTACTTGGTTTGTAATAAAATTAAGGACGATAAAAATACATATGTATAAACCCAAAGTTGATGCTTTTGCTTTAATGAGGATTTTGTTATCTTCAATACAAAGCGGATTGATTTTTATTGTAAGAAACGAGAACCAGGAACATTATTTCTTGTAATATACAACAATAAAAAGAAAATGTGTAGCAATCAAGCACCACGGTGATACCGGCGTTGTAACTGCACATTCGCTTTATAATATAATTCATTGCACGCTTACATGATATTTTTCATACTCAAACTGAAAATGCAAGATTAAATATTTGATACACCATGCACTACCATCTGAAAAAACTTGCAAATTATATTTAAGTTCTCTACATGAAAATATCAATTTACATATATACTAAATTTCTTTCTTCACTTTGCAGATTTCTGTTTGTACGACATTTACCTGAGAGTACCTGAGGCTTGGCGCAAAAAGGTAAGAAATTACAAATTAAGTTTATGTTATATTTTATCTTCAAAATTTTTAATTTGTGATGACATATTACATACCCAAAACTGACAAATTTTATGTTGATTCAAGTTTTTACCATGCACTACCATCTGATACAAACAAAAGGTATATTTCCACCAAAAGGACATATTTCAATTGATTATTAAAATATTTATCCTTGGTAAATTCAAATGAATTTAGTAAAGTTACAAACGATAAATCAATTACTCGTCACCATTATATAACTCGCATAGTGGATAATACCTTTTGTTTCCTTTTGTACCACGATTTCATATCGGTTTTACTTATTGATGGTAAATTTAATGTTTCTATTTTCTTTTTTTCATTTCAGTTGTAGCAGTAACTTGTGACATCAATGTATTAAATATTAAGATGGACACCAGTAAAGAGAAAATACGCCATATTTTACAGTTTTTCTTCGATAAAGGCCAAAACGCAAGCCAGACGGCTCAAAATGTGAATAGTGTTTATGGTCCAGATACTGTAACAGCGAATCACGTGCAATTTTGGTTTCGTCGATTCCGTTCTGGTAATTTTGATGTCGAAGATGCACCTCGCTGTGGAAGGCCATTTGTCGAAAATATCGATAAAATAATGGAAATCGTCGAGTCTGACCGTCATGTAAGCACTGTTTCTATTGCCCAGGAGCTAAACATTGCACAAAAAACCGCTTGGAACCATTTAAATAAGGCTGGATACAAAAAGAAGCTCGATGTATGGGTGCCACACGAGTTAACCCAAGAAAACCTCATGGACCGAATTTCCATCTGCGAAACGCTGCTGAATCGCAACAAAATTGATCCATTTCTGAAGCGGATGGTTATTGGTGGTGAAAAGTGGGTCACTTATGACAGCGTCAAGCGAAAACGGTCGTGGTCGAATCGCGGTGAGCCGGCGCAAACGATAGCCAAGCCAGGATTGACGGTCAGGAAGGTTTTGCTATGTGTTTGGTGGGATTGGCAGGGAATCATCTACTATGAGCTGCTCCCCTACGGCCAAACTCTTAATTCGGAGCTGTACTGTGAACAAATGGACCGTCTGAAGGAAGCAATCGCCCTGAAGCGGCCAGATTTGGCCAATAGGAGAGGAATTGTGTTCCTTCAGGACAATGTCAGGTCACACACATCGATAGTAACTTGCCAGAAGCTTCGGGAGCTTGGTTGGGAGGTTCTTATGCACCCACCTTATAGTCCGGATCTGGCACCAAGTGATTACTATCTGTTCCTATCTATGGCGAAAGATTTTGCTGCTGTAAAATTCGCCTCAAGAGAAGCTTGTGAAAATCGACTATCCCAGTTTTTTGCCAATAGGGACGAGGGTTTCTATGAGAGTGGCATTATGGAATTACCTTCAAGATGGCAACAAGTTATCGAACAAAACGGTGCATATTTGACCTAAATCGGATCATTCTAACTATGCTTAATTAAATCGTCAATTTAACGGAAAAATGATGGATTTCTCTTGACTAGACCTTATATATTTATCTTTTAACGCCCTTAAAAGTATGTATAAATGTGCTTATATACCTAAAACTTACGACTAATTAATCCAAACTTCTTTCCACTTTACCAGACATATACCATGAATATTGGCTTTCCTATGGACACGTATAAATCAATGATCATGATGGAACAAGTTATAAATACAAAGACAAAACAATAACATTTGTTGATATGTATTGTCTTTAAATATTAAATATTTAAATAGTTTGTTGAGCACTTATACCAGTGACAGACATCTTGTACCAATACTATATAGTTTCTTATTAGGGTATCAAATATAACGTATATTTTAACTTACTTTCTTTAAAATGTGAATAAAAGTTTTATTTTTTAAGTCCACTATACCTATTGTAAATATATCACTTCATTTGACTACTGCCCACTTCGTGTAAATCAGCTTTATTTCATAGGCAATATATATTTGAAAAACTTTTCAACAATAAATACGTCTGTGTAATGCAAAAAGTGAGTTTCATTATTGGAAATAATGCTAAAATTATGTATAGTCTCCAAAAAGACGAAAGTGGTTAAAATGAGCTTCAGAACGACCAGTTTAATTTTATGATCTTTTTTTTCTATCTGCTAACACATATTCTTTAAAACATGGCAATTCTTATGGGAGCACGCAGGTGTCCAGTATGTTGACTCCACACTTATATTTTGTAATTTCCATTTTGAATTTGAATCTTTTTACGTAAATTGGTAGATTATTTTGAGAAACTTAACCTCATAAATCTTTTATCTTAGCTGTTTTT
The DNA here is from genome assembly GCA_963854835.1 of Megamerina dolium. NCBI lineage: Eukaryota > Metazoa > Arthropoda > Insecta > Diptera > Megamerinidae > Megamerina > Megamerina dolium. The sequence goes on from OY978528.1 coordinate 11,917,410, forward strand.
AGTAGAATACTATAAAGAAATTTGAAATGTTTGTACTAATAAAATATTTCGTTGCTCACATAGTAGTGCTGGTATTTGGTATCTAGTAAAAATTTTACCATCACAAACTATCAGCTCTCTTAAATTTTTACGCTCTCATTTTTCGATTCTCTGTCGCATAAATCGAGTACGCAAAAGTTTTTGTTGACAATTGTTGAAAGTCACTGGTATTACCAGAACAACGGATGGTGTTCAATTCCATTATAATTTATTTTATTACGTATATTTACTTTTTCAATAAAATGTTCATTTTTATTGTATATCATTTATAATATTATAAATAAAATACTAATTTTATCTCATATAATGACCATGTTTACAAATATTCACTGCAAAATTCAAAACTTCGAAGAAACGTAAAATCAAATTTGATGTGGAGTTTTCGCTAGAAAAATCTGTAAAGCCTGATAACCTGGTATGGAGCTTCAGCATAAATAATACAGAGCCACATTAAAAAAAAACAGGAAGCAACTTCAATACGATTGCAGAATCAGATTTTTCATAATATCATTCCTTCATAATCAATATTTTGTATATCACGACTTAACTCTTTCTTATTTATATAATGTATGGAAAAGAAAATTTTTAAGGGTGAAAGTTGGTTCAAAAGTGTAGTGTACCAGCTAATGCGATACGCTACGTTTCTCCATTCCGTAAAAATATTGGCATATGCCCGTAGTGCTGTCGAAATCGAATGCAACCCTGCACGTACGATTGATTTGGCTTAGTTGTGTGTTGACAAAATTACCACCGCAACATATAAACTCATCCGTCGAGCTTAATTCTTTTATCCTTCGGGGTGCAACCGCTCTACTGGTAATTTGGTAACAAAATTTATATTGCTCTGTTGTAGGTATTATTTCTATTTTCTATTGTCTTAATTATACACTGCAATATCAATATTGCATAGGATTGAAAAACAATCGACGTGGTAAGAGAAAATATTTATATATATCAGGAACATTATTTCTTGTAATATACAACAATAAAAAGAAAATGAGTAGCAATCAAGCAACACGGTGTTACCGGCGTTGTAATTGCACGCTTATGTGATACTATTTTTCATACCTAAACCAAAAATGCATGATGAAATATTTGATATACCATGCACTACCATCTGAAAAAACTTGCAAAATATATTTAAGTGCTCTAAATGAAAATATAAATTCACATCTATACTCAATTTCTTTCTTCACTTTGCAGATTTCTGTTCGTACGAGGGCGGTCCCAGTAGTTGAAAAAAAATTACTTTGGTGAAAAGTGGCAACCTTATAAAACATATGTTTTAAGTTTCAAGGCGCCACGTTGTTTAGTATTTTTTTTTTGGAGCCATCGAAAGTTAACGACCTCAGTGAATTTGTAAACATGGAAAAAATTGGTCACCGTTATGTAATTCAATACTTTCATTTGAAAGGTCTCAGTCCAACCAATATTAAAGCCGAACTAGATTCTGCTCTGGGCGAGTCTGCTCCTTCGTTTACGACCGTAAAATTTTGGGTGGCAGAGTTTAAACGGGGTCGTACAAGCTGCCAAGACGTACACCGTAGTGGTCGACCTATTGCGGTGGCCACGCCAGAAACGATTAAGAAAATCCACAAAATGGTATTGGATGATCGTCGGCTGAAGGTGCGTGAGCTAGGTGAATTTACAGGCATTTCAAAAAGTGCTATACATCGTATATTGACCGAAAATTTGGAGATGAAAAAGCTGTGTGCAAGATGGGTGCCGCGTTTGCTCACAATAGAACAAAAACAACGTCGTGAAGATGTTTCTATAGAATGTTTGGCGATGTTTCACAGTAATAAAGACGAGTTTTTGCGTCGATTCGTAACCATGGATGAGACATGGGTCCACTTCACACCTGAGACAACGGAGCAATCAAAACAGTGGACAGTGGAAAAAGGAGAATCGTGTCCAAAGAAGGCGAAGACAGTTCCATCTGCAGGCAAGGTTATGGCATCTGTTTTTTGGGATGCGCGTGGGATAATTTTTATCGATTATCTTCAAAAAGGAAAAACAATCAACGGCGAGTATTATGCTAATTTGTTGCAGCGTTTAAGTGATGAAATTAAAGAAAAAAGATCGGATTTGGCGAAAAAGAAAGTATTGTTTCATCAAGACGATGCACCAGTTCACACGTCCGCTATTGCGATGGCCAAAATCAATGACTTAAAATTCGAATTGCTTCAGCACGCACCTTATTCTCCAGATTTAGCTCCTTCGAATTATTTTCTATTTCCAAATTTAAAAAAATGGCTTGGTTGTAGAAGATTTGCAAACAGTGAAGAGGTGGAGTCGGCGGTAGATGGCTATTTTAATAAGCTAGACAGTTCATACTATAAACAGGGTATCGAAGCTATAGAATATCGCTGGGAAAAGTGTATACAGCTAAAAGGAGATTATGTTGAGGAATAAAGAAAAATTTTCCCAAATTTATTGAGTTTTCTTTGTTAGATCGGGTAGTTCTGGGAACGCCCTCCTATACTATGAATATTGGCGTTTCTATGGACATACGCGTAAGAACGCGTAAGTAAGTCCTGTTGACAATTGTTGAATATTGTCAATTAGCGGACACACGTCTGTCAGTGGTATTACCAGAAGTACGGATTGTGTTCAATTTCTTTATAATTTATTTTATTACGTATATTTACTTTTTCAATAAAATGTTCATTTTTATTGTATATCATTTATAATATTATAAATAAAATACTAATTTTACTATACTATAAAATAAACATGATGTAATGTTTGAAAATTTTGCGATTTTTCATTTCAAATAATATAATATAAAAATAATGAAAACATGAACCTATTCTATTGACGCAGAGTGTAGTAATATAGGTAGATACATTAATTTAACAATGTATGAAATTTCATAATTATGATTGTACGCGAGTAGCGTACATTAGGATGGTCCTTATGCCTTTGTAGTTTAGAGTGAAGCACATTGCCATTCATATAAGGATGTGGTTATCCTATGATGATCACGATGTGGCAACATGTAACAATTGCCGATTTAAAAAAGAATCACTTATATTTTCTTATTAACTCAATATCTTCTAAATAATGCAATATTAATAGAAAAATAGATTGTCTACAATTTAAGAACAAACTTAGAATGCATTTTTACTGAGACAATTTTGAAGGTTAATTTAAAAAATAATTCCTAGTTATGTAGGGCTCGCATCAAAAATCCTTGATGAGTACCATGTCATAGAGAATATAAAATTTTTGTACAAAAATCATACCAGAAAATATTGAAAAAGAGGAAAAGCAAAATTTTATTGGAACATTCAGAACAATTTAGCAGTCTATAGAAAGAACTGCCCCATATTTGTCGAAAATATGTATAATTTCAATATATTCTAATTTCAATATATTTGTATGAAATGAACAATTAATTCTAAAATCCATAGTTAAGGACCATCCTAATGTACATACATATATATAATACATTATTATTACTTAAAATAAGTATCAGATTAAGTAAACTTAGAAATATCTAACATAAATTATGAATTGCAGCATTTAGTCGACCGATCACTATCGACCAACTGACAATATGAACAAAATAGTACATCGAAGCAGTTCGATCACCTCTATGCTGTATGCATGCAAAATTCTTACTTCTTCGTAATATTCCTACACTACTACTGCCGCTACTACTAATACTACTACTACTACTACTACTAACACCATCCTCTCGATTATGTTTACCAATTTCAGTTTGTGGCTTTTTGAAACTATCATAATACCAATCCATACCATCTTTGGGATTTGTATGAGATAGTGATGAGATTTCTTCATCGACACGTTCATTAATTAATTGATTATTATTTCTACGTACATCGGATATCGATTCATAATCGTTGGCGCGATAATATTCCTCCGCAGTAGGTAATGGTTGATTTAGTATTGGCTGCGGTGGTGGTGTATGATGAACTTTGGTTATTGTCGAACGACCTCCACTATTTGGGCGTTGCTCATGTGGCTCCCGCGCAGCATTTTGATCTTGCAATGCGGAAATTGTTGAGCTACCCACCAAATCCGAGTTGGTTGTTGCTGCCGTTGTCGTTGATGTTCTCATAATCCACGAATTACGCTTAATCTGTTCGACATGTTCTTCTGGCGGCGGAATCAATAGTATGGTCTCAGCCGTTGTAGTCTGCACAAATGGCGGTGGTTTCATTATGCCAACTGCCTGCGCTTCCAAATCATCATAAAATTCAGAATCAAGTATTTCTTCTTCGCCCGAATTCGATGGCATTGATGGAAGTGCTGTTGTAATCCTCTCCGAATAGAAGGAATTGTTTGTTTGTGGCATAGAAGACGATGTTGAAGGCAACGTAGTTAACTCGATGGGATTTTCGGTGACTTCGTAAGAATTCACAAGAACATTTTTGATTTGTGATTTATTCAAAATATCATTTTGTTCGTCATTTTCCAGGGTTTGAACATTTCTCGGAATATTTGCTAGCGGTACTCTTGATGTTTTTGGTCTTGCTGTGGTTGTTGTGGTAGTAGTAGTAGTAGTAGTAGTGCTTGTTGTTGTTGTTGTAGTCGTTGTACCAATAGACTCAACGAAACCACGTCGTACATTTGGATCATGAACGGGCATAAATCCGCTGACTTGTTGTGGTACAATTGGATGGAATCCGCCACGCTCAATACTTGATGGTTCGCGGAAAGCAGTTTTGAACACATTTTCCGGTATTCGTTCGCTGCTAGTCGTCTCTTCAGATGTCGTCGGCTCTGTGTAATGATTTCGTGGTGTGACGTCACTATACTGTGAATCTTTATTCAAATATTTTTCAAACTCGGCACTATTCGGTTGATACATACGCGTTTTACCACGTGGCGAATGCATACGGTGTGATATTGTTGGTGGTGGTTTTCTACCCGCTTCCTCAGAGTTGATGTTTGTATCTTTGCGATCTTTCCGGCCACGTTCAGCTGCCCCAAAGAAGCGGCCCAAACTTAAACTCGGTATGGGATAGCCAAAGAAAGTGAATGGCGATGTGGATTGTTGTTGTGCAGAAGAAGGTGGACGTTTAAAATAGTTTGTATTTAGAATGGTATTATTTAAATCGGCAACTGTATTTGCTGTGCCCTGTGCCTGTGGTTGTTTCCTTTGTTGGTTCGATAATGTATTACTTGATTCCAGAGGTCGATTGGTTTTTATTGTGTCCGTCGAAAATGTACTGCTCTCAGCAGCCGGAGTATAATCAACGTATTGATCGTAAAAATATTCACTATCAGCCACGAGCGGCCGGTCTCCTATTGGATCTGAAGCTACTTCGCAATGATCATTAAATTCATCTTTTAATTCGCGTTGAAATACATCACCATGCTCATTTAGTAGTGGAAGATGATTCAAACTTTCACCGTCGTCATCAGCAACACCACTTATGCCAGCTCCATGTCGCCGGTGTGTATCAATATAGTTGGTACAAAGGCTCTTCTCTATTCGCGACACCCTTAACAGACGACCATCTTGGCACTTTGGTCCAGGATATGGAAAATTTGTCTCTTGCAACCATACAGAGAACCATTGCATCTCACAAGAGCAGACTATTGGATTCTCTGCAATGAAAATATATGAATTAATTAGGACACGTTGAAGGAATAAATGTCAAGAATTCGGAACTGCCAGTCGAATGGGTACTACTAGTCGAATATGACTTTGGGCATCAATTGATATTTTCTCTTCCACATATTATCTCTATTCCTTAAAGAAGATTCCCTACAAAATTGACGTTATCACAAAACAGGTAAACTACATGTCCCACCCCATTCAGTATTTCTACTTAACTTTTTTTGTAGATTAAAAGGATCCGAAAATCGACCAACAACCCCAACAACATAGCCGCCTCCCAACAAGGAGCCGCCTCGAGATCGCTGAATTATGTGAATGTTCTTCTGTTATTTTCCCTATTTCCCTAAAATATACTTTCTCCGTACATCCATCCCCAAAGGGGTTACCCAACCTATGTTAATTGATGTTTCTTCAATTTTATTAAATTTGTTTCTGGGTGATTGTGGGCATCTTTTTGAGGTTAGGTTCGAAATACCATCTAGCCGAGTCAAAGCAACTTCGGCCTCGAATTCAGCGAATGCGCAAATCTTTTGGCTACTACGATCATTCAAAGCAGTTTTCTGTGGAAGCCTCAACAAAGTGTTTTGTATTTGGCCAGAGGCACTTTAATTCACGCTCATATTACTAACCATCAACATCCAAAATCGCTAGATTGCCTCTTAAATTTCGAAATGTATCTTCTCTAATGGTACGCAAACGGTTATTACGCATCGTTAAGACCCGCAATCGTGGCATCGTCTCGAATGGAGCTCCCTAAAGTTAAAAAAGAAAATTTATCCATCAATATAAATGTATCTAGTATGCACGGATTTGTACTTACTTGTATTTTACAAATTTGATTATGATCCATTTTCAATTCCACCAACCAATTTAACGCATGCAACGGCATGGTGGGTATCATTTTGACAACATTCGCCGATAGATCGAGCACTTCCAAATTGCGCATGCTACGCAGTCCGATATTTTCCATATTGTGGAAATTATTATTGGATAAATTTAGAAAAACCATCGATGGTGAATTGTGAAAGCTTTCGGGTGAAATATAACGCAGCATATTGTATTGGAAATGTGATGCTAGTAGATTTGGCAAATCTTCGAATACATGACTCTTAAGTTCAACTAATTTATTATCGGCCAAAACTAGTTCCTGCAATTGCGGCAAGTTTTTTATGGCGCTCGGTTCCACAGAGCTGATTTCGTTGCTTGACAAATCTAAATACTGCAATTTGGAGAGATTTCGAAATGTGCCTCGCTTCAATTCAACTATCAGATTATTCGCTAAGCGTATTTCGACCACGTTACGCCATGCTGACACAACATCTGCATGAACATGAGCAATTTGATTATAGCTCAGATCAATATCGCGCAGATTAATCAATTTGGATAGACTCGTTGACATGTCAGTCAATAGGTTACTGGACACATCTAAGTACTCTAGCACGCTTTGCGAATCAAATGCAGCCGCTGATATGGTGCGAATTGCGTTGCGTGACAAATCGAGTTGCTCTAAATGTGTGTTGTTCCAAAAAAACTGATCGCTTATTGTTTCCAGCTTGTTGCCCTGCAAATTCATATTACGCAGCTCTGGCATGGGCTGAAATACACGCTCATCGATATGTGTCAGGCGATTGTCTTGCAAATGCAACAATTCGAGACGTTCCATACCAACAAACGTCGTATCGTCCAATGTCTCCAACTGATTATTAGCCAAACTGAGCACTCGCAACTGGGAAGCTCCCTGAAATCCAAACGATGGCAGCTGTTCCAATCGATTTAAACTCAAATCCAGCATACGCAAGTTGGGTAGATTCATTTCCTTGCTAGGAGAAGCAGGTAGCGCTGTAATCACATTACCACGCATCAAAACGCGTTCGACAATTTTTGGCAAACCGGGAATAATTTTCAACAACTGATTGTAGCTGGCGTCCACTTCGAATAATCGATCCAAATCACGTAATGTAGCCGAACTTAGTTCGATCAATTCATTTGATGATATATTCAAAGTCTCCATCATGGGATTGTGTATAAAGGCTGTTGGACTTAGAGAGCTCAAACTATTTGCACTCAAATCTAATCGTCTCAGCGATGGCAATCCAGCAAACAGCGATGAATCGATTTGATGAAAACTATTTGCCGATATATCCAAACCTTTTAGACCGGGCAAATTCCAGAATGGTGTTGGTAAATCACTGGAGAGACTATTGTTGCGCATGCGCAACTCTCTGAGGGCAGGCATTGCCATGAGGGCATCACGTTCAATGGTGCGCAATAGATTGTCATTCAAATGCAATTGTTCCAGAGTTCCGTGACCACGCAGAGCTCCGAATGGTATGTTCGTGAGCAAATTGTTACTCATATCGAGGAATTTGAGAGCAGGCAAGGCATCCAACAGGGAACGCAATTCCGAAACATGCTCGATTTCGTTATTATAAATGTACATGGTTTCCACCCCACTGCCGGATGCCTGCAAAAATGATTCCGGATGTATTCGTCTAATACGATTACTATGCAAATATATCATTTTCAACATTGGCGTCCGTAAAAACGCTCCATATTCGATTTCTGTTATTCGATTATCATTCAAATGCAACTCCGACAAATGTGGCAAATCGACAAATGATCCCTCCTCGACAATATTGATGATATTATGATCGATGCGTAACTTTTTCAAATTCTCCAAATCCTTGACAATACGACCGATCATACCGACATCACTGATCTGATTGTATGACAATTTTAGACTCACCAAATTCGGTAGACGACTAAATGCACGCAAATGTATCCAATTGAGAGCATTTCGACTAAGATCGATATTCTTCAGCGATATCAGACTGTCGAAGAGACCCGCTTCTAGACGATTTAAATTTGGTCCGCCATTAATGTGGATATTCTGTAATTTGGGCAAATGACGAAACCAATGTGGCTGCAGTTCTGTCAACGATTTACTCTGCACGCTCAAATATGTCAAGCTCAAGAGTCCAGAAAAATCGGGTAAATGTTTTAGCTCGTCACTTTGTATTGTGATGGCGACCATATTAATCATGCCATTTAAACTCTCAACCGGTATGCTACGTAATTGTGGCTCCACAATATAAATTTCAACTAAATGATTTTCCAATTCAGCCAACCATCCATTGGAGACACGTTCAATGCCATTGTAACGTAGCATCAGGCGTACAATTTGCAACGTCCCAAAGAAACGGCCAGGCAAGGCAGGCAATTGATTATTTTCTAGCACCAGCTCATCGATCGGACTTTTAAGGTTGCGTTCAACAGCTTTGATGCCCTCCATAATTTGTGGTAGATTACTATGTGAACACCTGGAAGGAAATATGGAGTAAGTATGGCAATTGAATTGGTATTCAAAAAATGAATAAAATGTTGAAATCACTCGGATAGTCGAGAATCAAGGATAGAAACCTCACGAGGTGCTTAAGGTTTCGAAATAAGGACTGACATATTTAACAATTTTCGGAATTCAATTTCTACTTACCATATTTGTATTTCCTTGGCTCGCAACGAGCATCGGCATGGTAGTATGGCTTCGGAAGGTGGGCATCCTTCTGCTCTCACATTTACATTTGCAATATACAATAGAGTTAAAATGTAAACAAGACATTTTAAATGGACTAGATTGTTTTGGAATTTATAAACCAAGGACCAAGGTATTCTCATATTATTTTTACACTTCATATTGTTGTAGTACAACGAGTAGCAGCTAGTCCACGCGTATCTTTAGCACCATTGTTCTGTTCACATACTCATGCATGCATGTGTAAGATAGCATGAATTGATCTGAAATTATGAAACAATCTCCGCTTATAGTACATAAATTAAACGAAGTATGGCATGTAGTATTGTTCGACTTAACATAAATTCGTTGGCAACAAAGCTAACTAACTGATTTCGAAACTTAACTTAAACTACACAGTTGCGACTGCTAGGCCGTAACTGTGGTTTTTCATATTTTGTAATAATGATATATTGTTTATTATGTACATAAATGTGTATGCACTGCATAAGCATATATGAATATGTGTCGGAATTTGTTTACAACATAAATTCCGTTGGTGAGACGGTAAAAAAAAGCCTTCGAATTTAAAGGCAAGCGCCATTTTTTGTCTCTTTATATCTATCAACATCTAACGAACCTTGAAATTACTGTCGTCATTGTGCCTGTACGAGTATAATTTCTTTCTTTTTAAAGTTTTCTATTTACTAGTTTTTTCTTTTTGTTGCTTGTCGCACTAATAGTGGCGCATCTAAGTGTGACTTACGAGGGCGTTCATAGATGCGCTGCGCTACAACATCACATCATGAATAAAAGCTGATATTTAGACGCAACTTCAGTAATACATTTTGCAATACTTAGTTTGTAAATCAACAAATAGAGTTTTCAATAAGAGGGAGCTCGACGCAAGTTCTTCAAAAAATAGCCCAATCTAAATGAAGCGAAAATTGCGTACCATTTTAGGATGTTTTTTTTTCAGGAATAACAATAATTATTATTTTTAAATTACGTTCTTTTATACTTAGCTTTTTCAAGATGGAAAAGTGGCAGAAACTTAATGTAAATTAGAGTAGCTTCAAAATGACGTAGTTTTTCTGTGAATGTAGTTTAGATCGGCGGCACTATTGGCATTTTTCAGTCGAGTGCCTTTAAAATAATGATATTATGCCAATAATGCAGTAATGATCCAGCCATTATTATTATTCGTGCTATAAAGAAATTGAAGAATATTATTTGGACGAGCGTTGATTCCAGCAGGATAACGAAAGGTACAATGCAAGCGAGAAATAGCCCTTTTAGTGGTGTTTAGTCGCGAATTGACATCATTGGAATTTTTTTTTTCAATGTATTGACAATCCAGCAATGATTCAGGCGCAATATTGTAAATGCTTTTGGCGCAAAAGAACCCTAATTGTTTTGTGCGATTAGATACTGTGAAGGACTTAGATCAACCATGCGATTATAAGCAATAAACGTTTAAGTCGAATTAAGAGAAAATAGAGTTACCGTCATATTTCAGCACATATTGTATACGAATTTAGTAATTTTTTTTACAATAAGATGACCTTCCAATAACAAAAATAGCCTTCCTAGGCTAGGTTATTGTGGCTGTCCTCAGAGAGAAGACATTTAGTCACACTTTGTGGTATCACCGAGATTCTGTTCCAGTACTGTTGTGCATGTTAAAGTTTGGTCAGCATTAGAAGGGACCTACTTATATTGATCGCGCAGAACCCTTGTGATATCACTTTTTCCGGACTTTGTCACAGAGCTCTTTTAAGAAGCTTTTCATGGGAAAGTGTGGGCATCGTTCGAAAGAAAAATCTTTTTACTATTAAATATTGTAGCACAGTCGGGGAATGAACTCCTTACCCTTGGATCAGAAGGTCTACGAACTAACCACTCAGCTATGGCGCCCATCAAGTACATTTAAGACAAATCTGTGTAAGAATCATACAAATATTAGCTTCCGTAGGACATTGATTTTTATCAATGAAGTTGTATGACAGCAAATCAATTTTTTTAAGGCATTGTAAGGGTATTTTTATACCCTGCATAATGCAATATGCATGGTATATTCATTTCGGTCAGATGTTTGTGTCCACTTGAAGGAATCTCCGGAGATATAGACATAGATATAAATTCGTGATCAGCGTCGATTAAATTTTCGATTTAACGATGTCCGTCCGTCCGTCCGTCCGTCCGTCTGTCTGTCACCTGGCTGGTTCGCACGATAACTTGAGTAAATATTGAGCTATTTCGATGAAATTTGGCATAAGTAATCTATGATCCAAGGGTACGGAGGGGATTGATATTGGGCATGATCGGTCAATAACCACGCCCACACCAAGCATTCAAAGCGACCAACCTCGAAATTTTCAAAATTTTTAACTTGCTATAACTCACATAATATACCACTTGGGACAACAATATTTGGCGCATGGACTTATATTATACTACTATATAACCTCACCAAAAGTGGTTGAGCCACGCCTACTTTTTAGCGTAGCTCTCATACAAAGTGTCTGTTCTTCTTTTAAATTGAAACAGCTGTAACTTTTACAATCTTCTGTCCAGAATAACCATAATTGACACTTAGATTAACATAGTAGTCGGAAATAATATGGCAGAAAATCAGTGTGCCACGGCCACTCCTTTTTGGATCTGCCATGCAAAGTTGCGGAAATTAAAAAATATGTTACCGGTTATAACTTACAAACCATTTAGCGTAGGACAACGAGATTTTAGGTATGGAATAGTATTGTACGAGCAACTAGGCTCACAGAAAATGGGCGCGCCATGCCCACTGTTTATCGTAGCCCCCATACAAATTTTAAATTGAAACAGCTGTAACTTCGGCAATCTTCTGTCTAGAATAACCATAATTAACACTTAAATTAATATCATAGTCGGCAAAAATCTGGCAGAAATTCAGTGTGCCACGCCCATTAGTAGTATATGCAAAAATTGTTTCTCGAAAAGTGGAAATAAAAGAAAAGTTGGATATTCGAGTAAACTTTTTATATATAGATCTACATATGCAGGGTATAGTTTGGTCGGCCCCAGCCGACTGTAAGGAGATTTTTCTAGACAGAAGATTGCCGAAGTTACAGCTGTTTCAATTTAAAATTTGTATGGGGGCTGCAATAAACAGTGGGCATGACGCGCCCATTTCCTATGACCCTAGTTGCTCGTACAATACTTATCCATACCTTAAATCTCGTTGTTCTACGCTAAATGGTTTGTAAGTTATGGAGCTTAAAAGTTTTAGTTTAATTCCCTTGACTTTGTATGGGAGACTCATGAAGGAGTGGGCGTGGCACACTGATTTTCTGCCAGATTTTTGCCGACTACGATATTAATTTAAGTGTCAATTATGGTTATTCTAGACAGAAGACTGCCGAAGATACAGCTGTTTCAATTTAAAATTTGTATGGGGGCTACGGTAAACAGTGGGCGTGGCGCACCCATTTCAAGTGAGTCTAGTTGCTTGTACAATACTATTCCATACCTTAAATCTTGTTATTCTACGCTGAATAGTTTGCAAGTTATAACCGGTAACATTTTTTTTAATTTCCGCAACTTTGTATGGAAGACCCAAAAAGCAGTGGGCGTGGCACACTGATTTCCTGCCATATTATTTCCGACTACCATATTAATCTAAGTGTCAATTATGGTTATTCTGGACGGAAGATTGTAGAAGTTACAGCTGTTTCAATTTAAAAGAAGTACAGACACTTTGTATGAGAGCTACGCTAAAAAGTAGGCGTGGCTCAACCACTTTTTGCGAGGTTATATAGTAGTATAATATACGTCTATGTGCCAAATATTGTTGTCCCAAGTCGTATATTATGTGAGTTATAGCAAGTTAAAGATTTTGAAAATTTCGAGGTTAGTCGCTTTGAATGCTTGGTGTGGGCGTGGTTATTGGCCGATCATGCCCAATATCAATCCCCTCCGTACCCTTGGATCATAGATTACTTATGCCAAATTTTATCGAAATAGCTCAATATTTACTCAAGTTATCGTGCGAACCAGCCAGGTGACAGACAGACGGACGGACGGACATCGTTAAATCGAAAATTTAATCGACGCTGATCACGAATATATATCTATGTCTATATCCCCGGAGATTCCTTCAAGTGGACACAAACATCTGACCGAAATGAATATACCATGCATATTGCATTATGCAGGGTATAATAACCATAATTGACACTTAAATTAATATCGTAGTCGGCAAAAATCTGGCAGAAAATCAGTGTGCCACGCCTATTGCTTCATGAGTCTCCCATACAAAGTCAATGGAATTAAACTAAAACTTTTAAGCTCCATAACTTACAAACCATTTAGCGTAGGACAACGAGATTTTAGGTATGGAATAGTATTGTACGAGCAACTAGACTCACTTGAAATGGGCGCGCCACGCCCACTGTTTATTGTAGTCCCCATACAAATCTTAAATTGAAACAGCTGTAACTTCGGCAATCTCCTGCCTAAAATAACCATAATTGACACTAAGATTAATATCATCGGAATCGGAAATAATCTGGCAGAAAATCAGTGTGCCACGCCCACTCCTTCATAGGTCTCCCATACAAAGTCGAGGGAATTAAACTAAAATTTTAAGCTCCATAACTTACAAACCATTTAGCGTAGGACAACCAAATTTAAGGTGTGGATTGATATTGAAAAAATAATTAGATATACAAGAAAGAGATACGTCACGCCCACTTTTTATATAGCTTCCGTACAAAGTCTCGGATTTATCTTAAACATTAAAACACCCATAACTTACTAATTAATACGCCTAGGTCAACCCATTGCAACCTATGTAGTTTAGTATTATAGGCAGAAATTGATCCTCCAAAATTGGTGAGGTACGCCTGCTTCTTAATGTAGGTCCTATACAAAGTAGTGGAAGAAAAGGATGGATATACGAGCAAACTTTTTATATATACCTCTACATATGCAGGGTATAATTTGGTCGGCCCCAGCCGACTGTAAGGAGATTTTTAATTAAAAGATTGCAACAGAATAGCCTTTTGTGCTGAGAGTTCTTCCATATATGAGTATATATATCTTTCGCAGTAACTTTTAACCAACCTTAAGATAACTGAATATTTCAAAAGGCAACTTCTCAGTTCGAATGAAAAATTATATTGATTGAATTTTTTTTTTTTATTAGAAAATCCATCATCCATATCATAACCATTCCTTCGTGAGCGATATGAACATATTGTTAACGTGTTAAATGAAAACTGGTGAAATATTCTTTCAGGACAGAAATGGATCAAAATTTATGAATTTCGATCAAAAACTTTAATTTAGAGTTGGACAAATACTAAATATAATTTTGAGAACCACATTGGTGGCATTTCGTAGAAATTGAGCAAAATTCGTATATAATAAATATAAAAAAAAAATGAAACCAGATTAATGTCCTTTAGCATAATCTTAGTTGAACTTGCATATGGGGCTTACAATTTTTAGATTTAACTTATTGTGATTGGACATCCTTTGTGACAATATGTTCGTTATACCATTTCGATTCTTTTTGCTTTAATCACTACTTTCTCAATTGCAGTTTTCAAAAGATTTTTGATTCGCTTATCCATGAATTTGTAATATTAAATATTTTCATGCACAAATTTGAATTTTTAAAACATATTAATTATTGTGTAGTAAAAATGTTTTTTTTAATAAGAACTTACACGGTATGTGATTATATGATATATGTCTGAACCCTGCTCATCTCCTTAGAGATGGTCCTTGAAACCCAAAGAAAAGAATGATTTAAAAAAAAATAGCTAAAAATATTAAATTTTAACCGAATGAATTTATTTATTTCTGAATACGATGCACATTTTAAAACTAATATTAATTCTTGTATGGGTGCCGTAGTCTCGTCTCTCACATGCCTATCCTGGATGAGCGAATGCTTGGAGTTTTCGAGATAAAAGTTCTACTCAAGATCTTTGGTATCGTATCAAATAAGGTACAACCATGAGCTGTACGTGCTGGCTAGGTCATGTCGAGCGAATGGAAGAACACACTCTAGCTAAGAAGGTCTTATATTGGGAACCCGATGGAGGAGGACGCAGAAGAGGAAGACCTAACCTCCGGTGGAAAGACCAAGTACTGGAGAACCAGGCGGCACATGGAATTTCTAACTGGCGCCAGCTAGCGAAGAACATATTATATTCGGCCTAAATCGATATTCGTTTTAATGGCCCCATAAGTAAGTAAGTAAATATGGGTGCCGTTTCTCATGGGTTAGTGTTTTGGCCTTCTGAACTGTAGGTCGTGGAAGCATAAAAAATTTAATATCGAAAAGATTTTTCTTTCGAACGGTGCCCACCCGCCGACGAGCAATTGGCAATTCTTCCGGCAGTAACAATTTGTCATGGATAAGCTTCTAAAAGAACTCTGTGACAAAGCTGAGAAGAAGTGATGTCGCAAGAGTTCTGCAGTTCGGAATCGGCTAAAAATAAGTAGCTCCCTTCTAATACTATCCAAAATTTAACACGCAGAACAGTAATGGAAGAGAAGCTCGGCCAAAGAGTCCTTCGGGGATTATATATATATTTTTTAAATTCTTTTCATAACATCTAACAAAATTTGTCAAAGGATAAATGATTTAAAATGGTTGATTGAGTCATTGCTTTTATAGTTTTTTCTATTCGATAAATTTCAGATGTCATACCTCATTTAGGAGTTATTATGATGGTAGCTTATATATTGTATTAGGATAAAATTGAAAATAAAATGTCATATTTCAAACAGGATTTCATAATTATATATTAACACATACAAATCACTCTGTTATGGCACACATATACGCATATCCCGATAGATATATAAGAAGTATTATTTTAATCCTTGTTTTTATGAATTATTTTTTAATATTCATAATTATTTTGCATTACCAATTTTTAAATGGTTCAATGGTAAATACTTGTACATATATGTACATACATATGTACAATTATGTATGTATGTAGGTCAGTAGCCAGTAGTATTTATGAAATTGTATAAATTTCATACACCATAAATTTCACTTCACTTTCAATCATCAAGTACGAGTATTTTTTTTTAAAGTGTTATTTCTTCATTTACATATGTATTGTGTAGATGAAAAATGTTTGTCGAGAATTTTTGTTTTGTTTTTTTGTTTATGATAACCGTTCATATAATTGTAATCTACATCCATGTAAATATTATTGTACATAAACTGATGGCTTTAATGATTTGAAGTAATAATACAAAATAATGAAAGCACTTTATATCCAAAAATCCGAGACTATCAAGATTTGTTCCGAGAACTAAAGCCGTATCGTTTGAAATCCACATAAAGACTGTTGAAAATCTTTGAATTTTGTTTCGGTTATTGCCCAAGAAAATGTTGGTAACTTTTCTGTTGATAGTCGTACATATGCATTATAAACACATGTAGGTGTTTTTTTTTTTAGAAAGATTACTGCCATTTAGACATCTACTATTGTTTACGGCGTATGTGTGTGTCTGTGTGCGTGTCTTTTTTTGTTATACATTTGGCAGCTTTCCGTTTGTCTTTTTACGAAACATAGGGCATGTACAATATGGCTACAGTTGAGTGATTCTCACTCAAAACTTTGTTAACTTAAATGACTCTGCACCACACAAAGAAATATAAAACAGAAAAAAAAACACCTGCAATAGCAAAGAAGCAATGTCAGTAGCGATATTGGAATCATTTAAATCTGTATCTGCACCTTACCTTGTGGAGATATGTACGTATGTACCAGAGCAAAGGAAAATGTGCTGACAAGTTCGTATAATATTACATAATCGATTCACTATGGAAGAAAATTTCATTCTAGAGATTTTGACCAAAAGTAATAATACTATCCCCATGCCATGAAAGTTGCCATAGGTGTTCTTTAGGAAATGATTAATATTTCTGATACTTAAGATGGAATCCATCGCCCACCATCTGATATTTAAGCGAACTTATCTTATATTTGAAATATATTCGCTATCGTGATCACCTCACCAAGACCTCACCTCAAAAGATCCCAGTGTGGTATGTCGTGACAAAGATAAAATATTTCTTTTGACATAACTGCAGCATAACAATGTAAATTCTGATATCACCTTGCGGAAATTCAAAATTCATTATTTTCACGTTTTTAAGACTTTATTTAAAATATTTCAGATTGTCCGAATTGGCTTAAAGGGGGAGAATAGGGTTAATTCGTGTAAAAAAAGGCACATTTTTGTGATTTTTTTGTATGAAACAGTTAAAATCTATTTATTAAAACCAATTGTATATTATAGTATGATATTTGAAGAATATTGTGTAAAATTTTCATGGAGCAATATTAAAAAATACAGCAATGGCAGCAATTATTCTGTCCCTCATAAATCGGTGATGGATCATCTGAAATCAAAAAATCAAAATTATATCGTTAGATAATCACTTTGCCCGGGTAATGCTGGGTGGTGGGTTTTTCGAAAATTCAATTTTTCACCTTTTGGGAACACTTTGAAGGAAAGAACCCTATTTTTTGCGAAAAAATCGGTTAATTTGTATTGAAAAATATTAACAAATTTGATAAAAAAAAAACTCTGTAGCGTAAATTATGTACAGAAATAGTGTTCAAAATTTCAAAACAATCGGTGCAGTAGTTTTGAAGTTATGAGGGACACCGACTTTGAAAATGTGAGTTATGGGGAAAAACGCTTTAAGGTTTTGAACAGTAAAAAATTGGGGATGAAACGTTCATAAGCGAGTTCTATCGGCTTACCTCACACAGAATTATCGATGCCAAGTCCATAAAGGATGTCGTAATCATTCATGATGTCTAAAGCATCTTTTTGCTCTTATCTACTATGAATCCTGCCTTCTTTTGTTTGTTTTTCAGCTTCCTGCTCTGCTCGGCCTATACGCATGGAGTCAGGTAGATATAAAAATCTGCCAGGTATAAAAATGGGCATAACTTCGTCAATTTTGCTCCGATTGACTTGAAATGTAGACACAACATTCTTGAGATAATATTATGCATTCATTAAAAAAAATTCGAAAAAAATTAAAAAATCCTATTTCCCCCTTAAAAACCACCATTTTATAATTTGTTGCCTTTAATGGTAAAAGTAACTCGACAATGCGTCTTCTATGGAATCCCTTGTGCACAGTGTCCCTTACTGTCAGGTCCTAACTATAAGGTGAATGAAGCACCCGGATTTTTTAGCGAGTCACTAGAGACGTATGCGACCTTATGTGTGATCTTATGACACACAAAACTTCTCTTATTGGGCAATTTTCTTCACCTGTGGTCAATCGAATGGCCCAATTGTTGGCGTTAGAGGTTCTAATTTGGTATTCAGCCACAAGCATCAACTCATAGTAGAGAATTTGTTTCCAGTCCCACCAAATGCATAGTAAAACCTTCCAGACCGTTAGTGCTGGTTTCTGGGCACTCGAAGACAAATTGTTGATAAAGCATCTGGAAACATACACTATTAATGTATTTCAATTGTAAGAGTTATTATCAAATTTGGATAATAAAACTTTTACTTTGACATTAAACATATTTTTAATTATAAGAAATCGTCAAAACTTCACTATGTGACATTCTCAAATCCAAATCGCCATATTGGTATTTTATGTGGAGCAATTTCTTTGCTTTTCCCCAAGTGTATCTTCTTAAAACTCCATTAATGAGGGTAACACACACGTGTGCCTAATTAGATAATGCATGAAATCAAAAGTGAAATTGAATTAAAAAAAAAAAATTAAAGATACTTAAGAGTATCTTTGTAATAATTTTGTTACGCCATTATTGTACATAATATGAAATATGAATATGAGCCTATATATACTATATAGTACAACAAGGCTATATTATAAAAAGGTGTAAAGTACATACATATTTTAAGGGCAAATTAATTATAGTTTTTATTTTTTTTTCGGCACGATTGCATCATATTAAGGTAATTCAGTTCACCTCTACTAATGCTTGCAAATTATCAGATGAAAAATGATTTTGAAATTACTATGGCCATTATCTGGTTGTTTATTTTCATTTTCCCTCTTCATACAGCTCATCGTTATGTCTTATTTGTTACTTGCTGTCATAATAAATAGATCCAGAGATATTGTACAGTGTTTTTTTTTTTAATACAATCATAAAGTAGCTTAAAGGAGTTTAACATATTGTCTGATTTCTTAATGAAACTGTCAGAAAATAATATCGCCAATTGGTGTTCAAATGAAATAGATTTGTATGAATTTTTCAACCTCAAAACAACACCATTGTTAATCTTACTTTTTCCATTCAACGATGCAATGTATTCGAACTCATTCATTCATATGTTGGAAGATATGCGAATCAATACATTTAAACATTTTCCCAACTGCTGTTGCAACTAAAAATATTTATAAAAAAATTAAAGATTTATTCGTTTTTTAAAAATACATTTATACAAAATTAATTTATGAATGTACTAGTAATTCACACTCATATATTTGCATGTGTTGATGGCAAGGTCTTTCATTAGACACGTGTACACTTTTTTAAATGCGTACATAAATACATATATTTGGGGGCTTGTTTTCTATCCCGTAGATTGTCCCATAGACTCGACTACATACACATGATTATATATGTATATTAAAGTGATCCTTAGTTTTGTAAAAAATTGTGTACGATTTTTTTTTTAATCCGGCACATAAACCCATTTCTTTAATGCGAGAATATTGAAATTAATTCGTTCGAAATATCTTAATTCAAAACGAGTACCAAATTTGATGGTTTTTTGGTTCCATTTGCTACGATATATACTAGTTGCGTTCGATAACACAAAGATTCGTAATAGTTTTTAATAATAGTTGCAAGTAAGCATTCAATAACGCCAAAAAATTATGCAGCAATCAAAAATTGAGAGAACGAAGCGACAGTTTGTTGCAAGAGAGCGGTTGACTTTGTGCTGGAAAAATTGTAGCCAGCAAAAATTATCCAACACGTCACATATGATCTGAAATTTGTTGTCATTTATTATCCCTGAACGCTACTGAACACAACAGATCCCTTTCAAACGAGCTTTAAAGTAAAAATAGTCTGCCACGATACAAGCAAAGACACGACAAAGTTATTTACTGATGTCGTTAAAAGGTATTTGGAAACTCCTTAATGGGTGGTTTCGACGGATGCACAACGATTTGGCTGTTCACCGGTTTATTTCTTCCGCAGAAATCTAAAATTGGTTATTTTCAAAAATTGTCTCAAGAGACGAGATATTCTTTTACACGGAATTCGAGCTAGAGAGCAAAATATGACATATGAAATCGTATTATGTCAAATTTAACTCACCACATCGCTTGGTGGAATCTAAATATCCTGGATCTGCGAACTGCAAATCATAATTTCAACAATTCTGACAGTTCATGGCATTAAAGAAAAATTGCCGTGTATACATGAGGCAATTTGAAAGTTGGTAGATAAGGACCACTCTAAAATACATATACATATGTATATATTGCATATGATATTATAACATAATTCATCACCTAAACATTATTTACAAAATATAAATCAAAAAAAAGAAAAAGGAAATTACTGTGTGCGTCTTTGGAATTGGCAATTGGCCAATTGTTCAGTGGCATGTTCAATCATATGTACGAGTGAGTATATGTAGGAGAACCTATTGAAAACTCAATGAAATATAAAATTGTTACTAAGAATCATTCTATTGCCTTCAAAATAGGTACAACAATGAAACTCATAACTAGGGTATCTACTACATACGAATATTTGATGATATCTTTTTCCAATGCAAGATCAAATAATAAAAAATGTCCATGGCACTGAAAAATCATGCCAAAAAAAAAAAAACATAAAAATGGCGACACACACCATTTTAAAGTACGTTATGTTTTTGTACACGTGCTCTTCATCAAATGACATCAATAAAATGTGATTTCACTTTCAAGGTTAATTTAATAAATAAAATTAATTTTGCATGGGTACACGTTGAAATACATAGGCAACATTTTTTAACATACATACCTATTTGCATATGAAGAGAGACGGACGAGTACATACTAAATACGTAGTATTATTAACATTGAATACACGAAATCATAATAATTGGGATTTTATGTATCTATGTTTTATGAAAATACTCGTACTCGTACTCGTACATTGCTTGGTGAAATGTTATGTTATATCGTATTTATGATATTTCAGAGGGCAAAAAAATAATCGAAATTTTAACTGAGAATCTCTAAAAATATGATGCGACGCTATTTTAGAATTTCGTATCTGCCGTTGGGGCTTCTATTATTAATTATATTAATTAGTCATATTTTAAAAGCCCATTTTCGATGATGTTTGCTTTAATTTCTTTTAAAAAAAGGGACGCAAATGAATATGTGAGGTTAAAATATACCTTGAATAATTCCTAGAAATCACATTTGGGGGTTTTATTCTAAAAAAAAAATATACAACAATAGTATAACTGAGAGTCGTCAGAGACTGCACTGACGACACATACATACATACTTACTACTCTCCCTTTTCTTCGCATCCATTTTCGCAATTCGCAGTTCATTTCGGGGGTCGCTGGTGATTTTATTAAATCAATTAAAGCCAGTGGAAGTAATGCCAATGAACGATGTGCGATGTATGTACATACACATTGGCCGAATACATGTGCTACTCAAATTTTTTGTTTTTGTTTTCCATTTTCATTTTTATTTTTATTTACGTTCTTCCTCTTAAGATGGCATTTGCATTCACATAGTACATATATGTATACAATAAGTACATATGTATTTATTAATTACATATACAATACAACACAAAGGGTGTAGGGACTCAAACAAAAAGCAAGCAACATTTTTTAAAGCGAACTAAAACCACAGACTCGAAGTTGCAAAAGTTTTAAAAATGTCGTACTAAATTCGCTTTAAAGCAATACATTTTAATAAGTGTATTTCAAAAACTTGCCCTTTCAAGCTCCGTAAAAGGCAAGATGGTGTTCACGCTCAATATGCATATTTACCCGGTGAACTATTAATGTTAGGAAACCAAAAAAATGTCAAAATATCTAATTTAGTATACATCTATCGACAACAAGAAGAAGCCAGGATTGACACCAAGAAAGTTAATGGTGTATGTCTGGTGGAATTGAAAGGGAATTGTTCATTATGAGCTTCTACAACCTGATTCTGACGTATACTGTCAACTATTAACGAGATTGAAGCAAGCAATTCAATTAAAACGGCTAGAATTAATCAACAGATAAGGTGTTGTGTTCCATCATGACAACGTCAGACAATACACATTTTTAACGATCCAGCAGAAACTGAGAGAGCTTGGCTGGGAAATTTTGATGTATCCATCATATAATCTGGACATTGCGCCTTCAGATATTCATTTGTTTCGATCTCTCCAGAATGCTCTTAATGGTGTAAATTTAAATTCTGTAGAGGTCTGCAAAATGCTCTTGGATCAGTTTTTCGCTCAGAAAACGCAGAAGTTCTACACAGATGGAATAGTGGCTTTGCCCCAAAAATGGCAAAAGGTTATCGATGAAAACGGCACATATTTGATTTAGTAAAGCTCGTTTCAAATATAAGAAAAATGTGTTTCATATGGAATTTAGCGGAATTCGCTGAAGGCCGATGCAAAAGAGGGACATACACACTCTGATGAAAAGATCAAGTATGAGAAAACTTGACAGTGCTTAGAATTTCGAACTGGTCCCAGGTGGACAAGACCAAGAACGCTGGTACTGACTTAAGGGACTTAAGCAATATTTCGAAAATTATCGAAATGGCGAACTTTTGAGAAATTAATTTTTATTTTCATTAAAAGGTATAAGAAATAAAAAATATAATATATTTTGAGTAATGCTGCACACAAAATTTTGTGATTCATTAAGAGCTTGTGCCTCACGAACTAAGCCGTGCATTCATATAAAAGCTTTTGCGACTGGAATTCATTCTTGATTGGATAGATTCAGGATTTATACAATGAGTCGGCTGTAGTAGCAGTTCTCTAAAGAGTTGGGACTGGCATGCACTTTGAATCTGGGAATATACGTATCGGTCTATCTACTGGATGGAAAGGTGCAAGGTAAGAAAATATTGCTACCACTTAATAACCAGGCGGTGGTCAGGCGACTGCAGCAACCTATGGTATCTTCTAAGTTGGCGCTCGAAAGTGTTCAGAAACTTAACGGGTGTGCTCGTAGTAATGCGGTTACTTTTATGTGGGTGAAAGAACACATTGGTATGGAACAAAGTGAAGCTGCAGACGCCTTGGCTAGACAAGGATCTGAAGCTCAGTTTTATAGACCGGTACCAGTAGTTGCTCTTAGAAACGGGACGGTGATGGCAAAGGTCGAAGAGTGAATAAAACAACTTCATCTCACGAGATCCACTTGTATACAGGCAAAGGCTTCGTTGAGGCTATCAAAGGGCAGTGAATCGGGGAGGGCTCTCAGTCTAGGATGGTTAACTCTAAACTGGTTGATTGCATTAATAACTGGGCATGGCAATTTCAGGTACCACCTCAGCAAGATGGATCTTGTTGAAGGGGAGGATGATGACATTTGCAGATTATGCATGGAAGAAGCACAGACAGCGGCGCACATAGTGTGCCAGTGCGATTTGAGGGACGAAAAGGGACCCAGATAAGTGGTCTGATTCGGTTAATCCCTAAAATATATATCTATTGTAACACTGTGTTATAGTTTCAATAAAAGTATTATTTACGCAATACAAGTAGTATTTACATAAATTAACCCATAGACAAAAAGGGGTGTGTGTGTACGCGTATAAATTTTCTATTATTGTTTTGTTTACATTATTATTACATAGACATTATTGTTGTTTTTATTATGATATTAAATTAGTGTTGCTCGAACTTAAGTATTTATGCAATTTGCAAAAGTTATCCAACACACGAATTCTTTATTCTATAACGAATTCGAAGATCATTGTTAAAGTGTCTATCTTAAACATGTAGACGATCAGCTATAAGTTTTTCTTTTAACATTTGCGAATAATGTACGTATACTTACATACAAAATATTGTACAAAACTAATAATTTCCTTCCAGCTCAATGTGAGCAATTTGTTATAACGAATTGCAATGTATTCCGCAGTTGAAAGCTTAATGTAGGGTGTTTATAGATGCTTACGTATGTGTAGGTTTTTGTAGATATGTGTGTGTGTGTGTGTGTGTATAAATCGTGTATCTTAATTTTTCTCAATGTTCATACATACTTACGAGTCAGCTACATAATAAATCAAATAAATTGAAAAAAATTTGTGTCTATGCCAAATCAAATTGTTTGTGTACGTAAGTACAACAAAAAAACATTTTTTTAATTTTTCGCCAACAACGTTAGTCGTTCATTTCTCACCGTTTACCGACCATTATATCCAGACAAATTATACATATGATTTTGCATCACCATCATCATCATCGTCATCAGCATCATATGTTCTCAGGCATTTCAGAAATCGCCAATGAAATCAGTTGAAATTGAAACGTCGACAGTTGAGGATATCGTAACTAATCAACAAGTGATAGTGACAAAGATATGTGACAATAGTAGTTATTATCCAAACAATTTTAATTTGATTCTCCAAATGAAATTATTACAAAACGAATTGTAACGAATGAATTAAATTTTGAAAAAAAAAATAATAATAATTTTTAAAGAATATATCTAGTGGTTTTATATATAAATATATACTTATATAACGTTTTTGTACAAAATTATAATTATAATGCTCAGAAAATGTATAGCAAATGTATTACAAAATACAAGCACTCATACCATTGGAGATACAACAACAGCTGCTCGAATTTTTTTCAAACGTGCTCTTCATAATGGAAATAGTTCTAAACCACCGAAAATTTTAATTACTGGTACGTTTCAAAATTTTCAATTAATTTTTTGTGAATTTTTAATCTTAAATGATCCAGCAATCCAATTTTTTAAATATTCTTATTTAAGAGATTAAATTGATATTAGTTTGGCAAATTAGACTGATTTAGTTACTCGTTTGGCCACAATAATAACAATTATCTATTTGGGATCACGCATGGATCACGCGGCGTAGCTATAAAAATAAATATATACAGATTCCGAACGAACAATGGCCCAGCAAATTATTTTGTCCGGAGCCGTGAACACGAAAATCACGAAAAGACTATTTATCACCAACTATATCAATATCTCGCATCCTTTAAAGACAATACAGCACATCCGTCGAGTCAAAAAAGTGGATGATTTTGATCAGAAAATCATAGTGGTTCTATTTAGTACATGGGTTCGAAACTCGGCTGAGGCATAACAAAATTTAATATCGAAAAAATTTTTGTATCGAGTGGTACCCACCTGTCAGCAAGAATTGGCAGTTTTTCCGGCAGAAACAATTTGCCAAAAATGCTTCTTAAAAGAGCTCTGTGACAAAACTAAGTTAAAGTGATGTCACAAGGGTTCTGCCGTTCGGAACCGGTTACTATAAGTAGGTCCCTTCTAATGCTGTCCAAATTTAACACGAACAACAGTATTGGAAGAGAAGCTCGGTGATATCACAATGGGCCTTTCTGGCCTAAGTATGTCCTATCAGAGAGAGGGGAGCCACAATAACCTAACCTAACCCATGTAGTACATGAAATTTAAAAACACTTAGCATCACATCTATATCCAGATACAAGGAAGCAGCCAAATAACCTAATGTAACCTAACTGAATCCCTCTTCCCATGAATCATCTAGTGGTTTTTGTTTGTTACACAAATACAAGCAGTTGTTGAATTTTCTAATAAAATATAGGCTAGATATAAGTGGTTCTACAGGGCAGTGAAGATACATTGTGATACCAGATGGTCTTTCAAGCGGTTGAAGCTCAGAGTGCACCGACTAAAGCCTTTTATGTTACAATTCAAATTCTTTAATTCACAAAATTTCTGTCGTTTTAATTCCAGTCTCTTCTAGGACCGAAGACTCGTTTAATATGAACGTCTTATTTGCTTTTTGAGTCGGTCTGCCCGATGCTACATTTTTTTTTTCAAAATTGTATGTAGCTATTCATGATTCTTTTGAATTTAAACGTATGCTACGAAGCTTACGTTCATTAAAAACAAAAACACGGTTGCTACATTAGCATGGGTTTTATTTCCTGGTTTTTTTGAGGATACGAGGGCGGTCCCAGAATTACCCGACCTAACAGAGAAACAATAAATTTGGGAACATTTTTTCCCAGCGATATTCTATATCTGCGATACCCTTTTTATAGTATGATCTGTCTAGCTTATTAAAATAGCCATCTACCGCAGACTCCATCTCTTCACTGTTTGCAAATCTTCTACCACCAAGCTCTTTTTTCAAATTTAGAAATAGAAAATAATTCGAAAGATCTAAATCTAGCGAATAAGGTGCGTGCTGAAGCAATTCGAACTTTAGGTCATTGATTTTGGCCATCGCAATAGCGTTGCAACAAATTAGCATAATACTCGCAGTTGATTGTTTTTCCTTTTTGAAGATAATCAATAAAAATTATGCCACATGCATCCCAAAAAACAGACTCCATAACCTTACCGGCAGATGAAACTGTCTTCGCCTTCTTTGGACACGATTCTGCCCTTTCAGTCCACTGTTTTGATTGCTCCTTTGTCTCAGGTGTGAAGTTGTGGACCCATGTCTCATCCATGGTTACGAATCAATGCAAAAACTTGGCTTTATTACTGTGAAACATCGCCAAACACTCTATAGAAACACCTTTACGACGTTGTTTTTGTTCTATTGTGAGCAAACGCGGTACCCATCTTGCACACATCTTGTTCATTTCCAAATTTTCGGTCAATATATAGCCCACGCACCTTGAGGCGCCGATCATCCAATACCATTTTGTGGATTTTCTTAATCGTTTCTGGCGTGGCAGCTTGTACGACTTCGTTTAAATTCTGCCACCCAATATTTTATGGTCGTAAATGAAGAAGCAGACTTTCCCAGAGTAGAATCTAGTTCGGCTTTAATATTCGTTGGACTGAGACCTTTCAAATGGAAGTATTGAATTACATAACGGTAACCAATTTTTTCCATGTTTACAAATTCATTAGGGTCGTTAACTTTCGATGGCTCAAAAAAAAATACTCAACAACGTGGCGCCTTGAAACTTCAAACATATGTTTTATAAGGTTGCCACCTTTCACCAAGATACTTTTTTTCAAACTACTGCTGCCATCTATATGACAGGTCGGGTAGTTCTGGGACCGACCGACCGACCGACCGTACTGAGTCATCCTTTAAACATACAGCTTATTTTTTCATTAAATTAAGTTAAAAAATGCACACAAATGTTTCACTATGTATTTTCGTTTGTATTATTACAGGTGGACTGGGTCAACTCGGTATAGAATGTGCGAAGTTATTACGTGCCCAATATGGTGATTCCAATGTTATACTATCTGATATTATAAAGCCAAGCCAAGCGGTAATGGATAGTGGTCCATACATATTTGCGGATATTTTAGATTTTAAAGGCTTACAAAAGCTTGTTGTTAATCATCGTATCGATTGGCTAATACATTTTTCCGCATTATTGAGTGCAGTCGGCGAACAAAATGTACCATTGGCTGTGAGGTTGGTATAAGTTGGCAAAACATGATTGCACACAAAAAAAAAAAAAACTAAAGGATATTGTCTTTATTATTATTTAAGTTAATTAATTATATAATTGCAATTAATTATTATTATTTGAGTAAATTATATCATTTGTAGGAAACTTTTATTTTGATATGTGTTATGTTTTTGTGTTTTGTTTATAAAATTCCTTTATGGTGGCTGTCTCTCTCTACAGTCATTTTACAATCATTATTAAATGGCATTTGTCAGTAAATTGCTTAATTGTCTGCAAGCACATTGTTGTGCATATTGGGTATGTGTTGTGAAAAACTATGCAACTAATACCTAGTACATAGAAGTTGCTTTCACTTTTAATAAACTCTTCTACCATAACCAGTTATTCAATGTTAGCATGCTACTCGTATATTATTTAGCTACCGCTTTATGACTCTACTCGTTGTTGTTAAACATCACTTTGATGTTTTCCTGTGCATTATATTCAGCATTATTATATGCAGTGTACTAATAGGGGGGATTTTATATGGTTTCTCGTGTCTCGTGGTTATCCAGATGCTTTTTCTATTGCATTGCTTCCAGTCTTTAAAACATTAATTCTATTTATATTGATTTTACAGAGTTAATATTGAGGGTGTTCACAATGTGATTGAGCTTGCAAAGCAATATAATTTACGTATATTTGTACCCAGTACAATTGGAGCATTCGGTCCCGATAGTCCACGCAATCCAACACCTAATGTGACGGTGAGTATACGAGTACAATGATATGAAAATTGTTTACATTTATGTATTTACGTATTTACATAGATTCAACGCCCGCGTACTATATATGGTGTATCAAAAGTACATGCTGAACTCATTGGAGAGTATTATTATCATAAATTCGGTTTAGATTTTAGATGTTTACGTTTTCCAGGCGTCATCTCAAGTGATCCACCAGGAGGTGGTACAACAGGTTTGTACATACATATTTGATCTGATAAAAACATGGGATATAAATTTAAACCTTTTCGCTTTTTCACTCAGGCATGACCATGATTGAAAGCTTTTTGTAAAGCTGTAAAGCTTAAAAAGAAAACAAATTTCTGTAATTTTCAATGAAAGTTGTTCACAGCCTAAAGTTAAAGGTTTTTAATTTAGATTGCTAAATATCCACTTAAAATTTAAATAGTTTTGTAAAAAAATTACTTAGTGACCCTAAAAATATTGTTGTTATCTTAAGATTATCTTTAATACACTACGCTAGATGGTGCTGTAGTAGAATTTCAAGTATTTTCAAGTGGGAAAATTGTTACTGAAAAGTTTGTTGATTCGAGAAATTCATTTTCAACATTAATCTATTAATGAAAATGATTCTCTAGTTCAATTAAAAGAAAATATTACGAATTTTTAAGTAGAAAATTGCTACTCCTAAACCATTATTGCATTTATTGTAAAACCCCTCATTCATTCACAGCACTGATTATATCGATGCTTATGGACACCACCCAAATGTAGTAAAAAAATTTGTTATTAAAATTAATTGCATATCAACAATTTGCAATATGTTTTTCATTAAAAATATTGTACAATGCATATGATCACTTCGTCTGTTAGATAATTTGATATAAAATGCTGAAAGGCAAAAATTCTTCTCTTTTCAAAGGACAATTTAACAACGAATCACATCAAATAGAAGCTTATGGGGTCCTATAACAAGAGAAATTATTAAACAATTTTACGAAAATTACTATTTTGGCCCACAAATTCACAAAATGTAAGAAGGAAGCAATCGGAAATAATGGCATTTTTCATAAAAAAAATTGCAAAATTGCTTAAAAATAGATTTTGTATGAGGATTGTGTTTATTTATGGAATGGAGTGACTTCAAACTTTGTGTCGATTGCTATTTTCGTGCACTAATTAAATTCCCAATATTAGAATTACACATTAAGAAAGAAGTATAGCTTTCGTACATCTTTGTCAATTTTTTTAAAAATGAGATTCCCGAAATTTTTGATCGAAGAATGGAAAAATTCGAGTATATTTAATACAAATATTGTTAAAGAATGTTGCATGAGTATTAAATTTATTTCTGAATGGAATACCATAACATTTTTCTATGGGGTACTTGGTACCTTGGATATCTAATTAGATTTCCAAAATATTAGAATGACACATTGGAAAATAGAGGTACTCTGCATAGACCTTTGCCGATAAGTTGCAAAAAAAAACAATTTTGTATAAAGATTCTGTTTATCTATGAATGGAATGGCGCCAAATTTTG
Organism: Megamerina dolium; assembly: GCA_963854835.1. Taxonomy (NCBI): domain Eukaryota; kingdom Metazoa; phylum Arthropoda; class Insecta; order Diptera; family Megamerinidae; genus Megamerina; species Megamerina dolium. The sequence continues at coordinate 11,947,471 of OY978528.1, forward strand.
TGTGGAATAATCTTTTGATGAACAAATAACATTCGAAAATTTCCATGAGGATTCACAATAAAATAATGTTAGAAGTACGAGGGCTACTAATTATATTTCGGGAAAAGCAAATAATCACAAACATTTTGAAATGAAAACGACTTTATTGTTTTTCAAAATATTCAACATGATGATCAATGGCACTTTTGCATTCGTACAAACCATTTGTCATAGCAGATTTTCTGAATTCCTTATGAGACACTTCCAAAATATGGTTTTTGAACGCTTCAACTGCTTCTTTGGCGCTCGTAAGTCGTTGATCACGCAGTTTACCTTTGAGAATCGGGACCGAGAAGAACTCATTGTGTATCAAATCACGGCTGTACGGAGGATGAGTCATCAATTCGATGTTTTGACTGCTCAAAATTGCACCTGTTTGAAGAGATGTGTGAGAGCTCGCATTGTCATGATGGAGAATGATTCGTCTGTGACGGTGGGTTTTGTGAATTTCTCTGCGGACTTCTGGCAAACAAATGGTCGTGTACTACTCAGAATTGAACGTCTTACGTTGCTCAAGTGAAACAGTGGCCATATGGCCCATTCGACTGAAGAAACAGGCGACCATTTGCTTCAATGTGCTGCGGGCCCGAACGACTTTTATTGGATTTGGCTCGTCTCAGGAACACCCATACGGTCGATTACTGTTTTGTTTCCGTTTTGTTTCTGTTTTGTTGTTGTATATCCGTGATTCGTCACCTGTCACGATTTTATACACGACTTTTGAAGCACCACAGCCGAGCTTTTGAAGTATTTCCTTACATCAATCGACGCGAACTTTTTTTTTTTTGAGATATTGATAAATTGTGGAGTATCCAACGACTGCAAATTTTTTTTTACAACTAAGTGTAAAATCGAATGTATTGAAGTGTAACTAATGTGCAGAGATGCCTCTATCTCACGATATGTCACATAACGATTTTACATTATCAGTTCATGCACTGCATGGATGTTTTGTGGCACAACAACCGATTTTGGATGATTGAATTCAGAATACTAATTCGATGTACTGTGGTTTTTGATGGTGGTTTATCGCCATACAAAGACCTGAATTCATCGATACATTCTTGTTAAGATAATCCACGTCGAAGATTGTAAAAAATTATCCAACTAAAACCTTCTCCTGAAATTTCCAGTTTTTGGCCAAATTGATTTACTTAATTTTCGTAGGCGAAATAAAAGGAGATATTCAAATTCTGTAAAAAGTATTTTTTAATGTCAATCTTGAAGTCCAAAAAACAATTAAGTTGCACGATTCAAAAACAAAATGGCGACTGTGCAGCATTTCTCCGCTGATGCGTTTTTTCACCGCGATTTTCGATCTTGAACAAAAAACCGAATATTTTTTGATTCCATATTACAATAGCAAGAGACGTACGTAGGGGTTTTCGGATCAATTGATTTTTCGTAAAATGGCGACCCTTTGAAGAAAAAGTTCGAAATTTCACCTAAAAAATCATCAAAAAATTGTTTATAAATAAAAAAATATGCACAATTTCAAAAAACCCCTACGTACATCGCGTTTAAAGTTTAAAGGTGCTCGGAGAATACCTCAGACGTCTTGCGGCAAAACTCGAAATTCAGACACTTAGACATTTTTCCCGCCTTCCATCCTTTAGTATATTATTTTTCAGACTATTAATGACTATTTAATATAAAAAAAATTGTTTCTTTTTTTTTGAAAATTCTACAGTGGTGTAACCCCTTAACTCACTGTAAACGAAACAGATTTTAGCTATTGACATTAGTGTTGTCAGATCCCGAAATATAAATAGTAGCCCTCGTAATTGAGAAATGTCAGAGGGCCTGAAAATTTACTTTTTTTCTTAATCATCCATAGTTTTTCCCATATCTTTTCGCCTACCTTCAAACTTATCTACATTATCGTTTAAATGCAATTTATTCAAGCATATAAACTAGTATGTGTAAACCAAATGAACTTTATAAATTGTGAAAGTAAAACGAGTACATTACTCCATATTACAATTGTATACAATTTTATGCTAATTTAAATTTAATAGAATGATTTTGCTAAATAAATTACATTTTTCTGCAATTTTCAGATTATGCTGTTGCCATTTTTCATGAGGCATTAAGAACTGGTAAATACACCTGTTACTTACGACCCGATACGCGTTTGCCAATGATGTACATTGAAGATTGTTTAAGGTAAATTGATATTAAATTCATACAAACCAGATTCAATTATCAGCGATTTCTTTAAAAAATACCTACCATTTCATCTCATTTATAGAGCATTATTGGAATTTATGCGTGCACCGTCTGATCAACTAAAACGTCGTGTCTACAATGTTACAGCAATGTCTTTTACGCCAGAGGAACTTGTAGAGAAATTATACAAATATGTGCCCAATTTGCATGTAACATATAAACCAGATAGCCGACAATCGATAGCCGATTCTTGGCCTCAAGTGTTTGATGATGCGGATGCTCGTCGCGATTGGAATTGGCAACACAAATACGATTTAAATAATTTGGTCGATTTTATGGTGAAAGATGTTAAGGATAATTATATTAATGTTAATAATAGTAATTCACTATTTACTGCTAATATTTGAATCGTTTTCAATACTCGTACATATCTGAATATTATACATAGGTATAAATGGAAACACTGTAAAATATTGAAAAAGTGCATTTAAATGAAATGAATGTGTTATGATGCATTTGGTTTCTAGATTTAATTGAATTTTAACTAAATTATGATGCATTTATTGTACCATTAGTATTATCCTTACGCACATACATGTATATATATAAAGAAATATCAAAAGTAATAAAAAAAAAGACTTCCCATTTTTGAAATGGAATTTTGATTTTGTACATTTTCTGTCTATTTGATGAATATTAACTTATGTGGCTATTGAAACATCGACTCTAGGAGGAACAAGTATCAAGTCGTGAACAGTGATGTATATAAAAATATATCTATAGAAGTCTTTACCTTGTATATATCCACATTGCTAAACTCACACTCAGCCCCGAATTCAGAGGACCTTGCTTTGATTCTATCCAGATAAATATTCGAGGTGAGTTTTTAGTCAAGAGTTAAAGCTTAGCGACAAATTGGGTTCAGTTTAGTGTGATATCATTCCAAAAAGATCCGAAATCGGGAAAAAGCCACTCAGATATACATATAAATCTATAATGTCGCAATAATTCATTGTTTTTTTTTTTGTTTTTGATTAATATTGTTTGTTTTAAAAATAATCATTCGTTGAGCTAAGAATTCTTAAATAAAGATATTATTTACATATTCAGCAATAATTTAAAAAAATCTTAGCTCTCGCAATATTAGAATCAGCATCAATATAAGCCTCATATCTATTTCGGCAACTATGATAATATATGTCGATTTTAAGGTGTTTTGAAAATCTGCCCTAGAAATCACCCCGAAATCTGTGAAATCGATTACTGACCCCCCAATTATTTTTCCTTTACAACATTTCTTAACAACCGACCCCTAATTTTCACCCTTTTGAAGAGACTCTTATACAAAATGGCCTAAAAAAACTTCTAAAAATCAACAAATAACCCGATAACTGAAACGAAATGACCCTAGAGCAGTGAAAAGTATGATTGACCTCCATTAATTTTTCATTCTCAAGAATTCCAACAAACATACTTACCACTTATCATCACTCTGTTAGGGGCATCTCATACTAGATTACCAAAAAACCACTGAAAATCGATAATAACTGCCCAGGAATCATATCTAGAGTAGTGAAGTGTAGGACCATCCCTCATTAATTTCTCCTTTTCTGCATTTCTTACTAACATACTAACCTCCTATCTTCACCTCTTTGGGGGACTCCCATACAAAATTACCGATAATAGCTATCCAGGAATTACACCTAAAACAATGAAATGCATGATCGACATCCATTAATTTTACGTCCTCAACATTTTTACGAACACACTTACCTCCCTTTTATCCCTTAAAGTGACTTCCATACAAATTTACCGAAAAAGCATTTGAAAATCGACAATAGCTGCCACGAAATCGGCCCAACAGCGGTGAAATGTATGACTGACCCTCACTATCGTTTACTCTTCAGCATTTCTTCTCAAAAAACTAACCTCCTATCTTGACTCCTTATTAGGAGTCCCCTACAAAATTAAAGTAGCTGTTAAAACTACAATAAAATTTGTTCATGCTTCCTTTACAAGAAGTGCTTGAAATTATCCAAAAAAGTTGGTTTTTTGCTACATACATTCTTCAGTAGTAGTTTTATTACAATTTCAGTACAATTTTTATTTTTTAATGCCTTACTCCCATACTTATATTTTATCTGTAACACAGGTAAGAAACATTGACATAAAACTTTTTGTTATTGCTGTAATAAATATAGAAGCATCTTTCTTGTACAAAATATGTACCTATATCAAAAAATAAAATATATATCACCAATTACTATTTTGTTCAACTCAAATTTAATCATTCATCCTGAAAGTATGCTTAGAAAGATTTATATTGCATTGACGTGACAGCAAATACATATAAAACACCGAGTGCAAATAGCTTTGGTGAAATAAAAAATAAACTTCATTTATTATAAAAATTATTTGTTTTTACAGAAGAGATATGTATCTATTAACAATTCAAATATACACCATTTTCGTTGCCTATTTATATTGATAAATATAATTAAAAAAAAAAATACGAATTATACATACTAATATACGAGTAGTATTTAGATGTGATATAATAAACAAGAAAATTTTGCTATAGTGTGCTTTTTGTCAGTTATTATATATTATACAATGGATCTTTTTCTTTCTGTTAATTTAAATTAGAATTTCAATAATCGATATGTCAAAATTGTAATTGTAAAAAATACGTATACGTCGTATCGACTTCAATATGATATTGGATATTGGATAGGATAAATTATGAGATCTTGAAAATTTTGCCATATTCATATGCTGCTTAAAAAGATATCATCATCAAAATCATCATCATTGTTGTTAATCATCATAGCGTCGTTGTGTCGCTATAACATGATACGCACTACCACCATGTATAATTGCAAACATTGTGGCATCATCAATATTGTAGTCATCTAATTGTTGTTGTTTTTCATCATTTTGTCTAATTGCTAATTCATTTCTACGCATAACATTGTCGTTAGTATAATCTAAAACACTATCATCTATATTGGATGCGCTGATTGTGCAGAAATTGAATTTACTGTCGTCTGAAATTAAAAAAAAAAATAAACAAAGAAGATATAACATTCAATTTCCGTTCAATCAATGAATCATCAATCAATAATATGATCGATATTAAGTACAGTACAACATTTATTATTTCTAACTATATATTACATAATCTAATATTGCTTGGTGATCTCGCGGTTCGTCCATTAATGCAGTAGCTTTATTCAAAAATACAACAGTTCAAACATATCTAATATTGTATGTAGCTAAACACTAAACTATCAATTACACTACGTTTCACACACAAACATTTAATTTATTAAATATTATTTTTGTAATAAATAGCAACAATAGATTTTTTTTAGTTTCATCTTTGAATTAGGACATTTTTGTATTGTACTTTTTTTGGGGGGTGATTGTGATTGAGGACCTGTCTAACTTTTCAGAATATACTTTTTTTGTTTTTGTGCGTTGAACATTTTTGCTGAATGCTTTTAACAAAAAAATTTATATTTATTTAAAAATAAATGATACAACAAACTTTTCTGTGAAGAAAATTTGAAAAAAAATTAATTTCTCTTAAATAAGAATATTAAAATTAACTTGTTAAATGTTTGCAATCATTTTTATATGAGCGAAAAACTTAAAAACTAAAATATATTGCTCTTATATTTAATTTAATATATTTAATATATATATTTTCAATTCAGTTTTACAACATTCAAAATATAAAATTTCATTTTGAGGTTAGTAAAATATTTATTCATATTATTTATAATTTATATATTCTTCTTTACAACAAAACCGCATATATTTTTGCTTTCAGAAAAATATTCAACGCGATCATTAAACATTTTTTGTATAGATCTTGCATATTTGCATGTAAAAAAAAAATGGAAAAATACTGGCAAATAAGAAATCAAAGAAAATATAAGTAACATGCGCTAACACATTAAGCATTTCTTTGTTCGATCTATTTCGATCATTTGCTCTTTACAATGACAAAATGTATATTGAACCGATGACAAGTCTGCAAGCACCTGCTTAGTATGGGAGGAATGAATTTGTCGTGTGGAAAATTTCTTACTTTGTCAGCGTTAAAAATACTATGATTTCCTCATACACATACCACACTTTTATTACTTTACGGAGGATGAGTTATCCTTCAATAACCAACCCCCCTGTCATTTAGACATTAATCCACCACACGTACAATGCACACATGTACATACAAACAACTTGACATACTAAAATCTTGGCACGAGCAATATTTTCAGCAATATATTGTTATTGTTTTTGTTGTTTTTTTTTTCGTCTTTTTAAAATATTTTATAGAATTCTTGCTTATTAATAAATTAATAATTTTTTTTTTGTATTCGTTAATAAACGGGGATGGGGTGAAAGCAAAAATTGGAGCACATTACTCTTTTGCGCATAAATTGAAATTATTCATATGTATTCGGCAAAAAAAAAAAAAAAAATTTACATATATACATATGTTCAATAAAATCTTAATATCTACTACACCCACGCATTTACCTACATATACATATGCTTGCAATATATTGCTTTAATTTAGCTATTTATATGTATATGATATTACGGTATTGCAGCTTTAAATGATTTAAAGTGCAATTTGAACTCGAAAATTCGGAATAGAAAATATATTAGTTGAAATAAAATGAAAAAAAAAAAATAATAATAATAATCCAAATATATCATAATTTTATGAGCGTTTTGTCTGTGTATGTATGTATGCAAGTGTGAAAATTTGGTAATGTTGCCATTAAATCATATGCGACAACATACAACGACTGACGTCTCTATTGGCACGGTGTAAATGACCTTGATAATGTTGGTGTTGGTGTTGTTGTTGTTGCGGCTGCTGCTGCTGCTGCTGCACTTGGTGTGATTGCGTATGTGAATGAGGCAGCAGTGTTTGATGAAGATGATGCGAATTTTGTGCGTATGCTTGTTCTTGTTGCTGTTGTGCTGATGGCTGTTGTGTAAAATTCATTGCAACATCTACCTGTTGCGTCTGTTGTTGTTGTTGTTGATGATTATGTTGCTGTACATCTTCTGTATCCATAAGGCAAGATTGCGTTCCAATTTGTGTGGCGGGTGATGAGAAGAAATCTGTAATCCAGCAATAGTTTTATTTAATGAAAGAATGATTGAATTTTTAATCATTATTAAAAGAAACAAAAATCAAAGTCAATTGTATTATCTATGATATGTATGTGCATTGATGCTGCAATACTCAACTATGTATATATGCATGTAGCTATGTAATGCATGTACCTATACAATTGTGCAAAAATAGAAAAGAAGCGCTTCTTGACCCAATTATACAGAAATAACTAACAATATCAGCAGATAGATTTAAAAGCTATTCGAAACAAATATATATATACATATGTGATAGCTATACAAACGTCAGATTATATGCATGTACAATACAATAAATTAATCAATAGAAATAAGGAAACATAAAGTACGACCAGGGATGGTAATTTAAATTGTTGAGAAATTACAATATTATAATGGAGACATTGTCAATAGTTGGTACAACTTTAGCATATTTTGTATGTCAATCCATGATATATGAATTTTTTGCAATCCATGCATTCGAATGTGAAATTCAGAATAATCACCTAATGCTTAATCGTATTTCAAAACTCTCTTACAACATCATGTGTAATTATGTAGCCTAGTGTTTCAACATTTTTAATTACACAATTATTAATTTATGCCGGTGACCTTGTAAACAATTAATTGCAATGTCGGCAACTACTATACAAGCAGCTACTAAAATAAACAAATGTAAACAAAGACTAAAACTAAAACTCATACATATGCATGTTGTAATCTTGGAAAAATAGTTTACAAAATAATAATAAAAATGTAGGTAGGTAGGAGGGTACTTACCATTACAATATTGTGCAGCATAATCATCATCAAAACGGCATCGTTTAGCAATGGCAGTAGCACCTCTGACATCATGACCGACGATGCCATGCTCCAGCGAGGGAAAATCATCATCGGCGACGAAGCAACGTTTTTTGCAACGTATAGCGTTAGCAACGGCATTGGTAGCTGCTGTCGCATTTCCATTGTGTATTAAATTAAGGTTATTATTATTATTGTTGTTGTTGTTGTTGTTGTGAGCGCTGTTGCCATAGTTGATGCTGTTGTTGTTGTCATTTGAGGTCAGTGTGTTGTGTGCGTTGTTTTCATTAGCATGTGCTGCATTTAGATAGGAAAACCCGTAATAACCATTAGATGATATATGTGACACTGCGGCACCGGGAAGCGGTCCTAGTGCTTGCTCCACCACACGTGGATTGAACAAATCCACATGGCGACCAGCGCCTGCTGTACCAATTAGATCAAAATCTGCACCAGCATTACCACCTCCATGAGCCCAGCATTCAAAATTTGTTAAAACCATGTTGAAATTGTTGTTGTTGTTGCTTTAAAATGAGTAGCTTTTGTATTTGTTATTTTTGTTTTTGCTTTCTTCTTTTTCTATGTATGTATCAAGCGCGTCTATCAACCATACAAATGGAAAATTACCAGAACGAAAATATTGCGCTATTCTGTATAGCGTCGTATACGTATGTAGTATATATAGAGGGGAGAGGTGTTCACCTATTCTGTTTGCATTTACCGCTTTCTGATCCACACTGTATACTTCTTTTGATATTCGTCGCTATATAATCTAAATATTGTATATTATATTATATTATTATTAAATTGAATGTGCAATCATTATAAATAATTTCAAATTAATTATTGCCGCCGTCGCTGTCGTCGTTGTGGTCTTTGTTGTTGCAGAATCAATGATACTTGTACAATTTAGTATTTATCCACTACATCGATACCATAAACGGTGACGGCAATTTTATAAATAAACCGTATGAAAGTTAACTATTTACTTTTTGTTGCTCCCTTTCTGCAGCGTCTTCGTATCCAAGATAAAATAAAATGAGGTAATCTCTTTCAAACCCCACACTCCTGACTGTACCGACTTATGTATGTGGGTATGTATGTATTTCCTTTCACTTTGTATTTCTACAAGACTTTACGCGTGCACGTTTGAATAGCAACTGTTTTGAAATGGAAACATTCGAAACAACACATCACATCTTGAGTCGTTTATTTCATAAAATTCTTCGTATTTGTATTTTGTATTTACAACGTTTCGACACACACGATATGCATATATATGCATAACATTCAGGTGAAAACGCCGAAACACAGTCGAAAGAAAACCGGTAAACAGCTGTTTATCATTTCAAGTGTTGTCACAAATTATGATCATTTTCTTTACCCAAGCGGATATTACACTTCCAATATTTTACTATCAATGTTTGAATGATTTTATTCTCGTCATTGTTCACGGTTAAACTTTTACTGCAATGAAAAATAGCAAATTGTACAAACAACATTATATTTTTCTTAACTGACGCAGGAAATACGAAGATAAAGTCGAACTAGATATTTCTAAAATCGACTATATGGGGTATACAGCTTATAGAAACGCCGTATTTAATCCACAAAGCGCACGGTCCGTCCAACTCGTTAGAAGTCGTTCCATTTTTAGAACTAGCTGAGTTGTAAAAAGCCGTTAAATTTTTGAACTAGCTAACCTAAAAAGGTAAATATTGATATTTCATTGTATTTCTTAAGTGTTTTTGACCCAAATTATCTCTAAAATTAACCAACAAGGCTGAGTTTGATTGGAAAAAAGATACAACTATGATCACCAACTCGTTGACTTTACTATACACCTTGTATTAATTATTCTGTTCCAGATAAAAACTTCAACCACATATATGCACGTATTTCATGATGAACCCTGAATTCCTTCTACTTGTCGCCTTTGGCATACTATTCCCCGCAAAACGTATTAAAAAATTTTTATTAGTACTATAATATTTTTTCTACAATACATTTCTATATACTTTTACAATTATTGCAATTACAATATTTAGTCATTACAAACTACGTCGTCCATGTTTTTAATAATTGAATCTGCATAATGTGCTTTTTATTACTAACTGGTCACACTATTTATACATCTATCACGTGACGTTCCGGTGTGTCTGTTTGACAAGTAGAAAATGTAAAAAGAAAAGACAAAGAAGAACATAACTTTCATCAGTGAATTTGTAGTATTATTTTCAATCAAAAGTTATCAATGCAGAAAATGGCAAATAAAAAGACAAGTAATAATGTTCCGGTAAAAATGGTTAAACAACAAAGTGATGTTAGTAGAAAGATGTGTAATTACAGATGAATCAAATTTTTTAAATCTCTTACTTATAGGACTTCAAAGATTTCAGCTCGTTTAGAATTGTCCTGTTTTATTGCTCGCTGATTGTGTTTTTGCCTGTAGCTACATTCTTCCTGCTGAACGCGCTAGTACTGGATCGTTTTTTTACGATGTCAGAGATTAAGAGTAATATTTACTCTGCAGTTGGCGCAGTTGTATCATTACATTTAGCTTTGGGACTTTATATATACAGAGCATACTTTGGAAGCACAATATCACACGGCAAGGCTGACTAGATGGTGCATCTAGATTGATGTATGAATAATTTTTTATACAAATTTTTATTTTGTATTTAAGTTAATTCTCAATTATGTTAGCAGTATAAACCATTGTCTTAAATATAAGATTATAAGATTTGTAAATACAGAAACTAGCATTTCTATAATTGACGGAGCATTCAATTTCCATATAACCATAGATGTATTAATAAAAATTATACAAAATTTCCTATGTTTGTATTTGCACTCAATTATCAATTACAAACGTTATTTCCTATATATTTATTACGATAATTTATTAGCATATGATAAAATATTTACGCAATAGAATCTAATTTAAACAAAAATGTTGACTGGAACTTCAAATTGTGGATTGAGTTCATACCATGTAACAAAATTTATTGTTCAATAGAGTAAATGTTCGATTATGTTTAAAATTTCCTGACAAGTAGATAAAAAAGTTCGTTAAAAGTGTTTCAGTAACACTTTTAACGAAACACACTAATGGTGTTTTCTTTTCTCGAAAAATTGCAACACTTATTTTGCCCTGTCGAATATAAATTTGTTTTTATTTTTATTTCAAAATTTAAAACTCATCTTTTTAAATGCTCCTTTTTAAGTATGATTCTATTAGAAAAATGAAACTGCTTAGATATTGAATGTTGAATTATTTGTGGGCAACATCTTTTTCGATAAAAGAAACGCCATAAGATCCGCTCATATTAACCGAGAACTATATTTAACGATATAGTGATGTTATTCAAAGATTAATATGAAGAAAAAATTGAAGATTCTGCAGAATTTGATTGTTGTTGGATATATGTCAAATAATGAAAAATTCAATAGCACGCACGAGCTAACGCAATATTGCGTTTTTAGTATAGCTTGTCGATGTAATACGGCATTTGTTAACTTGACTAAATCACGTAATTTTGTGTAAATAAATAAAAGTTGAAGTTAAAGTTGAAATAAAACAATGAAGTTCTTTAATATAATGCATAATTTAACTGCTACACTCTCTAAAATGCGACCCAGAAAAAAGTTGTATAATTTAGGCACTTGTTTTGAGATTGAAGATTTGGTACGTATGAGATTAATATGTAATATGAGTATGTAGTAAGTACAAATGAACCATGGTGATTTGTTTGTACAGTTTTATATAAAAAACAGTGTAGGTGCATATATCCATGATAGAGTAGTGTAACAGCCTTCGAATTACATACATACATATGTGCATTCAATTAAGTCAACAGTATTCAACACTGAATTGGAAGTTTAATCAATGAATATGAGTTTTATGTATAGTTATTGTGCTAAAATTTTTTTATCATTATATAAGTTTTGTTTTAGAAATTAATCAAATAAATTTTGGGTAGTTTTGGTATTAACAATGCATTCGGAAATACATTTTGAACCAAGTTAATTTATAATAGATATGTAAACAAAGAACACAGCTGCGAGTAGTACTATAATATGTAGAATAACATCGAATGTGTACAAAATTTAATATTGAGCAAAACGCAATGCAGCGTTATTGCGTCATGTTTTTACGAATCTACCTTGTAGGAAACCGTATATAATTTTATTGTTAGAATTGGATTCATGGGACATAATAGTAGTATTCAGTTTCTAATTGCAAATTATAAGCGTGCAATTCAGTTTCCATATCCTTCTACATCAGTGTCAAATCAGTATTGAGTATGTATAAAAAATAAAAGGTACAGGTTTTTAACGTTGTATGCTTCTAACTGCAAAGCAAATGCTGGTATATGTATATTTTGTATTTCTGATTGCAATATTTTGCAATATTATGTATTTGTTTACAAGAGCATATGCAATGCATTTCAAGTGAACGCACAAACGGTTAACTTTGGTATGATTACAAGAGAAGACATTATTCGATAAAGCCCTGAAAATCAATAGTACATGTCTTACTTTTACAAATAGCATAAAATAAATAAATAAATAGCATATTTACTTTCAAAAACATACTTATGTAGATGGAATTTGTTGTGTTTGCCATAATTGCATAAAATTGTATTTTATGCTGGGGCTTTCATTTTCTTCTAATAAAACTATTTGAAGAGGGTTGTATTAGATGAGGTTGCATTGCGTTTGCGCCATTTCATTTAGCTTATTTTAGTATAAAAAATGCAATATTTTGCATATTTATGTTATTTTCTACAATTTACTTGAATTATTTTATTCACAAATAACTTATTCTATCGTAATTGTATAAAATGAAGATTTAAAACGTGGATTTATAATTCATAAAATTAAATCATCCTCAAGAGGAATTCAAATAACCGATTTTCGACTATTACACGTAAAATAGTGTCAATAATGGCTGTCAATCATGTATCCAACCAATTGAAAAATTACAGAATAATTTCTGAATGCGTCATGCGTGTTATGCGTTCGTAATCTAATCTTTGATACGACATCACATACGTGTGAGATAACAAGTGTGATCGTCTGAAAGGCGCATTTAAACGATAAGCTTTTTGTATCACTGAGCTCAAAATAAGTAACTGAATTAATAGCAAAGTGTATTAGGAATAAATGAAAATATATGTAGGGAGAAATTAAATAATAGTTAGAAATAAAATGTTTTACTGTAAATAATTAGCGTATCAAGAGAATATATAGAAGTGTTTATCGCTGACGTGGGTGCCTAGATACTATAGATACACTCTACGCAAACAAAGTGCTGCAATTGAAAACACCTGTTGATTTGTAATAGGGAGTAGAACGTATTGTACAATTCATATATCTATAATTTCAGTGCAATTGAAGCGCAAGCTTGCAAGAATTTGTTTATACATAGAAATGCATAGGTTCAAATTCTTAAATTATATTTTCGTCACTCTGTTGATTGCCAGTGCATTTGCAGAAGTAAATAATGCCGGTGATTTTTTAGTTGGACGAAAACAGGTATTTTAGCATTCTATATACATTGTTATAATTATATTTGTAAACTTTTTCTTGCTTTGTATTTGTCTTTAGATATCCTATCGTAGTGCAGATTTGACGCAGGATCGGTTTCTTTCCATTAGTCGTCTCTCTGATACAAAACATTTGCGTGAAGCAGTAAAAAACATACTAGTGCCACGTATTGTTGGCACAGAGGGACATACCCGTGTACGCAATTATATCGTAGAGAGCATGCAGAAATTGCAATGGAATGTTGAAGTACATAAATTCCATGAGAATGTACCTGTATTTGGAAAATTACATTTTCATAATATCATTGCAACATTAAATCCGAATGCAGAACGTTTTTTGGTTCTCGCTTGCCACTATGACAGTAAATATATGCCCGATTTTGAATTTCTTGGCGCAACCGATTCAGCAGTACCATGTGCGATGCTAATAAATCTGGCAAAGGTGCTGCAAGATGAACTTGAGCCGTTTCGCTCATCGAATAAGCTCAGTTTAATGTTGCTCTTTTTCGATGGTGAAGAGGCATTTGAAGAGTGGACGGCGAAAGATTCAATTTATGGTGCTCGTAATTTAGCAAAGAAATGGGACGCTGAAGGTGTAATAGATCGCATCGATATGTTGGTGCTATTGGATTTGATCGGAGCGCCTGACCCAACATTTTACAGCTTCTTTCCAAATACCGAATCATGGCATTCACGGCTGGTAGATATTGAAGATCGTCTTTCGAATGCTGGCCTCATGGAACGTTATGCTAATAGTGGTGTTTCGCGTCATAATCCGAATCGTTATTTCCAACCAAATTCACTACGTAGTTCATACATTGAGGATGATCATTTGCCCTTTTTGAAGAGAAACATACCAATTTTGCATTTAATACCATTACCATTTCCATCTGTTTGGCATACGGCAAACGACAATGAATCAATTATTGACTATGTTACCACAGAGAATATTGGCCGTTTGATACGTGTCTTCACAATGGAATACTTACTTAGTTCTGTTAGTACTTAAGTAATGACAAAGTTGAAATGTTTAGTACGTAGATGGTACGTACGTACTTTATTGTGCAATAAAAAATAAATGTTTATGTTATAAGACGAGAAATTAAGGCACGCCGTTTAATGTTTTCGATTTTTTTTTTGTATTCCATGTGGAAATGATTTTACAATTATATTTTAGTAGAATATGCCTTATTTACTTAAAATCTAGATTGTACACACAAGAAAATCAACATAGTATATGAGATACAATTTTATAAATTATACCAATTATAAAAAATAATACATATACATATTTATATAAAATCTAGAATAATTATTAAAATTATTTTGTTAATATAATAAAAGCATTGTTTTACAAATTATTTACACAATAGTGTTTTTGTTCGTCTGTTTTACATTATAACGTACCTGGATCACTATATCCACATGAATATGTATATGATTTGAAGGCATACGTATTTACACTTAATACTCTAGACATATGTATGAATTTATAAAAATACATATTTTAACAAAACAACTATAGTCTAAGATTGTACGATAATTCAAAATGCATTTCGCATTCCTGAGACATTTACTCTTGTGAAGAATCAACAGATCTTAATTCTCTGTTGCCTTCCGTATTGGGTGAAATTGATTCTTCTGGCTCTTCGTATGATTCTTTGGTGTTATTTTCCTTAATAATTTCGGGTTTACTCAGCAATTCACTTACTGTCACAGGTTTTTTAGACGACTCTGGACACTTTGTAGACGCTTCTGGTTGTTTTGTACATGTAATATATTTTGTTAAACTAAGCTTTTTCCCATTATGCATTTTATCATTAGTATTGGCGATGCCATTATGACTATGACCGTCGGAATGACTATGTCCCTTTTCATTGGCTCCACTCGAACATGTAGTAACCTCATGCAGATCTGTACGTGAATCTCGGCAACAGACTTTATCGGCACATTCTATGGCACTACATTGTACCAGGCACTCTAGCGATGGTGTCGCTTTGGCACAATGAAATTCTGGTTGTATAGTGACTTCGGTAATACCTTGTTCGTGAAAATATGCACGCACATCTTCGATTATTTTCGAATATAGTTTGGGACTTTGAAATTTAATATGTATTGTAGCGACATATTGTTGAGCCGATAATTGCCAAATATGGAGATCGTGATAATTTACGATTTGTGGAAATTTAGTGACTAGAGTACGCTCGAAAATTTCCATATCAATGGAACCGGGTATGGTCTGAAGCAGAATGAGACAAGATTCCTTCACTGCAAATAAAATGAACAAGAAAAAAAAAAAACTATTATTGAATATTCAAAAAGAAAAAAAAAACAATAAATCACTTACTATAAGGATAACTAAGTGATACCAATAGAATTACTGAAAATATTGATAATACTGGATCAATAAATTTGGCTGTATGCTCCTCATCTTCCGCCATATAGACAATAAGGGCACAGACAATAACGAAAATCGTACTTGATACATCACGCAACATCTCTACGGCACCCTGACGTTTCATTTGATATTGCACCTGATGACCACTTTCGGCTTTTAGATCATCAACATTTTTACATTCTTGATCATTTCGTGTTTTCGATAATTGACGATTATCTGCTTTCAATGTTAGCTCACCACTATTTGACATTGCACGATCCAAAACAACATTTCCACTTGGTGTTACATGTAAAAAGCTACCTTGATGCATAGTGTAGCCACCGATTAGAAGATATGTCAAACCATTCAATACAAGACCGACAAAACCCAATATCATTACCGGTATTGGTAAATGCATTGTATCCTGATGATCGATATGCACCAACGTTTGTAATGCTTCCACGACCAGTGAAAATGACAGAGATGCCAGAATAATGCAAACGATTAACATTGCCAAAATATCGATGCGCGTCCAACCGAATGTATTTCGTAATTTTAACGCACGACGTTCCTGTTTTTTAAGCGATTGCTCTTCCACAGTAATTTCGGCAATTTTATTTTCCATCGATTCAACCTGCATTGTCGACTCGTCATCAATTGTAACATCAGCGGAATGCTCATCACATCGGGGTGGATTTTTACTATGCTATAAGTATAATTTAAAAGAAAAATTTTGTAATGCAGTTCATTAAAGTCTGTCTGTGGCAATTTAAAGCAAATTAATAACTAAATTCAATATTTCCCCAAATCGACCAACATTTTCAATCATAGTGTGAGCTCATATTTCTAATCTGCTGCATAGTTTTTTAATTATACTATAATTAAAACAGAGACTTATTCACGCTTATATTCTTCATAAATAAAAAATCCGATATTTTGGAACTTAAAAGTGATATCTTTATAGTTAACCTTGAAATTATGTTCACATTCCCATTCGTTGTTATTAGAAATGTATCAAAAATATGTAAATAATTCAAGGTCAACTATAAACATTCGATTTTTGCATTTAAAAAAAAACAGATCACCATTCATTACAAACAAATTGCAATCATTATCAATGAATGATTCAAAAATGTTGCTCATGATATAAATATACTCGTTATTGATCTCTGATGTGTGCGCGTGTTCGTGTGGGTGGTATAGTACGTATATTAAAATACTGACTAATAATTATAATTATTTGGTGTCATTCTTAATACTTGATAAGCTTATAATAGGCAAACAAACAACACATTAAGTTAATTTGTGATATTTATATACGATTGTGTACTACTATGTATAAATAAACGCTATTCAAAGGAATTTCATTTGATTAAAAGTATTTTGAACCTATATTTAATATACAAATATTTGAAATGACTGGCAAATTATTCATTTTTAAATGTCAATGAACCACAACAGTCTTAGTTCAATTTGAACTAAGAGGATAATTAATTAATTGTTAATTACAGCAAAAATTAAAATTATATATTAACTGGTAAACGAAATCGGACGATTTTGTTGTTTACATTCACGATTAAAAATGATTTTTGAAAACTATGAAATTATTGTTTTTAACAATTTTCTACCTTATTGGCGGATTTCTTAATTAAAATATTGAAGGCATTGATAAAAGCAAAAGAAAGACATTTATATATTTGTATGAAAAGTCCTTTTATTTGCAAGATACAATTATTTTTCATGACAGGTAACTGTAACTGCGGTAATCTTATTTGTTAACCCAATAAACTATTTCACACAAAATTTGATGATATTCCGTTCATAATTAAATGTTGTTGCTATACAAAATTTTTGTTATATTAAAGAAAGATTGGTAAATATGAATTGGCCACCATCCAATGGTAAACTTCTGAATTATTGCAAAAAAAAGTACCCTTTCTATGGACATGTTGATTTATCAAGAAATCACCCGAATTTATAGTATGTACATATGTATATACCTTCACGTATCAACAGATTATACTAAATTTTATACTAATATCAAATCTAACTATCGTATTGGGAGACCATTATTACTACAGAATTAAATTGATTTTGCTGCATCATTTAATTGAATATTATAGCCAGATATTAAATAACAAATTGTTGTTGTTTTAGTTGTTTTCGTTTTCCTTCATACAAAACTTATTGCATAATACCAAACGCATAATTCCATTTGAAACGTGGACACATGCTGCGTTTCTCCAACGTATATTTGATCTCTATAGATGTATATTTCTTTATTTCTATTGTTGTTATGTGTGCGTTTTGTTTGTTTTATTTCTTTGTCTTATTTCTTTCATTCATTCACTACTTGCACTTTTCATTTCATTACTATTGTAAATTTAGAGTGACGTGTGATGCAGTTATTGCTGTTTTTGTCCATATAGGTAGGTGTCAAGGCGTTTATATTTTAGATGGTGGCACTGCGACATTAACGACATTATTACAATACACGCATGTATTTGTTTTAGGCGCACTATTGTCAAACTCAAGTAGTGAAATCAAGATGGCGCATGGCATACAAAATTGACATGATGGATAGCAACAGGAATTGAAAATATTGTTTTGAATAAAAGAAAAAATAAATAAATAAGGAAAACCAAGTGTTCAGTTAACATCACCTTCTAATTCCACCATGTTTATTTGTAATTTTTATTTGTGTGCACATACTTATATCTTTCCATTATGTTTTTACTAATAAGGAAATAATTATTATTGGTAACTTTTGTTTAAATGTTAACCTTGAAAATTAGGTTGAATATAGGTCAATGAACGAGTTCATATATGTGCATGTATGCACATATGGACATACATAAATGAAAAAATATATTGTATTAAATGTAAGAGAATTATTAGTTTTATCTATTTTTTTTTTTCAAATTAATTGTAGCGTACATTGGTACAAAATGTTATTGAATATGCATTTCTTGTGGCATGGAAAATGATAATCGGCATTTACATGTATCAAAAGAAAAATGGCCGATTAAAGTAATTTTTAAATTATTTTTAAGTTGTTTTGAGTACCTACTGCATGTATTTGTTTTTATAAGTGCTGAGTACATTTATTAATGAAACCAACGCTTTTCGAATATTATATGTTAATATATTAATTTGCCTGTAAAGCCCTAGGAATTCATTCTTAGCACGCCACCTTCAAATGTCGTTATAAAAACAGGGATTGACAATTGGAACCTTTCTCATCGACTCGCGCTAATACCTACATATTTTTAAACGGCTTGGCTCATTGCAAAACTAAAACTTTGATTCAAGAAATTCCATGTTTGAACAAGTCATTTTTTTAATAGCTCTATTTGAACAAATTTAGAATTGAAGACTCTTAAGGAATATAATAAATAAACGATATTTTGTAGACGATCGAAAATCGACAAAGATCCCCAGGAATCTCTTCGAGAAATGTCAAATGTACAACCGACACTCATTAATTCTTATCCACAGCGTCTATTTTATAGTTATCGATTATCTTTACAGCTTAGCTGAGCTCCCCTGCAAAATAAAAATAAATCCGCCTGAACATCGACAAATATTCTCATAGCTGCCTAGTAATCAACCCTATGGCGGTGAAATGTTGATCCGATTCACATTAATTTTTCACCATATCTCTATCTTTTAGAGGGCTCCCCTACAAGATACATGTTTTTACGATTGCTGTATAAACTAAAACGTAGACTGGTCGAAATTTGCAATTTCTTTTCACTTCCATGGGGAAAGACGATTGAAATTATGTAGATTTTATTATTTTTTCCGAGCTCCAGATTGTGACCATTTTCCACCACACAATTTGTCACATTTTAAAGTACACTGTGCAATACTTGACTACTCTACTTACGTATTTGTCCCAGAAATATCAAAAACACCCCGGAGAAGGGCAATAATTTTTTGTAAACTAATTTAAATAATTTTTGTGCAATATTTTACTAAGGAAATAAAATGATCCAAAATAAATGATTTCTTTTTTTGTCAAAAATTCAATTGTAGCTAATCTATTGTCACACAGGATACCAAAAAAGGATACATTTTGCTCAACACTTTACTCGCTGTACTCACCTTAATTGTAATAATGCAACCGGTGAGTGCAAAAATATTGCACAGCATATGATATGATGCTGTCAAGAGTGTTAAAGCATGTGTTATGTGACTGAACACTAGTTGT
This sequence comes from Megamerina dolium, assembly GCA_963854835.1. Classification (NCBI taxonomy): domain Eukaryota; kingdom Metazoa; phylum Arthropoda; class Insecta; order Diptera; family Megamerinidae; genus Megamerina; species Megamerina dolium. Next base: position 11,967,779 of record OY978528.1, read on the forward strand.
ACACTAAAATAAAATATTGATAGCGCTAATACAATGTACAATTGTGCAGGTTGAAAACGATAAAGTATTTCTTTAATTGGCATCTTTTATTTTCGTTATTTGAAAATAATGGCGATGATAATGATGATTGTTATTATTTTCAATTGATTTTAATATTTTTCTTTTTGTATATATTCTTCTTGTCAAATTCTCATTTATTTATCTGAAAGTATAAAAGAAAAAAAAAACATGCAAATTAATATTAATTATGGACAAATAAAAGAAATATTTTTCTTTAATATGAACATGCATTATTTTTCACTGTGTACTTAAAATTTACTTAAATTTTATGCGGTGATTATGAATCAATTAAATACAACTTAATTACTTATTTACTGATATTTGTGGCTGTATACCAGTTATTTAAGAATTATAACTAGAAAGTGCTAATTACTAATATTACTAATACTTATACATATTCAAATTAATACTAACATAAGTATACACCATTTATATTGGATTTGATAAATTTTATTTGATCAAAGATTTAGCTCAATTGTAATATACGATACCTGCCATCAAATGAACAACATGGATATATTTTTTAACAAGCCAATTTATGTCGTTCACTTTTGGAAGCAAATATTCCTATTTGGATTAATCGTTACACTCTGATGTACAAACGAGTACATACTTTTGTGTACATACGTAAGACCTTCAATTTTTTATTATGGCATTTGTAATAGACGTCGTTGCATAACATACTTTACCATTTTAAATTAGACTAATTATGTCGCTCTTATGTTTAACAATAATCTATTTGATTTAATATTTGTCCTCAATTATATTAGCTATATATAGTAGGTACAACTAAGAGTAATTGAAAAGTGTAAAATCTATCATAGAAATAAAAAACAAAAGCAAAGAACAACAATAAAATAATTTACATTATTCAAAACGAATAACCAACTACTGTCGACTTCAACACCAAATTTAATTTACTTCCTGAAGAGGGATCATTTTTTAATAGTCAGTATTAACTTATGGCGATTTCTTTTCCCGAAAAAAAATCGCTTTTCTAAAAATGTAGCGCTTTAAAATGGCACAAGAACAGCATTTTTTGCCCTCAAAAAACGATAGGGCAACATTTGCACGAATAACAATATATATGAAACATATATTGATATTCGGAGTGTTTGCGTATCCCTACATGACTTAGCTGTCTGTTGTATTTGACTTATTAATTGTACGAGACAAGGCAAGGTAAGAAGAGGAAAGCATAGCGGCGCAAACTAGTAAATAAATATGTGTACTTTGTAATTAGGACACTAGTTCAAAAGTAACAATCAAAATATGGGCTTAATGTCAAAGATACATAGATGACTGATCCAAAGATGCATATTGCTCTAGATATCCATCGTCAAAAAGTATATTAAATATGGGATAAATATAAGGAACACTGCCTAATAAACTGAAATCTTTCTCTATTTCATCATCAGTTTGACAGAATGCATTTTTTCATGACATCTTTGCTATATTTATATATATTTGTATATTCCTAAAATAATTTTTACTTATTTAATATGCAAGGATTCAATTCAAAACGAAAAATTAAGGCTTATCCGCTTTTCATTTTGATTTCACTAGTGCCGAGCAAAAAACTCGTGTAATCACACTTGATGAAACGGAAAATAATTATCCCATGTTCAGCTATCAAAGTACTGGTCTTGTAACAACGATCCCAGATGTTCTACAGCGGATTAACTTTTCTTCAACTAACACGTAGTTATCGATTTACATTAGATTCTCGGTTCAAACCCTGACTCGACCAATTCAGCACGATTCCTTTCACAAATGCAAAGAATTGTTTTTTATTGTTGCCTCAATAAATATTTGCGACAATCAAAATTTGCCATGAAAATATTTCACAACAGTTTTGGTTTTCAAGTTTTGTTAGTCCTATAAAATTTCTCACACAGAACTAGAATAAAATAGAAGTTCAAGTTCAAGGCTATATCTATGGAGTATTAATATAAAACGTCTACGTCGAATAGATTGAAATTAGTCACAGAGATTAATCGATCTAAATTGAAATTTGCATTCAGTAAGATCAATAACAAGAAATTTCATAGTAAATATTTCCGCTTTAACCCTATGGTGGATGCATGTTTTTATAATATACAAAATAACAAATGTCTTTATAATCTTTTCATTCAGAATATGTTTAGTTCCCAATAGATTTCTCTCAATACATCATCACAAGTACTTGTTATTTTTGAAATGATGTAGAAAAAACCAAAAAATCTTTTATATAATTTGAGGAAGTAATTGTTTTAAGCAGAAGCTTTGTTAAAAAAGTACACGTGTTAATTCCAAAATTTCGAACCACTTTAAACTTTTTTTTTCTTTGAGATATTTGAGCTCAAATTCATCATAAGGAAGGAAGTTAGCCTTATTCTTATAGGACAAGCCCATTTCAGACAGTAATTGTATTCAGAAAAAATTAATTTCCAGAAAAGGTGCATGCTTTTAAGGTCTAACCACTCTCGCCACTTCTTTTAATTCTTTTCCCTTAGAGATATTTGTGCTCAAATTCATCATTAGAAAGAAAGTTAATCGATTGTCTCTTGTTCTTATAGGGTTAAATATTTTCATACGCCTTAGTTGCCAAGATTTTTTTCCTTTGAATTTTTAATTACTATTGGAAATGTATTAATATGCAAATATATTAGAATTAGATCAACAAGTTTTATATATAAATTACATCGATGAATATGACCTGCTATTGAATTATATAAATTAATATAAACAAGTGTGGGTTGTTCTTATTAAAAATGCTTTTACGTTTTCTCTTTATTGTTATCAATTATAATAGTTTTGAAATTTATTCCAAATTAATTATATTATTTTAATAAGTCGAATAATAAATAAACAGTACATATCTACACAATAGTAATGCTGCATGCTACATATTTCAATTACGACAATTTTATTTATTTATTCATTTACTTACTGATTCAATTAGGTGAAAATATACACATGTGTATTTACGTAATTTGCTTTCTCGTTTTGAAAATCTTTTTGCAAACAATACCGAATGAAATTTTCCCACAGTCATGATATTTATGTACATTGTCTTTAATTTTTTTTTTTTTGCACAACACATAATTAAGTAAAGATTAAATGGTTCAATCAGTCATAGCACTTCAATTATCCACTCTAATGCAAGAGTGATCGGTAAGAGACACTTCCGAGATAAAATAAGAAATATGCTGCGTACATTTTTAACAGACTTGGAAAAAATAAGCCAATTCGATCGGTAATTTTATATTTTATTTGCATTCTAAATATAACATAGAATTCTTTTCGTGCTATGAAATTACTAGATTTTATACATACAAGCAAAGATTTTTATTTAAATATTTTTATGCATTTATTTATTAACTTAAACTAAAGGAAAGAACACTACTCAATGAAAAGCCCTCTCAAAGGACAATAAAATTACAAGAATTTACTATAAATAACAATTCTCGATTCCTTCCATTGAGTGTGAATATTCTAATATGACCGAATTTAATTTTCACATTTCTTTTTTGCCTCTCTTTCATATTGATATAGCGCAGAAACTAAATTAGAGTAAAATGTCAGCGATTTGCAAATACGAATACAATAGTAAGTGTGTACTTCCTCAATTATTCAATTTACATGATTTAAAATGAAAATGAGAGTAGATACACTAGAAAAAACAAATCTTTATTAAATCTTTATTAATACATGTATCCATGTTTTTCATTTCAAATGTAGGTTACTCAGGTGAACTCAATCCAGAAAATCAAGAGAATCTAGCAGTGAAAACATCTCATTTTTGAATATGAAATGCTGATATAAAAGCAGAATTTAATAAAGTTAAGGTGGACTCTGCATTTTTGCTGGGAGCATACAAGTTTACCAGATTAAAAATAGTCCAAAAAAAGCATAATATGATTTTTTGGACTTTCTGAATCTGATATATCTCTAATAGATGCTGAACAAATTTTAAGTTACTGCTTTTGTGGTTGAGATTGTGAATTTTGTGTTGGTTTTCGGGGTAAGAAATGACGAAATACAATTACAAAAAGTTACACCGTAGCTCTCAGATATAAAATAATATATTAAAAGTACTCCAAAAAAAATTTTAACTTCTTCATAATTTAACAAAATTTTGTTAAATTATGCAAACTGATGGACTTGCTTCAGAGGAAAGCCCGTCTAATGTATAGGATTGAGTAAACCTCTTTGATGATTTGTGGCTCATGCGCTAAGCAGGATATGTACAAATTCTTTTGAGACATCATTTTTCACATGAACAGGAATATGTGAAAATTATAGATTTTTTGAAAATCATACACAGGTGAACCCCCAACAGAATTGAAGTTTTAGTTTCGTGCGATGTGTGGTTATTTTCAAAAATAAAAATATTAAATTGGAAATAGAGATACTTGAAAATGATAGATTTTGTAATAATTTGTAATAGCTTTTGCTTGAAATTAGGCAAAAAAAAACTAAAAATTAAAATTATTGTCGTCACTTAAAAAAAACCCACTTGTATTAGCAAATTTAATATGCAAATACATTTTTACAAATAAATTGCTGTTTGGCGAAAAACGAATGATAATTATTATTTCAATTTAATATTGTTGAAAATTATAAAATTTTTAAAGTAGCTTTAGAGTACGTAGCATAGTAGTAGCACAGTAGTAGCACAGTAGCACAGTAGCATTGACAGTACGTTTGTGTGTGACCATACTTTTTGTTTCTTATTACTATTTATTATTGCTATTTATTACTAATTGTAATAACTAAATTGGAAACAAAACATCATTTTTTAAAAATATTGTATTCAATCATACAAAACAATTGTCATTCATTTTATATATTAAGCTCACGTTTCGATTGCAAACGCATACGAGTCAACATATACACAAGTATTGGTATTGATATTGGGAAAAATACAATAAACGACATTTATTCAATGATCTTCAGACACATGCTTTACATAGCTATCTTCATGTATACGTTTATATTGTTTTCGTATTGTATGTAGTAGGTATACATCAATTTATTGTCATTTAGTATTTACATAAATAATTATATGTACTTTTTGTGTGACTGTGTGTATATAAATCTCTTTAAATTGTTCCAAAATCCGGGAGTTTCAATTTAAATGTTCTATATAGTATTGTTTTATAATCGCTGTATATCAGTAAATCAGCGACAAGTCAATAAAAATCCAATTATTATTTCAAGTGCGTACAATACATTCCAATGAGATCAATTCATTTGTCGTTTCATTATTTGTCAGACAGATATTTGATGGTATTTTTGTACGTTCAAATCTCATTTTTTAATACGTCATTTCCAAATTACTTAGCTAATGTCTGAATATTATTTGACATGTATATAAATGTATATAATTACAATATCATAAGCTAATCTACTTCTATGCAAAGGATGGGTGGTGGTGTATACAAAAAGAATGTCCCAGTTTGTTCGTGACAAATTGTTGACAAAATGAAATACCCAAAATAATGATCTATGTAGTGGATTGATTTCATTATTTTGTACGATCCATAGTATTGTCTGCGATTGCGTTTGTTTATATTTTTTTTATATATTTTTGGGTAACTCAGTAGTTATTTTCGTTATTCACAAATAACAATAAGCATGATGAATATGTATTTACTATGAAAAAGAATATGCATTGTGCATACAAAATATGCATATTGATTGATTGTAAGTTTTGGCAACCATCGATTTTATTTTATTTTATTTTTTCCTCATTTCAATGGACGTACTAGGTATATATTTGTATATATATTTGTTTTTTTTTTCTATAGTTAAGTTTCAATTTCAAATAGATAGCCCATGGCCTGTTTTATTGTTAATCGTATATTATGCATGTACATATGTAAGTATTTGTATGCCAGTTGAAATGTTATACGGTTAATTTAATATTTTTGAACATTACGCATTTACAAGGTCATCATGAAAATCGCCAATGGAATATTATAAATATATTTAAAATTTTCAATTCTTTTTATTTTTCATTTATCACACGTACTTATTTATATAGATATAAATACATAATGTGTAACTATTTTTTTTTTTGTATTTTCTTCAATTTAAAATAAAAGCAAATAAAGTAGTTTGAATTTCTATTTTTTTTTTCTATAATAAATTAATTCTCTCAATAAATACTTAATTTTTTAAATAAACAAATTCAAAGTCTTCATACACAGAAAAAAGACTAAAGATACAACAACATTGAGCAGATCAAAAGAAGTCCTTTCCTATTGGGTTGGCAACTAAGTAAGTGCCGATTTCACATATGAATATTTTTGATTATACGCATATTTTTGATATTTTTTGTAAATATTATAATTTGTTCTTTTTAACATTGGTTAGCTGCCACATTTTCTCTTGCTTAAGAAGGAAATTGCACATATTTTTGTTTGAGGGGGTTAGTTTGGGATTAATTTTGTGTAGTTTTCGTTCTTCGAAAGAGGAGGGTTTTATATAGCTGTATAGCTTACTTAGCCCAATGTAGCGTATGTTTGCAAAATTGGTTCTTCACGTGATCTACATATAAGCTGACAGCTGACAAATTCCTATATTATTTCGAAAGTATCGTCTTGATCAGTTGATGAAATATCAACGCCATCGTACGTGGTGGGGTTGTTCGAGCAATCTCTTTCGCCGTTAGATTTACTCGAAGTTTCGAGGTTTAGAAATTTAGTAAGGAAAAGCGTTCCCACCATAGATTCATTACGTTCTGGATATTTGTAGCCATATTTATACGATAGAAAGAGACTCCGAGATTTAAACCATCGATCATATTACCCATTCCTCAGAGTCCGATAGTAAATGATCACTTTCTAAGAATATATTTTATATGTCCATTATCAAATACGGGTAAGTGTTCTATGCAGGTAGATTTGGAGGCGAGAAGCAAGCGTCAGCTCTGCCTGTTGATTGCAATTTACTGGCATCTGTGTGTGGAATCCCATTTACTGCTTGCAACATAAGCTATTCGAGTAGATAGTGGCATTTACGTCCATCAAGCTGGAAGCATACTTTCCGTCAATGCCCATGTGATCAATTTAGTTTTTCGTTCTATGAGCTGAAGTCAGTACAAAGCTTCGTGGATGTTGAGATGTTTAATGCTAAGTTTGATAAGTTTTATTCCGTTATCGAAGGTGGTCTGGAGAAGGTTGATGAAGACCTTCTCGTCTGTCGCAGTTAAGTCAGGTGTCAATTCACAAGTGTGAACTGACAACACCCTATACAAATATCTATTATTACAATCATTTATTTAAAAAGATTAAGTTGACCATATACGAACAATTAACTAAATTCAAACCATATTTAACATATGTTTTAATTTCCCATTTAATGTTATTTTGTATGATATGACATCGTCATCTCTTTCTTAGGTGTGATATATTGTAAGAAGTATTTTGCTATAGTTAAGCGCATTTCAATAAATAGTGAGTTTATTGAATCATGTGCTTTACTGTAAAATAAAATAATAGTTTTGAGCAATAAATTTGTTGAATTGATTCATAATTATTTTGCAAGCAAATATGAAAGTGTAAGTCTTTAATATGATAATTTTTTTTTTGCTTTCATTTAGATTTTGTTTTAGTCATAATTTAATTTCAATTGAAGTGAGTTATAATAATTTCAAATAAATAAAGTATTTCACATAAATTTGAATCATTTATTTGGTTAGGTGGATTATTATACCTGCCTTTGAAATTGTCACAATGATAACTGGGAGTTTAATTCTTTTGAAATGACTGTGGCTTTATGATAAATAATAGAATAATACAATGAATTTTATTTTTAATTGTTTCAATTAAATTCTTTTGTATTAAAAACAGAAATGCTCTCATTAAAATATTTAGATTGAACAGAGTGAATTTAAAATTATCTATAAAAAAATGTATTCAAAAAGTTATGAAACAGTGTGTATGCAAAAAAAACATACGAGTATACTAGAATATGCGACTTTATTAAATACGGTTCAGAATTAATGCATTATGTTATCTGTAGTTTTACTATTGATTATTATTAATCCAAGTGTATTTACACATTCATAGTTTTAAAGTGCGGGAGCATTCATACAAGGCGGCGTTTGTTCAAAACACTTTAATGCTCATTTCAAATGAATAAATATAATTTCATTAAAGTAATCCAAGTAGAAAAAAGATGTGCAAAATTACAATAAAAATTTGACTAACAATAAATTAAATCCATTAAAGGCACCGAAGAGTCTGAATCGAGTTAAGCTTCCAGTATAATAGCGCTTTTTGGTTTTAGATAGTACTTATACAAATAGGTATATTAGCACAATGTTAAAGTCAGAACTTCATTTTGACATCATTTTTTAAATATTTGTAACCCAAGAAGATGCCATTCCGTTGTTCGATGACCTTTTGCCTGCTTTAGACAACTTGGAAAAGAATGCGTGTTGGAGAGCCATATCATTTGGTTGGTAACCACACATTTTTTAGCTATCTAAATGAAATTAACAATGGACGTACAACATCCACAATTTAAAATGCTTAAGATTAGTTGTACCCTAAAAATTTTTTACCTCGCAAAATATGTGTATGGTTCGTCCATATTTTATATACCTTCCAAAAACAGGCTCTATATGAAGAGGTTATAAATAGATCAGCCAAAGTCGGCTGATAGGGTCATCGTTACCACACAAAATACTCTCAAATATTTAACACCTTTATTTTTGTGAGCATGATACATAACTTTTCTTTGTTATGCTTTCGCTTATGAATGAATTGAAATGAAGAAAAAAAAACACAACAACAACTCAACTGTAAATGGTTGATCTTGTAGAGAGAAAAAAAGAAGAAATATTTCTGAGCAAAAATAAAAAATAAACCTCAACAATATCTTCTTCTTCTAAGCGAAAATATTTAGCTATGAAAAACTAAAGGAAAACTATGATTTAACTTGAAGAACTTTTTGTTTTAGAAAAATAGAAAATAAAAATCAACAATAATTCTTATACCCCCTGGGTACAATGTATTAGACATTTCCTGCAATAAATATTTATTAATAAATTATTATTATCAGCATTTCATGCCAATAAGTCGTTTACCTATTTATTGAGATTTTTATGTAAATGCAAATATTAGTTAGTGATTGTTTATAATCAGGTGGTAATATTCATAGATCCGAATATGTATTTGATCTTTATCCAAAACAATACTTAGGTATATTTAAAAGTGTCCATTGATGGTTGTATCACAAATACAACAACAACAAAAATAGAAAATATACTTTATTAAAAAGTCATAGAGTAGCCCATATCGTATGTGTACAAAAACTCAAAACAATGCGCAGGCGTGTTTATTATTTTTCTTTTCATTATATAGGTAATATATGTAAATTTTATTTGGGACAACTGACATTGACTGCATTTCATAATTAATATTCAGTATGTTTCTTGATACATGCAGTACACACACACACACACACACACACACACACACACTATCTACGTAGATTCAATTAATTGATTATGTTTATTATTTTTGTTTTTTTTATTATAACACTGTATGTATCAGAAACATTGAAATATGAATATGTTTGAATACAAAAATTGCAAATTCATACCTTTCTCGCCGGAGGCAGTAAGAGTTATGTGCATATTGTACGTATAAATGTATGTATGTACCTTTCCAATCAAAATATCTCCCAATTGAAACACACCTACCTAATTCCACTTGATTTAATTTGAGAGCTTTAACCCCAAAAAATAAAGCGCACTACCCTCCAATGAAATTAACACCTTTTGCATATATAATGCAAAATTAATTTATTCCATTGACTAATTTTTATTTTATTTTCAAGTATTTTTTTTTTTATTTCATTTAATAATTTTATTATCATTTTATATAAAATAGATGAATTCAGTATTGGCTTGCGATTATTCAAAATTGTTAAATTTATTTTTATTTACTTTTTGATAATTGTCATAAAATAAGATTTATAGATGATCAGCAAATATTTGACTTACATGCATGTGTACTACAGTGCGGCACGAATATACTTGATTTGATAACTAAACTCCTCTATTAGCTGTATTTTATGCAACAACTCTCTATCTTTGTGCCAATAAAATGACAAAGAAGCTTATTTTCCTAAACATAATTGATTTGATTTTTTATTTTGCATAAAACTTTTTGTTGGACTGATATTGATGCTGGAAGAATTTCAACAACCAAGTGAATAGATAGAGATGAGAAGATATACTTACAAGTACCAATCAATCATATTGTTCTATTTTTCCATCTATCCAACTATTTATTAATATTGGGTTGGGTAAAAAAAAATCCATTATTTTTAAAGTATACTTCAAGGCTTTATTTAACATGTTTTAGATTGTATAATTTGGGTAAAATATGCAACCTCTTGTTTTATAGTGCCTTTCTCACATAAGTAATAGTCTCTATTGGCGAAAAACTCGACTAAAACCGTTTTGCAATGATAATCATGTATGTGGCGTGGCGTTGTCCTAATGGAACACAATACATCTGTTAGTAATTTCAGGCCACTTCTGACCAGTCGCTAGTTTCAAATGGGTCAATTGTGGACAGTGAAGGTGCAAATTTAGTATTTGGATATACAAAAACAGCTTGAAGTTGGTGATTCCTTTCTAACCCTTGCAAAATGTACAATATTGGCTCGTATGTGATTCATTTCTTATTTCCCCAATTATCATCCATTTAAGAAGTTGGTTATCTTGAGAGATCATGTTTTGCTGTGTCAATTCGTGTGACATTCAAACATTGAGAATCCAGATGATATAAAACTATTTTGAGGACGATCTTTAGCTCGTGTACGACGCTTCGACTTCTACATACGATATTGTATAGACGGTCACAGTCATATCACGATCACTAGTGGTTATTGATTTCAATGCAACATTCAACCTAACATGTCGGTCATTTTCGATAGTATCAATGATTTTATTGACAAATTCGACGACGATTTAACATCGAAAATACCAGAATATAATCTTCGAAACCATAACACCACGACTAGAGCTTCCATTTCCACCATTATTCAAGCAAAATAGTAAAATATATCGAATTTTCTTTTCGCAAATGTTCATAATTTACACCTTATAACTCAGAAATCAAAATTGACCAATCAAAAAACTACAAATCATTTTTTTTTCTATTAAAGTTTCAAATGATTTTATTTTCTCAATACTTCAGGAGATGTATTTACTTATAACATTTCGAAAAAAAAAAACAAATAATTGATAACTTTTTCTCCAATATAATGTTTGGCATTCAAATGATGAAGTGTTCGAAAATTAATATTTACAATAAATATTCGATAAGATAAGATAAGATATAATATTGTATATAGGCACACGTGTTTTAAATTTGCAATGTTGTTGGGTATTATATAAAAACGATCCACCCGAATACATTTCGAATATCGACGAATTGACAGAAATTCCTTTATACATCGATCAGGTTAAGATTAAGTGAAAGATTATTGAACAAGCGAAAAATCACACTCGTGCAACAGTGTGATGTGTGCATTCTGTCATATACGAGTATTCCAACATATACATATACATTAAGATGGGTCAATTCATATAAAGCGGACTTTTGACAGCCACTGTCAGTGAAAATGAAACTTGACCTATAATTTTGAGAAACTTTGCTAAAGAAACCATAATTTTAAAATCGAAATTTATTCACAAAATTTTCAAAAGAAAATGGGCAAGAATATGTTTTTTTTTTAATATGCTTTAGATGACTCTCTTTAGGAAGTTCTCGAAAAGATGTAGAAAATATATAAGAATATACGACGGGAACAATTTTCACCCGACAATGGGTGGCTTATAAATCTGAACACATTAAGTGTTGATATTACTATCTAAATATGAAGTTTTTTTTAATTTATGACGTATATAAAATGATTTAATAAATAATCTTAAATGAACATTTTTGGAGGTTTCTTGATCAAAATGAGGAATGTCGTAAAATAAACCAGACTTCATGTTTCACTAGTAATAAAATCGCATTTTTTTTTGTATGGAGAATGAAGCAGCTTAATGTTTATATACCCCATATATGTAACTATAAGTTAGTTGTTTCACAATAGAAAAGTATTATGTTAATAATAATTGTAAATAAGTATTTAAACGAATTATATTTAATACTATTAATGCGATCATTACAATTGATGACTAAATAAATGCAGTTTCATGCGCATAATAATCTCAGGAAGACAATCATTACACTATGCGACATTTTTCTCATGCACATAGCTAAACCTTTAATTACTAAGTTGTTCATAGAATTCTGCTTATTTCAAACATAATAGAATTCATGAAAAGAAAGAATCTAATCTAATTTGCTAACAGCAAGTACTTACTACTAAATAAAAGAAAATATATAGATTTTTTGCGTCAATTAAAATTATTAGCTTATGAAATTGCATTTTTTAGTAAATATTTTCAAATGTGTACTAGAACATGTCCAAATTTGATGATGAGATATTTTTTTAACCAATAACTGACTTAATTTTTCATGAATTTTTAATGTTTTTACTGATCCATTCTGAGGTACGTTTTTCAGTTGGGATTTTATAACAGATCATGTTGTCGAAGTGTCAAACTGTAATGGTATTTTTATTTAATATTGTTTGACATTTCACAATGAAACGTCTTAATCCAACACAGCGCGTCCCACATTAGCACTTCATCGAAAATTGGAACTTCAGAATGGATCCTGTTAGCGGGAGTTACGGCCAACTTTTGAAGGAAATAATCTTCAGAAAAAAAAATTAAATAAATGTAAAGAATGTTTCTTTTGTTATTTGCTTTTTTTATTTTTGAAATAAATTTTTCTTCTAGATGAATCACACTTTATAAAATAACATTGTGGATTACTCTTCTACGTTCGATTTTTGTTATTCTTAAAAAAAAAAACAAACATTTAAACTTTGTTAAACATTATAAATAATATATTTGGAACTCAATTTATGTGATTTTTCGTTTTGTGTGTTTCAAAAATAACAAATATTCTTTAAAACATATTTAAATATAGTATAAAGTTAGATATTCCTCTGATGATACATTTGGTTTCATAAAAAAAATGTTTTTTAATTCAGCACAAAAGAAATACGTATGGGCATTTGCTGGGAAAGCTTTGAGAAATTTAAAATAATCGAAAATCGGGTTTCAACTAAGATATCCATGTCCAATTACATAAAAAAATAAACTTATTGGCCACAAAGGGCCCTTTGACCGAGCTTCTCTACCAGTACTGTTATACGTGTTAAATTTTGGACAGTATTAAAAGGGACCTAATTATATTATTCGGTTCTGAACGGCAGAACTCTTGTGACATCACTTTTTCAGAGCATTGTCACAGAGCAGTTTTAGAAGCTTTTTCATGGCAAATTGTTACTGCCATGAATGTTCGAAAGAAAAATCTTCAAGTACCACGGCCTACAGATCAGAAGGCCAACGCACTAACTACGCACTGAGCTACGATACCCATGCCCAATTACGCGAATATTAATATGCAAGTACATATAAAGAGGAACCATCTCAACTGTTTTCCACCAAAAAATTAATATTATTTAATAGGACAATCGTATTTACCAAATCTAAAAGAAACCTAAGAATGATGGCGGAAATTTGGTCAAGGATTCGGATTCAGCATATGGTTTTTTAGGTCGTTGATTAGAATCAGTGGTCAGATTTTTACCATCACTCTTAGGCTTATTTCCAACTTCAAAAAAGCTGCAAAAATAACCAAAAACGATGTTAGAAAGAAACTTGACTATGATGGCAGGAGACCTGACAACGGGTTCGGATTCAGTGTCGGACGTTCTACTTATATTCTTTTGGGAAGTTATGTAATCCTCTCGTAAGAGATCTTCCATTATGCAATCACATTGTTTTACCTTAATTTGGGCATTTTTAGGGGAAAAAAAAAATATTTTTCCAAATTTTCCAAATTTTTAAAAATTATAACAAAAAGCACTTTCACTCTAGTGTTGCACCCGGCACGAGTGATGTTTGTTGATATTCATTGTCTTTGTTCTCTTCACATTTATTGCGTACGAATATCGCGTGCGTAGCCCAGGAATTGCCCATAAATATCCACATGATCAATGTATAAAATATCAAAATGTGTGTGTTGACAATTATAATTTTGGATGCTAATATTAGCGCCAATAATATGTATGCATAAGTATATACAATTCATATACTTATGAAGAAATTATGAGTTTTCATCAATGTTCTTATTAAGATGTTTGTTCACCGCTAACTACGTACACGGTCCAGTATATTTGTAGAATTATGTATATTTACCTATGTATTGTATTTATTTAGTATTTGCATTGATTTGTTGTGCTAATTTTGAATTTGAATTTATCGACGTTTTTTTCCACGCACTTATGCACATTATGTCTGTACTCAAATAAAATAATAATATTTAATAATAATTTTATTTTCTTTTTGCTTTCTTACTTATTATCTATTTTTAGAGTTTATTTGGCATACAAAACCAAGCATATTGTAAGTAAATAATGTTTATATGTACAATATAATATTGTAAATATAATTCAAATGAAATTCGAGAATTTAGTAAGGAGTTGGCAAAAATTATTTATCGATTATTTTAAAACTTTTATATTGTTTAAATATGCATATTTATATTATTATTAAAGTTCACTTACCTAAAAATGTAAACAATGTTGCTATTAATTGATTTAATTTATATGCATTCAATTTTCTGCATTAACATATGCTTCTAATTAAATAATTTAATTAATAAAACTTAAGCTGATTTACAATTTAATCTCATTTTTTTTTCGCTCTAATATAATTTTTTTAATATAATTACAGGTATGTATTTTATATTTTAGTATTACTCTAATACGAATAATTGTATTAATAATTTTTATTCGAATAAAATTGTTTCTTTCACTTCATACGTTAATTCACGTGGATTCCGTGTTACCTGTCCGCTACAAACGCGCTCTAATACTCAACTGAAAGCAAAACTGTGTGTAACAATATAAACAATAAATAAATTGTATAGATTCAGTGTAGTACCGCAGGCAGATCGGCACCGTCCATTTCAAAATTAAACATTATTTGTATAAAAAAAAAATATCATATACATATATATAAATAAAGTTAACAACCGGCAAATCTGACAAAAATGAGCAGTTGTATTTAGCAAATACAAGTAGCAACAGTATATGAGAAATAAACACTAGTTATACGCTCATATACTAGATACTTGCCTATTACTCGTGTGCTTGTTATCATTTCTATTTAGAATATGCGATATAAACTATGCATAATAGGTATGTGTAACATCAGAAAAATGAAAACAAAAGTATAGTAAATGGTATGCTCTTATATTCGATATAAAAACGAAAGTCCAATATACTTAAATCTTATCTTATCTAATATTTGTGTATTATTTATCTCAATACATAGTGCTATTTAGTCTGCGAAAAAAATCAGGAGATTGATATTTAACTAATAAATCTGTTGTCTTTTGTTTTTAAATATTACATATTAAAATCTAGCTACAGTGAATATCCAATATAAGGAACTTTTGAATTTTCGATTTAACGAGCAACCAAAAATTTCCCTTTGCTGATTTTATACATAGTATAAGGTAGTTCAACTCGAGAGCAGACAGTGCAGCAGCATTCTATGAATTGGAACAAGAGTTGCGTCGAATGGGTCTTACGGTGATAGAGGGCAAAAGGAAGTACCTAGTGTCTACAAACAAAGAGTCCCGGCATCTTGGACAAAGATGCTGTGGTAAAGGACTTCGTCTATCTTGGAACCAGCATCAACAACTATAATAACGTCAGATTGGAGATCATGCGTAGTATAACTCTTGCTAACAGGTGTTACTTTGGGCTGAGTAAGCAATTGAGTAGTCGAGACCTCTCTTGAAGATCCATAATCACTCTCTATAAGTCCCTCATTATTCCTGTCCCAACATATGGCGCAGAAGCCTTGACAATTTCCACCACGGATGAGAGGATGCTTGGAGTTTTCGACAGAAAAGTTCTGCGCAGGACCTTCGGACCTATTTGAGTTGATGGCGAGTATCGAATAAGGTACAACGATGAGCTGTATGAGCTGTACGCTGACATTGACATAGTCAGGCGAATCAAAATCTAGCGGCTGCGCTAGCTGGGTCATGTCGAGCGAAGAGGGTATTTAATTCAGCACCCGCTGGAGGACGTAGAAGAAGAGGAAGACCAAACCTTCGTTGGAAGGACCAAATGTTGGGTAACTTGACGGAATATCCAATTGGCGGCAGCAAGTGAAGAACAGGGAAGACTGGCGCTGCATAATATGTTCGGCCTAAATCGATCATCGGTTGTTATGGCCACATAAGAAGAAGAAGAAGAAGAAGAAGAATAAGGTAATTTTGCATTAGTGATCTTATGCCAGTCAAATTGGCAAACAGTCATGATATTTTTGTACAATATTGTTTGGTATTTCATCATGGAAAGACTTAGCCTGGTACAGTTTCTAGAAATTATTCAGTTGTATTATGAAAATCAGCAATCATATTTGTCACGGTGTTTTAATTAATAATTTAACTTTACGCTTCTCTACGATTGCGGTATTGAAAGCCTGGTTTTTTCCGATTTTACATCATTGATTTATTGATTGATTTATGGATCAACAAAAATGCTTGTATGATATGAAAATGGACGGACATATGATTTTTTTATTGTGAATATTATCCAGAACAGCAGCTTTTGAATGATTTAAAGCATTCAGGGAAGGTCATAAATTCGTTAACGATTTACGATTTACGTCGTGCAGGGAGGCCTTTAAATTAACTCGAGTTATTGTGATTGAAATTTTTAGCACCTGAAATTCTAGCGTAACTCGTTCATTTTTAAATCGACAATCATAATCGAATGAATTTGGATTGTATATTCATCGGACGCTTCATTACGGGAAAAGAAAATTGGGTATATGAATATGATATGCAAATCCTCCAGCATCCATTAGCCAAAACCTATGCGATGTCCGTCCAAAATTAAGCTGACTCTCAGTTTGGATTTTATGTTCGAGAATGTTCGTAGGGTCAAACAGTAACTACACAATATTTCTTGGGTATTATGAGACGTTTGAGAGAGAGAGAGAGAGGGATAGAGAGAGAGAGAGAGAGAAAGATAGTGAGCGTTTATAAAAAAATACGATATCGTTGGAAGATCATTTTGTGGATCTTGCACCATTAAAAAGAAACCACAGCTCACAATCAACGAACAACCACCGTTTTAACTAGATGAACCCGTTTAAACCTAATTGAAAACATAAAGATTAATTCGTTGAAGAAACTTAAGGCAATTCCAGAAAAAAAAATTAAATCTCTGTGATTTCAATTCCTATACAAGCAAGATGCCCGGAGTTATTGCTGTTTGCCGCAAGACATGTCACGTCACGCATTACGTGTGAAGTCATATTTCTTAGGCTAACCATAGCAATTTGATTTTCATTATTTCCCCTAAAAACATTTTCGGTGCCATGTGTTCGATCAATTGTTTTTTACTGGGAAAATAGTTGGTATTAGATAGTGAGTATAGGTATTATATAGGTATTACCCATTTGTTTTTCCGATCAGCTCAGATTTTAAAGGTACATATTGTCCTATTTGCAAACAATTTTTATGATGGATATTTCTGCTATACTTTTATTACTTACAACGCTACTTTTGACAAACCAATATTCACAAAATAATAATTATTCAAACAATTTAGTTATATAAACCACTATAAAATATATACCATATATTTCAACATATATGGTTTAATAGGCACAGTTAAGAAAAGTTATTTCGTTTGCGCCTCTTGTATATTTGGTAAACGTTTTGAATAGGAAGTTCGAAATCCTTGATACCGTTGGAAAGGATGGAGGACGGGAGAAGCAAGAAAATACCTTCAACCCTGAAGATTTATATCAAGAGACACAATAACTCATTAAGTATACACAGAGATATATCATATGTGCATCAAAGTCAAATAGCTTACTTAGCCTAAATACAACCATAAGAATCTTATCGTTATATTAATTTATGATTACTGCTTAGATATCCATTTAAATGAATGGTGTAAATAAAAAGTTGATTAAAATTTATATAAGTACATATAACATGTGATGCGAATATGCATAAGATAATACAATGTACTCGTACTAATATTCTACCCTTCAGTTAAGTAGGTACATGTATGTATATTATTATTCTGCACCATTTCTCAAGACAAAACATTCAAGTACATAATTAGAAATTGATAAGGAGCATATGTCTACTGCTTATATCTATATTAGGCATTTTCAAATAGATATTCAATTATTACCGAAAATCTTGTCGAAATTAGTAAATGCTTAAATTTTGGACAATGTAATTAACCTGGCTTGAATATTGATAAATTTTATAATAACGATTTTAAATTTGTTTAAATATATTTTTGAAATTATTATTCTGCGATTTCCTATGCAAAATTCTGAAAACCGAATATCTTTTCATTATGCGGCAATTACCTGCGAGATTAATAATATCTTTGTGATCAAATAATATACTTTTCAAAAATCTCCTTTTAATAAAAAATGGATTAAAATTTATTTAAATATTTTTATATATTGAATATTGTTACATTGTTTGATAAATTATTTACGTTTTCAGTTTCTTAATTAAGATTATTGTAATAAATATATAAAATTCTATATCACCTTAACTTATTATTAAAGCATAGATTAAAATATTGTAACGAGTATCGATAGTTGGTTACTCATCACTATTGTGACTGACACTATTGGCAGCATCGAAACGAATGTCAACAAAAAGAAATAAACGATAACCAGAACAAGCCAACGAGAAAGGAAGAGAAGAATCTCGATAAAGGAAGATTCTGGGGTGTTGCCAACAGAGTATAAATAGAGCCAGTGTTGAGAATTGAAAAATAAATCTAATTCCGAACGTGATTGCGAAAACATTGATACAGAGGCAAAAGCTGCAAGTACATTTAAGTGTTATAGTAAATAGTTGATTGTAAACAGTGTTGATTGTAAATAGAGATTATTAAATAAATTGTTGCTGTATATAGTTGTATAAAATAAGTGTTGCAGTTATCATTAACAGAATCCAGTGATCGAACAAGGTAATTCAAATAGAATTAAACGTTCACAGAATAAAAACGTAACAATTGGTGTCAGAAGTGGGATTCTGTAAAGATGGTGAAAATTGACCAACTAAAAGTGGACCAGCTTAAAAAGCTGTTGGTAGAGATGAATCTATCGTCATCAGGTGCAAAGGCGGAACTGCTGGTGAGGCTGAGGCAAGCTATGGAGGCTAAGGGAATTAATGTAGAAGAACATGAGTTCTTCGAGGAAGCCGATATACAAGCAGTTGTGCACGCTGAGGAAGAGATCAAAATAGATTCGAGTGGTCAACTCATGGAGTTCATGAAAACCATGATGCAACAGTTACAAGAAAGTTCGTCTCGACAAGAGGGCGTTATTAGTGAATTACGTACGGAAATTCAAGGAAATGCGTCTCGCATTGACTCCAAGTTTCAAGAACATTCGGTACGTCAAGAAAACGCTATGGGAGAGTTCCAGAAAACAATTGACTCCAAGCTTCAAGAACATTCGGCTCGCCAAGAACACGTCATCGAAAATCTACAAAAAGGAATTGAACTTAGATTTCAGGAAATTTCCGGAGCTATTAATGACAAAGTCACAGAGCTGAAAGAACACGTGGATGAGTTGGATGATAAGCTGAAGGAACATGTCGACGAACTCAATCAACTAAAAATAAATGGGCCAGCCACATCAGTGATTAGAGATTCAAGTACAATCAAACTTAAGCCACCAACATTTGACGGAAGCACGCCATTCAATATCTTCAAGCTTCAATTCGAGACAACCGCTTCGAAGAATCAATGGGATGATAGCGACAAGACTGCTGCTTTAATAGTCGCATTAAAAGGTAACGCTTCCGAGGTGTTACAGATGATTCCAGAGAAAGATCGTGGTAGCTATCAGTCACTGATGGACACACTCCAGCGAAAGTATGGAAATGAATACAAGAGTCAATTACATCGAGTGGAATTGAGATCGCGAGTGCAACGGAGTAATGAGAGTCTGCAGGAATTCGCTTCCGATATTGAGCGCTTATGTCATCTAGCGTTCTCCGGTAATTCGGAAGAGTTCGTCGAAAAAATCAAAATAGAGGCATTCATAGATGGCATACGTGATGGAGAGACAAAGCGTGCCCTAGTCATGTCACCCAGGAATACTTATGCCGAAACAGTCAGTAGTGCATTGACGTTTGAAGCCGCCAGTTTGATGTGTCGACCAATGCCACGGGTACGCCAACTAGAAACAGAAACAGCAGATCTGGTTGAAGTAGTGTGTCAGGCATTCAAATCTGTAGTGCAGCCTGAAGGAAGAACAACAGGTCGACGCGAAATCAAATTTACTGGTAAGTGCTTTATTTGCGAGAAACCAGGACACATGGCGCGTGACTGCCGTCTACGACGAAAGCGATCAAGATCGAGTTCTCCAGGAAGACAAAAGAAGGAGAATAAGGTGGATAGTGATCGCTCCACTAACACAAATCCATCGTTAAACTAAATCGAGTCAGTTCAGCGGGGCGTGAACTGACTCCAACAGTGGGTTGCCCCATCATTCACATTTCACAACTACAGCGTGTGCCAAGCAGCTTGACTATTGATGGAAAATTGGACAATATGGAATTCATGTTAACCCTGGACACTGGTGCATCACATTCTATAATCAAGAGCGACTTGGTAAAGAGGTTTGAGCCTTTAATGGGAATAAAATTGCGTACAGCAACGGGTGAGGATGCACCAATTCTGGGTAAGATAAAGAAACGAGTATCTATTGGAAATTACACGTGGGAACATGAATTCATTGTGGCTGACATCATCGATGGCGTAATAATTGGTGTTGATTTTATGATTGACAACGGATTTACGTTAGATTTAAATCAACGGATACTGCGCTATGCAAATATCGAACTACCATTGAACATCGGTTACAAGCGTAGTGGGAACATCAAACGAGTACTGGCATGTCAACGCCAAGAGGTTCCAGCAAAATCAGAAGCGGTGATATGGGCACAGATGAATGTGGATGATGGGACAGGCAAGTTGTGGCTGGTGGAAGCAGATAAAGAAATAACGAATAAAAACATCATACTTGGTAGGACGTTAGTAGAACCTAAAGAAAATGGAATAGTACCGGTGCGAATATTAAATCCAACTAATACATCTACAGTTGTGAAGAAAGGAATGGTGATTGGTCATTGCCAGGAAGTTACTGCCGTAGTAGACTGCGAAAAGGGTTCGTCGATAAAAAGTGGAAGATCAAGAACTGTCGGAGCGGAAATAAAAGCACAGATGGAAGAATGGGCAGGTGTGCTTACCAAACAGCAAAAAGAAAAGGCTTTACAAGTATTGGAGAAGTACAGTTCAATATTTTCTTCAAATGGAAAAACTGGAGGACGAACAACCATCGTGAAGCATCACATTGACACCGGTGATTCTAGACCAATTCGTCAAACACCACGACGAGTTCCATTGTGTACCTCGATGACATTATTGTGATGGGAAAAGATTTTAACGACCACCTGGAAAAGTTGAAAGAAGTATTTGAACGTATACAATCAGCAGGGCTTAAACTGAATATGAAAAAGTGTTCACTCTTCAGGCAAGAAGTTAAATATCTTGGTCATAAAGTAACAATAGAAGGGGTACATACCGACGAGGAGAAAGTAGCAGCAGTTCAAGAATGGCCTATTCCGTCGAATCTTCACGAGTTAAGAAGCTTCCTAGGCTTATGCACCTACTATAGACGATTTGTTCCTGGATTTGCAAACATCGCCAGCAGTCTGCATGAGTTGACAAGAAAGAACAAACCATTTGTGTGGGGCGAGGACCAACAGAAAGCATTCGAACAGCTGAAAGAAAAACTCTGTTCAGCACCAATATTAGCGTATCCAGTACCTGGTCAAAAGTTTGTGTTGGACACAGATGCCAGTGGCTATGGAATAGGTGGTGTGCTCTCTCAGATCATAGATGGGCAAGAAAAAGTAATAGCATACTACAGTAAAATCCTGTCGAAGCCAGAAAAAAATTACTGTGTCACACGAAGAGAGTTGCTCGCAATACTGGAATGTGTAAAGTATTTCCATAAATACTTGTACGGTCAGTCATTTCATCTACGAACTGACCACTCAGCGCTAAGGTGGTTATTGCAATTTAAAAACCCAGAAGGACAATTGGCGCGCTGGATTGAAAGGCTGCAGAGTTATGATTTTACCATCGAACATCGTAAAGGAGGACATCACGGCAACGCGGATGCTCTATCTCGTCGTCCTTGCAAAATGGAATGTAAACATTGTTCTCGAGTGGAAAGCAAGGAGCACATTGTCGACGTACGACTTACAAATATATTGCCGGAGGAGACATGGACCACTGAACGAGTGCAAGAAGATCAGCGGAACGACCCAGATCTCGTAAAGATTATGGAATACAAGGAGCAGGGCATACGTCCAGATTGGCAAGAAATGGCTAATGAGAGTCCAATAGCAAAGGCATACTGGGCGCAGTGGCAAAGCCTGCACTTACGAGACGGATGTTTATTCCGAACATGGGAAAGTGAAGATGGAAAAATCACTTATGATCTGCTAGTGGTACCCAAGGCAAGAATAAATGAAGTGATAGCTGAGTATCACAATGCCTCCAGTGGAGGGCATTTGGGAATCACCAAAACCGTCGAGAAAATAAAGAAACGATTTTATTGGGTTGGATGCCATGACCATGTCGCTGATTGGATACGGAAGTGTAAGCAATGTGCAATGGCCAAAGGTCCCACTAAGAAAAGTCGTGGTAAGATGCACCAATACACCGTGGGTGCTCCATTTGAGCGAATTGCTATGGACATAGCTGGACCATTTCCAATAAGCAACGCAGGAAACAAGTATGTTCTGGTGGTTATAGATTACTTCAGTAAATGGCCTGAAGTATACCCCATTCCAAATCAAGAAGCTAGTACAGTTGCGGATGTATTCGTCAACCAATGGATTACTCGTTTTGGTGTACCGATGGAATTACACTCAGACCAAGGTCGAAATTTCGAATCAGTTGTATTCCAAGAGATATGCCGTATGCTGGGTATATACAAAACTCGTACAACACCTTTGCATCCACAATCTGATGGCATGGTAGAACGATTTAACCGTACCTTGGAGGAATATTTGAGAAAAGTCGTAGATAAATACCAAAGAGACTGGGATGTACATATACCAATGTTCCTCATGCCATATCGATGCGCACAACATGATACGACGGCTACTACACCGGCAATGGCAATTTTTGGAAACGAGTTAAGACTGCCAGCTGATTTAAAATTTGGAGTTGTAACACCAACGAGATCAACCGAAGGTAATTATACTAGCGAAAAGCGGGAACAGTTGGATGAAGTACATCAGTTCATCAGAGAGCGGTCGCAGATGATAAGCGATAAGATGAAGGCCAGGTATGACTTGAAAGCAAATTCAAAAGGATTCTATGAAGGAGAGCTTGTAATGCTTCATAATCCACAACGAAAGAAAGGCCTGTCCCCTAAACTACAGACTCATTGGGAAGGACCATATGAGATTATAGCAAAGATAAATGACGTAGTGTATCGTATTCAACGTGCCTGGAATAAAAGAGCAAAGTTTAAAGTAGTGCACTTGGAGCGACTTGCGCCATATCGAGGGGAAGTATAAAAGCTTGTTCGGGACGAACAAGGTTAAGAGGAGGGCAGTGTAACGAGTATCGATAGTTGGTTACTCATCACTATTGTGACTGACACTATTGGCAGCATCGAAACGAATGTCAACAAAAAGAAATAAACGATAACCAGAACAAGCCAACGAGAAAGGAAGAGAAGAATCTCGATAAAGGAAGATTCTGGGGTGTTGCCAACAAAGTATAAATAGAGCCAGTGTTGAGAATTGAAAAATAAATCTAATTCCGAACGTGATTGCGAAAACATTGATACAGAGGCAAAAGCTGCAAGTACATTTAAGTGTTATAGTAAATAGTTGATTGTAAACAGTGTTGATTGTAAATAGAGATTATTAAATAAATTGTTGCTGTATATAGTTGTATAAAATAAGTGTTGCAGTTATCATTAACAGAATCCAGTGATCGAACAAGGTAATTCAAATAGAATTAAACGTTCACAGAATAAAAACGTAACAATATTATTATAGTCTTTCTATAAAACCTTCCATAAGTGTGCATATATTTATGTTTTAGTGCCTGTTCACATTGGCTTGCCCAGACGCATCTGTGCGAGCGAGATAGGTAGAAAAGTAGGCAGTAAGAAAGTGATGGAAGTTTTGCGCCGAAAATCCAATCCAAAATTAAAAAGCGGCGCAACGAACTATGTTCTATGTACAAATTGTTCCGATTATGATAACTATGCTCACAAATTTTTAGACGTTGAAGAAGCGTTTTATATTAGGGTTGTGCGATTAATTGTGTGTTCAAAAAGTCTGATTAATCAAATTATTCGACAAATCAATTCGCTTGATCAAAATTATGATTTATCAAAATTTAAATTATTCGATTAATCGCAATCATTTTCATGTTTATTTTTTCTTTATTTATGAAATATTTGAAATATTATCAATATTTTGAAATTTTTTTTAGAATAATTTCTATTTTGAATAATCAAAATCATGATAATTCGATTAATTTCATATTTGATTAATCGAATACTTTGATTAATCAACATTTCTGAACAAACGATTAATTGCACAGCCCTACTTTATTTCAAAATTCCAATTCCACTGTAGCATTTTATTTGAAATAAAACTGGCGCAATTGCACTAATGTGAATACAACGTTCATGGATATGCCGTTCATGGGAAATCTAATGTAAACAGGCACTCATGTTGTTATTACTACAGCAACCCTAAAACATTTATTTTGTACTGTACTAACGAGAATTATCATATCATATGACAGATGTCAATAAAGACAGAATTGTCAAAATTAATAATCAGATGTAGCAGTCGATATTCTTATTGGAGATACATTTTATTTTCATCTGAGGATAATAAATATAGGTATTAGCGAAATTTGCTAATAGCAATTTAATAAAACAATGGCATCGTTAATACTAACAAAGAACGTACAAATTGCAAGTAAGTATTTCACATCAGTATATTCTAATTACTATTGACACAAATTCAAAATTATGTAATATACATATTTATTTCAATAGAGCAACAATGCAATGGATTTTTTGGTGTGCTGTATCTTCGTGCTACTTCCGCTCCTGCGGCAGGATACTCTACAGATGCTCCGCGTCCACTTAAAACGACCAACATAAGCGCAATGAAGCGTGGTACCGGTGGTCGTAGCAGTTTTAATGGTATCGTAGCTACGGTATTTGGATGCACTGGGTTTGTTGGGCGTTATGTGTGCAATAAATTGGGCAAAATTGGCACTCAATTGATTTTACCCTATCGTGGTGATCATAGCGAAGCTATACGTCTAAAAGTTTGTGGAGATTTGGGTCAAGTGCTTTTCCAATTCTATAATCTACAAGATGAACAATCAATTCGTAACGCTGTTAAGTACTCAAATGTAGTAATCAACTTGGTTGGTCGAGAATTTGAGACAAAGAATTTTAAATTTAATGATGTACATGTGGAAGGTGCTCGTCGTATTGCTAGGTGCGTCTGTTTAAAATCGTTGTGATGGTCTATTTATAATAACTCACATTACAGAATTTGCCGTGAGTCTGGAGTGGATCGTTTAATACACCTTTCAGCATTGAACGCGGAACCTAATCCCGTGGGTCATATGCTCAAAGGTGGAAGTAATTTCTTGCGTAGCAAATACCATGGAGAGCTTGCCGTTCGTGAGGAATTTCCAGAGGCCACCATAATAAGACCTGCGGATATTTATGGTTCGGAAGATCGCTTTTTACGTTACTATGCACACATTTGGCGTCGTCAATTCCGCTCAGTGCCACTATGGTATAAAGGTGATCGCACTGTGAAACAACCTGTGTTTGTCTCAGATGTAGCACAGGCTATTGTTAATTGTGCAAAGGATCCGGATACTGCAGGAAAAGTATATCAAGCTGTTGGGTATGATTTGCTATATGGGTTAATTTGAAAAGAAAAATACTTTATATGTTTGCGTTTTTTTTTCAGGCCAAAACGTTACCAACTAGGTGAACTTATGGATTGGTTCTATCGTCTAATGCGTAAAGACGAGAAATGGTGGGGTTACAGACGCTACGATATGCGTTTCGATCCCACTTTCATAATGAAGGCAAAACTTACCGAAATGATCTGTCCTGGCAATCCAGTTGGCGAACTCCATATGGAACGCATTGAGCGCGAATGCGTTACTGATAAGGTGTTACAGGGTGTGCCAACATTAGAAGATTTGGGCGTACAACTTACACCAATGGAAAATCAAGTGCCATGGGAGTTACGTCCATTCCGTGCTGCTCTATACTATGATGCCGATTTAGGCGAATTTGAAACTCCTGCACCACCAAAAACGATTGCACCACGTGAAGAGATGCGCATCTTTGCATAAAATTTTACCGATCGCAAGAGTCGAAAGAAAATGAAACGAAAAAAGAAATTGCATTGGCGTGAATTTCTTTTTGTTATATTTGTTATCCGTTCATTGCTGTATGGATTCTCAAATGAGAATATTTTCAATAAAATATCGACTTGATTGAAATTTAGAATTTTAGGTAATAACAGCGAAATTAAATAAAAGTGTAATAACATAGAGAAATTATATTTGCCGGCACATATTCAAAAATATATTTTTCCTTAAGGAAAAAATATTTATAAAATGTATTATTTTAATTTTTAAATATTCCAAAGTATTTACATTGTGGATAGTGAATATACGATTCTGAGTAATTTTCCAGAAGAGTCCATAAATTGTTATCCATATATTCAAGCATTGTTAATTTCTATAATTCTATCAATGCCCATCATAGATTCTTATATATATTCTGCAATAAATTTCCAATATAAAATAGTTTGTTTGTTGAATACACATACATATTTTATATTCAATTTTAATTTTTTTTTTTTATTGCATTTCATTAAAGGAATTATAACATAAATCGAGATATTGCTGTATATCTACATTACAATGTCAATTTTGTTACAGTCCTATATTAAAGATAAATTCATTTCCGTTAATTTTATTTTATTCTGGCAATGCTCTAGGCTATTCTCATTTTTTATTATTTTCCTTTTGCTGTCATTTTA
This sequence comes from Megamerina dolium, assembly GCA_963854835.1. NCBI lineage: Eukaryota > Metazoa > Arthropoda > Insecta > Diptera > Megamerinidae > Megamerina > Megamerina dolium. Next base: position 11,995,189 of record OY978528.1, read on the forward strand.
CCTGTCAAACCCTGAAAGCATATTTTTTCTTCCTTTCGTTGGGATTATTGAACAGTTTGTGTATGTAGTTGAACGTTCTGGAAGAACAAATTTGCAAGGAAAATTGCAATAAAATATAAATTGTCTTTTTCTTTTTGTGCACACATGTAATATATAAATAATATTTTTGAAAATGGCAAATAATTATGATAAAAATTGAAAACATATTGCCACGGAAAGCAAATGTTAGAGTGCAAGGTTATTTGGGCATTGAAGTGAGGAAGATAAATTTTTCTACAGAGGGGGTGTTACACGCGATTGTATTAATTGTATTAATACCGAAAAGGATATAAACTATTTCACAACGTCTTTTGGTAATCGACGAACGATCGTAAAATTAATTTCTTGGTTTGGGGACGAGCAAGAATCTAACGTAGTTGTAAACATAAACGGTAACAATAAAATAATCGATGTTATTCACATTGAACCGCCCCTATTAATACTGCAACGGTGCCAGAATAAATTACGATACAATTTTCGCACAAGCTTAGTGCTATTTTTAGACAATTTGAAATCTCGTCATTCCATTCAGATCGTTGTGATTAGCTGCAGCAGTAAAGATAACTCTGTGGGACGAATACATCTTCATCGGCCAAGTGCCATTTTACAAAATCCGAGTACAAATAATTTAAACATCGACTGTAATTTTAACAAGAAAACAAAATTATATTTATTATTTAGGAATACGATTTTTAATCAGCCAAAAGTACATCGACAAGTAGAAACAGGTAAAATTCAATTGTATTTCGGAATGTTATTCGCGCCCAGTGCAAATCATACTGTGACACTGCAACAGCAGTTGTCATCCCTGCAACATGAACGGGATTTGAAAGACATTGTGAAATGCGATAATAATGGATTTATGTCCCGGCAAACGCAGTTACATCAGTCACCAGAAGTTCAAGGTACATATTTTCAAGTAGTTGTAATAAATGAAAATATTTTTTTTTGTAGAAAATACGTACATACATGACTACATATGTATTAATGTGTGCACATAAGTTTATTAACTCCGCTAATATATATTCACATGCCGGTTATTTTTAAAATGCTTCGTATTACATAATGATTTTCAAGTTTGCTTCGTATACACAAATCGCAACGCATACAGAAACGTACATATGTATACATACAGAAGTGTGTATTCATACATACATATGTATAAGCTGACCAACCATTAATAATTGCAACTTCAAATAAACTTGAAATCAATATATTTGAAGTTTTTATTAATTTTAAAGTAAATATGAATTCAAGTAACATGGAATTAGTTTATTTGACACAATTATAAAGCCAGCAAAGCTAGTATAATTATTAAATAATTCTTTTTCTCTGTCTGCTTGGTCGATGTTAGGTTGAAAATCAATAAATAGGTAAATGTAAAAAACTCCCTTAAAAATATATATAAAACTTGAATAAAATTTTGTTTTAAATAATTTTAATCATTTGAGTTCTAACCGAATATGTAAGAGCAAACAAATTGAAGTTTGTTATATAACAAATTATACAAAAAATTGGAATTTTTGTGAACATTTGCAGTATAAAAAGAGAAAAAAAGCGTATTTAAATTTTATTCCGAAAAGAATATCGGTCTGGATATTATGTATTATGTATGCAATTTAGGCTGGGTCAAAGTCTAGGGAAAGAAAATTTCGACAACTTTGCTCAAAAAATATGACGATATTAAATATTTTCCCCAGCAAAAACAAAAGATCAATTTTGGACTAACCGGTTCAATCTGTTTAGTTTTGACTGCAACTACATATATACATAGTTTTGTAGGGCAAAATTCCAAGAGAAGTGGTGGAAGTGTGGGGTGCCCTAAATATGTTTGGATGCATTAATGAGGTTCGACCTTACATTTCATTCCTCTAGAATCGCTTCCTAGAAAGCAATGAGGTTGTTGTTTATTTTGTTTTTTACTAATTTTGTGAGTGAGACCAACGTAACGGAAGTAAGTATGTTCGCAAAAATTAATGATTTGGAGCTGTGAAAGCGAATTTTGTAATTTTCCAAACTGACGACATTCTAAAATTTGCTTTCTGTGTGCCCAAGGAGGGGTGAAATGTATGATCGAACTACATACTGTTTCATTCCACATTTTTTTTGCCTAAAATTATCTGCCACCGCTCTCAATGTGCCCTTAGAAGGATGGAATGTATGACCGACCCTTATTAATTTTTGATCGCAACATCTTATATTAATCTACTGCCCCAATGGTCACCCCTTTGAGAAGCTTCGCTCAAAGTGAATCGGCAAATAACCACGAGGATCTCATCTACAAGGATGAAATGTAAGCCCGATCTGCCATAATTTTACCGTTGAACATACTTATCACCTCTTGTTTAAAATTTGAGCCTTTTATAAAGGCAACAACTAGTAAACTGGGCAATTTCCTTCCTTGATATAAATTGTTGCAAATTATTCAAATTTGACGTATATCGCTAAGCTAAACCGTTTAAAAATTTTATCCGTCCTAATGCACTTTTATTTATAGACTGTTTGATATGCAATATTGTATATTATAAATTTGTGATTTATCAATTCGTGATTATAAAGTGCACGAATTAAAAAAAAAACGGTTATTGAATATGAATATTTTGCGGAAAATATTTTAAATATTGGCTTTCGAATAATTTAGCATAATTTACCCAGTTAACCGGTTAAATATTAATCATAAGTTATAAGTAAGCATGGAAGAATTTGTTTTATTTTCAATAAATATCCGAATTAGTATTCAATTTTCTTGGGAACATTCGATTATGCGTGTAGGCAATGTTAAAAAAATCGATTTTAAAAGTAAAAATAACCGGTTTTCGAATGCAAATAATCGGTTCAATATTCGAAATATAAAACCGGTTCATGGAAATAACAATTTCAACCCCGTTGTTGAAAAGAAAAAAAAAGCAATGAAATGTTTAGTATAAAATATTTTTGTATTTTTTGTTTTTCTTTATTTGTTTTGACGCTTTCGTTGTTTGTACAAACCATTGTATGTATGCACGTACATACCTACATATTATATTAGCTAAAATTTTATACTTTTTCGTCATTCGTTTTCTTTTTATTTGCTGCTATTTTTGTTTTAAATAAATGTTTTTATAATTTCGGTGTCAATAACATTAATTTCAAACTTTATTAGAATAAATCAAAGAATATTAATATACTCTGGTCTAAATAAATAAGCGTGATAATAAGAATATTATTAATAATAATAAAAAATGAAGTTATTCTATGTATGTAAATGCACCCGCAAATACAAAATTGAATTAAAAAATTTTCCATCGGACTCATCGAAATGGAAAAGAAATAAGTAATGGGTGATATTTTAGAGTTATTATTATTTTAAAATTCTGGATAACTGTCAACAGATAGTAGCAATTAAAGAGTACAAGTATATTGAGTTTGTTTGAGCAGAAAAATTTTGAATGAAAATTTTGTGGCTATTATCTTTTTAAAAATTTAGAATTATGGTGTATAACTTTTAACCCAAAATAATTCGCACTCACATGAAATCAAATTAAAAGAGCACCCTATATATTGTATATACGGGCAAAAAGAAAAAACACAACACGTGCACATTCTACTTAAGCATATGGCAATCGTTATATGCCAACATACATACATACATATATGTATATTTGTGTATGTGTATTGACGTATGAATGTATGTATTACCATATATGTATGTGAGTATGTACCATAAATGGATTTATAAATGTAGGTACCTATACATAGATAGCAACATGGTGTAATCTCATGATTTTGGCATACATTTACAGTAACTTCAAACGAAAATCGTACTCTAAGATAAAATTTCCTTCTTTATCATAGTCTTAAATATGAAGAATATGGAAAATAGTGGCAACTTTCAATTTAAAATCAAAATCTCACAAATTTACCCTTCGTACAATGACGAAGGGCTAGGCAATTGCTTAAAAATTCCATGCCATTTTGTGGTTTTATAGACATACATATGTTATTATTCAATATGTATTTCTATGGCAGTATTAGTTCAGAAGTAGTATTTCACGAGAATACCTGGAATTCACATTGTGTGCCGATATTTTTGAAGGTTATGCAAATTGAAAGAAGAGTAAAGTAAAGGATATGTAAAGCGATCCACAGTTCAGTCAATAACAGAATTGAAAAGAAATTGTAATCCTCTCATCTGGCAACATTAAAAGTTGACATGAATATAACTTGATATATTCTCTCTGTCAATGGTAAAAATTATTTCGTTGAAAGTAGGAATGTTGTTGCTTTTTTTAATAGATTTCTCATAGAATGATATATTCTCTCTCTTAATGGTAAAAATGATTTCGTTGAAAGTAGGAATGTTGTTGCTATTTTTAATAGATTTCTCATAGAATAACATATTCTCTCTGTCATTGGTAAAAATTATTTCGTTGAAAGTAGAAATGTTTTTGCTTTTTTTAATAGATTTCTCATAGAAATGTAACTTTTGCGATTATTCAAATAATGAGAGAGCTGAAACGCATAAATTTGAATGAACAAGTTGAACATAAGCAATAAAAATGGCGGCAAATTTGTCAATGTTGATAAAAATTTGATTTTAAGTAATTCTCTATTACCATGGACTAGATAAAATTTCAAAGAATCATATCTTTCCATTTCAAATGGAAATGGATGGATGGTTCAAAAAGATTTTCCCGATTTTTAATTCTTTACAGCAGCGACTACTGTACTGGATTATTCGATTTGGGGAATTTTATAGACAAATAGACGAGAAACTAGTTTGAACGTTTACAAAACGCATATAACTTGTGACTGCAATCATTTAAGCGAAGTTGCTATTGTGTGTGCCCTTTAAAAAGCTGGTTGCAGCTGCACGTGGTCGAGTGCCCGGAAGCACTCGACCACGTGGTCGACCAAGGTCTATTCACCTCATCAGGATACGGAAACGTTTTGTATGGGAACAAAACACAGCATTTCCGTATTTTTGCTGCTACAACAACACAAAAAGCGGTTACATATCATTCGAATGATTGTATAATTAATTATGGCTTATAAACTATTGTTTACAAACACAAAAATTACAGCGTTTTAAACACGAGAGGCAAAAAATTATATAAAATGAATTTTTTCTGTACTTTACGATTTTTACTTGGAACTACTGTATGTCTTGAAGTATATTTTAAGCAATATGTGCGTATCATGAGATAATTCTGAAACTGGCGAGCATATCAATAAGCATTTGGAACTCGCTCTTATCACGCTACACACTAGCCAGCCGATTGCAGTTTAAATAAATTAACTCTGGTACTAATGGCCTTAAAAAACATGTTTGCCTATCGGCATAATATTATATGAATATTTGTACGTACATACATGTGTATATGTGTAATCACCTAGAAGATGAATAATAATGTGCAAAAATAATTATAATTTTTGCTATACAGCGGTTATACTGATTATTAGTGATAAGATGAGAACTTTGACAGTAAATAGACACATGTGTGATTCAGACTACTGTCTCTATGTGTAATTTATTTAAATAACCAAAACAAAAGAAACAACCAAGCATTTGGTTTATTTATTTAGAATATGATTTGTTACAGACTATTGTATTGTAATTGCATGAAATTCTCGCGAATATGTAGGTACGAGTACCTACATATATACATAGCTGTATATATACAGCGTATATCCCTACATTTTATATAATGTATTTAGGTATCTGCGTATGTATGCAACTCAAATTCAACAATTCTACTTTAGTATAGTATTTGTGCTCATGTGCTCGTTAGTGTTCAAAGTCTGGTGTCTCAACACGCACGTACATTGTATATTGTAGCTCCGTATTGCTGTGCGTAGGGTGTTGCGCTTATGTGTTCACATAATATAGCGTGGCAGTTGTCGAATTAGGAATATACACATATACAAGGTATTTAATAGAGTTGTGTAATAGTTCAACTAGCCGGAAGAGATAGACTGACTGATCTGAGTGTTGTCTAATCTATAGATTGAATACATTCTGGCTGATTGTAACCGACTGCTGCAATTACGGCACATATACATTTACTATAGTTGTCCAGCCAGTAATTGACATAATTATTATTAGTTAGCTTATAATCATCAACATTGCCTGTACATTGTATTTAATGAAATTATTTTAAATATTTCAGTTGAACAAACTTTACACAATTCTGTGAAATCTGAGGAAAGACGCGAGGCCATGATGAAACTTGATGCAAAATTAGTTGCTTATTTAGCAGGCGGCGATGATGATTATGACGATGAGCATGAATGCAATTCAACAGCCGAAGACATCAGCATTGAATTATTTGAGGGCGTAACAGAGTCCGAGGAAGAGGAGGAGATTAAATTTGCTGCAAATCGATTGCAAATTTTCAAGTCGATGTCGGCAATTAAATTACATATGGAAGCCTTAACATTGCAAGCGGAAGGCACCAAACGCATGGAATTGTTGCAGAGTGAGATACGTCCAATATTCACGGTCGAGTGTCAGCTATCACATGAATTGATACGTGATGTGCCACGCTATGAAATGTTTCATATAATGCAATTTGAATCGGAGAAATTTCAGAGTCTAACTCAGTGCACACGCTTTGGCCAAGAGGCTGAACGCAATGTTCAACTTCGAAAAGAGACGGTGGAGGAGGACAAGCCAGAAGTCGAAGCTGCTGCTGCTGCTAATAATCATCCGAATTTCGGTCGTATTCATTTCACTGTATGGTGGCGTGAGCCCGGTACATGCCTCAATGAAATGTTAGGCATGGGCTTGCTGGAGCTACATGAGATGTACAATGCATCGGTTTTGCAGCAGTGCAAATGTATTGCTATCAATAGACGTGGCGTTCATTTGGCCAATATCTATTTAAAAGTCAGCTTGCAAGTACCTAATATTGATGTTGTTGCACGCCAAGATGTACAACAGAATCTCATGAAAGTCAATTTTCAACAATGCTGTGGTGGTGGTGGCGATAATAAAGGACAATGTTACGATTTCAAGAACGACACCACCCCAACAGTTGATGCTGTATCACAGGCAAATGAGAATGGAAATGAGAGATCATCATCAGCGTCTGCATCCGAGACAGCAACTAATACAGGTGATTATGCAGAGAGTTTCTTGTTCCTGAAAGGCACTCGAAGGCAATGACTAATGTCGAGTCTTCATCTTTACTGCATCACTGTGGTGATTTTACTTTGGTGGTGCATTACTTCAATTGACAAGTTGACAATTATTTCGATGCTGATATTTATATGTTTCAATTGCTTTTCCATCAACAATAATAAATACAGACTATTCTCGTTACTACTTGAAAAACAATCTAATTTTTATTTTCTCCTATTAGTTTTCATTTTTTTCCATTAATTTACATTTTTTTTTTTTTGGCACAGGGACCGAAAATAGTTTTTTCTTAGATTTTAAAAACCACACAAAGCACTTTCTCTGCATCATGAATAAACCAATTACAGTCGACGTCCACTAATACGAATGCTCTTTAATACGAATGTCTAATAAACGAATGAAGTATTTTCACAATTATAGTTCCATAATACGAATAGCGGAAAATTTTGCCGTTCGATTATACAAAACAGGTCTTCCTTTGCTTTTTTTACGCTCTGTTTTCTTGATTATTTTCATTTTTCATTCTTCTTTCATCCCATAAATCATATTTGTCCCCGTTTAGACGTGTGTTAGCGAGGGGCGGGCGGGGAAGATTGAGAGATAGAGAACTTTTTGTTTCCCGTACATGAGGCACACTTTGCGTTTATCATTCGAAATCATACAAGCGAGTTCACATGTCGCCGAGAAACATTTTTGCCCATGTAAACGCGAACGAAATATTAAAAGAGAATTAAAAATGTTTGAATTGCATTGTCTGACAAAATGAATATACTCGTAGAAGTCGATAAAGGAAAGTCCATATCAAACGTGTCCAAACGTCCCAACCAAGGATAGAACCTTTTGTCATTGGGAAATCACGAAACCCAAGAGCTCTTGACAACAAGATTTGGCCGCGTGGATGAATGTAAGATAAAAGATTTAATTTTTCCATACATTTACTTCAATAAACAAAGAAAAAATATTCCGAAATTCATTCCGATTATACGCATAGGTCTGACATTATTTAATTCATATTATTGGACGTCGACTGTAATTCTGAGAGAATACATATAATATTCTGAACAATTTTGTTGAAGACAGTAATATTTAAGACTGAGCGATCAGAGTCCGATTAATCAAATAATCGAGCAATTAAAATGTTTAATCAAAATTAAATTTATGCAATTCATTAAATATAATAAATATGTGGCACTTAAAGCCCCAAAGGGCTCATTGGCCGAGCTTCTCTTCCATTACTGTTGTGCGTCTTAAATTTTGGACAGTATTAGAATGGACCTACTTATTTTAGCCGGTTCCGAACGGCAGAACAAAAGTGATGTCACAATCACTTTTTCTGAGCTTTGTCACAGAGTTCTTTTTAGAAGCTTTTTCATGGCAAGTTGTTACTGTCGGAAGAATTGCCAATTGCTTGCCGACAGGTGGGTACCGTTCGAAAGAAAAATCTTTTCGATATTAAATTTGTTATGCATCAGCCGGGTATTGAACCACGACCTACAGATCAGAAGGCGAACACACTAACCACTGAGCTACGGCATCCATTAAATATTCATTTTAAAAATGATATTCATTTTCATCCAAAGGGTACACTCTCCCCTTACAGATGTCGATGAAAGAACTATTCACCATAATGATAATTTGCTCAGAGTAGAGGTGAATCGAATAACTGAAGTTTAATCCATCTATTAACATTTGTTTTTGTAACAAAGTGTTAATTTTCATTTATTTTGAAGCTCAAGGCTCAAATTACAATTATCACTTTGAATATTCAGAGCAATCATCCAAAGTGATTGTGCGAAATATTTTAAATTTTTGTTTCATGTGAATAGTGAAGGTTCACCTCACGAATATACGTTCAGTCCCATTTACTATTTAGTTCACATCTGAGTTGAAACCACAGAACAGGATAAATATTTGTAAATAAGAATGATTTCACTTTACGTGATTCACTTTGGATGTACATTAAACAGTGAAACAGTGAAGTTTCTACTTCTTTTTATATGGAAAAATATTTGTTTCTCATCATCGTATAACATATTCAGGCTTATCATGAACAAAATTCCGTGCGAAATTTGTTCATGATAGGACTGATATCTTTTCATTTCTTTTAATTAAATTCTTAAATTTCAATTTTAATTAAACAAAATCAAAATTCATTGATATATAATTTTTATTATGATTAATCAAATAATTATTCATCACAATTTCGATTAGTAAGATTAAACTCTCAGATTAATAGATTCATTGTGCAGTCCTGGTAATATCTCAGTTAGTTCAGATTTTATTGAGATTTTAAATTAAAGTTTCATTCGGCACAAATTTACAATTTCCTACTGTTTCTTATATTTCAGTGATGTATTTGCCACGAAAAAAAAATCCATGGTGTAAAAATACCCAAAAAAAAAACTGCCTATTTAATTTTTTTATCTGCAAAAATCTATGCATACATTCTTTATATTTTTATTACCTATAAAAAGAAGGAAAAAACTTAAAAGGTTTGTTTGTCTCACCTTGGCACTTAATGTGTTAATTGTTACCTTCAACAAATTGATCCGAATTACAACTTCTAAGAAACATTTTGGTTTATTCATGCTGCAGGTAATAAAAAAAATTTATTTTGTGCTTATTTTTGATTTTGTGATATTATTATTTTTATTGATCGTTTTTACTTCTAAACAAAAATTTAAAAATTAAAAAAATAATTTTTCGATTACCACTTTTTGGTTAATCATGATTGATAATGATTACGGTCCCTGTTTATCTATAAGCAAGGTGAATTTATCAAGGTGTTAGCACAACGACAATAATTAGAATTCAAATTAGGTTCCGACTTAAAAATAGTATCGACTGTTTCAGCAAATTCACCATACACGAATATCTGTCAAAAAGATCTTACTCATTTTTAAGTTGAAATTTATTTTTATTTAAATTTGATAAAAATTATTACTAGTTTTTACTGGTAAAGTGTTTACGTACTCGAAAAATTTGCAACGAGAGCGAAAAAAAATAAGAGAGAAAAGAGTAACTGCAAATTTCTACTAGTAATAATTTTACAGCGAATCAATCGGTTACCTGCATACTCGTTTACCCTTCACGTACTTTCTCTTAACATTTTCTGTTTGTGAGAATATATTTCTCAATTCTGATATTACTCTCTCGTTGCAAGTTTTTACTGGGAATGTACGTGAAGAAACCAAATATTTGATACGCCTTGCTTGTATTATTTTCACAATTTCATTTTTATCTTTAATAATTTTGTTCTGTGTTGTGTATTTTTTTTTTTGTGTGTGTATTAATTCGGGCGATTATTTATGCAGAACGAATCATTCGAATGCATTGTTGTAAGAAATCTTCCCCATCAACATAATTTCTTTATGATTTTTTAACGAGTACCAACCTACTACAACATATGAATGTGTATGTGCTTTGGCTTACCTCGTCGAATTGAAACTCTTATTTTGACAGTGTCAACAAACCTACTGAACAACAACAATACGAACATGAACAATACTCAAGTTGAGACCTCAGATTTTATGGCTGAAACATCCAAAGTAAGACTTCTCAAGGGTTTCATATGTGCCAATGAAACGCGTAATTTCGAAATGACCATTGGCTGTAAATACTTTTTGGTATGTCGGCGATTTTGGCAAGATGAAGCCACAGAAAAAGAACCAGCAGTCACAACTATTGTTGAACAAAATAGATTTAATTACCAAGAGGTAAGTGGTGTTTACGATTAAGGAATGTAAATTATTTTTCACAATTTGGTATTGTAACACGCACATTTTTCTGTTACAGCAATTTTCTGTTATCAATGATGAAGAATTTCTGCAGCGTGTCAATAAAAAGTATTTGCAATTGGAATTGTGGCGATGTCAAAATACCATGACCGATAATGGAAACGGTGACGATAATGTTTGTACTACCGAACCGGTTGGTATTGTACTTTTACCATTACATCAATTCTACATTGCCTACAAAGATTCTGCAATTACTAATCATTTGTGCAAAGGAAAGGTATGTCTGTCTATTCGACTGTGTTGTTTGGGAGTTAAAACGAATCTACACGTATTACATACATCTGTATTATTTTCATTTTCAGATGCCGGTCATTTCAATCGATAATTGGACATCAATTATGGATTTTAAGAATAAAACTTGTACGATTGGTGAATTGAAATGTTTACTGGCTATAGGCAGCGATGAACAAATTACAAATCTCAAAGATACACACGGTATAGCGCGCACAGCAGCAGCAACAACAATGACAACAGCATCACAATTTAATGTGACATTCTCAAAAGATGCACTTGCGGTTGCAGAGCAAATGCAGCCGCCGCCACCAAGTGCTGCAATTCCCAAGTTCAGTGCAGAAGTGAAGAAAACATCAGATTTGCTGGATATGTTGCAAAGAGCTTTGATGACCAAACCCACCGAAGCTGTACCACCAGATGGTGCACCACCTGATGCTAATCCACAACAGATTGCTAAATTCAATTCCAATATTTATCCTGCATCGTCGAAAGATGGCATTTTATCAAACTCATTCAGATTCCAATTGGATATACAACGTGCAACAGGTTTACCAAAAAATCCGTTAATTAAATGTGATAAAAAAAGTGGTGGTGGCAAAAGTAATTCATCGGCGATGCTTAAGCGCTACCCCGCAAATGAAGCGCCTAGCACTTATGTGACATTCCAGGCCGATCAAGGCTATGGGCGTTTATTTAAATCCCACGAAGGCATGGTCTATGCCACTAGTGTTGTTGAAAAGTCTACAAAACCAGAATGGTTGAAAACATTTTGTATTTCGGCTAATGTAGACTATTTGACAAATGTAAGTACAATATACTATCACTATCAAGCATTTTTTTCCCCAAGGACGTAACAAGAAAAAACATATTTGGGCCCACCTACTTTTTGTTAATACCGTTTTTGAACAGAAAATAAAGAAAGTAATGCAGTACATATATATGAGAAATATCATCAGATAAATATCAAAACATGGCCAGAAAGACTACTATCTTACGCAACTCTTCATTGAACATGACTACTTTCCAGTCCACTTAAATTGATTGCAGTGGATAGAGACATCAGAGTTCATTTAGGACGATGCTGAACTAATTTAGATCTGGAAATCGTCAAATATTTCCAAAGCTGCCCAGAACTTGCTTCAAAATTGATTCTTTTACTAGACCGTCCCTAATCTAAATTCTGTGGGGGGAAAATGCTTGAAATTGTCCAAATTTTATGATTTTCTTAGAGCCAGCTTATCAAAACTTTTGTTCCATGCAATTTGACTCACCTTAGAATATATATAATTTTTTTTTAAATAATACAATCATAATTTTTATTCTTGAAACAGCGGCAAAAACAGTTTATATTGAAAATTTGGAAAAAGGCTGCTTCTAATTCATCACAAACTCGTCTACAGCCCGCACCAATTAATGATGCTCTCATTGGGTTTGTCGCACTCGATATGACTGCATTTTCAAAAGGTCACATCATTAGTGGCTGGTTGAATATAATTGATTTTAATGGTCGAACCAATGGTCAATTGCAAGTACGATGTGCACCAATTGAAAATTTGCACACAAAAATACGCCCACAACAAACAGCTACAACACGAACAACAACAGCATCAACAGCAGCAGCAGTAACGGCATCAGCACCATTATCCCCGTGTACATTTGCCACATCGTCTTCATCTTCTATGGATGAGGTCATCAATCAATTGGAGAATTCTCTCGATCTTACACATCTAAATTTAGGGCAAGCGATTAAAAGGAAATTTACTGAATTGGAAACAATTTCACAACGCTTACGCACACGACTTGTCGATGTGACCGGTGAGCCATTATCTAATAAATTTGATATAATGACATTGGATAATTGGCAATCGGTGAATGCAGACGATGATGAGTTGGATGAATTCGAGCGTGATCTAAATACAGTAGTTGTAGAGTATTCGCCTCCAACAAGTCCAAACCCATCCAAAAGACAGCAAAATGATGACCAAACATCAAACATGATCTCATCGGAATCGACCGCTCCAAAGGAATAGTGTTTATTTAATGTGCACAATTTAGAACCGCGTTCGATTGATCACAACCATCATCATCATCATCATTATCATCACCACCACAATCATTATAAGCATTATCATCACTGTGGTAACATTGTCAACACTACGTGCAGTTTACAGCAATACATTTACAAATTCATTAGTGCCACAATAAAGGCTCAATAGTACTTAATGTTAATGAGAATTGGTTTATTGTTTTTCTTTTTTAGTTTTATAAGATTACAATTTTAAGTGTGTTATGAATTTATTATATTTATAATTAAGTCTCTTAAGAATTTTGTCACTTGCAACCATGTATTACTGGAATTAAATGCACCTTAAATATATATATACATACATATATATAAATATTATATAAATATTTGAAAAATGGATTAGAAATACCCAGTTTCTTTAATAAAATTAACAGTTTTGTGATCAAGTTGAACTTTTCACAATAAACAAAATCGTTAAATAATTTTTTGAATGGCAATGAAATATATTTGTTTTTAAATTATTTTCGATCATGTTATTATTGCTTGAATAAATGAATTTGTAAGTTATGACTACGTTAATAAGTTCAAATTCAACGTTTTTGATCATTTCACTTCAACTACCAATATTGTATATATCCCTTCTTCACACTCTTCTTGTTGTTGAAAGAACTTTTTCGCCAGCTTCGTGATTACACCGGATTTTATTACCTTATTTACAATTAAAGATTGACATTTTATTCCAAATAGTTATACATATAAACAAAATCCAAATTAGAATATTCGTTTATCATTAATCTCTGTGGCTTTATCAACTGGTCGTGTTATTTCAATTGTATTAATGCGAATCATTGTATTAGGTGAACGTTGGAAATTAATGCGTGTGTATTGCTTCCTACGCTTCTTTTTAAAATGCGTTTTTGTGTGCGTCAATGTCTTCTCAATTATGGTTGCTTTAATATTGACCAATCCGGATGCTAATATTGGTCGTCCGATTAGTGTAAAATCTCGTGCACCTGCCAGTAAAACTTTCTCAAGACGAATTTCATCACCTATTGTTGGTGGCCAATAGCCTTCGACAAGAATTATATCGCCTGCAGTGATTTTAAACTGTTTGCCGCACAAATGTACAATGGCAAAAAGACGTCCTTCCTCTTTGGCCTTTAGCTGCTCGTTGACCTTATCAAATACATATTTGCAATGTTTTTGTTCAATACTCGATATAGTTAAAGACTTTGGAGATTGTTCTTTCGGTGTAAGCTTGGGCTTTTCTTGCATCACACATGGTGTAACACTCAACGAACGAAAAGCAGCTGCAAATTTGAATACGTTTCGCATGAATAAATTTGCGTAATTGATGAAATAATAAAACTTACTTGTTAAATTATTAATGCGACATGGCTGACGTAAATTGTTAATAACGCTACGTACAAATAGAGACATTTTTATATAATTTCGGCCAGAATTTCGATTTACTAGAGGTACTCCATTAATTGTATATGAATTGTCTTATGTTCCATACAGCTGTTTTCTGACACATGTCATTTGTATGAAAATACAATAGTCACGTAGCGTGAAGGCTTACGTTATAGGGTGATATGTACGATGTCGCTGTCAATGTTTAAAATAGCATTATAGTGACGAAATGATCAGAAGACGATAATGCAACAGAGATAACCATGCCCGTAGTTTTAGCTAAATTAAAGATTATCTTAAATTAAGTAGCGATTAATTTGACATACTTCACATGTAAAAATATGTCAAAAATGTTTAATTTAAGATTATGTGAATCGTGATTTATTAATGCATGATTAAAAATTAAATATTGTGCACACTGTCCTTCGTATGTGCTGCCATCTACTAGCGCTGAATTGTTTGCTGGTTGTCAATTTGTTTTTTCAAATTTCAACAAATTTGATATTTTTCATCACTTTGGAAACCCGTCCGTAGTCGGAAAATATAAGAATAGGGATTGATATAAAGCGCACAATGTACACGAATGCACAGCTAACTGAACCATGCTTGGAGCGTCACTTCACAGGTCATAGTGCCTCTATAACGCAGGTAAGATTTGATCCAAGTGGACATCGAGTTGCGACTAGCGCTCTGGATTCTTCTGTTATTCTATGGGACTTGAGACAAGCAGCTCGTTGTATTCGTTTTGGTGCCCACTGCGACGCTGTTTATGGTATCAGTTGGTCACCAAAATCGACACTTATTGCTTCAGCTAGTAAGGATAGAACAGTTAAAATATGGGAACCAAAAATACGTGGGGTTTCTGGAGAATTCTTAGCACATGGTAAACCAGTTCGTAGTGTAGACTTTGATCCAACAGGCTCAATGGTAACTATGACATGAAATATATACAAAGTCAATTGTATAATTCGAATGTGGTGTTTTGTCTAGCTAATAACAGCATCTGATGATAAATCGTTGAAATTGTGGAAAGTAACTCATCGAAAATTTATTACGTCCTTCAATTGCCACACAAATTGGGTGCGATCAGCTAAATTTAGTCCAAATGGAAAGCTGGTAGCCTCCTGTGGCGACGATAAATCTCTACGCGTTTTTGATGTTTCCACTGGCGAATGCGTAAGAGTATTTACTGAAGAGCGTGGTATGGGACGCCAATTAGCTTGGCATCCTGATGGTAATATGATTGCTGTGGGTCTCACATGTAATCGTGTGAAGATTTTCGATATCGCAGAACAACAGTTGATTCAACTTTATCAAGTGCATGCAGCACCAGTTAATGATGTAGCATTCCATCCTAGTGGTAATTATTTACTCACTGGAAGTGATGATGAAACTATGAAAATACTAGATCTACTAGAAGGCAGACCAATTTACACACTAACTGGTCACACTGATAAAGTTTGTGCAGTGGCATTTTCAAAAGACGGTGAACAATTCGCTTCAGCTGGCAGCGATCGAAAGGTATATAGGTACAATGTATTGCAAAAAAGAATATGCCAATTAGTGCTACTTGTTTTTCAGTTGTTAATCTGGAGGTCGAATTTGAATGTCTGCGAACCAGAACATGCGCAGGCAGAAGGAAAAAGCCGAGGACTAAATCTGGACACTACAACTTCCGACTTACACCATCAAAGTATTTTAATCGATCCACGACAAACAGATGCCTATAAATCATATGACGAGAATTTGCAGTTGCATGAAAGTGAATACACGAAACAATTGGATACGCATATGGATGAGTATAACAGTAGTACCAATAGCGTAACGTCTTTGCTGGACGCAGAAAATGTCAAAGGCAAAAATAACACTAAATACTTTTAATTTATTCTACATATTGTTAAGGAGTTGTAATTTAACATTATTTTGAATTATTTGCGCGAACAATTTACGAAAATATAACATTTTAAGTTTTCTTGTTTGCATATAATGTATATCGTCGGGCCTATATATTTTATCTAATAATTTCGATTTGAAAGCACAACACATATTTTCTCAACCTGCGATTGCATGTTTGCTTATTTTTTGATTTCTTTTTCCTTATAGAACTGACGATATATGTACAATAATTATTTATTTATCTGTATTTATTTTCTAAATCTAAAAGTAGAGAATAATTTATGACTATATAAATAAAACTCGGTTTCTCTAAAAGCAAGTATGATAAAAAATGCATTAAGATTGTCATTCTCCACACAGACGCATGTATGCATAAGTTCTTTTCTTTAATAAAACGTTCTGATGATTCTCTTTCAACTTTTGACTTGAAGACAATTGCGTTTTAATTCAAATTTCCAATTTCTTTCAGGGAGAACATCACAAATTTCAATTGCATACAATTATTTTCATATTTACAATTTTAATGTTAAAAATATTTGTTTAATAAGAGTTACACTTTAATAGCTGCATGCATATTCTAAAATATAGAATTGTATTAATTATTTGAAAACTATGTATAGATTTAAGATTAGTAATTTAAACGGGTTTAAATTCATTTTATCCTACTTTTTCATAATTTTCTTGAATTCGATTAAGACTTAAAAAGTTATCAATATGTAATTATCATTAATGTGATGTTGCTGGCCTAAAAAGACAAAAGTGCTGTTCCATTTTATACTTCTAGCTTTAATTTTGCAATTTTACGAAATTTGCAAAAAAACTCGTTTCATTCCTTCACGCCGACATACGTTGTCGACTTTCCGGTCTTTTTAATCGTTTCGAGCAATTCATCACTGGGCAAATTTGAGGTTACCAGCACCGTCTTCTCATCCAAATCGATTGACACCTTTTCAACCTTATCTAGAATATGATAACAATTAGATAAAATTTGTACATAGCAAATTAAAGTAACAGGCATGATATGCCATGTAAATTCCATAAGCGTATAAAAAACTCAAAACGTCAATGAACTCACCACCCAGTTTTCCTAAAACGCGTTCTACGGCACCGGAGCAACCACTGCACGTCATCTCCACTTTAAATTCGTGTACCTGGGAGTTGCAAGTGAAAAGTCTTCTTTAATGGCTCAATTATCTCATGAACTATTCTACTTACAGGCATTTCAAATGTCAGCTAAATGTATTCCAACTACAATTATATTTCTTTTACTTATGTTTTAAAACAAAAAAATATGTGACTATGCTACTTCTAATTTTCAATTGGAAATTGATTAGAAATAATTGACTTTCACTTACTTCTGCGTCTGTACAAATCGTTGCAGATTCTGCAAACAGTCTGCAGGGTTGTAATTGATTCTTCGATTTTAATATCAAATAAATTATCATATTGTTTTTGTATTCATTTTCACATTGCCTTATAATTTACAAAAAATAAAAAAATTATTTATAAAGTAAGTAATAATCTAATAATTAAGTATGTAAATAATGTAAATATATAATATGGCAATATTGTGATGTAGGTACTACAATCTTTTGACATTTGTTTATCAGAAACCATTTGACGCACTAATAATTTGCCACACATGTAGAACAACAATCATAAATGTAAATGAGGATGACCGATCTGCGTTGTGATGCAAAATTAACAAAGGAAGAGCAGATATCAAGGGCTGCCACAACAATGCAACAATTGCCAAACACGATTAAAGAACGTTTAAATTTGCATGTAAAAAGGCGTTTACAACAAGAAGCAGAACTAGCCAGTACTAGCAGTAGTGCTGGTAAATTAAGTATGAATACTGCAGAACAAAAGGAGCAACCCACAAGTATGTTGCATTTGTAACTAACAATATTGTATTTCATGAAACTATAAGTTTTGGATTCGTGCTGTCTCTATTGAAATTCTTTCAATATACTGTCCGAATACATTTGCTTTGATTTTTTCGATAAGCTCTTCACCAGCAGTTTCCAATGCCCCTAACATTCAACGGGTAGAGTTGAAATTCTTCCGGTCGTGTTTTTCTACTAGTGACACCACGCTCCGCAGAAGTAATCGTACAAGTTCTATTACTAATATTACTATTAAAAATTGACAAATTTGTAATTATTAGTGTGAAGGTGAAAGAAACCACAAAGAAGCAGTAACTCAATGTTATTGTTATCAACTACGACGAATTGCTTGTGGGAATCAGTGATATAGAAAATAATCATATCATATAAAGAATATGTTTGAAAGCGATAAAGTGGGGTAAATATCCAAAAGCCCAAAGCAAACGACAATAATAATAATAACAAACGATGGTAAACGTTGGCAAAATCGCTGTTGTTATCATGTTATCTGGACTTAAAGCATTGTTCTAAAATTACTTTCATAATCATTGAAATTTGAATGTGCTTTTAATTTTGTAAATATTTTATTTTTTTTCTTTCACAACACAGGTCCCGCATGGAAAAATCGCCATTCCAGCAATACTGCGTCTACAAGCAAACAAACAAAGCAACGAAGACCATATCGAAAGAGAAAGATTAAATTGTCAACAGAAGAAGGCGATGAAAAGAAAACGAAACGAGAGAAAAGAAAATGGATTGGTAGCACTGCCTCTGTAATACCTCAAAGAGTAGCAGGAGCACCGCTAAGCGCCGATTGCAATACACCAAATAAAGCATATATGGGTGAAGATGAAGGTAGTCAAGACGGTAGCCCAGAAAAAGAATCAAAAGGTAGTTCTGGACGTGATAAAGATAAATGTCCAGATGTTCTGGCGGCGGTTTTAAGTGTGAAAAAATGTGCAATGATGCAAAATCCGGAAGTACAGGAATTCTTGAAGAAAGTTATGGGTGCTATAAAAAGCTAAAAGCTGCAAGTGTGGATTGTGAAACTTTACGAATTTTTAAAGATGTTTTTGAAAGCTTTAAGCTAGTTTTTAATTTAAATGTTACTATGCATGTTACGCTATATAGTATGTGTTACAATGTAAGTCTGAAAATTTATGCACAAAAATTTTGGTTATAATGTAAGAAATTAAACGAAGATTATATTAGAATAGGATTCTCAGTGAAAATTGGTTAAAAATCGCAAAGGAAACTTGCGTCTGTGCTTTGTATTGTAAGTGTTTTTAATTTGTATACTTTGTTAATCAATATTTATTGATTTGATTGCAAATGTTTGAAAACAATTCATTATGAAAATGTTTATATAATTATAGTAATAAATATCAACAATAAAATAAAAATTAAATTAAAAATCATAGAATTTATTTACAATTTTTGTGGACATAGCGGCGAATTAAAATAATGTTACGTTTTTATTCTGTGAGCGTTTAATTCTATTTGAATTGCCTTGTTCGATCACTGGATTCTGTTAATAATAACTGCAACACTTATTTTATACAACTATATACAGCAACAATTTATTTAATAAACACTATTTACAATCAACTCTGTTTATAATCAACTATTTAAAATAACACTATAATGTACTAGCAACTTTTGCCTCTGTATAGATGCTTGCGCAGTCGCGTTCGGAATTCGATTGATTGCCAATTCTCAACACTGGCTCTATTTATACTCTGTTGGCAACACCCCAGAATCTTCCTTTATCGAGATTCTTCTCTTCCTTTCTCGTTGGCTTGTTCTGGTTATCGCTTATTTCTTTTTGTTGACATTCGTTTCGATGCTGCCAATAGAGTCAGTCACAATAGTGATGAGTAATCAACTATCGATACTCGTTACACTGCCCTCCTCTTAACCTTGTTCGTCCCGAACAAGTTTTTATACTTCCCCTCGATATGGCGCAAGTCGCTCCAAGTGCACTACTTTAAACTTTGCTCTTTTATTCCAGGCACGTTGAATGCGATACACTACGTCATTTATCTTTGCTATAATCTCATATGGTCCTTCCCAATGAGTCTGTAGTTTAGGAGACAGGCCTTTCTTTCGTTGTGGATTATGAAGCATTACAAGCTCTCCTTCATAGAACCCTTTTGAATTTGCTTTCAAGTCATACCTGGCCTTCATCTTATCGCTTATCATCTGCGACCGCTCTCTGATGAACCGATGTACTTCATCCAACTGTTCCCGCTTTTCGCTAGTATAATTACCTTCGGTTGATCTCGTTGGTGTTACGACTCCAAATTTTAAATCAGCTGGCAGTCTTAACTCGTTTCCAAAAATTGCCATTGCCGGTGTAGTAGCCGTCGTATCATGTTGTGCGCATCGATATGCCATGAGGAACATTGGTATATGTACATCCCAGTCTCTTTGGTATTTATCTACGACTTTTCTCAAATATTCCTCCAAGGTACGGTTAAATCGTTCTACCATGCCATCAGATTGTGGATGCAAAGGTGTTGTACGAGTTTTGTATATACCCAGCATACGGCATATCTCTTGGAATACAACTGATTCGAAATTTCGACCTTGGTCTGAGTGTAACTCCATCGGTACACCAAAACGAGTAACCCATTGGTTGACGAATACATCCGCAACTGTACTAGCTTCCTGATTTGGAATGGGGTATACTTCAGGCCATTTACTGAAGTAATCTATAACCACCAGAACATACTTGTTTCCTGCGTTGCTTTTTGGAAATGGCCCAGCTATGTCCATAGCAATTCGCTCAAATGGAGCACCCACGGTGTATTGGTGCATCTTACCTCGACTTTTCTTAGTGGGACCTTTGGCCATTGCACATTGCTTACATTTCCGAATCCAATCAGCGACATGGTCATGACATCCAACCCAATAAAATCGGTTCTTTATTTTCTCGACGGTTTTGGTGATTCCCAAATGCCCTCCACTGGAGGCATTGTGATACTCAGCTATCACTTCATTTATTCTCGCCTTGGGTACCACTAGAAGATCATTAGTGATTTTTCCATCCACACTTTCCCATGCTCGGAATAAACATCCGTCTCGTAAGTGCAGGCTTTGCCACTGCGCCCAGTATGCCTTTGCTATTGGACTCTCATTAGCCATTTCTTGCCAATCTGGACGTATGCCCTGCTCCTTGTATTCCATAATCTTTACGAGATCTGGGTCGTTCCGCTGATCTTCTTGCACTCTTTCGGTGGTCCATGACTCCTCCGGCAATATATTCGTATGTCGTATGTCGACAATGTGCTCCTTGCTTTCCACTCGAGAACAATGTTTACATTCCATTTTGCAAGGACGACGAGATAGAGCATCCGCATTGCCGTGATGTCCTCCTTTACGATGTTCGATGGTAAAATCATAACTCTGCAGCCTTTCAATCCAGCGCGCCAATTGTCCTTCTAGGTTTTTAAATTGTAATAACCACCTTAGCGCTGCGTGGTCAATTCTTAGATGAAATGACTGACCGTATAAGTATTTATGGAAATACTTTACACATTCCAGTATTGCGAGCAACTCTCTTCGAGTGACACAGTAGTTTTTTTCTGGCTTCGACAGGATTTTACTGTAGTATGCTATTAATTTTTCTTGCCCATCTATGATCTGAGAGAGCACACCACCTATTCCATAGCCACTCACATCTGTGTCCAACACAAACTTTTGTCCAGGTACTGGATACCCTAATACTGGTGCTGAACAGAGTCTTTCTTTCAGTTGTTCGAATGCTTTCTGTTGGTCTTCGCCACATACAAATGGTTTGTTCTTTCTTGTTAACTCATGCAGACTGCTGGTGATGTTTGCAAATCCAGGAACAAATCGTCTATAGTAGGTGCATAAGTCTAGGAAGCTTCTTAACTCGTGAAGATTCGACGGAATAGGCCATTCTTGTACTGCTGCTCTGTTCTCCTCGTCGGTATGTACCCCTTCTGTTGTTACTTTATGACCAAGATATTTAACTTCTTGCCTGAAGAGTGAACACTTTTTCATATTCAGTTTAAGCCCTGCTGATTGTATACGCTCAAATACTTCTTTCAACTTTTCCAGGTGGTCGTTTTTCCATCACGATAATGTCATCGAGGTACACCAAGCACGTTTTCCAGTGTAGTCCTCTGAGTACACGCTCCATTAGACGTTCGAAAGTAGCTGGCGCATTACATAAACCAAATGGCATGACTGTAAATTGCCATAGACCATCACCAATACTGAAAGCTGTTTTCTCTTTGTCTTCCTTACCAAGTTCCACTTGCCAGTAACCACTTTGCAAATCAAGAGTTGAGAACCACTTCGCACCAGATAGTGTGTCCAGAGTGTCATCGATTCTTGGCAGTGGATAGCTGTCTTTTTTCGTAATCTCATTCAGCTTTCTGTAATCCACACAGAATCGAGTACTTCCATCCTTCTTTTTTACCAGCACAACTGGTGAACTCCATGGACTCGCTGATGGTTCAATAACATCTTGTTTCTGCATATCGGAAATCAGCTTAATGGCTTCGTCTCTTTTGGCCAATGGAACTCGTCGTGGTGTTTGACGAATTGGTCTAGAATCACCGGTGTCAATGTGATGCTTCACGATGGTTGTTCGTCCTCCAGTTTTTTCATTTGAAGAAAAGATTGAACTGTACTTTTCCAATAGTTGTAAAGCCTTTTCTTTTTGCTGTTTTGTAAGCACACCTGCCCATTCCTCCATCTGTGCTTTTATTTCCGCTCTGACAGTTCCTGATCTTCCACTTTTTATCGACGAACCATTTTCGAGGTCTACTACGGCAGTAACTTCCTGGCAATGACCAATCACCATTCGTTTCTTCACAACTGTAGATGTATTAGTTGGATTTAATATTCGCACTGGTACTATTCCATTTTCTTTAGGTTCTACTAACGTCCTACCAAGTATGATGTTTTTATTTTGTAATTCTATATCTGCTTCCACTAACCACAACTTGCCTATCCCATCATCCACATTTATCTGTGCCCAAATCACCGCTTCTGATTTTGCTGGAACCTCTTGGCGTTAACATGCCAGTACTCGTTTGATGTTTCCACTCCGCTTGTAACCGATGTTCAATGGTAATTCGACATTTGCATAACGTAGTATCCGTTGATTTAAATCTAACGTAAATCCGTTGTCAATCATAAAATCAACACCAATTATTACGTCATCGATGATGTCGGCCACAATGAATTCATGTTCCCATGTGCAATTTCCAATAGATACTCGTTTCTTTATCTTGCCCAGAATTTGTGGATCCTCACCCGTTGCTGTACGCAATTTTATTCCCATTAAAGGCTCAAACCTCTTTACCAAATCGCTTTTGATTATCGAATGTGATGTACCAGTATCCAGGGTTAACATCAATTCCATATTGTCCAATTTTCCATCAATAGTCAAGCTGCTTGGCACACGCTGTAGTTGTGAAATGTGAATGATGGGGCAACCCATTGTTGGAGTCAGTTCACGCCCCGCTGAACTGACTCGATTTAGTTTAACGATGGATTTGTGTTAGTGGAACGATCACTATCCACCTTATTCTCCTTCTTTTGTTTTCCTGGAGAATTCGATCTTGATCGCTTTCGTCGTAGACGGCAGTCACGCGCCATGTGTCCTGGTTTGTCACAAATGAAGCACTTACCAGTAAACTTGTTTTCGCGTCGACCTGTTGTTCTTCCTTCAGGCTGCGCTACAGATTTGAATGCCTGACACACTGCTTCAACCAGATCTGCTGTTTCTGTTTCTAGTTGGCGTACCCGTGGCATTGGTCGACACATCAAACTGACGGCTTCAAACGTCAATGCACTACTGACTGTTTCGGCATAAGTATTCCTTGGTGACATGACTAGGGCACGCTTTGTCTCTCCATCACGTATGCCATCTATGAATGCCTCTATTTTTATTTTTTCGACGAACTCTTCCGAATTACCGGAGAACGCTAGATGACATAAGCGCTCAATATCGGAAGCGAATTCTGAAGGCTCTCATTACTCCGTTGCACTCGCGATCTCAATTCCTCTCGATGTAATTGACTCTTGTATTCATTTCCATACTTTCGCTGGAGTGTGTCCATCAGTGACTGATAGCTACCACGATCTTTCTCTGGAATCATCTGTAACATCATCCTCGGAAGCATTACCTTTTAATGCGACTATTAAAGCAGCAGTCTTGCCGCTATCATCCCATTGATTCTTCGAAGCTGTTGTTTCGAATTGAAGCTTAAAGATATTGAATGGCGTGCTTCCGTCAAATGTTGGTGGCTTTAGTTTGATTGTACTTGAATCTCTAATCACTGATGTGGCTGGTCCATTTATTTTTAGTTGATTCAGTTCGTGCTGTAATTTCTCGAACTTATCTTCCAAGTCATCTACATGTTCCTTCAGATCCATGACTTTTTCATTAATGGTTCCGGAAATTTCCTGAAATCTAATCTCAATTCCTTTTTGTAGATTTTCGATGACGTGTTCTTGTCGAGCCGAACCTTCTTGAATTTCCATACGCAATTCAGCCGAATGTTCTTGAAGCTTGGAGTCAATGCGAGACGCATTTTCTTGTAGCTGTTGTTGCTGCTGCAGCATCATGGTTTTCATGAACTCCATGAGTTGACCACTCGAATCTATTTTGATCTCTTCCTCAGCGTGCACAACTGCTTGTATATGGGCTTCCTCAAAGAACTCATATTCTTCTACATTAATTCCCTTAACCTCCATAACTTGCCTCACCCTCACCAGCAGCTCCGCCTTTGCACCTGATGACGATAGATTCATCTCTACCAACAGCTTTTTTAAGCTGGTCCACTTTTAGTTGGTCAATTTTCACCATCTTTACAGAATCCCACTTCTGACACCAATTGTTACGTTTTTATTCTGTGAGCGTTTAATTCTATTTGAATTGCCTTGTTCGATCACTGGATTCTGTTAATAATAACTGCAACACTTATTTTATACAACTATATACAGCAACAATTTATTTAATAAACACTATTTACAATCAACTCTGTTTATAATCAACTATTTAAAATAACACTATAATGTACTAGCAACTTTTGCCTCTGTATAGATGCTTGCGCAGTCGCGTTCGGAATTCGATTGATTGCCAATTCTCAACACTGGCTCTATTTATACTCTGTTGGCAACACCCCAGAATCTTCCTTTATCGAGATTCTTCTCTTCCTTTCTCGTTGGCTTGTTCTGGTTATCGCTTATTTCTTTTTGTTGACATTCGTTTCCATGCTGCCAATAGAGTCAGTCACAATAGTGATGAGTAATCAACTATCGATACTCGTTACAATAAATTAAAATTATTTGCACTTAAGGATATAACCAGACTAGTAAAAGCAATCAGTTGTTAATTAAAATTTGGATTTTTCGTTTGAATAAGTTTAATTTTAAACTGAAAAAGAATATTGTCTGAATGGTTTTCAGTTTATAATTAATTGTGCTACTTACAATAAACATCCAGATGCTTTGCAGATATTTTGTTGTTTCTCTCACTTGACGTAGAAAAATCTTTCCTGTTTTTTTTTTATTGTGAAATATTATTTTACGTTATTTCGTTTTAGTTACCAAAGTTGATACATGTTCAAACAGTTTTGTTCATTCAGGCAGTGTAAATGCGGTGCTAGTTGACATTAGAAAAATGCTGCCAAGTCACTAAACCACCGAAAGCAACAAATTTCACATGTTAGGTCACATTAACCAATGAGATATTTGTGAAAATAAATACACATTTTGTGAATCAAGAAGAAAAATGAATAATTTAACACGATTGTTAACAAATTGCTCACTCAATGTGCAACGTTCCAAAATAGTCGTGAACAGTTATGCATTACATGCTCGCACCAAATGTAAAATAGTTGAAAAACCTAAACCGGGCTTGGGAATACAATACAGAAGAATCGTACACTTTGAAGATGAGTACACAGTGAAACCTTTAAAAACGACTCATTTGGCTGGACGTGATCCAGTAAGCGGACGTGTGGTTGCAAAAGGAATTGGTGGGGGTATTAAACAAAAATATCATTGGGTCAAGTGGGTGCGTGACGGTCCCTCGGAGGGTGCGCCACAGGAAGAACGTGTAGTTGCAATAATAGACGATGGTTGCCGTACTGCGAAAGTAGCATTAGTTGCTGTTGGCGATGAACTAAAATATATTTTAGCTACGGAAAATATGAAAGTTGGCGATATCATTAAAACGTCTCGATTCATCCCTAGAATACCGGGTAAATATGAGTACATAAAGGGCTTATGTAATTGAGGATTGATAATTTCCATTATAGTTCGACCGAATGAGGGTGATGCATATCCACTTGGAGCTTTGCCACTGGGTACACGTATACATTGCTTAGAGAAGAATCCTGGTATTCCATATCATATGATACATGCGGCTGGCACCTATGGTACGATCATACGTAAATTTGAAGATAAAGTAGTTGTGCAGTTGCCTTCTAAAAGAGAATTCGCTTTTGATAAAATTTGCATGGCCACCGTTGGTACGTTCCATATGGGAAATATACATAAATATATATGTACACATAAATATTTCTTAATATAGGTCGCATCTCCAATATTGAACACAACAAAGAACATGTTGGCAGTGCACAGCGAATGAGAGAACTGGGCAACCGTCCACGTTCTGGCTTATGGAAACGTAAAGAGGGAAGACATGGCCGTAAAATACGAAAATTACCTCCAATGTCGGTGATTTCTGCGCCAAAACAAAAACCCGAAGAATGTATTAATTTAACTCTACATTTATAGTCGCTTTTTTACAATATGTATAAAAATGTTATAGAATATAATATATTAATAAACTTGTAGCCATGGATATTGAAATGTATATATGTACGTGGAATGCTACAAGTAATGTAAAGTTACTATTTTCGGGTTCTCTTCATTGTGAATCCTTGACCATGGAAACTTTCGGGCTCCGCAGTTTCTTCGTCGGTCTTAGCAATACGTTCACTTATTGGTTTAATTGAGCGATCAAACTTCAAATATCCAAATTTATAGTTGTAATCGGGGACGCCGCGAGACAAAACCTTCAGAACGCATGCATTTATTATTATATTCATATTTATATACTAACACAATACGAACCTTTTTAACCACAGGCATATCCAGTTGGTTGTCTTTTTTCTTTTTACCATCCAAACGAACACCTGAACCTTGAAATGTTTCAATAACTTCTTCCATGACATGATCATTCGATTCATCTTCAGGTTCTACTTGTTTTTTAATTGTTGTAGGTTCTTTGTACCCTACTGGTGCTTCAAATTCCACCTGCAGGTGATACGTCAGAGTGAAATATGTATAAAATTTGAAAATCGATATCTACTTACGTTCATATCACACTCAATTATGCTAACAGCATTACCAGGACGCGTTTCTAGTACGCAGAGTTCATAAATTTTTTTATTATATTTAATAGCTATTACATCTCCAGTTGTTAGGCAAGCAAAATTACGTAAAGCATTTTCAAGTACTGCTTTTGGATTAGTAATATCCAAGAAATCTGTACTATGTGGTTGAAATTTGGAGAATGTTGCCACTGGCAGTGATACACTTTCGATGGTTAGAATGTCACCTTCTTCTAATAATAGATTATCCATCATCCAGTAGGGTAAGTAACATTTGCCCTCATCTGCTACAAATTCCAACACACCGGCATGTGAAATTCGTGCTTTTTTATTGTTGATCAGTTTAAAAAGCATGGGGTATTCAACATTTAAACGTGTCAATGTGTCCAGTGCAGAAGGTGGCATTATAACTATGAAACATTTCAAAAAATTTCACAATTTATTTACTTTTTGCAATAATGCATTTATGCACTTACTTTTTCCTCCATTCTCTACATCTTGTCGCTCATTTCCTGGTAACATCGATACGGAGAAGCATTTGTATGTTGCCTGAAAATTACGTCCTCCTTCTGGAAACATCATATTGAATCCGCTAAACTGAAACTATTGTTTTGTTTGTTTGAATTTATAAACATATATTTTATATTTTATTATATTATACAAACCATTATGAGAGTTTTTCTTTGCTTGGTTCTATTAAATAATGTATCTTGAAGAAATTTTGACTTTGTTTTGTTTTTCACTTTGTTATTTCATCAAATTCAATTGTCATGCCTTCAAGTAATATTCACAGTCAACCATGCATTTATTAAATATACATTCACAATAGCGACATTATTTAACAGAGTTGATTTTGATTGATTGGGTATTTGATTTTTTTTTTTATACGAAATGTAAGATTGTAATGAAAAAGTACTGTGACTATTAGTGCTATTTACAAAACAAACATTTATTTTCGTATATTCGTATCTATGTGATAATTTTCATGACAACAATAAAATCTCTAATACCACAATCAACCTTAACTCATGGTGGTTTCTTCTTTTTAAAACACGTGTTTTGCAAAATATTAATTTCTATAATAGTAGTCGATAAGATGCTTTTTATTAGAAAGTGTGATAATTCAATGGTGAATGTAGGAAGCTAGTATTAAAGTTCATCGCCGATTTTCGTTTAAAATCTTATTTTTTTCGATTTTTTCTTGACCTCTTTTATATTTTTTTTAGTTGTAGCTAAAATTGAATTTTTATTCAAAACGAACGGATATATTTTTAAATCACTTTTATCCGACTTGTAAGGTGAAACTAACTGCTAAATTACGTAAATTTGCTATATATTAAATTATAGTGACTTGTTTCGTCAGATCTAACATAATTCGGCAGTTAGTTACAATAACATCATATCTAATATAATTTTATTCTTTCTATCGTCATTTTTATATACACTGAGTGTTTTTTTAACTGAATCCCATGATTAGTAGTCAGACGATTGGTCTGATCATGGCATTTAACACAATATTTGGAGCTTCAAATATTTTAATATACGACATTAAATATTTAATTTTGTAGTATTTTATTAAAAATTTTAATTTGATGAAATTGTAAAATCCAAACACTCATGGAATTATAATAGATTCTGAACACCTTAAAAACACATGTAATCAAAATGCAAACATATCTTCTTTAAAAATATCATTTCCTTTTTAACAGTTTTTTGTCTGGAAATTTGTCAAAATTCTGAAAATATTTTATCTTTATATGATGAAGTTAACTTGTTTAAGTGCTTTAATTATAAGTTTTTAAATGTTAAGTTTGAAGTTATTAATAAATGAAAAGCAAATATATGAAAATTATTTTTTTTTATTAAAACCAAAAATTTTTAAAACAGTCACAAATACGAAAATAATTTCAAGGGTAACTACACAAATAGTTTTGCATAATCCTGACGCTTTTCATTAGCATCTAGAAAAAGGAATTATTCAAAAATATATCTGTGAAAATTATATAATTATAATATTAAATTCCAATAATAGTAAAAATTTCAATTTAATGAAGGCTATATGTAAAACTGACCATTCTTAATAATATCGTATTATTTTTTTTTTGGAAACATGAAAGGATTGCAAATGAATCAGTAATAAAAATCACCCTTGTTTGATTTATGCTGACCAACAACAACAAGATGTAACATTTCGCAAATGTATGAAAAGTAAAAGAAGACCGAACGATAAGAATATGGCTCAAAAGAATAAAAATTTGCTAGTAGGTACAAAAAATACCACCACCGTCTGTCTGACTCAATTGTCGTAAGCAGTTGCAGTATTAAACATTGCTCGTTTACATTATTCCTGATTTTGATTGTTGCAGTGGAATTTTCAATTTCCAAAATTTTGTTATTTAAGTGAGTATACTTTTATTTCATATAAAAATAAATAAACAAAATAGAATCATAAAATTAAACTTTAATAAATTAGGAATGTGAGATTTTAATATGATTTGAACATTTTTGTTAAAGTGATGAGCAACGATTGCGTATGTGATTCGTGTGTATGTTTTTCTGTGCGTGCGTTTGAGAAATCGAGAGAATGGGATAGTACAGTATCCTTCAAAAACTCCTTTGGCGCTGCCGCATGTTTGAAATAGTGACTTTTCATCTATGTATATTGTCGAAATGTGAAAGTGATTAAAGTGAAGTTAAATGGTTAAATAACAAATAGGTAAATGCAAATTCGTGAATTATAACTACTTCAAATAATGGTGCATGGGTATTGGTGGGTGTGTATGTGATTTAAAAAAGCAAAACTATATATTTTTTAGGTGAAAAATCAATAATCATTTAATAAATGGTCTGCTGCACTACACAGAGAACACGACATTTATGAGATGTAATATTAAGTTAAACTTTTGGCATATGAAGGAATGTTGTATGTGTTTTTGAATATAATCGACATACATATCTATTTCAATATGTACAAAATTGTCTGTATATTCAATGTATTTCTCAAACATTCTAAACAATCGGTTATGCAACACAAAATTATACTGGAGGGCTGTGATGTTGCTTATTCATATTTGCAACATGTGTCCTTTAACTAGAAGCTACCTACACACATACACACACACATACACACATGCAAATACTCTCATGTTTGCCATGTATCTAAATCAGCTGGGCCATAATTATGTTATTTTGTTTTCTTCATCATTTAGTTTGGCGCCTCATGCTGCACACAATATTTATTGGTTCTCTGAAATTGTGCGTAACTGCGTGTTTCTGTGCGGTAAAAAGTTGAATGAAGACCAAATTTATTGGGTTGGTGGAGTTCCACTGAATAGTCCATACGGAAATTTCCATATATTAATATGAGTAGTAGGTATACATACAAAATGTTATGCTCATATATTCATCTACACTACATACGAGTAGTTAAATTTGTCTACATATTTCATCTGTACACTAGACGAGTTTTGTTTTTTTTGTATCGAACAAGAGTATTTCTGCTCATTTGAGATCTTGAGATCTATTAAAAAATAAAATCTGTATACAGTATAATGGTACTTTTATATTACTACTGTCATTTCCTACTCACGTATTTATCGATGACGATAATCACTTTAGTTTTTTTGCTCAGTTTACATTGCCTCTTTGTCGGCAGTTTTTTTTTTCTTCTGGTAAGGACAATGATAAATAAATAAATACGAAAAGAAACAACAGCGAAAAAGATTAACAGTTAATGTTTGTACCTAATTGAAGTAAAAATCTTGAGCATAGCTCGATTACAGTAGTGGTAATTTTGATTAGCCCAAAACATATTTTATTAATTTTGCTAAGTCTATGGTTATTTTTTGAAGTTTTAATATATTTACGCTAACCATCTGTCTCAAAGTAATTAATACAATAATTTTTCCCATACTAACAATTGGCTATGAACAAGTTTCTGAAAGGGTTCTGTGGTAGAGTTTAGAAAAAGTGACATCACAAGACTTCTGCATTATGAAGTCGGTTATTGTAAGTAATTGCATATGCGGTCATTTTTTATTATCTGTTATTATCTGTTTTATGCTACAGCACGCTATCTTTACGCCAATAAAATGGCAAAGATGAGTATTGCTATGATTAATTTTTTTATTTTATATATAAATTTCAAATGTGAAATAATTTCGTTGTAAAATGTTTTCTTCTTCTTCGTAGGTTAATTATAATATTTTTCGCATGTAAATAAATAATATATATATATAAGTAAGATTTCTGTATAGTCGAAGAAATGAAAAAAATTCATAGCACTGAAATTAAGCAAGATTTCTGTATAGTCGGAAAATGAAAATAATTGGTACTACTGAACTTAAGCAACATACTAACTGTACTTGGCTATATGCGCTATATGTATTATTGTTAAAAACTATAAAAATTCTTTTCAAGAAATCATAAATTAAAATATCTTGCAATAATGCAAAATTTGAATATTCTAACAAATTTTTTTTATTTCTCCTGTACTTGCATTATTTAAACAAAATTTTACCATCATCATTTTGAGATTATAAGAATTTCCACTACTGTATGAAATTGAAAAATGAAGCTAATTGACGATTGAGTTTTACGTGAAGAAAAAGGGATAAAAGGGATAAATCTGTTTATATCAGATTGAAAAAAAAAAAAAAAAAAATTGGAAACCATTCAAAATAGTTCAATTCAAGCTGTAATCTTTATTCTAAAAATTTGACCTTTATTTCATTCACATGTCTTAATATAATTATATACCAATATGTACATATTTTGTTTACTTTCAAAATAAAAAATTGTTATTTTATAATATAAAATTTCAATTGTGTTCCGGCTTATATGGTACACACATTGTTTAATTTACTGTAGATTTTGCAAATATAGCGTAAATCAGTGTGTCTATTTGTTGTTTTCTATGGGCCGGTGTGAAAAAATCAGCCGATTAACTCGTGTCTGTTATTTAATGTTGACGATGCTAAACGAACAATAGTCAACGTCACGTTTCTTCATTGTTATTGTTGTTACTATCGATTGAGCAGAGTTGGAGATCTACATTAAAAATGATAGTATACTCAAACTTTGTATGTAAATTGGTTTAAATCATGGTGAAATTATTTAATAGAATTTGTTTGGCAAGAGGTAGTGTAATGAAAAATGTATCCATATAAAATTTGGATTTTGGAAAACAAGACGAACTAACGAACTCTTCTCGTTGAAGGTTAATTTTTATGTTAATAAATGTTAATGTTATGTTGATGTTATGTTGATGTTATGTTAATGTAAATGTAATGCTTATGCTAACGAATTTTAATTTTTAATAATTTAAAGTTTTATCAAAATGTCAAAACTGGTAAATTTGTCAAATTTCACTTTGATAGAACTGTAGGGCACATTAAAAATATAGTTCATACTTAAATATATATAGACACGTGTGGATGTTTAGACGTGTATATATATATGTATGTATACGATGACGTACATATTGTATGTAATGTTTTATGGCCACGAACGTTAATAATTTGCATTCAATGCAATATTGTATATTATAATATTGTAAAACATTGTTTATATTCGTGCAAGTCGCAATAATTTTGTAGCAAAAATGAATTGGATTTCATTATTGTATAGTACATACATATTTAATTGGCATATTCCGATAATTGAAATATAATATTAATATAGTCTATTTAAGTTGCTATAGTAATAGATACAGTTATTGTTTATATTATTTTTATTCAGATTTAGATATTACATGCACATACAATCAGTATATTGTGCTTTTCTAATTATAAATAATTTGTTTACATTTAAACATATATTTGGCACTATCAATTCCAAAGAACCTTGGCCTTGTTAATGTTGGATATTAGATGGATTTGTCGTTGTGTCGTATGTAGAAATTTTCAATCATTTTCTAAATTTTTTGGAAAATATGAGATATATCACATATGACATTTTTTTTTTACTTTCGTTGGGAATTATCTGTTATTTAAAATTTTTTATAGTGTTTAGGATATTGAGCAATATTGTGTCGTATGTACAAGGATACAAACATTTCCAATTGCAATGGAAGCGACAAATTTAGTATATTTTGATAAATGCAGTTGAATACTTGGGTTCAGGGTGTCCCAAATGCGAGCGTATATTCATTTTGATCAGTTGTGGTACGTATCGAAAATGGAGGTAAATGCTTTATGGGCGAGAAATGATTACTAATTATTTTATATACTTCCCATACAAAGTCACTGCCGCAATCTATTTTCAATACCTTCCACATAAAGTCAGTTTTTTAATTAAGTTTACACTTCAACGAATTTAAATAGTTAATTTTTGTCATATGTGACAAAGATTTGTCTTATGCACTTGGCTGGGAAAAGATTTGTGTCAAGAAGTAACATACGACAAAATTGTTTTTGTGAAAAAAATGCTTGAAATTCCAATTAAAAAAATATTTACAATTGTGGACAAGCGATATTCGTTAATTTTTCACTACCTTGCATATATTTGCAATCAGATCTAAGATTTTTGGGAATAACCCTACTTCTACCTTCTTACCTTTCGTTCACCATTCCTTTCCCATACAGGGCCGAGCTTGTTAGTTTGAATACCCATTTCTTTGGAGAGTTTTTTAAACAACGTAACCGGTCATGTACCGTATGTACATGACCGCTTACTAAGAAAATGCCATTCTGGTATCGAATATAACCAAAAGTACTGGATAACAACAACGACGTATATCCATTTATTCTCTTAGCATACGATTGATATATTTAAATTGAACATTCATTAATCAAAATGTATATTTTATTTACATATATTTTTTTTGCGAAACTTTCATAGAGTGATTTAATTCAATTGTACTCGTATATACAATACATAAATACAAATGATGACAAATAGGTAGTTCAAACAATTACACGAAGCTTCCTATTGTTGCAATTGCAATAATATGTACATTGTTTCAAATTGTTTAGATCTTTTTTTGCAGAATTACACATGATAAAATGATAAACAATTTAAAAATAATTGCCATTGGAATTGTACTAATACTACATGTAGTAGTTTTTACCAGTTCGAAGCGGGTTACAAACGAATCAATATGTGTAGAGATTTTATATATTTATTGTATCATATATTGTACTAAAATGTTGATGTTGATAAAAGAAAAACAAATTGAAAACATCATACGAATATATGTCGTCTATCTGTAGTGAGTAAATTGTTTTTAATTAGAATTTTATTTAAAATTTCATTTGAATATGAAAATATCTACAACAAGAATATGCTCTAGAAAGAAAAGCTTTATATAGAGGGGTTGATTTTGATTTCTTGCAGTGCTTAAGTATTTGTACATAAAAGCTAATCTAGGATCGGCTATGTAGTGATATCGCGAAATATTGTAGTAATGATTTTCGAATTAAAGTTAAATTTATAATATATTGTAATTATATTGTATTACGAGTAGAATGTGACAAATTAAGTAATTTTTATTTTCTTATTTACAGACATGCTCCTATTCTCTTTAATGGATAACAATTTATACTGCTATAAAAGCCAGGTATGGTAATAAATTGATTAATATTTAAAATTGCTCTGAATTCAAAATTCTACACGGAAAAATTTTGATTTTGATTTAAAACAACTTCTTTCGGAATCTTGAGTTGCCACGTCACGCCTGAGTAAAAAAAAAAATATAAGAGAAAAATGAGCATGAAAAAGCATTGGAGCTGACCTTACAGTCCTTCGTTATTAGAGGTGCAATTCATACAAATACTTCAGAGCTTCTAAAGTTGGTAGATAAATAATTCCAAATTGAACCTTCACTTGGTGGTATTGTATGGGCTTGAGTCCTAAGTTTTCGCATATTATTTCGCATATATTATTCTTCATCTTTGACAGCTCTGCTGGGATCCCTAGGCAATTGAGGCTTTCATTATATCTGCTTTCGTATATGGCGCATGCTGTGTTAGATAACAAAGAATGTAAAGGGATCCCATATTCATTGATAATCTGTCGACCGGATGGATCCTTTTAGATGTAGTTTATCTTCGACGGTTTTATTTAAATGCTTAGTTATTCTGCGATAGTAGAAGAAAGAATTCCAGCGAAGATATGTTCTGTCCGGTACCAGATGGTGAATGTAATTGCAGATGGAGAGAACTGATCTCAAATGCAAGCAATCATTTCGTAGCATCAGCTATATTGGATTGGATACAATGGATGGCTCAATATCCAGTGTTAGATATTTCAGAGTGTATGGGGAATCTCATAATCCTCGATAATATATCCAACTCTTTAGAAGTAGTCTGGAGAATCGAATACACCACATTAAGTCGGCAGAATGGATCTAATTATATGTCTCTGTCGTGTATCTTAAAGTTCCTTTACATAGGACTCTATACACCATCGCAAACACAACAGTTTCGATACGATGCCAATTGATAAAGTCTAGGCCTTAAGTCTTAGTAAACCTGTAACCAAGGCAAACCAATTTATATGGCTTCTCCTTCTCTTCGATTTTCCTATGTCCAGGAATGACAGTTATGTCAGTGAACCGATTTAGCCCGCTCAGCTGCTATTACATTCTCGTACCATCTTCAAAAATATAAGTCAACGTGGACTAGCTGTAAGTCTAATTTTTTACAGCTTATTTTAGACTTTCGTAGAGTTTTCTACAGCCAATTTCCTTTGAAATTCATTCTAAATTGGAAAGACGTATTTTAATTTTAGAAAAGATAAGGAGGTTTTTGGTTCTTTTTGGAAACCTTTTCCGCCCCAGAAATTTTGAATTTATTTTCTAGTAAACAGCTTAATCTACAATATTTTGCACTAATAAATGTTTTCTATTTTTTTAAATTTTATCTAGATAAAAACGTTAACAACACAGTTCTCATCAACATAACAAGAAATTTATAAAATCTAAAACTTCCTAAATTGATCGAATCAAACAAATGAAGAGGGTTTAGATATATTGCAAAAACAAAAATTAGGGCCTATTAAGAAAAGGAAGAAAAATAAGTAGTAGTTGAAGTTGAAAATTAGATCTTTAACCTAGAAGATCTAGAAAATTCTTGCTAAAACAGTTTTAATTTTTCTTTAATTAATTAAATTAGTAATAATTCATCATTTTTTTTATTGTTGAGAATTTCGCATTGGTTTTTGTCTTTAGGCTGAATAGTTTTTGAATTCGCCTTAAGAATACTAATAGATAGGAGGCTAATTAGAATATAAATACTACTAATTTCTGCTTTGAGTGATAACACCGTTGTATATTTTATTTGTTGATTCTTCTAGAATCATTCCCACATTGTTCTACATTCGTAATGAAAATGTCCAAAATGAAATTTAAACGCAAATATGGATGTTTAAATATTTGAACAAAAGTCCAAAATACATTTTCCCCTAGTAATTATAAGTTTTTACTTTCATCATAATTTATTCGAAAATCTTCGCGAAGAAGAAAATATAAATCTACACATATAAGTGGAGATATTTCATTCGTTTTTCAATAGAATAGCATACATTTCATATAGTTTTTTAAAACGTTTTTGCTTCAATACATTTCGGGGATAGTAAACATTTTCAAGTAGGGAAAAGTCAAAAAAAAAAAAAAAAATAAAAAAGCATCATAATGGAAGCATATTCGACGGATCTCCTATGTATGGTTATAATTGGTTTTATAATTGCATTCATATTGGCTTTTGGTATTGGTGCCAATGATGTGGCAAATTCTTTTGGAACAAGTGTTGGTTCTGGCGTTTTAACTATACGACAAGCATGTGTATTGGCTACTATTTGCGAAATTTCAGGAGCCATTCTAATCGGTGAGTTCCCCATATTTTTCTGGTATCACTCCGTTTTCATTCTTTCCAATTATTTCTTTATTTTTTTCCTTTAGGCTACAAAGTTTCGGATACTATGCGAAAGGGTATACTTGAAGTGGGCCTCTACGATGGTTCAGAAAAGGAACTAATGATTGGCTGTGTTTCTGCTCTAGCTAGTAGCGCTATATGGCTATTAGTGGCGACTTTTATGAAACTACCCATCTCTGGTACTCACAGCATTGTTGGCTCCACTATTGGTTTCTCTCTGGTTGCACGTGGCACACAAGGTCTTAAATGGTCCACACTTGGCACAATTGTCGGCTCGTGGTTTATATCGCCCGTTTTAAGTGGACTTGTCAGCGTTTTATTATTCATTGCCATACGAAAATTTATATTACGTGCAAAGAATCCATTAAAAGCTGGTTTTCGTGCATTACCGATTTTCTACGGCGCCACAGTTTTTATAAATGTCATCAGTGTTGTGTTGGATGGTCCAAAATGTAAGATTTTTATTGTATTGTATTTATTATAAATAACAGATTCTTATAATATTTATATTTCTCCTTGTTCTATTTCATTCTAGTATTATATATGGATAATATTCCTATTTGGATTGCTGTCACATCGAGTATTGTATTGGGTCTAGTGATGGCATTATTGACACAAATTATTATCGTACCCGTTCAGAAGAGAAAAATCTCGAAACAACTTCGTACAAAAGATCCAGTAAAGTTTAATTTTGACGATTCTGTCGGTAAGTGAATCATTAAATCAATAAAAATTTCTTAATTAGGGTTGTCCTTAGATTTATGGATAATATTGTGTGCTGATTTATACCTGATATAAAGTATACCGTGTCTTAATCTCCTCCTTTGGAAACTTGTTGTGTTCATGGGTAGAATTTGTCCAGAAATTTCATAAATTTTTCCAATTTCTGTATGAAAATTCTGTAGGACAACTCTCGTGAACTAATGTATATGTAATTTTTATTTTTAATCCTTACGTTTATATTTAAATATTTCAGAATCATCACCGTCCGGTAGTCCGAAGAAGAATCGTCGCCCATTGTCTTTGGTTAGCGACGGTAAACAACTGCCAGCTATAGCTGAAATTACCGAGTTGGCTTCTTTGAGCGATAATTCACCGAAAACGCTGAAAATCTCAACGTATGGCCTTGCAAAGACCATCTCCAGCGACAGCTATAATATTAATCCAGAAATTATAAAAAAAGCTGAAGACTTACTGGGAAAAGCTAGTTTGGACAATACCGATCTGACAATTACCAGCCTTAATTTCATAGATGAGCAATATCAAAATGGTGGCAATGGTGGTGCCCCCGTCGTCGCCGCTGCTAATAATGGTACAACAACAACCACAACTGCATTAGGATTAAACGGCAAAGGCAATTCTCTGCAGGAATTCTTCAATGGCAAAGAGAATATACAGCAAGTTCAATCGCCACTTTTAGATAATAAAAAGTTAATATTTAAAATAGAAAAAAAGCGATATTCAAGATAAAAGAATGTCAAACAT
This sequence comes from Megamerina dolium, assembly GCA_963854835.1. Classification (NCBI taxonomy): domain Eukaryota; kingdom Metazoa; phylum Arthropoda; class Insecta; order Diptera; family Megamerinidae; genus Megamerina; species Megamerina dolium. The sequence goes on from OY978528.1 coordinate 12,034,346, forward strand.
TTGAATTTTCAATTTTCTTCAAAATAGAGAAAAATCCAACACCAACGATCATCTGCCAAATGTGAAAGAGGATAGCAAAGCACCAAATGTGAATAATAATGCTCCCGTGTCAGAGACAGAGACAACAGTAGATGCTAATATAAAAAATAGTAACGATTTGAAAGTTGTGGAAAGTGGTGCGAGTCTTGAGATGCTGATGTCTTCCACATTGTCACCGAACTCCAGTAAAATTCCTCTAATCGAGAGTAAGGAGACATTTAATGATATTCGAAGCACAGCTGTTACTACTTCTGAAGAGGAAACAGAAGAGGTGTCTATGTTGTTTTCTTTTTTGCAAATTTTGACAGCGGCTTTTGGAAGTTTTGCACATGGTGGCAATGACGTTAGGTGAGTACAATGTGATGGTCTGTCTGATGTTAATTTGAAATCATTTATAATTATACCAATTTTCTAGCAATGCGATTGGACCACTTATAGCACTATATATGATATACAGGGAAGGATCTGTATTGCAAAAAGCTGAAAGTCCCATTTATATTCTGATTTATGGTGGTATTGGCATTTCTGTTGGACTATGGCTGTGGGGTAAACGTGTGATTGAAACGATTGGCAATGATTTAACCAAAATAACATCTTCAACGTAAGTTGATTTTTGTGTGGCAAATTCTTGTGACTACATACAATTAGTTTATTAATTTTTTTCATTGTTCATTTAGTGGCTTCACCATTGAAATTGGTGCAGCAATAACTGTGCTGCTGGCAAGTAAAATTGGCTTACCAATATCAACAACGCATTGCAAAGTTGGTTCGGTGGTTTTTGTCGGACATGTTAGTGGATCCAATGGTGGTGGTGGCGGTGGCGACAGCACAACAAAGGATAGTGCAAGTTTGCATGTGGAATGTGGTGCCGCTGTTGCAGCCACTAGCGTAAAGAATGGTGCAAACAATGAGAGTAGCGTCGATTGGCATTTGTTCCGAAATATTGCATACGCATGGATTGTTACTGTACCCGTGACTGCCCTATTAAGTGCGGCTATAATGTTCTTACTTTGCAGTATTGTTTTAAGCTAAATAAGCTTTAAATATTGTAGAAAATTGCGGCATTCATACTTATAAATTTTGCTATACTTTTGCGTATTATATTTTCCTATTTTTTTTATTATTTAAATTGAAGAGTTGACATTTAGAATTATCGTACATTAAATATTACTAATTATCAATTGTTTGTTGTCATCTTGTATTGTATTGCAAATGAAAAGCAAGAATATATAATTTTCTTGAAGTACAATGAATTGCAACAATAGAAAAATAAATTGTTATAATTTAATTCACATTTTCTTATCAATAATTTTAACAGAAATCGAATTTAACTCATATTTTAATAAAATGTTTTAAAAATTGAAATAAAAGGAAACTACATAAGATATTGTTCAACTTGTATTCAACATGTTCATCGCTAAATATATACAATATAAACAACCAAATTAATTTATATATATATATATGTGAAGTGATCGAGCTCGTCGAATAGCATTTTTTAGAAACACATACTTTCTGAAAAACTGGGAATTTTTCAGAAAGTATAAAGAAAAGCTTGTGACAAAGCTTTAAAAGGATTATCCCATAAGAGTTATGTCTTTAAAAATCGGCTAATATAATGACAGCTTGAAATTAAGAAATTTAAGAAAAATTAATTATTTTTCCTATAATATTACACAAAATTTTACAATTTAATTAATTTGTATTTATAAAATGTAAAATCTCCAATGAATTTAGCTTTGAAATTGTTGAATAACATGGTTTGAACAAACTTGAATATTCTATTAATATTAATAATATATTTGCTAGAAAATATTCTATCCTTAGAATGCTACTTACTTTTTCACCAGAACTACCGAAGTAGATATATATTTTAATTTTGACAGTAACATCAATAATTGAAATCTTCGGAATAGAATAGAATAAAATTAGTTCTAGTATTGAAAATGCATTTTTCATATTTTCTATGATATTATTTAAATATTTCTGCTCATAAAAATTCAAATAACATTTCAGTATTCACATTAACTCGTCTTATATATTTTGAACATAATTACTGCCCCTATTATGAATGGCAACTAGCAGTTGCCTGTTCAGTTGCCTTCGGACATTCAAACCAAAGCAGCTGATTTCTACGGTTGTCAGCGATAATACGAGTTTGATGTTACAACTGCTCCTCAGTCAACTCAACTTGGTTGAGTTGCCATCCGTAATAGGGGCATAAATTGGACAGAGAAGAGTAAAGCGATTAGAAAATTCTATCTATAGAATTTTGTTTCAAATAATCTCTACAAGAATTAAGAAAAAATGAAATTAAACAGGAAAAAATGCAAATGAATTCTCTAGTCCTATTCAAAATGTTTACTCACGGTCTACCTAAAACATTGAGTCGACGGTTGAATTTTTCTATAGGATCCAACATTGCATCTAAGAAGATTATATAAATCACGAAAATTTCAACCTCGTCACTTTCCCAAAGTCATAGAAAAATTGTAGTGTTTCATACAATGTTTTCTGATGGTTCAAATATTTATTAATATTTCGCATAATTAAAAGTATCACTATCTGAACACGTAAAAAGTATTAAAAATATGTTTTTTATATTGAAAAATACACTCAAAAGGGAAACTAGAGATATACAGATTTCTTGTAGTTGTAAATACTTTTAGTAAAGTCATAAAAGTACTTTAAGTAGTACTTAAATCATAATAAGAAATGGTGTCTGCTACAAGCACTATTTTCCATTGTATGTGTGATCATGAATTTTTAAAAATTTGGTAGTATACTAGCCTCTTTCAATTGAATGTTGTTTTAATATTTACGAGTATTATATGATATTTTTGTCCATTAAACAATCGAACAATTGTGTAAAATAAGCCAGAAAATAAATATATTAAGTAGATATTCTGATTTTGACAAACAAAAATCCTTGAAAAAATCACATACTAATACTTACATATATTATGGATGAAATAACATACACAGTATTGTTGTTGGCTATTCGATAATTGAATGATAATTGATACATGGTCATTGCTGAAAAACGGTTTTTTTCCTCGTTACCCACTTTATTAAGAGTTTAAACTCATTTCTGATTTAGTAATTTCATTTCAGAAAGTCAGCCGTAGACAGCTATTAGCGATATACGTCAATTATTTCAGAGTTAAATGTGGAATTTTGAAATAAATTGAATTCCATTATTAGGAATTATTTTAAAATTTCTGATTTTATTTTTACATTACTATAACTAACTACATATATATTTGTTTATTTTATGTTTGATTTCATTTGATATACAATTACATTAGTGATATAAATCGATGCTCGTTGATCGTTAAACTTCGGTTAAGTTGTAGGGTTTTAATTCACGTTATTTTTCCGCCATTTAATTTATAATATTTAAAAAATAAACTAACAAACTAATAATAAACAATTAAATATAAAATTAAACATTAATTCATTATAAATAAAAATACAGTGGAACAACTTATACGAGTATGTATGTATGTCCAACCTAAATATATGAAAAGGACAGCAAAAATTCAAATGATTATATGAAGTTACATTTTTCATTGTTGTTAAAATGTAAAGAAAATGAAAAAAAAGTTATAATTACTAAGATGAGAATTTGAAATATTCATTCTAGTTATTATAAAAATCATAATCTACTTTTATGGAAATTCACAAATACAAATTGGCCAGATAAATATTATACATATTTTTTTAGGATAATTATGTTTACTATCCCACAGGTGGTAGATAATCATTTCTATCACTATAAATATTGCCACACATTGTTAAATAGATTGATCAATTTTTGCAAAAAGAAGATAAACAAAACTTCCACGGAAATAATCGATTTAAATTAAATCGTAATCGATGTTCCAAAAATATCGCCATGTTTGGATCGACAGTTAAGTATAGCATTCGACATTCGAACACAGTGATGGCGATGATTTTTCTTGACGTTTGAAAGTTTCAACAAGGAAAGAAAAATCCTATTCAACAATGTGAATATAATTGTAGAACGATGCTAAGCACAATAGGCTTATTTACCAACAAAAAATCGTATCACAATGATGGGAAGTAAATGAAAAATAGCAAATATTTATTTGGCCAATAGTGTATTTTATCTATGATTTATAATTTTCATTGTTGAATTATTTATTATTCTATTCTCCATCAAAGAAGATAATGACGAAAAAAATAGAAATATACTTGAGAGTAATACGAATTTGTAAAATGTTCGGTATTATAAATGAAATGAAAAAGGATGGAATAAAGCATTATTTGGAAAGCATTATTGGAATTTAGTATTATTATTAATGAACGAACAATTGAAATAGTTTGGCTTACTGGGAAAATTCTATTAAATTTACGAAAACTAACACTAAAGAAAAATCGACAAATAACTCTATAGCTGAGCAAGAATTGCTTCTAGGGCGTTGAAATGAAATGAAATAAAATTGTTTTGTTGAATATCTGGAAAAGTAGAACCAATCTTAAAGAAGTGATTAATTTTTCAACATTTGAGACAAGACGTTTTTTTTTTAACTGAAAACTGACTGAGTTATATGTTATATAATGCAAATGATTTGAAACGAGATTTTAACGTAAAATCCAAAATTTTGAAAGCGTCAAAAATATTTTAAGCAAGTACAACACAATAGTACTTAACCAGAATTACAATTTTCATTAGTTCACTTGAATAGTCTATCCAATGGTTTTTGCGCGCAAAATGCCCAAGTTAATTAGTTTTCAATTTAATTATACGTTTTCATTTTCACGCCTATATTTTGGAGTCCATGAGAGCCACCGATTTTTGTTGTATTTTTCAAATCTTCGTAATTGATGTGATCCGCATACAATTATTTGATTTAGAGTTGAAGCTGAACTATTTATTGTTCAATAAAAGAAAGGTCATCAGACTACTATGAGCTTTCAATCAATTTAAAAAAAAAAACATAGAAGATACCCTTAAAATTGGTGACTTCCGTTATATTTTTATTTCGAACTTGATTAAAAATAAATCAACAAATTTATTATATATTGGCATTAGTTCAAGCAGTTACTATCCAATAAAAAATATAGATCGAAATCACAACCTTCGTCTATAAATGAATAAATAAATTCATTCTGTGTTGGGATGAGTAACTTTAATTACTAATACTAATTTACATTTTAAATGAGTAAATGAATTGATCGAGAAAAACTGGAAGGTATGAATATTTTATTTTTGATACCTTTTGCAGAATATATGCGAATTTTGTATGTGTGCAATTGTTCACGCAAAAAAGCAAAAAATTATTCATGGAAAGAATTCATTTTGTGACGAAAGATAGTAGCTACTTAAAATTATATTGCAGCCAAATTGTAGCCCAGCAATTTGCATAAACTGCAAGAGTAAAGCTTTTAAAAACGGCGAAATTAAAAGCTTCACATAAACACAGATATGGTGCAACGGATTTGTATCAAGAAAAAAAAAACTTGCTCGTATATTGAAAGCACGTGTAAAATAATTGTGATTGTGATGAGAAGAAGAAAAATGTTGCAATTGTCATATATATGTTCATACAACTCGTATGTGCGTGTATGTGTGTATGCGTGTATAAGTATTATATATACACACACAATTGTGATCATATTCTCATACAAATAAAATAATAAACAAACAACTTATTGCTGTTATTCGTATTTTATTGAGTAGACAGAACCTGTGTAACAGCGTGAATGACTGACAACTCTTAGTGGCAACGAACGCTAGCTCATATCTACATACTATGTGTGAGTACGAGTGGTTAGTAAAAAAAAACAAAAGGTTTTATTCTGCTTAGGCGGTTTTTTGGATCGTTAAAGAGGTAAACGAGCAACTGAGCCAACAAATCAATACATACATCGCACATACATATAAATAAATGAGCGAGTTGCAAGGCTGGCTGGCTGGTTAGTATTGCGCTAGTATTTTTTTTTATTATTTTCAAGCTGTTGTAGTGTAGCGTTAAATCTATTAGAAGAAATATACATATGCGCTCGATTGAATCTGTCGTCGTCGTCGTCGTCGCCGTCGTCATCGTCGTCTTATGTGTGCCTCACATGAAGTAAACAGCTAAACGACCAATTCACAGTTGAGTTTTGTACTTCGCGGCGGATAGTAGTGTTTAGCGCAATATGTTAAATTCAAACTTTTTGATCAATTGCATTTGAATTTCTTCTGTTTCTTCTCTTATTCTATGATTTTGATATCGAATCATATACTCAATATCATCTATTCAATACACCTTGTGATTGTGTATGTAATTGTGCAGATTGTGATAAACCGATATGTAATACTTGGGTATCTTTGTGTTTATTTAAAATACAAGTAAACAACAACAAGTATAGCGGCAGCTTGAAACGAGAGTAAAATACTAAAACAATTACCAGATTGTGTGTGATTGCAACGTAATGACCAAAGTGAAGGCGTTTAACAATATAAATTTTGCCTTCGTTTTCAATACACACGGATATTTTTGTCGCACGTTCAGAACATTTGTATGTGTACCTATTTTGTGAAATATAATATGTATGCTGTTTTGAAAAAAAAAAAATTAGCATTTTACGCTATTTTAAAACTTGAAAATTATTGTTGAACGCGTTTTGTGTCTGTCACTGCAGCATATTCGATTTGGGTTGTGTTTTATGTAAAACAAATGTGAGTTTGAATAATAAATATTTGTCTATATGTATTTGTATTTCTTTCTAAAAATTCTACATATTAATTAACTCTTGAAAAATTTAACTTTAACTTTAACATCTACAAGCATATGTGTATAAGTATGTGTATACTTTTGAAGAATTTCCTGTTTTTTGAAGTATTGATTAAAGAGTTTGTTTTTTTTTTTTGGCAAAAGATTAACTGTTGACATATTTGAATATTTTACTACACGTATACATAGATACTATTAGTTTCAGGCTATTCGATATTTTTGAGAACTAATGAACATGATGGATGTTCGTGTTGAGGTATGAAAACCAACAACAACAAAATACTTTAAAATATTTTTGCAAAATTTTAGAAATTGTAGACATCAACATGATTATATGAAAAGAAAATTCTATCAAATTGATTAGAAAGAGAAATATCGAAAAAATATGACCCAGAATTGACTTTTTGACAGAATTTTAATTTCACTTAAAAGGCATCGAGTTTAATTTACAGTTATTTTTGAGAATTTTCCAAACTTCTACATATCAGCCATTTTGAGACTCTAAGTGATACAAGCACTTTATGTAGAGTGATTCATTGAAAGGATATTTTTTTCTGTAGAGATTTTATGACAGATCAAGATGTCAAATTGTTATAACTTGCTTCAATGACGACATCTCTGAAGTGAAAATCCGATTGGTCTGCGAAATACAACTCTGCAGCTGTTTCGAGGGCGGTCTGAAAATGTTTGAACTAACAAACAAAAAAAAAACAAACAAAAAACAAGATATTTTTCTTTAAATCAATTTTTTATTTCTACTTGGTCTCCTTTAAAGTCTACACATTTTTCTCAGCGATGCAGCCATATCTTTAATCGATCAGAATATTACTTGGTATTCTTTTTTGCAAAATAATTGTTTACGAAAATGATGGCCTTCCTCATTTGTCAAGACTCTCAGACCTCCGAGCTGAACTTTTAGCTTAGGGACAAGACTCGGTGAGTGAGGACTATTATCAAGCAGTTCAAATCGTAATTTATGGATTTTCGCCATGGCAATGTCGTTGAGGTGTGAGATGGTTTGTTGTCTTGGAGAAACAAACAATTTTTTTCAGCAAATAATTATGAGTAGTGTTCTCTTGTAGCGGTTTTTTGTATTTTGAATAGAATTAGTTAAGATAATTGTATTTCAATCCCAAAAAACAGTCGTCATCATTTTCTCAACCGAAGAAATGGATTATGCTTTCTTTGGAGCAGATTTATCTTTCATAGTCCACTGTTTTATTTATATTTTTGAATGTAGATTATAATTATGTATCCAAGTTTCATCTACAGTAATTAATTGGAGTCAAAATTTATATTTATTGCACTTTAATTGCGTCAAAAGAGTGCTGGACTACTTTATTCGAAAATGATTTTGGTCTAACGTGAGCAAACACTTTATCCAAATCGCGGACTGCTTTCTCGTTGCTAAATCTTGATTGAAAATCTGGCAAATACGTTCTTGGAACATATTCAAAGCCTCAGCTATCTCCTTCTCTCTCCCTCTCTCTCTCTCTCTATCTCTCACTTGAATTCTACGATTAGCTACTACCATTTTTGGATAGTTTTTGGATATTCTGAATGCCTATGGTGTTCTAAACTGGTTCAAATTCAGGTGCCTAAAATTTCACGATGGTAAATGACAGTGCAGTCTCCGTACATAGCGTCCAACTCGCTTTGGGACAAGAACGAATGTCACGTCCGGACGTTACGGACATGACATTCGTAAAATATGCAGCATAACAACGTTACACGGAAGAAAGTTATATAAATTTTGGCTGTTTTCTAGAACTAACTGAGTATTATATTTAGGCAAAGATCAGGGCACAATCTAATATTTCATTTCATGATTTCATCCAATATTAAGCAATACAGATGTGACAAAATATAGAACGTGATCTTCTGCATGCGAATCACTTTATATTGGGTGATATTGTAGTATTAAGCATATCAATGAACATTTGTATGGCATCCTTTCATTTGGCTTTGTTTTACTTTATAAATATTTTATGCCTACGAATGTCAATTTCGTAATTTCGGAAATTCCGATATTCATATTGAACATATGAAGAAATTGAATGTTGTTCTGTTATAAAAACACTTGTAGGTTAATAGTGTTAAAAAATGTTTTTTTTTTATTGTTAATAAATAAATTATATGTGCATTGATATAGATATTTACGTAAGTACATCAAAGTCATCTACATATATATGAAGATATATATTTATATTCATATATAAGTACTATATACACACATATATATTATTTTGATAGGCTTTTTCTCGTGTTCATGCACCATTTCAAATTAAATATCATATGACACTTGTTGTGATTAATTCAAGGTTGAATACATTTATACGTAATTACAAATAATGCCTATAAATAAATTCTTTAATTTTTTACCTTAATGATCCATCGATCCGTTGATATTATATGATGAATACGTAGGTATGAATGTATTATATAAAACATTATGTACCTTACTATGCGATCAAGTTTGTACATATAATATATCGTATACCAGTACGTATAATAAACACTTCATAAGAGACTTGATCTTTATAACGAGTTTGATTTGATTTTCAAATCTACCTTTGATAGTTACATATATATACATACCATACAACATTAATATATATTATAAGTATAAGTTAATGTAACAATATGTACTTGCATGTTCGATGTTAGAGTATAAACTATAATTACTCTGTACATACATACATATATACCACTCACTCACTACATAGTCTCTATGATTTGGTTTGAACATTGATGGTAAAACATTCCAATCAAAATATCAAAAAATTGTTAAAAGTTAATGCTGCTCTCTCACAACACACAAGTGTATCGTATAATATGTATGCTGTATGTATGAGTTCTTGTTTTGCTATTTTTGTTGTTGTTGTTGTTGTTTTTTTTTATTTCAAAGACTCAAGACAAAATTTTAGTGGTTATAGAATTTTAATAGAGAGAATAGCATGTAGCACAACGACAACAATAGTACAGCAGCAGCAGCAGCAGCAGCAGCAGCAGCAATAATAGCCAACACATATAAATAAAATTGTCTTTACATTCAACAAACGAGCTTCATACTAATAACATTAATAGTATACAAGTGTGTGTGTGTGTATTATGAAGAATGTTGACTTGTTTTGGTTTTCTTAAAAAAAATGAAAAAAAAAAAAATCTCCTTACAGTCGGCTGGGGCCGACCAAACTATACCCTGCATATGTAGATTTATATATAAAAAGTTTACTCGAATATCCAACTTTTCTTTTATTTCCACTTTTCGAGAAACAATTTTTGCATATACTACTAATTTACACCCGAAATATGGTTGACTTTGACGAAGTAAAAGGATTTTAAGATAATTCCGAGGCTTAGTATGGGAGCTATATAAAAAGTGGGCGTGGCTTACCACTTTCTAGTAAATCCAATTAATTTTTCAATGTTAATCCACACCTTAAATTTGGTGTCCTACGTTGAATAGTTTCTAAGTTATGGTGGTTAACATTTTTGTTTAATTTCCTCAACTTTGTATGGGAGCCCCAATAAGAAGTGGGCGTGGTACGCAGATTTTTCGCCAGATTATTTCCGACTACGATATTAATTTAAGTGTCAATTATGGTTATTGTAGACATAAGATTGCCTAAGTTACAGCTGTTTCAATTTAAAATTTGTATGGGGGATACGATAAACACTGGGCGTGGTGCGCCCATTTTCTGTGAGCCTAGTTGCTCGTACAATACTAATCCATACCCTAAGTCCCGTTGTCCTAGGCTAAATGGTTTGTAAGCTATGGAGCTTAAAATTTTAGTTTAATTCACTCGACTTTGTATGGGAGACCCATGAAGGAGTGGGCGTGGCACACTGATTTTCTGCCATATTATTTCCGACTACGATATTAATCTAAGTGTCAATTATGGTTATTCTAGACAGAAGATTGCCGAAGTTACAGCTGTTTCAATTTAAAATTTGTATGGGGGCTACGATAAACACTGGGCGTGGTGCGTCCATTTTCTGTGAGCCTAGTTGCTCATACAATACTAATCCATATCTTAAATCTCGTTATTCTACGCTGAATAGTTTGCAAGTTATAACCGGTAACATTTTTTTTTTAATTTCCGCAACTTTGTATGGGAGACCCAAAAAGGAGTGGGCGTGGCACATTGATTTTCTGCCATATCATTTCCGACTACCGTGTTAATCTAAGTGTCAATTATGGTTATTCTAGACAGAAGATTGTAGAAGTTACAGCTGTTTCAATTTAAAAGAAGTACAGACACTTTGTATGGGAGCTACGCTAGAAAGTAGGCGTGGCTCACCCACTTTTGGTGAGGTTATATAGTAGTATAATATAACTCTATGTGCAAAATATTGTTGTCCCAAGTGGTATATTGTGTGAGTTATAGCAAGTTAAAGATTTTGAAAATTTCGAGGTTAGTCGCTTTGAATGTTTGGTGTGGGCGTGGTTATTAACCGATCATGCCCAATATCAATCCCCTCCGTACCCTTGGATCATAGATTACTTATGCCAAATTTCATCGAAATAGCTCAATATTTACTCAAGTTATCGTGCGAACCAGCCAGGTGACAGACAGACGGACGGACGGACGGACGGACGGACGGACGGACGGACGGACATCGTTAAATCGAAAATTTAATCGACGCTGATCACGAATATATATCCATGTCTATATCTCCGGAGATTCCTTCAAGTGGACACAAACATCTGACCGAAATGAATATACCATGCATATTGCATTATGCAGGGTATAATAAGGGCGTGGATCTGTGCATAATGTAAATTTCATACATTAAAAAATAATTAGTTTTACATTCATTTTATTAAAATTGATATATGGCTGTACCGTACTTTAGAAAAGTTTACTGATAAAGGTAAAATATGAAAATACAAAGAAATACTTTTAGCAAATTCTTTAAATAATATCTATGGAATTTATTTTAAATATAATTGTAAATTCTTTAAAATTGTCACTATTACGTGAATAAGTACAGAAAAAATTCTTTTCTCGTCTTAAATTAAAATACAATTTTTTTTCTTTTCGTATACAATATTTACACAGCTAATACAAAATACTTATGCTAAACAAAACTAATACCTAATTAACTTAAGCAATTCCATTAAATACAAAAAAAAAAAAATCAATTAAATTTGCATAAACTTAGTTAATTTTATGTTTTGTTAATTTATGACCTTGCTTTCGTACTTAATATGCCATGAAAATGATCAATAATTGCATATGAACATTTCAAAGTTAATAAAATTTAAACAATTGATATTTCGTGCTCACTGAGCGCTGATTTTTAATATTAGTTCCCCTCTCTTGGTGATTTAAGCTTGGTTTTAACTCAAAATTAAGTTTTTTGTAAGATTTTGATCTCAGTTCAGCTATCAAAATTTATATGCAAGTCCATCCTGGTTTTAGCCTTTAACACTGATTATTTGAGCTAGTATTTTCGAGCTAGTTTTAGAATATATCAATACAAAAATTTCGAAAATTTTAGCTGTCAATTTTGACAGCTGTATTAAATTGAATTTGAAGTATATAACTTGATTGTAAATTAAAATTATTTTCAAGTCGTAAACTGAGTTAAATTCTGAACTGAAAAAATGTTAGACCACATTAGACCACCGTTATTAGACTTGAGGTCTCTGAAAATTTAGCTGTTTATATTTATTACTTTCGATAAACCGAATCAAAATACTGGCTATTGTTATGGATCACCTCCCGTTATCTTTCTGCTAGAACTTGTGGTAGATTTGGCCGAAGAACGCCGACAAGTGATTTTCGGAGTCATTTTTAGACTGAAATTTTTCCCCTGTATGGAGTTTTCAAGTGACCGGAATGAAGATGCTAGTATAAAGATTCAACATCAGGGCTGTATGGTGGATGGACCAAAACTCAGTTCCTTCAGTTTTGCCCGGGTTACCATTGATGTGTGTGCGTATAGATAAAACCTAGTGATATCGTAAATTTTTGATCTTCATTTTTTTAATGCTTAATTGCTTCACTCAATTCATTAGTTGCTCCTGGCTGTTTATCTTCCATGACCGTTTTCACTGTACATTTCCATACATGATCCATTTCCAATTACCGGTGAAACGTTGTTTCAGAAGTTGCACAAAGTCTGTCGAGTAAATTTTCCTCATTTAGTTCATGCGGCATCCACTATCGAGCTTCTTGATGAATCTAGCCGCGTGCAGATGATTTGAAATAATTTTGAAATAGCAATATTTAGCTCTTTCGTAATACCATCAGTTGTTGCATGTGAATTTGCAATGGGTTTTTATAAGATTTTGTCAACTTTACCCGTGTTTTTACGGCCTGACCGAAGTGCATCAGTAACATTGAAATCTCCAGAATGAAATCATTTGAAACAAAATTGTGTCACATATATTGATATAGCATTTTATCCATAAACTGTCAAAAATTACAGTGAGATTTTAAAATTCTGAGCGAAATGTGAAAAAAGGAACATTCATTTTGAGAAAGTTTTTTTCTGAGAAGAACAAAATCGGATGACAATTTTATTTCATTTATTATTTATTAGCGCTTAATTTATTCTGAAATGTAGGATTACAGTATTTATGTCTAAGGTACCATATATGTCACAGAATAATTCCAGTAGAAGTCTATCATTCGAGGATGGCTAATACGAACATATGTATGAGCAAGATTGAAAGAGTTATTCGGCCTTGGCTCATTGAAGGCGCTTAATACTAAATAGTTATTCTCATATACTATTAGTGTATGTCAAAGTGAAAACTTGTTTTGTTTTACTGACAAAAATTTCTTTTTAGTTTTCTTCAAAAAGAAAGTATACATTTACATATATATATATATCATATATATGTATTATGCATGCTATGTTCAACCCAATACATATTGTCATAAATCAAAGGTACATATTTCTTTTTATTGCTATTTGAATTCTTCTTAGAATGCTGGAAAAATGTATGTAAGCCATAAAAACAAGTTTTTTACTATATTGACATATTCATATACATTCTTATATCTATACTCGTATACATTTAGATATATATGTTATACAGAAATACGGAAGTATAGTTTAAGACAGTTTTGCAACATATAAGTGCATTATATATAACTATAAAATACTCGTAATATACATATGTATATATACATATAAAAGATATTCAAGAAAGTTGTTTGGTTTAGTTTTGTGCAATTAAGAATAAAATAATTTGTAAGATTTGGTACGACTTGATATTGAGGCAATATAGTACATGGTACATGTTATATACATACATACATAACTATACATATTAAAATTTTAATAATGTTTTGAAATGAATACAAACCATTAAAAAATTGAATGAATTTACTTAAGAAATTTCAAATGTTTTTTAACAGATTTTAAATTACTTTTCTTATATATGTTAACTATTTCGCAATTCTACGTGCTATATGAATGTACATACATGTGAATATGTAGTTATGCCTTTGTTAATACTTGCTGATATAGTCCCAGTGAGAACATGGCAACAATGGTAATGTAGGAGCTAAGCAAATTTTCGTATGAAACGTGTGAACTGCTTTAAGGGGTTTCACCACTGTAGAGCACAAAAAAAGGCATATTTCGGGAATTTTCGTAGGCCAAACAAAAGGAGATATAAAAAGTATTTTTTAATGTTAATCTTGAAGTAAAAAAAAAAAAAAATTAAGTTGCGCGATTCAAAAACAAAATGGCGGCTGTGCAGCATTTCCCCGCTGATGCATTTTTTTCACCGCGATGCATGGCAGGAAACCTAGCGCCCGCAATACAATAGCAAGAGACGTACGTAGGGGTTTTTGGATTAATTGATTTTTCGTAAAATGGCGACCCTTTGAAGAAAAAGTTCGAAATTTCACCTAAAAAATCGTCAAAAAAATTGTTTATAAATAAAAAAATATGCACAATTTTAAAAAACGTACTACGTACTTTGCTGAAGAAAACGATTTCATATGTATTGTAAAAATTTTCAAATCAATCGGTTAAGATTTGTTCGAGTTATGTTTCCGGCCAGCTCAAAAAAAGTGGTTTCGATAAAAACGCGTTTAAAGTTTAAAGGTGCTCGGAGAATACCTCAGACGTCTTGCGGCAAAACTCGAAATTCAGACACTTAGACATTTTTCCCGCCTTCCATCCTTTAGTATATTATTTTTGAGACTATTAATGACTATTTAAGATACAATTTTTGTTTTCATTTTTTGAAAATTTTACAGTGGTGTAACCCCTTAATGCATTTTTATATTGCAATGTTAGACTTGGGGTTTAACCAAGACAAGGTAATGGCTCACCAAATTATTTTGCAAAAAAAAAAAATGTATTATCAGTCTTAGGGGCTTATGGGTAGCGTAGCTTAGTGTGTTAGTGTAATGACCTTCTGATCTGTAGGTCGTGGATTTAATCTCTAACTGAAGCATAACAAATTTAATATAGAAAAGATTTTTCTTTCGAACGATATCCATCTGTTGGCAAGCAATTGGCAATTCTTCCGGCAGTAACAAATTGCCATGGAAAAGCTTCTAAAAGAACTCTGTGACGAAGCTCAAAAAAAATAATGTCGGAGGAGTTCTGCCATGCGGAAAATGCTAAAATAAGTAAGTCCCTTCTAATACTGTAATGGAAGAAAAGCTCGGCCAAAGAGCCCTTAGGAGTTTATAAGTGCCACATATTTTTTTTCCTTAGGGGTATATTGACCGATGTTTTATAATCAATGATATACAGATTTTCATTGGTTAACTTCTATTGGATTAAAAAAAATTATAACACTGAATGCATTCATCAGACAATATTTTCTGAATGGGATTGATATTTTCCAAATACCATTCTTTAAGCATTCAAGAAGTTTGAGTGGTTGGTCTAATGGCAGTGGCACCTGTCGTACAACACAAATATAATAAATAAAGTAAATGCCTTTTTTTTTTGGAAAAAATTGAGATAATTATTAAATATACTTACACGGGAGCAATAAAGTTTTATTATTGATTGTTAAAACAAATTGTCGCGCATTTTCACTTTTTCAATTTTTTTTTCCAATTTTGGTTGACCTCTTCACAGAAATTCCCATACAAATGGATCACATTTTTTAAAAAAACATATGTATGCTAAATGAAATATTTAATGGATTATTATTAGATTCAAGTATTGTGCTTCAAAAAAAAAATTTCACACTATTTTATTGTTATTGGTAATTGTTTTTAGTAGGTATAAAATAGAAAATTTATTTTTACACTTTTTGCGAAAGAAGTAATAAACCACAAAATATTAATCATAGAAATAATAATAATAAAAGCAGCAAAATGGTAGATAATCGCAATAGTATTTATGAGTTAAAGTTGATGAACTTGTTTGGGCACAAATGAAAAAAAAAAACATTGCTTTTAGCATTTTTCTTTTTTTTTATTGCAGTAAAAGTGATAAATAATATTACCAACAGCATCAATAACAACATATCGTAACGAGTCTTGAAATCTAAACAATTTACACGCACACGACACGATTAAATATAAAATAAAAATACCTAATAGCCTAAGCAGGATTTAAACGGGAAGCAAATATATACTACGAGTATATGCATACATATGATTATTATTGCATATGTAAGAGGATGTAGATGTACGATATGTTGATGATAGCATGCGCTTCCTACATTATAAAACAGCATCCAAATTTAAATTAAATATTTTTTTTTTTTTTTTTTTGCCTTTCTTTACGCTATGTCTATCGTATTTGTGCGTGTGTGTGTGTGTATGTGTATTTTTATAGAAAGCGGTTGAAGGCTACTCTTTCATTTTCGTTTTTCTTCTTCTTACGTAAATTGCTTTTAATATATTGCACATTTGTAGGTATTTTTGATAATTGAAGAAACTCTCTTCTTGTATGTAAGTTGACTGTAATTCATATAAAAATTTATGTATTTAATTTTAAAGTGTTGCATATTTACATGTTTTATACATGAATGACAGCTATCTTACACGTACGTGTATGTACTACATATACTACTTCCATATATACCAAATGTATGGAAGTTGTTAGGATTATGTCATGCACTTTAATAACAACAAAAACAACAACAACAACATGCTAACAAGTTGGTAGCTCATTAATCAAATTTTTTTTTATATACTGTACATTAACGCACTATGCAATAAATACCATATATAAGTTGCATGGAAATCATTTATAAATTTTATATTGAATTAAATACAAAAAAAAGGAAAAAAATATAAAAATAAAAATAAAACAAAAAATGATTGCATTAAACCGGATCGAACCTTGTTTACGTATTGTGTAAAATGCTGATCTCAATTTTTTTGTAATAATAATAAATAAGTATTTAGGTAGAGATATAAGAAAGATTATGTACAACGAGTTTTTTTGTTTATTTTAAATTGATTCGTATTTGAAATGTAATTTTCACAAATGGTCGATCAATTATATTTGGCAATAAAACTCAAATAGTACATATATATCGCTATATCACATTATTCTGTAAATATTTGTTGAATTTTGGTGCTTCTTTTTAACCATGTCAATCTATTGCGTAAAATTGTCTTTTTTTTAAATCTTTTCCTGAAATCTGCTCAACATTTCACATAATAATTTTTCGAAAATCATTATTTCGATAACCACAACTATTTCACATGAAATTTCACCTCCAAATGTCTGTATCGGTCGGTTATATGTATTTGAGAAATTCAAAACAATTGATCAAAATCCTGGCTACACCACTGGTGCGATGCAGTCCATTTTCGAACTTGTGCATTCACTAACAAATGTTATCGTATATATCCAATTTCAGCTTGATAACTTTATACGTTCGTGCGCAAAGTGTTAAAATATTAATAGGGAAGCATAACTTTCTGTGGGAGATAGGAATAATTTTTATCCTCTTAAATCTATTTCCAAAATTGTCCATTCATTAATAAATATTATCGTATGTATCGATTTTCAGCTTGATAACTTCATATTTTCGTGTTAAATGTGTGAAATTAAACATTCCGAAGCATAAGTTTGTATGGAGAGTAGGTGTGATTTTTATCCAATTCAACACATTTCCAATTATTTATATTCTATAAGTAAATCTATTTGTTTGTAACATGTTTCAGCTTGATAACTTTATATTTTCGTGTGTTAAATGTGAAAATCTACATACGGAAATATAAATTTGTATGGGAGCTAGGTGTGGTTTCTATTCGATTCAACCCATTTTTGAATATATTTTTTCTGAGATTAGGTAAACTTTATGTACCAAGTTCTAGTTTGATAGCTTGAAATTTTCGTGTTAAAAGTGCAAAAAACTACATTCAGCAGCATTCTTTTGTATGGGAGGTAGTGGTAATTTTTACCAGATTATGCTTATTTTCTAACGTAACAATTTTATGGTAAATGTAATTTTACGTACTGAGTTTGAATTCGATATCTTTAGATTTTCGTGCGTTAAATGTGAAAAACATATATTCAACAATAGACTTTATATGAGAGATAGGCGTGATACTCATTCGATTACACCTATTGTCGATCGTACTTGTTGTTTTGTGATAACACAAACTTTATGTACCAACTCTTTGGTCGATATCATTAATTTTTCGGGCGTAAAGTGAGAAAGCATGCTTTCAACAATATACTTTTGTATTGGAAAAACACGTGGTTTTCATTCAATTTCATACATTTTCTAATATAACAATTCTATAGTAAAATGAACTTTACTCATCGAGTTTCAGTTCAATAATTTTATAATTTCGTGTGCAAAATATGAAAAAATAAATTTTGCAATATATTTTTGTATGAGAGATAGGCATAATTTTTTTTCGACTTCGCCAATTTACGAACTCATGCGTTCGTGTGATTTAAATAAAATGTTCTAAATGCTAAACAGAGTTGATATTTTGTTTTATATTTTGCAATATACATATATAAAAAATATTTCAAAAAGAGTAAATTCTGATTATTTAATTGATGAAATGTTTCAAAAAAATTAAAAAAAAATTTGTTTCAAAACTTTTTCTTTTTCTTTTCTTTACAATTATAATATTTTTGGCCTTAAAAAAATGAAAATATTTAATAATAATTTTATACGCGCTAAAGTTAGGACTTTTGTTGTTGTTTTGCGATGTATTTATAGATGCTTTATAGTAATTACAACTGTCGAAGAAAATACGGTTAATAAATGTACATATATACTTTTACACATCAGCCACCTCTCATTATGGTTATTATAAACCGATGCACAAACTCAATATATTCGTGGCTCTTTGAGTTTGGGGTATAAATATGGAAATAGTGATGCTAATAGTTAAGTATATTTAAGTGAATTCTAAACATCATTTGCAAATACCACTCTAATGGAGCTACACATTTATCTCATATCTATTACTTATATATTACAAAACTATTTCAATAATTTTCTTTAGGGCATTTGTTCATTTCTTTTAAATGTTAAATGTGAAAACGAAGAGAAAAAGAAACTTTAACCTTAGAGTTAATGACATATTTATAGGCAGATTCTCCTTCTCTTTTTCACCTTTTTATTGTTGTTTGAGTTTTGATAACAGTATTAATAAATATATTCATAGTTAAATAAATATTTATGTGTACAAATCAAATTACAAAATTGTAAAAAATATAAAAAAAAAACAAAATTAATTGACAACAATCAAAACACCTACAACTTGGTTGACCTCATATGCAAAATCATCTACACTATGACATAGTACGTACGAGTTGTATCTGTTAATGTGATCATGTATGCACGTAAATCAAAGCAGCTGCAATATCTCAAATAAATGATTATCATAATCTCATGATGATGATGATAACAACAAGATGATAATTACGAAAAAAACACGACTGATGAAATCATGATACTATTCAATAATTTATTTAAAGATATGAAAATAGGAAAAACATATTTTTGTAAATTAGTAATACTTACACAGTGCAATATCCCTTGCTGCCTGCATACGTGTGTGTTTGTATGCATTCAGTTTTTATTACACCAAACTTATTTAGTATTGAGAAAAAAATTGTATTTTCTTACAAAGTATAAATTGTGAGTAATATGGCTAATATTAAAATATGACTGCAATATGCATGTACATACGTACTCGTATAACTCAAATTACATTATTTAAATCAATTAATATTTGCTGCTGTGGCTATTGCTGCTATTACCACCGCCGTCATAACTTTTGTTGATAATTAACACAAGTGGTCAGTGTTGTATGGTGATTGGCTTTGGCGATGTTGTTGATCATTATTTCGCTCCAAATATTTAAGATTGTATGGAGAAATGAAATGTGAATGGCTCATTAGCGTTAAGTTGGGAAAATCATAATAACTGAGCGAAAATAAAAAGTAATAAGCATTACCACTATGCGTTCCATTTTATATTTAAAGATATGTAATTTAACCAACTGCTGGTATGCAAATTTATTTTACATATATAATGTATGGCTAAAATCGAAAATGTTATTACAATATACATTGCTATATATGTATTAGTTATGAAGAGTGAAAATAAAATTACATATACACACACACTATACATGGAATATTTGTCCGTGTTTCATTAAAAAAAATGTATTATAATTAATTGCTATTTTTCGTATAGCAATAAAACAAGTTCTTGGACTGCGAAACTCTTTTTGGTATTACATATTATTAGAGAAACACGTATAAAACCTTCTAAGATGATATCAGCATCCATTAGTTTTTTGATATACATATGTACCTATACATCTATGTATAGGTACATATGTACATATGTATGTACATATGTATGTATGTATATGTCGCTATAGTCATGCTTCATTTAAAATTCGTATGTACTGTAGTGAACTATATGAGGTTATTGGCAAAAAGTATTAAAAAATTTCCTACAAAAATGCTTACAATTGATCGTTGCTGGCAATTTTGGGCTGGATTAATTTCTTTCTTCACGATTTTGATCACTAATCATGAGTTAGAATGGGACAAAGTCATAAAGATTTGTATCTTATGATTTTAATCATCAATATAAAGAATTTTGAATTTTGAAAAGTAATAAAAAAAAAAAAATTCAAGGAGCATACCGAATTTCCAAAAATTTGATGCGGTCAATTATTTCTGATTAATCTTTATTTTGATCTTCATTATCTTTTCTCGATTTCTCGATTATTGCTACAGAATTGCTATTTATATGTGCCGCAAAAAAAAAGAAAAAAACCACAGACATATTAGAATTACAGGGTCATAAGCGTAGCTCCAAAAGAGAGTCGACTTTAAAGATAGCATCGACTCAATTTGAAAATGACATTAAATTAATCATTGGGTTTGACAAAATTACCTTATATGCCTTCTACCAGGGTATTTTCCCCATTTTTTATCAATTTCACCCACTCCGTATTTTTATAAAACGGCAAGGCTGTACGATAAATATTTTAATCAAATATACTGATTATTTAAAATTCTATTGCAATTCACCAATTATTCAATTTATTTATTTATAATGCAAATTTTTAAATAATCAATACATCAATTATTCGATTAATCAGAATTTTGATTAGTTTTTCTTGTAAAATACAAATTTTTAATACGCTCTAATGTTTGTAGCAGTGAAGAGGTACCATTGCATTCGTTATATTAGAAAAATTAATGTAAATATTTCAAAATCCTTTTGTTAATTACAATTCTGATTAAATAAACGAATTATGTCTTATTTGATTAATCAAAAATTTGATTTTGCGAACTAATAAATCAGTTGTTCAAAAACGACCAAAGTAAATAGCTTCCTTCTAGTTTCACAAAGATCTTTTTTTCCACTTGACCATAAAATATTTAGTACTTTAACTGAAAATATTTCTATAAAAAAAAAAATACAATATTTCTATGTGCAGTAGTTTAGATACTATCTCATTTACCAAGTCTATAGTAGGACGTTTTTTCAAGATGCATTTTAAGATAATTAAACCATTTTATAAATAGCTGCTATCAATAAATCCTAAAATACAAACTATAAAAATCGTTTTAAATTCAAATCAAATAATTTAGACAGATATATCGGTATTAAGAGTCTCAATCGGGTAGCAGAATCAATATAATGTACATGGCTGGCATTGAAATATAATCATGAATACATTAAAAATGTATTAAATTGTGTTAAATATTTAATTGATAAACCTTTTGTAAATATTTTACTATGTTGTAAGAGTATTTACATAATATTTAAGTATTTTATTGCATATAGACCATAGACAAACTAGTTGCTAAACAAAGTTGACAATATACATACTATGTATAATTGCTTCATGTTGCTTTAAGTGTTTCAGTAAATAATCGTTGATACAATGTATTGTACGTAAGTTCAATCAACTTGTTGGCAACTTTGTTGAAAATCATGCCATGTTAGTCGTCGGTAAATTTTCATACAAGTTTCTTCAAATAGATCAATAAATTCTACAAGTGTAATGAAATTGCAAATACCATTAATTTAATTTAATTTTCGATATTGTTGTTTTTGTTTTTGTTTTTTTGTTGCCTTTCATATATAAGAAAAAATCAAAACATATGGAGAGAAAAAAAAAACAAATTATTATTAGATATAAATACTTTCACTGCCAATTTGCCATTAGCGTTATTTGCATCATTACCGCTATAGACGCATATTCATGTACAAGTAAATATGTTGTATGTTGTATATACATAATACAATATAATGGTACTCGCATATAACCGTATGTATATTTTGCAACAACTATGAGATACAATATCTACCATTATAAGTATTTCGAAGTATGTAGGTACTTTTACATGCTATTTTGTTTTATGCTTTGAGAAAAATTGCGTCTAAATATGGCCGATGTCTACTGCTACACGGTGGGGTGATGTATTTCTGTGCTTTGCTTTGTTGCAGCAAACAATTGTTGTTATAAACTATTATTGCAACAGCATAGTGCTATTCTTTGTTGTTGTTGTTGTTGTTTTTGTTGTTTTCAAGGCATTTGCATGTACCATACATATCGTACGTACATACTGTATCTATTTGCACGATTTGAACTGTAGGCATATGTCTAATGTGTCTGTCTATTTCATACGAGTATACGTAGATATGTAAGTTTGTATGTAATTTCAGATGAAATACATAGAAAATAAACAATTACAAGTGAAGGTGGTGAAATATAGCGAAATACAATATTGTATGCATTTTGGTTATTTGCATTTCACTTTTGCCTTCTTTGATAGACACTCGATTCATTTAAGCTGTACGCAATGAGAAAATATTTATGTGTGCACAAAATGCGATTGGAAATTAGAAAAAGTGTACTACTTACTACCATATATTTTACTCAGCGTTTCAATTCAAGGTTGTAACCAAATATATATGATCATATATAAATGATGCAAATGGTGTCAAGGAGGAACATACATATATTCGTATGAACCTCTCTATATGTAGGGTATTTATTACCAGAGCACATTAAGAAACAAAACAAAAAAAAAAAAAAAAAAAAGTGCTAACAGTACGGTATTTTTTTCTTTGTAATCATGTCTGTTCCGAAATATAGAAGCTCCAAATTGGAAAACATACATTAAAAAGCTTATTTTTAGCATATTGTATATGGGTGGTATGCGTAATTTTGACTTTGAGATTGTTAGCTTTATATTTACGTTTGGAAAATCAGAAAAAACATTTACGAAAACATACATTTCTATGGAAGGTAAATGTGATTTTTATTTGATTATGCCAATTTTCAAATTAATTCATTCATTGAGTTTGAGATTCTTATCTTCGTTCGGAAAATTCGAAATCGCATATTCGAAAATATACTTTTGTATGGGAAGTAGACGATACTTTCATGAAATTATGCCAATTTTCAAATTTTCTCATTCGTTGGTAAAAATACTCTTAATATCAAGTTTAGAATTGATCGTTTTATATTTATGTTCCCAAGATCAGAAAACCCATATTTGAAAATATACTTCTGTATGGCAGCTAAGTGTGATTTTTATTCTACTGAGTGCATTTTCACATGGGAATTTATATATTGATAATATTAATCATCGTATTAATCATCTTGTTCGAGTCCATGTTGTATTAAATCTCTGTAAAAGTTTTGGCAACTAAATAGCCAAAATTTAACAAATAAATCAGGAAATCTGTACAAGTATTTTTTTATAGAGAATTATAATATTTCCATTTATATATTAATATATTGTTTTAATAATACCGCTTTATATTATTTTGAACAATTTGTATCACATTTAATACACTATTGTATAAGTATATAAGTATGCATAAGCTATTGTGGATTTATATCAAATCAATATTTCGTATATAATCATTTTTATTTCCTACCAATACCATCAAGTTCAAAATACTTAAGCGCATGAATGTATGGTATACTTAAGTATAAACATAAAGAAACTTCTTGACTTCGTCAACATCTAAGTATGTGACCTTCAATTGCAATGAATACATTCAAGTAATAATAAAATGCAAATGATAGTAAAAAGCAAATCGAGTAATAAATAATACAATATGTAAGTAACTAAGTATATATACTTCTATATGTATTCGAATGTATAAGAGTGAATCTGAGAAAGATGAAAAAAAAAAAAGAATGAATCGTGATCAATTATATTTACATTAACAAACAAAAAAAAAACAAAAAAAAACACGTTAGTCACACAATAAGAAATTTATGTGTTATAGACATGCTTACATAAAGACAATATTATCGATATAGATTATGATTTGGTTCCGTAAAGTATATGGCGATGTTATATTCTGCGAAAAACGCAAAATTGTAGCACAAAAAATTACAAAATATCTCATTATTATAAGTGTTTGTATATTAAATTGAAAAAATTAAAGGAATGTTGGTCTATTATTCCCATAAAATACGTTTTAAATGAATTGTCAATAAAAAAAATAAAAAATAACAAGAATGTTGTTCTATTTTTCCAATACAAGAACGTTTTCAAACATGTTGTCAAAACTATCCAGCTCACATAAGGTTCTCGCTAAAATCGAAATTTTTTTTTTATTTATTCTATATAATGAATTAAATCAAATACATATATTTTTTTAGGTAACAATAGCAACTGGTTTTCATAAAGTATTTTAATATGCATTTGTCATACATTTCTAATAAAATCAAATGATTATTCGTAATGGCGTGAGTAATATCTATAAACACTTTAGTCGCATATTTAGCTATAAATATAGGCAATTGTCACTAACTATGCGACTATGTTGTATTTTGTTTATTAAATCAATGAATACCTTCTATATTTTTCGAAATGATAAGGATTTTACTACAGTATAAAGTAGGTGGGTGCCGCAGCTCAGTGGTTAGTTGGCCTTCTGATCTCTAGGTTGTGGGTTCAATCCCCGACTGAAGCATAACAAATTTAATATTCGCGGATTTCCACGGAAAATTGTTACTACCAGAAGAATTACCAACCAATTACGGTCATGTCCAACGGCACCAAAGGCCGATGCATCAACTATTGAGCTGCCGCACCGACGATGAATTCGAATCAACAGTTGATTTGACTCGGCCAGAGCACATTTCGTTCCTAAAAATCGACGAATAATCGCACAATTACCTAGGGTTCACCATTAGAACGGTGAAATCTATAACCAACTTCCATTTAATCTTCTAAAAGAATCTAAACGAACTTCTTCCAAAAGAACTTCTGTACTAAAATCGTCTTATTATGCAAAAAAGAGTGTCTACTTAATACTTAATAAAAGCAAGTAGCAATGTGAGCAATTTATCACGAATGGCAAGCAAGTGAATGAAGGATGTGTTTAAGTAAATGCTATTTAATGGAAACAATTTCAAAGCCACGTCGCGATTGCTATATCAATTATATAAATTTTTAAAACGGGTTTACGAATATGCATGCCATCTCAGCATCACGTATAGACTAGGAAACAACTATCTATGTTTTTTTTTTTATAAAAATTATAATTAAGCAATTTTTTTCCCAATACATTTTCATACAAATTTAATATAATATATATGCATATTTAGCAACAAAAAAAAAATAATAATAATAAAATACTACTATATACACGCAAACGTCAAAGACAAAGATTAATATGAAATAATTCTATATTTATTAATTCAATTCTAGTATACTATGTATATATTCGTACATGGATTAATCATGTATTTGTTTATGTGTAATTAATGTGCTATTTACTTATGCCATTTGTTTTTTTTTTTAATAATACTTTTCGCTTTTTTTCCATTAATTGTAATTATCTAAATGCGAGTATTTGTGTTGAAATACATAATGGGATCTTTTTTTTTTAATTTAATGCTTCAAACAAATGAATATAAATATATGAATATAAAAATATAAGACATATTTCGTTTTTTTTTTCACTTTTTTTCATTAATTGTAATTATCTAAATGCGAGTATTTGTAGAAATACTTAATGGTCGAAAAAAAAGAATATAAATACATATATGAAACATATAAATATTTATATATGCTTGTATGTATAAACATAAGAAAGATTTATTTTTTCCCATTTGTTTTCTTATTTTATTTTTATTTTATTAACTTTCATTCAAATGGAAAAGATAATAAAATCAAAATTGTTAAAAACCTGCTTCATTAACTATTTAACTCCAATCCAATTGAGTTTAGTTTGTATTGGTAGTACTATGAATATATTTGGATGTCGGAAAAGTCATGACCATTTTTTGATTGACAGTTTGACAGCGCTCGATCTTTACCAGTGAACATTTGGGTAAATTTGCTGTTTGATACCATTGAAGTCGTTGTACACGAAACGAATAAAATGGCAGTCGAATTTTGCAAGGTCCGGTGAGTACGGTAACTAAGGCAAGACTTCACATCAAAACTGCAGTAACTTTTGACAATTCACAAAGATTGCATAAGCTTTTACATTGTTCTCAAATCAGCTCAGGTACTTATGATCGTGAAGCACTCTCATTTATCAAAATCAGTATCACTTGTGCCGATAGTATAGGATAGTGTGTGCACAAATATACTTATATGTCACCCCATATCTATAATAAAATACGTCATGACTTTTCCGTTAAATCCAATATAAATAAATATATAGCATATATATCATCAAAACACAACCTCTATCCATGTCTACCATTATCTACTATAATGTGATAAATAGTGGAACATTTGAAACTAAGAAAAGAAGAAAAGGTTTGTTTATTAATAAAAAATGAAGAGAAAAAAAAAACAAAAATAGTTAATGTCTTTGAAAGACAAAAGAAATATTTGCCTTTCTTTTCATTTAGAAATTAACATATTTGTGACCTTTTTTTCTAGTTGAACGTGTCATTCAAAATGAAATTTCGTTACAAACACTTGTATATGTATAGTATATCGAAAAAAAAAATTAATAAACATACATAAATTTATTTATAATAAATGCATATGTGTTTAAACAAGTTCTCATTTTTTTTTTCTACAGAATGCGGTGGTGTTCGCTTTATCAAAGTGAAATTCTTTCATTTTTTTATACGCTGGGTATATTAATTTTGTTCAGATGTTTGTAATCAATTGTAAGAAGATTCGTAGATGAAAGAAAAAAAAATATATATATATATTCTTGATCGGCAGAATATTTTTTATGTTAATTTAACCATTTGGGTAAAAAAACTCAATTCTTAAAACACCATTAAAACTCGGGAAAGTTAAATGTATAATTATTGTATTGTACTGAAAGAATCAACAAATAAAATTGACAGAATTTCATATTTTGAAACCACAGAAAAAACGCTAATTTATTACGTATATATTATTTAGTCCCAATTTTGATTTCTTGTGTCGAAAATACTTCTTCGAAATGTCGCAATGTCAATTTGGTTTGTATTCTTTTCGAATGAGTTGTTCGTGACCACAAAAAAAAAAAAAAATCAAAAAACTAAAAAAAAAAAAGAATACTAACATGATATTGAAAGTGCCAAAAATTATTCATAAATAAAATTCGATGGATTTTTGGAATATATTGGCGCTTGTATTTTCTCCCTCTATTAATTCGTATTCGTTCTGAATACGAATTTGATTTGTTTTACAATGTCGGCGTCGGCATACAGCTCATACATCTTCTGGTTGTACCTTAGTCAATACTCATCACCAACACAAATAGGTCCAAATATTTTCTATAGGGGAAATTGTCCAGGCTTCGGCGCTATGTGTAAGGACACGCAGGATGAGAGACTTGTAGAGTGTTTTTTTCGTTTCTCGAGAGAGGACTCGACTTCTCAATTGTTTACTTAGCGCAATGTAGCATTTGTTATGGAAATTATTACGATTTTATAATTGAACCTTTATAGCTCAAACCCATAGAATACTTTCCATCGTATTGTACGCCAAAGTTTAAAACAAGGTGACGGTTATAGTACATTTTAATTTACTGTATATTTTATATTCCTCTATGTATTTTATATCAATGAAATATATATATAAATGCCACTTTTATTATACATTCAATATTAAATATCTTTTCACTCCATTGTAATTATTCTCGGTATATATATATTTTAGGGATTAGCCGAATCAGACCACTTATATGGGCCCCTTTTCGTTTCTCAAATGGTGTGTTAATTATTTGTTTGATTGCAAAATTCTTCTACTTCCTTCCTCATAATAACATCATGCGTTATTTCAAGCAAGTCTTTGTGGGGTATGCTCTACATTTCGAGTTCATCAATAAATTGGCGACCCAGTGTGGACATCCTCCTGCTTGCCAATGCAGGACACTGGCACACTATGTGCGTATCCTCTCCTCCAACAAGACCCATCTTGCTGAGGTGGTACCTGAAATTGCCATGCCCAGTTATTAATGCAGTCAACCAGCTTAGAGTTAACCGTCCTGGACTGAGAGCCCTCCCCGATTCACTGCCCTTTGATAGTCTCAACGAAGCCTTTGCCTCTCTGCAAGTTGATAAGTTCTCCCATCTCGTTAGATGGAGTTTATTTATCAACACTTCGACCTTTGCCTTTACCATCTCGTTGCTAAGAGCAACTACTAGTTCCGGTCCATAAAATTCAGCTTCAGATCCTTGTCTAGTCAAGGTGTCTGCAGCTTCATTTTGTTCTACACCAATGTCTCCCTTCCTAGGAGTAATCGCATTACTACGTTAAGTTTCTGAACACATTCGAGCGCCAACTTAGAAGATACCGTAGGTTGTTGCAGTCGCCTGACCACCGCCTGGTTATCGAGTGCTAGCAAGATTTTTTTGCCTTGTACCTTTCCATCCAGTAGATGGTCTAGCGTATGCATTAGACCAAGCATTTCTGCATGATAGACCGATACGTATCTTCCCAGATTCAGAGTGCATGATAGTCCCAACTCTTTAGAGAAGATTCCAGCACCCTCCCTGCCATCCATTGATGAACCATCCGTGAAAATACTGATGTCATTTTCCTCACATAAAACATGTGTGGTTCCCGTCTTTAATGGAAGTTCTGTGTGACTTTCCAGTCATCTTCAACCTGCCCATTCCTTTCATTGGCATTTGCGCCTCTTTTACACTGCTATATAACAGTGACAGGATGCTCCTGTGCTCTATATCTGTGCCGAGTCCATATTAATTATTGGTTGTCTTCAGACATAATGCTGTTAATGCTGCTGACTTCATAATATGCAAGTCCAAAGGCAGCAGCCCAAGACTTTCAATGCTTATACTGGGGTCATCCGGATAGCTCCGGTAATCCCAATACAAGCCATTCTTTGCACCTTATCTAACTTGCTTTTCGCACTCTTTTGGGTGACCATTATTATTGGTAAAAAGCACGCCTGTTCATATACGTCAAATATAAAAGTTGGCCATCTTTGTACAATTTCATACAAATCTATATATATATATATATCTGAACTCAGCTGTCAGTCATATTTAAATTGCGCATTGACGTATATAAAGTATTCTATGGTTTTCGGCTATCACTTTATGTTCATATCATGTATCGAAGGTATCGACCCTGAGTGACACAAATGAGAACAAAATACACAAGATACATGATACAGAAATAACTTTTTGAATTTGTCAATGAGAAATTGACATAAGTAGAGGATTCACATATATTCCTCAGATAGCGTTAATTGAGGTTATGCTTAGAATATGGAACAGTGGAACGTATGGAACAGTGGAACGTATGGAACAGTGGAACGTATGGAACAGTAGAACGTATGGAACAGTGGAACATATGGAACAGTGTACGTTCCTATTAATTGTTCATAGCAATATTCGTTGTTAAGTTCATGAGCGACATATGCACAAGTTATTTTCAAAAAAAAATTAAAATACGTCGTCCTCAAATTGAAGAGAAGAAAATAGGCATCTCCCACTATAGAAATACTTTCACCTAATGCGTAATATGTTCCTATTGTATGATTGAACATTTCATGTGTAAATTTCAACTCAGCGTGAAATTTACACATATATGCAATTAAAAATAAATATGAATAAACATTTTTTTATTCAATAACAAAGTAAAGAAAAATTACTATTTATAAATTAAGCTTTGATGTATGCACTTCTTACCGCAAATATATATTTATCTGATATTTACACAAAAAAAAACCAAAAAAAAAAAAAAAAATGAGAAATAATGAGAAAAAAAATCATAATAAGCAAACAAGAGGAAAAATTTAAGTATTATTAATACTTGGACCTATAAAATACAAAACTGGTTTTATTCTGTGCTTAATACAACAGCAAAATTTTTGAGGTTGGTAGTTGTCGTTTTATTTTTCTTTTCTGTTTGGTTATTTATTTGTTAAGTAAATAAGTAAATGAGTAAATTAAAGCAAATAAAAAAAAACCGAAATAAAGTGACTGAACATAAGGGTATCTCTTACCAAATTAGTAATACATATGCGTACATTATCGTGTCACTCACTATACCCGCATACACATACATATTTAGAATTGGAATTTTGGTGGTATTTGTATGTGAAGGAAATAAACATTTTTGAAAACTTATTGCCAAAATGATATTAATTATAAGTATTAGATTAAAACATACATATATTATAGATAGATAAATATACAAATTTTGAATTGTGAAATATTATCTATATATTTGATTATTATTTTTGGAAGATTAAGAGCATTCACGTTTGAATGAAAAAGCAATTAATAAATATGCATTTATTAGTAGTATCTTCTTCTATCTCTTTGAAATTATGCGTATTTTGACATACATTGATACTCGTATTTATTTGTGAACATCTTTTTTTTCTTGTTTCTTTCTTCTGTTTTTTTTTTTTTATCAAATTTACATATGGCATTGATTTAGTTTCAGTGTTTCACTTTGCTTGTGTAAATAATCATATATATTGATAATACTAAAAATTCCGTAGGTCCAAGAAAGATTTCAACATTTTATTGTTGTGTTAATATACAATATTTTTGTTGTTTTGTTGTTGTTGCTCAAAATGTATGCAAATACTTGTACATATATTGTTGCTGTTGAATACAAAATAAACTTTAGCATATATTGTATATATATATATATATATATATTTTAAGTTCAACGAACGTTGGTAGCGTCTTCAAATGTATTTGTAATAATTTACCTTTATTTCACGTAACTCATTGTATACGCAGTGTGAAAAAAATATATACTATACATATAGCAATTTTTGAAAGAATATTCAAAAATATCATCAAAGTTATGTATTGTTTGGGGGGAAAACAAACAAATCATGCTCAACTAATTAAAAAATTCTCCAAAATACATAAATAATGTGTTTAAAGTGCAAGTGTAAAGACAACGAATATTTTTGTTCATAACTGGTTGCACTTAATGTCATACATACAATGCAGCAATAGAATAATTCTTAGATGCATGCACTGGTGGAGCACACACACACTGCATACTTATGCACATACTCGTACGTATGAATGTATTCTAGAGTGGCCCTTAATTACTGACTTTTGAAATTGCTGTTAAATCACGTTAATGCGTCATGAATATTGATTGATTTCCACTACGAATCAGTGTCTCATCCACCTAGTAGATTTAGTTCCCTGAGTCTTTTTTCAATTTACAAACATGAATAATTGACTCAGCTGTTAATGACTTGAGTCTAATAAAGAGGTTATTGCTATTCCTAAAAATATGAGGATTTTGGATTTTGTAGATAGCGGTAATTCGTATTTTTTTGAAAGGTTTAGAAAGGTTGGAGCATTATGGGATAAAGGGTACCAAGCTAGAAGGAGACAATGTTGAAAATAAATAAATAAATAAATTTTAGTTGAATAAATGAATCGTATGGTGCATTTATCATGGACTCATAATTCGGGCTGCCAACAACTTTTTTTGTTTTTTCAAAAATATTCGAATAAAGTAGTTCATATTTGATCTTGAAAGTTAGCAGATCTATGAGATTTTTATTATTTTATTTTTCTACGATTAAATTCGATATACTGATTAAGAATCTAATTTAAGTTACGGTAAACGTTTCGGTAGAGGCCTTCATTTGTAAAAGTAATTTTTTAATGAAAAAAAAACTTTCTCAATCATAAAATTATTACTACCTGGAGGCATGAGTTTTTATCAATATTTTTATATTAAAAAAAAAAGCAAAAAAAAAAAAAAAAGAGCGATATAGTTTTAAAAAGCGAGTCACATAAAATTCTCCAATGAGCTAAGGATCACTCTAATCTATAGTAAATAAATATATACAAAATACAACAATATATACAACAGAAAACTGTATTAGGAACAAGGTAAACTACAGCACAAGAACAAATTGAAAAACACAAATGCAAAAAATGCTATAAGAATTTAGCATAAAATAGCTAAAAGTATGAATATAAAAATTGGAATGCGCAACAATTTTTTTTTTTTAGATTCTAAGCTTGATCTTGTCACAATGCAATGAATAGCAAAATAAAAAAGTGAAATGTACTTACATTAATTATATATTGCAGTTATTCTTTTGCAAGCTATATCAATATATTAATTAAAAATTAATTATTTTTTCGTAATCGGAAATTGTCAATTGAAAGAGACAACATCTCAAAGATATGGTTAAAAAAGTTTGCAGTGTTTTTCTGGAAGCAGTTAGATGCGGATTCATGGATATTGGTTACCTAATGATTATAGTTTAATTAAGATAATTTTATTCATACTGAATAATAAATATTTTGCTATCCATACTCTTATAATCCAAAAATTTCGAAATACTGTCATATATTGTATTTCTCTGGTGAATATATGGCATTAGTTTAACCTTTGTCAGCTCTTTAGTTAACCAATGGTTTCACAAATGACTGCGGGTTCTCTTATTACACGATTTGGTTAATCTTTCTGAACTCTTTAGTTAACTAATGGCTTGAGGAATGAGTGTGGATTATCTTATTCAATGATTTCGTTAACCAAAAGCATTCATAATATGTGGCATTGGTTAAACCTTTGGCAACTTTTTAGTTACCCAATAGTTAAAGGGGTGACTGTCAATGATTTGTTTAAGAAAATCTCTCTGAAAGTGTGGCTTTACTTAAACCTTCTTCTAATCTCTTAGACCGGCTTTGAGATTTACTATTTTTGTTTAATTTTTCTTGTTGAAATTTGATAAATAGTTTGAAATAATGAATGTAGATTATAATCAAAGTATTCAGCACAACGGTGATATGACAAAAAGTATTATTGATCAATGTAAGTCAATTTTAAGATCGACTGCTATATATTATCTATATGCCTGCTATTAAGACAATAATTTTTATTAAGTAGCTATAATTTCTAATTTATTCACTTACGGAAATTATAAATCAAAAATAATTTTTGATAATTTTTCATTTCAACATTTTTTTTTCCCCCATTAGTTAGTACAATTTTGCAATTATATAAATGATTTTGATGTACTTAAATATAAATTCATGCTCGAATATATACAAAAAAAAAAAGTTTTAATAACATTACTTGTATATCTTTCATTTCAGTGACACACTCGTACAGACACACATTTACATCATACACGATCAACACTCATCTTCAGTTATAACGATAAAGAATTGCTGTAACCAGCTCGTTTTATTCATGTATACCATCTCTTTAAGATGCAACAACAACAACAACAACAACAACAACAACAACAACAACGAGAACAACAAATGTGAGAAAATGAGCCTGGTAAAGCATTTGTATATGTTGTATTTGTAGCTGTAGTTAAACGAACAACAATAACAATTGAAAATATAAATACAAAAACAAAAAAGAAAGAAACATTAAGAAGTTACAATAACATTATAAGCTGGTTGCCATTAAAGAAGAAATCAACAATAACAACATCTCGTTTAATACTTAAACGAGTGGAGGCAAAATAAAACTAAAAGAAAATAAAAAAGAAAAATTCAAAAAACCGGAACGTAGACTCAGAGTCATACAATAAAACAACGATAATAATAAAGCAACGTGAAAAACAACTGCAATAAAACAACAACAACAACAACAACAACAGTAATAAGAGTGAAGTGTTTTTCACAAATTCTGCCAAACGAAAGTTAAAGTTGTCTTTGACGCTTTGACATGCCACGACACATTAAGGAAAAGTAAATACTCATACATACATACTCATCCACATATATATGCATACAAATAGTATGCATGTGATGGAAGTTGATGACACTGCACTAGCACAAATACAGTACTCGTAAGCTTAGAGCAACTTTTTTTTAGAAAGTGAATTTATAGACAAGCATATTCGTATACGTTAGTATATCTATGAGTAAATTGAAAGTGAATTTTATTGGCGGCATTTTTCTTCTTGTTTCAAATCATTTTGATACATTTTCTACGTTCTTGAATATTATTATACGCATGCTATTTTAGGCAATAACTAAATATAAATAAATAATCGTTAAATCACAAAAAAAAAGTGAAATAATGGAGTCTGAGGAAATTACTAAGCTTGTGGATGGTGTATATAAGGTAAGCTTAAATATAATTTATTTACAAATATTTGATAGTTTGAATACATTTATTTCCTTCATTTTTTAAAAATGCATAATATCAAGTTTTGGATTTCCAAAACTAGTTAAATTATAAAAAATACCAACAATGATGTAGTTAAAAGTCACACAATATAGCATTGCTGTGCAGTGCAGTGTCCATTGTACGTTGAAAAATGTGGTTAGAAATGAAGTGGCACCCCCTTTTTTTTTTGGATGTTTCACCATCTCTTTCTTTCCAATTTCGTGTACACATAGTGTCGATACTTGCCATACGTGTGCATTGAATTGTCCATCAAAACAAGTTATCAGGTTGAAAGCACTCTCGTGCACATGTTTATGATAGACATTCTTTTGATTGTTATTTGTTATTATTTGAAATTTTCTCCTTTTTTTCTTTTGAATATGTTTTTTTTTCAGTTATTGTTTTCTTCATATATCTAATATTGTCACTAAATTGCATTTCATGCATTGTGGTGTTGCGCTACTGCTTTTGATGCTGTACTTCTATTTTTATAGTTATGCAATTTTTATTATTGTCATTTTTTTCCTTCATGATTTAGTAATATTTTCCTACATTACTTATGCGATTGTTAATAATTTGCTTGCTTATCTTTGTTTTGGTATTTATTTTAACCGCAAGTATTGCGGAAAATTATGCCGGCATACTGTTTTTTTTGTTTGTTTGTTTCTCCTTTGCATTTATTTTCCTACCTGCCACACTCGATTATACGAGTATAGTGTTTATGTGGCCATCAACTATATACTACTATGTCTGTACATAGTTGAATTATATGGTAAATTGCAAAATAGTATAAATTAATTGAATTATTATGATTGCAATTGAAATTGCAACATTTGTTTTAATTTTCAAAACAACTTAAGTAGATACGTACTGCATTTATATGATTTAGAATACAAAAGACCCAGGAAACGAACTTCACTCGAGTGTACATAAGTGCAGCCATAAACAGTACATACGAATAGTGCTTCCTAAATTTTGTATGGACAAACACGTACTATAGTTAATTAAATTGAATTTATTATGCATTTACAAAAAGAAAGAAAATTAAATAAAATAAAGAATGGAATGCAAATAATTGCATTAAAAATAAGGAAAGTATCCATATGTGCCTAGTTGTGATTGTCGCAAAAGACATTAGAAATGTCATTTCTACCTAATGTAGATATAAGGAAGTTAATGAGATGGTAATAGTTGTTTTGTTATGGTTATGGTTTAACACACAAAAATTTTTGCTCAAAAGTTGATTTGGTTCAGCTCAAGCGTGTCGCTATTTTCAAAATTGATTTTCTATGTTGTTAATTTTTTTTTTTTTTTGTTTACCAAATTAACATTTCACACACAAAATCATGTGACATTTCGTTGATAAATACGCATTGTTACCATAGAAAATGTATGTACAGTTTTTTTTAAAGAAATTGACAAATTTGTATGGGAACTAGTATTATTTTCTAATTGATCTTAATTAAATTTTTTAAATCGTAGTTTTTAACCAAAATAGCATTTGATGCATAATTTTAAAATATTATGTTAAAAAACTCATTAAAGTCACCATATAAAATTTTAATTTTTGAGAATATATATCAGCAAATTTCTATGGAAGCTATATTTATTTTTCAAAGCATCATTAAAAAATTTTGAAAATTATGTTCTTTCTCAAAAATATGACTCCGTACCTAATTTTGAAGCCATTACGTTAATAAATATGTATTGTCATCATACAAAATGTGAATTATTTGAATTAGTTTGTATAGAAGGTGCCATTATTTTTCAATATAAAATTAAAAAATTTTTTTATTATAGTTTTTCACTTTAATAATATTCTACACAGAATTTGAAGTAATTTTGTAAGTAAATAAATATAGTCTCTATACATAATGTTGATTTTTTAATCAAATATTGAAGAATTTGTATGGGAATTACTTTTATTTTCTAATGTATCACTTTCAAGTTTTGAGAATTTTATCTTTTCCCTCTCGAAATAGTATTTGGTAGAAAATTTAATATAATTTCGTATATAAAATGCGTATTTTTTTTTAACAAAAATTGTGAAACTTCTATTGAAGGCACTCTTATTCTTATATACACTCTTGTGAATTATTTTAAAACTTTAGTAATCTCATTTTTACACTAAAATAATGTTTCATAAAAAATTTGATATTATTTTATGTATAAATATATATAGTATCCATTCAAAATGCTCGTTTTTTAATCAAATATTGACAAATTTATATGGAAGTCACCACTATTAATTTTAGATTTGTTTTAGTCAGTTTTATTTGCATTCAAAATTCAGCTGACTAAATAAGGGCTATGTAAATAAGTCTAAGACAATTATTCTAGTAAAGGCTCCACAAAAATAGATTGTTCACTTGAAAGTCAAATGGAATTTATAATGCATGTTGCATCAGCTTTCGAATGCATCGAATTCAATTTGAATCCAATTTTAAAAACTAAAAACGCATTTAGCTTCAATGAAATAATATTTCCATATTATTTACATTTTTTTGTTAATATATAAATATTATAATATAATATGCATTTTTTTTTGTGGGAAAACGAATAAAATGTATTTCTTAAATTCCTCAATATTCATTTTCTCTCTCTCTCTCTCACACTATCTCAGTCTGTTGGTGGTTGGCCCCAATTTCAAATGCATGCCATTAAAAATTTGAATTAATTATTATTGTCATAATTTGTTAAAATGCGTATTTGAAATAACAACAACAAAAAACTGAAATAAACAAAAATACATTGACTGCAGGCAACAAACCAATTTGTTATTGGAACAAATTTGCATAAACCAGTGAAATATTCAATAATGCTGAAAAACATAGTAGACACAATAAGAAGCCTTTCAAACTTACGACATATATTGAGTGGAGTAACTAGTATGATACTATGTATGTATATGTATATGTGTATATTAAACATTAAGTAAAAAGGAGAAGAGCAAAAGGGTAACGATGGAAACGATTAAATTAAGGCGCATCGGGAATTAAGTAAATGAATTCAGACGAAACTGAAAATAGAAAACGATAACAATAGAAAGTATATACAGTCATTACAAGAATGCTCAAACATATACATTAGGGTGGATTCAAAGGAGCGACTGTATGTATTCGAAAAGTATTTGAGTCGCTACATTTTTATAATATAAGATATTTTTAATATAAATTTAATATATTAGAGATGGAACCTCGCACCACATCTATTTAAATTTCATATTATTTTGGTACTAAGAGCGATCAAAAAGTGACGGTCATATCACCGGAAGAACCCATTTGACATCCCTTTTTCTGAGCTTTGTCACAGAATTCGTCGTATAGAAGCTTTTCCATTGTAAATTTTTACTGCCGAAAGAATTGCCATGGGTTCCGTTCGAAAGATATTAAATTTTCCATATTAAATTTATGCTTCAGCCGGGGATCGAACCCACGACCTACAGATCGGAAGGCCAACGCACTAATCACTCACCCACTGCACCTCGTTCAAATAGTTAAAATATACAATATATACTTTTATATGGGAGGCAGGCGTGGTTTTCATATTCCAAATTTCCAAAATTCAGCACAATCGATTTATAATTACAGCATTTATCGTGCAAATAGGCAGACGCACATGGCTAAATTGGGATTGTGATTCTTATCAATAATATATCTGTTTCTGCTCTGCTCATGAGTGGTACATACGAACTTAATATACCTTTGACTCTGTGAGGAGTGTAGGATATAGCTTCTGCGCTCTGAGTTCAATAATCGCATCATCAGCGTCTTTGGTGATGTCATTTAATATTTTTGTTTTTTTTGATTCCAATAATGACTGATATTTTGTCGATGATTACAGCAATTACTTAGTCACTTAACCATAGTAGTGTTGAAATTATTCTTCAATACATTGAAAATAAGCTGTGCAATTGTATTGACGTGGCGTGGGCAACTGTCAAAGTCAACAGTGACAACCGTTTGAGTGAAGTTACTTTTCACAATTAATGAGCAGTAATTTTTTTTAAATATAAATCTGCCAATTGCCTAATCCTTATATGTCTCTTTATATTTACCCAAAAAAAAAAAAATACATTATCGAATTTTTGAAATCGCAAAATTATCTCATTCCACCCTAATACATACAATATATTTAAATGCACACATGAGCATAGGAATATGTAGTAAACCGCAATAATGGTCAAGTAAGGAATTTAAAAGGTTTCTTTTTTTTCCATTCTTCCTCTTCACCACCATCATCGAAAAAGCATAAACGGCACGAACTGGACACAATAAGTTGATAGAACGGTGGTGGTAAAATATGGTGGTACGTGGTTTATATGAGCATAGTGAGCACAGTGTGTCTTTGAATAGTTGACTAGTCGTATCGTGCCGTCATGCTTACCATTGATGACCATTGAATATATGTCGGAAAACAATATAAATGAAATGTAGGTTATCGTCCTCCAGTGCCGTACATACATAGAAGAGCTCATTGCATTGCACTATGATATGTTTGTATATACGTGTATGTGCCATAGTATTTGAGAAGCCCTACTATGTAGGTACATATAATCAGTAATGTACCTCATTTGGATTGACACATAAAATAAGGCAATAAGCACACTCAACTGCTGACTATGTCACCATACTATTTAGCTAACAAACATGGTAACAATGAAAGAAGATTTAAAAATGAAAAGATCTCATGCAACGAGACAACTAAATAAACAAAAAAAAAAAATTGTTTTTTGTTTTTTTGATCGTTCATGTGCAACACTAAGTTATTACAAATCTATGCACACATATGCCATCCAACCTACTACATAACATATGTTGCATGCTACAAACAGTATTGAATAGCTGACTT